>JAEIGQ010000078.1:0-1480859 GCA_018904275.1 Lordiphosa clarofinis | reverse complement strand
AAAAAGAAACTGTTTCACTAAGTAAGCTATATGCATAGAGAGCCATATATGGCTTCATTTTTTTTTTTCCTAAACTATACATCCAAAAAATAATTTCTGTCATTATATATATTATAATATCCCAAACAAACACAAATTTGCATAAAAATAATTGTTTTCTTTGTTGGAAATAGGTTCATTAGGGTGGACGCCGATAAAAAATATAACTGATACCATCTTAAACGATTACTTTTCACCCTAAAACATAATGAATTAAAAAATCAAAAATTTTATATCATGTTTTAACCTCTGCAAAAAGCCTTCAAAGTTTCCACAAATCTTACGTATACGACCCGTTCACCGAATCGAAATTCAGTCGACGAAATTCTTCGTATCATTTTAAAAGAACAACAAATAAAAATAAAACAGGAATCGAATGTATTTTTGGTTAGTAGACTAGGACCAAATTTTGACGAAGCGAGCCCATTTCCAACGAAGAGATGCGTTTTTTCCACGCTTTTATATGGGACTAAATTCTTAAGACTGCCCATTTCAGAAAGTGCGGCTCGCAAGTTAAAGTCAGCATGGTCCACGAGCGGGGTTTCAACAAAGGGCCATGTAACGCATAAACGCACTGTCCTTCAGTCAGATACTACAGACATAACAGTGAAAACCATTTTGAGTGTTCATTTTGGCTACTATGGGCAATTCGCTAAACTAAACAGTCATGAAATGTGTCAGACGTAATGAATTTAATAAACTCAAAATTTTTTTTTTTGCATTATGTATTAGGTTCAAATGAATTTAATAATTAAAATTGCATTATGTTAGGTTCAAGCGAACTGATGCTTGAACTAGAAACTTAAGTTCAGGGGTTTCAGGAACCGGTCCGCGAACCGAACCTTAGAGCTCACAATAGGTTCGAGACCCCGGACCAAACCTTCCGTAAAATTTTAGAGGTTTGCAGCCTGGGTTACAATGTAAAAGCATTCTGAGCCAATTTAAAGCTAGGAATGTTCTTACTTGCAAAAAATTAACGAAATCTAACACGGAAATCTTTTCCAACCTAATTTTAACCCAAAACCAATTCTAGGTATCTCAGAAATATATTTCAATTAGTTTTAAATCTCTTGCGTTTTGTTAGGAGACTTATTAAAGTTCACTAACCAAAAAATTTTGATAAGCAAAATTAATTTTGGAAATGTAAACAACATTATTTTTCTGGATAAGTTGCCTTTAATATTAAAATTTGCGTTTCAATAATGGTTCGCAAACGCTACCGAATGCTGCCGACTTAATTAAAACCAACTTCCCATTCAACTTCAGCTGGCGCCATCTATGTACCAACACACGGACTAAGGGTTCCTTAGGTATATTTCCTGACTGGAGCAAAAATATTTTAAAATTTTGCATTTTATGAAACATAAAACATAATTAAAAATATTCAATTTAGCATTAAATTTACTCATAATAAAGAAAAGTAAATTTTTTCTGCAATAGATGCAACTCTGTTTTAGTTATTGAACACAAGCCTTCTAACTAAATTTTCAAAAAAGAAAATAAAATCTTATTGCTGCGCCCTTCCGTTAGATTTTGATGCCACTCCTGCCTAAAAGCAGAGTATATGCAGTTCGCGTTTCACAATGTATGTATCCTATTTCTTAATAGTCCCCAAAATCTTTTATTGCGGTGGCGGCGGCTGCTGCTGCTGTTGCCACACGTGGCGATTGCTGTATGTATCCCGGCCACGCCTCTTGCGACAGACTACAAAGCTTATGTTGGGCCACCTGTTTTTATGGCCTCCCCCGCTTTAAGTGGGAGTAATGAAAGTGGCCTTACGCAATATATCCATGCCGGCTGCTGGTGACGTTGCCGTACATACGCACGTACATATCTAATTTCGAGAGGGAGAACCGCCAACGAAAACCCGTATTCGTTGCGAAAAAGCTTTTGCCTAACGCATGCGCCTGACGTCTTGTCCTTGCCAGGACATATCTCGTTGAGGCTTGATAACGTCTCGCAGGCTGCGTTATCTATGCGCACTTTCACTGACAGTTTCCCCTTCCCCAAGTGGAATTTGCTGGTTTCTTGCTAGCTGATTTTGCTGGGCGCCGCTTCGTTGTCGTAAAACTTTTGAAGGCAAAATGAAAATTGTGTAGCATAGTTTCCAGCGTCAGAGCAATAAAAGGGTCGCCTCAAGGTCCTGGTCCAGCAGCCACCCTCAACCAAAAGAACGAGCGAACAAACAATAAAAGACACAGTCAAGGACAAAACATAAAATGCCTCCGCCATGGACCAAATTTGTATCTCCCAAATCACGAATGAATGAACAACTAAATGAATGGATGATTTTTAGCAAATTGCGACGTTTTAGTTAAGTGGCCTTTTGTCACACTTGATCGCACACAGGGGAAACTATTAAAATTGCACAAAAAAAAAATAAATCCAAAGTTCTTCTTTAAATTTTTGTGAGTCTGAAAAATAATGAAGACTTAGATAAGTGCTAAAGTGCAGCTAATCAAATTTTATATATTTCAAAGTTGGGTATATCTCACTTATCGGATCGGTTCCCTTACTAATGGAACCCAAGATGTTGGTTTGAAGCTGGGATCATAGATTCTTACAACGGTGAGACCTTTGTTGGTACAAAATGCGATAAAATATGTTGATTGACATACATAAATTTGGTAAAGCAAGTAAACGTTCTCTATGACGTCTAAAAACGCCCAAACAACCATCTTTCAACTCACTTTTCAAACTGCAACACACATATTTCACAAAAAGTTACACAAATTATGACAAGTGCCTCATTCCAGTTAACCGGAAAATCTTGGCAAATTGCAACCGTACACCACCCCACCCCTTCGTCAGCCGCATCACCCACCACACACCCGCCCACTACAATTGCTTGCCTTGAGTTTGTCCTTGACTCTCGCTTGACTGCAAGTTTTGGCTTTGTCTCATTGTTGCTTCCGGCCTCTGCTTCCGCGTTGAGCCCACACACCCAACGCACTTGCAAAATCCCGCCGAACAGAGCTCGCATTACGTCTTTGGTGGTAATGCGATGCCAACGCCTAAAAATAGGCAAAACTAATCACAAGACTTTGCAAACCAACTCGTTACTTAGAACTTGGGGTGTGTGGTACAGTTGCTTGGTGGTTTCAGTAGCAACTAACTGAAAGTGATAAGAACTGAAGCACGTTTTAACGATTGCGTAACGCAGAAGAAAGTGGGAGTCGCAATTAGGGTAGATGAAAAGCCAAGGCAGCCACATTTGGGGCATTATCGGTAATTCAAGGTATGCACTTATCTCTCTTTCTCTATGCAAGCAGAAGGTCGTTAAGCTTAGGTAGGTGGTGGGTGAATTCTTTTATGGGGTGTAGTTTACCCGGCAGTGATTATGTACCCGTAGTTTTGTTATCGATTAGGTTTAGTAATTAATTTAAGCATGTAATAACTTAATTTTACTTTAGCACTTAATGAATGTTTTGAAGATGAAATTTGTAATTCTGTTATCCACTTTTTAGTGTCAAAGCGTGGTTTTTGTTTCAAAAAATGCGAAATCCTTAAACCTGGTCACACTAAAAGTTGGCTACAATCAAAGGGAAAGTCATGAATCACTAACAAAGATCATTAAAAGAGAACGAGAGAGATAGAGAAACTTCTAAGCTTTGATTTCTTAATAGGAGTTGCCATGTGACGAATCATAAGATGAAATATGGAGGTTAAAATTTCCCAAACATTTTTTAAATTGATTACGAGGATCGTTGATCATGGACAATCTACGTGATGTACATCTAGCAACTGTGTGAGTGCATAAATACGTTGATGACTTGTTTGCTATAGTGAGAGAGGACGAAGTACAAACTACTCTGGAGACGATGAATAGATATCACAGGAACATTAAATTCACATTGGAATTAGAAGAAGACGGAAAATTACCTTATTTAGACACCAAAATAAATAGACACGGCAACATTTTAAAAACAAAGTGGTACTTGAAACCAACAGCCTCAGGACGGATTATCAACTTCAATTCAAAACATCCAAGATGCATAATAATGAATACGGCACTTGGGTATATTCAACGAATGACGAATATCAGCAACAAAACATATCAGACAGCCATAGAATCGGAGATAAAAGTAATTTTGTCAAATAATGATTTCCCAATTTGTGGGTAATTGGCTCATTGTTAAAAAGACACAAAAACGCAAATAATAGAACAATACTAGAACCTAAAAAATACCGATCACTCACATACGTACCTAAACTATCAGAACGATTCGCACGATCAAACTGCTACGACAAACAAAACATACAAATTGCGCACGATGAAAGGATTTTTCAACAGAACCAAAGCAAAAATATACAAATCGGATGTCAAGAATGTCATCTACAAAATACCATGTGACGGATCTAATGACGATACTTGCAACAAAGTCTACATAGGAACGACAAAATCCAAGTTAAAAACTCGAATAGCCCAACATAAATCTGACTACAAGCTACGACATGAAACACACTTACAAGCGAGAGCGTAAGTTAAAGTCGGCTCTAACCGACTTCGATATACCCGTTACTCATGAAAAAACATGATTGACAGTGTTCCTGCGTTCCCTAGGGGGTGACCATCCGAAAAGTATGCAACATTTTTTATTTTGCTCATAACTTGAGAACCGTTCATCCGATCTTTATCATTTCTTCGGCTAATCGATTCATTTTGCTAATTACTAACTATCTCTAAAAAAACGAATCGTCTATCTTCAAAACTGTAGGAGATATAACGTTTTTTTCAAATTGCGGGGGCGGAAGTGGGCGTGGCCAAATTTTGAAACAAACTTGATCTGCGTGCAGATAAAAGAAGCATTTGTCCCATACATGTCAAACCTCTATCTCTTACCATCTCTGAGATCTAGGTGTTCATACAGACAGACGGACGCACTATGGGGAATTTGACCACTTTTGGTAACCAAAACCCATTTTCTGAAAGTCGGAAAATTAAAAAAAGTTTTAGTGCAATGCATTCACAATACACCAATCTTCAGTGTTGCATAACAGAAATTTTTATAGAGGGCGCCACAACAAAGGAATCAGCTGATAAAACAGCTGTTGCATTTGCAAAGCACGCGCCCCTGCCATTTAAAGTTTTGTTGCTCAAGTTCAAGTGATCAGAATTATAAAACTAAACAATATAACTAAAAACGCTAAAATGAGTTCGAATCTGTGTGGTTTGTATTATGTGTTTGTAAGCGTCATTTGAAAAAAAAATCGTGTTGTCCCCTTAATAAAGCAGAAATCTAAGTAGCCCTGCAAGTGCATATTCTGGATAAAGTCTCATGTTCCGTAAGGGATTTAAAGTGAGTCCAGAAGAGTCCATCCATGAGATGTATTGTATGTTGTAGAGGATTAAATGTTTGTTCAAATAAATGTTATTAAAAATATCACTTTTACGATTTTGCAATAATTTTTCATTTTTAGGACATAACCTCAATTTGGCAAACGCAGATTTGTTTGGCAAGTGGCACGAAGCGAGGGGAAAAGTCGCAAAGGAGAATGCTGTGTTTAATTTTATGAAAGATGCCATATCAGAAGTAGATTTTGAAAAGTACAGCGATATTATAGACCAAGCGAGTAAAAAATTTTGCTACCGCTTGACGCAAATGTGGAAGAGTTGCTTTGCTAATTTAAGTCAGTTGCGCCGGAAGCATGCAGTTTGGCTGGATTCCAAAACTGTGATAAATTTTCCGGAAACCAAGAAGCCAGTAGGGCGGCCAAAACTGCCTTTTAATGCGAAGAGCTACACATCTCGCAGAAGGCGCGCTGCAGATCTGGCCAAGTCAGGAAAAGAAAATGTAAGTTTGCTTATTCATGCAGCAAGCTTGGCCGCACGAAAAAAAAAGCAATATGATCTTGCCAGTATTCTCAAGCTTCTTTCGATATGCCCCGAAAAAGCTAAAAACATGCGTCAGGCAATTACGGCACCGATCAAAAAGCCAGAAGCTTTGTCCCCTAATGAGGCATTAGCTTTTCTTCTGGACCAAAATTTTACAAAGGGGCAATACTTAGCTGTACGGGACCAATCAAAAAAAAAAACATTGCGATATATATCCATTATACAAGACCGTTGCTGACTTAAAAAAATTGTGCCGACCTAATGATTTTTCAGTAAATGATATCAAAGCTGAAGTAACGTTGCAGAGTCTTGTAGTCCACACAGCAAGACGACTCGTTAATTTGCAAGTTGAGGTTGTCGAGAAAATAATGCAGGATCAAGGCACAGAGTTTTTATCGACAGAACTGATTTTGAGCTACGGCTTTGATGGAAGCTCGGGGCAATCCAATTACAATCAGAAGCACTCGGGAGGACTATACTTTGGCGCGAATGTATTTGCTACAACAGTCACACCCTTACGGCTTGTAGATGCTTCGAAAAATGTAATATGGAATAACCGCACCCCGCAATCAATTCGATTTTGTAGGCCGTTAAAATTGGAATTTGTCAAAGAGAGCAAGGAGTGCATTTTTAAAGAAGACGAATATGTTAAAAACCAAATCTCCAACTTAATGCCTTGTAAAATTATCTTGGAAAGCGGGAAGCAAGTATATATTAAGTTTAATCTGTATTTAACGGTGATAGATGGCAAGGTCTTAAATGCGCTGACGGGCACCAACTCTTCTCAAGCTTGCCCAATTTGTGGAGCCACACCATCTGACTTTCTCAATAACAAAAATTTCAAGTGTGCCAAGTTTTTGCCCATCGTCAGCCATTTGAAATACGGTTTAAGTCCTCTTCACAGCTGGATTCGAGTTTTCGAATTCATTTTGCACGCAGGTTATAAAAATCGTGTGAAGAAATGGAGAATTTATGAGGCAAATGATAAGGAAGAGGTTCTTCAGAGAAAGAAGGAAATTCAAGGCCTATTTTGGGAACACCTTTCGTTGAGAGTCGATCAACCGAAAGTTGGAGGATTTGGCAGCACCAACGATGGAAACACTGCTCGGCGAGCATTTTCCGATCTCCATGTTTTTTCAAACATCACTGGCATCGATGAGCAGCTCATTTCCAATTTTCGAACAATTTTAATATGCCTTTCATGCCAGCTGCCAATTGCAGTTTCAAAATTCCAAGCCTTCTGTTACAGAACTGCTGATATGATCATTGAGAAATACCCCTGGTTGGCAATGACAGCCAGTGTTCATAAAATTCTAATTAACGCAAGTGATATTATTGAAAACACTGTGCTTCCTATTGGCTATTTCGGAGAGGAAGGAGCGGAATCTCGCAATAAATTTTATAAATCTGATCGTCTGCATCACGCCAGAAAATGTGGGAGGGTTGAAAACTTAACAGACGTGTTTCAGCGAGCTACAGATACTTCTGATCCAATTATTTCTTCAGTGAATTTGGATAGAAGAATTCAGCGACAGAAAAGAATGTGTCTTCCATTAGAGGTTTTGGACCTATTAGAATGCCCATTAAATCCCGATGACACCACCGCGGGTGAGGATGAAAGCTCTTTTAATGTTGTGGACTTCTTACATCAATATAATATTGAGTTGGAGAACGAAGAGCAGGACTTTTTCTAAAAGGTGTGTAGGGAAATTATATGTCTTAATATACATTGTTAATTGTCTTTCATTACAGGGCCACAAGATGCTTTAGATGGGCTTTATGTTGCTTTAATGTTTACTTTACTTATGTTACTTTACGTTGTTAAAGGCGTGCCACGCCCACTATTTTCCAAAAATTATAACCTAATACTGTCACAGAACTTTTATTTACTTCTTAATTAATTCTCTAAAAACCCAAAAAAAATTTACATTAGTTAAAAAAAAATGGGCGGTGCCACGCCCACTATTTTTCTACTGATAAAAGATATTGGTCAACTTAATCCGATGCAAAAAACAGAAGTCAAATATCTTGCTCCGTTCTTGAGTTATTAATTTTGGTCACCAAAAGTGGTCAAATTCCCCATAGTGGGACGGACGGATGGACGGACAGACGGCAAGACGGACATGTCTATATCGACTCGGCTGTTGATGCTGATCAAGAATATATATACTTTATATGGTCGGAAATGATTCCTTCTGCCTGTTACATACATTTGCACGACTTTAGTATACCCTTTTTACTCTACGAGTAACGGGTATAAAAACTGCGCTAGCAGCACATTGCGTAGAAAGCGGCCACTCGCCACATTTTGAGGTAGCGACAATACTACAACAAGAGCAGCATTACAACTAACACTTCACATTAGAAATGTTGCACATCTCAAGCGTTTCAACTGACAGGAGACTGAATTTTAAGAGTGATACTGAGAACTGCGCGCATCTATACAGACACTTACTCACTGACAATTAGTTAAAAACTCCACGTCACACGGTGCAGACGTGTAAAAATTGTACGTAAACTGTTTTTTGTGAATTTTGTTAAAGTATGAATTAGGGTGTTCACCAGCCCTCGTAAAAACGTAATTAGTAAATTTACCCCTCATGAGCTAGTGAGCACCCCCTTGTGATTTACCCTAGTAATTGTTGTGGTAAATCAGCTGCTTTTAACTAGGGTTGTCGAATATTTCAAAAATATCTATATCGATATTTTTGGCGATATTGAAAAAGTATCATTTCGATATAAATATTTTTGTTTTAAAAACATCAATATTATCGATATTTTCGATATTTTTCAATAATAACCCGGATATTAACTATGAACAGGTCTTTTGAGGTAGCTAAGGCGTCATTTGACGCGTTATAAGAACTATAATCTGACTGCGCTTAAAAAATATTACTTAACTTCCATATTTACATTAAAAGGCTCCCAAATTCATTATCGCATCCACTACTAATGTATGCTTCTGTTGATTTTTCGTGTAAAAAAGATTTTAAACATAATTATAATTTACAAGAAAGCTTTCTTAGAAAAACATATGTATAATGAGCATCACGTTATAAATATCTACAAAATGAAATAATGTATAAATGGCAGCCAATTTGACACACAAAAGACCCAAATTCCCAGAATTCAAAATCATTTATACTTGGATTTACCGTTGATGAGCTCCATTTCAGCCAAGCATCTCCATGCTTTGCTTTTGAGTGCGCATTTATATTTGTTTGAGTTTCCACTGTTCCCTAAAACTTTATTGCACAGTTTGCACTGCGATTTTTATGCATCAACTTTAACTAAATAACTTTTAAACTTTTTGCCTTTAATGTGCACAGCACAAGAAATAGTCATTCGCAACAGTGCGGCCTCAAGCGATCGAACAAAAATATCACCAAAAAATATTCGATATCCGATATATCGCCTCTGAAATATAGGCGATAATGATATTCGTCATTTTGGGCAAAAATATCGATATTTCGATATATCGATAATATTTTCGACAACCCTACTTTAAACTGGCTATTCATTTTGCTCATAATATTTACAACGGAATTCAGACGCCTCAGTGGCGTAGGGCACTGTATGCATAACTCATAAACAGGAAGTCGTGTGTTCGAACCATGTGAGCTAACTTCTATTTTTATACCCTTGTAAAGGGTATTATAATTTTGACCAGAAGTTTGCAACGCATAGAAATATTCATTTCCGACCCTATAAACTATATATATTCTTGATCAGGGCGACGAGCTGAGTCGATTGAGCTTTGTACGTCCGTCTGTCCGTCTGTCTGTTTCTACGCAAACTAGTCTCTCAATTTTAAAGCTATCGAGCTGAAACTTTGCACAGAGTCTTCTTTTTACTGCACACTGCTAATATGTCGGAACCGACCGGATCGGATGACTATAGCTTATAGCTCCCATAGGACACTATCGGTCGAAAAGTGGGTTTTTGTAAGAAAACTTTTTTGTTTTTAATGTAAACGCCTTCCGCTTCAGCAATTATTAGTTTTATACGCTTTTACACAGATTTGGAAGTTTTTGTCAAAATCGGATGACTATATCTTATAGCTGCCATAGGAACTATCGGCCGAAAAGTGGCTTTTATCAGAAAAATGGTTTGTTTTAATGCTGACGTTCGTGAACTCTGTTGTATTAAAACATTTGCAAGGGTATTAAAACTTCGGCAAAGACGAAGTTAGCTTGGCCTTCTCGTTTTTTTTATCGTTTGTTATTGAACATCTTTTGAGACCTCCGCTATATTTTTGGCACTTCCCTTACCAGGACTAGAACCAGAATATCAAAAATACAAGGGGATAATCATATCCACTCGGCCAACGCCAAAACCGAAAATACTGTATCTAAATTTCTATATCAGACAAGCACGATACCAAGTATGTTTAGGCGATACTTTGAACACGTCAAGTTTTTACACTTTTACATTTTTACGAGAGATTTTATAAACATACCTCAGGGCAACAAAAAGCTGGTAATTTTTTTCTGTGTTTGTTTTTTTGTTGTGTCGTAAGCTTTTGGAGTTTACGCTTTTTAATTTACACTTTTACAAGAGCTAGTAAACACCCTAAATGTTTAATTTTGGTGTATACAATTTTTTGTAGTTTTGCCCTGAAGACGGATGCCGAAGAGCAACCGAAATATATCGGAGAAAAAAGAAACATAAATCGTTTTTTCTATCAACCTGACCAGAAGCCGGAAACAATACATCTACAATTAGAAAGGTCGCCAAATCACAATTGTTTAACCATTATATTCAAAAAACATTATATCCAACATTTTCCGTTTTTAATTAATATTAGAATCATTTAGTGCGTGCTTTTGATTTTAAACTGCCTTCTGCAGCTCAAATTTCACTTGCCCCTTTGCTATAAGTGAAACATGGAATTGGAACTTGAGAATTACAAGGGCTTACATTTTTTAAGCAACGGCTATTAGTCCTGTTTCTCTGGTCAGACTGGGAAACTGAAGTTGAATTTAAAAAGTTTCGATTTCTCGACTAATCGCTCACTAAGTTTGTGTCAGCTAAAGAGAGATGTCTGGAAAGGGAGATCTAGTTTGTGGACGAAAAAAACCAAACAAAGTTATAAAATTATGTTCCAGTTTACGAATCCTACACCTATTTCGTTGTGAAATCGATTTCAATTCTCTGTACATTATGTATTTTAGCGCCAATATGTATGCTTCTACCTTGTGGGTTAGTTAGTTGCGTGATGAGTGTGCACTTTCACTAATTGCTGATGGCTTGGTTAGCGGTGGGGTGGCTGGGAAGGGGGTGGGGGTTAGCAAGCTGCTGAAACAGCTGTTTCTTGTTGCATGCTCCAGCAGACTCCAAGGGGCCGGTTCGGCTGGCTGCAACTTCAATACATTTGTCTAGGGCTTGAATTGGTACCAATCAGCTGATTTGCTGCACACACACACACACAAACGGGAAAGGCTCTGGAGCCCGGCAGCAATTTACCGTTATTTTGCTAACTGTACTTAAAGCGCATGCGCTGCTTTTGCCCAGGCAACCCAGAAAATAGGAAAAACAACAATTAAGTGAAGCCATCAAAGCGGCGTGCGGCATCACATGCTGCACCTTGCTCTCAGCCTGGCCACCAAGTGTTTGCTCTCGCATTTAGCACCAATAACACAAAACCGCAAATCGCCCATCAACAGAATAATCATCACTAATTGGACCCCAACAAAAACAGAACTGAGCTGAATTTTGGTGGATCGCGCGATTGGCTTAACTTACCATTGGCATGAATATGAATTGTGTTGTTTGGTTGGACATGCTGATACATGACTTGTTACAGTGCACCAATGTCGTCACTTTCATGTCACTTTAAACACTGCAAGAGAATGAAAGCGGCCGCGTCTGGGCTCTGTGTATTTATAAGGCGCCGGGAATTCGACTCGAGCGACGCCGGGTCGCTGTCGCTGTTGTCGCTTTATGGCGAGCGAGCTCTCTCGCTCAGCGCGCCGCTCCTTGCACGGCTGCCCAAGCTTTTGCGAGTGTGTGGGGCCCTTTTTTCAGAGCGAGGGAGAAATGCGAAAGCGTGTGTAGGTGGGACCTTTGAGCGAATGGAAAGCTTTTTCTTTGGTGCGTGACGTAGGTGTAACGGCACAGACTAGCAAACATACAGACACACAAGTGCACAATGTGCATGCATCATGATCGGGTACAGAACGCACTTGACAAATAGCTAGCCGACCAGCAACTAAATGCAATTCTCCAACAAATGCACTCGTAAAGCCACTAAAAGTACAGAGAATTATACACAAAAACTATGTATGTACAGTGTACACATACAAGGCGACAACATGTCGCTAGACATAAACAACGCCTTCCCTTACTACAGCGGCCACTTTAAGCCACCAAAATGAGGCCCAAAAAAAAAAAACAACCTAAACAAATACCAAAGCGTGAGCAAAAAAAAAAACTGCTGACTTAACTTTATGTACATGGGATTCTTCTTGATTCTCTGTCTGAGTCCATTCCAAATTGAAAACTAACAAAATGACATTTGAAATTGTATAAAAACAACTTGAACAACCCCTCTATGGGTTAGACACCCATTTACTAGTTGTCCTCTAGATTTTTAACAGAAAATTACAACAAAAAATCTTTTAAAAGTTTAAGAACATTTTGTTTTGAATCAACATAAATTTGATACGCATTGTCTCAAGTTGAAAATGAAACAAGTATCACCTTTTTTTGTATCAATATAAACCTAAATAGTATCAAATTGACCTTTGGGGTATTAATTTAATACTAAGAACATTAATTTGATACGCAAAAGTGTTTATTAAAAAATGTAAGTTCGAAAAATCAAAAATTAATGCTCTTATGTGAAACTAGCACATCACCCGTCGCGCTTCGCTGCGCCTTTAACAGTATAGAACCAATATCAGCCCGCATACCACCCAAATCCCACCCATTTACCGCCCTCATCCCTCGCGCTTCCCGTACACATCCCACCAACTTCCCATTCACCCATTCCCATTACCATCCGCTTCCAGAACAACGTGCCACCCGCATCCCACCGCAATCGCACCCACGTCCCACCCAGCTTAAAGCCAATCGACATTGGATAAATAGTTTTCTTCTCTAAGAATTTTCCAGAAATTTTCCGACATTGGAAAGTCGCATTTCAAATTAATTCGTGTTATATCTTTACAAACCGAGTTTTAAGCTAACAGGATGAAATATAGATCATTTTCATGCAGAATTTTCCGGGCATTTTCACTCCTGGGGGCGGTTTTTCCGACATTGAAAAATCCCATTTAAAATTTTTTCGTATTCTGTCCTTACAAACCGAGTTTCAAGACAATCGGATGAAAAATAGTTTTTATGCAGAATTTTCCGACCTTTGGGTAAAATTGTCCAACATCAGAACTATTTCGTATTCCATCCTTACAAACCGAGGTTGAAGCCAATCGGATGAAAAATAGTGTTTTGAGTGCAGAATTTTCCCCGTTGGCTCCGTCTTAGTACGCACCTTCCCCACTAACAGAATTCCTCGCCAAATTACAGCCCTCTATCTCTTACCCTTCAAGCTGTGCGATGATTGCCAATGAGTCAGTGCATCAGTCAGTGAAGAGAATCACTCTCTTTTTATAGATATAGAGTGAAGCCAAAAAGTGAGAGAGTATTGGTGTTTAAAAATCTAATCGCTTCGAACTCTTGCGAGCGAATGTCGGCTTTCTGCTCTTTTCGTCTCAGCTTCGGCAAGCGTTCGGGTCGTTTACGTGTGAATATCGAAATGTTTTCGTCCCCCTGGGAGGAACCAAGGACTAAGTATCGCTAGTATAGGGATATTAAAACTCCATTCAAACAATTCAGGGCTTATTCGAGCATCTTTGTCTTTATAATAGATGACGTCTTATTAAAAAAAACACAAGAAATATGCCTTGCAGACTGAGTGCTTCATAATTATAAGTGGTCTGCCACCGAATCGACTCAGCTAGTCACGCTGATCAAAAATATATATACTTTATGTGGTCGGAGATGATTCCTTTTACGTTGCAAACTTCTGGGCAAAATTATAATACACTTTTCAAGTTTATAATAAACCAGGGACCGAAAATAATAATTATTTTATAATAAAGTTTTTGAAAAACAATCTATTGACAATTTTTAGTAATTTTGTGATATAAAAAAATGTGTTTTAAAATTTAAAATAAGAATTACTTTAAGATATTCTTCGTGTTCTACTTGATTCTGTTTTGGAAAATGTTTCATCATATTTAGATTTTTGACAACTTGAGTCTAAAGTTGTTTAAAATGCCCTTTTCGCCCGTCCAAGAATCGTTTTGTATGGAACCTTTGTTGTATATTTGACTCTTTATATTATCGAAAGTACTATTTCTTTCTTAGTTTTTAAATAGATTATTCTAAACAAATCTACGACTTTTTTAAGCGAAGATATACCATTTATATACATTTTGTACTGCCTATAAGTGTGCAATATATTTGGAATGTTAACTAACAGTTTGTGCTGTAATAATGATTTGTATACCTTTAGGCAGTAGACATTTATAGTCTTTGCAAAACTTGTATTAAAAATGGTATATCTACGGTTCGAAAAAATCGTACAATTGCTTGGAATATATTTTTTTTAGCTAAGAAATATAATAATAATAATAATAATAGTTTGTTTTATTGCCCAGTAATATTTACAATGTGCCGAAAGTTAGCAGTTCAGTGGTAGTCAGTGATTAGATATTCATCTGAGAAGGTATTTCAATATGTCTTTCAACTCATACTATACAATTATTAAGTTTCGATATGTGGGCGCCCGAAAAAGAGTCAAAATACTCGAAAATCGCCAACATCCCTTCTATAATCTGAACCTTGTTGCCTAGTGTAATTTTTGCACTTTTAACGCTGCATTAAACTTTGTAATTGCATTTCAGTCCGTGGGGAAAACTTCTTATCAAAGGCCTCACAACTGTTGCTATAATAGTTTTGACTACCAACTTTTCAATTATTTGTTGCAATTTTAATGAATATTTACTTACGGCAAAATGTATTTTGTGAAAAGGGTGGAATTTTTGAGCTTAGCTTCCGAATACCCAAATTCATTTTTTGGGTCACTGATCGATCGAGTGGGCCTTGGATATCAAAATGAATATGACATTTTGTTCTCTGTTTAGGACTCCCCAACAAAAACCAGTACTTAACTGCTGGTTAGGTTAAAACTGTAGGAAAATCACTCATGTCGTGGCTGGGATGCATGCCCCAACGCCATGGCACGCCAGCTCGCTCGAAAAAGTAAAGTAGAAACATTGAAGCGCGAGGAAGCTAATTTTGCTGTATAAATAAAAAATTTAAAAACCCATAACCTTTATGTTAAGTCTTAATAGACGCGATGTGACGTTTAAGTTTCATATAAAACTTGCTTATTCCAAATTGTAACAATAAACAAGTGAGAAAGTTGGTCAATCCCGACTATAACATACTCTGTACCTGGAGTAGAAGCTGAATGCAATGCTGGTGCTGCGCTCATCTCTTATACTCTCTCTCTCTCTCTAAGATTGTGCGGTGTTAGCTGTAAAAGGGTGGGATGGAGTGGGGTGAGGGTGATTTACTTTTTTGTTCATAACTTGAGAACCGCTCATCCGATCTTTATCATTTCTTCAGCAAATCGATACATTTTGCTTATTACTAACTATGTCTAGAAGTTACGAATCGTCTATCTTCAAAACTGTAGGAGATATAACGTTTTTTCCAAATTGCGAGGGGCGGGAGGGGGCGTGGCAAAAATTGAAAATAAACTTGATTTGCCTACAAGTATAAAAAGCATTGTCCCCTACATGTCAAACCTCTATCTCTTAGCATCTCTGAGATCTAGGTGTTCATACAGACGAACGGACAGACGGACATGTCTATATTGACTCGGCTGTTGATGCTGATCAAGAGTATACATATATCAAGAGGAACGCAGGAACACTGTTAAACATGTTTTTTCATGAGTAACGGGTACATCGAAGTCGGTTAGAGCCGACTTTAACTTACGCTCACGTTGGTATTATTGTTTGTATAAAAATCGCTGTCCTTACCTGGCTTGCCAAGACATTAATCATACGCAGAGTAGACTTTTCATTCGCTTTAGTATTATTTCATTAATTCTTTATTTGTTTGAAATCAAACTACCTACGCACTTCCATTCTCTGAATTGTACTCGGCACTTCAAGGTTTTAACATAACATCAGCTGAGTCTATCTTGATTGGAATAATATTATTATTGTATATTTTATCGCATATCAAACCATGCCGAGCTCAAAAATAGTACGTTCAACTCCGGAAGAGACAAAGAAGTTCAAGTCTAAATACGGTGAGTGAAAATCATTTAGCCAATTTTAACAGCCACCTTAACCATCTTGTCTGCAGCAATGGCGGATTGGAAGCAGGCCATGCCGCATCTACGGTTCGCTCAGTTCATACAACGTAATAAGGAATCCATCAATCAAGCCGTACGGCATCTGATCCCTACCAACACGGGATGCGTGATGTCTATTATAGTCGAGGGGGCAATCTTCAAGTCCCATATTCTGGTTCTGTGCACCTTTTGCGATTTCTTTGCCCATGGACAGATTCCGCACAGTATGATAGAATTGCCGGTGAGCAAGGTGACGGCCAGCGCCTTTGGCATAATCCACACCTGGATGACCCGTGACACTTGTTGGTGCACTCGTGAACTGATGCTCGATGTGCTAATTGCCGCAGATTTCTTGGGAGCTTTGGATGTGTTGAACAACGTATTTGTGTGCCTTAGCGATAAGGACAAATACTCTGAAATGAATGCCGTTTATTGTTTCCTGGAAGCACGCTCGAAAGGTATAGAACCAGTTGCGGCTTTGATGTTGCAACGTGTGGGTAAGACATTTTTAGTCCTGGTGACCACAACGCAATTTCTGGAACTCAGCGAGGCTCATCTGTGCATTTTATTGGCCTCCGACTATCTGGGAGTGCACACTGAAATTGAGGTGTTGTATGCCTCACTGATGTGGTTGATGGACGACTACGAGAAGCGCAAGGGTCAAATGGGGCGTGTGTTTCGCTTGATACGATTTAAGCTAATGTCGACCCAGTTTCTAATCGGCTGCACTGAGCTTCTGCACGTGTTGGGCGACGAGTTGGCTCCCCAACTATATCTGCAACTACATATGGCCTTCCTGTATCACCAAGGAGTCCGCATGAGGGACTGCAATGCAACCGAACGTGTCTGGATAAGAGATCCGCTCTGTCCGTATGTTAATCTTGTTGATGAGGATCGGTCGGAGCAAATTTCTGTACCGCAGTTTACCTCATACTTAGAAAAAGTTCAAGAAAACAAAGCTGCTTTTCTGGCTCGCATAAAAGTCGTGGAGCCTAGATTCGAAAACTTCTAGAAGAAGTAAAATAATTGTCTTTAATTTCGCATGAGACTTAGTTAACAAAGTTGGTCAATAAATGGCTTTTAAGCTAGCTCCAAACTGATGTAAACTAACTGAATATAAGTAAGGTACTTACAACGGGGGCTTCCCAGAGCAGCCAGCTGGCTGCTTTATTAATGACTTTTTACTACCGCAATCTTAGTCTCATGATGATGATCATAAATTCTAAACGTCTTATAATAATGACCCGATTTATTCTCACCTCCTTCATATTATTGATGTCACTGAAATGCATTTATAAAATTAATGACTTTAATAGTATTTGCAAACAAAACTAGGTGAGAGCTTTTAAGTGTGTTTGATTTTCTGATTAGACAAATTCTGGATAAATTAGTCAATAAAAATATGAAAGCCATTTGGATTTTGTTCCAAGGCCACTCCCGTTTATCTTACCTTGTGTAGACAAAATCATCTGTGTTGGTCCGTATAGCTTATTGATCTTAGACAGTATATAAGTTAGAGGTAGGTAGGTAGGTAGGTCAGCAGATCAAGTATGTATTTAGCTTGGAAAAATCCCCGTCTTTAAAAGCAGTATTTAGTTCGTCAAGCTACTTAAAATAGTCATAAACTGGAAAATTAATGAGCACCTTGTGATTATTTTAATGACTTTTTAATATTTAAATTAGCAAGTTTTGGTCGGCTTGATGTATCCTCACATTAGTGAGGTTTCCACCGGCGGGACTTGACTGAGGGCCGATTTCTGTTCTCCCAGATAGCTGCTATGTGTCAAATAGTCATCGAGTTTACACTGTTATTTGTTAGTTTATGTTTGTATTCCCTAAATCGGAAAGGGCATAGCCGGATTTCTAGGGGAATCGGCACCCAATGCTTTTAATTTTTTGAGTAAGCAGTTTTAAAATCATCACCCGAATGTAATTTAGCGATTTTTTTTAACTTCTAGTACCAACCCTGATTTTTTAACAGCGATTTATATCATTTCAACCACAAGTCTTTCCATTAAAATATGGCAAATTTTTTTTTGGTCAAAGCTGTCATGTATACCCTCCCCCAGGATAGTTTTTCAGATTTTTGAATTGAAAACTGGAATTTCAACAGAATTTTAAATATTGCGGAAGGGTAACCCCCTTCCTCAATTCCATCTAATATGAGCTTTGGCTCACTGTCGCCAATTTTGAGCCTAAGAGTGTTTGGGATGATCAATTCACTTTTGATTCTATTCCTTCGATTCGAAATGTCGGCGTCATTCCCATATCGGAGGATGACGTTTTGGAAGCAATCAATGACTTTGACGACTCTTTAAAGCCAGACAATGATAGAATTTCGTCGGTTCTACTCAAGAATTGCATTGGTGAGCTTTGTGAGCCTCTCACAATGATTTTTTCTAAGTCCCTTGCACTTGGCCAATTTATAAGTAAATGGAAGGTAGCTTCAGTTATCCCTATTCACAAAAAGGATTCAAAAAGTGATGTTTCAAATTATAGGCCAATTTCAAAACTTAGCAATATATCCAAGCTCTTTGAACGTATAGTCTCAAAACATTTTAATTTTCTTATAAACTCTTACATTGATCCCAATCAGCATGGTTTTTTTCCTGGCCGTTCTCCGGTTACGAATCTAACTGTATTTAGCAATACTTGCATTTCTGCATTTGAAAATCGTTGTCAAGTCGATGTGATTTATACAGACTTCTCCAAAGCTTTTGATAAGGTTTGTCATAATGCCCTTTTATCTAAGCTTTCCAAGCTTGGCTTTCATTCTTCCGTCCTTACTTGGATTAAATCTTATCTTGATGGTCGAACGTATCAGGTGCTCATTAATGGCAAACGTTCTAACCCTCACGTAGCAACATCTGGTCTCCCTCAAGGTAGTGTACTGGGTCCGCTTCTATTTACTATTTTCATTAATGACATCGGTTTCCTACTGAACTCACATTATCTAATGTATGCTGATGACTTGAAAATTTTTAGATCTGTAAAAAATCTTAGAGATTTTGAAGCCCTTCAATATGATCTAAATCATGTTTCCGACTGGTGCGCGAGGAATTTGTTGCCTCTTAACTTTTCCAAATGCTTCTATGTAACTTTTTGCAAACGTGAGCTGCCTATTCTCACCTCTTATACCATTGCTCATCACGCTTTACGGCGACAGTACGAAGCCTTAGATTTGGGTGTTTTATTTGACTCAAAATTTCAGTTTTCTGAGCATTTGAATTATATCCTCCCCAAAGCTTATTCAATGCTCGGCTTTGTTAAGCGAAATTCTAATCAGTTCCGTGATCCTTATACACGATTGAGTCTGTACTCTGCCTTAGTGCGTTCTAGAGTTGAATATGCCTCGCTTATCTGGAATCCTTCCGCTGCAGTTCATGTGAATAGGCTGGAGCGTCTGCAAAAAAGATTCCTCAAATTTGCACTTGCTAACTTAAATTTTTCCGAGCCTTTACCGCCGTATTTGAGTAGATGTCGCCTCATGCATATTTCTACTCTTGAGGATAGGAGAACAATTGCATCCCTAATTTTTCTAAATGACATTATAGTAGGCAATATCAATTGCGCTAACCTACTTTCCCTAATTCCCTTCAATGTTCCGCCTAGATCTTTGCGTGCCATGGTTCCAGTTAGAGTGGGGACTCACAGGGTCAATTATGCCCTAAATGATCCAATATTAAGAGCTCTTCTTACATACAATCGTCTTCCAGTTAGCATGCGGTTCGACTTTAACAGTAACAGAAGGCTTAACGATTCCTCGATGGTACAAAGACCCTACAAAAGCTCACCTGTACCATTTAAAGCCATTTGACACGGCTAGGAAAATAATTGTTCTTCTTTTCATGCCATAGTGAATGGCCTGCATGGTGACTCCCTCCAGGACTAGCAACTTCTCGTTTAAAATTTCTACCTGAAATTCCGGCTTCGAGCTTAAGCAAGTTAGAAGATCTTGGGAGGGTGTTGTCGACGTTGTGGGCGGTCTCCTGCGGTGCTTCTGGTTGACCTCCGTGGATGCTTTGCCGGCTTTCGATTCGGATGGAGATTTTAATCCTGTCGTGGTAGACAGTGCATTCAAGTCGGCCGTAGTACCGTGCGCAGAGTCTTCTCCTTTGCTGTCAGTGACTTCAAGTTGCAGACCTTAAGTGTCTTAAGATACTTAAGAGATGCTTTGTATCCGGTCCGCTGTTCCGCCGTATAGCATCATCTGTATCTGTTTCAACGGAACCGTGCCCAAAGTAGGCTATTTCTCCTTCGGTGACTCATTGTTGACAGGTATGTAACCACAAGCTACTGTCATTGACTGTTTCGACCTCTGATTCCACAAGATGAAGTGAACCCTTCACTGTGTGTGACTTGAATAATTAATAAATAACGAAAGTGACAATTAGGTACAAATGAAATTATATTTTTATTGTTTTAATTAGTTTAAATCACCTTCAACAACTTTTAAAATTCTGAAAAAATTACAGAAATTGTATCTAGGAACGACAATTGAATATGTAAAAAACGAAAGTGTAACCTCAACTAGAAGTCCAAAATAAATAGTGTTAAAAATTTCGCGGATTTTTGAAGGTCGCGGTTTTCAGTTCAAAAATCTGAAAAACTATTCTGAGCTTTGACCAAAAAAAAAATTAGGAATTTTTTAATGGAAAGACTTGTAGTTGAAATGAGAAAAATCGCTGTTAAAAAAACAGGGTTGGTACTAGAAACTTGAATAAACTAAATTACATTCGGTTGATGTACTCAAAAAATTAAAAGCATTGGGGGCCGATTCCCCTATAAATCCGTCTATGCCCTTTAAGGTGTTCAGCAGGTTATCCAATTTGTATATATATAGGGGTGTCCTGGAAATCTCTAGCTATTTTCGTATACACTATTGCACATCAAACTAACTTTAAGCAGGCTCAACTTTCGTCACCTAATCTAGTAGCCCAACAAATTTGTACCCCCTTACATAGTACATCCAAAAGCTATATTTCGAAATGGGAACGTTTATACGAAAATCTTTAGAGATTTCTAGGACACACCCAATAAAAAAGCAATTAATGTGACAGAATGACACATTGTCAATACAAGTTTAAAAAACTTTAGTCGGTGGTACTCGAAAATGACAGCTGTTTCATCTGTACGTATGTGACACAGAGCAATGTGTTTTTAGACCTTCTGTATGATTAATCGATGATCCTATTGAAAAGCATGATCTGTCCAAAAAGTTAAAGTTGTGCAATTTTATCTTGAGTTGGCGCATGAGCTATTTTGTTTGTTATATTATTCCTGTAAAATCTGTTAAGGGAAGAATCGTAGTATACATTTCTGAAAAGCTAAACAAAAGTTGGTGTCTTTTATTTAGATCTTTGATGAGCTCGCAACATTAGTCTATTTACTATTAACACTTAAAGTCACACGCTATAATTTCCCAAGAATTATTAAGTAACATGAAGTCTGTGTTGATAACAATAAATCTATAACGGCTGTTTATTTTGACGGTCTTAAAGACGAAACTTTAGTTATGATCTCTTCTAAAAGTAAATCATCTCCCAACGCTATCACCCAAGAGCATATCTCATTAACATCTGAGCCTTTCTCATGGTACAACGGCCATATTGCGATTAATTCGGGGAAAGCAACAACAATTGAGAAAATTATAGTCGAGTTTTTTTAAAAATCTTTTGAATTCCGGTCATGTTGTGGCAAAAAAACATTTTTCGGAAAGATTTTGTAAAGACTGTCCGGTTCACGATTTTAACATGGTTAAAAGAAGTTTATATTTGACCTTACAAAGAAATTTATTCTTCGCTCATCCCGAAAATATTTAGTTGGCTATAAAATGATGCATCACATGTAAGGGAACTACATAGCTCAACGAAGGATGTGAAGGATTTGATTTCATTAGGAACTAGTTTACTGAAACTTGAAAGGTTTCCTTGCCTGAAGCTTGTGTCAGAAGCTTCATTGTCTCTTTGTGAACCAAAAGCTGTAAATTTGTGAAACCAAAAATGGATGGAGGAAGTGTCTAGGCTTAAGTATAAATTTCGTATTTTAAATTTCTATTGGGTTTAATTGTCATCCAAGCAAAAGTACAGTAAAAGAGTGGAGAAAGTGTTCTTTGAAGAAGTTCTGTTTATCAGGCCAGCTGCGGTTCTTACTTTTGACAAGATGTGACAACTCGGATGCAATCAATTTAAAATGTTAAGTTCTTCGAAGAAGTAGATGTTCGTACCGTTTTTACATGAAATCAACTATTTGCTTGACGTAATTGATAATTATAATATTTCATTGATCACACCTCAACCGTGAGGGTTTTTGCTATCATCAACAACTATCAGAAATTCCTGTTAAATTTGGAATTATCCGACTTTTGTTATTACATTGGTTTGGTTTAAGCTGGTTTGTTTAGATACTTGGCAAGCGGTGGGTAATTTGAGATTTGTCTGGTCTTGAAGCCGCCACATGATTTTGCAATAAAATTCGCTCTCTCTCTCTTTATGCTTTTGTTAAACTATTTGACATTTGTTTTATATATTTACATTACAAATCACATAACGGCCTTATCACTTGCTAAATCTTCCAATTCAATTTTCTCCTTTTCTTCCACTTCCACTTCCAAATCCTCGGAGTCTCTGAAATATGTAGAATAGAAATATGTTTATCGTTATCTTAATTGCAAAATTTGAATTACTCACTCCTGTCCCTGCTTTTGATTGAGCTTTATCTGCTGCTGTTGCTCTTCCATGGAGGTAAATTTGGCCACCCGCTGTGTGGGCGCCTCCTCACGTATGCCATGCTTGACCAGCTTGTGTAGCCGCAACTTGTAGTGCTGTAGAAACGCTGCCTGGCAGCTTTCACAGCGGAATCGTTCACCGGTATGTCGTCGGATGTGCGATTTGAGATCATTGCCCTGAGCAAAGGCCTGTGGACAGTGTGGACACTTAAAGGGTCGTTCTCCGGTGTGTACACGCATGTGAATAGTGAGATTGTATTTGCGCAAAAAGCCTTTGCCGCAGGTTTCACAGAAATGAGCCTTTTCACCGGTGTGGTATCTGGAAAATGGAATTGAAACAGGACTAAGTTAAAGAACTTGAGTTTGGTTTGCCCTAAGACGAAAGATTCTGAGATAATAAAAAACATTTAAAAAGCTATTTAAAGTCAAATAATCAGGTCTACCCAGTCAAGCAAGGAAGGCCACAGACAATCTCAGCCTGTCGTATACTAACCACCATGGTATACCACAACCACACAAATGTAAGTGTAGGGCTATTCTTAAATCGAAAAGTGCCCTTACAAAACTCTCTACAAAAGCTAGATCGCAAAATGGTGGGTAAGGATTGTATGGTGGTTGAATGAGTTATCGAGTCTCTCAGGTTTAGTTCCAGAAATGTGGCAGTATGAACTGCATTTGTACAGAGTTTGACTAAGTCGAGGTCATAAATTGACGAGATAGCTGTTGAGAAGGCAAGAGTTATCTCTTAGTACAAATTTGGGTTTAGGTTGATTTACAACTTTGCATAGGATTTTTTATGGTTTCGAAAGTGAGGAGCAGCGACTTCTTCTTTCCTGTGCTTTGTAAAGACTAAGAGGTTATCAAACGTGAATCCCAATACTTTTTCACATTGACGCGGAGTTCTGTATTTACTGTCCTTGTGCAGCTGAGAAAGAATTATATCGGCAAATGAGCAATGAAGACTCTCTAATGCCTTATTGTAGTCCCTGTCTAATCATCCTGGGATGTTACAGTAGTTTTAGTTGAGTCTGCTGGCGGTGATGGTCTGCTGGAATGAGGCCTTAAGCAGCTTCCTGCATTTTTATTTAGCATTGCGAATCACGACAAAGGTCTGTCGACCTTTCAAATAGCTGTCTACGGATTAATGTATGTTGATATTTTGGAGTATGATGGCGAGATTTATCGAAAGTTTTGGACAGGAAAAGAGCCACAAGTGATTGTATATTGCGTTTGCAGTTGTGCTGATGATTTTGCAGTGCGCTGCACTTATAGCGAAATGCCGATTTCTCTGGCATAAAGTCAATTAATTGATGATTACGAAATTTCCTTTAATTACATTAGTTAAAACGATTTTACATGCTCTTCTTCCGAATCTGAAGTTTAAAAAAAAATCTTGGTAGAACTGATTTCGAAATAATCTCAAATTACTTATCACTTAATTACAAATATCATAATTATAAAATATTAAAAGCTAATAAAAATTATCTTTCAATTATTAGTTCATAATTTTATAGTCAAATTTGTAGTGCAGATGCTAATTATAAAGAAAAACAGTTACAACACCGTTATTTTAACTTAGAAACTATTTTTATACCCTTGGAGAGGGTATATTAAAATTGTCCAGATGTTTGTAACGCATAGAAGGAAGCATCTCCGAGCACATAAAGTATATATATTCTTGATCAGCATGATGAGCTGAGTTGATATAGCCATGTCCGTCCGTCCGTCTGTTTCTATGCTATTTCCTTCGTCAGTTTTAAAGCTATCTTAACCAAACTTTGCACGAAGTCTTTTGGTACAAATACGCTGCACATTTGTCGGAACCGGCCGGATCGGATGACTATAGCATATAGCATATAGATCGGTTGAAAAAGTAGTTTTAGTGAGAAAAACTTTTTTGTTTTTAGTGCTATCGCTCCCAACGCTCGTATTTATAAGTTTTTAATGATTTCACATAATTTCACCAAAACTTGTCGAAATCGGACTACTATATAGTATAGCTGCCATACAAAAGTTAGGTCTGAAAAAAGTCTTAGTGAGAAAAACTTTTTTGTTTTTAATGTTATCGCTCCCAACGCTCGTATTTATAAGTTTTCAATGATTTTACATAATATCAACAAGATTTGTCAAGATCGGACCACTATATAGTATAGCTGCCATACAAACTGTCAGGCACATATCAAACTCCAAAGGTATATAAACTTCGGTCGAGCCGAAGTTAACTTGCCTCTATTTTTTTTATTTCTTTCTTTCTTGGATGATGTAATCTAATACATAACGAGTTAAAAAAGTGTTCATTTATCAAAATCTATGAGAAATTGTAGAAGTTATTGGCATTTATCTAAGAATTGAGCAATTTCAGTTGTACCATTCAAATGGTATTCAAAATGCCTATGCTCCGCTTTGCTCCGCCGTTTGAGACACAAAGTGATCTTAAATAAACTAGGTCTTTTAAAAGAAAAATCAGAAATTTTAGCATCACGTTTGCAAGAACGGAATTTGTTAAAGTACCTACTATAAAGACAAAAAAAATATTTGTAATTGCAATGATGTATGTGATTTAATTGAAGAGTTTAATTAGATATATGTATGATCTAGTCGAGAGGCGTTTGATTATCGGAAATTTAGTCTAATAGCTGTATTGTTGCACCAGGGAGCCTTCGATGCCGCTAGCGTAAAAGAATCCTAGGTATGAAGACCTTAAAACTTATTGCAATAGTTTCAGGATGGCAACAAGGATATACTAAGCACATATTTTTGCGCAAGCACGCCACCGAACGAATTACATAGTTGGCCAAAGAATGTAAAGTTCGAGACACTTGTCAGTAGGAAGCAAATTATACTGCCACCCCTTTATATAAAACAGACTTTGTATACAAATTTTGTGAAGGCTTTACAAAAAGACAGTGATGCATTTGCATATTTAAAGAGCGACAAAGATCAAAGGGGGTGTGTTGTTGGACCGCAAATTAAAAAATAGAGGGAAGCTTACTTCGGCTCGACCGAAGTTTATATACCCTTGGAGCTTGATACAAATATGCCTGCCAGTTTGTTCTATGGCATCTATACACGATATTCATCAATATATTCATGACTGAAAAGTGTAGTGTTAAAAAAAAAATAGGTTTTCTCACTAAAACTACTTTTTCGACCGATTGTTCCTATGGCAGCTATATTCTATCTTCTTTTCTTCTTTATTGGCCCGATGTTTTCATCACAACCGTTTGACGGTCTCGGCCGCTGCAACCAATGTCCGCCAGTCGCTTCTGTTCCGTGAGAGCTGGCACCAGTTTTTTACGCCAAGCTTGGAAATGTCTTTCCGCACCTGGTCGTCCCACCTTAGAGGTGGTCGTCCCACCTTGCCTTGTCCCAGTTCTTTCGCATTCCTCTTGTAGATTATTTTTGTTGGAGCTTGTTCATCTATATGGGTAACATGTCCCAGCCAGCGCAGCCGCTGTAGTTTTATGCGCTTGACCAGACTAGTATCCCCATAGAGCACATACAGTTCGTCATTCCTTTGGATGCGAAAATCCCCCCCAACTTTCAAAGGTCCATAAATCCTGCGAAGAATCTTTCGCTCGAAAACGCCAATCACCGCCTCATCCGCTGATGATATTGCCCATGCTTCTGCGCCGTATTGCAGGACTGGGATGATAAGCGACTTGTAAAGGGCTATTTTTGTTCTTCGCTTGAGGTCTTTGCGCTTAAACTCACTACTTAGCCCATAGTAGCATCGGTTCGCAAGAGTGATTCTTCGTCGAATTTTCAGACTGATGTTGTTCTTGCTGGTTATCATCGTTCCGAGGTAGACAAAGTCCTCTACAACTTTAAAGTTGTACTCTCCCATTGCAACAGATTGCCCAAGACGCGTGGATTTCTGTTTCGAGGACACTAGGTACTTCGTCTTGTCCTCGTTTACAGCTAAATCCATTAAATCAGACTGCTTCTCAATCTCTGAAAACGCCTTGCGTACTGCCCGTTCGGTTTTGCCGATAATATCAATATCATCGGCATATGCGAGTAGCATTACATCTTTATTAAAGATGGTGCCCGATCTGTTTGCATTTGGGCACTGGCGCCGTATATACTCCATCAGCAGATTAAAGAAGTCACACGATAAGGTGTCACCCAGCCTAAAACCACTTTTGGTATGAAGCTTTGAGTGCTTCTCAACGTCATCATGCAAAGTCGAACGTACTTTGCTGGAATACCTAAAGTAGACAGGGCTTCGAAAAACCTTGACCTTATCGGTTTGTCGAAAGCGGCTTTGTAATCGACAAAAATATGGTGATTTTTGATGATTCTCTCATACGTCTTCTTCAGGATTTGGCGTAATGTGAATATCTTGTCTGTGGTGGATTTACCAGAGCTAAAGCCACACTCATAAGGTCCAATCAGAGTGCTTAAAAGCGGCTTTAGACGTTCACAAATAATACGCGACAGAACCTTGTATGCAATGGGAAGGAGACTGATCCCGCGGTAGTTGGTGCAAACTGCAGGGTCTCCCTTTTTAAAGATTGGACAGAGAACACTTAGAATCCAATCGTCGGGCATGCTTTCGTCAACCCATATACGGCAAAGAAGTTGGTGCATGCCCCTTACCAATTCTTCGTCTCCAGCCTTAAACAATTCAGCGGGCAGCTTATCAGCGCCTGGTGATTTGTTGTTCTTTAGCCTTTGTATGGCTAAACAGACTTCCTATTGGGTCGGCGGGTCAATCTCTATGTTGTCGATTGGTGGCATCGCTACTTCTCTAAAGCGGCTTTTCGGCCCGGCCTTTGGGCGGGTAAGGCCGATAGAGGTTAGAGGAAGGTGTTCCTGATGGAGTGACAATATTAAGGGTTTCAGAATTTGTATGCGAGCAACATGATAAGGAACCGTTTACGGAAAATAACCTAGAACCAGAACTGATACTCCCAACGGAAACAAATTATCTTAACGGTCCCCCATTTCGTTTTCGAGTATTTGTTCTTTCTATGGACGCATCTCTTTGGGTCCCTATGAAAGAGTCTCTAAATTGACATTCACTCACTTCTCATGCACTCGCACATCGTCCAGCCGGGGAAATCCTTTGCTGCAGAATTTACATTTATAGGGTTTTTCTCCATTATGTCGTCGTATGTGTACCATCAGCGTGTGGCTGGTCTTGCAGCGTAATCCACATTCAGGGCAAAGCATGGGCTTATCATGGCCCTGTTGCTTAATGTGAGTGTGAAGCTCCTCCCGAGTTGCATAGCTAATGGAACATTCCTTGCAGGCATGTCGACGCTGCCGGTGACGACGACCCTGCTTAATTGTGCATTCCTTTGGCCCAGGTGGCTCTTGGTCTAGTTTAAAATCAAAATATAGTTAGGAATTGTATAAAAATTTGTACCGGAGCCCTACTTATCTTCTGCCGTTGCTGCTGCTCAGTCTTTAAATCAATTTCGACACACTGAGCCAATCTATCTTCAGTTTCTAGCTGTTGATAGGTCACCACTTGTTCCAGTGGCAACTCACAGCTGCCTTCAGCGTATTCTTTCCTTTCTTCTGCTGCCTGTTCCCCCGTCGCAAAGGTGTGCATAAAGCACACTTCTTCCTCCTCCTCCTGCAGCAACGCACAAAAGTGACGATAGCTTTTCTCGCATCTTCGTTTGAAGCGAAACGCATTCTGTGCAGCCAGCATACAGGCTAAGCATATGTGTTGAGGCAGTGCATCCTCCCTGCGCACCACACAATTGGCACACTCGTTCAGAATGTTCGCCAGACTCGACTCCTCTTCGTCTTCGTCCTGCAGCTCGGCAAAGATGTCCACCAATGTGACGTTGCTGTCCATGCAGACGCGGCAAACTTCCGACAGTTGGGAACGGGCGGTGAGACCCAAACGCAATTCGGCCGGCATCCAAGAATCTGAGGTGTTAGTGCAAATGTTTGGAGTGAAAGACAATTGCCAGCTGATTGACTGACTAGGTGGCAACTCCCGCAACTCGATAGCGGTTATCGATAGTTGAAGTGGTGAAAGTGCCGCACGGTGGGACTTTAAAAACAAACGCGTTGCAAAAATTAATGAAGACATATTCGTATATAAAAGTTGGAATTCAAAATACACTTCAGAAAAGCAATAATTGTCCATAACGGTGTGCAGTAATTATTATGAGTTCGACTCAAGATATATTGGTATATAAATAATTCAAATTTTATATGTATTGAAAACTTGCATCCGAAATTACTTGTTATTTGTAGCACATTATCACCAAAATTGCATTTTAAAATATAATTATTGTTAAATTTTGAATTGTAATAAAATATTAGCACACGCCGCCTGATGATTTACTCTACTTAATTATATTTTTTTTTATTTATGTCTAAAACCCTGTCTTATCGTGTTCTCTAATATATGTGACTGTTTGCTATGACAATGAAGTTTCTTTAGCATTGCATATTTATTTATTTTGATTTCTTATTAGAAATGAACAAGCTCCTTGAACTTTAGGATAAGGCAGCACAGCAGCTTTCGTGGCGGTATAGATTTATGTCTAATTTTTTAGACATCAACAAGCTGAAAATGAAAATTTTGTGTGGTTACTTTTTTTTCATTTAATTAAAAACACAATTTTTTTTTGGTTGTAGGTGAAAGCTGAAGCAAAATTTAATGTCTTCAATGTTTGCAACAATGGAAGTCAACTTGCCCCACTGTGCGTCTTAAAAACTGTCGTCGAGTGGTAACTCTGCTCAAGTGGCATCCCGACCGTTACAATTTTAAAATTGTGTTCAAATTGATGATTTAAAGAATATTCACACATGCAAATAATTTGCCCAAATACAGTAGTTTCATCAGTAGTACAGTAGTTTCAAGAACTTCCCGGTCTTCTGTAGTATTAACCAATCGACTATAAATCAGCAGACTGCATTGCTATGACTGCTTGGAAGTTCCAAGACAGCATGAGTGCAAAAAAAAAAAACTTATGGTCACAAGCATTCTAATCTATACTTATAAATCTGTAGGCCCGACTGACTGACATAGTGACTGACATATTATAAACCCACAGCCTAAACGGCTTATACTACTGGATTGAGATTCGGCATAGACCTTCGTTTAGTTATGCAACCGCGCATGGTTTGAGAATGGGCTCATCCAATTGAATTAAATCTTATGGTACATACAAAACACATCGATAGCTTTAACCATATGATGATCGCATTTCAAAATAAATCAAACACTTATAAATAAAATGTCCCTTGACCCCAAATTCACTAGAATACTATAGTCTGTCCAGCATTCACAAGACAGTACGGGAATAATTTTTAATTCTGTAATTTTCACTCGGCTTGAAAATTTGGTTGTGTCCCTTAGGACAGGACGGGATAGAATTTAATATGCGCACAGGCCACTGCGTTTTTCATGCCTTACTTAATCCTCTTTTCTGAGATTGATTTATTTGAATCAACCGTAAATTCGAAACTGTCCTAAAGTTAAGCTAATGAAGACAACTATATTGAAAAAGAATTTGCTTTTTAACAAATAGATTATATACAAACACAGTGTTCAGAGAGCTAAACATTTTTTTCTACTTTCTACAATTTTTTCAAAACTTGGACGCGGGCGAAGTCGCGTCGGGTTCAGCTAGTTTTCTTATAAACTCCTACATTGATCCCAATCAGCATTGTTTTTTTCCTGGCCGTTCCATTTTGTATTTAGCAAAATTTGCATTTGAAAATCGTTGTCCAGTCGATGTGATTTACACAGGTTTCTCTAAAGCAGTTGATAAACTTTGTCATAATTCCCTTTTATCTAAGCTTTCCAAGCTCCATAGTCTCCGCACTTTGTCAGTCAGTATATGGGCATTTCCACCAAAAGGTCAACCTGGGCCAAAAAGTTAAAAGTGGTTGAAAACACTATATCTTATCAAATTTTTATAGGGTACAGCCAAATTAAACTAATGTAAGCTAATCTTACATTTACTAATAACCCAATTAGATATATTCGGTTTCACGGCCGGGTTAGCGCAATTTTTCTCATTTTAACATAAAAATTGCTTAATTTTTTGGAAAAAAGTGACTTTAGATTACATGTACTTTCGCTATCTAAAATCTTTCTGATGGTTCAAAGGGGTATACATGAATGCATAAGAAACCATGAGAAACTATGTTAATACAATTTACCGTAAGTTTTTGCATCGCATTGTAGCCGAAACCACATAAATATAATGATGGAAAAAACTGTCCCGTGCGACATGTCCCGTGCGAAAATGCTTAAGCTTACATTTTGAAAAAACTGTAAATTATTTTTGGGTAAAATAAAAACCATTTTAAAGAGACATCAATGCACTACATTCTACAATTTATCGCATTAATATATTGTCTCAGGATTCGCTGAATTCGGCATTTGAATGGTGTCCCGCGAAAACCACTTCTATTTTTGTCCCGTGCGAATGTCATGTTTTTTTGCAATTATCTTGAAACAAAAAATTTTTCCAAAATCGATCCTTGCATCAATTGTAGGGCTTTTGAAGAGCTATAAGTTAAGCCTATTGTGAAAATAAAAATCCGTTTTATTTTGACTTTTTTGAATGTTTAAATGCGTACGATTGTCCCGTTCGACGTCAAGGAAATGCCCATATCACGATTTTTAGAGCCCTCTTCTGGTCTAGAAAATTTTTTTTCAACATTTTTTTATTTTTTAGCTTAGATATTCAAAAATGTTATCCCAAAAGGATTTTTCAAAATTCTAAATACTTTAAAAGATATAGCCTTTTTTGTTGACCAATGTCTTCGATAAAACAAGCAATTTATAAATTACTTAGAACTTTAAACGCATTTATCTCGGAACCACGATTTTCAAAATGGTGCCCATGTTTTCTCAAGTTCTACCGAACCGATTTTGACGATGTAGGGCTTTATGGACGCAGAATTAAAGTGGCTATCGTCCCTACCTCAATCTTTGAGAAAAAACTTCCGTTTTTAAAAGGCCGCCATTTTTTCACATTTAATTTAATTATCACAATTCTGCTACGGACGATAAAGGCGTTCATACATACCTTCTTCCGTTTTGCTTTCTGATAAGAGAAAGCAAACTTATTGAGAACTTATTGAACAGCCCTCGCATTCACAAATTTTTAAATTTGTATTTTTCATAATGAATTGTACAACCAAATACAAAAATAGAGTTACAAAATCTCTTCCCGATTTCTTTCCACGAATTTTTAAATCATGTACAATTTAGCCCTCTAGATCAGAAGAGGGCCTTAATAGCTTTCTTAGAATTTAACCATTGTGGGATGCAAAAATAAAGAGATTGTTTATTGTATGTTAAAGTTGCTTATAGCTAAACATTTAATAGGTCTTAAAGAAAAATTTTTTAATTTCTCGGAAAGTTATGACCGTCTTATTATAAAACCTTTATCAAAGTACTAAGAATATCCAGAAGAATACTCCATATTTTAATTGGAAATCTCAAAATGGCCGATTTTTCACAAATCGTAATTAAAATTTTTGTCTTCCGGCGGTTTCGTCCTTCAGTTCAACCATCGCAAATATTTATACCACAAAGTAAAGGACAAACAATATTTTTTTAAAAGTTTTACTTATTTTGAGACCTTCAAAAAAATTAAGATATTAGCAATTTTAAGATAAAATCAACAATCGCTGTTTCTTTGCACCCCACTATGGTAAAATTCTGAAAAAGCTATTACCAAAAAATACAAATGTTTGGAGACCATTAATAAAAATAGTTGCCCACGTCAGAAATAATTACCCAAATATCAAAATTTCGCTTAAATGTTCTTTTTTGCATCCGGTATTTTTAATTCTGTTTCAACAAAATCAAATGAATGAACACTAGACTGAACGTCCCTTGTATGAAAAAAATTTTTTTTGGAAATGTTCTGTTCCTCAATGCGCAAAAAATTCATAATATTTTCTAGTTACCGTAATGAAAAACCAAACTTCGAAATTTTAAGGGGTAATGCTGGCGCCGTGGGTTTAAAGTTGCTACATTATATTTTGATTTCCCCTTTTTTATTTTACGTTTTCATTAAAGCAACCTGGGATGCCAAAAGTTTTTGTTTAAAGTTTTGTTTTGATAAGAACGGTTGCTTTGCCAGAAAAAATCAAAACTATGCCTGAATTAAAACTGCAGGATCGGCATTCTGTGAGAAGAAGTGGTCTTTTGGCGTAAGCATTTTTCACCCGAACAATCCATGTTCCGCTAGCTTTGTTCGCGTGGAATTCTTCATAATTTGACCATTGTCCAAGAATAAAATAAAATGCTAAGCAAATTTTAATGCTGTGCCTTAAAGGTTTTTTAATAATCATGAATATGCATATGAGTTGAATACCAAACCAAAACTAAAATGGCTTCCTTACTAAAGCAAATTGTCAAAAGAGTTATCATCTTTGAAAATGCAGATTCCTGACCTCATTGTGTTGCTTCCTCATATGCATCTTAACGATTTACAAAATGGCTGGCAACAAAGATAACAAATAAAACATAGATATTCAGTTCTAATTTATTTCGCCGCTAGACAAATAAACTCTTATGTTGGTAAGGGTTTAAAGCGAAAATACAAAATGCAGTTGTAGTGAGGTCATTCCATAAGAAGCTGGCCAAAAACTTTGAACGGCAGGCAAAAAATTAAAAAAGTATAAGTTAAAAGTAGTTATTCAAATTTATTCATAAGAGTTTTTTATGTTCATTGAACATACAATATTTTTAGTTCGTTTGAATTTCTACAAAATTTATTCAATTAAATTTTTTGTAAATAAATTAGATCAAAATCAATAGAGTTCTGATTTCGGAAGAATTGTACTATTTCAAAATATTTCAATTCGATGCCTGAATGATTCTCAGATTGATTCAAAAATTAATCTTTTTTTATACTAAAGAAAGTTTTAGAGGTAAAATTATTATATTTGGTTTCGATGCCAAGTGGAAAGCTGAGTAATCTGATTACCTACACTCTGCGGTACCAAACGTGTTACATATTTTTTTATCCTTGCAGGTTTACTGTTGAGTTTCAGCGCCGCAAAGTTTAAAGAATTAGACAGTCTTGCTTAAAGGTTAAAACGGAACAGGCAATATAATTCATTTTATTCAACTTAATTCTTAGTAGGCTATTTACATCTTCATATTTGCGTTTCGTTCAGTGAGTTTACATATTAAGGGTATTCATACTTCATGTTATACGTAATATGGATTGCATATTTCAACACTCCTCTTCAAAACATATTACTCAAAAATTCAAATCAGGTACATTAGCATTCGCTTAATAATTGTTCAAACCTAATGACTGGGTACATCTTTCATGTTTGATTTTACATAAGTTTTTTGTCAACAAGTCTGCACTCATTTGCTCAGTAGGACAATATTTTAAATCAATTAAATTGCTGCTGTAGATTTCTCGAACGTAATGATACGAATATCTATGTGTTTACTTCGAGCATGGTAAACAGGGTTCTTTACTAAATTCATTGCGCTCAAATTATCTTCATAAATGACAATAGATTTTTCTTTCAAATGCAATTTCATTTCATTCAATACTTTTCTAATATATACTCCCATAGTCCCATATATTCAGCTTCGGTGCTGCTCAATGCAACGGAAGTCTGCTTCTTACTTTCCCAGGAAAAAGAGCTGCCACCCAGGATAAATGCATGGCCCGTATAAGATTTACGGTCTCGCTGGCGTCGCCACCCCAATCGGCATCGACGTATCCATACACCATCTCTCCGGTTTTCTGATACTTGAGTTTCAAGTCCAGAGTCGTGCTTAAATATCGCAGTACTTGTTTTGCTGCTTCAAAGTGCTCGCTGTGTGGGTTTGTGTTGCGTTGTGAAAGCTTACACACAGAATGTAAGACATCAGGTCTGGTCGTAATGGCAACGTACATAAGCGATCCCACAAGCGATTGATACTCCGTCTGGTCCACCACTTTGCATGATTGGCTCTCACACATTGTTTGAAAGCCTGGTACCAACGGCACTGATGCAGTACGACACTCGACCATGCCATACTTCTCCAAGAGCTCCAGCAGATGCTGCTTCTGATTAACCAATATAGCGCCTGTTAATCCCTCTCGCTCAATGCTCATGCCAAGAAATTGATGAATTGGCCCTTTGTCGACTACCTGGAATGTACTTGAAATTAATCGCTTAATTTCGCAAAACTCACCAAGATCTGAGCAGCAGAACATTAAGTCATCTACATAGACGGCTATAATGTTAATTTTTCCATCTTTGTGTCTTGTATATAAACACGGGTCGCTTTCGCATGGTTTGAATCCCATTTTCTGCAAGGCTTCGTTTAGTTTGAGATTCCACATCCTACCAGATTGTTTGAGCCCATATAATGATTTCTTGAGTCTCAAAACGTTGCCATCGTGCTGATCAAACTTCTCAGGCTGCTTCATGTATATCTCTTCAGTTAGGTCTCCATTTAGATACGCAGTTGAAACATCTATTTGGTGTTCATGCTCTGCAGCGATTGCCAGTACCATCCTGATTATTGCGTATCTGACGACAGGGGAAAAAGTTTCGTCATAGTTAACGCCATACTTCTGTCCGCATCTTAATAGCGTAGACCCAACAATTCCGTTTGCTCCCATGTTCCATTTCTAATCAGCGCGTCAATCTCCTCTTGTATCGCTGACCACCATTCAGCACTTTTGTCACTAGCTAATGCCTCTTCTACGGATTCGGGTACCTTCTCCTCGCAAGCTACCCTTAATATGTAAACTCACTGAACGAAACGCTAGCTAGACTGTCTAATTCTTTAAACTTTGCGGCGCTGAAACTCAACATTTACTGAGATCTTACCTATGTTTGTTATCCGAGCATATCCATACCCCCATTTTCACGTTTGGACCAAAATTTGGACTCAAAATAGCAACATTTTTGCGAAAGCGAAAGTGAATTTATCATTTCGTTCCCATGATTAAAACAATTTTGAATTGTTTGGCACTGTACAATATTATTGATTTAGTTATTCCATCATTTTAAATACAATTAATAATATATGTTCGAAGGTGAAAGTTTCTTATGCTAGATTAATTATTGCTTATGTTTGGGTACTGAGTTGGCTGAGACTACTTTAGTTATTGTTCACAATTGCAATTCGTTACACTGTATAGGGGACACTTATTGTACAAAATAATACAAATCATATAAATATACAGACATTCATATATATATATAGAGAGATATATAGATACTTTTGCGTGTTTCTCAGATAGTTTGATAACAATTAAAGTTAATTAAATAAATTAAATACCGCTAGATAGATCTTAAATAACTATAAAAAAAAAATAGTCGTAAATCAAATGCAAGTGTTAGAATTAAAAAAAGTAGGAGAAGAAGCTAGCAACGGTGTACCGAAGTTTAGGTACCCTTGAATGAGATATATGGATGTGAATGTATAATCGTTTCGATAAATTTGTATTAGATATGATATTTCTAATGGCGAAATGGTCAATAATCGATGTATCAAAACATAATTTTGGCCGTTCAGTTCATTTGTATCTCCTCACAAATTAGTCAAAGCTATCTAGTTCTTTCTCGTTATATCGAATCGGATGATAAGTTATCGATTGGTCTCAATATTTTATTCCTTGGGTGGTAACCTAGTGAAATAATTCGTGCAAGATAAACTACCGACTTTCTGAAAACTTAGATGTGAATGAGTTGAGTTAGGTTAGTTTTGGCTCTACCAATAGATCTTTCAAATGTTATCGTATAAATGTTATGCATAGTTTCTTCAGGGATTTTAAAAGAATTAAGGAATTTTTTGAATGCGATCTATTTAGTTTTGATATTATCGACTTTGATATTCTGGAGAATATCGACAGCTCTATTTCAGAGACAATTGCTACATCCTTTTTATCTATGCAAGGGTATGGATTTTCCTTAAGCCTTAAGTCTATACTACTAAAGAGAGAGAGAGAGAGATAGAGTGAGTGAAAGGATTACATAGGAGGGTTTAGCTTAGGATTCTACGCACAAGTACGTGCTCTACGCTGAAAACGCTTCATGCGTCGATACCAATCATCTTTCCATTCAATGACTATCGAATGTGGCCCTATACCCAGATAACCCGGTGCGGCCTCCGAATCTCGTCCCAATATCAAATAGGATCTGTAAGAAAAGGAATGTTTCAACATTACAAACAGGACCCAGGATTAAGTTTCATCCCAACGCTCACCTGTTGACTTTAATTTTGGGACAATGACACTCCAGGTTCTTAGTCGGTATGATCCAGGTCATAGGACCTCGTTTTAGCATTGTATTCGGCATCCCATAGACGGTGTTGCTGACGCTCTTGCTCTTCACGGATTTGGTGCGCTTGAAAATGGCCAGGATTTGCAGATCGTAGCGCACCGTTTCGCTGTTGTCGTTGGGATAGTCCGCCCGAAAGTCGTATTCCATGGCCTGCACCCGCGGCTCCTGATCCATTTCGTAGTCCGCGTCGGGATCCATTGCGCGGCTGGCCGCTTCGCTGCTCGTATCGCGCCCAATTACTTTGGCCATTATTGCTGGAGTGGGTATGGATTTGGTTGAGCGGGGGGTTTCCCTTTTAAAGGCGCTATAAACTTACCGTAATCTCTTTTGCAGAATTTGTTGAGGTTTAATCTTTTGGTACTGATTTTGCATTTGCCGCAGTCTGAAAATAAAGTGAGCATCAAAATAGATTATAATAGATAGAATAGGGGCTTAAAGTGCCATTAATAGATGAAATGAAGCTGAGCCAAGAAAACAGTTCAGTCCCGTCCTCCCTTCCTCCCTCTCTGCAAGCCCTTGTCCTTGGATGCGTGCATTCCACTTTAGTGTTTACAATTTAATTGCAAAATTTATGTCTTTATGGCCAATGCCAATTAGCAGAAACAGACGCTGCCACAGCAATGCTCGATCAGTTTTACATTCACCCCTCCTCCCTGCACCCCAACCCTGCCCGCGACTAAAATTAGCCAAAGAAGTTGCTTGAGTTTTGTTGTTTCGTGGCAATTTGCATCGATTCCCCCTTTTGCAGTCGTGACACAAAATCGTGGCATAAATGAATCTATTTCCAATTGAAAGACCATTAGCCACGCCCCCCTTGCGCCCCACTTACTCGAAGCAATTAAAATCGCCGGCAGAGATTTGCGAAGCAACTTTAAATTAACTCAAAACTCTCTTAGAATTCGAAATTAATTTAATTAGATTATCAAATTATAAATTCATAATTAACATTTATGCAGAAGCTCGGGGCCAAGGACCAACTTTTTTCTGCTGCACGGCGGGTGTCCAGTTTCAGTTACTCAGTTTCTTGGCTCGCAGTTTTGATTATGGAAAACTTTCAGCTACGAACTTGCGCTTTTCTTGTGCCGTTGACAAATAAATTTAACTGGCTGCCGTTTTTAAACAGAAACCTTCAAACACCACTCACCCCTCCACTGCCATTTCTAATTCCCCTGCTCTTGGTGGCTTTGACTGAAGCCTGTTTTGCATTTTGAATAATGATGATGGGGGGGGGGGGGGCAAGGGATGGCATATAATTTGGTAGTCTTTTAACTGGTTAAAGTTTGGACATTCAATTGTTGAGTCTTTAAGTTGCGAGCGAACGACCAGAATTACTCGATTTAAGAGGAAAGGATATTTTGGACAAAAAACAAAAAGCTTCAAAAAAAAGTCACCGACAAGTAGAAGCTGCAAAGCAGAGAGCTCGAAAGCTTTATGATCGGTTGTGCAATGATCATTGATCAGTGCTGCCATATCATGAGCTGAGAAAGTTGCTAAATTTTCGTAAATATAATTGCTAGAAAATAAGTTGCTTAAAGTCAATCTGAAAATTTTTTCATCAAGAAATAAAACATTTTATTAGACAGTCCGAGACGGGATTAAACCCACGCCTCCTGCACAGCAGGCTGACACACTAACCGCTGCGCCACACTCGGTCACACTATTACATAATTTACAGATTTTTTATTTGATATTTGCTTATTCTTTTCTTCGCAATCAAACTTTGAGTCGTTTAAAGCAGAGTTAATCAGCGATAGCCCCATGGCACAAACTTACTTGCCGAATGATTGCCGAAGTCATACTTCATTGTGTGTTAGAGAGAGACACAGTCACGTTTTATTGCTCTCTTCTTGGGGAACCCTGGTTTAAAGTTAAATTTTAAAAACTCTCATAACAAACTTCTTTTTGAAGCTTCTGTATGTCTGTAATAAGCTACTTTGCAACTATTTTTTGGTCATTTGCGCACTTTAAGCTGGTATACTGTCGGTGTGCCGATATCGCTGCCGCTGAGCAGTATTTTATACACAGAAGTTAGGGACTCGCCGGACTCTGGCATAAAGTAAAAATAGTATAGATGCTATTTCTTCCACTTTCGAAATACAGTCGAACTTCTCTATTACGAACCTATGTACAAGAATGTTATCTTTTTCATCATTTTCGTATTACGTATTTCTTTTTTGATATTAAGAATTTTCTTTCTAACGATGTTTTTTTGTTTTTGGTCCCCTTGAGATTCGCTATAAGAAAGTTCGACTGTAAAAACTTGTTTAACCCTAGGAGGTTCAGGGATTTTTTGGCGCTAAATGGCACAACCAGGTCTGCGCAGACCTATATGGGATTTGTATGGGAATACATAGGCAGATATCCTAATAGTGTGTAAATGTGATTAAAGCTGGGAAAACGACACGGTGAACAATAAAAACATATATCTACTTTTAAGCTAACAATAAAGGATATACTTTTTTTATGAAGGGTTTGTGCAAAACATGCAATGTAACGCCGTTGATCAATCTTTTTAGTAGAGCGAGCACGATGGTCGAGTAGTAGAGGAAGCGAAATGGCTGGTTGATCATCTATCGGTGGAGCTGCGAAAAAACGTTGATTTTAGAATTCGAATAGGATAACCCCGAATAACGTTGTTGCCTGTTTGACTTGTTGAATACCTCTGAGAGAACAACAGCTGGTCTGCAAATTCCATAGAGAAGACACGTATTCGGTCGTTGCTCTTGACATGCCGCAATTTGTCATAAATGACAAATGTAGTCAAGCCCGCCACGTCCAACATGTTAAAAACAGAGCTAGAGGACTTCGGTTTGTGCCCCGTTTGCATGTGTAGCCAACCATCTGATTCATGGTGTTCACTCTGGACTTATGTATAAATATTGTAGTCCAGAATTTGAAATGGCTTCTTCGAAGATTTTGATAAGTCGACGGTGCTGTTATAATGCTCCGTAGAGATAAGAACCACAGTTTTCTCTTTTTTGGTTCGTATGAGCATAGCGAGATATTATTATTGTGGTAATCGAACACAGTGCTAAAAACATCTCGACTTGGATCCAACATCTCCTATGGTATGCAGGTTTTGTTTTTGCGTATGGTGCTTAGAAATGCCAAACGTTTTGTCATCAAAACCGCTCTTGTTCTCTTCTTGATTTACCGCACGCTTTTCATTTGTCTGTTTTCCAACATTTATTAATCCTTTCAGTGGGTAGTTGGAATTGGCCTAACACATCCACCATTCGTATTTGACAGGTTTTGAGGACGGAACAATTAGACGCATCAAGTTCTTCATAAGCATGTTCCAAACATCGTCGATGGCTTTCGACTTCTTATATAATTGGTATTATAATTGAGCTCTACAAGCGTTGCTCTTTGCTCATATCGAAAACTTTATGCGCTTCGGTGGCAGTTGCAGCGACTTGACAGATAGCTTTTAAATTATCATCATCATATGGATTCTCGGCTTCTATGATGATATCTGTTTTCTTCATCTTCTAAAGGGGGCACATAATCTCTTCATCAGTACTGCCAAACCATTCGGCTAACCTTTCTCCCATTTGATTCCTCTCTTCTTCCGATAAATTTTGGGATATTTTGGTGCGATTCACCACACCCAACACATCATCATCGATTTGTACGTTCTACATAAACATTCTGAGCACAACCACGACAGTCAGAGTTTCAATCGCATGCCACACCATTCTTTATTTCACATAGGTCTGCACAGACCTGCTTGTGCCGTTTGTGACTCTTTTTTTTAAGGCTTGAATAAAACCGAATACAAACACAGAATCGGTTTGATTTCGGGCTCATTGTGTTCTCAATACCCGCTTCAAGGAAGTCATGGACGGATTGGTCTCTAACATGCAAAACAAGGAAATTATACACACTTTTTTTATGAAAAAGGTCTGCACAGACCTGGTTGAACCTCCTAGGGTTAATTCATCCTTATTCTTAAAAAACAGGGCTGCACACCGGTTGTTCCGACTTTTTTAAACTCTGAACTGAACCTTACGAAACCAAAGTATTGGGTCGTTTACTAGGTAATTTCGTTTGATGACAACAGCTCATCTTATTGAATTTTTTCGCAGCCAACTTCTCACTTAACCGCTTTACCGTTATATATTTGAACAGCAGATAAAGTAAGGTTTTTTGGTAATAAACCTTACCGTGGGGTATACTGTCGGATTTCCGCCATAAAGTTATATATCGATCAGCATCAACACGAGTCGATATAGTCGTCGAAATGAAAGATAGAAAAGGAAGAAGAAATCGGGTTTGTTTCATTTGGGCAAGCGCTCCGCCCGCAATTTGGAAAAAACGTAATATCTCTACAGTTTAAGAGACGTACTTTTAGAGATAGTAGTTATACAATGCTTGCCGAATGTAAGATCGGATGAACGGTTCCATTATGAGAAAAAAGTCAAACCCCGCTACCCACCTAAAAAATTGATACTTTTTGGATGGTCCCTAAGGAACGGATTATAAAAAATTTTTTTAGAGTAAGGGATATATCGAAGTCGGTTAGAGCCGACTTTAACTACCTTTTTTGAATAGTTTTTGTTTGGAGCCCTATCGAAAATGGAAGATCGAAAAACGATAAAAACGCAGTTCGGAGAAGATGTGTTGACCAATCGCCAGTGCCAAAATTTGTTTGCAAAATTTCGATTTGGCAATTTCGATCTTGAGGATGCAACACGTTCTGGAAAGTCTCTTGAAGTTGATGTGGATAAAGTCAAGTCACCACAACTCGAGAGATTGCTGAAAATTAAATTTTTCTAACGCGAACGTTCATAAGCACATTCATCGTCTAGGATTCTTTTCGAAGTTCCTACAGCACGAAATTTGTTTCGTCGCATAAACAACTGTGATTTGCCTATAAAACATCAAAGAAGTGATCCATTTTTGAAGTTCACTGTCACTTTTGACGAAAAGTGGTTTGTTAACAAGAGTGTAAAGCGCAACAGATCGTGGTATAAAAAGGATGAACCACCTCAAACCACTTCGAGGGCTAATTGTCTGTTTGGTGGGACTTCAAAAATATCGTTTCTTTTTTGCTTTTGCCCGACAATACCACGACTAATCTGAAGAGACCTCATACCCGCTTGATGACAAGGATAAAAAATGTTATGAGATGGCAAAAGTTATTGAATGAAAATGGAGAATATGGAGAAAATATAATTTCATAAAATGTTTTACACAATAAAAAAATCGTGCTAAAATTGCATTAAAAAAACGAAATTACTTAGTGAACGACCCAATAGATAAAATGCTCAACTTAAACCTGTTACGAATCAAATTTTTTTTATCTTCAATAAGCTATGTTTTTCGTATCCGTTATTCTACTTTCAAAAGATTGCGAAAGGTATTTCTGTTTGACGTTAACCAAAGACTAAATCAAACATGAATCAATTTTAAGCTATTGCGCTTTGTTTCACTACCATCGAATGAGTTCTCAGTTGATAGAGGGTTTAAACTGATTTTGTCTGTTCAAAAATATTGAAATTCCGAATATTCTTTTAAATATTAGTCGCGTAATTTGCGTTCCTATGGAATTTAAGCTTGAGACGAAGCAGAGATCGAACTAAAACTCTTTTTGAAAAATATTTGCATTTCAAATTGCTGAACCAATCTTGTTTGATAACCATTTTAAAGGAATCTGGCCAATAAAAAGCATTTCGATACCGGCAGCTGCATCACTTGGGCCAAAAAGCGTCAAGTTTTCTTTTTTTCTTTGTTATCTCCAAGTAAGGTTCATCGAAAAACTGTATTTTAAGTGTATACGAAATACCTTGATAACGAATCATTGATCAGGGATCAAGCTGGTTCTGCTGAATGCAGCCAATGTTAGTGGGGAATAAAGGCTAGCTAACTATTATGATTATTATTCGCATTCAACTTTCTGTGGCAGCCTCAACTCATTTAGTCAATTTGTCACTTCCAATTTGTTCATCCGCCACTTTGGCTACTGCCTTAAGCAAATACTTGGCAGCAATTAGCTGCGGCAACTCTGGCCAACTGAACACAGTGGCGCTCAAAAGTAAGCGACCATCGCCCACTGCTCATTCAGGGAAAATTAAATAAAGAAACTTTTTAATACATTTGCATAGAGAGTTCTCTATCTGTACACCTATTCTCTCTTTCGCAACTTTTTTTTTTTTGAATTTTCGCCACTTTGGAGTAAAGTTTGCTTTGCTTTTACTTGAGCACGCGCCACCTAGGAGTGGGTTGGAGGGGTGGAACTGGGCTTAGTATGATTTATGCTGCGTGGCGCATTTTGTTTGCTTGTTGCATTTCGCCTCCCCCTAGCAATCCCCTCTCAAACTGTAACTAAAAGTTGCTTGCAAACATTTGCCTTGTCTGTTAAGTGCTTGCCCCCACCAACACTGCCACGCCCCCACCCCCCTCCTAAGGCTACTCTAGTGGCCGTTGTCTTTCTTTTGAAAACGACGCGTCGCCGCTTAACCGACAACCGACTGCACTTTAGCGGATTTGTGTTTTCTCACCCATTTGAAAGGATTACACAAAAGCGAAAGAAGCGACGCGTCAAATTTCAAAAAAAGGAGACGAAGAAAGTGGGAGTACAGTGGAGACAAGCGAATTCAATGGGATATTTGTGGAAAATGTAGTTTATTTAGGATTTGTTATTGAAAAAAATACTTGGGGGGTTTATGTGTAACAAATTGTCTTGTATGGATTCTGCAGGCTCTGATTATTAGTGGAAGCAGTCATAGGATTAAAAGAGAAGTAAAAACAGCGCATAGCAAACCACAGGATACAGCACAACCATATAGAATGAATATGAGAGGCGATCACTTACTTACCCCTGCCGCCCTCGGTGCGATAATATTGCGTTTGGGCGGCTGAAGCCGATGTGGAGGACGAGGAGGAGGCGCCAGCACCACCCACTCCTCCCCGATCTCTATCGGCGCCAACGCGTTGCGATGATTCATTTGGCTCCGGTGCAGTATTCTGTGTGTCCAGCATATTGATCATGCGTGGTGGTTGCTCTACAAACACAAAACAAAACAAGTCCACCAATTAGTCCTTCCATCCATTCGTCCTTCTCCACAGTTTACTTACTAATGCAGGGTGCTATGTGGGAGCGACTCTGTTGATAGCCGCGTGCACAACGATTGCAGGTCAATCCGGTGACGCCGTCCTTGCAGGGACATTGACCGCTGGTGCTATTGCAAATCTTGCCAGATGATCCAATCGGGTGGCACTCGCAGGCTATATAAGAACAAAAGAGTGGGAGAAAAGAAAGAAACAAGGCCAAGTCAGTTGTGGTTGCAGATGTGGACGCGTGTTGAGAGCTTAATTGAGACCCTGGCCGCACTTCAAAGGCAAAAGGGAAACCCAATCGGATTTGGAATCGGCATGTGCAGCGCCAAATTGCCTCCATTGGGGGCGGTCTACTTGAGTTTTTACTTAAAGTCGCTTCAAGTTCTTTTTTATCTACCCGCCCCGCCTATGGCCCCACCGTTCGTTTATGAGCCGTGGAAATGTGCATTAACAGATACGAGAGTTTTTCTTTATCTTTTTTTGTGGTTTCCGAACCCTCCTCGGTGCCAAATTGAGTGTGGCACGTTGCCCAGGGCCAGTTAAAGGCCGTTCGTGCTCTGTCGGCGCACGGTTAATTGCAAATGAAAGTGCGAATGTGAATGTGCCACTGGCCATGTAGCTCGCCACTCAGAGAGCGTCGCACTGAGAGAAAAAGTTTGAGGATCCTCTTTGTGCTTCTCGTTGGAAGAGTTAGATGCTATTTCTAGAGACTATTATTCATCCTTGACGCCGATCCTAAACGTTACTCCTTAGTGATGGACAATATTCCTATACGGTATTCTTAGAAGCTAGTCCCAAATAATATTCCTCTACGATAATCATATTGTTATTCCTTTACGTCATTCCTAGACGTTATTCCCAGATGCTACTTTCGGACAATATTGATCAATTTAAAATTTATCAATTTAATATCAATCTTCGACGCTTTTCTAAGACAATTTTCCCCGAAGATATTCTACACGTTATTCTTAGAAGCTGTTTTTGAAAAACACAATATTCTATTACGATATTTCTACAAGTTAGTTTTAGATACTATTCCCAGACGTAATACCTAAACGCTATTCTTAGACGCTATTCCTGGACAATATTTGTCGAATATATTCCTAAATATTATTCTAAGACGCTATTCGGTGCAAATATTCTTTGTCGATATTCCTTGACGTAATTTTTAAAGATATTTCAGGACGCTATTCCTAATCACATTAAACGATATGTCTAAACGTTATTTAAAGACGCTATTTTTAGAAAATATTTCCTAACGATATTTCTATACGTTATTTGTAGATACTATTCCTAGACCTTATTATGAGACGCTGTCACTAAACAGTATTCTTCGACAATATTTCTAAACGCTATTGCTCGACGGTATTCTTAGATGCTAGTCGTAGAAAATATTCCTCTACGATAATCATAACGTTATTCCTAGACGTTATTCCCCGACGCTATTTCCAGACAATATTTCACGACGAATGTTATTCTTAGACGCTATTCGTAGAAAATATTCGTCGTCGATATTACCGACGTTATTCTTTAAAGATATTTCTAGACGCTATTCCAAGTCACATAAGACGATATTTCTAAATGTTGTTTTTAAGACGCTAGTTGAAGATAATTTTCCTGAACGAAATTCTTATACGTGGTTTCTAGACACTTTTCCTAGACGTTATTCTGAGACGCTATTCCTAGGCAATATTATTCGACAATATTCCTAGACGCTATTCATAGACGTTCTTCTAAGACGCTATTCTTAAAAAAATTTTCTCGACGACATTTTAAAACGTTATTCTTAGACAATTTCCCCAAAGATATTTCTAAACGTTATTCTTAGAAGCTATTTTTAAAAAAATATAGTATTCCCTTACGGTATTTCTAAACACTATTCTTAGACGCATTTTTTAAACAATTTTCCTTGACGACATTTTTAAACGATATTCTTAGATGCTATTCCTAGACAATTCACCAAACATATTTCTAAATATTATTCATAAACGCTATTTTTGGAACATATAGTAGTCCCTTACGATATTCCTAGACGTTATTTCAACACTATTCCTAGACGTTATTCATAAACGCTATTCTTAGACATTTTTCTTAGACGTTATTCCTAGACAATATTCTTTGACGATATTCCTAAATGTTATTTTTAGACGGTATTCGTAGAAAATATTTCTTGTCGATATTCCTCGACGTTAATCTTAGCAGTTATTGCTAGACGCTATTCCTAGTCACATTAGATGTTATTTTTAAACGTTATTTAAAGACGCTATTTTTAGGAACGTTCTTCTTAGACGCTATTTTTGCACAAACTTCCTCGATGAAATTTTTTAACGTTATTCTTAGACACTATGCTTAAAAATATAGTATTTCCTTACGATATTACTAGACACTATTCCGCTATTCGTAGAAAATATTTTTTGTCGATATTGCTCGACTTTATTCTAAGAAGATAATTTTTGACGCTAGTCCTAGTAAATATTTCTTGACATTATTTCTTCACGTTATTCTAAGACGCATTTTCTATTTGTGAACGATATTCCAAAACGTTATTTCTTAACCCTATTCCTAAACGTTATTCTTAAACGCTATTTTAAGACAAAATTCTTAGACGCTATTCCTTTTCAATATTCTTCGACAATATTCCTAGACGTTATCTCTATACAATATTCCTCGACGATATTTGTAAACGCTATTTAAAGACGCTATTCCTAGAAAATATTCCTCTACGGTATTCCTACACTTTTCTGCAAGACGATGTTCCTAGGTGCTATTCTTAGACGATCTTTTTAGACGCTTTTCCAAGACAATTTTTCTCGACGAATTCCTTAACGTTATTTTAAGACGCTATTCCTAAACGCAGATTCCAAATTCAATATCTTAGACGTTTTGAGATAGTGATTGCACTGGTCTTCATAGTTCAGTTCCGAGTTGGGCACGCAGTTCAGTTTACGACTAAGCACAACAGTCAAACACAATGTAAAACGTGACTTCTAGAAATAATGTTTAAAATTAATATCGAGGAGACTCGACAAATTTTAAGAGTCTAGGAGTATAAATTTATAAGTCCTGCCACTTGAATATACTGCGCATTTCAAGTCAACGTCCAAACAATCCGCAAACACATTTACTGAGGAGCACATTTGCTAAACTGTCCAGATCCTTACAATCTAGTGACCCAAGGCATTTTCCGTTAACATTAAGCTCTGATATTGAAATGTGCAAATTGAAATTTGACAATCAGAAACTGGTTTTGGAAATTTGGAATACTTATCTTATCTAAACAAATTTTCGAATACATTTCTGGCAGTGTATTATATCCTCATTTCATGCAAACTTGAACATATTTTTCGCCTTATTTCATAGTGGCGCCCCCCAGCGGCCACTTCATTTCTGTTTTCAGGTCTCATTTGCCACAATAGAAGACTCAATGGCCATTCTCCTCTTTTAGAGCAGAGAACTTTGCTTTATTTTTTATTTCACGTTTTTTGGGTTTTATTTGTGTCATGTGTCGGTCGAGGAGGAGCTGGTGGTGGTCTCCAACTCTTATGATGAAGGACTTTGCAGTTGTGTCGCCTTGTGTTCCCTTGTCCCTTGTTGGGTTGTTTAGTTAATAAGCCGCTTTTGGCCACATTAAATGGGGTCTTTGTGTTGGTTCTTGGCCAAAAGCTGTTGCATATTTAAAGATTTCACTAGGCAAAGGAATATGTCAAGCTGTGCCCAAACATTTAACTAGGCCTGGGCCAGGCAGCTCTCTCCGTCACCCTCGCTCTCCCCCTCTCTCATGTCGTGCGTGCAACATTTGGTAATTTAATCCGATTTACAATAAATTAAATGCGATTTATATGCACACAGCGACACATCCGGAAGATAACAACAACAACAACAGCAGCAGCAACAACAATGACAACAGCAACGGACAATAATAACTTGCTACAGCAACAGCTCGCTGTGTCCATTGTTGCCGCCTGAAGGGGCCTGCCACATGAACACAGCGCTTCAGTGAGCTGGCACTGTGGGTTCAATCCCATCATAGATCAATTATTAGATTAACCCTCCAAATATGTCCTCTAAGCATTAGCCAGAACTGAGTTAAGAACATTCTCAAAATGTGAAAGTTAGCTTGTTCCACTGTTGAATGTTCATCACGGTTACACGTGAATGGTCAAAGTAGTAAATTTGATTGAATTAAATTGTAAATCGAATTCTATAAAAAAATTTCAAATTTGCCAACTGGCATAAAGTATAATAAAGTATAATAAAATGGGTATACATTTCTAACTCTATTGATAACATATCGTTCGTAGATCTAGCCTTTTAACCGAAAAAAGCTGATTATGCCCCGGCGAATGTTGAATTCTTTTAATTGAGAACTTTTAAAGTGACCAGACTAAATTTTTCAGCACTTAGCAAAATTGATGTTGAAAAGCTGTATCTAAAGAAGAGAGATCGGCACTTTCTTGGAAAGACCGATCATGATAATTATATTACGTCAGTCACTTTTTTAGAAAAAACACACCGCGAATGTTGGATCATCTATTTTAGTGTTGTTCCAGCTCTTTTTAAAAAAGCTTAAAACAAAAATCTAAATAAAAACTTCGACGATAGTTTCAAGACAGCTATAAGATAAGTCACGATTGACCAAAACTAAACTATGTAAAACGTATAAAACTAATAATTATGAACGGGAGGCGTTTACATTAAAAATAAAAAGTTTTCCTCACAAAGACCCACTTCGACCGATAGTCTATCCAGCTATAAGATATAGTCACGATTTTGACAAAACTTTCAAATCTGTGTAAAAGCGTGAAACTAATAATCTGAAGCGGGAGGCGTTTACATTAAAAATAAAAAAGTTTTCTAAAACTTTTCGACGATAGTCTATGGCGCTATAAGATATAGTCAGATCGGTCGGTTCGACATATTCAGTGTCAGTAAAAGAAGACCTGTGCAAGTTTCAGCTTTAAAACTGAGAGACTAGTTTCGTAGAAACAGACAGACAGACCTACGGACAAGCTCAATCGACTACTGTCGCCTATAAAAATATATATTTATAGAAATATATAAAAAACTCGTAAAATCCAATATAATTAAATTAGCAAAGTTTAAGTCAAAAATTTTAAATAGATCAATTGAATAGTCAAACCAAATCTGGTCACACTAAAAGTTGTCGATTCAGTATTTAGAGTTCTATACGAAACGGTCCTTCCATAGAAGGAAATAAAGGAATATGTTGTTTGCGTTCAATTATACTAATTTAATTTAATTTCAAATCTTGGAATTTTCTTAACTCAAGTATTTTGTTCTAAAATCGAATACAACCGGTGTCAATAAACGGTAAGTACACAGAGAAAGGAGCTATCAAATTTCAGGCCCAGTTTCAAGCTAGATTCGCGTGAGCCTATGATGCTATAAGCTATTTGCTGTTTAAGTCTAACAATAATAATTTGTTGACTCATTGTCTTTAGGTAAGAGAATGGCAAAAATAATTTTTCGAAACTAGTACGTACAAGAGTTAGCTTATATATTAAGAAAAAAGTGAGACCAGTTTCGACTACATATTTTACAATTCGGTCAGATAGTCAGGTATAATTATCTACCGGGAGTCTTGCTTGGTGTTTTTCAACCTTTAAATTATTAAGTTTATTTATTCTCCTGATTATTACTGTAATTTTAAGCACCGCTTGAACCACAGTGCTCTATGAGTTGGCCGGGTCGCAGCATGTGAATTGTGTTTGTGCGAACAATCGTTGATGAGGAGCAGCGGGCAGCTTCCAACTCTCGGATATTGTTAAAATAACCAACCCAGAAAAATAAGAAATAATACACCAACAACTGATAACGCGGCATGAGAGACGTGAAATGAACGAGTTCATTACGCATCCCCATATTATGCCATATCCTTCATATCCCTGGCGCATTCCATATGGTCCTGGTTCCCTTTTTGTTGCTGTTGTTTTTTTTTCCAGACCGAGCAGAAGATTATGAATTTTCATTATAACGAGCCAACAGAGACTCAGTGGAAAATGCATGCATACATTCATTCAAGCAGCTTCATTTTCGGTCATTTTCTGTTTTGCCATCACTCTGCATTAAACCTGAGGTCAGGATGATTCATTTCACCTGGTGTATCCATTTCACTAATTTTTGGTATATTTTTTTTTTTTGGGACGACCTCAATTTCATTTGACTTGGCAACGGACAAAGAAGAGAGGAAAGACTGACGAACGGCTCGTGTAACCTGTCCAGTTGAGATGAAGATAGTCTAACAAATGAGCACCTAATTGGAGTAGGAAAGATGAATCATTGTAAAAATTATTCATTTTTTGAAAGTGAGAGCGCTCGCAACTGATTCAGTCTGAACTCTGTGGAAGTTGGAAACATATCTGTTTTTTTTAGTGGCCATCAATTCCTTTCTCTTTTACATTTTTGAGCATAAGGTACATTCATGGACCCTTTGCCAATTTACTACTATAGCAAATATGTAAATATTTTGACATAACAAAAAATATGTAACTTATTTCCCATTAAAAAAAAAATGTACCTACATTTCGAAATATGTGATTATAGTGGAAATAGGATATAAGCATGCGAGTTTAAGGAACTGAACTCCTAATCCAACTTTCATATTATTACATATAATATGGTTGAGCTTAATTTTGTTTAGAAAACGTCAGTTATCCGAACCATTGTGGCAAGGTACCATCTACTATTTGGACCATCACCTTTTAAGTACCTGTTTAAGGATTTGAAACACCGTTTTTCATTTCATTTTAGAATATTCTAGCGCCTTGTAATATTATTCCTGCAATAGTTTCCGCATCTCATTTTAACAAAATCCAAACAGGATTCTACCATTTTTAATATTCTAAACACCCCCTTTTGATATGAAAACCGCCTACTTGTCGTCGTCAATACCTTTAACGCCGCCTTACACCACTTATTAGGATCTTAAGCTACTTAAGCCTTACTTTCATTGCCTTTTAAAATTAATACTATAAAATATTTATATTTTTATACTCTGTACCCATTGAAAATGGGTAAAAGGGGATCATGTTTGTGCAAAAGTATGTAACAGGGAGAAGGAATCATTTCCGACCCTATAAAGTATATATATTCTTGATCAGCATCAACAGCCGAGTCGATTTAGCCATGTCCGTCTGTCCGTTGTCCGTCTGTCCGTCTGTCCGTCCGTCGTCCGTCTGTCTGTCCGTCTGTCCGTCTGTCTGTATGAACACACAGATCTCCGAGACTGGTAAGAGATAGAGATTCAAATTTTTGCATGTACAAAGGTTTTATAGGCCGTAGGCAGATCAAGTTTGTTTTCAGATTTTTGCCAAATTTCCCCCCTCCCCCTAAACCGCAAAAACTGTCAGAGCCACAATTTTAAAGTTACAACATCGTCGCTTAATATATATTATCTTAGGCCTATAATCTATCTATTCTGAAAAGCACATTGAAATCTGAGCAAAATACACAGAAGTTATTAACGAAACAATTTTTGCACCCCCCGCCCCCACGCTTTGCTTTTTACGCATTCACTACTTGCACCCCACATGTGAGAGGGCGCGTGAGTTATGTGTGCGTGTGTGTTTGTTTGTGTATGTGTGTGTTCGTCAATTGTACAGGGTATTTTGAAGTCGAGCTAACTCGACTGCAATGGTCTTACTTGTTCATAATGATTTTACCAATTTCAACGTATAAACAAGACAAAAGTCATTTAAAATTAACTAGGCGTCCCTTTGAACTACTTTTGATTTCTTCTTCGCAAATTTCCATTGCGGTATTTACATCATCTGAGTGTAGAATTAGAACTTGATAATTACAAGCAAGCATTTATAGGCACATTTACATACAAGTAAGATTTTAGTTGCATTGTCTTAGACGAGCGGCGTGGCGCAGTCATCTAAAACGTCAGTGACCTTGAATTTCAGAGCTCTGAAAAAAATTATTTTCTAACATAAACTGGGTTAGGACCAAATTTGGACTCAAAATCGGAAAAAGTCCCAGGGAGCCAGTCAGTGTGCGAGAGAACGAGAGAGCGCATAAAGTTTGACTTATACATTCATATTGTCAGATGAGTCAAGGCTGTAAGCTTACACACCAATGCATACATACGAAGAATACCTTTTGGATGCGTGAATTTAGCCAAAAAGTCTAACAAAGACCTGAAGGAAAAAAATAAAAAAACGTGTGTTCTCTCTTCTCACAACCAAAAAGAAGCAGAGAGCTTAGTTAAAGGTTGTTTCGGTACCTCAATTTGCCTCGACCAATAGACTCCAAATGGTCCAAGACGCACTGGACGTCCCTCTTCAAATGGCGCTGCCAGTCAAACCTATCACAATTGAAGAGATGAAGAGTGAAATTGGCTCGCTCAAATGCAACAAGGCTTCTGGAGAAGACGAGGTTGACAACAGAACGATAAAGCTCCTCCCTCGCAAGGCGGTTTTGTTTCTGTTACTCATCTTCAACGCAGCCCTACGCCTCAGTTACTTTCCCAGTTTATGGAAAAGAGCAAATATAGTGATGTTTCACAAACCTGGGAAGCCCCCAGATGAGCTGGACTCCTACAGGCCTATAAGCCTCCTTCCAGCATTTGGCAAGTTGCTGGAAAGATGCTTATTGCGAAGGATTCTGGAGACCCAAAGGAGGATCCCTAAATTCCAGTTCGGCTTACGACTGGAACACGGAACCCCAAAACAGCTACACAGAGTGGTCAATTTCATCCTGGAAGGATTCCACGCCAAGAAGTACGTCATGGCAGCGTTCTTGAACATTCAACAGGCATTTGACCGCGTCTGGCATGATGGCTTACTAGCCATGCTCAAGGGAACACTCAATCCACAGCTTTTCTTAATGGTCAAATCATTCCTTTCTGACAGAACATTTAGAGTTGTCCAGGATGGCCTTTCATCCCAGAGGAAGAGGATTCGAGCAGGTGTACCTCAAGGTAGCGTTCTGGGGCCAACCCTGTACAGCCTGTTCACAGCAGATATGCCTTCTGCTCTGGATATTCCCATTGAGGAACCGCAGGACCTTCTCAAAGCAACCTTTGCCTACGATACGGCAATCATGGCACGTGACAGATGCGTCTATTCAGCAACAGATGCGTTGCAGGAATATCTCAAGAGGTTTGAGAACTGGGCCTGTCACTGGAATATATCCATCAACGCTGAGAAGTGTGTTAATGTCACGCACACTCTCAGAAGAGACAGTAGCCCTGGAGTCTTCCTGCATGGTGAGGTGCTTCCTCTCAAAACGGCCCATAAGTATCCATCCTTCAAGCAGAATGCTGCCGAAGTAGCAGGCAAGCTACGCAGCAAGGCGACGAGAATGAGTTGGCTACTCAACGCCAATAACAAGCTCTCGCTTAGGAATAAGGTCCTCATCTACAAGGTAATTCCGGCACCAATATGGAGATATGGTGTCCAGGTGTATGGCATCGCCGCGAAGACCCACCTGAACAAAATCAGGTCAAAATCCTTAGACGGATCACCGGAGCTGAGTGGTTCATTCGCACTCGAGACATCGAGAGAGAGTGTGGCGTCCCCCTGGTTGGCGATACAATCAATAATCAGGCAGCAAAATACTTGGACAAGGTTGCTGCTCATCCAAACAACCTCAGCAGGAGTATTTTCAGATCGCGAAGGATCAACGGGATCAGGGCAAGGAGAAGGCTCCTAAGGATCCACCCAGCTGACCTGGCTAATCGTAGGATTTAGCTCACCTACACACAACAAGCTGCCATCACACAATCAGATCACAACAAATAACAACTTACCGGCTGGACACATTAAAAACCACTTAACTGCTTAAGCTACCCACCTGAATTGTAAATGAAAAAACTTATAATTTAGGATAACAGATAACACGTAGATGTAAACTAACTGATACAAAGACACAAGACACAATCGAATTCAACATCATATTCTACACAGAGAAAAAAATTCAAAAGCTACACGGAAATGTAGAATTTCTACACGTTTCGACCGGGTTTTTCAACCCACTATTTTTGTGTAGCTTTTCTAAACCGATTTTTGCGACATGATAGTTAAATGATTTTTACATAATACTTTTAATCCGTGTTGCAAACATCATATAAAACAGGAGAGATTTACTTCGGGGTTGGAACCCACAAAACTTTTTGCGTTCGGTTTCGCGGTGCGGTCTCAGTCTATGAACCGAGGCTTAGGAATAATTTTATTTAAGGAATGATTAAGGAATTTAGGAGTAGAAAACGCGCACTCGACTAAAAGGTGTGTTGCTGGAACAACTAATACAACAAATGAGAAATTTTTTAGTTCTTTGATATTTTTCCCAAAATTTTAAGACATTCGAATGGAGAATTAAGGTCGTTTATTAAATTATTCACTTTTGAATCAGCACTGACAAATTCAGTACTGAGGCGTAGAACTGCAGGAAACATATACAAGACCCTTTTAGCTCTGAGTTTTTGTAATTCTTGTGTCACAAAACAATTTCTTGATTCTGCTCGGTTTAGCTGCAATTGTTCAAGTCCTTTAATCAATTTGTAGAAAATTTCGAAATTTTTTCAACTGTGTGCTTTTAGTGCTGAAATCAAACCCTCTAGATCCAAAATGTCAATGTCACAATCATGTGCGTTGAGATGCACACTTTCTGCACACTTCATCGAATTCGATCCCCAGAGAAGGAAGGTTATTTAATATAAAATATTATTGAACTGAAGAAAACCAATAAACACTATAGCAGCCGAACTTCAGCAGTTCTAGTATCTTCAACACCGCCTTACACCACTTTTAAGTATGTTTAACACCGCCTGCCGAATATTAGTATAACAACCGCTCTCTATCAGTTTTTGTACCCTTAACACCGCCTTTCATTACTTCTATGAATCTCAAACGCCGCCCACATTATTTCAACCACTGAAACCAACAGCTTTAAAATCGTTAACATTGCCTTTAAATAATTGCACCGCTCACCACTTGTTTTCAGTATTTTTAACCCCGCCATCTATTGGTGGCTTACAAAAACAAATTTGCAAAGGGCAAAGGCTGTGGGTATCTCTGTCTTTTATACTAAAGATAATAAAGTTCTTAAGTCCATTCCGATTTAATATCAATGGGAAGAAGAGATCTTAATTCAAATGCCATAAATCTTGCAACACTTCAAGACCAAAGTGATAGAATAACTTTAGACTACTGGGGGCAGAGATATTCTACCCCATTTCCTTTTCAATATTTTAATTGTAATTTTTTATTCATCTGAAATCTTAAGCTCACACACTTAACATTTATTCGTTCAACTTAACTCATGAGTCATATCTTGGTATTCATTTTAACGGCCACTTTATTGTTACCTTGTCGAAAAATAAATCTCTGACTACATCGATTTATATATAGATTTATGAACATCTTGCAGTTATTATTTATGATGGCAGCTGCCAAAAATTCAAAATTCATCATTCACAACACGAACTGGTTTCCATTCCATTTCCATTTTCCTCACATTTTATTTATTTTGCTTGACTTTCCGAAAATTAATTAACCAAAATTGTACTCGCACACCCAAACAAATTTATTCACTTGCGCAAACTCATATCCAAAATTAAGGAAACAGCCAAGAACAAAAAAAAGCCACAGGGCGAAGTGTAAACATCATAAAGCAAATCAAGCGCAATTTGTTATTGTTTATTTCAACTTTGCGCAAACGAAGAACCCCGCCACCCCTTGCAGCGCTCCTCTAACCACACTAAAAGTGCGTTACATAAATTCACCGCAAAGACTTTTCCTCTTCCATCAATTGCCATAAAATATTAGCCAAAAAATGTTCTAGTCCAGCTGAAGAACACAAAAAAATACGAAAAAAGAAAGAGTGCCAGCCATAAAGAGCACAGCTGCCACTGGAAAGGCGGATGGGGTAGTGGTTGGTCTTGTTGTTCCTGCTGTTTGTTATTTTAAGCAAAAAAAGATCCACAGAAGTACACGAAAGATTCATGCAATTTTCAAAAGAAAACCAAACAGAAAACAAAAAATTATGAAGAAGATTTGCCAGATCCAACAACAGGCGTCGCAATCGAATGATTTGCAGTGAGAGATTACACACCTGACCAAGTATGGATATTAGCTGAAACATTAAACAGACAACTTAGCCAGCCGGTGCAATTCGTGAGAAAAACGGCTTACGTATACGAAGCGAAATAGTTTTGGAGAATTTTAAATCGAATTTATTTCCCACCAGTTTCATTTGAAGTTCTTTGCCATTTTATCGTTTCGGCAGACTTAAGTTTTCGGTTGAAGCAGACTCGATTTGGAAGAGACAAACTAAAGACAAACTAAAATCAATAAGCAAAATTAACCGACTTTACCAATCTAAAGTTTCTGACATTAGACACTGCATATAGTTTTCATAGAATCTAACATGTTTTTGCAAGACATATTGGTCCGGAACTGAACCCCTAAAACTACACAGAGAAAAAAAAGATCCCCGTAGAATGGATATTCAAATATCCACCTTAAGATTAATTTTTTTAAATATCCTTTTTACATTTTTCAGCTCCTTTGGATGAAGAATAAAGATCAATGAAATATTTATTTCCTGATATATCCTTTTTAAGCGAAAATAAATCGATTTCGAAAATATCCTATGGATCCCAAAAAAGGATAGTTAACTATCCAGTCCAAATGGATACCGAAATATCCTAAGGATCATCAAAAACTATCCTTTTTTTCTCAGTGTACCAAGAACAAAATCTTTTTAAAAATTCGAAATTGTTTATTTGTATGAGCAAACAGTTTCAATATATAATGGAAGACCCATTCTTTTCCATGCCTACCATATGCTTCCATTTTGATAAAGGTCTTTGGAAACACAAGAGAAGTTCGTAGTGTGAACCATCAGTGTTCAATCGTCAATAGCCAATAATTATTGGATCTGAAAGTTCGTTTCCCACCAAAACAAATTTGAGCCGATTTGCTTAAATGAACCAAATTTGGCTCAATCTTATACTATACCTTAAACGTCGAGGTTTAAGGCTTCAGTACTAAAAAAAAATTGAAAATTTCACACTTGAATCACGACCATTCGATCTCAAAAGTACGGTAAGATGGAAAATTCTTGATCTTAGAGCGAAATTCTTGATCCAAGAGTGAGTTTTTGAACCTGACATTCTTGATTCAAGAGAAACACGACCGACCCCGAATGAAGGGCCAACCTCTTCTAAGAGTAGTAATGCAAGATTTACTTAGTTTTTAGATTCATCTTACAAGAACCCGAAATCTTATACAAAATATAGAAGTGATGAAATTCAAGTGATACTACCTTTGGTAGTAATTGTATTGAATAAAGTTAGTTACATCAAATAATCACAGAAACTTAAGTGGTGACCCCGACGTGATAAATATATCGATGCCGCGCAGAATGTCATCCATAAACCGCTGAAAAGTTGGAATGTTTTTTTTACCCAAAAGACAATAACAATTTGTAACGGCTGAACGAAACGAAATGGAAATATACGGAACAGTGGCATGAATACCCCATGTCTCTTGTTGATCAATAACTGTTGCTATCGATTACACATTCGATAACTATATGTGTGCATACATATGTGAGAGCGATCCAAGCTAACTTCTCGTCGTGGATCTGACCATTTCCGTTTGCTATCAGACCAAGAAAGTTCAAAGTCTCATAATTCCAATTATGTGTTTGAAGACTTATTACCAACCCTATTGTGACATCATAAAGTCCAGCTTAACTATTGCGAGGAATTTTATCTGTGGCTAATCAATTGACACAAGCGCACACGCATAAGTTCTGCATACATATGTATGTACGTGTATGTATTGAGTGAAGCTCCAATTCGGACTCCCTGTCACATACTTATCTTCGAGACTCTGGCTGAGATTAAGAATGATTGAATATTAACCAGGTAAATATTAGTAACAGTTTTACTTGAGTTCCATTGTATAGACCAGGTGCTTACATAGCCTTTGATGTGCCGCAGACAGCCAACTATAGTGGAGGGCGCAAAACCCTGGGCATATTCGGATGGCCTAGGAACATCACTCCTGGATTTGATTTTTGCTCTACACTAATATAGTTTCACCTTGCGGATGCTGATGTAATAATGCCGTAGCCTCTTCGCCCTAACCTCTCAACACGTGATCAAGACCCACCTAAGCTTCAACTTTGCTGCATGTGGATTAAGTATTAGAAATCAAAATCTGTGGCTCAACCTATTGCACCTTCACTTAAGTAGCTTTAAATATCACCTCATTATTTTAGGTACAGCATCAATGCACCAGGCCTGACTGCACGGATCGCCGTAAGTACTAAGGAAGTAAGTACTAAGGAAACCCATTTTTATTTGTGTTAGAAGAACCAGCAAAGCTGAAGTGAAGCACATGGTATCGTTCACGAATGAACAGTTTGATATAATTCTAAATAATTTGATTTTATACCCAAGAGTCGTTATATAGTTACCACATGCTTGCATACATATAGTTAAGCGCTTGTTTAAAAGTTAAAACTCCCTAAAGGCCAAGACATATTAGTCCCTATCCATACATTTCTAAAAGTTAATTTTGTTATTATCCATATTCATATTGTTATTATCTTCATTCTAGAGTTATTATACATGCAACCATGAAAGCCGAGTTTGTGAATTATCGAAGTATTAAATGAATTATGAATTTGAACGAGTTTAACTAGAGCAAAGGAATAGGGGTATCGAAATGAGTCGTCATCTGCGATGAATGAGGGTTAACATGCATCAAAGGAACCATTGTTAACATGGAAGGGTGGGTAATTGGGATAACATCAAACTCAATAGTATCTCCTAGTTTGGTATAACATCTATCGAAGGCAAGGTCAACACATTATCTTGTGTGATAGCCAGTTACGTTCATGAGCAAAAGATTCTCCCCGTCCGACGAGCCCTAGCCGAAAGACTCTTATTGTTGACCCAAGCTTTTGCTCATACGTGACCTAAATAAAGCAAAACAACATCCTGGCTGAACTATCATTACAAATTCTTCTAGGCGCTGTCTGCGAGCTCTGAGGCCAGACGATGGGGGTGGACCAAATTTTAATACATGGCCGACCCATGATATCGATGATCAGTGTGATCAGATCCGCCACAACTAAAGTTTATATGGAAGCCATATTATAGAATCATTCAATCAACTATTAATCAATCCTTAAGGATTCCAAGGAATCTCTTCAGAGGAACCCCTTAGGATTCCCTACAGAGGAATCCCTTTCTCTACCGAGGAATCCCTAAGGATACGCTGTAGCTTTGTCCATCAAGCTGATATAAATGCAACAAAATTACTGAAAATAGAAAGGGTCTTTGGGCTATATGCTTAAGTGATTGAAATGAAAATTCGACCACCGCTCTGGCTTGTACATGACGATCAAATGAAAATTATTTGCCAAAAACTAAGGATTAACTCTATTTGGGCAACTTCGGGCGTGCTAATGATGCTGACTTGTTTTTTTTTTTGGGCTGCATTTATATGTGTTCTGTCGCATAAGACACAGAAATTTCTGCTCAATGTTACCTTCATAGTTTTTCAAAGCCAAGCTGACGGATCTAAACCAAGATCAGTGAACAAAACTGGAGGCTGCTACAAAGTGTCTGTTCCCCTGTGTTATTTCAGGAAAAGCGGGCCAAATTTTGGTTTAATTAAAGCTTAATATTGACTTTGTTGTAAAATGTGTGCAAAATTATTTAGTTTCGTTGGTAGCAAGTGCAGTTACTATAAAGTTTATGATTTTTGAGAATAATTTGCCGGTAGCTGGCTGTGTTTGCCCACATGGCGTTTGATTTGAGGATCTTTCGACGCACAGTGTAAGACTTTGCCAATCGAGGGGGACTTAATTGAAGAAGTCAATTTAGAAATGTTCAAATATTACGATATTTTTTGTTCAGAAGACAACGGTTCTCAAACCGGTGCATTCGAAATTGAATCGGAAAACGAGCAAAATTTAAAACAGCTTAGTCTTTTTAATTGGATTGTGTGGTCACTGTGAACCGTCAAATTTATTTTTCCCATAATTTTTGGATCATTATTGATTTTTAGCGCTATAAAGGGACTTTAAAAGTGGCCTAGGACATATTAGGTAATTTTTGGAAATAACAGCCAAAAAGGAAGTATATATTTAACAATATTCTATTGTTGGTGGAATAATTCTAACAACATTCAATTCTATTCAAATCAACCAAAACATTTATATTCGAAAAATTAAACATTTTCTGTTTTAACATATTTTACGCCCATTTTAACATTTTAGGTAAACTTTCGACTAGCTAATTTCAGGAAAGTCCATAAAGTCTTTCCCTAATTCCTAAAAACTGAAATACATTTGGCGGCATCAGCTTCCCGGTTCTTTGTCTTCGCGGTGGCCCTATTAATAAATCAATGACTTTGCCCGACGAAGCGACATTAAGGCAAAAGTTATGCCTTTCTCGACTAACACCGCACCCCGTCTGTCCTTTCAACCGAAATAAAACTTTATCGCGGTTGCAACTGGCGCAAAGTTCGTACAACTTTTGCGCCAACGCCAAATGAGCAAAGATGAGGCTTCCGTCTACTTTTAACATTCTCAATTTTGTTGCATGTACAACATGGGCCACATCAGTGCAAACTTTTCACCAGGTAGAAGCAATTGTATCACAAAGTGAAAAAAAATAAAAAAAACTTTCACGCGCTTTTCAAATTGTGCGTTAAGATTGAGAGGCGCGCGCGCCTATTGAGAATCAAACGATGCGCGCAAAAGTAGGCAATGCCTTCTACTGGCTGCGAGTGCAACGTTTCGGAAAATGATTTTCCCCCGGCAGTAAGGTGATGCCAGGGGGAAGAGTGGCCAAAATGGCAGCGCCAATTTGACGCTCGAACAATTTGCACAGCTTTAAATGTCAACTCGCATGCAAAATGTCATAATTCAAATTGGGTTTTTCGCCCAACCAGAGTCGGTCCCCGCCGCCCTAATGCCTCTCCTCCATCAAGCGTGGCCAGCTTGAGGTTACAGGGGTGAGGGGGGAGACAAGGGTTGTTGCTAGGGATGACGTAAGGTTAAACTACTATTACGCCGGACAAGAAGGTTGTACATCATTTTATTAGCTAAAATCAGGTTGAAGGAATAAGAGATACACTGCCAAGAGGATTAGTTGGAAATCTCTTCCACATTTAAAACCTTACAAACTTGTTTGAATTATTTTCGTCTTTGAAGGTAGCTGCTTGCAACACAAATGGAGTCTGCAGTACAAGTTTCAGATTTCTAGCTCTTTCTCGACTTGATTCAGCAGTTCCTTTGCCCTTCTTTAGGGCATCCACACTTCGTTGTTTGTATTCCTGTCGCTTTATTTATGTTCTATCAATTTTTTGACTCTTTGTTAAAAATTTTTCGTTTCAGTTTTTGAACTTTTTGTTCATGGCATCAACTTTTATTGCTTTGCCAGCACAAAATTTGCCACGCTGCTTAGATTTTTTGCCAGGCCACTGAGCACTCGGATGGACGAACAGTTGTAATAGATTTTTTCAGTTTAGTTTTTAAGCCCGTCTTGGCTTAGCGTTACCCCCACCCACACCCCCGCCTGCTGCAGTGCTGATGATAAATGCATTTCGCTTCGGAATTTTCCCAATTAAGTCACAAAGCAACCCTCGCTGCCTTGCCCTGGGTGATAAGCTTTAAGCGATTTGCTACAGTTTTATGAAATTCTAATGATGTTTGAGTGATTCCCGCCCTGCCGCCCCGTAACCCTGCCCAGCTTGTGGCAGCGGCTGCGTTTCATGAACTTTTGTGGCCATAAAAGAAACTTCTTTTTTCTTACTTTCTTTCTCGCCCGACGTGTGTGTGTGTGTGTGTGTGTCTAGGTAATTCATGGCATTATTTTAATTGCTGTTCCCGCTGTGACTCCTGTTCGCTCCATCTCCACCCCCGTCTTCACCGTTATTGCTGTAACATTTCGCACGTGACTTTGTGATTTTATGGCTTTTAATTTCATGTATTTAGTTACGGATAATGTTAATTGTATTCAGAGGGCAACCGCCCCGCCCATGTGGTGTATGAACGCCCACATTTATGACTGCTCTGTACATTGACACATGCAATTATTGAGGAGTTTATGGCAGATGCTCTTTATGCCTCGCAACTAATTCGTTTATATTGAAAGTGTCATGTCGTTTGTGGAATGAAATGCCACAAGGCTTTAATTGGACAAGTAGAAGGTATTTTATACAAAAAAACAAATAATCCGAAAAATTGTGTATTATTAGAATTACCTTGAAACAAAAGAACATTTTTGAAATTTAGAAAGCAGTAAATTATACGAAAAATAATGATACGAGAAGGCGACGCTATACCGGAGTTAATAAACGTAACTACATCAAATTTATTTATATATTCACCTGATTGAAATGAATTTTTACACCATTTCATTTTGACTAGAAAATAATATCTTTCTGATCCAAAATAACATCATTCACTTAAATTGAAATTAAAGAGTTTCAAAATGATACTAAAAATGTGATTTTGATCTGTTACAAAATATTGATTTGAAATTTCAAACATATCAATTGTATATTATTCCATATCAGCATAAAAAAATATTATTATTTTCCTCGGTTTAATTAAAATTACTTTTTATACAAATTTCATGGTAATAAGCCAACATTAGTTTATCACTAGTTAATAACTTAGAGGGCGGATCATCCACCGTTCAAGTGCTCAATACATAGTTCATGGGTGAGCAACTTGGCGCAGTTTTAAGAGCTGCCCACTCACTCAGTCTCTCAACCTTTGCTAAATCGGCCTTTATAGTAAGATCAGGAATGATTAATTTAGAAAAATTTAATGCATTTTGTGGCGTTGCAAAGTCAACGTTTTTACCATTTGCCGTAACAGCAGGTGGTTTGTGAGTTTGTGGGTGTGAAGTGGTAGGGTGGGAAGAGGGGTTAACTTTAACATTGACTTAAAAGAGTCACCTAACAGTGTCTAAACAGTAACAAAACAGTGACCAAATAGGGACGAAACAGTGACTAAACAGTGAGTAATTCGTGACAAAACAGTGACTTAGCTGTATCTTGACTGCGACTAAACAGTGACTTAGCTGTAACTTAACAGTGATTTAAGAGTGACTTAAAATTAAACAGTGATTTAACAGTGTATACGCAATATCAAAGCAGTGACTTAACAGTGACTCAATAGTGACTAAGCAGTGACTAATCAGTGACTACACAGTGATTCAACAGTGACTCAACAGTGGCATGACAGTGGCTAAATAGTCACTTAACAGTGTCTAAGCAGTAACAAAGCAGTGACTTAACTGTGACTTAATAGTGACTAAACAGTGACTAATCAATGACTAAGCAGTGACTAAGCAGTAACTAATCAGTGACTACACAGTGATTTAACAGTGGCATGATAGTGACTAAACAGTCACTTAACAGTGTCTAAACAGTAACAAAGCAGTGACTTAACTGTGACTTAATAGTGACTAAACAGTGGCTCAGCAGTGACTAAACAGTGACAAAACAGTGAATAAATAGTGACTTAACAGTTAAATTTACAATTAGAGTTATCGCTGTTAAGGGTTTCGGCTTAACTTAAAACTTTTAATGAGCCCTATTATTGACTTAACGTCAGCCTTATCGGCTGATGTTGCTTTATTACACAGTGCCACAAAATTCATCTTTTTTTAAAGCCTGGTAACGGGATTAATAAAATGTAAAACAAGAGGCATCTGGTAGCAACTCCTCATCTCCAGTTTTTCTTGATCAGTAACAACACACAGCTACAACATCTATTGCTGGTTTAAAAAAGATGAGAGCTAAAATTTTGGAAAATTTGCCAAATGTAATGGGAGTTATCTCCAAAATGTTAGTACCCTGCCCATAGAGGTCTTACTAAGGAAAGTAGAATTAATTGAAAACAACTTGACAGAATTTATTAAGATTTTAAATATATTGAGATGGACCAATAAAATGTGTCCTTAAGAGATGGTAACATACATCGAAAAACCGCGATAGTGGATACCACATTTGACAGAACGCATAATCGAGTACAAATAGACCATAAGCTATAGATGAAAATAAACCGAATTGGGTTTTCAGTTTTACCAACAAAGCCTTGGTTCGCGGTTATAGGCATTTCTAAAGAGCCTAACAAAAGAAGACTCTGTGAAAAGTTTAATCTCGATAGCTTCAAAACTGAGAGACTAGTTTGCGTATAAACAGACAGACGGAAAGACAGCTCGCCGTCCTGATCATGAAATCATGATCATGATCTATAGAGTCAGATATAAATATTTCTATGCTTTGCAAACTTCTGGAGTAAATTATTATACTCTTAGCAAGGGTATAAAAACAGTGACATGAAAAAGAAAGACTAAAAGATTTTTTACATCTTTGTTTGCTCAACGTGCTCTTTCCCTGCAATCATTTTGTCGGGTTTCGTATCTCCCTCGTCAAAAAGTGAGTTTTGTGATAGTTTGAGCTGAGAGTCTGCTGATAGTTGGGTAATTTGCAAAAACAAAACACTCCAGGTATCGCATTTTTAACATAAAAGGGATAAATTAGCGATATGTGGTTTCGATGTGGAGTAAAACTTAAGAATTACAAACAAGCTTTTATCTTCTAATCTTCTTTGATAAAAAATGTTTGCTGGAAATTTGCCGAAAGTGTCCTTTACGCATGTATGCGTGCTGAAAGTGTGTATGTGAGCTTGAGTGATTTTTAAATTTTAAATATCGTTGTATGGAGCTTAAAAGCTCATTTATTCATTTTTATTTTGTTCTAACGATCAAAAATATAGTCAAGGCAGGTATTTGAATCAGCTGTTTGCCTATTGATGATTATATCGATCAATTTATCAAATCAATATTTAAATTTTAAACTGCACATGGGAATGCGGCATATTTTGTTGCTTGCTAAACGCAACACTCAAGTCTAGCTGAACTAAGGTTAGTTTCATTCAATTGACATTGAGCAACTGGGCATGAGTTTGAGCCGTTGAGAACTAAATATCGTAGCAATTACTGGAATAAACCAATGCTGATTATAACTGCAATAGAAATCAAAATAAAATAGATTTTTTCAGAGTCACATTTATAGGGGTAAAAGTTAAAACTTAATGAAAATATTCCATTTCTTCTTTTCCCTCATCGAGGCTTCCTGATGACTGTTAAGAATTTCTAAAGCTAAGTTGAATAATCCACATTTGAAAAGAGTATCCAGTATTTATGTTTAAATTTCTCTCTTTTACCCTGTTTTTGTGACTGCGTTGTTTTGCATGCAAATTAAATGATGTCAACACAGAAAACAGAGCATGCTTTTTGGGGCCAGATTTTAATTATCAGAAGAGCAGCAGCAGCAGCAGCAGCTACAACAACAACAACATAATGAATAATGATTCGTTTTATAACCCAGCAATCTCTCTCATTGGACAAATAATAATATGTAATTTTCCGGTCATTGAAACACATTGCACAAATAAGGAAATTGACTGAAGCCGAAACCGAAATGACTTTGACATGTCCAGGTTGAAACACATTCGCTGTGCGTGTGTGTGTGTAATGGTTTGTCTGTACATCCTGTCCTTCCGTATCTGTGAGTGACTGATGAGTTATGGCTTTGGCAACTGTCTGCTCCATTTGACTTGACGTCGTCTTCGTCGTCGTCGTCGACGTCCTCAAAGTGAATCATTTGAATATTTAAATTAAATCGAAATCAACAGCAAAGTTTCTGTCTGCAAGTGGAAACCACTTGGTACCTGAAACTGACTTTAAGACGTTAATTATACAGCCGCCCCACATTGCTCGCTTAGATAAAACTTAACGAGTGCTCGAGAATTTTCATTATGTGAAGTGGATGATGACAAAGTTAAAGCAAATTTGATTAGAAATTGTGTGTGCATACCAAATGTACTTGATGTGGGGAGGTTTAGTTGATAGTTTGGGAACGGCAAAATTTATGAGAGTTTTATTTGTGGAAATTGTAACCCAACAGCACAATTGTTTTTGTAAAGCAAGCCACAACAAACTTAACATTAATGTTTTATATATAGTCCTTGGAGTTATTTCAAAATAGACGCCCTATCGATGTTTTAGTGTTAAGGTATCTCATTGTATATAGAGAATGGACAAGAGAGTACATCACAGTAGATCAAAGAAGATGAAAATAAGCGACAGACAAACAGAAAGAAAAACCCGTGGAGAGTCATTGTAAATATTAAACCGTTTGTAAATAGAAAACACACCCAAAAAATCGATAAAACCTCCTAAATGTTCTCCATCTTCTTCACCTGTGGCAAAATCGCAAAAAACAACAAGTTTGCATGCGTTGCTGGCGACTTTTTTCAACTTTTTCACTTCTTTCCTTGTTTATACTGTGACATGGCTCAAGTATGTCAAATCCTGTCGTTTCTCTTTCACTCGGCCTCAGCTGTTTGGCATTTTCCCCACATTCATTTGTTTGGCGCTAATCATGCTGCATTAAGCACTCAAGTGGGAAGCACAAATGATTTCCATAAGCATTTCAGTTGACTAATTGAAAGTCAACGGCAACTGCCAACATTTTGCCCAAATGGCAAACATGACGTAAAACATTTTGCGAACAAAACCGAAAACCGAAAACCGAAAACTCAAAACCAAAACCGAAACAACAACAACAACAACAATGAGAACAACTGTAAGGCGAGAATGTAAAAATTTTTCAAACAAATTGCACGCGTGTCAAAATTAAAATGAATAAATTTTTTATGACTTCAGCGAGCTAAAAAACAAAGTCGAGAGAAGCCGCCGACAAAGATTAAAATAAAGAAAAAATTGTCGCAGCGGCGCCTTTTGTCTCCGCGTCAGCTCCGGAGGAGTCGGACGTGGGCGGGGGCGGGTCTGGGCGAGTGTGTGTGTGTGACTTATTTCTGCTTATTTCACTTATTTACGATGTGGTTCGACAGCAAACGCTTTTGGTTTTTTTTTGTTTTTGCTTCTTGTATAATTAATTAAAAATCGATAAGATTTTGATTTGGATTTAACGGCTTTTGGGTGGAAGAATTATGTTCTTGTGAGATGCTTACTCAGCGAAGCGTCGACATGACAAACGGCGGCGTATGCGCAATGTACAAACGTAATGAGCGCATAAGTTTTGTTTATTTTCGAGAATTTCGGATGTGAAATCACCGCGGGATATATAAATATAAGTATATATATGTATATAGTTTCAGTTGGTTGCTCTCAATCCCCCTCCTCAACCCGATTTGAAATTATTGCAAGCTCATAAATTTCGACTCATTCTCTTCTTTTTTAGTTTTTGTTGTTGTTCTTTGGTTGAACGCGTGAAACGCGTAAATTTATCGTCTCCATAAATTTACGGGAAATATTTTGGAAGGTCGCCATCGAAGGGAGCCCGCCTCCTGCTGCTGGCTAATTCTAGTAAATTTGTGCAATAATCTGTGAACAGGAATTTCGATTTTGCAACTAAATGGTGCACGATGGGGGGGACATTTGATTAGTAGAAACATTTATTTTTTTTTTCATACCCCAAATTAAGTAATCGGATATTTCTTATGTCTGTCATTCTGACAACTGCTGCTGTAATCTTTCACTAGCTATCTTCGAGCATTCATAGCCAAGTGTGGATGGGTACAAAGCGATTTCTGATCATCATGTTGAACCTATGCCCGCCCATACCTAATACTTTGCGCTTTTGTAATTCCAACTTAAGTAAATAAGCAATTCCCCTCTTAAATGCGAAGAAAGAACTCTTCTTACTGTAGTCGCTGTTTAGGAAAAAAGTGGCTGCTTTCCTGGCAATCCTTTCAGATTAATCGTTAAGGAAAGCTCTATTACAAAAAGTCAGAAGCAATCAGTCATAGACCAAATTTGCACTCTTTCAGCTAAGCTCCCGTTGTCACATTTAAAACACTTTTGCGATTTTCAACCGGTTTATCGGCCCCCAAATCGCAAAATTTTTGCAAATCGCAAAATTTGTACCAAAGCTCAGCATGGCTAAATAATTTATGTTAAAACAGATTCTAAGCGAAAATCGAGTATTATTTAATATCGAACCTTTTTTATAAGACTCGACTGTGAGCTCATTTCCAGATCTAAATCAAAACCATCTTATTAAAAAATAATTATTTCAATTTCATCGATGAGGAGACCAACCTCTATAATTGCGTCGTTTATAAGACTATTTCAAGCACAAGACATGGAATAATAGATATAGAAGAGAATGTCCGCTTTTCTGAAACATGTGTAATACATGTGTACATTGTGTAGTGTAAGTATTTCTTTACCAAAGAATAAGATCCAGAAAACCTAGAATGTGTGTTTTAAAAAATTTTGAAATTTGTTTTTTTAACCTAAAACAAAGACGTTCCATAAAGTAAAAAAAAAAGTCTCTCTGTAAATGAAGTCGCAGCTAACAGTAGCGCTGCTTGACAATAGATGGCGCCACTAATTACATTAAACAATGAGGGATTTTCAAATAGATGACTCCACCACTGCCAGGGCGGGGAAAAGTTACTTTCTATTTGTCATAACTTGAGAATAATTTATCTAATTGATTAGAAGATTCTTCTTCTTCTTTATTGGCTATTACAACCGTTTGACGGTCTGGGCCTCTGCGATTAACGCTCTTCATTCGCTTCTGTTCTGTGCGAGCTGCCGCCAGTTGGTCACACCAAGCTTGGCAATGTCTTCCCGCACCTGGTCTTCCCATCTTAATGGTGGTCTCCCCTGCTTGCCGCCTCCATAGTCAACCGCCTTCGATTTATACGCTTCTTTTGCTGGAGCTTCTTCCTTCATTCTGGCGACATGTCCCAGCCAGCGCAGCCGCTGTTGCTTTATGCGCTTGACCAGACTGGTGTCCCCATAGAGCTCATACAGTTTGTCGTTTTTTCGAATGCGGAAATCATCGCCGACTTTTAAAGGTCCATAAATCCTCCGAAGAATTTTTCGTTCAAACACGCCAATCGCCGCTTCATCCGCTGCTGTCATTGTCCATGCTTCTGCGCCATATTGCAGGACTGGGATGATAAGCGACTTGTAAAGGGCTATTTTTGTTCTTCGCTTGAGGTCTTTGCCCTTGAACTCCCTACTTAGCCCGTAGTAGCATTGGTTTGCAAGAGTGATTCTTTATCGGATTTCCAGACTGATGTTATCGACGTTCCGAGGTAGACGAAATCCTCCACAACATTAAAGTTGTACTCCTTTATTGTAACAGATTGTCCAAGTCGCAATGACTTTCTGTCCGCGGATACCCATTAATTTAGACTCCTTCTCAATCTCTGAAAACGCCTTGCTTACTGTCCGTTCGGTTTTGCCGATAATGTCAATATCATCGGCATATGCAAGTAGCATTAGATCTTTATGAATAAATCCGCCGGTTCTGTTGGCATGTCGGCACTTGCACAGTATATATTCCATTAGAAGATTAAAGAAGTCACACGATAAGGTATCGCCCTGCCTAAGACTTCATTTGGTATCAAATGGTTCGGAGAGGTTCTTCCCTATTTTGACGGAGCTTTGCGTACTTCTTAACGTCATCATGCAAAGTCGAACGTACTTTGCTGGAATACCTAAAATAGACAAGGCTTTGAAGAAGCTTGACCTTATCGGTGTGTCGAAGGCTGATTTATAATCAACAAAAAGGTGGTGTGTTTGTATGCCTCTTTCATAGGTCTTCTCTAGGATTTGTCTTAGTGTGAAAATCTGGTCTGTGGTGGATTTACCAGGTCTAAAGCCACACTGATAAGGTCCAATCAGTGTATCAATAAACGGCTTCAGAAGTTCACAAATAATGCGGGACAGAACCTTATATGCGATGGGGAGGAGACTGATCCCGCGGTAGTTGGCGCAAACTGCAGGGTCCTCCTTTTTTCAACTAATATTTAAAGACTTTTATCTGTTAAAATCGGCGGCCTGTTTTTGTGTAATTGTTCATAAAAGATCTCGGTCTTGTTAAATTTCAAGCGATTTTATTATATGCTACGGATTTTATCTTGTTGCTCTGTTTTGTTGTGCTTGTCTTCTGGTCTATTTCAATGTGTTTAGTTCAGTGGTGCCCAAAGTGTAATTTTCCTATCACATGTGATAGGAAGTCATAATTCTGCCGGCGTCGCAGCCGACACACACATAGAGAGCGAGAATACGAGAGCTCTATAATTTGCTTGTTTGCTTGTAGCCCATGATTGACACAATGACATTTACTTCGTGTTTCGCAAAGCTTGATAGTGTGTGTTTGGGCACCACTGATTTAGTTCATTTATTATTCATAACTTTATTTTAGGAACATCTTATTAATCTGAGCTTAGCTTTGCCAAATTTGAAAACATTTCCTTAACTTGGCAAGCACTACGATCAACTTAAAATCGAGAAAGGCCTAGAATGAATTATAAAAAAATTCAATTTCCCGGGTTCTAGAAATTTTTAGTTTTCCTAGAAAACATTCATTCAGTGTGAACCGGCTGGACAACATGATATACACCCAAATAAATTTTCTCACCTGATTCCATGCTCTTCAGAAGTTTCAGTTGCTCTACGTGATTGACGTCTCAAAGACTTTGGAGCACGTTACCCAATAAAAGATTTTTTCAGAGGAATGTTAATCATAATCGCTTTTTCAAACAAAATAATTTTATATGTAAAGATTTAGCAACACTTTTTAACCACGATAGTGGTGCTGTCCCAGTAATATAAACCTACTTCATTTTCCACCATAAATAGCCATTTTAGAGTTCTGACCCTAACTGATTTCTGAGATATAACTCTGAACCAATTTTTAACCGTTTCTAACAGTTTCAGAGACTTTGTCCTCTACCATTGCAGTTTATCAAATCTATAAAATAATTTTAGGAAAAGGAAAATTTAGCAAATTATCTTAGGCGAGTCATACGACAAATTGGCAAATTTTATAACATTTTAGTACGTTCCATCCACACCTTTCATTTGCCGGCGCCTGCGTCTTCGTTTACTATCAATTACTAATACTATCTACATCAATTACTATCTATCCAATCTTCATAATTCTTAGGTCCTTTAAAATTTTTCTTTTAGAAAATTTCGCGATTCTCTGAAAAGTCAAATAGCAAATAGCCATCTATTGGTCAGTTTTAAAAATCCTTTAACAACCATTTTTGACAACAAGAAGTGGCGCCATCTGTGATGGACCAAAGGAGAGTTCGCTGCCGCAGTGCAGTAGCAGCGCTGCTTTTGGTTGCTAATATGTAGGTACAGAATATCGGTACAGTAAATATTGTATTGCAGTCAGGCTTGATTGTTTTACATAGAGTTGACGTCCATCGGAATCGATTTAGCTTGTCTGAGCACTAAGCTTTAGTCGGGAATAATTCAGTACAATTCCAAATTACAAATGGTATAAAAGATCTAAAGAGACATTCCTCTCTCCCAGACTTACCTTTGCACACCTTGCGATGGGTCAACGGCTTATTGGGATCCCTATAGAATCCCTCCTTACACTGATGACAATTCCGTCCAGTGGTCGAATGTCGGCAATTCTGACAGACGCCACCCGAGACACCCTGGGAAAGGCGAAAGATTTCCATATTGAAGCGACACTGACGGGCATGATTATTGCAGTTACACACTGAAAAGAGAGAGAGGGATACAGATATTGATATTGATACAAGTTAACTGTTAACTGTCCCAGCCGGACCATTCGTGATGTCTCTATCATGACTCCCGACCATTTGAGTTATGTGTCATGTTCGACACGCATTTGGGAAATTGGCAATGCGATAAATGGAAATAAATGGCACGCAAATGGCTGTTGCCCAGGCCACAACGATGGGCGCATCATTTGTTTAGCGGAACAGTGGCTTAAATTGTATAATTTATTCGACGATTTGTTTGCCAAGACTTAAGGAGCTAGAAACGCAAAGATAGTGGAAATACCCTATAGAGAAAGGGGACGCCTACCTCTGTATGGCTTACTGCCCCGAAACTCCTCCTACTTCAGTTAGGATGTCAAAATTTCGTTCTCCCTCAGCTCCTTTGAAGGCTTTTCCTTTTTTTTTATTTTAACTTCTTGTTATGCTTTGGGCAAACAGTTTTGCTATTGACATTCGATGGTGACTGCTGCTGCTGCTGTTGCTGAGTTGGCATCTTTGGCTTCAGCTTGGACCTAGACAGAGACCAAAAGCTGTCAATGGCAAAGGCCACGAATGCAGCTTGCGGCTAGACAAAAACTTGAAGCGCCGTCACCATTTCTCTCTCTGTCTCTGTGTGTGTGTGCACACATGTTATAATTATCTTTCACACATCCAGACAAAGCGGCTGCTTGTCCTTTGCCTCCTCTCGTGGCGCATGCCAGCCGCAGACAAAGTTATGTCAGCGCAAATATTTGAGCGACAGTCGGTGGAGTTCCACATTGGAGAATCGTCAACAAAAGCTAAGCAAATATTTAGGCACGGCGTGTGGCTAATTGCCAAGTCCGCCGGTTCCCATTCGACTGGCCAAAAGGGATCGGCTCCGCTCGGCGTTAAAAAATGCTAGATAATTAATTTTAATGACACACTTTTACTGTCCCAAACCTGCGGACTGGCGAATGCAACTTGATTTATGGCCATCCGCACAGTTTCGATGTAAATTTCACTCCAGCCCGATTACAAAATAAAACGATGCATAAAACTGTTCATTAGCCCTACCCGGGTGCCCCCTAAGCTGCTGCCGCTGCTGCTGGCGTTATCTGAGAAAGGTGAGCCCCGTAATTAAGTTCAAATTTGATAAGTGGCCTCCAAAAGCCAACCAAAGCACACAATGAAATTGTCAGTTTTGGTGCAGTATCAATGTCTACGCAGCCTCGCATCTTTGGATCTCTGCAACTCTAATTAACTGCCTGAGGTTAAGGTTCGAAGTCGAATTAGGAGACCGCCCATCACTCAGTTGAACATCTTTGTCTGGGCTGGTGGTGGGAAATGTAAATCAAAATTTGTGGCAGTATTTAAAATGCATCAAAGTTTTAAGGCTCTCAGCCATTTTGATACCCATTACTCTCAGAGTGAAATGGGTATACCAAAGTCGTGCAAATGTTATTTTTGGGTTTTTTGTTCGGTTAGTTTTCATAGGGAAAGGCTGTTGAACATTTCTTTCGTTGAGTTAAGGGTAGTCCGAAGTGCAACCGGTCCTACTTAAACGTAGAATATCGTTTTAATTCAGTTGATTTTATATATCTTTCGAAGGCCCGTTTTTGGAGCGACATCAATTAAGCAGATTTATATAACATTGGTCGTGTTCAACAGCACAAAAAATATTATACAAAATAGATAATATAGAAAATCAATAGTTGAGATTTGAGAAAATGAGCAGCTAAAAATTAAAGTCGAACAGCTAGAAAGGGATCGCCAGCAGGACAGAAAGGAGTAAAGCCGTTTGGTTAATGACAGCAAATGGGAAAAATGGGTAGAACTGGAGTCGGAGAAAATGGTGGCCAGGGTTCTAAAAAATACCCGAAAATTGGCAGGTACTGATGTATACGTGGAGAAAGATCTGTCAGAGGAGAAACAAGCGCAGAAAAAGGCACTCATCCAACTGAAAAGGGAGCTGTCAGGGATAGGCAACGCCAAGATCTTTGTCAGAAATGATAGCATTAATGTAAACGGCACTTGGATGTATTTTGATGCGAGCCGAAAATTAGTTGCAAAGGGACAACAAAATCAAAGACATGGACCACCAGCTTCAGTCCCTGTTAGACAGAGCCCAAAAAAACTAAGGAGCAGTCATCCGTGTATCCTTAACAATTGTCAAAGTAAAGCGTGTAATAAACTTTTAAATGTTTTGTCGTATAATATACATGGATTAGATAATAAGTCTATGTTCTTCTCCTTGAAAAAGTGTATGACCAAACTGAATCCGCTGTTTGGACAGGGGAAGAACTGTCAAATTATTTTAAGACAGAAGTCGGAGTTCGACAAGGATGCGTATTATCACCGTTGCTTTTTGCGTTGTTTTTGGATGACTTGCACGAAGTATTAAAAGGAGGGCTTTATATTGGAGCTCGTAATATACGCCTTTTAATGTATGCAGATGATATTGTCATTACAGCGGATAATATAGGTCTGGGGATGCAAGCACTTTGAAGAAGTGGACAACTTGCACACCGAGCTATGCATTAGCACAAGAAACGGACCTGGACGATGCACACCTATATTCTCAGGATCTGCATCTTGGCTATATAGGTAAAGTTCAGCATAAGTACGATGATCAGCGCCTACCTTATTACCTAACAGGCAAACTTCTGGAATCTGATTGCACATTTTTTTCGATTTCTGGACTGGAGGAGCTATGTAGGCCTTTGGAACTAGACTGGCGAAGTGCTACAAGAACGGCAAGGTAATGGAACACCTTCCGCGCGACCGTACTTAATATACTCAAACATAAGTCCTTAAGCGAACGAACCCACCGACAATGCTCTAGCACCTCGAGGATATATAAGTATCTCGACCACACAGTATCCAATAAATATCTGTCTCTATCAGCACACAAAATTCCTTGGATTATTAAAGCTCGCTTCGACTTGATAAAATTAACGTTAAATTTCTACAATCGAACGGAACATGTATCATGCCCCTTATGTAACACCCAAGAAAACGATGACATATGGCATTTGCTGGGCAGATGCCCAATCCTTAAAGAATTGAGAATGCTGCATTTCAGTAAGCAGCTACTCAACAGAGAAGAGGTAATCAGCATACCAGATGACAGGAGCGACAACTTTTGGGAGAACCTAGTCAACTATTTGAGAAGCTCACTAGCTTATCGGACGGCTATTCTGGAGACACTCACTGGCATATGATTCAGCATGGGTAGGAGTCTAGGCATTACACTGAGGAACGATCAGATATCTGGAGACGACCCGGGCAGCCTGGTGAGAGTGCGGGATGCTTCTAATAGTTTTAACATTATAGGGTAGGTCATTCCACAGGCGAATTGCATTAATAAACAACTGCCTCTCAGAGATTAGCATTCTAACTCTCAAGGATATGAAGTTGTGAGTTCTTTGTGAGAAAGCAGATCTTAATTTTAGAAATAGGTTTATAATTTTATGAAGAAATGAAAGAGTCCTAAGATCAATCCAAGCCTTAAGGCTAACGTTAAAGATCTTGTGGGATAAATGGGATATGCTGTCTCAGCGTCCGACATTGAAAACATAGCGGGCAATTGAATTAAAGGCAACATATCTGTGCATATCTTGAGACTCACAATGGTCGAAAACTTGCACCCCATAGAAAAAAGTGGGTATTAGGTAAGATTTTGCAGTACGCATCCTAACATTCACAGCCAAAAACATTTGTGTAGCAGAGAGCTGCCGCAGCAGTCCATTAGTCCATCCAGTTACTCTCGAGATATGACTACTCCATGACAAAGTGTTGTTAAATGTCAAACCAAGGTTTTGATTCGGAATTTATTGATCCATTTCCTGTGAATACTACAGCGTTCTCCAAGTGTTTCTCTTATTTTTTGTTCACACGAATAAAAAACTTGAACGAATAAGTTAAGTACGAACGCTCTTGAGTTTTTAAGAATTTCGCTCTTGGAATCGAGCTAAATTCGTTTTCAAATTGGTTCTTGTAGGCAATGGGAGTGAGGGGAAGCAAACTTTGAGATACTAGCGTGCTAGGACGTGCTCTCACAAAGGGGGAGAGAGCGCATGCGCAGTCTGTAGAACTGTAAATGAGTTTGGGATCGGAATGCACAATTGGAGATTGGTCTCAGAAGGGGACGGGCTAGGATGCTTTCGGTCTGGACGGAATTGATTTTTTTCTCTGCTGTTGCATACGATGATAGTACAAGAAAGCTACAGCAACAAAGCGTGCGATTTTTCTGTAGAATCTCGCAGCTTTAGTATCAACCAAGTGATGTACTTTCCCATTTTTTTGAAACTCTAATTAACTGCTGTAAAAGGAACTGTTTGCTTTTTATACCCTTGGAGAGGGTATATTAAAATTGTCCGGATGTTTGTAACGCATAGAAGGAAGCATCTCCGACCACATAAAATATATATATTTTCTTGATCAGCATGACGAGCTGAGTTGATATAGCCATGTCCGTCTGTCCGTCCGTCCGTCTGTCCGTCCGTCTGTCCGTCTGTCCGTCTGTTTCTATGCTATCTCCTCCGTCAGTTTTAAAGCTATCTTAACCAAACTTTGCACGAAGTCTTTTGGTACAAATACGCTGCACATTTGTCGGAACCGGCCGGATCGGATGACTATAACATATAGCTGCCATAGGAACGATCGGTTGAAAAACTAGTTTTAGTGAGAAAAACTTTTTTGTTTTCAATGCTATCGCTCCCAACGCTCGTATTTATAAGTTTTTAATGATTTCACATAATTTCACCAAGCCATGTCAAAATCGGACAACTATATAGTATAGCTGCCATACAAAAGTTTGGTCTGAAAAAAAGTCTTAGTGAGAAAAACTTTTTTGTTTTCAATGTTATCGCTCCCAACGCTCGTATTTATAAGTTTTCAATGATTTTACATAATTTCACCAAAATTTTTCGAAATCGGACCACTATATAGTATAGCTGCCATACAAACTGTCAGGCACATATCAAGCTCCAAGGGTATATAAACTTCGGTCGAGCCGAAGTTAGCTTGCCTCTATTTTTTTTTTTTTTTTTTCTTTTGAACAAACACAGACGCAGGATATGGGCGCTTCAGTTTCTACTAAGCTGACCCAAGCCAAGAGCCATTGATAAATTGTCGAAAAGCGTTCCATACGCCAATCGGCAGGCAGTGGACTTGCCATGACAGCAGAGTCAACTTCAAACCCAAAGGCCAACCAAGCGACGACGCAGTTTCCGTTACGCTTTTGACTTTGGTTTGGTATGTAAATTTTTTTGTTTATTTTTTTTTGGCCTGGTCTCATGTCCAGGTCCTTGCAGAGTTTTCAATTTGCTTCCCCATCGTCGACATTTCATCGTTTTATGATTGATTGCGTTCGCCTCGCAGTGATTTTCGGTTACCGAAATTTGTGAATTGAATTCGTACGTCCAAGTGGGCGGGACTGGGTGCCTGGGTGGCTGGGTGGTAGGACGGTTGGTGTTGCGCTTGCGGTTGCGGTGGCTGCTTTTGCGTTTTTGCACTGCAATTTGACAATTTCATCGCAAAATTGTTTTGGTGTTTGTGGCCATGTTGTTGTGTTGTGTTGCGGCATGTATATATATCTCTCTCTCTCTCTGCGTGCGTGTGTGTGTGTGAGTATCTGTGATTTATCAAAAGTGGTCGATTTACAAATTTTTGTTTACGTGCACGCTTTGGTAATTAATAATTTTCGTACCGACGGGGAGGGATGGACTGTTTGATGGGTACGCGGTATGCGCTGTATGAATATTTGCAATAATTGAATGGAAATGATTCATCGAATGAAAGTTTTTGTTGTGCATTTCGTGGAACCATCTGATCTTTCACTGTAAACAACTTTTGGATACGGCTCTTAACCCAAATTCTACTCCTGCTTCCCCCTCGTATGGATTGACCTATTCCAAAGTGGCCTCATTCGGCATTGCATCGTATTTATAAACACTATTTTCTCATCTTAAATACCCTAAACAGTCGTAAAAACTTTCATAAATTGTTCGCACTTTCTTCGCTAGAAGCGCCCATAATAATACCAAGAAATCCATCGTCTTGCACATGGCCCATAGATCAGCCGGTGGACGGGGAGACTCATTCACACACTTATAAAAGCTGAATAAAGTTTTCTTTCTTCGTTTTAGCCCAAAGCGAATATATTTCGTGTGACAACTTATGAATAACGTGATTTAGCTAGGCTAATTAGCTGACAACTTGTTGTGCAGCAAAATGAATGACAATGGCAAGTGCCAAGCGGTTTGATTAATCAGATGAAATGGGGGTTTTTTTATTAAGAGACGAAGCTAAGAAAGAAACCTTACCGAAATAGATTATTAATTGCCTCATACAAAATTCTTACTCACATAAAATCAATCAACAAAACTCAGCGTTGAATTTATTCAGATCATACCAGCAAACGTTTCGAGCGGTTTAGCTGTTGGTTCTGATCAAACGGTTATATGTACGATCGAACATAACACAGCTCACTCTCTCTCTTTCTCAGCCTATACGTCCTGGCAAAAGTTTGTTCATACGAGGTGATTCTCATTCACTCTAATCAATCCTTGTTGAGCGAGACGAACAACACACTCGAACTGATTATAATGAAGACGAACATGATTATAATCAGAGTGCCAGCAATATGATTGAATAAAACTCAACGGATTGAACATCTTTTTTGTGTGCAGAGCAATTGTTAAAAGAAAAAAATAAAACTTTTCGATTCTGTTTCTTAAGGGTCTGATCTAATTTCAACAACCATTTTTCGAATACTGTTTCATTCATCCATCCTTTTTGATTGAAATCATAATCAACTGGGAGTGATTTAACTAAAGGTGTAACCTTCTCAGTGCCGGATATTTTTGTTTGAACAGAGCAATACTGTTATGCGCTTCTTAATAAATTCTGTCTGTCCGTCCGTCCATATGAACAAACAGATCTCAGAGATGGTAAAAGATAGAGGTTTGACATGTATGGGACAAATGTTTCCTATAGCTGCAGGCAGATCAAGTTTATTTTCAATTTTGGCCACGCCTTCTGCCGCCCCCGCAATTTGGAAAAAGCGTTATATCTCCTACAGTTTTGAAGTTAGACGATTCGTACCTTCTAGAGATAGTTAGTAATTAGCAAAATGTATCGATTTGCCGAAGAAATGATAAAGATCGGATGAGCGGTTCTCAAGTTATGAGCAAAAAAGTACATCACCCCCGCCCCACCCCCTCCCACTCTTACACAACCAACACCGCACAAGAGAGAGAGAGAAACTTAGAGATGAGAGCAGCACCACCACTGCATTCAGCTTCTACTCTAGGTACAGAGTATGTTATCGTCGGGCTTGACCGACTTTTTCACTTGTTTTTTTCTAACTTTAGTCTCAATTTTGCACGATTCTTGTAGAAGTGATGCTGATCCTAACTCATAAGAACTTAAAAACTTCGCAATTATTTGTTTCTTTTGATCTACACCTTCTATTTACCCGTCTTAATGTCAGTATTAAACTTCATTTAAGAATAATGAATTGACCGACACCTCCTATTTACCCGTATTTAATTTCCATCTATTAAATCTTATAATAATCTGTACTAATCATAAAATGTAGTGAATTTTCGGATTCTTTGGAACGCTTGACATAGACCCTTCAATTTCCCAGCCTTTTTATACCCTTGCAAAGGGTATTATAATTTTGCCCAGAAGTTTGCAACGCATAGAAATATTCATTTCCGACCCTATAAACTATTTATATTCTTGATCAGGGCGACGAGCTGAGTCGATTTAGCTTTGTCCGTCCGTCTGTCTGTCCGTCTGTCTGTTTCTACGCAAACTAGTCTCTCAGTTTTAAAGCTATCGAGCTGAAACTTTGCACAGGGTCTTCTTTTTACTGCACACTGCTAATATGTCGGAACCGACCGGATCGGATAACTATATCTTATAGCTGCCATAGGAACTATAGGTCGAAAAGTGGGTCTTTGTGAGAAACCTTTTTTGTTTTTAATGTAAACGCCTTCGGCTTCGCCAATTATTAGTTTTATACGCTTTTACACAGATGTGGAAGTTTTGGTCAAATTCGGATGACTATATCTTATAGCTGCCATAGAAACTATCGGTCAAAAAGTGGGTTTTATCAGAAAAATGGTTTGTTTTAATGCTGACGTTCGTAAACTCTGCCCTATTAAAACATTTGCAAGGGTATTAAAACTTCGGCAAAGACGAATTTAGCTTGGCCTTCTCGTTTGTTGACAGTTTGGTCTATATATACACACTTCCAGTATTTACCAGTCTTATAATAATTATAATAATCTTTGCTCATATAAAAACTTAACAAATTTCGTGACTCTTTTATAGTTTGATCTTCACCTCGCATTGCCTTATATCAAATCTTCATAATAATCTTAGGTCATAAGACAAAAATAGCAAATTTCGCAATATTTTTAGGTGTTCAATCCACGGCTCTAATTAACCAATTCCTGCACTTTTTTAAATATTTAAATGAAAATTTGGACAATTTCGCGGCGTTTGGTCTACACCACTTTACACAATCTTCATAAATATCTTAGCTCCTTTGAAAACTTGCAAAGTTGGCAATTTTCTTGACCAATTAATCTACTCCTCCTATTTGACCGCCGGCTTACCCGTTTTTAAAATAATCTAAACATCCATGAGAATATTTGAAATTTTCCGTTTTATGGACCATTCCTTCCAACACCTATAAAATCTTCATAATTATCTTAGCGTCCTTGTTATTATAAACTGAAATGAGAAGTTTAAAAATTTCGCTATTTTGTGTCCCTTAATTTTCTAAACATTTTGCACTGTTTGAAAAAATGGCAAAATTTCGCGGTTTTTGGTCTACACCTCTTATAGATGCATTAATCCAAAATTCATAATAATCTTAGGTCCTTAGGATCAATAACACTAGTTTACAGCATTTCCGATCCCGACCATCTGGCAGTTATTTCGTATGTAAATCCATTTGCTGAGTCTAAAAATCCAATCCGCAAATTTTTTTATGGGGCCGTTTTCGAGAAATCGCGGAAAAGCTAGATTTTCGATTTGTAAAAAAAGTACCTTTAGAAAAATGCGTATATTTTCAGTACCGGTTCTTTCATTATAAAAAGGTAATGCTTACTTGGAAGGTAATTGAACGCCCTATCATTCGTTGAAACACCACTTCTTAATCCGGTGCTGGACTTCAGCGTTATAAAGGCTCTTATCGGCAACTTTGCATTAAATTTATCACTTTTTTAAAAAAAGCTAGATTTTAAGCGCGATTTTCACCACGAAAAAAATTGTGTAAAATTTATTTTATTGCTGGTCACTAAAGAATTATCTATTAAAAATACAACGCCACATAACTCATTAAAATCCGATCAAGAATAATGTAGTTATTGACATTTTAGTAAAAAATGGAAGGTTTCAACTTCAACCAAATTGACTTAGTTTGACTGTTTTATGTTCGTCACAGGAGGCATAGTTAAAATTCAAACAATTCTATTTAAGAGCTATTATGAACTAACAAATTTATTTTGTACCTGGTTAAGTTTTTAAGAGATTGAGTTAGGTTGAAAAATGAGTGCAAGACGTCAAATTGAATGCAAGAATGATCTTGGGATGCTAACAATTTCAATAACAAAATGTTTATAAGTTTTGATTGTGCATATTTTATAACACAGTTAGCACTCAAAACAGCCTGGGAACGGGACCAATAAATTGTAAAACAAGAGGCCTCAGATAGCAACACCACATACCCAGTTTTTATACCCTTGGAGAGGGTATATTGAAATTGTCCGGATGTTTGTAACGCATAGAAGGAAGCATCTCTATGCTATCTCCTCCGTCAGTTTTGAAGCTATCGTAACCAAACTTTGCACCAAGTCTTTTGGTATAAATACGCTGCACATTTGTCGAAACCGGCCGGATCGGATGACTATAGCATATAGCTGCCATAGGAACGATCGGTTGAAAAACTAGTTTTAGTGAGAAAAACTTTTTTGTTTTTAGTGCTATCACTCCCAACGCTTGTATTTATAAGTTTTTAATGATTTTACATAATTTCAACAAGATTTGTCGAAATCGGACCACTATATAGGATAGCTGCCATACAAACAGTCAGGGTTATATCAAGCTCCAAGGCTATATAAACTTCGGTCGAGCCGAAGTTAGCTTGCCTCTATTTTTTTTTTATCACGTCGAGCGATTAATGGTGAAGGGATTCAACACATTTGTTATACCAAATTCCCGACTCCAATGGACAAGCGATTAGTACCCCGCCCTCAGAAGTCTAATTTAGAAAAAAGAATCTATGGAAAACCACTCGATAGAATTTTTGATATTACGATAGGATGAAAAATTGCATTATTAAAAAGAATTTTATCATAAAAAAACAAAAAAGTTTTCTTCGGGCGGTGGTAAAGCTCATATAATTTACACAAATGTCATTGAAATTGTTAGTGGAGTTGAAAATAAGTAATGCCCGCAAGCATACCAAGATCATTTTGCATTCAATTTGACGTCTTGCACTCATTTTTCAACCTAAGTCAATCACAAAAAAACTTAACCAGATATAAAATAAATTTGTTAGGTCATAGTAGCTTTTAAATAGAATTTTTTGAATTTTAACTATGCCTCCTGTGACGAACATAAAACAGTCAAACTAAGTCAATTAGGTTGAAGTTGAAACCTTCCATTTTTTACTAAAATGCCAATAACTTCATTATTCTTGATCGGATTTTAATGAGTTATGTGGCGTTGTATTTTTAATGGATAAATCTTTAGTGACCAGCAATAAAATAAATTTTACACAATTTTTTTCGTGATGAAAATCGCGCTTAAAATCTAGCTTTTTTTTAAAAAAGTGATAAATTTAATGCAAAGTTGCCGATAAAAGCCTTTATAACGCTGAAGTCCAGCACCGGATTAAGAAGTGGTGTATTAACGAATGATAGGGCGTTCAATTACCTTTCAAGTAAGCATTACCTGTTCATAATGAAAGAACCGGTACCAAAGATATACGCATTTTTCTAAAGGAACTTTTTTACAAATCGAAAATCTAGCTTTTCCGCGATTTCTCAAAAACGGCCCCATAAAAAAAAAACTGCGGATTGGATTTTTGGACTCAGCGGAAGGACTTACACAAGGAATTGCTACCAAATGTTTGGGATCGCGAAATTTTTATTATTTTGTAAACTAGTGTAATTTGTATACTCTGTACCAAAGGTACACAGAGTATATTAAGTTTGTGCAAAAGTATGTAACAGGGAGAAGGAATCATTTCCGACTATATAAAGTATATATATTCTTGATCAGCATCAACAGCCGAGTCGGTATAGCCATGTCCGTCTGTCCGTCCGTCTGTCTGTCCGTCCGTCCGTCCGTATGAACAAACAGATCTCAGAGATGGTAAGAGATAGAGGTTTGACATGTATGGGACAAATGTTTCTTATACTTGCAGGCAGATCAAGTTTATTTTCAATTTTGGCCACGCCCCCTCCCGCCCCCGCAATTTGGAAAAAAAGTTATATTTCCTACAGTTTTGAAGATTGATGATTTGTACCTTCTAGAGATAGTTAGTAATTAGCAAAATGTATCGATTTGCCAAAGAAATGATAAAGATCGGATGAGCGGTTCTCAAGTTATGAGCAAAAAGTAAAGCACCCTCCCCCCACCCCCTCCCATCCTATTACAACTAACACCGCACAATCTTAAAGAGAGAGTGAGTGAGCGAGAGAGAAAGAGCTAGAGACTTAGAGATGAGCGCAGCACCAGCATTGCATTCAGCTTCTACTCCAGGTACAGAGTATATTATAGTCGGGCTTGACCGACTTTATCACTTGTTATTACATAGTCATGTAATCAGCAAGCACTTTAATAAATACTTTTAAAATAATTTTGCAAATTTCGCGGTTTTTTGACCATAGTTTAAGTCCAGGTTATCAACTATCTGCTTGCCAAGTTTTAGGCGATTCCTTTCTGGCATTTCTGTCCTTCTGTCCTTCCGTATGAACGAAGAGATCTCAAAGAAAGAGGTTCAACATATATGCTTGCAGGCAGATCAAGTTAAGTATCTTTAACTCAAAGGAAGCATATTAAATTGTCTTCTAACATCCTGAATTGGAGTTAGTGAATCTTTCCCTGAAGCAACATACGAACACTGATTAGCCGCAGCACCTCAATCCCCTCAATCTGAATTCGTCTACACAATTCATAAAATAACATTTCCATTTAGGCAACAATGCGGTAACCATGGGCGAGCACACACACACACACACCTGTCCCAGGACCAGGTTCAAGTCCCTTTGGGCAAGGCTTGAAAAATTCACTTCGTATGAATGAACAAAATCCGAATGCATTGCACAGAGCTGTCTGTCTGTCGTCTCTCCCCAACTCTCTGAATCCGGGGACAAATGTAAATAAATGCAAAAGGCAAACTCACGCGGGACATGGCACATAGTTTTGCATGCATTTCGGTATGCTGAATGGACCAGGGTAACAGCTGCCTTCTGACAGACTCATTGAACAATTGAACACAACAAAAAGATGAGAAAAAATACCAAAATCGAACCCTGCCCCGGGACTCGCATTTCGATTGCGGATCCTCAAGCGTAACAAAAAGATTAAAATCCATGAAAACGAAAACTGAGGCAGGAGACACGCCTCTGGCCTATGGCCCAAGGCATTGTCAATTGTCCAGCCAGACGGCTGCTGGCCCCTTTTGGTGGCATCTCTTATTAATTTGCTTAAGTGCCATAAATGGCAAAAACACACACACACAAAAGGATTTGAATTTCCTTCAGATGATTCTTCGTTTTGGGCCATTGTTATGGGCTTGGGCCGCCCAGCTGGAGATTTTACACGTACAACAGATCTTCTAGCCGTTTGCCTGACCATGACGAATTAGCAAAAAACAACCCGGTCCAAAGGAGGAGGTGAAATACCCTTGAATTTATTGTTTCTACTTTATGATATAACATTATGATCTTTTGAACAGTATTTTTTTTCACAAGAATTCTAGAATAAAATCAATAAGATTTGCTCTGCCTGAGCAAAAAGAGAGGGGCCAACCAAATGAAGAAACTGACACTTAACAGCTCGATGCGTTTGCGGTATGACGCTGATTTTACTCAACGCTGAGTTTTGTTACTTACTTAGTTAGTCCCCCATCCATGGATCTCCAAGATATTAATATATCTTGCCACAGACTTAACTTACATCAAGTTCATACCACACGTATAATTCAACGAATTACCCACAAAAGGCAACAAATTTCCAGTTGGTGTTGAAAACAACACCCGCGTGTGCGTGTGTGTGTGTGTGTAAGATAAACAATAAAACGGCAGCAACATCAACGGGCCACAGCACCGGCAACAGCTTCAGTCGCAGGTGAAGCGGTTGCTGGGAAGGTCCGTTTGCGGTAGCCGCCGCCTTAGTCATGGCCCGCCCGCTGCTCTCTCGCTCGACATCGATGCCGCTCAAGTGTCCGCCTTGTTTTGTTGGGTTTTTGATCTTTGTTTTGATTGGGATTGGGATTTCGTATTCGGTTGCCAGTTCAAAAAGATCATTCGGTTGCGCTTAGCATTTGCAGCGCTTTGTCATTAGACAGCTCCTTCGCCTTTGCCTCCATCTACTCCTCCTCCGGCAGTTGGCGGGTGTTGAAATGTCAGCGCTGCACATGGCCTCCAAGTGTCGGGCAATATGTTTTGTTTAACTTTTTTCCCGTTGCATTTGCATTTTGTTGTTTGTTTATCTTTCCCAATGAGTTGGAGAAAAATCGTGAATCGGTGATCGGGTGGACTCTGTGCCATGGGGCACGCCTTAATTACCCGAGCGCCTTCGACCATGGCTAATTCATATAAATGATTTTTAAATGCGCAAAATATGCGGCTACTGATTTGACTGGACAATAGAGTTGTTCGCCGAGGAAGACGATGATGATGATTGCATTCAATTAAAGCCGCTTCCACTCCACAACTCTCCCACTCTCAATGTCAATTCAGTCTGATTTTCTCTTGTTTTCCTCATCTATGTGTTGTAGAATTCCCTAGAACTGACTGACTTAACTTGAAATGCGATGCGCTGTGGCCAAAAAGGTCAAACGGGACCAAAAATACATAAATAAATCAGAGGCCCTGGGCAGCGTGCAAGACAATTCCAACTCCAGAAGAGTCAAAGCGGCGGCGGCATTTTCAATGTCACTCTGCAGTTATTTGCAGATTTCTTTCTTTATTTCGCTGTAGTTTTTTTGTTGCAACTTGTTGCCTGCTCATAAACAAAAAAAAAAATAACAGAAGACTCGAGAAAATGGCAATACTCTTCATCTGAGGTGGGACTAGTGCTTGAGTTTTGTGACATAAAAATCACAACTTAATTTAAGCGAAAAGTTAATCTAATCGATTCAATTGCTTCCTTTATAAATCCTTTTACCCTCGGTCCCTCGAGGCGGATCATGAGCGGAACTTCTTAGATTCATGATTTTAAGATGCCGATCCCAAAATTACTCAAGTCGCTTTTAAAGATTTTATCCCCTGTGCTCTACAAATCGCTTTCGACCCAAAAACGACCGAAATCGTTTGGGAATCGGGTCGTGTTTGGGTCGAAAGCAAAAAACACAAAAATTAGGTCTTTGATCAGGAAGGTTAAGGAAACGTAAAGTTTGATTTCAAAGTCCAAGGTCTCATCTTCAACATTCTCAAAAAGTTTATATATATCTTGTTCCACTGAATTGTTACAGTGATAAGCAACAGCTGATGGGATTGCTTTAATTTGGCATTGTAAGTCAAAGTCAAAAAGTAGGTTCTCGTAGTAGACTTTCCCACCTTATAGCCAAATTTCTGGATTTGTACATCTTTAATTTTTTACATTTTTAACACTCTGTTAAAAAAGAAATAATATATGGGGAATACATTTTCTCTCTATTTCTTTTGCTGACAAAAAGCTGAATGTGCTCAGGCGAATGTTGTACTTCCAACATCCACATCTAACATCCAACATCTTGTGCTTAAAACAGTGGCAGGCAAAACACACATGCTCATTTTGGCATTGCTTGTGTGGTCTAGCCACGCTTTAACACTTGTTTGTTGTTGCAAAAGAGAGTAGTGTAAGCTCGTATACTATCGGTGTATCGACGTCGCTGCTACAGAAAAGTGTCGAATTCTGGTTTAAATGCTTAATAACATTTTTAAGCTTTTGTCTGGTAAAAATGTTAGGTGGGTCGATGACTTATAGTAACATGATACAAAGATGGCAAATCCGCAAAGGTAAATATTCTTGACTCAGGATGTTGGATGTTAGATGTACTCAGTGTGATTAGCCTATAAAAGTAAAAGCTCTCGAGGACCCTTTTCCAGACGACGTGATGATATTACAAGAAAAGTTAAAGCAGCGAATTATTATGGTGTTGTCGTTTATTTGGAAATATGTGTAAATAACAAATGTATTCAGACAGGACACATAACAAGCCACAATGCTGCAGTTTCTGTTTCAGCGCTTTGCATGTTAGCGCACAATGAGAGAGGTATCAAACAAGACGAGGCGTTTTCGCGTTTTTTCTTCAGAGTCTCTGAAGGAGTAACGTGCTGCATGTATGGGTTCCAGCCAAAGGCAAACCAGTACAGTGACTTCAAATTTTAAAAAATTTGCGTGGACACGAGGCACGCAGTGAGAGACCAATGTTTCTCCATAGTGAGGTCACCACACTTGACAAATTCAATTTATAAGTGTTAATAAAATAAATTTTGATAGAGATAAAATTAGGGTGTTCACTTTGTTGAGCACTTGGGAACTTGGGAAAAAGTGTAAGCATTTCCAACAACAATTTACTCTGAACAAATTGTGCGCAACTTGCTCGACACAGACCCTGACTACGAAAAGTCGGGCACTTGTACCTTAGTGCTATAAGTGTTATACAAGCTAAAATCAAATGTGTGATCAAACATTCATATAAATTGTATGGAATAAGCGACAACTTTGAACGAACCATGCATTACTGCCGAATCATATCTCAAACGTAGTTGTGCCCAAATTTCGTGCTAACAATACTAGTCAGGCAAAACTGCTCAAGTGCCTATGTGCTCAACAAAGTGAGTTCCCTAAATGTTTTTTAAATGTTATGTATTAATTTTAAAGCGCTTTTAAAGAACTAAATTTATATTAGAAATTTAATAAGAAATAATATTAAAATGATAAAAGCTAGTTTCAAAATAATTGGAGTGTCAAATTAATAATCACAGAGTTGAAGCTGAATGCAGTGCTGCTGCTGCTCTCGTCTCTAAATGTATCTCTCCTCGACTTTAAATGAAATGCGTTTTGGTTGTGTTAGGTTGGTGGAGGGAGGGGGGTTTTGGTATTTTGCTCATAACTTGAGAACCGCTTATTCGATCTTTATCATTTCTTCAGAAAATCGATAAATAATGCTTATTACTAACTATTTCCAGAAGGTCCAAGCCCTCTTCCTAAAAAACTGTGGGAGATAAGACATTTATTTTTAAATTTGTTTGGTGAGTAACTTTGGTGTTTTTGCTCAGATCTCATTGTGCTCTTCAAAATAAATTTTCAATGGGTACAGGGTATAAAAAGTGTCAACCGGATATATGTTAGTAGTATATAGTATCAATATGAAACCCTCGAAATATCATGTTAATACTTTCGAAGATATCAATTTGATACTTGGAGTATTAAAGAGAATTCGATACTCAATAGTTTCAAATTGATGTCGAAATTGTCATTTTGATGACAATGTTTTTTTGTCATTTTTCACTTTCTTGAACCCGAAAAAGTTTGATTAGAAATCGAATACGTGGCCGTAATGTTGTAGAAGCATTTGCTTTATGTTACAATAAAGCATTTGTTGAGTTAAATATATATTAAAAGCACTCCATGAACTGACTCTATCTGTATCAGATTGCAACTCAAGGATTTAATTGGTCGAAACTCTGAGTTACGGAAATGCATGCAAATGTCATTTGTTAAGCCACTTATACTGTACCTGACGGTAAGTTAAGACCCCGATTATGGGTTTTAGCATTTTAACAACAAAGTTGCTTAAATTTCTTCTGTATAGCAATGAAAGTTTGACTAATGTTTATGATACTTATAACTAACTAACGGAGATTTTGAAATGATTCGTTTTTAGACTCGTTTTTATTACGAGCAACTCTTGAAGTCGCAGTAATTTACAAAGGTTCTGCACATTTGGTCATATTTTTAGTTATCTATCCTTTTTTTTTGAACAGAACCGACCATTTTGGTTCGGAAAAAGTCCTGGTTGAGCTATATTTCTCATGTGGTTTGGCTTAAGGTTCAGTTCGCTTTAAATATTATATGAAGTGAAAATTTTCCGTTCGAAGCGGTTTGCACTCCTGTAATAAGTGTTATTCTAATTCTGCCGAGAGAGATTACGGGTGACCTTTAAACACTTCCTTCCAATGCCAGTCCCACATATATATTAATTGCATTTATATTAAGAATTTAAAGAATTTTTAATATTATCTGGGATTTCTCAATTCGTTAAGTTAGAATTTGCACCAGAAAGTATTTTTAATATTCAGAAATTCCACTGAAAGCGCGGTTTATTTAGCTCTAAAAACCATATTGTGAACCGAAACGGTTTTGTGGTCCATAAAAACGAAAAAGACGTGACTTTTAACGATTTTCATTTCTGAATTGTACCTTAAGGAACTTGATTTTGGCACATCTTTCCTTCTTCCTACCTTCTGTATTTCCTAAATATCTTCTTGCTGTTTATAGAGTATATCACATTCTATGGACTTGATTTTCAATTTCCATTGCTTATTTGGTTTTTATTTTGGGCCCACTCTATGTGTGCGTGTTGGGCGACTTAATTAGAAAACTTGGCGCGTTTTATTTATGTGTCTTAACGAGTCGTTTATTTAACTCACCCTCTCGTTTGCTCTCGCTACGTCCTTTTCTAAAAACTAACATCAAATTGAAGCTGAGCACACAAACATTTTAAAATTTGTTTATTGTTTTTCTTTGGGGTCCTCCGCACAGCCGCAGCATTTCACTAATTTTCGGGGGCAAAAACTGAGAATCGAAAATGGGAATTCGAATTGAAATAACATTTGGTACCTTGATTTAAATAAAATAACAAACACCAAAATGAGGCAATTCGAGGAAAAACTAAACATAAATAACCTTCGAATCGCGTTGTGTGTGGTGCGGTGGCTCGGAGGGGCAAAGTGCCGTCATGAACTTTGTTTTTTATTAGCGACAGGATACGCGCCTCCCTTTTAGCCTCTCCATTGACTTTCATGTTAATTCATTTGCGTTAATTAGAAAGCCACAAAAATGTTGTTGACTTCTCTTTGCATTTTATTTTTAAGCATTTTGGTATTTATTTTGTTTTTTTTTTCGGCTGCTGCAAAACAATTTGTAATCGTTGACAAGGAAAATGTTGCAGCTGCGCCATGGCGAAAGCACAAAAGCTGAAAAATCTGAGATGGCAGGCGCCTTAATTGCAAAGTGTGACGACAAAAGAAGGAGCTTCGGGTAGGGGATTAGGGCAAAATATGACATAACTTTTTATATACTTAAGCGATTCTAATGAAACGCATAAAATGCTAAATGTAATGGAGGGAGAAGCCTGATAAATCAGTTTCAAAGCTATGGCTATAATGGTTGATGAGGCATTTTCATGCCTGTCGTTGATGAAAGTATTGTGTTGGAAAATCTCAAATTTGTAAAATCTTCCTTCTCTTCTGGTCCTGATCAAGTTCCTAGCTGTGTTCTCAAGAATTGTGCAAATGCTTTATGCGAACCTCTTTCTAAAATTTTCCAATTATCTCTCCACCACAGCTTTTTTCCTGATATCTGGAAGGAATCATTTATTATACCACTTCATAAAAAAGGAAGTAGAACCGATATTCAAAATTATCGTGGGATAGCAAAACTTTGTGCCATACCCAAACTTTTTGAACTCATTATAACTGCTCAGTTGCAGCATCAGTGTTGCTCTCTTATGTCTCCTTCACAGCACGGGTTTATGAAACGCCGTTCTACATCGACAAATCTGCTCGAGTTTACTTCAATAATTAGGGACGGATTTAGGCTGAAAAATCAGTCGGATGTTATATTCACAGACTTCAGCAAGGCATTTGATTCAGTCAATCACCTTCTGCTCTTAAAGAAACTGTCACTTTTAGGATTTCCCAACCTCTTGGTCAATTGGATATCAATGTACTTGGCTAACCGTACGCAGAAAGTCTTATTTAAAAACACCCTCTCCAAGCAGGTTTATGTTACCTCTGGAGTTCCTCAAGGGAGTCACCTAGGTCCTCTGCTTTTTGTCTTATTCATAAACGACCTTCCTTCCGTCATTTTAAACTCTCACGTGTTGATGTATGCAGATGATGTTAAAATTTGTATGCAGCTAACAGACCCCGATTCACATTGTCTGTTACAAAATGACATAAGCCACCTTCAATCCTGGTGCACCAACAACTTGCTGCACCTAAACCACTCTAAGTATAGTGTTATGTCTTTCTATCGATCTGCCCCTTTTATGGGCAACTATTTCCTTGGCCCGCACAGCCTCGAGCGTATACACGCGGTAACAGACCTTGGCGTATTATTTGGCCATAATATGAACTTTTCCGATCATATTGGGATTATCGTTAGCAAAGCCAAGGGGGTGCTTGCTTTTGTTAAACGCTGGTCTAAGGAATTTGATGACCCATACACCACTAAGCTTCTTTACGTCTCACTTGTCCGACCTATACTTGAGTACTGCTCATGCGTATGGTCACCACAGTATGCAACATATCGGGGCCTTATTGAGTCGGTGCAGAAGCAATTTCTCCTGTTCGCCTTACGTGGACTTAACTGGGAACAACACCGTCGCCTGCCTTCGTATGTGGACAGACTCCGTCTATTAAGCCTACCGTCCTTGCAAGATCGTAGAATCTGTCACGGAGTTATGTTTCTTCATAAGCTAATAAACGGTCAAATTGACTCTTGTTTCCTACTGAGCCGAATTAAATTTTCCATCCCACCTAGATCTACAAGACAGTTCCGGCCAATTTTCTTAACTATAAGTAGATCTAATTTCGAGTCTCATGACCCGTTTCGAATAATATGTATGTTATATAACGATTTGTACCGTTTATTAGCTTCTGAGGGTTCGATGTCGCTAAATGTATTTAATATTTTATCACATTTATCTTCCCAATAATTGTATATCTTTGCCACCGCCCAACTGATGTGAGTCGGAGCATATCATAAAAAAGTTCTCCTAATTTCGGCGGAGGCGAGATTAGGATTAATCTGTTTATGTTGACAGCTTTATTTGTCAACTCTATTAAATAAATAAATAAAAAATAAAAAAATAGATGTTTGAGTGTTGGGGATGGTACTTAAGGCCTGATTTCATTGGAGTTGATATATTAAGCTGCAAACTCGCTTACCAACTGTATTTCAAGTTATTTTTATACAGCAAAATCTGAATTTCATAGACGGAAAGCTTACCTGAAAGAAAAGAAGAAAACAAATTGATTTATTTTTTTATCTTTACTTAGGTACTATGGTCAATATATGAAAAACTACTTAAAAAACAATATAAGATCCCTCTTTTGAGAAGTTTTCATTCAAAAAAGGATGTGAGCATCGTTAACACTCACGAGGCTTTGTTGTGAAACATAATGCTTTCTTTAAGAGCTTATTTCCAAAATCACAAGCTCTCTCAATGGTATATAATACAGCAAGGGTACTCTTTCGAAAGAAGAAAACTAACAGGGAGTAAAAATACCAGCAACAAGATCACTTGCAGCAGCGTTGTTTCATTCATTCAGGAAGACTTGCTAATTTTGCTGATCCATAGATACACTGAGAAAAAAGGGATAGTTTTTGATGATCCTCAGGATGTTTTCAGTATCCATTTGGACGGGATAGTTAACTATCCCTTATAGGGATCTATTGGATATTTTCGAAGTCGGTTTATTTTCGCTTATAATGAATATATCAGAAAAAAATATGGCATTGATCTTTATTCTTCATCCAAAGGAGCTGAAAAATGTTAAAAGGATATTTAAAGAAATGGATCTTAAAGTGGATATTTGAATATCCATTCTACGGGAATCTTTTTTTTCTCTGTGTAGATGATGATGTTTCAGCCAACAAGATATCACAAGGATCAGATTCCAGATCCCGCCCATATCCGTATCAGATCCCACCCAAATCCTACCCAGATCCCGTCCAGATTCCACCCAGATGCCACACAGATACCACCCAGATCCCACCCTAATCTCACCCAAATCCCACTCAGATCCCGGCCAGATTTCACCCAGATTCCATTTAGATCCTACCCAGATCCCACTCAGATCCCACCCAGATCCCATATAGATCCTACCCAGATCCCTCGCAGAACCCATCCAGATTCCACCTAGATCCCAACCAAATCCCTACAAAATACCATATACCATATATTACTTTTTTGCTCATAACTTGAGAACCGTTCATCCGATCTTGATCATTTCGATTCATTTTGCTAATTACTAACTATCTTTAGAAGGTACAAATCGTCTATCTTCAAAACTGTAGGAGATATAACGTTTTTTTTTTTTAAATTGCGGGGGCGGGAGGGGGCGTGGCCAAAATTTGAAATAAACTTGATCTGCGTGCAGATAAAAGAAGCATTTGTCCCATACATGTCAAACCTCTATCTCTTATTATCTCTGATATCTAGGTGTTCATACAGACAGACGGACAGACGGACGGACGGACAGACGGACAGACGGACATGGCTATATCGACTCGGCTGTTGATGCTGATCAAGAATATATATACTTTATATGGTCGGAGATGATTCCTTCTGCCTGTTCCATACATTTGCACGACTTTAGTATACCCTTTTTACTCTACGAGTAACGGGTATAAAAATTTAGATAACATCCGCGTCACGTGACGCTGAAATCAAATTTTTGCCCCTTTTAAAATTTTCCGTACCGAAATTAAAGATTTTTCACATCAAAAGGATTGAAATATATAAAATATGTTGATGAAACAAGTTGGGTTTTTTAGAACAGCGATGGTCACACTAAAACGAGCAAACGAAGCCACGGTTGAAGAACCCACGTGAACTGTCTCTTTTTGACTTCGGTGCGGCCAACCCGTAGCCACCGGTGGCCGAAGTAACTCATGCTTTTATCATAGACGCCAGCCCAAAAGTGTGAATCGGTGAGCACACATAAATAAGTAAGTCCGTTGCAGCCCAGCGAACCAGCAAGCGAGCATTCTGCGAGACTATCACAAAAGTATCGCAAAACGCTCGCTAACCCTATTTCTTTCACTGCCACAAACTGAACGACATATTAATCATATTTCTATCTTTTCTTGATCCGATTGCGAAAGTTTTGTCGGGTTAAGTATCGCAGTTCACTCATTTGCGATATCGTTTGCGAGCTTTTGGTCTGCTGGGAGTCTCTCTCGCTTACCAACACAAGCCCATATTTCTGTTCTCTCTCGCTCAGAGCCGATAGCCAAAGCGAGAGCCTCTGCTCTCTCTGCTTAAAGCGCTCGACTCTGAGCTGTCCTCGTGATAAAACCCTGATTGATCTAGGAAACTGATTTCTGAAAAAACTTTAATTTAATAGTTCTCCCTTCATTACCATCTCCCCGCTCTTCTTTTCTCGAGAGAGATGCTTATCAAAGATACATTTCAGTTACCCGATAGCCTCTTTTCCAACTTAGTTGGTGTCTCCTGGATTGGCCAATGCCATTCACTTCATATGACCAGCAACTGCACACAGAAATCGTGAAAGTAGCAAACAACCAAACAAAAAACAAACCATTATAATAACTAAAATGTACCACAAATATTTGTACCCCGATCCTGCTCGATCTGGTCATGATTCGGCACCGCGGAATCATTATTAATAATATTTCGTTGTTGTTCAGTCACAGAGACGCGCGAGGTCAATGCAGATAAACGGGAGCCACAATCTGCTCTGCAATTGAACCTTAAACCTGAGAGACTTGAGACAATGCAATTTGCATATTAAGACAATGGCCAAGTGCCTGGTATCTGGTCTAAGCCAAACAAACGGAAAGAAGAGGCAAGAAAAGGGTCACGATGTGGCCGCTGGGAAAACGAAACTGAAACTACACAAAAACAGAAGGAGAAAAGTTAATTGCAGAGGGGAAATTAACACTTGACCGGCACACACACACAAACGAAAACTTTCGCCTAGAACCAGCCAGAAGGGACAACAACAAAGCATACAAAACAAACAGTCATAAAAACCCAACCGAAACTGAAATGGCTAAAGGAAGCCAAGTCCAAAGTGCAGATAATATTTATGGCCAAATGACAAAAAGAAGCCACAACAGAATTTGTATCTAGTTGCGGTCTCTGGGCCTAGTATCAGTTGGCCATTTCTACTTTATGCTCTCTGGTGGCCAGAGGGACACTTTTGCAATTTCATATTGCAGGCCTCAAAACAACAAAAACAAAAAAAAAACCAGAGGATGCCATCCTGGGTGTCCTGCTTAGCCAGGCTAGTGTCGCTCGGTGTGTGTGTGTTTATTAAATGCCAACTCTTCACAAAAGGCGGCATAAAAAACGCTCGCTGGGTCTTAACGACTTCTGTTGTCTTTTTTCTCCGCTTCTGTTTATGTTTTGTTGCCTATCTTTTACATATATTTTCCTTTGCTGTCACATTTATCGCACTTTTATAATTAAACGAAGCAAAGAGACAGAGAGAAAGAGAACAACTCCAGCGATAAGCTGAAATCAGCCACAAAATAGTACGAATAGGAAATATGGTCAACTGGCATAATTAAGAGAGTCGACCGAGTGATACCAATGGGAAGAGTGGGTGGATTCCTTGCGGAAGTTTCAAGAACGGCTACACTGAGAAAAACGAATCAATCTAAGATCTGAATTGAACATCTCTTTCTCGAAGTTCTTGCAGTCTTATAAAAACAAGATTGAAAAACCTTGAAATGAGCTTGGAAATCTTAAGAAAAAGATTTACCATCTCGCATTTTATCAACCATCCTAAAGCTTCAGTTAAAAAACTTTATATAGATTTATTTTCTTTAAATTCCCACTCCTGGCCAAATATTTTCATAGCTTCAAATGTTCAGTTCTTCCTCTTTTTTGACCTCTTTGCCTCATATTTTCCATCTAGGATAGCTTCTTTTAAGGTTTGAAGAAAGTTCTTCGAGAAACAACCGAGTTATTATTGATCGGAACGGAGAGTTTCCCAGCGATTGCAAGTCCCGCATGCTCCTGCTACCCTTTGAACTAAAACTCACACAAATCTGCCTCCTCCGAATCATCTCCACTCCAACTCCAGCGTCAACTGCTGCTTCTGGTCTCTGGGCTGTCCTATCAGTTGGCTAAATAATGATAACAATAAACAAAAGCCAACGCATTGTTGTAAACTGTTTTGCTGTTGCTCTCTACTTTACTTGGTTTTTGTCAGCTTCTTTTTTTTGCCTCTTTTAATAAATTACATATTTATGTATCTTTATTTTGCTGTTGTTGGGTTTTTTTTTCTTTCGTTTGGGCTCTCGCTAGTTGGCATAATTGTCGCCCCAGCGCAGTGTGGCGATGCGACGCTGCGGAAGATTAACAACTTCCGAAATGGCTTTTTTAATGACACCAATTATGAGTTTCTTATCGGGAGAGCAGTAACCGACCTTCCCCTGGAACAAACAGCGAGAAACCGTTCTGTTGGACACTTCTTCTTCATTTCGAACTTTTAATGAAGTAATTTTTCCTGTTGTTCTCGTGGCGGTGGAGGGGGAGGGGGTGTACAAATATTTTTACAAGAAGCGAGCAGGTGACGTCTCCGAAAAGAGTCGCGGGTGGCAACTTTCACTGCATTGTTTGTCATTTGTAATCTCTGGTTCTCAGGTTTCATTTTGTTGGCTGTCCCAAATAGTTGGACGGGATAAGTCACCCACTGAAGGGAGGGGGTAATTAATCTTGGCCGACATCCTTGACTGGGCTTCGTTATGTAATTCTCAAATCCCACTTCAGTTCAACAGTTTTCAATTTGTTTGCACTGGTAATTTGGGGTCTAATGAAGCCCCAATGACAATTGGCTGGCCAACTCCTCTGCTCAGTTGTGCAACGTCATCCTCCATGCACGAGTAGCCCATGCAGTCGGATTGATTAATTAAATGTAATTGAGTTTTAATAGGCGCAGACTTACCTCTTCCCCGTAGTTGAGGGTGTCGGTGAAGGCCGCGTGGGCCGGCAGATGTGGAACCTCATTAATGACTTGACTTGACTTTGACTTTGGAATCTCTGCAAGATTGAGAAAGCCACACGCTCGAGTCGCGCTTAACAATCACTTAGCGCATTATTAAAAACGCTTTTTGATTGCGCTTTGGCGTGTTTACGGTTCAAATACGAGAGATTGAAATCGATAGGCGTGAATGCTGGCGGCTTTTGGATGGCACACACTCTACCTAATCCAAATGGAGTCTAGACGAATTGGCTAGCGTTGAAAGCTGAACAAGTGCTTAATTTGGAAATAAAAAGTTATATGCTTAACCGACCTTTGGGGTGCATTTTCCAAAACTTATTTTACAGCTTACAAATCTAATTGAAAAACACCAAAATATAGGATTATTTAGAAAAATAGTTTTGAATTGAATTAAAAAAAATTAATAGTCGATTAAACTTTTCAAAAGGGGGGAAATTTGAATACTTAATTGTATTATTAAAAATTTATAAATTTTTTAAAAAGAATTTTGAAAATTTGCCTATTTAATTTCTTCGTGAAGTAAGCCTTATTAGTTTTCTGATATAAATTACAACTTAAGCATTTTTTTTAAAAATTTGTATTATTGTAAATGTAAATGTTGGTTAAACAGCTCCTACAACGGGGCCAAGCCAAGATTCTCTTATTTTATTATTAATTCATAAAAAACTGATAAAGTAAAATTTTAATTTAAATTAAAAAAATACAAAATTATTTTATTGATTTTTATGGAAAATTGAAGAATTATTCAAAAAAGTAATCATTATTTTGGGATTTTTATGTATTCATCAAAAATAAAGGTTACTATCCCCTTGCAAAGGGTATTATAATGTTTCTAACGCATGAAATATTAATTTCCGACCCTATAAACTAAATACGTTACATTCGTACGCTTACTTTTTTATTTCTGGCGATCTAAATGATGAATCCGACACCCTTAACTTAGAAGTACATAGCTGTTATAATATGGACGTTGACGTACAATGCGCAGTACGTTCAAGTGGCCCATGCGACACCAAGCCAGGGCCTGTTACACGCGAACCGCAGGCAAAATAGTAGCCCAAAATAGTAGCCGAACCGACCGAAAGGCGGAGACACTAACGTATGACACGAATCGCGAAGAAAAAACATAAAGAAATGTCAACTACGGGCTAAATATGTTAAAATAGTAGTTTTTAAAGAGAAGCTTCCGAGTTAATTATCCGGTAGAGTTTATTGTAATCAGCACAGAGAACACGAAAAGGTTCATGCAAAGCATAGTTAGTGGTACAACGATTTAGTGATAGGGGTATAAAATTACGAGTCGATCTATTAGGAACGTTGAGGTTAATTTGGCCAACCAACTCAGAAGAGTCGATTTCATCATTAATGAATCTATGTATAAAAAATACACCAAGCATAAATCTACGGTTGATGAGGGAGGGAACATTAATCAAAAGTAGCCTACTAGAGTAAGATGGTAAACGGACCTCAGGATTCCAGTTTAAGCCACGAAGAGCAAACAATAAAAACTGCTTTTGCACAGATTCAATTCTATCTTGATGGGTCGAATATTGCGGAGACCACACACAAGATCCGTACTCGAGTATGGGACGTACAAGAGAAATGTACAAAGTTTTCGTCGTATATGGATAATAAAATTCCTTCGACCAGCGCTTAATAAACCCAAGAATACTCCTGGCCTTACAAACAGTAGCCGTTATATGAGAGTCAAATTTAAGTCGGTGATCAAGATCATTTACCTCATTGACTGAATCATTCAAACACTCTAGTGGGACATTATTAATCATATAAGAAAAGAATTGTGGTGAGCTTCTATAAAATGTCATAACCTTACACTTGGAACTGTTAAGGTTTAGTAGGTTATCTTTACACCAAGAATGAAATGCATCCAAGTCAGCTTGCAAATTAAAGCGGGAAACCAAATCATTATATGTTAAACATAGTTTCACATCATCGGCGTACATAAGCACACGAGAGTGAGTCAAGACTGACGGAAGATCATTTATGAAGAGTGTAAAAAGCAATGGACTACCTTAGGGTACACCAGAGGTAACCTGGATTGGTTTGGAATATGAATTACTGAAAAGAACTATTTGTGTTCTAGAACTAAGGTAATCAGAGATCCAAATAAGAAGGTTGGTTGGAAAACCAATAAAACTCATCTTGTGAAGCAGCAAGCAGTGATTGACAGAATCAAAAGCCTTACTAAAATCAGTATAAATCACGTCAGTTTGCATATTACATACGAATCCTTTGATCACTAAAGATGTAAGCTCTAATAAGTTAGTTGTAGTGGATCGACGCTTTACAAAGCCGTGTTGATAGGGTGAAATTATGGAACTGCATAAATGCTGCATTTGAGATGTCATAATACTCTCAAAAGCTTTCGGAATTGCAGACAACTTTGATATACCTCTATAATTCTCAACATCAGACTTATTTCCTTTTTTATGAAGAGGAATGATAAAAGATTCCTTCCATTCCTTGACTTGGAGAGTATCAACTTTCAAATCATGGAAAACCCATTTGGTCACCAAGCCTTAGCAGAGAAATAATGGGATTAAGTTGTCGTTCGTACATTACACAAATGGGAAGGGTAACATGACAAAACGCCCACGGACATAAGGCCCATATGAAAAATTTCAATTATTACTTTGAAATATAACTCAGAAATTTTCTGGGCCTTTTGACCGGACATAAAGCCCATGGGTGTAATGTCCGTATTCAAATTTATGTGACATTAAATGCAAAGTGCTGAATATAAAATTTAACAAATTTATGTTATTCACAGAGTGGTTAAAATTTTGCTCCGTTAAAATTGGCATAAAAATTCTAACCCATTTTGCTCTTGTGATTTTTCTAGATTTTTGGTACAATTATTGCAAGTAAGTTGGTGAAAAATCACTGACTTAAGGCCATCTTCTCACGGTAGGTTGATTATCAATTTGGCCATTTGAGACACGGTCACACCGGCAGGTCTGAAAACGCACTAATAGTAGGATGGCAGCGCGTCTGCACTCTGCTGTTTATTAGTGGCATTCAAGCAAGCGATTTTTAGATTTTAGCTTATGGCTTAAACTTTAAGCAAATCTAAACATTGATTTGATTGAGACTCGTGAACAGCTGTTAGTGTGAAAAAACACCTGACAGACAAGGAAACAAAGCAAAGTATTTGGGAGGCCACGGCTATGACCAAAAATGCAATCAATGGCGGGTTTCTATCCATGAATACAAATAAAATTCGAAATCGATGAGAAGTGAAACTTTATTTGAATATTAATTGACTCCAATTGCCTCCACATGAGGTTCCGATGCGGTGCCTCCATTTTGGTCTCTACTTTAATTACCTCCTCGGCTACAACGCCTCCCACAACAGCAACGGCTAACGATATCTGAGCAAAGAGTACGTCCTCGTTACGAAGAGCCGATGTGAGCAGTAGATCATTGCGAACAGTGTGTACCAGATTAAGGTCCGACTGCCTAGTTTTGTAACTGGGATCGCGTTGATGGAAAGATCGAAATTGCTTAACAATCCGCAGCACAACTATGCCTGGACCATTGCGCTTCAACTTGCGCTGGTAGCTGGGGCAGTCACATCTAAGTCCAGCCATGCCGAATAGGCTGGATTCTGCACTTCACGTTACACCTAGATCTCAGAGATGGTAAGAGATAGAGGTTTCACATGTATGGGACAAATGCATCTTTTATCTGCACGCAGATCAAGTTCATTTCAAATTTTGGCCACGCCCCCTCCCGCCCCCGCAATTCGGAAAAAACTTTATATCTGCTACAGTTTTAAAGATAAACGATTCGTACCTTCTAGAGATAGTTAGTAATTAGCAAAACAAATTAATTTGCCGAAGAAATGATAAGGATCGGATGAGCGGTTCTCAAGTTATGAGCAAAAATGTGAATAATAGCCGAGTTAAAAAAGTGTTGCATACTTTTCAGATGTTACCCTAAGGAACGCAGGAACACTGTTAAACATGTTTTTTCATGAGTAACGGGTATATCGAAGTCGGTTAGAGCCGACTTTTACTTGCGCTCTCGTTCGTATATAAGCTAGTTCAATCTAGTTTTGAACTAGTTCTGCAATCTATAAGCATTTGCACCAAAATGGCGATATTTTAACCGGGAGACCGATTTACTCTATTGCGTTAATTTTCAGCATCTGGTAACTGATGTACTGATTTTCAAGTCAAGAGTCCAATGACACTGCCTAGCGAATATCAACAAAAGGGCATTTCTGCTATTCGCCTATCTGGCAGTCTCTCTTCATCGAAGCGGCCTTTTAATTGACCATGGCCAAGAAGTCGCACTTGGAAATGTCTCAATCAAAAATAATAAAGATACCAAAAACCCACAGCAAATCTACATAAATTTTGTTGTGGTCGAGATGAAAAACCGAAAGAGAGGAGGCAGATAGATACGAACATATTTGTATGTACATCGAATCGAAACTTTTTCTTTTGTTTTTCGTTTGTTGTGCCACGCCCCGTCATCAAAAAAAAAAAAAAAAAAAGTGTTGTTGTCAGATAATTTGCATTTGATTATGTGTTGTTGTTGGCTGCCAAAAATTGTGTCCGGCAAAAGGCTTTGATTTCTAATCTTGGCTGTTAGATCTGGACAAGGGTCTTATGATATTTGATCTCTTCGTTTTCTTCTCTCGGATGTGATGCAGTTGTCCAACATAACATGCCGCTAATAAGCCCGTTTCCAGACAAAAAAAAAATTAATAACATCAACGTGGTAGGAAAATCTTCGGGGGGGCACAAATTTATGTGCCCCCAAAGGCGGCGACAAGAACAGCAACAACAACAATAACAAAAGGCAACTCAATAACAATAAAAATAACAAGATGTCATAAAATGAATAGCCCAACGAAATAACAAGTACAAGTAGAACGACAAGCTCCAAAAAATGTCGAAAAGGAAACGCCAAAAGCAAAGCCAAATAAATAAATAAGTGAATGCAAAAAAGGCGGTGGATGGGAGCGGAGTGGAGTGGAGTGGAGTAAAGTGTGCAAAAAAGGATAATTACGTGCTCAAGATTTTTTTATGCCAAACAGCCAAATTAAAGTAAGACTGATGCGGGTGGGCGGAAATTTGCCTTTGGCAAATAAACAACAACATCAGCAGAAATGGAGATAGCCACCACCAAATGGGAAATTTTTCAAAAACAAAAAAAAAGTTGTCAAAAATCATAAAAAATACGAGGGGAGGTCGTGTAAGAAGTACGCGATTTAGAATGTTCAACAAGCGACTTGATAGATACTTTCAGCGGACGCCAGTTAAGAATTGTAGCAAAAAATGTGATATTGAAACAATTTGACTTTGGTTGCTGGCCTTATGTCCAAAATGTTCGCTAGAAATTCAGACTGGCCTGTTTTCGTTTTCGAAGGATTAGCATAAAGTTTTTTTCTTTTAAAGAGATAATTTAAAAACTCGTTACAATTTTTTATCATGGGTGACAATTTACGATATGAAAACAAGTAAGAGCGTTGCAGTAGAGTGGCCCTACTCCGAAATACCCTGTACAATTTAAGACACACGGTTGGCTTTTTTTACTTTTTGAAGAAAGTGACAGCTGTGATAAATTGCTTTGCGAAATAAATAATACAAGGGTTGACTTTCATGCTTTTAGTGTGACCAGACTATATTCACTTTGCTTCTTACGAATTTTGCACTAAACCAGCTACTGTCAACGAGAGCAAGGCCAAAAAGACCACAAACCAGCCTTGATTTGACCTCATCAAAGGCTAGCCAGCGACTGAGCGCCTTATTATTCTTTTGGCCTCAGCCTCGGCCTGCGTTCGGCTCGTGTATGTGTAAATTGCGAAACGTCTTCGCCTCTGGGGGCATCCAGTGACAAACGCTGCACTAAACAGTGAATTGACCTAAAACAGCGTTTGCCTTTTTCGGCTCTTCACACCGACACGAGTCGAACGCATATCGTGGCATATGTTAAGTAGGTCAGCGCGAAAAAGTTCTGTAAGGCGATGATCATTTATAATTCACTAATCCATTGACCTTCTTAGATGAGAGTCGAGATTGCTGTGATTTTTAGGATTTTATTTTTGACTTAATGCGGAATTTGATAAACGTTAAAGTTAAAACGTGGGACCCAGCCTAGGAAACAATAAAATGTCGGTTCGGTTCATTTTAACAGGGTATTGAGTTAGTTGCGAATGCTGAGCAAAATCTCAGCACATTATTTGTTTACTTCTATTTATCCCAGGTATCAAAGCTTGCTATAAGAAGAAGAAATAAAAATAGCTTAAACTCATTCAATGCCAATATAAATATGTATAATAAAGTCCAAGACAAAATCTACAAGTAGGCCTTCCATAAGCTGGAAAATAGACTGAAATAATTACGAATGAATTTAACAAGTTGGCATCTCCTTTTCAGATGGATTTTCTGTAAGAAGTTGGCATGTCTTTAGGTCAAAATCTACAAGTTGGCCTTCCTTGAGCTACAAAATTGACTAAAATGAAAATAATATGTAATTTTAAAAGTATTTATTTGAAATGAATAACGCAAACAAGTTGGCATCTCCTTGTTGTAATAGGTTTTTTGTGATAAAATGGCATGTTTTAAGAAAAAATCTACAAGTTGGCCTTTCTTGAGCTAGAAAAATGAACTAAAATGAATTATTTTAAAAAGTTGGCATTCCCTATTTAAACGGACTTTCTGTAAAAAGTTGGCATCTATAAGTTTGCATTTATTGAGCTAGAAAATTTAACAAAGTGATTTATGAATGAATTAAACAGGTTTTTGTTGGAAATGAATAACTCAAACAAGTTGGCAACTCCTTTCTGTAATAAGTTGGCTTGTTTTAAGTCAAAATCTTCAAGTTGGCATTCATTGAGCTAGAATATAAAGAAGCAATAAAATATTTTCCATTCTTTTTGCGCAGTGCAAAGCATTACAGTACATTCTCACATTTTGGTCTCGCTCATTTGGACAAACACTGCTCTAGAAGGAGCATTTTAAAGGCTTCAAATCTGCGATTGTCAACAAGAGCGAGGCCAAAAAGTGAGAGTGAAATAGCCTTCAAAGAGTGAGTTAAGTATTCTGAGAAACCGGGGAAGCGATTTAGTGAGTAGAGCTGTGAACCAAATATTATAAATCATAAAGAAATGAAACACAATTAGCTTGAGGGCTGAGATTGTCTTGAGGCTGAAAGCAATAACATTGCGGCTGGACATAAGCTCGAGAGCGGTGATCAGTTTAACTGAAAAGCGGTGAATTGCTAAAAAAGTTAAATAATTGTCTAGAGATTAATATCGATAATCAAAAGCCCCGATCTTAAATCCTGTTATTTTAATAGTATTTTTACATAAACACCATGGGAGATACAATCAAGCCATTCATGTGTGAAACTATGGAGAAGTTGTCGTTGCGGAACGAATGGGAAAAGCGGTTCTGCTCATTTAAAATCTACCTAGAGGCAGAGGACATAGAGTCAGTGAGAATAAAAAAAAAGAGTGTGTGTCATGGGACGCTCGGTACGAGCGAAGCATTTTCCCGATTTAAGTGATGCAAAGGGACACTTTTTGAAATTTGTAGAAATAAATGTTATATAAATTAAAAAAAATTAGGTCGCTGTCAAGTCACTGCCGAGTCACTGTTAAGTAACTGTTTTCAATCACTGTTAAGTCATCGCAAATCACTGTTTAAAATCACTGTTAAGTCACGATTAAGCCATTGTTAAGTCACTGTTAAGCCATTGTTAAGTCCCTGTTAAGTCACTGTTAAATCACTGTTTACTCAATGTCAAACAAACCACATTATAGTTAAAAGCACAGAATTCACAACTTGACCCACCCCAGATCTCCACCGGATCCCCACCAGATTGCTATTAGAACCCCAATAGATCCCCAGTAGACTCCCACCAGATCTCCACCAGATCTCTACCTGATCTTCACAAGATCCCCATCAGATCTCAATTAGGTCACACTCTAATTCGATAAATGCCACTCAGCTAAGTGCTCAGGCCAAATATAACCGGTTCTATCTCGCCTGATCGCTCATCTGAGAAGCTTCATGTCCGCTCAGACGCCTTTTTACACTGTCTGACAGCAACTTATACGAAAACTCAGCTGAGTGATCGGGTTCGTGTAAATAGAGCTTGAAATGCCGAATTCAGAATTAGTAAATAATATCCAAAAATTGTTCCTGAGCTTTTAAATATTTGAAGTCATTGTTTAGCTGCTATATAGGAACTGAAAGAGTATTTCTTCAAATGGGTGCTGCGTTTACTCACAACTAAACGCTAAGTGACAGTGGGTCAATAGAATTTTTCAGAAATTTAAAGTCAGGTACAAAGTTAGTGTTAAAATTGAATTCAAAATTTCAACATGTGAAAGCTGTTTAACAGATGGGAGCCGCATTTTCTTACAATGGTATACAATACATTGGCACCATCAAGTTTTTAGCATAATATAAAAAAAAATTTAAATAAGCTTGAGGTAATGTTTTCTTTCTTTTCATTAAAAGAAGAGCGAAAGTCAGCCAAAAAGCTTAAGACTGTGTGTTTTCCTTGTTAGATTCGTTACTTGTAATACCACTCTCGTAAGTATCCCCCCCCTCCACCTCCCAATAACTGCTGCTGAGTTTTTGCCTTTTTTTTCTGCATCGATGACTTAATTTCCCGGTCTGTTAGCGCCTGTCCAATAAAAGCTACGTGCAAAACAAAAGCCTAAAGTCAAGAAGTCTCCTTCAAAGTTGTCAGGAACCCCTCCAATTGCTTGTCCAGACACCGGTAGGGCTTAAGGCTTGTAAGAAAAAGTAAAGGAAACCCTTTTACCAAATGGCTTTCCACCTGGCCAAAAACAGGTGTCTTTATCTTCTCCATCCAATGCAGCTTCCCTCAAAGACAAACCAACAAAAAAAGGGATTCGAAGGGTGGTTTGGTTGGGCTAGAACTTCAATTTCGAAATATTTGTGTAAAATTTAATTAAAGTAAAAATGCCCAAAATAACATTGATGGGATAGATAGGTGGATGGATGGATGGATGGATGGATGGATGGTTGGTTGGATAAATGGAGGGGTGAATGGTTGTTTGCTAAGAAACGCAAAAAGCAAATATAATTGAAAACAGGTGGTCAAGGGGTGAGTAAGACCTCATGCACTCTTGCTGAAAAGTACCTCTGGGGACCCTCCTGCTACATATCCGTGTGTTCTACCTACAGAAATCAGAAATGCTCTAAATACGTACAATTATCGAACAGACCACAATTTGGTCTGCCTTAAATCATGGCCATCCAGGGACGCCTCTGGGGGCCGATGCCTGTCAGCAAGCAAATTTATTCTCAACACAAAAAAATACGAGAAAATAGTAAAACGAGGCGAAGAAGTTGCGCAAGTGGCCCCACAATGACGCCTCGGCTGGCGTCGCTGCCGGCGTTGTAGGTGTGAAGTGCAATCAAACTGCAGCGGGGGGAGCAGGTGCCAAAGTTGTTTAATCACAAGACTTTAACACACAATTTGTGTTCCAAATCGAGGCTATGGGCTCGGCACCCAACCTCATTTTCCCTTCGTTTTTCCAACTCAAATAAAAAGCTCATTAGGCGAGTTGACCAAATTGCCACGTCCCCCGCCCTACACAAATACAAATAATCACAGAAACAACACGAACAAAAAAATAAAATAAATAAAAAAAACCAAATCGAGAAATCGTCAAAAGCAATTAAAATTGAAACAGTCGAATGCTGATGAAGAGGAGATAGGGGCATGGGGAGGGGGGCGACTGATGTGCAGGTGAGGTGGTAAGCCTTGGGGCCAGACAAATAATTAACTCAAAGTTGGGTGCAAAGTTTAGCAAATTGTCAGGTGAGAGGGTGTTTAAGGGCAGTTAACACACGTTAACACTACAAGCTTTCACACAGACACAATGCCTGTTTGGAGGCTTTGACAGCAATAGCATGGTTAAAAGGCAGAAGCTTTTGAAAGCTCACTAATACCAAGACAAGTCTCACCCAGTATTTGCAAGATCATTTTAATAGCAATCACTTTGATAAGTCTTTTTCGAGCCCTTTTCAGTTAACGGCTCGGTGCATAATCATAAAGCAGTCCGAGGGGTATAGCCCAGACCATTTACACGTTGGTAAAAGTACATAAGCCTTATTAAATCAGCACTTAGCCATTTTGAGTCCTTTTTGAGTATTGAGTCTGATTAAAATAGTCTTAAACGCGCTCGTATTCCTATTGTAAATGATTATGATGTAGAAAATGGGACTCTAGCTGCGACTCTTAATGAAGAGACTAATAGTTCTCGGCGCATTTTTGCCACATTTGCGAATCTTTTTCGAGTCGTTTCTTAATGAATCACATGATCACCAAATGCTTTCGAGTCTTCTTTCAATCGCACATGAACTTAATTTTTTCTTAATCATCAAAAATACAACCGTAACCCTATAAACTTTATAAACATAGCAGGTTATGAGTACCGAAACATAAACAATTCTACGGGTTAATTGCTAACCCATTTTCACTAATGAAATCGCTAGGAGCTGGTTATCAGACGGAAATTAAATCAAATCAAGTGGAGAGTAGTTGGGTTGGTAATTAATGTAAAATTGATTAAAGTTCTGAAGGAATTCGTTTAACAGGATTTCTTATGGACCGAACCACTGTTGTTTTGTGAGAAGTAACAAGATTATCTCAACACTTCAAATGCACAACAGTTGATACTGGCAAAGGACTTCTGTTGGTTTCACTTCTCAACATTAGTGGATGTATCATTTTCTGGTCATTTACAGTGGCAGTTGCTAGTTTGTGTTCTCCGATTGGATTGTTGTTGCCGTGGCAAGGTGCAGCGGCAATAATAAAAAGCCAACACAAGTGGATGCGGGGGAAGGTGGGGAAGGGGGGCTACCGCAAAACTCGAATCGCATGTCCAAGTGTTTTGAAGCGTGGAAGTTTGGGAAGCTGAGAAGTTGCTGTTGCCGCTGCCACATCTCCTGAGCATAAGTCAACATGTCTGCGGCAACACCATGTGCCACTGCCATGTTGTTGTTGTTGCATGCATAAATCTGTTGCATGTTGTAAATGTTAAACTCGGCAGCAACTTCAACATCATCGGCCGCGTCGGCGGCGTCGACGTTTTTCATCTGAGTTGCATCTTTGGCGCATTTGCGCTTCAATGCGATTTATTTGCCCGTTGTTTGTAATGCCATTTATTGCTGTTGCTGCCGCTGCCGCTGCTGTTGTTGTTGTTGTTGTTAAATGCTTATTTACATTACGTTTAGCGGCACTTGACGTCGCTCCGTCGGCAGCTTCTCCAAAAACTGCCAACTCCCATTCGCCAACTTTTCGCTTTTTTTTTGTGTGTGTTTCCTTTTTGGCGGCAAAGGTAAAAAAAAAACAGAATAGAAGAAAAAACCGAGCTGTGCACCGCTGCACACATTTTGATTTATGTCGGCAATGTAGCTGCTAGTTTTTTTCTTCAACTTTTTTTTATATGCCATACATATCATTAGCCAAGACATGAAACAGGGGTTGCTCTAAGAGTTTTGAAATGAGTTAAAGAACTTGACAGAGAATTTTCAAAGTGAGCTTATGAGCAATGAAAGTGATCAATCAGATCAGGTCACACTTTAAGTGCACTGCAAAAACACAAAATCATTCAACTTCGGGATTTTTGGGATTAATTTTTTGGAATGGCACAAATCAAACCCGAACGGAATCAACTTTGAAAGACTGCCCATTTTATTCTAAGCCTTGATTGATTTTGAGATATTATTAAATTACTCTACTGGGACGGATCCTTAGCTCACTCGACTATCAGGCACTAGCTGAACCAGCAGCGACTTTGTCCGCGTACCATTTTTTAAGACGTTGTGTTGTTTTGTCTTGTAGACAGTTTCGAATTTACTGTTAAATTTTTTCCCATCCCGTCCTAAAGGATCTAACCGAATTTTCTATATTTATCCCTTCTTTCAAGTGGACCACATAGTGATATTTCCGTCCCGCGCCCATATCGTAAGGTAAATTTATGAAGATTGTGGATCATAGCTGCTTGGGAACGTAGAGATTCCTAAGTCTTTCCCAAAAATTAAAGACACAATAATTTTGGAAAAAACTTCAAAGTCCCGTTTCGTTGAATAAATTTTGAATTAAATATCAAAACAAATTAATTTCATGGCAGCTACATTTCATTTTTAATTCAATCCAAATTGGCTTTTCCCCTTTTTACCCACTCTCTTTCCCCTCGGCCCGCATACTCCCTCCCTTATCTTGCGCTCTCCTTTTTTTCCGGTCCCCCCTCACTCCTCATCACCCTCCTTCTTCCTCAGCTCTCCACTCTCCCACACCACGACTAGTCATTTCGTTCTGTGCTTATTCCCTCTCCTCCTCTCTCTTATTAATGATATTTCTTTCTAACACTTGTCTTTTATGTGGCCGTGTGTGGCCCAGTGGTTAGTGTGCTGGACTGCTCTGAACATGTAATGATAAACATTTTTTTTCTTCTTTAGAAAATAGCTTTTACACATACGGTCACCTTCTCCAGCTGTGAAGTAACTAGCCATGAAAAAAGCAAATTCTCAAACTTTGCCGTTCGCATCCGGCGTTAAACTGTAGGTCCCTTTCTCTTGTGCGAAAAGTTTAAAGCACACACGCCCAGAGATTGAGAGAAGCTTGGCTTGGCCCCGTTGGAGGAGCTGTATAGCCAATTTTACATGTCTTTTATAGCAGCAATCATCTGTCTCAGAGGTTTAAGACTCGTACATACAACATATACCTAATTTGTGTGAGTGTGAGACGGTACCCTCAGCTTAGTCAACAGTATTGCCTAAGCGCCTACGTTCATTTTATGTGGCCCTTACCAACTTTTCTTTGACTTCTTCACCCATTTCGCGGACAAATTTTCAAAATTTTCTCTCTTAGTGCGCGCCTGAAAAACTAAACGAAGGTCTATGCCAAATTTTAGATCTTACGGATAAGCAGTTTAGGCTGTGGGTTGATAATATGTCAGTCAGTCGGGCTCACATATTTATAAGTTTAGATTGGCCACTAAACGAGGAAAAAGGGACGTAGTCCAGATATAACTCTCTATGCTTTTACATAATTTGACCAAGTTTGATGAAAATCAGCAACTATATAGTATAGCTGCCATAGAAAATACTCTAGTTGTTAAAATACCTATAGGGACGCCATAGTCGACTTCTACATTTTCACTCAATTTGGACCAACATTTTATATAGCTGCCCACAGATTTGCTCTAGCTTTGTTGTTGTTTCATTTGCTATTATGCTGATATCAGGTTTGTACTCGTATTTTTTGATCCTTCTGATCCTTGACTTAAGGTAAGGTTTCACAGCAAATAATTTGAACAAATATTTCAAAATATAATATGAATTGTTAAATTATTAAGAATTTTTTTTTTTGCTCCTTCGTGAGTTAGTCTGGAAGTCACGGGCGAACGTGTCGCGCGATAGTCACGCGTTGAGAGATGATTTCGAAGGTGTGAGATATACGTACAACATATTTTTCGTACTCTACAGGGCGAATGACACACACATACATACACCAGTGTTGTAGCGCAGAGTTTTAAAATGAGTTTTGTTTGTTTTCATTGAAGAACAACGCGGCTCTAGCTCATTCGTAAACAGCGCTGTGATAGCGGCTGGACAAAAATTATCTGAGAAAGTATTGATATTTATTAGTTTTAATTATGCTATTCACAATATAAGGCCGTCTGTGGCCCAGCGGTAAGTGTGCTGGTCTGCTGGGCGGGAGGTCGTGGGTTCGATCCCGCCTCTGAACATCTAATAATAAAAGTTGTTTTCTTTCTTCAGAAAATAGCTTTTACACATACGGTCACCTTCACCAGCTGTGAAGTAACTAGCCATGAAAAAGCAAATTCTCAAACTTTTCCGCTCGGATCCGGCGTTAAACTTTAGGTCCCTTTCTCTTGTGCGAAAAATTTAAAGCACACACGCCCAGAGATTGAGAGAAGCTTGGCTTGGCCCCGTTGGAGGAGCTGTATAGCATATTTTACATTTTTTCATTAACATATTCACAATATATTGTTTTTGTTAGAAGATTATTGCAACGCAGCTTGGGCTTCGTTAAAGGACAGCGTACACTAGCGGAGTCCTAAGCAGGCCAAGAGTGAAAGCGGTGGTGGAGTATTCATCGCAACTCAAGGAGGCAGCGTTGTGAAGTGGAAGTTAGCTCTAATCATGTTGTTTTTGACCAACTTGCAAGGAACAAGGAATGCCTTTGGCATTCAGCGGTCTATCTCTCGCCGTTTAGGCTGTTAGATGATTGCCAATCAGTCAGTCAGTGAATGATTCAGTCTTTTATAGATATGAAGATAAGTGCGGGTTTTCTTTCTAGAACCTTGGCTCCTCATACGAGAAAGCTAATGATGAATAGCTTGGCCCAGCACAAAGTGATTCAATTGTGGACGTCGGCGGTTCCGTATGTCGAACTGATGACCAGCATAACTTTTCAATGATCAGACTTGGGACGCCGCAAGTGGTGGACAATATCTCTTAAAAGTACATACTTTACATCGAGATGCCAGGGCCAAAACAGTCGTGTGCGCCTATTGCCTATTGGTGCAAATTATTGAAAAATTATAAATTAAGGTATCGATGAACCTACAAACGATTTATTTATTTGCGATTTATTCACGTTTTACATCTTTCTCCACTTGGATCTGCACTGCAAGTAAGGATTACCCTAACACTGTCAAACCCTTCACAATCGCTTCTATTCGCTGATAATTAGTTAAGATTTTTAGATTTTGCAAACTTTTCAAGCCACCCAGATAGATTTACAATCCAATCCCTGGGCTGACTTCATCCTCGCTTTCAATGCTCCCAAAGTATCTCTTGATGTTGCTGCTGTGTCTATTGTTGTAGTCGGTTGCCGCTGCTGTTGCTGCTGCAGTTGCCGTTGTCATGGCATATTATTATTTTTGTTGTTGTTGCGCATGAGCAACCGCCTCAAGTCCGGCTGTGTCCATTCCCGTTTCCATTTACCATTTCGCATACTACTCGTACTTATGTATTGGCTGGCTTAGCCCAGGAATTTAGAATTCAAGAGAATTGTTTGCCAAGGCGCAAGTGCAGCAGCTGTGCCAAACAAACAAACTTGTACATATCGAAGAGTTGCAAACAGATGTGGCTGCTATTTTTAAACAAATTTATTAACAACAAAAATGATTTAATAGATTCCACGAATAATCCAAGACTCGACTCATCCCGGGGCATATGTTGACATTTCGGAGTCGGAGTTGGAGTCTGGGCCTGGGTCTGGGTCTGCCATTGACAGCTTATTAAAAATTTATCTAACAGCGCCATGAAGTATGCAACAAACGTGGAACGGAGAACGGAGAAAGGAGGAACCCAAGCCCCTGATCCAATTAACTGCTTACACAAAACACAAATGGCCAGACAAATAGAGAAGGACAGGCACAGAGTCAGGGATGGAGAGGGAGAGTGGCAGCCAGAGTGGTCAACATTCATAGACATATGCCAGGGACTCAGCTCCCCTCAAATAATAACAGTAAAAATCAACGCATGGCATTCGTCCTCACATATCCTTGCTTGACTGGCCTGTGGCTACACTCCAACAGACAAAAACCAGCAGAAAGGGAAGGTGCAGCCTGAAGAGGTCGCTTAGCTCAATCTCCTTTTGGCTTTGCCTACCTTTTTACCATGCGTTTTGATGCCCTAACACGGACAAAGGGGAATGAATTTGGCCATGTGGACTATTTGAGATGACGCGGTCAGAACAGGGGAAAATTTGATCATAGAATGGGAATTTGAGTCAATGGGCAGAATACTCAATTACGAATTATGTAGCCTCGAATCTTCAAAACTATTGGAAACAAATTGTTAGGGTGCCCAGATTCTCATTTGCTCAAGCAAAAACAACAACAAGAAATACAAAGAGAAACCAGATTTTTCCCATAAGAAACATTGTTGTTGCTTTTTAATGACTGGAGAGAAAGCAGAGAGTAACACATGATGATGTTGTTGCTGATCTAAACGCGCCAGCAACAAAACCTAAGCTCGGAAAGAAAGAGAGAGGAGAACACTCATATGAATTTGTTGTTGCTTTGTGTAGGCTTATGGCGCTTGGACCCTCAAACAACAACGATAGTTCGATCGGTATTAAACTAGAGTTTAAAAGTTAAATGTAAGTCGCCATAAAATTCGGTTAAACTCAGGTTAGTTCGACTATCCGGACATTGAGAAATTGCGCCTTGAAGTGTTAAATCAAATCTATTAATGTTAACTACGGGCGAAATACGCTAAAATAGTAGTGTTTAAAGCAGGAGAAGAGAGTTTACAAAATGGAAAACCGAAAAACTGAAACAAATTAAAAACTTTTAGTTCTATTAAGGAGCACCATAATTTGTTTAGTAGCACGAAAAAGTCAAATTTAAGAAATAGCCGCAAAATGACAAATTTGGTATTACAAAGAAAAGGTAACACTATTATGTTACCTGCGTTTTGTGTCTTGTATCATATCTTTTATAATTTTGTTATCCGATTGTTCAGACTTTCAATATATAAGAGAGCACTTCTCAGACTTGATCGTAAAACTAACATTTCCCCTTGATCAATTTTTTCCAACATAAATGATAAGATAAGAGTGTATCCGTATTCGTTAAGTAGCCTCATATTTAGATCCCCGCTCGACTTGACGGGGGTTCTATTTGTATTTGTTGTTGCTGTTGTTGCTTTTCTCTCCTTTTTTGCGGACTAGCATGTCCTGCCGGTTGCCTTTGGCTTTTGATGAGCCTCGTCTCGACGCGTCTCTCGCCTTTTTGGCTTTTGGGGTTGCTGCACATGTGTGTAACGCTATGTGCATAAAAAATAATCATAATCACTTGAAAGCCAAAGCAAAGCCAAAGGGTCGCTCGTCCTTCGCTGTGACTTGGCTGCGAGCGCTTTGAGCACTTCACACAATAAATAAAACATAAATTGCAACAAAATGTTTGGATTCTCACTTTGCATTTTGTTTGTCCACGTTTCAGGACTGTTGTTTTCCAAGGGCTTATTAAAAATATGGTTAAGTGAATTTTCGGCAACGGAAAAGTGAACTGTTTAAAATTCATAAAGCAAGCAGGATGGCAGGAGCAGGAGCCTGGCCAGTAAATCAGAGGCGAGCGTATGGCCATGACAGGCCTCGTCACAGACAGCGGCCGCCATGACGAATGGTTCCAGGTATCCAATCCCCTCCCCCAGTCCCAGCCCTTCTACTAGGTGCGCACTTGACAATCCCAGTAAACAACAATTAAAATGACAACACGAGAGATAGAAAGGCGAAAAGGGATTGTTTTTTGTGTTTTTTATCCTTTTTTTGTTGCACGTTTCGCTTTCTTTTCGCATACTGAAAATGTAACTGATGAAAACTGACACAAGGCTGGCACCGTATGTTGTGCGAAATTATAGCCACAGGACATACACCAGGACAAAAGCCACCTAAATCACAGCCACACGATGGATTTCTCTACCATCCAGAGTAACAAAAAAAAGCAACGCAGTTACAAAGGGGAATACAGAAAAAACTATTCCTTGAGGACATGCCAATGCAATTTCCATTCAAAGTCCAGTGGAAAAGTCAATGAAAATGACTCCGAAATAGAAATTAGTATTTGGTACGAAACCAAGGTACAAGCGATGTCAATTGTGAGTTCAAAACGAAGTTACTCGAGTCAAGTACAAGATTCCCGGTTAAAGTACGCATCGAAGGAAGCATCTCCGACCACATTAACAGTTTTAGAGAGAAAAACCTTTTTTGTTTTCAATGCAAATGTCCCCAAACCTAGTATTTTGATATATTTGTCATAGAAACGATCGGTCAGAAAAGCAGTTCAAGTGAGAGAAAAGATGTACATGCAAACACAACAAAACAACAAAAGTGAAATGTGCATAAAACATTATACAAACACTTGCACATTCATGCATACAGCGGCGCATGCACTCAGCAACTACATGCATACATGTGGGCACGCCCATAATCAAGAAAACCACAACGATCGATAAAAAAAAAGTATTCAATTAACTACAACTTCAACGAGTCAGTCCCACCAAATGCTTCCCAATTCGTAGTTGGAGCTCAACATCAAGAGCAATCTCATCCAGCTCGCAGCGATCAAAACGATCATCCATACATGAAGAAGTCATGCCAGAGCTCATGGAGCTTCTTCAGCCTGGCTTAAAAAGATACTCAAGAACCCTTGGTCCAGTCCAATCTGCCTTGTCAATAAGAGACCGGTGGCTGGCGGATATACACCCGCATAGCACACATGTCCGATTCTCTGCATCATCGACATAGCTACAGGCACACATGTCCGAAGCCATTGACATTTGTCTAGCATCCACTAAACGTTCGAGCTTGAAACATTTCAACAACATTTCAACCACTTAAGCCGTCGAACAGTGAAACCACACACAACATTTTGTAGATATATAAACCAGTATTCAATGTCAACCATGATAACACAGTCGAGTGCCTGTGGCGGTAACAGTACATCCAGCTAGAATCATAGATCCAGTTCATCTTTCTAGTTCACACATCACTAACAACTTCGATGATCGATACTCCCACCTTCTTATGTATTTTCAATCTATAACTCACACACGCTTTGAGTTATCTCTCCGCCATTGTGTTACACTCATTCTTACCGGCAACACGCCGTCTCCAACACACCGAACTTAAGCCTAATCAGTGCTTCAAACTAAATAGTAAACGTATCGATGGTCAAAGTAGTGGCGCTATCCATTAATCAGTTTGGGAAGCTCTGTTCAAAGTGAACATGAAATTGCTGAATGAAAATTATTTAAAACCTACATTTATAAAAATTATACGAGCTTCGGACCTGCCGAAGTTACACAGATAAACAAAACGTCGAGATATTTCTTATCTTTTCAATCTTAGAGAAAGCCCAGCATGGGCTCGAAAATTAAATTTCGTCTTCCAGGATATTCTACATAATATAAGCTTTTAAAGATATGGGCTCTTCACACTTGTATCATTTCAAATGTGCTTACATTGATCCAGATTTAAGAGCGAGAGCGAAGAAATATAAGTAGTTCATTTTTTTAACCATAGTTCATATCTTTTGAACTATGATTCATTTTTTCTTATCACTAATTTTCCATGAACTTAACAAGCTAATAGCAGGACTACTAGACTGTCATGTCAAACAGTGTGAATGCTGCCAAAGATACTTTTGGATTCATTTTCATTTGTTGTTTGACTATGGGCCGATTTCTCATCATTTAAACTTGCAAATTGCAGAGCAAAATTTTATCAGCAGCAGTTGATGTACTTCTATGCCCAGCTTAAGCAATGTTTGCCCATCATTCGTAAATCTTCAGTCTATCCAGTGATCCATGGTGTCAACGTAAGGTTCTCTCGCTGCCACACCAAGAACGTGTTTATCGAGGGCACAGCCACGGATCTAACCAAGGCCAAGGCGGTACTGGAAACCATTGTCTGATTCTTCTTTGGAATTAAACTGTGATCGAATTTTTGGCTTAGTTCAATATTTAATAATATTACCCCAGCATAGATGTGATCCTCATTAGGACTAAAAGAAGTCTGATCAACTCAACCTTCTTTCTGATCGGGTCAAGAATATCCGGGATTACGTTGTTTTCATTACCGCTCGGGATTGATTTGATTTCATTTGGATTGAATTTTTGAATCTAGAAATACTTGAATTTAAGCCATTTAGGATTGCGTACAGTACATTCTCACAGTTTTGTATCAATAACAATAGAGTCCTTATTTAACAAAATGTGTTGTCTTTTGTACGGTACAATAGTTAAGAAAATTTCAAAAATAATTCTCTTTTTAATCCCGAAACGCTCGATTTGAAAACGTTTCGAATTCTAAAAAGTAACGTTCATCTAGTTCTAAATCCATCGCAATTGAATCCTTAATTAAGAGTTTGAATTTTTCAAATAAGTTCAAAAATTCTTAAGTCAAACTCAATAAACCTATGAAATCAGCACAAAATGTCCAAGGCCAAGAACAGAAATTTGTTTGTAAATCTGTACTTAATTCGATGAGGCTTAGAGTTTAATCCGTAATATTGCGAACATTCTTGATTCAAGTAAAAAATGTTTCATTCAAGTGCGATTTTGCAAACCCGAAACAGTTAATTTTAGTCCGTATACTCACATGGTCTTAAATTGAAGGCAGAGAATCGTCAATTTAAAATTGTAACAAAATATTCCATGTTTAAGTCCTAAACATTCTTGGTTAAGGCGTATATAATTCGTAAGCCAATCGTGAATTTTGGGGAATACCCAATTCAAAAGAGTGTAGCTTTTAGGAAAATCTTCGAAATCTTTGTTTTATTTCTCCGAGTGTAGCACATAAATCTACTTAACTTTGTTAAAACCTGAGTCATTTTTCTTTGATATTTTGGATAAATATCTTGGGATAACCTTGATAAATTTTTGGCTGATACACCACGTACTATTAGCTGACACACAATCGTTTGGCTCCTTCTCCCTTTCCCCTTTCCCCACACCCCTTGATTCCATTTGATTTCATTTCGACAAATTGTTTGGTTAATTTGCGCGGCATTTTGCCTAAGCCCCAAACACATTTATCATGACGCCTAAGCATTTTAGACCCCGTCATCCGTCCATCTCAGATGCCTTCAGAATCCGCACAAACTATTTTTGGGATGCACAAACCACACGGCGTATGAGTAATGTCTTGATTTGCCAAACGGCTTACGAATTGAAATTTATTTATTTGTGTGTGCTTTGCGTTAATTTTAGACATGTCTTGATTTTGTTTTTGTTTGCTAGTTTTATTTTCGCTCTCTTTGACTCTGTTTTGGTGTGGAAAAAGAAGAGGAGTCGGCCGGCACTTGCCACTTAATTATGATGAAGTGCGATGTGTTTTTTAATGTGTGTTTAACTGCAAAACATTGATTGGGGATTGGGTGATTGGGGGAGGCGTCTGCGGGCCCCCTTTATGGGTTTTGCCAAGGGTCAGGGGTCACAGAGTTGGTGTTGCGCTAATGAGACTCAAAGGTTGCGGCAAGAGGAAATGAAGTGTCTAATGGAGGGAAAGTGGCTTGTCACCCCATAAATATCATTAATTAATGTGTTGATTTTAAAGAGCTAGATTTATTGCTGGAGGGAAATCAAAATTACTTTAGACCTACATATTGATTAAAGGCCTCAACCGTAAATTCAGGCATTGACAAACGTTGGTTATTGAGTTCTAAGTTGTATGTCCAAAACTTACTTCTGTGAGATGGCATTGAGACGGTTAAGGACTATCTGGCAATTATGCCATTAAGTGTGGGGTAATGGTTGTTCATTTCACTGAACAGGTTCACTTCTTCTTTTTTGCAAAGGGAATGGCAAATGATGTCAAAACAAATGTCACTTTTTTAGCCGCAAAATGTAAATTGACTGAAAATCTGATCAATGAATTTATTATATTCAGCCCTGTTCCTATTTTTGATTTCGATCAAATCATGCGGAATCGGAATTGGTAAATGTTCTCGCTTTAAAATCTCTCTTTTATTATTTGCAAGTCTTTGGATAATATGAAATTATAAATATTTGTTTTTGTTAATAGGGCTGTTTCTGCAAGTGATTTTGATTCTTATTTTGATTTAAATTTCGATGTGGCCAGATAACCTACAGCTTCCAGGCTAATTTATATTTTTCTGTTTAACAAATTACGAAAAACAATTGCACGGCTTTTACATTTTGTAATTTAAGTATTGAGGAACAGGTACGTCGTGTGTGCCTGCCACTATTTACCTTATCCCCTACGTTTATGATTGTTTAACATACATATTTTAAAGTTTAAGCGAAGGTCTATTAAGGGGACAACGCACCAATATTATGAAGTGGTCGCAGTTTAAAACAAAAGAATTTTTGGAACTGGTGCTGGAGCAATGAAAGACTCACCTGAGTTGCTCGAGGTAATCTTTAATAAAATATTTCATCATTATTAATAATATTTTCTTGCAAAAAATTGTATTCCTGTGTAATTGCTAGGTCTGCAACATTTTAAGACGTTAAGCAACTCGTACTGAAGAATAAAATGCGAACCTTGAGGAAACTGTATATAAATGCATTGCAATGTCGGTCTGATATCTGAAGGCGATGACCGTACTGTAGCAAGTATAGGAAAAAACACAATTAATACAAAGATTTTCAAATTTCGCTTACAAATTCTAGATTATATGGAAAAGTTATGCCCCAAACTTTGATTTAGTAGACCAAATTTAGGGACAAAGAAATAACATTCAGCCACAAGAAGTTATAGACTCCGAAGACAGTGATATTTTGGAGGGCTATTAAGACCACGTAGAGCTTCAGCAGAATACTGTAAATATCGGCGAGTTAGAGCCTTTAGCTTTGCGAGCAACATCGGAAGGGGCCCATCTTGGATCAGCCCAGAAAAAAGAATCCCGGAGCAGAAATCTAACGTGGATGAGCAGTTATTGGAATTAGAGAAAAAGAAACATGGGAAAAATAAAAATTGTATAAGAAACTAATGGCAAATCTGAACTAAAGGCAATGGAACTTATGCAACTGGAGATTAACAAGGAAATACAAATTATATAGATGCAAATTAAATATAAACGTGTGCAATAGTCCAACAACAATGCTAAATGTACATTTAAAAAAATGTTTAATACAATAAAAAACACGTGAGAAAGTCGGTGAAGGCCGACTATAACATACTCTGTACCTGGAGCAGAAGCTGAATGCAATGCTGGTGCTGCGCTCATCTCTAAGTCTCTCTCTCTATCTCTAAGATTGTGCGTTGTTAGTTGTGAAAGGGTGGGATGGGGTGGGGGAGGGTGGTTTACTTATTTGCTCATAACTTGAGAACCGCTCATCCGATCTTTATCATTTCTTCGGCAAATCTATACATTTTGCTAATTACTAACTATCTTTAATGTGCGAATCGTCTATCTTTAAAACTGTAAGAGATATAACGTTTTTATATAACGTGGCGAAAATTGAAAATAAACTTGATCTGCCTGCAAGTATAAGAAGCATTTGTCCCATACATGTCAAACCTCAATCTCTTACCATCTCTGAGATCTGTTTGTTCATACGGACGGACGGACAGACGGACAGACGGACATGGCTATATCGACTCGGCTGTTGATGCTGATCAAAAATATATATACTTTATATAGTCGGAAAGGATTCCTTCTCCCTGTTACATACTTTTGCACAAACTTAATATACTCTATGTACCTTTGGTAGAGAGTATAATAAATGCGTTTATTCAATGTTCATCAAGCGACATATTAGTTGGCGTTTTTCTTCGCCCGCATTTGATGAGGTTCTTTGTCCAGCGTCAGCATCATTTCTGTTATTCTCAGCATAAGAGTTTGATTCAATGCAAAAATTGTCATCACAGATATGAATCACTTGTTTGCATTTTGGGAAAGAATGCTTGATGTAAGGCATGCCTTATCGATATAGTTCTTCTTGGATACCATACATTAACAGTTCATTAAAAATTTGGTTCTGCATTTTCCTCGAACGATCTGCATTATAACATAACTTGCTCACAAGACCATAAAAAAAAGATTTTATTATGTCAAATATGGGCTACAAACAAACACACAAAAGTGTGTGCGTGCTATTTATAGAGCACACATATTCCCTCTCTCTATGCGTGTGCCGGCTGCGACGCTGGCACAATTATGACTTCCTATCACACGGGATGGGGCAATTGACATTTGGGCACCACTGATTAAGAAGCAATTTTTTTTTGTTAGTAGAGAAATACTATCGATGCTCAAACTATTTATAGCGAATACTATGTTCACACTATCGGTAGTGCTCTATATCGATTTTTTCACAACACTAATATCACTGTGACACATTTTTGAACTCAAAAAAGTTGATACGGTCGAGACCAAAAAATTCTGAAAGGGTGTGATGGTAGTATAAAACGCTGCATGGGTTTGGTCTGATTAGCTGCCGTTTTCTTTTTATTGACCTTTGAACTTCTCAGCTTCAGTGTAGGATTAATGATTTTATATCTCGTAAGCTATATTGAATTTTGGTTTTGTGTCTTTAGCAAAGTTGTTGCTCTTGGCTTGGCCTACAAAACATTTCCTAGTAGCAAATCAAAAAAATTACGTCTTGGTACTTAGAATTACAAAAGATGTCAAAAAAAATAAATTTTTCACAACTTTTTTCAGTTTTTCAACTTTTTTCTGAAATCCTTTACAAATTTGGACAAGTAATGTAGGTAAAAGTTGTTGCTTAGACCAAAATAAACAAACCGTTAGTACAAAACACACTTCATTTAAGTACTCTTGATATAGTAAAAGACCAAAAGCATGAAAAACTGTCAAAAAAATTCGAAAAAAACGAATTTTATCGGTAAAAAAGTAAATAAATTAAATTTCTTTAGCTACATTTTTTAAGTTATATTTTTTGACAATTTTATTGATTTAATACAAAACAATCGAATTTTTGGATGGTGTCAGCCAATTTCTACCAAAAACTGTACTTTTTCGAGTTTTGTTTGAAATTATTCATCTTTTAGGGTCTTTAACTATATGAAGGACCATACGAACGAAGTTGGTATGTTCCAACCGATTGTTTACGTTAGTCTATGCTACTTTTTCGTCCTTCATTGCTTGGTCAAATTCGTTATAGTTTTCAAGAAAAAGTTGAAAAACAGTACAAAATGAGGGGAAAACATGATGAATTTACGACATTTTTGCAATTTTGAGTTTAAAGATGTGACTATTTTGACTTGTTACTTAGAAATGTTTTGTAAATTAAGTCAAGAGCAACAACTTTTTTCAGACGTCAAGGCGAAATTCCAAATAGTTTACGAGATAGGGAGTTACAAGTCCCAATCATATGCTTAAAACTTCAAAGTGCTATAAAAAGAAATCGGCAGCTAACCAGACCAAACCCAGGGAAGGTTTTTGTACTACTATCATACCCTTTCAGAATTTTTTGGTCTCGATTAACTTCTCGTATTAACTTTTTAGTGTTGCACAGTGTATGTGGTCTTTTCTTTTTAGCGCCATAAAAAGTTCCATACTTATACATATACATCATATTTATTATTTCTTGAGCTAATTCGCAGCTTTGCAGTAGGTTTTTTACTTCGTTAAACCAAAAAACTTGCTTGTTTATTACTTATTTAGTTAATATCTAGAGTAGTCGGCAATCTTCGTATTCAACCATTTCCCAGTGAATGCACTTCAGGAGCAAATTTAGTCCGTAGAGATGTTCGTCTTCTTCTCCAGTTTTTTAGACAAAGTGCATGATTAGGAGTAGTTTCTTTTATCTTGAGGATTCTTTTATAAAATGCTGCCACAAACTTTAAGCCTCTAGATGTTGCCTGGAATAGGTTCCACTCGCTACTCAACGAAATATCAGGCCTGTTCATAAAAGTTTTCCAAGTTGAATTCAATTGATGACCTTCGTCGAACGTAAGTTCCAAACAACATAGATGGGGTTAAAGTAACGCCAATATACTTTAATCTCTGCCACTGTTCTTATTGCCCCAGTTCTATAATCCTATTTTTCTGCAGCAGTTTGTATTCCTTCTTTCCTTAATATCATTATTTCTAATTTTGCCCACTTATGGCAATATTTTTTCAAAAATGTTTATCATGTTTACAATGTAGTATCACCAAATCATCGGCATATAGGAGCAGTCTTATACACATATTTTCTACAAAAACGCCACCATTTAAATCTTCGTGCATATCGTTAAGGTATAAAGAAAAAAGCAAGGGCGAAAGTAAACATCCTTGCTTGACACCAGTATGAGTTTTAAATGTATCAGAATTTTCTTCTCCTGCCATTTGGCGCCTATTGTGCTTTCATATATTCTTTCAATAAAATTAACAGTATTTACTGACATTGATATTTGATGTAGCTTGTATAATAGTTATTGCCTTGGAACTCTGGAACCCCTTTTTTGTGCAAACTTCAGGTGGACTATTGATGCCAAATTGAATATATTATCGATCGTTGTGCTTTTGTTGAAATCCGGCTTGATATTCATTTAGCTTCCTATTATTTTTGACCCATGTTGCCAAACGATCGTTAATTATCCCCATAAGTATCTTTGCCGCACAATTCATAAATGATATTCCGCGAAAGTCTGCAGGCTCTGTGTTAAATTGGGTCATAAAACACTCAATATCATTTTTCCCATCCTATATTCTATTGCACTATTGCTTTGGTGGCATTCGTTATGATTAGCACATTTCGTATTTCCTGATCCATTATCATAGGATCCAAAAAGTAAAAGACCATTATTATTACTGAGTGTAGTTTTCGAAACACGAACTTGGTCCATTGCATTCTCACTTATTACTTGTCTAATCATTTCGTGCCATCAACAAATTGTAAAATCCCTGCATATGTCCCAAAAAAAAACAGAAAGAAAACCAAACCCCGAACTCTGATAAATTTTCCGTGCACAAAATCTTTCCCATCTGTTTGTAGTTCATAAATGGGTGACAATTACCCAATGCAGTTTCTCACTCCCAAGCATAATTTTGGCATTATCTTATGAACATTTTTTTTCCCCGGCGAGTACAGAAATTTTTCCAATTTTCTGTGGTTTTTCTCTCTTTTCACGCCGTTTGGCCGGTTTGCCCTTTGTTTGGGCTGTAATTGTTGCCTGTTGTTGAGGTCACATTTGAACGTCAAAAGCGGCGGCAATGGCAATGTTAATTTCGTTTGCCCATAAACATGCAACATATGTGCAAGGGAGGAGGAGGCGGAGGCGGAGGACCCTTGGGCAAGGGTCGATTTTGGCCTGCAATGCATTTTGCAACCCTAATAAAGCCCAAAAGGGGCGGAGGCGGAGGCACAGCTCGGAGTCTGGCACACGTGCCTGGGCTCTGATAACAGCGTTGCGTCCTTTGTCCTGTTGTGTGCCTGCATATGTGTCTGTGTGTGTGCCTGGTGTGACTCTGATTTATGCACTAAACACAACATAAAAAAGATGCAATTCTGTTCGCGTTTTTTGTTGATGTTATGGCACGTGGTCACCATCAAGGATACTTTCACAAGATCTAACAAAAACCAGGTTGCTGACCCCCCTCCAATCCGTCATCTGTTTCGGGCAAACAGGGAACCCTCATGTTGGTGGAAACCTTCCCTGCTCTCATTTTGTCATGTTTTCAGTTCGATTCTCAAATTTTATTCTTCCACATATTTTTTTGTGTGTTGAAAATGCTTATCAAATTAATTTCGCTTAAATTCGTGTTTATTGTTCGAGCTCAGCGGGTTTTTAGAGGGTTAATTGCGAGGGTTTATCCCAGTTCGCCGTTACCCCCCTCCCCCTTGCTTTCTCTCGCACTCTTGATTGAATGTTTGTTTGTTTGGCCTTGCCAAAAAGGTAAAGTCTCGATTTCATTTCATTCACAGCGAGGGTTGTGCCAAGAGTTGCCCGCTCTACACGTGTCCAGAGTTGTTCAATTATGGCTAAGCCAAATCCGCAGCACAAACATTTTCCTTGGAGTGTTGCATGCACCCGGAAAAGAGCAAACGCCAACCATCCCCCAACCCAAACCCCTCTGCAAAGTGAAGGCTTATGAAGTGATGCCAACTCCCCCGACCTTGTAGCCACCCCTGGCTGGAGGCTGTGTGGATCGAATGGCCAATTTAAGACGAAAACTAAACACACGCGACTCGGCACTGAAATTGAGTTGTCGTTTTTCTACAAACAAAAACTCGCCCTCAAAAGTTCTTCAACTCACAAAGTCAAGAACGGGAAAAATAGGTATACAGTTTAGAAGCCTTAATAAAATACCCTATATTTGGGAAGTATCAAAAAAAAGTGTGTCCAACGTTTCAAAATTTTCTTCTATATTGCCCTAAGCATTAGATCTACATCACAACTAAACCCCCAAAATCATTAAAATAGCAAATAGGTTTGGTTCAGAAAAATTATTTAAGTCGATTTATCTTCTACCTACCTTCTTCTAATTATATGATCTAGGGCTTAATATAACATTTCTTCATATCAATAAAAAGCCAATATGACAAACTTGAAATAGACCTGTTCGAAAATATCAAAATTAAATTTTCGATTACTTGAAAATAATATTTTTAAGATCAAATTGATATTTTATAATTTCATTATTAAAAAAGATTATATATCAAAAGTCAAGTTGTAATACTACAAATAAAAACATATGTACGAGATCAAAGCGAAATAACCGGAGACTTTTGGAAGGGAACGTTCGATTGAGAGCATTAGTAATTGCGGTCCTGTCGTCTATAGTCAAAAGTTGCTGATAGGCATATAAAACAGTTTGGTCTATTAAAGGCACCGTCTTTAACAAAAACTGTTAGATTCAATTAGTTAGTACGTCAAGACGGATTCGAACCTCCGGACCGAGCCTTATGCAAAATTTTAATGAAATTAATGCCTTTAGGATATAATACAAGGCAATTCTATTTTTATGCTCTGTACCGAAGTACATTAAGTTTGTGCAAACGTATGTAACAGGTATATATTCTTGATCAGCCTCAACAGCCGAGTCGATATAGCCATGTCCGTCTGTCTGTCCGTCCGTCCGTATGAACAAACAGATCTCAGAGATGGTAAGAGATAGAGGTTTGACATGTATGGAACAAATGCTTCTTATGCTCGCAGGCAGATCAAGATTATTTCAATTTTTGCCACGCCCCCTCCCTCCCCCGTTATATTAAAAAAAAACGTCATATATCCCGCAGTTTTGTAGATAGATGATTCGTTTCTTCTAGAGATAGTTACTCATTTGGAATATGTATAGATTTGCTGAAGAAATGCTAAAGATCGGATGAGCGGTTCTCAAGTTATGACCGAAAAATAAAATCCCCCTCCCTCACCGCCTCCCACGCACTCACAACCAACGTGTAAGTGAGTGAGAGAGATAGAAACTTAGAGATGAGCGCAGCAGAAACGTTGCATTGAGCTCCTACTCTTGGTACAGAGTATGCTATAGTCGGGCTTGACCGACTTTCTCACTAGTTTAAATATCTTTTTCACATTTTTTAGCTCCTTTGGATGAAGAAGATAGATCAATGAAATGTTTTTTATCTAATTTATCTTTTTTATGCGAAAATAAAGCGACTTTAAAAATAGCCAATGAACCCCAATAAAGAATAGTTAACTATCCAGTCCAAATGGTTACCAGAGAATCATTAAAAACTATCCTTTTTTCAGTGTACTACCCTTGAGGGGTATGACGGGAAAGAGTATGTAGTGGCAGCTTTCTTTGACATCCAGCAGGCCTTTGAAAGAGAGTGGCACGAAGGTCTGCTCTCGAAGATCAAGAAACTCCTCCCGCCCCAATTGTATTAGCTAATCAAGAGCTTATTGAGGGACAGATCCTTTGAGGTAGCACAGGTCGGAGCGACATCCCAAACAAGAACCATTCGAGCTAGTGTACCGCAGGGCCTGTAGCATTCCGCTCGAAGAACCCGCAGGTCTTTTTATCGCATATTTGCTAACGACACGGCCATACTTGCCTGCCACAAATGTATATACTGAATAGGTTAAGCATCTGGGCCCCCAGATGGAACATTGCCTTAAGCACGGACAAGTGCGCTTTGGTGTCTTATTTCACACATGTACGGTCAGCTTATGCAGCATAAATCAGCCCATAATGACCTTGGGGGGGACAGAAGACTGACTTTTGGACACAATGTCAAGGCCGTGGCTGACAAAGCACGGCACATGGGGTAACTCCTGAACTCCAAGACTGACCAAGGCTGTCCTAACTTACAAGGCTATTCTGGCTATTTGGAATTGCGGCGCAGTCTTACATGACAAAGATAAGGCTGGTCCCGGCGAAAATTCTTAGGCGCATTACGAGAGCTGAATGGTACCTGAGAACCAGGGATATTAAAAGGCCTTTGAGTTCCTATGGGCAGGCTGACATATACCTTGACAAGCTACCACACCACTCCAACAAATTGGCTAAAAAACTGCTAAGACGCAGAATCCAAGGAGTTTCTCAAAGGTCTCGAACACCATTCACACCGTATTCTCACATTTGATCACTAACTGAACACTCATACCCCGTACGCTTTTCCATATTTTCGTGATGAAAACCCCCTGGTAAGAGTACTCTGAAGTTTATGTATATTTGGCTTTATTTAAAGGTCATGGTTGAATATCTAAAGCTTTTGAAGAAAAGTGAACTTAAATTACACCCAAAAAACAAAGGGGCCAAAGTCGACTTGCCTTATTTTTAAGAAAATGATTTTCTAATATACATAAATTTTTTTTCTAGACTTCATAACAAATTTTCTAAAAAAAAAAAAAAACTTAGTCAGTTTAAGGCAGCGCTGGAATGAGGAGAAAGCGACTGGCAGTAAAAGAATTAAAAAAAAAAAAAACAACAATAATTTTTAGGGAAAGACGAGTAACCAGACCAACCGTGTGGTGGGTTTTGGGTTCCTCCTGCAAATTCCATCATATACAGGGGTGTCGAAGAAATCTCTAGGAATTTTCGTATAAACGATTACGCTTTGAACTAAACTTGAACTATTTTATTTACGCAGTGACAGGAATAAGACCGTAAGACATACCGTAACCATTACCGAAATATAGCTATTGGCCGATACCGTAAATCGTTTCGGGTTTAATCCCTGACTTTAAGTTTGTATAACACTTTTAGCATTCAATTATAACAAATATTCTAAACAAATTGTGGACACACTGTTTGGGCGCAGGTGTGTATCTTTTCCAAGACATAATCTGGTTCGAAATTGTTGTTGGGAATGCTTGCACAACAAAGTGAACACCCTAATAGTTTAAAGTCAAAGTTATCCGGAGTGAATCACTGAACCCAACCGAAACCGCGTTTCAGTTTGTTATAAGACCCCTGTTATAAACCATACCAAAGGTTTGAAATATCCACGAACCGCCAGTAAAAATTCAAGATCAGCATCCCTTATAATATTAGTCAATTTTAGTTGTTTTTCGCATGAATATGCAACTCTAAGAAACTGCAAACTTATTAAGATAATGAATTAAGGGATAAATCACAACTAAATATGCTTCGGAGTTTGAAAGACTTTAAGGCTATTCACAGATTCAGGCGATTGAAAAGAGATGCCTTCAAATTTGGGTTACTTCAAAAATTGTACTCACTTTTGCATTCATTGGCGTCGCGTGCCGTTGCCCGTCCCCAGGGACGATCAAAGTGAAAGGGTTTGCATCTCTCGCAGTCTCGTCCAACCGTATTGTGTCGGCACTCACAGCTCAGCTGTCCGTTCTCATCCTGTGAGCATTTGGAGGCGTGTCCATTGCACTTGCAGCGACCGCCCACAGAGAAATCGGACACGGCATAGTGCAAGCCAGCTCCAGCTCCGCCCAGAGTTTGCTCAAGTTTATTGCCATTTAATTGATGGACACTGTATTTGCCGCTCTTGAGATCCGCCTGATTCGTCTCAATGGCCAGCAGAGCCTGTTGATCGGGCTGTTGCAGGCGATGGAAGACCACGCGTATATCGGTGGCTGTGACCCAATCCTGCAGCACCGGTGACGAGTCCAAGTCCCGGGCCGAGGGTCTACCCTCCAGAGTGCTGAAGGCAATGCGCGAGGCCAGTCCCGATTCATGTCGATGGGCATCGCTGCAGCGGGCTTCCTGCTCGTTGTGCTTGGTCACCGTGGTCCGGCTGTTCCGGCCAAACAGGCGGCGACACTGCGAACTGTAGTACTGGAAGGGTTGCCAGCTGTGGCCATAGTCCGAGCTCTTGTAGATGACCAGGGAGTCGGGCCGTGGGGCCTTCGGGCAGAACTGTAGACTCACATAGGTCAGTTCGTACTTCTTGCCCAGCGACAGGGTCAGGGTGACATTGTCCCCGCCATTTGCGGGGGAGTGCGGGGCGATGGGAGCCGATCGCCAGCAGGTGACATTATTGGAATTGTTCAGGTCGGTCAGGGCGCGCGCGGGAAAACTTCGGGCGGGAATCTGGGCATCGCAGGTCTGACAGCTGAGGTCCCCGGTGCGTCCGTTCGCATCCTGGTACTCGCAGTATCTTTGCGGCTGCTCCACTCCGCAAGTGCTGCTCGCCTCCACCGGCGCATCGTAGGCGGCATTCACAAAGTCCGGTATGCACATGCGAGCCTTGTCATCGAAGCAAGGATCCTCGGCTGGCGGCATGGCCATCATTTTGAGGTACACATCCTTGGGTATGGCTTGCACCAAGGAGGCCGCCAGAGCGGCCAAAACGGCCAACAGGCGGAGCATAGTCAAGCACTTTTCACAACAAAAAAAATGAAACTATCACTAGGAAGCGGTCGGTTCCTTCGAGCGGCACGCGCAGGCGTTTTTTCTGTTTTGGTCACGGTCACTCGGCACTTTTCGGGCGTTTTAAATCGCGCGCGCGTATCGCGTCGTGTGTTCTCGTTACGTCAAGTCGGCCTGCTTGTTCACAGTCGACTGTGCTTCGGCGTTTCGGTCGGCCAACCAGCATCCACGAAGTCGCAGCGCTGTGTGTGCGTGTGTGTGTGTCTGTGTGTGTGTGCCTTTGATCGCGTCTGCATTTATTGCTGGCAACAAATGTTGCCGGAGCCAGTTTTGCAGCATCCCAGCAATTCACCAAAGTCAACACTCTCTCTCCTTACTGCGCGCTCTCTCTCTCTGTCAACACTCTCCACGAGTTGCGCAGTTTGTTTGGCAACATTTGTTGCCGGCGACACATTTGTGTTGTTTGTCAACACACGCACACACACACGCGCGCACACACGAAATCAAAACAAATCTTCTTCTTGGCTCGGGCGATGGCTATCGCATAATGAAGTTGGCCCCAAGTTATTAACTTGTCGTTAATGAAAAATCATCAATTTTCGAAGAGAGCCGCGTAATTATGTGAAGAGTCGCCGGCCGAGTCGTTGGCGATGGCTTCATTATGCTGCAATCCCGGCCCAGAGGCCTGCACCTTGCTGATAAGCGTGTTTCACTTTCGCCCCTTCCCTTCCCTTCCCCACCCATCGGCCCCGCATCGTCAAATTATAATTTGCGGCCACGCGCTTTTGTTTGTTTTGCTTTTCAAGGCGCGCGAACCTAATTAGCTCCACTGCGGCCCGGAGTGGGCGTCTCCGGGCGTGGTCAGATGTGACCAAACAAAGACATGCACATATCCAATGCCACTTTAATTGAATAATTTCTCACGACATTCAACACGTTGGCGCCGCTCCAAGAAATCACATATTTTCCCCATTTAAAAGAACAATTTTATTGTATTGAATCACAGAAACTAAAGTGGTGACCCCGACGTGATAAGGATATCGATGCCGCGCAAAATGTCATTCCGCTGGAAAGTTGGTTAGGTATTTTTTTAACAATTCATGTGCAGGCTCTGTGGCGTAACGTGAGGTGGACTTGGACGCCCCCCTCGAAAATTTTGTTTGCAAGTCCGAGGAAATGATTTTCCTGCTCATTAGGCGCCATTATGATTTTAGAAAGGGAAAGTTGTCTAGTAAAGTACCGTAAACCGCAAACTATGAAGAACTAATGTGCAAATATTATTTGTTGTTCGTTAATGATTCTTTTATAATTAACTCTTTAAATTTTTGTTTTTTTGTTTTTTAAGTGGATAAATAACTTCTATATGGATTAAAAATAGTATTTGGAAACAGCATTTACGTGGTTTTTCTTGGAAGCAAGTCCACGTTTTACCACATTGGATTTAATGCTGTGGAGGGAATCCTAAAGTTATGAGAGAACCGAGATAAATCGAGAGATGAATGTCGGGAAATTCACATATACATATTTATATGATAGCCAGTGGCGTGGCCTGTGGGTTAACCCCCCCCCCCCCCCCCTCCCCGGGAAAAATACTATACTAAAAAAGAAGCTTAAAAAAAAATTTGAAAAAAATGTCATCGATGGACCACGAATTATAAAGAATTATTATACATTTAAGTCGAGGCGGTCATATACGGGGGTGCGACAGAAACCTCTTCCAACCAAACTCCAACCGAATTCCAATTCTTAGGTGCCACAGAAATTTCATTTGGTTGGTTTCAAACCTCCCGTGTTTTGTTAAGAGATTTGTCAAATCGCTTTTTCAGTGGCTCCCCCTGTAAATGATCAGCGCCATCTACTTGACAGACAGCGGATTAAGTTAATGGAGAATATAACTTAAATTTGAATTATAATTTAAAAATGCAACATAAAACATATTACACAATCAAAAAATTTCACTGAAACATCAAATTAACCCATAGCTAAATAAAAAGGGAAATTTTTTGGCGAGAAATTCAGCCCTGTTTTTAGAGATGGAACTTCAATCGGAACATCTGCTGTTCCAACTAGATTTTCTAATAGGAAAATGAAATCTCTCGAAGTTCTGTGGCACCGAAGATTTTTTCCAGAGATTTACAAACCAACCGTTGGGAAAATCTCTAGAGATTTCTGTGGCACCCCCGATAAGGTTTCTGGAATTTGACCTGAAAATAATAGTGCAGTTAAATTTTAGAGGTAACTCCAAAATTGTAGTAGAATCAAAACATATGAAGCCTTAGCTGTGTGTGACCGTAAATTGAATTCTGTGGGATGCTTGTTAAGGGTATTTGAGAAAAAAGAGGTCCTGATGCCTACAAGCCGTGACTACAAACTACAGAAATTTAATACAGTGCCCAGGAGAGGTTCTTTAAAACGAGAAGGCCAAGCTAACTTCGTCTTTGCCGAAGTTTTAATACCCTTGCAAATGTTTTAATACAACAGAGTTTACGAACGTCAGCATTAAAACAAACCATTTTTCTGATAAAAGCCACTTTTCGGCCGATAGTTTCTATGGCAGCTATAAGATATAGTCAACCGATCTTGACCAAAACTTCCAAATCTGTGTAAAAGCGTATAAAACTAATAATTGTCGAAGCGGAAGGCGTTTACATTAAAAACAAAAAAGTTTTCTTACAAAAACCCACTTTTTGACCGATAGTTCCTATGGCAGCTATAAGATATAGTCATCCGATTTTGACAAAAACTTCCAAATCTGTGTAAAAGCGTATTAAACTAATAATTGTCGAAGCGGAAGGCGTATACATTAAAAACAAAAAAGTTTTCTTACAAAAACTTACTTTTCGACCGATAGTTCCTATGGCAGCTATAAGATATAGTCATCCGATCTTGACCAAAACTTCCAAATCTGTGTAAAAGCGCATAAAACTAATAATTGTCGAAGCGGAAGGCGTATACATTAAAAACAAAAAAGTTTTCTTACAAAAACTTACTTTTCGGCCGATAGTTTCTATGGCAGCTATAAGATATAGTCATCCGATCTTGACCAAAACTTCCAAATCTGTGTAAAAGCGTATAAAACTAATAATTGTCGAAGCGGAAGGCGTTTACATTAAAAACAAAAAAGTTTTCTTACAAAAACCCACTTTTCGACCGATAGTTCCTATGGCAGCTATAAGATATAGTCATCCGATTTTGACAAAAACTTCCAAATCTGTGTAAAAGCGTATAAAACTAATAATTGTCGAAGCGGAAGGCGTTTACATTAAGAACAAAAAAGTTTTCTCACAAAAACCCACTTTTCGACCGATAGTTCCTATGGCAGCTATAAGATATAGTCATCCGATTTTGACAAAAACTTCCAAATCTGTGTAAAAGCGTATTAAACTAATAATTGTCGAAGCGGAAGGCGTATACATTAAAAACAAAAAAGTTTTCTTACAAAAACTTACTTTTCGACCGATAGTTCCTATGGCAGCTATAAGATATAGTCATCCGATCTTGACCAAAACTTCCAAATCTGTGTAAAAGCGCATAAAACTAATAATTGTCGAAGCGGAAGGCGTATACATTAAAAACAAAAAAGTTTTCTTACAAAAACTTACTTTTCGGCCGATAGTTTCTATGGCAGCTATAAGATATAGTCATCCGATCTTGACCAAAACTTCCAAATCTGTGTAAAAGCGTATAAAACTAATAATTGTCGAAGCGGAAGGCGTTTACATTAAAAACAAAAAAGTTTTCTTACAAAAACCCACTTTTCGACCGATAGTTCCTATGGCAGCTATAAGATATAGTCATCCGATTTTGACAAAAACTTCCAAATCTGTGTAAAAGCGTATTAAACTAATAATTGTCGAAGCGGAAGGCGTATACATTAAAAACAAAAAAGTTTTCTTACAAAAACTTACTTTTCGACCGATAGTTCCTATGGCAGCTATAAGATATAGTCATCCGATCTTGACCAAAACTTCCAAATCTGTGTAAAAGCGCATAAAACTAATAATTGTCGAAGCGGAAGGCGTATACATTAAAAACAAAAAAGTTTTCTTACAAAAACTTACTTTTCGGCCGATAGTTTCTATGGCAGCTATAAGATATAGTCATCCGATCTTGACCAAAACTTCCAAATCTGTGTAAAAGCGTATAAAACTAATAATTGTCGAAGCGGAAGGCGTTTACATTAAAAACAAAAAAGTTTTCTTACAAAAACCCACTTTTCGACCGATAGTTCCTATGGCAGCTATAAGATATAGTCATCCGATCCGGTCGGTTCCGACATATTAGCAGTGTGCAGTAAAAAGAAGACTCTGTGCAAAGTTTCAGCTCGATAGCTTTAAAATTGAGAGACTAGTTTGCGTAGAAACAGACAGACGGACAGACGGACGGACGGACAAAGCTCAATGGACTCAGCTCGTCGCCCTGATCAAGAATATATATAGTTTATAGGGTCGGAAATGAATATTTCTGTGCGTTGCAAACTTCTGGGCAAAATTATAATACCCTTTGCAAGGGTATAAAAAAGGGCACATCGGTTACTAATGAGAAGACCCGACCAAAGCAGGTAATGACATTGGTCCTTTTGTCTCACGGAATCGTGTTTGCGTTTTATTAAAGTTTGACACAACTTTTGTTTCATAAGAAATTTGAAAAGCCTAAAAGCCCGTACCCTCCTGCGTACGCCCTTAATAACATAATCAATATCGCTGAGTACGAAGAAGGAGAATGAAATAGTGGGAATTATGGATTTTCCAATATCTTTAATTAAGTCAAACACAAGGTCCCAAAGCTGGAGCATTTTTGACTCCGTCCATTGTAGACCACTGATCTATCATCCCTTTAAGCAGACTCGTCAGCTTTCTAAAATTTATTCAATAAATAATTCTTTTGTTACCAGATGTTGAAATGACAGCAGAAACTAAATCACTTTCAGGAATGTAATGTAAAATTGGCTATACAGCTCCTCCAACGGGGCCAAGCTTGGGCTTCTCTCAATCTCTTGGCGTGTGTGCTTTAAATTTTTTGCACAAGAGAAAGGGACCTACAGTTTAACGCCAGATCCGAACGGCAAAGTTTGAGAATTTGCTTTTTTCATGGCTAGTCACTTCACAGCTGGCGCCAATAGCTGGTAAAGGTGACTGACTGTATGTGTAAAAGCTATTTTTCTAAAGACAGAAAAAAAAACTTTTATTATTAGATGTTCAGAGGCGGGATCGAACCCACTACCTCCCGCCCAGCAGTCCAGCACACACTAACCAGCCAAAAACCGACAAAATTAAAAAAATTAAAAAAAAAAAAAAATTAAAAGGGAAAAGACCAATTTCAAAAATTATTTTTTTGTAGTTGGTACTCAAAAACAATTTAAATTTTTCATGGTTTTAAAAATATAATTTTTTTATATTTTTGGTAGGGGCACTTACATTTAAGCCATATCTCACTTTATAATTGTCAGATTGAGTCAAGCAAGAAAAGAATCGAAAGGTTATTTCGCTGCCGGTAATCGAATAGAACATTGTTTTTAAATCGGTTCATTAGTTTAACAACAATATCCAAAAATATTTCGAAAAAATCGATTTTTTGCTCGAAAATTCATTTTTGGTCGCCTGGAAAAATATAAAAAAATCCAAAAAAATTATTTTTATTTTTTCTACATAAGAACCGCACTTCTACGAAGAAAAACAGATATCGATGATCAAAATCTGTGAACAAACACAGGAGATGTAAGCAATTTAGTGCAAAAAAATGTGATATTTTCTGAAAATTTTAAAAATAAATTTTCGTTTGCTTCGACTTTTGTTCCGTTTTTTAATTTTTATTTTTGTTCTGGCTTTTCGTTCACTTCATAATTTGACCAAGAAACGAAGAAAAGTACAATGTTAATTTTTGGAAACACACAATATACTCAAATTTGACTGTTAGTTCCTCTACTCAATTTGATCCATCTAAGGTACGTGTTACACGATTTTCCTCACCAATACCTTATTTTCTTCGTAAAAGTGCGATTCTTAAGTAGAAAAAATAAGAATAATTTTTTTGTATTTTTTTATATTTTTTCTAGTCGTTTAAAAATGAAATTTCTTGGATTTTCGAGCAAAAAATCGATTTTTTTTAAATATTCTTGGTTGTTGAATTCAAACTACTGAACCGATTTAAAAACAATGCTCCACGCAATTATTGGCAGCTCCATTACCTTTCGATTTATTTCTTACTTGACTCTATCTGACAATTATGAACTGAGATATGGCTTAAAATGTAAGAGTACCCACCAAAAAATTTTAAAAAATAATATTTCAAAAACGGAGCCATGAAAAAATGTTTGAAATCGATTTTTTAAATTACCATTCCAAACTATACTAAGAAATGTTTTCAGCTGAAATGGGTCATTTAATTTTTTTATTTTTGTAAACTAGTGTAATTTAAGAAAAAATTCAGTATTCCCTACCGAGGAATCCCTCAGTATTCCCTACCGAGAAATACCTAGGGAATCCTAAGGGATTGTATGGAATCCTCAGAATTCTTCTGTAGGGAATCTTTATGGATTTCTCTGGGTAGTGGGATGTCAAAAATTCATGCGCCTCCCATTCCCAAACTTCCGCTGCATAGCACACAATAGATCTGGAAGTTTCTAGAAATATTTTATACATTGTATTTTTTAGCTTTAATGTACTTTAATGTGCCTTTCAAAGGAAATATGTGGGGTTAATATTACTCCTAAATACTTGTAGGTACTGTTTTAACGTTTCCAGTTGAATGTTTCTGAGTGTCTCAGTGTCCATATCTGGCAATATACTTATAAATTGTCTATCATGATGCCATTTGTATTTGGAGCTTAAAAGTGGTTCAGAACTTGGAAACACTAAAGCGTGTGGGTACTTGTGTTTGTGTGAATCGATCTGATTTCGAACTTTCATTCTCTAAGGGCCGATTTCACTTCTTCTACATAGAGCTATTTGTCACATAAACTAACAAATAACAGTGTAAAATGGATGACTATCTGACACATAGCAGCTATCTGAGAGAACAGAAATCGGCCCTTAATATAATTGTCATTAGAAAGAGGGTAAACCCTGCTCACAGAATAAGCTGCCAAGATGATGTTTTAAATGTTCATGGAATGAGTTAAGTTCTCAACAGAGAGATATCGAGTTGGCTCTCTTTTTGATCTCTCTTTTTTCAACTCAACTTCATGTCTGTATAAGTATCCCTCAAGATGTAAAACTGCTAAAGTGTGCAATGGCTTAACGTGCTAGAGCGTCATTTCTTATGTTGTTCGTTTTTTTGAAAGACTTTAACGAAACAAGTCGGGTGGAGTGGGTCATTAAAGTTGTTATGCCGCGATGTCTCTTGATTCTTTGGCTTGTGGATGTGGGCGAAGGGGCAGCTTTCCTTTCCGTCTCCTCTAAAGGGGTCATTTCCATTTTCGTGAGATCAGAACAAACCAACTCGATTTGAGCTTTTGCGATCCCAGGAAACTTTTCCTGAAGTGCAATATTGTACTAAAAATGCGAATAACCGCTCATGCACTGTCTTTGGCAACTTTTTCCGTCTGTGTATGCAAAATTAGTTCAATTTAACCAGAAATCAGATATTGTTAATTTAAAGTGTTTCGTAATGTACATTTTCCACTTCATAATCAAGAACATGGTTAACAATTAAATAATCAAATTGCAGGCAGGTCATTAGATCTCATCTGATTTGTATGACTATTAAAAGGCACTTCCACAGACTCTTGTATATACAAACACCCACACACTTCAGAGACAGCTTGGCCAGCTCATTTCCGCTTCCTCTGTTGTTCCACTACATCCTTTCTCCTCTCATCGTCATCATCATCATCGGCTGTTCAGCAGCTCTCACACTTTGTTGTTTTGGGGCTCATGTGTTATCAGAACTTTTGCTTTATTACCTTGGCAGTAGGCGTGGCCAAAGCAGCCACTAAACCCACGACCACAGCATGACTAAGTGTGCGCTTGTGTGTGTGTGTGTGTGATGGCCAGACTGTGTCGAAACTTTGGCTTAATATTGGCAAGTGCGTAATGAAAATTGCATTGTCGTTGTTATTTCATGGGGTATGGCAGAGCTGGACAAGTCTTTGTCCTTTGTGTTACTTTTGGTTTGAGGACTACAAACGGTTTTTGGTTTTCAGTTTGTTTGTTTGTTTGTTTGCATGGCCGGCGGCAAGATTTTTAGATTATGACGGCTCTACAATCCTCTCCAGCTTCAGTTTGCAACTCCAACAGCCGGCCATGTGTGTGAGTGTGTGGTGGGGCAGGCAAACATTTGTAGGCACTGCAAAAATTTATTAGCGGGTTAAAAAATAGCAACACAAAAATTAATATGTTAAAAATTATAAGGACATAGACACCGAAGACACTGAAAAACTAAAAACTACATTTAGTAATAACAAAACCACAAAAAAAAAAAAAAAAAATATCACAATAAACTAAAAAAATATAATAAGCTAGCTGACCCGGCAAACGTTGTTCTGCCATATAAATTGTTTCCAGTAAATATTTTGATGAATATTTTGGTTATTCAATGAAATTTATTACGATTCGCCTAGCGCCAGGCGCATTAAGTCTTCGCATGTTCTCTCCAGTTAGAGTGTGTGTTTTACAGAATTTCAATAATTCATTGTTATCCCTCAAAAGGGAGTCCAGCTCGCAGACGATGTGTCTGGCTTTGGGCAAATTGAGGCCGCAGCGTGCGACGTCCTCACCACCTATTAAGAAGATTTGTTAAGAATTCGTGTGGTTTTTTTGGCATTGGCAGCAATGAACCGACTTTATGGTACTCTTGGCCTTTGATTTGAAGGGTCGAATTAAATTGCAGACCATTGGCTGCTATATTGTGCATTATTTCTGTTGCTCCGAAGTCCTTCAAAAGCATGAATAAAATTTACGAATGGAATAATTTGATTCTAGATCCTTGCCAATGACCAAATCATTCTGTCGTCTCAATTTCCGGTAGTTGCACTTTTCCTGCACGAATCAGCACTTATTTAATACCCGTTACTCGTAGAGTAAAAGGGGTATACTAAAGTCGTGCAAATGTATGTAACAGGCAAAAGGAATCATTTCCGACCATATAAAGTATATATATTCTTGATCAGCATCAACAGCCGAGTCGATATAGACATGTCCGTCTGTCCGTCCGTTCGTCTGTTTGAACACCTAGATCTCAGAGATGGTAAGAGATAGAGGTTTGACATGTATGAGACAAATGGTTCTTTTATCTGCACGCAGATCAAGTTTGTTTCAAATTTTTGCCACGCCCCCTCCCGCCCCCGCAATTCGGAAAAAACGTTATTTCTCCTACAGTTTTAACAATAGACGATTCGTACCTTCTAGAGATAGTTAGTAATAAGTAACAAAACAAATAAATTTGCCGAAGAAATTATAAAGATCGGATGAGCGGTTCTCAAGTTATGAGCGAAAATGTGAAAAATAGCCGAGTTAAAAAGTATTGCACACTTTTCAGATGTTCACCCTAAGGAACGCAGGAACACTGTTAAACATGTTTTTTCATGATTAACGGGTATATCAAAGTCGGTTAGAGCCGACGTTGAATTTAAGCGCATGACATTTGGAACAACCTTTGTTCATAAGACCAATCAGGACTTTCGGATGAGCGGAGAATTCGATATCTGCCTCATAATCGAATGCAAGAGGAAGGAACAAAGGAGATGTAAATGCTCGATGAACTTGGTGGCGTTGTCGGTCAATTGTTCTGCGTGTGTTAACAACTGTCCGGCGAGCTTGGCTCTGCTCCCATTGTTGTTGTTGACTTTGAGCTCCTGGCTCTTGTGACTGAGAAGATCGCAGCTGCGACATTCCGACTCGCGTAATTATATTTATTTCATGTAAGATTTAATCTGTTGTGCATTCGTTCGACGGTCTAAACAGTGTTGCTGGCATGATTTACTATAACACAAATTGAAAACAAGTAAGAAAGTCGGTCAAGACCGACTATTACATACTCTGTACCTGGAGTAGAAGCTGAATGCTATGCTGGAGCTCATCTCTAAGTCTCTCTCTCTCTCTTTTTCTCTCACTCCCTCTCTCTCTCTCTCTCTCTAAGATTGTGCGGTGATGGTTGTGAAAAAGTGGGAGGGGGCTGGGAGGGTGGTTATTTGCTCATAACTTGAGAACCGCTCATCCGATCTTTATCATTTCGTCTGTCCGTCTGTCTTTATGAACATCTCGATCTCAGAGATGGTAAGAGATAGAGGTTTGACATGTATGAAACAAATGCTTCTTGCAGGCAGAACAAGTTTATTTTAAATTTTTGCCACGCCCCCTCCCGCCCCCGGAATCTGGAAAAAAACGTCATATCTCCCGCAGTTTTTAAGATAGATGATTTGTTTCTTCTAGAGATAGTTAGTCATTCGTAATATGTATTGATTTGCAGAAGAAATGATAAAGATCGGTTAGAGCCTCCCTTTTCATCTATGTATATTACTTCGAAATAATAGCCATTTATATTTTTTCGGAAATAACAATTATATGGGTGGCCGAGTTGAATTGGAATGTGCCATATATGAATCTCTCTAAAATGTCTAACGTTGTCTCTTGCAGTTACCCTAGAACGAACAAAAAAACGAAGTGAATGTTTTCTGATTGATACTGATTGAAAAGGTATTGGCTTATCGTATTACTTTTAAAACGTATTACTTACGTTTTTAATTTTGCTATACAAGTTCCAGATTCAAGGTTTATTTGTAAATAGACTAGAAATTGAGAAACAAGTAACTGAACGAATAAAAAATGTTTACTTTTACCCTAAAGCTGATTTCGAACGTTCTAGATTCAAGTTAGAAATTTATTTAATTTTTCTACCAGCTTGAGAAACTAATAAATATATTGAGTTCTAAAAGTCTTGAAATCAAAACTGTTTTACTTTATTCAAAAATTTCCATCATCAACTGTTTCATTTGTGGATTTTTCTTTCAGTGTACGTAAACAGACATTTACCGCAGACTCGTTGTATTTATTTGTGTTTTGTTTCTGCTCTCTTTCACTTTATTGGCGACATCAATGGATGTGAACTAAGTCCACTTCAGCCTCCCCCCTTGCCACACCCCACCTGACTTGTAGATTCACACGCCTGCAGAATGCATCATTCCTGCTCGTCCAGCTTTTGTGGTCACTTTTTTGGTCCATGTTTATCTCAACATTTTGTTTGTCTTTTACCACTCTCTCTCTCTCTCTCTCTCTCCCTCCTTGCTCTCTATCCCTCTCTGCATCTTGATTTTATTGCTTCGAACTGCAAACATGCAAAAGACTAGCAACAACAAAAAAAAAAGGAAAAATAATCATAAAAAATAAAAGTAGAAATCCCTCCGCTCCGCCCCAATTTTAAGGCGGGGCTTGTGGGAAAAAAAGGCAAAACGCACAGATAGATGACTAGATTCCTATCAGCGTCAATAAATAAAGTTTTTAAATGGAACAAGAAAATAAATATGTGTCTCCCAGTGTCTCCTTGTTGTCACAGACCAGCAGACAACGACAACGACGACGAGGAGGAGAGGAGGAGCAGGCGGCACAGCAACTACTATGGGCACAAATTCTAGACATATGATGCTGCTGCCACAGGATTAACTAAAGCTTCAATTAGCAACCCATTAGAAGTCAGCTAACAACTCAGTTTTAGACCAACGCAGGCCGAAGGGTTTCTGTAGAAGCCAGGGTCAAGATATAGCTAAAACAAAATTGCTTGGAATAGAACAGAAGCTGGAATATGCAGACACTTTCTCTTGGTTCCTTCCACTCAGTATTACCAGGCTATCTATATTCAAACTTCAGAACTTCCGATGTCCAATCCGTGTTCTGTAGGAATAGCACGAAAGTTATAAGTGCAAGTCGAAAGATCCTTCAATGTGAAGTTTTGAGTAGCCACTTGTGTAAGCCCTCGTCAAAGAGCCCGTTTTTCGAAAACCGATGTTCTTGATTTAAGACTGTTTCGGGATATTATTAAAATATATTTAAATCTTTTTGATCTTACTTCTAGGATTGACTCCTAAACTAAGTACCTTATATTCTTAATTGAAGTCTTATAAACCAAACAAAAGCTCATGAAATTCTTAGAGGTATGCAAATTTCTTTTTTGGGTTTGAGACAATTTATTGACACTCTGGCTCTAATGGTTTGGATTCTAGCACAGTTCAAAAAATTGTAGAAACTGCAATCATTGTGAAGGACTTGATTAATTGCACCACAACCGAGCTGACACATGAATATATTATGTGGCACAAGAGTTGTGAAAACTCTAAGTTGAAATAATCCCAGACTGCACTCGAGGCACTGCCCATGAAATCAAAGGAATTCAATAATTATACTCTGTACCAAAGGAAGGAATCATTTCCGACTACATAAAGTATATATATATACTTGATCAGAATCAACAGCTGAGTCGATATAGCCATGTCCGTCTGTCTGTCCGTCCGTATGAATAAACAGATCTCAGAGATGGTAAGAGATAAAGGTTTGACATGTATGCCCCCTCCCGCCCCCGCAATTTGAAAAAAACGTTATATCTTCTACAGTTTTGAAGATGGACGTTTCATACCTTTTTAAAGATAGTTAGTAATTAGCCAAATTTATCGATTTGTTGATGAAATGATAACGATCGGATGAGCGGTTCTCAAGTTATGAGCAAAAAAGTAAATCACCCACCCCCTCCCACCCTTTTACAACTAACACCGCACAATCTTAGAGAGAGAGAGAAAGAGAGAGAGACACTTAGAGATGAGCGCAGCACCAGCATTGCATTCAGCTTCTACTCCGGGTACAGAGTATGTTATAGTCGGGCTTGACCGACTTTCTCACTTGTTTTTGTTTTTGTGTCAACTTTGGTGCCAACATAACCCAATTTGCGTGAAAGTTTACTTTTCTGAAAAATGAAGCGGAAGGCCGTCAAATGTTGCAAGAAGCTTATGGGTAGGGTTGTCGGATATTTCAAAAATATCTATATCGATATTTTTTACGTTATTAAATAGTATTATTTCGATATAAATATTTTGGTGTCAAGTAAATCGATAGTTTCGATATTTTTTAATAAAAACCCGGATCTTAATAATTAACAGGTCTATTGAGGTAATTAGGGCGTCGTTTGACGCATAATAAGCATCTTACTCTGACTGCGCTTAAAAAAACTAAGATTTCATGAATATATATAAATTATATTAAATTAAGAAATGATTTTATATTTTTTATTTCATACATAAACTAAGAAGTTCTACAAACTAACTAATGTCCTTAAATTGAAGGAACGAAAGAAGTGTTTAAATACTATTTAAATTCATCATCTTTCAAAATAGAACATTCGAACTACAAAGCATAAAAACAGACCTACGAAAAAGCTAAGAAACGTAAAAACTTCTGATTTTACCGTCGTTAGACAGACGTTTTAATAAGACGCATCGAGTTGTGTGCTCATCGATCATTCGGCTTCTAGCCAAACCGAAGCCAAGCGAACGGATGACACGGAGCTTTCCGGTGTTATTTCACCAGCATATGAAAATGTCATGTTAGAAAGCTCTGGCAATGCTACTTGCTCTTCCATCTAGAACTTAATGAGGTCCCTATCCAGAGTAATCAACGGCGATTGTCGTCATTCTGCTAGCATTTTATTCTTCCTTCAAACTTAAGATTGCGACATCAAATCATACGCCATTTATACGTTCGAGCCGCTTGCGTACGGCCTTACATTTACCGGTTTTAAAAATGAGCTTCATTTCAGCCAAGCATCCCCACGCTTTGTGGTTAAGTGCACCCTTATATTTGTTGTCTTAACAACTTTATTGCACAGTTTGCACTGCGTTTTCTGTATATTAACTTTAATAAAATAGCTTTGAAACATTTTGCTTTACATGTCCAGAGCACAAGAAACAGCTATTCGCAACAGTGTGACCAAAGGCTGAAACGAAAATATTACCAAAAAATATTAGATTTCCGACATAAAAATATGCGATAACAATATTCGTAATTTTGTGCAAAAATATCTATATATTGATATTATTTTCGACATGCCTACTTATGGGCCATACGCCACAATCGAAACCAAAGCCGAATATTCAAGGTGGCAAGGTCGTGCTTGGTACTTGGTGGCACCAATTGGGCGTGATGTACGATAAGCTGCTATAACCGGGTGAAACCATCATACAATTGATTCGTTTGAGTCAAAAATTGAAGCAAAAACTGGCAGGTAATGACAAAGCTCGGCCATATAATGCGCAGCCGGGCAAAACATACCTTAAAGCGCTGAAATTAGAAGTCCTACATGTCCCCTTTCGCCCAGTATTTGTTTGATCAGCACTTTTGAAGAACTCAAAATTGGGAACGATTCGTGAATTGCAACAAAAGACGCATCGATTTCTGAGCCACAAAAATGGAAAAAAGTAGTGGCAAATTTTTTACAATAAATCGTCTAACTTGAAAATAAAATCTCTTCATCAGCTCTCCATGGATAACAGAGCTAGGCACTCGCCTTCCGTCTGATTTCTGCGTCTTAGGTGGAAACTCTGCCTAAAGAGCCAGCTCAGCTTGGTTTACTCTTGTTTGGCCCCACCAAGGTAGCGTCCTTTCCTTACACACTTTTAAAGCCTTGTTTAACATTAACTCTCCACAGTGCAACCACCTCTGACTTCCACTCTAACCCCGCCTTCTTCCTTTCTGCATTTGCCGTTGCCATTTGGCCCGTTTGGTGCTCATATTGAAAAACTTTTTCGAGTATCTATCGCTGTGTCTTGGCCCGTCTGTTGGCTGTCTATTTGTTTGTGCGCTTTGTCTCTTGTCTGGTGCAATATGCATCGTGTCTTGGGCGGCTCCTACTCCAACTCCAGCTCCAGCTCCACTCGTTGCATCTTTTCCGTCAGCCTGGTGGCAGGGCAGGGGGGGGGAGGGGAGCTACCTACATGCAGCTACTTACATTGATTTTATAATTAGCCGTGTCAGCAGTGGGAGCAGTCGGAAGGAAGCCGAAAAAGCAAAGAAACGCAGAGAGGGAGGAAGGAAGGAAGGAAGCAGAGTTGAAGTCAACTCGTGGCCATTAAAAACAGCCAATTACCTTCAAGACTCATTAAGTTCTACAAGGCTGGGCGGGGAGGGGGAGGGGGCGAGGAGGAGCGATGCCAAAGGGCTGGCTGCTGACCGTTACAATCGAATTAGGCGCCGTTCGCAACGCTAAATGCAATTAAAACTACAAGATGTTGATTACATTAGATGTGCCAGGACACGGACAGCACCAACGAAGGAAGGACCAGAATTCCAAACATTTTGTCCTGCCCCGGCACAAAACTTGTGGCTGCCTTCTGATTGGTTGTCCTGGCTACTGTTCCTTTTTTTTTACTCATAATTTATCCTTTTTTTGTTGTTTGTCGTTTTGGCACGTTTCTCGGGCAAAATTGTTGCGGTTGACCAAAATTATTTTTTGTACACAACAAAAAAAAAAGCCAAGGGAAAACTTTGTCAACGTCGTTGTCAAAGGGTAACCATCACTCATGTGGCATAAATCCCAAATCCTAACGCTAATTTGTGCATGATAAATTATTTATGTTAAAACGAAAGCTGCCAGCAGCAGGAGCAGGAGTAGAAGCAGGAGCCACATAAGCCGGCTAAGCGCAAATTACAATCCAAAGTTGGCCAACAAAACTTGGTCCCCGGCTAAAAGGCAGTCGAAATATGTACTCGACCCGGCGACAACCGTCAACAACGAGCTAATCCCTCAAAGTTTGCAGCCAACACGAATCATTCATAAAATAATTTTACTTTCATTGAATTGAAGTTCTCGATTTGAATCTCCACATTTTCTCACTCATTCGATTCTCACTCTGTCCCTCTGTGTGTGAGGGAATTGGCATCGTTGCTTGGATAAACAGATTAGAGAAATGAAGGGAAAATGGAGAATTGAAAATGCAGAAATGCTAAGTAGAAGTCAACATTATCACATTTCATTGGATTGGAGCAATATTTTGATAGGAACATGGAAACAGAGGAATTGGAGCTTACCACAGATTACAGATAAGCCGAATCGAATGGCGGCTAACGTGATTTTATTTAAAAGGCAATTGAAGGGCCAACCTTCGATTTTGGAGTGAAGACCTTTGCTTCAGACGCATTTTATCATACTGAAATCTGCATCGCTATTCGAATTGAAGAAATTTTGTATTGCCATGGCCCCTGAGGAAACAGAAGTTTCATACAAAAATTGAGGGAAGAGGAAGCAGCAGAACATGCAGTTCTGTGCTAAAAATGGTGGAGTCTGTGTAAATAGGCATACTATGGACAGTGGAACTAACATTGATCCCACTCAATGTGACGTCGCCCTTCTTGTACCTTCAAACCACAGCGAACAAATGAAAGTAAAAGTTAAAGTAGGCAATTTAATAAGAAAGAACAAAACAAACCATCACTCGAATTCTTCCCAATACCAGAAATGGAAACCGGAAACAGTGGCAATGCACCCGCATTTGCTGCTGACTAACGTGAGCGGCGTCTAAAGCCACTAATTGGACCTTATCAGTGTGGCTTTAGACCTGGTAAATCCACCACAGACCAGATTTTCACACTACGACAAATCCTGGAGAAGACCTATGAAAGAGGCATCCGCCTTCGACACACCGATAAGGTCAAGCTTCTTCAAAGCCCTGTCTACTTTAGGTATTCCAGCAAAGTACGTTCGACTTTGCATGATGACGTTGAGAAGCACTCAAAGCTCCGTCAAAATAGGAAAGAACCTCTCCGAACCATTTGATACCAAAAGAGGTTTTAGGCAGGGCAATACCTTATCGTGTGACTTCTTTAATCTTCTGATGGAATATATACTGCGCCAGTGCCCAAATGCCGACAAAACCGGCGGATTTATTCATAAAGATCTAATGCTACTCGCATATGCCGATGATATTGACATTATCGGCAAAACCACATGGGCAGTAAGAAAGGCGTTTTCAGAGATTGAGAAGGAGTCTAAACTAATGGGTTTAGCGGTAAATGAGGACAAGACGAAGTACTTAGTATCCGCGGACAGAAAGTCATTGCGACTTGGACAATCTGTTTTAAGTTGTGGAGAATTTTGTCTACCTCGGAACGACGATAACATTAGTGTGGAAATCCGATGAAGAATCACTCTTGCAAACCGATGCTACTACGGGCTAAGTAGGGAGTTCAAGAGCAAAGACCTTCAGCGAAGAACAAAAATAGCGCTTTACAAGTCGCTTATCATCCCAGTCCTGCAATATGGCGCAGAAGCATGGACAATGACAGCAGCGATTGAAGCGGTGATTGGCGTGTTTGAACGAAAAATTCTTCGGAGGATTTATGGACCTTTAAAAGTCGGCGATGATTTCCGCATTCGAAAAAACCACGAACTGTATGAGCTCAATGGGGACACCAGTCTGGTCAAGCGCATAAAGCAGCAGCGGCTGCGATTGCTAGGACATGTCGCCAGAATAAAGAAAAAAGCTCCAGCAGAAAGAGCGTATAAATCGAAGGCGGTTGACTATGGAGGCGGCAAGCAGGGAAGATCACCACAAAGATGGGAAGACGAGGTGCGGGAAGACTTTGCCAAGCTTGGTGTGACCAACTGGCGGCAGCTCGCACAGAACAGAAGCGAATGGAGAGCGTTAATCGCAGAGGCCCAAGTAGGGTATTTGTGGGGGTTCTAAATAAATAAAATCCTCGCAAGCGGGGGTAGCATTTTGCATGTAAAAATGATCTAAAAGGGTGTTTTAGCCCCCCAAAAATGCTCCCCCTGGCTAAGCTCCTGACACGCACACTTGAACGAGTGTTGATAAGAGATGAAGCGCACACACAATGGTGTAGCTAGAATTTTTTTGAGGGGAGTTGGGTTTTCGCATATAAAAATGTTCTAAAAGGGGGGGTTCAATCCCCCAAAAGGCAGCCCCTGGCTACGGCACTGGACCCACATGCAAAATGCACTGATAAGAATCCGGGAATCCGTTGCTCCCCCCATTCCCCCCTAGTCGTGGAGTGGTAGAGGCGCAGTGTGCCTTAGCGTATTTTGTTTCGATTTTCACAGAATTGCATGCACGAAACCCCGCCGCCGCCGCCGCCCCCCTGTTGTGTGTGGGGGGGCTTTGTGTTGATTTTGTCCCATATATTTTCGTTTGTGAGCATCGCTTGCGGGTTTGGGGCTTGGGTGGGCGAGATGGAGCCCGAGCCCGAGCTTGAGGCCGAGCCCTAGCCCGAGCCCGAGGTTGAGCCCTAGCCCTAGCCCGAGCGCGAGCCCGAGCTTGAGCCCTAGTCCTAGCAATAGCCCTAGCCGGAGCGCGAGCGCGAGGCCGAGGGCGAGGCCGAGGGCTAGGGAGAGGGCGAGAGTGTGGCCGAGGGCTAGGCCGATGGCGAGGGGGCTCGGGCTGATTTTGTTTTGTTTTTCCCAATACAATGTATGTAATCTTTTTGTGTTAAATAACAAGTTGATATGGTGAATACTAAAACACTTTATATATAAAACATTACTATAACGAGAAGGCCAAGCTAACTTCGTCTTTGCCGAAGTTTATATACCCTTGCAAATGTTTTAATACATCAGAGATTAAGAAAATTTTTCTAAATAAAACCCTCTTTTCGACCGATAGTTCCTATGGCAGCTATAAGATATAGTCATCCGATTTTGACCAAAACTTCCAAATCTGTGTAAAAGCATATAAAACTAATAATTGCTGAAGCGGGAGGCGTTAACATTAAAAACAAAAAGTTTTTCTCACAAAGACCCACTTTTCGACCGATAGTTCCTATGGCAGCTATAAGATATAGTCATCCGATCCGGTCGGTTCCGACATATTAGCAGTGTGCAGTAAAAAGAAGACTCTGTGCAAAGTTTCAGCTCGATAGCTTTAAAACTGAAAGACTAGTTTGCGTAGAAACAGACAGACAGACAGACGGACAGACAGACGGACAGACGGACAGACAGACGGACGGACAAAGCTCAATCGACTCAGCTCGTCGCCCTGATCAAGAATATATATAGTTTATAGGGTCGGAAATGAATATTTCTGTGCGTTGCAAACTTCTGGGCAAAATTAGAATACCCTTTGCAAGGGTATAAAAATGGGGGATGTTTCTCAAATGTCAATTATAAGTGCTATTCTTCTAGTAATGTGCATAGCGTTATTCGTAAATAAAAATATCAATAAAAAACAAGTGAGAAAGTCGGTCAAGCCCGACTATAACATACTCTGTACCTGGAGTAGGAGCTGATCGCAGTGCTGCTGCTGTGTCTCTCTCTATCTCAATCTCTATCTCACTCTCTTTCTCTCTCTCTCTCTCGCTCTCTCTCTAAGATTGTGCGGTGTTGGTTGTGAAAGGATGGGGGGGGGGGGGGGGGGGGGGGTTGGTGGGGGGGGGGGGGGGGGGGGGAAAAACTTTTTTGCTTATAACTTGAGAACCGCTGATCCGATCTTTACCATTTCTTTAGCAAATCGATACATTTTGACAATTACTAACTATCTCTAGAAGGTACAAACCATCTATCTACAAAACTGTGGAAGATATGACGTTTTTTCAAAATTGCAGGGGCGGGAGGGGGCGTGGCCAAAATTGAAAATAAACTTGATCTGCCTGCAAGTATAAGAAGCATTTGTCCCATACATGTCAAACCTCTATCTCTTACCATCTCTGAGATCTGTTTGTTCATACGGACGGACGGACGGACAGACAGACGGACGGACAGACGGACGGACAGACGGACAGACGGACAGACGGACATGGCTATATCGACTCGGCTGTTGATGCTGATCAAGAATATATATACTTTATAGGGTCGGAAATGATTCCTTCTCTCTGTTACATACTTTTGCACAAACTTAATATACTCTATGTACCTTCGGTACAGAGTATAAAAACTCTCAGAAATAATTTTTATTGATATTTTATGTTATGAACACTTTGAAGAATCAGAGACAGAACTTCCCTGATCCTACATTTAAAATGTCCAAAACACAATGTTTCGAATAAAATTCAGACCGAATAGTCGGTCTGAATTATATTTGATTCATTTAGAAAAAATGGAGGATATTGGACTTAACATCACATCAGAGGACGATGAAGAAGAAGCCAGGGATGCAATAGAGAGCGCCTGGAATGCGGAGTCCAATGGAGGATATTGGACTTAACATCACATCAAAGGAAGATGAAGAAGAAGCCAGGGATGCAATAGAGAGCGCCTGGAATGCGGAGTCCAATGGAGGATATTGGACTTAACATCACATCAGAGGACGATGAAGAAGAAGCCAGGGATGCAATAGAGAGCGCCTGGAATGCGGAGTCCAATGGAGGATATTGGACTTAACATCACATCAGAGGACGATGAAGAAGAAGCCAGGGATGCAAGAGAGAGCGCCTGGAATGCGGAGTCCAATGGAGGATATTGGACTTAACATCACATCAGAGGACGATGAAGAAGAAGCCAGGAATGCAATAGAGAGCACCTGGAATGCGGAGTCCAATGGAGGATATTGGACTTAACATCACATCAGAGGACGATGAAGAAGAAGCCAGGGATGCAATAGAGAGCGCCTAGAATGCGGAGTCCAATGGAGGATATTGGACTTAACATCACATCAGAGGACGATGAAGAAGAAGCCAGGGATGCAATAGAGAGCGCCTGGAATGCGGAGTCCAATGGAGGATATTGGACTTAACATCACATCAGAGGAAGATGAAGAAGAAGCCAGGGATGCAATAGAGAGCGCCTGGAATGCGGGGTCCAATGGAGGATATTGGACTTAACATCACATCAGAGGACGATGAAGAAGAAGCCAGGAATGCAATAGAGAGCACCTGGAATGCGGAGTCCAATGGAGGATATTGGACTTAACATCACATCAGAGGACGATGAAGAAGAAGCCAGGGATGCAATAGAGAGCGCCTGGAATGCGGAGTCCAATGGAGGATATTGGACTTAACATCACATCAGAGGAAGATGAAGAAGAAGCCAGGGATGCAATAGAGAGCGCCTGGAATGCGGAGTCCAATGGAGGATATTGGACTTAACATCACATCAGAGGACGATGAAGAAGAAGCCAGGGATGCAATAGAGAGCGCCTGGAATGCGGAGTCCAATGGAGGATATTGGACTTAACATCACATCAGAGGAAGATGAAGAAGAAGCCAGGGATGCAATAGAGAGCGCCTGGAATGCGGAGTCCAATGGAGGATATTGGACTTAACATCACATCAGAGGACGATGAAGAAGAAGCCAGGGATGCAATAGAGAGCGCCTGGAATGCGGAGTCCAATGGAGGATATTGGACTTAACATCACATCAGAGGAAGATGAAGAAGAAGCCAGGGATGCAATAGAGAGCGCCTGGAATGCGGAGTCCAATGGAGGATATTGGACTTAACATCACATCAGAGGACGATGAAGAAGAAGCCAGGGATGCAATAGAGAGCGCCTGGAATGCGGAGTCCAATGGAGGATATTGGACTTAACATCACATCAGAGGAAGATGAAGAAGAAGCCAGGGATGCAATAGAGAGCGCCTGGAATGCGGAGTCCAATGGAGGATATTGGACTTAACATCACATCAGAGGACGATGAAGAAGAAGCCAGCGATGCAATAGAGAGCACCTGGAATGCGGAAGAATAGCACTTATAATTGACATTTGAGAATCATCTCCCCCTTTTTATAGTAATGTTTTATATATAAAGTGTTTTAGTATTCACCATATCAACTTGTTATTTAACACAAAAAGATTACATACATTATATTGGGAAAAACAAAACAAAATCAGCCCGAGCCCCCTCGCCATCGGCCTCGCCCTCGCGCTCGCGCTCCGGCTAGGGCTATTGCTATTGCTAGGGCTAGGGCTAGGGCTCAAGCTCGGGCTCGCGCTCGGGCTCGGGCTCGGGCTAGGGCTAGGGCTAGGGCTAGGGCTCAACCTCGGGCTCGGCCTCAAGCTCGGGCTCGGGCTCCATCTCGCCCACCCAAGCCCCAAACCCGCAAGCGATGCTCACAAACGAAAATATATGGGACAAAATCAACACAAAGCCCCTCCACACACAACAGGGGGGCGGCGGCGGCGGCGGCGGGGTTTCGTACATGCAATTCTGTGAAAATCGAAACAAAATACGACTAGGGGGAATGGGGGGGAGCAACGGATTCGCGGATTCTTATCAGTTCATTTTGCATGTGGGTCCAGTGCCGTAGCCAGGGGCTGCCTCTTGGGGGATTGAACCCCCCCTTTTAGAACATTTTTATATGCGAAAACCCAACTCCCCTCAAAAAAATTCTAGCTACACCAGTCTTGAAAAAAATAAAAAGGATGCAGATGCAGAATAAGGATAACAAAAAATCAGTTAATAATGAATAATGAATAGCCTGCAGACTTATTTATGAGCTCAAAAATACCTAACCGAAAGGCGCTAATCATGAATTCGAACTCTGAATCCGGTATTTTGAATCCTCAGTAACAGCTTCTCAAAACTCTTCAGTCCAGTCTAAAATCTAGATTGAAAATTTTTTTTCGAGAATCTTTCAATCTTGAAATGAGATTCAAAATCTTAAAAACAAGATTTATCATCTCGCAATTTATCAACCGTCTCTTCAGTTTTCTGTAAAGCTTTTGAAAAAAAAAAATGAAAAAAACAACTCGGCTCTCCTGGGACTCGAACCACATCCTTCTCGTTCCAATAAAGCTTTTGGCTTCCTCTTTACCGACTCTGCTATTGAAGGAATTTTTTTCGCGCAATCAGTTGCAGTATAAGAACTCAGCTGGTATTGTCATGCTGAGTTCTTATACTAGGACTAGTGACGCTCCAACAATGAGGCTGAACAGCCGAGAGGGCTGAGTGCCGATGCAGTGTGGGCCAATCACCCCGAGGTGCTCAGTTCAAGTCCCAGTACAGGTAGATTAATAATTAACATTTATATAAGTTTTTCAAAAAGAAAAAATTGTTAATAACTAAATCAAACACAACATTAAAAAACAAAACAAAAAAACATAAAAATAATAACAGCTTATAATTTTTTTGGTTTTTTCTTTTCATATTAAAAAATGAGATTGTTTCATCTTAAAGTCGAGTATGAACAATCTTTATCCAAGATTGATGGATTAAGATTAAAATTGAGAAAATTGAGCATATAATACTGGTTTAAGATTATCTGGTCTTAGTCGAATTCTGACTCCGTTTCTCTTTGATTCAAGATTATAAACTTAATTTTAGATTGATTTTTTTCTCAGTGTGTTCTAAATTACATGTTCCACATGTTCTAAATTAGATTCATGTCTGGAGAAAGTGCTGGCCATTCAAGAAGCTTGATTTTCTTTTCACTGAACCACTTTTAAGACAGCATTATCTTGCTTAAAGATTGATCTAAAAAGTCTACTAAGAGTTTATCCAAAAAGTTGAATCTTGAAGAAATTGAAGACATCTAATAAACAAGCCAGAAGGGATATGACGAAACGTCAAATGTCTTGGTGGGAGGAGAGGAAAAGCGTGTGGTACTCTCAGATGAGAAAAAGTTTAACTTGAATGGGCCAGATGGCAAGATTCCAATTTGGTTTACGTAAAAGTTTTAGAAAAGTTCAACAATACCTACAGAGAAAAATGCGAACAAAATTTGATATGATATCGACCTTCGGATGGAAATTTCAATTTGATTCGATTTAAAGCCAGTAAGAGAGGATTGGGACTATCCTGGAGTTTTTGTATCAATTCGAAAAATCAAATGATATTGACTAGAAATTGAAGTTATTACGGAGATCCATTGTCAAAGCGAAAAGCGAAAAAAGAAAACGAGAGAAAGTTCGAAACTGAATGAGATAATTTCTCTGACTAATACAGTCAGGCTAAATGGCACACACACATACACAAATCTTCGGATCACTTAGGGGTTTTCATTGCGTTCATTGTTGATCTGGGCTATGGAAGCGTTGAAGAACAACTACAAGATATATTTGTAAAATTTAGCTAGCTTATCTGGCAAAACCGAACTTTAATATGCCATCCTTCCATCTGATGCCACTTAACGTCATGTCAATGATGCATTTTGAGCCTTCAATTCACATCAGTTCACCTAATTGGATTAGTTGTTTGCTATTTAACAGCCTACTGGAACTCTTTCTTCAGCTCATCATCAATTCACTTCAAAACCATCAGCTAATTGATTTAAGATTTTCCTTTGGCCAGCGCCAAGGAACATCCATTTACCTGCAGCAGCAGCAGACACAGTCCTTAAGCATAATCGGGGGCTGCTGCTGCTGCTTCTGTTGATGCACTCAAAGTCATTTGCCTTATCCTCCAACTGTCCCGCTCCCACTCCTGTCTGCTGGCCATTTCATTGCTTTGGCAAACACTTGCCGCCAGCTGCTGCTGTTGCTGCTGCCTTCATCATTTGAATGGAGCAATGAATGGTGCGGGGGAGGGGGGGCAGCTGGGGGAGCTCATCAAATGACTGCCGACCTCCCGATGGCCACTTTGCAACTGTTTTCGTTTAGCTTCTCTCCGTCTCTTTTGCGCTGCTTAGGTGTTGCACTTTGTTTCAATTAGTGCATTGCGGTGGGAGGGGGGGGGCTGGTGGGGTGGGTCCGGTGGTAATGTTGCTAGAGGGGACACCTGCATTCGAACTTGGTGTGGCCACTCATTAGCAGCACTTGCAGTTGCGGTGGTCGTCCGCCAATTTTGTAGTCTCCTTTAACCAAATGGAAATTGGAGCACGCTTCGGCGCCCCGCCGAACAAATAATGGAGACACCGTAGAGAATTGGGAAAGGGACAAAATGGTAATTGGAATTTATTATACTTTTTCAAAGGCTCAAATCGGGGAGAGGAGTACTGATTTCGGGGAGTTCCCGTTGTTTGTTTTTTTGCACTGCATCTTCTCCGGCTGTCCAAGCTTTATCCCTGCTGATGGTGGCCATTATCAAATGTTTAATTATTTGCCATTTCTTTTTTTGCCATTTATGTAGCATACTTCTGGGCAACTTTCATTCAAATTGCTTCGCTGGCAGCGGCAGCCTCCGGCTCATGCTTTGTGCATTTATAATCATTTTTCATAAATGTCTGACCATTGGCCACTAGACGGCGGGCAGGGATACAGGAGACAGTCGGCCAGGAGCCAGGAGCAGTCACATTTACTGTGACAGCTCTCAAAGGATTAGACGTGTTTCACATTTTAAATTGTCCCAAGTCCAGAGATGATGACAACGTCCAGCAGCTGGCTTTTGTCTCTAAACGGTCTAGGCGCCGATTGCTCAACTCGTTAGAGACACACACACACACACTCAGGCCCATTCCTGGCCCTTCATATATCCAATTGCCATTTGTTGCTCGCTTATTTTTTTTTTTACTCTCTGCTGTTGTTGCTGCTTTTTGACTTTTGCGCTGCGGCAAAACTGATTTAAGCCGCTTACTTCTCTTCCTGCTTCAACCACCCGCACCATAAGCTGGACGCTTTCAAATGCCAATTCTGCGTGTTGGTTTGGTTGCCTTTGGCTCCTTCTCCATGTGGTTTGGGTAATTGACGTTGATGGAGATTATGCAGACGTCGACTTCGCAGTCGCGTTCGACGCTGGCAGCGCGAACTTCTGTCTTTGCAGTCGCGTCATGGATAGCTTCCATTGATAACACAAAAGTTGGACATAACTTTAATGCTGATCGAGTTAATAAAATGGTTCAGTGCTCGCAAAGGCAACTTCGAAACGGACGTTCATTAAAGTTATCCATTGTGGGTGCCGCGTTTGCTTACGGTGGAGAGTATTTTTCAGTTTGCTTTTCAGCTCTGGGGAAGACTTATTGCTTTGACGAACCAATCGGAACACTTCTTTGAAATGATTTACTGTCAAAACATAAACGACTTTTTAAAGTGGGAACTTATAAGATCTCAATGGATCATGGCTGACGAGCCGTAGATCTCAGCTCAGAGTCAAAAGCTGTGGCTTACGAGCCGAGAGCCGGTTAATGGCTCGCGAACTGTGACTCCCAGCTCAGAACCAAGAACTGAGTGTCATGAGCTGAGAGCATGATTTGGCTTTCAAGAGCTGTGAGCAAAGAGCTTTCCCAATCCCCGCCTTAAATAAAGTTAAGTGTTTAAAAGACAAGGCTTAGAATCTTTTCGTTCTCGCAGCTCTTTAGTGTCAGCTTTTGCTTCCAACTCTTGCTAACTATTATTGCTTACAGCTCTCTGCTCTTCTGTGAGGCCCGTGAGCCGAGATCCAGCACTCGGCTTAGTCAAAACATCAACAGCTTTCGGCTAAGAGCTAAATTTAAGAAATCGTGAACTTTTAGCATAAACTTTAATTTAAATGGTAAAAATAACCGCGAAATTTGGCAAATTGTTATAGAGTATTAATGAAAGCGCTTGACATTTAAATGACAACTTGTAGCTTAAAATATTGCAAAGTTTTCAGTCAAAAACATAAGGAATTTTGCAAAAAAAATTTCATAGGACCTACGACTTTGATGAAGATGTTGCAGATGACCGTTGAAATCGCATATATTTATAAGAAGTGCAGACCAAAAACAGTGAAATTCGTTGGGAGTTGGCAAATTAAATGAACGGTCAAAATTTTTTATATGACCTGAGTTTATTATGGTTCATTTCAAAATTATATGATCACTTCAAATTGTCTTGAAGATTTAATAGTTAGCAATTCAAGACGGGTAAATAGGAGGTGTAGTTAAAAAAACAAATTTGTGAGAGTCGTTAACACTCACGAATCTTTGATGTGAAACATAATACTAAATTTAAGAGCTTAATTTCAAAATCACCAGCTCTCTTAATGGTATATAAATCAGCAATCACAATCTTCGAAAAGAAGAAAACAGGGAGTGGAAATACTAACAACAATATCATTGTCTGCTGTGTTCTTCCTTCTTTTTTGTAATTATGTTGTCACTGTCATGATAATGTTTGGTCGAATAGACACGAGACACTGTCAAAACAAAGTCAAGTCACCGTTAAGTCACTGTCAATTCACCATTTAGTCACTGTTAAGTCACTGTCAATTCACTGTCAAGTCACTATCAAGTTACTATCAATTAACTCTCAAGTCACTGTTTAGTTGTCATATCAAGTCATTGTCAAGTGTCCGTTATGTCACTGCATTGTCAACTCACTGTCTTAGTCACTTTCAAGTCACTTTTTAGTCAAGTCACTGTAAAGTCAGGTCAGTGTATAGTCACGGTTAAGTCACTGTTAAGTCACAGTCACTATTTAGTCACTGTTTAGTCACCGCTTAGACACTAATTGGTGACTGTCAAGTCCCTGTTAAGTCACTGTTGAGTCACCTCCACTTTCCTTCCACTTTTCCCTCTCTTTCCACCCACTTTTCCCCCACTTGTTCTCCTCTTTCCTCCCTCTATCCATCCACTTTGATAGATGGAAATTCTCAAGAAAGCTTCACTTTATAGTGTAAGTCAAACGGTCAAACAAAATCGCGAAATATGCAGAAATTTTCGATTTTAGATTATTGTAAAGATTTAACAGTTGACAATTGTGGACGGGTAAATAGGATTGTCATGAGGATGGGTAAATAGGAGGTGTAGGTCAATTGGTCTAAGTAAAAATTTGCAAAGTTTTGGTATTAGCTAAGATTATTATTAGGAAGAGAAGTTAACACCATACTTTTATTATATTTTACTTGATTAACTCGAAACTAAAAGAACCATTTTCTCAAAATGGATTATTTTGAGTTATGCCAGGGTTGAAGTAAGTGATAAGAAACAAGTAAGAGTGTTGCGGTCGAGTGGCCCGACAGCAAAATACCCTTTACCAATTAATGAAGATCCGATAGCTTTAAATTCCTTTTATTTTAAAAATTATTTGAATAAATAGGGAGGCACACTTGCATATCTTCGGCGTTACACAGAATAGATAGGTATTGGGCCTAACTGAATATATATTAAGTCACTAGGTTCAAACTTTAAAACTGTGGCTCTGAAAATGAAGGAGGAATATGCCAATCCAGGAGCAAACTTGATCTGGGTACTTGTGGCTCCATCAATTATAGTCTCTGAGATCGACGCGTTCATACAGATGGACAGACAGACAGACGGACACGCGGACATGGCTAAATCGACTCGGCTGTTGATGCTGTTTAAGAATATATAAACTTTAAGTGCTTTTTGATGAGAAACATCTTTAATTTCGGTACGGAAGATTTTAGTAGGAGCAAAAGTTGATTTCAGCGTCACGTGACGCTGACGTATACATATTTTGTGTTTTGTTTTGTGGAGTGTCCTGGCAAACACACACAGGAGGATGGGCAGTGGGGGAAAGAGGATGAAAAGATGCTGAAGATTGGGAAATGGGGGGATTGCGAACTGTGTGAGATCAGAATGGGATTTGGGCGGGTTCTAGGTGGGATCTGGGTTTGATTTTGGGCGGATTTGGATGAGATGTGGGAGGGGTTTGGATGGGACCTGGGTGGAGTCTAGGTGGGTTCTGAGAGGGATCTGGTTGGGATCTAAGTGGGGTCAGGGTGGGATTTGTGAGGGATCTGAGTGGTACCTGGGTGGATTCTGGGAGGGGGCTGGTTGGGATTTGGGTGGTATCTGTGTGGGATCAAAGCCTAGTAAGTGTTAACGCCACTCACACCTTTTTATATTCTTTTCTGTCGTTCTCTTCTGAGCCCGGCTCCGAGGGCAGGAAATGTAGCAACGGAGGCTTGACACTCTCAGTCTGTGTCAGCAAAGTCAAAGTCTTATTGCGAGAAAAACTGAACAACTGAACCAACAAAAAGCAGGTGAGTAAATAACTAAACACCCGGTTAAAAGTAAGCAACTAAACGCAAAATACTATTGTATAAAATCTGTTTTACTTGTTCAGTTAAGGAATTACGTCATGAGTTAATTGTACTTAAAAATTAACCCACAATTTTAACATGCCCTGAAATGTCTCTGCCTGATTGCTCCATTCCGATTCCGTTTTAATTTTCAATTTTGCCCATCATTTTATTTACGTGAATCGAATTCTTGTAATTGTTCTCATTCCTGTGTAAACCAGAAACCATTTTGTTGCTCTTCAATTAAAAGTCATTTGGAAATGGCCCATAAACGCCCCCTGGCCTTCTTCTGAGACAAAGTCGCGCCTTGATTTTCGGGCGTGTCTAATGAAGCGGCAACCAATTCGACTTTTTGGCCGCATCATCAAATGAGGCGTCATTAAGTAATAAGTCTTTTGGTTCCGACTCAAAGTCGGAAGTGCTAAAAACAAAACCAAAATAAAGAAGTGAAAAAGTTAAGGCAAAAGCTATTAAAAGCAACGCCCACCCCACCCCGAAAAGGCTCACGCCGCCCTCCGGCCAAAGCGAAACCGCTTAACGACTTCATTAAGCGAGGGATAAGAAGGCGTTCTCGGTGCACGGGTGGGTGGGAATTTAAGTTTTAAGCAATCCTACTGCAACTGCCAGTCAATCAGTCGGACAGTCAGCTCCGACTCCGGGTCCGAGTCGCCATCTCAAGACGTGGCGCTTCCGTTTCCGCTTCGAGAAAAGAAAAATGGGAATTGCGCCAAACTGACAACACTTTTTCTGTTTCTCCTTTTCTTTTCCCAACATTTTCAAGTGTTTCATTTCTTTGCCCGTGCAGCTGCGCTTTTCTGTGAATGGCGCGAAAAGTGGTTTCTATTTATTTATTTATATTCCCATTGTGCAAGTTGCATGGGGGAGCGAGGAGGGAGGACAGAGAGTTCGATACCAAGACGATTTGGTGGCTAAGCGTTGGCTAAGCCATGAACTAGCTGGGAGATTAGCTGGCGAAGCCCCTGGGGAATGGCAAAGTTGTTGAAATCCCTCACTCTCCCTTTAAGCCAGTCGCCTTAAAGTATGCCAGGGGCAACAGTTTGGGCCAGAAGACGTTATGCATTTGTAAATGTGTTAAGCGCATAAGTTTCAGTTTCTACCGCTCCGCCTCCTTGCACAAAGAAAGAGCCAAAATGCGAGTGGGAGAAACTTTATAATCCTTTACGGAGCTGAGAACTAATTGCAATGTAAATAAATTACAGGCGACACTAACAGCTCCGCCTGCCGTCCCCTCAGCCATATTTCACTCAATATTCACAAGCAGGCAAAACCCGAAAACCCCAACCCCTGTGCCCCTTAGCTGTGTCGCAAAAACGCATTCAACTCGACTTAACTAACTATTAAGGACTGCTTCAAGTTTTATACAGGATATATGCATGTATTTGCACTAGTTGTTCTTGCTTCCAGACAGAATGACTTTGATTCCACACAAGACAGAGAGTGTGAGAGAGAGAGAGTATGATGGTTTTGGGTTAAAGTTGGTGACAAGCCGGATTATTCTTGATATGAGATCTTGCTTTCTGCTATAGACTGACAAAAGTTTATTGTTAAAATGTAACGATTTGGGTCTTAAGATCAGGGTTTGTCAGGAAGAGCGAGAGCGAGCGAGAGAAGAGTGTAAATTGCAGTGAATTGCTTCATAGACTAAAATTGAGAAACATGAGATAATTTGAATTTGGCGTCCACAATAACAGATACCACTTATAGGTGCCAATTTTTCTGTTCTTTTTTCAACACATCACAAAGAAGTGCCGGTTTTTGCTGTCAAGTCGTCTTGGAATTCCCAAACGATTATGCCAGCTCTGGCATGGAGAGGTAGCTGTTGGCTCACTGATGATTTGGTATCAAGGATTTTGTCGAGCCGGTATAATATTGAAGGTGAGATAAAATACAATTATTAAACCAGTAAACTATTGAATTGTATCGAACGAATAACGATTTGGGTAACGTTTACTGACTTGGCCGATCGCTTTTTTCCGGTTACGGTTATATCACGTTTGTGGGATATCGGTTACGATTATTAACCTAATTCTGTTTGGGGTTTCGGTTAAGCTTACGGTTATCAGTATAAAATAGCAGTTTGACAAACAATGCAGACAAATGCGGTCCCATTTATAATCTCATTTATTGAGAAAATGTATTGAGCTCAAATTTTTTATACAGAATTTCCACCTTTATTTTCGCCCATTTTACAGTTTAACATTATACGTATTAAATAAAAGATAAGAAGCTACTTCATTCTCAAAAGTATCGTGTTTGTGTGCGTGATCTTTCTTGCAATAACAATCAAACATATTAAAAAGCCCCATGCATCTCACAAATTTTGGCGCAAAACGCTAAAGTGTTTTAGTAAAACATGTACAAGCATTGCGAGCGCATCCATCCATATTCGACAATCACAGATTAGCGTTTTTCGCCAAACAGAAAATTAATTTTTCTTTGTTAAATCATATTAGCAATAGACTGCCAGTACACATAAAGGGATGACTCTTTTTCCTTAACGTTTTTCAGTTATTTAAGTTTATATCGAAATTGATCAAATTAGGCGAAACAAATTATAGCACCACTTTTCAAAAAAGGATTTTAAATTAAAAGAAATGGCCAATAGTTTTGGAATTCATTAGTTAACAATTTTGAACTATTAATACTAAATCTATAATAATTATTTAATACTGTACTGTCTTTTAGGGTCCATAACAACTTCTGACATGAAATCAACTAAGTCCTGGCATCGTTTTAGGGAAGTTTTGAACTAGGACTGTGTAATTTCTTCCCAACGTGATCCGATAGTGGTTGACTTGAAAGCAGCAACGGCATTCTTGACGTCAGACCACAGTTTCAGGTAAGGCAACTAAGCGGGCCACTCCAAAACGATCACGTTGGTTTGGTTTCACTTTTGCTTTTTGTGTCCAGTTATCCTAGTTTTAAGTTAAGTCTTTGTCGTCCCTACATACACATTTTGTATACGTTGGTTCCGTCACCAGCACATGGAATATGGTAAATAATATTGTTTCCATTTTGCTGTTTGTCTTGCTAAAGAACATAGCAGTAGTATAAATTGGTTTGTTTGCTATTCTGGCTGTATTTTTGTTGTAGCAATCGGATCCGGTCAGTCTGTTAAACAACTTCGGAATGTATATTATCGATTTGAATATTTTTCGCGAGTTTTCTTCTTTGTGTGTACATTAGACCGTACCTGTCTTATATGAAAAGTAATTTTATACCCGTTCCTTGTAGAGTACAAAGGCAGAAGGAATCATTTCCGACCATATAAAGTATATATATTCTTGATCAGCATCAACAGCCGAGTCGATATAGACATGTCCGTCTGTCCGTCCGTCCGTCTGCCTGTATGAACACCTAGATCTCAGAGATGGTAAGAGATAGAGGTTTGACATGTACAAATGCTTCTTTTATCTGCGCGCAGATCAAGTTTTTTTCAAATCTTGACCACGCCCCCTTCCGCCCCCGCAATTTGGAAAAAACGTTATATCTCCTACAGTTTTGAAGAAAGACTATTCGTATTTTCTAAACATAGTTAGTAATTAGCAAAATGAATCGATTTGCCGAAAAAATGATAAAGATCCGAACCAAGCCCCCCCCGCTAATACCCCCCTCCCACCCTAAAAAAATGTTGCATACTTTTCGGATGGTCGCCATAAGGAACGCAGGAACACTGTTAAACATGTTTTCTCATGAGTAACGAGTATATTGAAGTCGGTTAGAGCCGACTTTAACTTACGCTCTCGTTTGTCTAGTTCTTAGCACAACATGGCTCAAAAAATTCTGTATATTTTATAGAAAATATGTCAAAAATCCAAAATCAGATATTTTGAGGTTTGATCTCCTCGAGAAGGCCTTTCAAATGCCATATCCTTCTGGAACCAGTCAAGCTTTACTGTATTGTCTACTCTATGTACGGTGGTTTCTAGAAACGATAGTTTCGCATCCTTTTCCACTTCACAGGTGAATTGTTATCCTTATGATATTTATTTAATGTGTCCACAGTGTATTTAATTTCGTTCTCAATTGCGAAAAGGTCGCCTACATATTTGGTCAGTAATCTGGCTTAAAAGTTCTTCCATTGCAATATCTGCAAATATTGGCGATGCTGTGGAACCCAATTGGAAGGCCTTTCTGTTTACAAAATCATACGATTTCCATGAACAGTTTTTTAGTTATGATCTTATGTACTTCAATCTCGTTCCATCTTTTTTGGAAGACTTCTAAGGCCTGTTCAGTTGGTGTACTTGGAAATAATTACTCTACTTCAAACGATACTTGCTTCTCAGTGGTCAAGTTCTGCTCCCGCAGGCCAACAGGCAGGACAGTACCCTATAAAAATGCATCCATGAAAGTGCCCATGGCATTGCCTATGACATCTAAATTTTCCATTATTAATTTTATAAACTCTATTATTTTATTTGCGTTTGCTTGCCAATTTTTATAACAAACAACAGCTGACTTTTTAAAATTATCAAACAATTTCCGCTCTGACAAAATTGTCCGTCATATGTCATATGTATGTAATATGTTCTTTGTATATATTCATCTAATCGAAATTTTTACCAGAAGAGAAAAAACCGAAATAAACCCGTATATTTCTTTCGGTTACGGTACTGATAACCGGTTATGTAAACAAAGGCTATACGCTTACGGTTATAACAAATTTACGCTTACGGTTTTATCTCTTGCTGAACCTATTCTGTTGAGCGGAAGTGTGTTTCTCAATTTCATTGAGCATTATTGTTGTGGCTTTCTTAGATTTCTTCGCAGTCTTGTAGCCTTACGCACGCTCCTAAAGTGGTGTCCGTGTCTACCGGAGCAACTTCTCCTTCGATTTTATTAGGGTATTCTCGCATGCCCTTATGATGGTTGCAGCTCGTCCTTGCCCGGCTTGTGTCATTATGACTTCCTTGCGTGCGCCTGCCCGCCTGGGCGACTGGCTTGTCCTCTTGTCGATTTACATGAGTTGCAATTAGTGCGCTCTCCAGCCAAATCCCTGGTACTTGTGTAGCTTTCGTCCACCCATTTCGGGTTTTTGGACCATTGTTTGCGGTATGCTTTTGTGTGGCCCAAATGTGTCGGAAAGTGTGTGTTGCGTTTCTCAGCTCCCCCCGGTCCCCATGTGTGTGTGTGTGTAACTCATGCCTATCAACTGCATCCGGCCGGCACATCCGTTGGGTAACAGCTTTCAGCTTTTATGGCTTTTAAATAGTTGCAGCCAGCAGGTTCCCTTTTTGACAGGATCTCTTGGCAGGCGCCAAATTTATGACTGTATTAAAGAGTTTTGCTTAAGCGCCGTTTTTGCATAGTTTTTGTCGCCCGAGCTGTCGACCACTTGAACTTTGTGCCAACGGCATCCAGCTCGGCCGAGTGGGCGTGGCTCGAGCATCTTTGAAGAAACTGCTTCAAATTGAGCTTAAAAACTTGCTCCTCATCAATTCTAAGGGCCGGGCGGCTGGCATGGGCTGTCCGACTGCAGTTTTGCGGTGAGGATACGTGCAAAAGTTTGCTCAGCTGTGGATGAGGCTGCTGGTGTCCTTGCTCTCCCACAGCAGCAGCACATTACAATTGGGGGCGCTGGCGGTGGGCGGTGGGCGTGGCCTGCGTACATGTGTGTGCAACTGGGCAACTATTTAAATGTTGTTTTAAGCTTTATTGTGGGCTTGGGTTCAGCTGCCTCCTCCCCGGGCAGAGTTGGTCCTGCATGTTGCTGATTTCCTGTTGCAGGATGTGTCGAAGGATATGGCTGAGAGTGCCGGGAACCAAAGTGCTGCCACAGTTTGCTGCCACTGAATGTTGTACATTGTGTTTGTTATGTTGCATCTCCTGATTGCCGCAATGATACTTGATGTCCATCCATCCCCATTCCCGTTCCCGGCCGCCCCTCGGCTCTGGCTAGCATGCTCGCACTTCATTTGCCTCTTGAAGAGCGCTGATAATGCACGCATATTAAGTTGGTCCTCCCACCCAGCAGCAGCAGCAGCAGCAACAAGCACGCCAGCAACAGCTACGGCCACAGCAGCAGCAGCAGCAAACTTTGTTGTATTTTTAGTGTACAACATTAAGGACATGCCATCCGCTCTCCGCCCTCCGCCCTTCGCCCCTCACCCGTTCAGGCATTGTGTTGTTGAAGCTTAGTCAACTTCAAGTCGAGAGTTAGTTTATGGCCAGCAGCTCATCGTTGTTGTTGTTGCTGCGGTGTTGCCGTTGTCGTCTCAAGTTCTTATGTGAAGTGCACTCTTTATGTTAATAGTTGACACTAATTAGGTATGTTTGCACAACAAAGCGCTACACACACACACACACACACACACACACGGCATTAGCATGCATATTAGTGTGAGTTGTGTAAATGCGAGCCTGGCTGGGCTCGGTTATTCGAGTAGAATCTACAAAAACATCACACAAAAGACTTTGTTAGTGGCGCCTTTATGGTTCTGCCTTAAAGTACAGGTGTCACTGGCTAAGTGAGATGATTGTTCAGGCAAGTGAACTGTAGCTTTGATAAGCTATAGCTAACCAAACCCTTCATATTAAGGAAACCCCTTACCTGATTTTGTTTCTTAACCATTCCTCTATTCCAGTCTCTCGAGTTTAACCGGCATGTCGGGTGTTAGCCCCATGGACTGACCCATCTTTGATCCGCCAAAAAGACTTCCTTTTTGGAAGATGGCGCTTTGTTTTTTCAAAGATACTTCCATCCATCTTCGCTTTGCCCCTTCGCCTAAGTGAACCATTTATAAGATTGATATGCAAGTTTTGTTAAGATGAAACCAATTCTTTGAGTTGAAGAAGTTTTAGAAACGGGTCCCCAAAACGAACAATAAGCTGGACAACGGTTAGAAGCCTCTGAGTCATAACTTAAGATCTTCTGCTTTCCACTAAAATGGACTGGAGTGAATCGACTTAAAAATTTGTCCAACTTTTTTGTGGTATATTTTGTTATTACGCAAAGCCACCCACTCACGTTTCCGCATAGCCAATTTGCCCTGTACCTCTTGGGTATGATTCACATCCTTGTTTCTGTTATTGTTGCTCCACATAACACGGTGTTAAGCAGAGGGCACAACTATTACTTAATCATTTTAACCTGTTTAAGCGGCTTAATGTGTGTGTGTGTGTGTTTGAGTATAGGTTTCCAGTCCCGTCCTCAAGTACCACACGAGCATCTTAAAAGTCACTCGAAACTTTATCCTCCGTGCCGCCCCTCCAGTCATTTGTAGTAGTTGTTCCACAAAGTGTAAAACTAGCCGTGGCTTTGTGACAGCTGCTCCTCCTGCTCCTCCATTGTCTACCAAATTTAACGCTGCTTCCGTGGCGCACCAATTTCAAGCCCCTCCCGCTTTTTCACCGAACCAATTCTCTAAGCCCAAGCTCATAGTTATATGCATATATACATTTAAGTATGTGTGTGTGTAGGTAGGTAGTTGTGGACGCCCACCAATCACGCATCCGTTTTTGTTGCTTTTAATGAAATTTTAATTTGCTGCGGATATGCGCAGTCAGTGTGTTTGCGAACTTCGTCAGACGCCGCTGCGTCAGCAATGGGAACACATCGAGTATTGAAAGTGCCGAAAAGGGGGGCTAGGTGTGAGGGGATGGGCAGTTCAGTTCAGCCCAGATGGCCAGCAGCACCAGCAGCTCCTCTATGCGCCACACACAATTACTTAGACTTATGTATGATTTATGTCTATGGCTCTTTGGCTTTGAGTGCACTGAAAGAAAAGTCCGTAAATACAATTGAGAAAAAGTTGAATAAAGTTAAGGAAATTTCTATTTGCTGTTCGTTTTGGTGGATCTAGAGCAGGGGTCGGCAATGTGTGCAGAGACCTCGGCAGAGATTCAGAATTTTATTTCTGTTTTTAAGCCAAGTGAATGTGAAAAGCTCAACCCAACTTGAGAACTCGACTGCTAACAATGCACACTGGTCCAAATGCCGAAATTTTTGGCAGAAATTCAATTTTTTTAAAGTTTTTTTATGCAAAAACTATTTTTTCCGAAAGAATTATCTAGGTCAGTTAACAATAATATTGGTTGAATTTGAAGCACAGCGAATTTAAGCAGTCCTGCAAGCCAGCTGTTCGTTTATCATAGCCTTTGAATAAATATTCGTCGAATGTTGAAGTAAAACAAAATGAAATCAAAGTTTAAGGCATGTATATTGTACATTGGGTTGGACCCCATGAGTATGAAAAGTTTAAGGCCATGCTCTCACCCCCTATCTGATACTTTTTAATGTATTACGCTCATTATAATTAAAACAAAAGTAAAAAGTCGAGTCTTAACGGGCGCGAATAGCATTTAAAGTTTTTGTATATATATTGCTCATACGCAGTGTTTCCTGTTATAATATATTTTTCATTTATAAATAGTCGGCGCTGATTTTATTTTAAAACTGTTCATATGAAACATAAAAAAAGACTACTTCTATGTGTTATTTAAAAAAATGACAGCTATTCAAATGAGCTAATAATTTCGTTCTAAAAATGTGTATTCAATGAACGTATCGTATGAGTGATGTTTTTTCAAAACTTTAAGGCTCTGTCGCGCCTAATTTAAATTAAAATAGAATTTTTTGATTTTAACAATTATTAATTATAAACCAAATATTAGCTTTGGGAGTGCTGAGACCTCTGGTTTTCCATTTTGCCGTTGTGGGGTCTGGCCTAATGTACATAATGCGAGGATATTCATCTTTTTTGCCCCTTTTGCTTAGATCGACTTTGTCCAGACAACATAGATTGGAATCATGATACAAAAAAAAAGAAGAACTTCTAGTCATTGATCTTCTGGACCTAATGGGGGCGTATGTGGTCAGGTAAAGCTTCTGATCGGTTCAACTTGGCGAACCCAGAGTGATCCTGACTTACTACGTGTCAAGTCGACTCATACCTTCTCGTGGTGACCACCGGAAGCAGTGGCAATGCACCCGCATTTGCTGCTGACTAACGTGAGCGGCGGTGAATGTCCTCAAGGAATATTCATCGAACGTTACCGCACTCCAGGAAAGGAGGCGATGGATTGGATATGGAAGCAGGATAATAACCCTACCAAAGGAGAAGACAGAAAAGAAAACTCCACCCTGTGAGATATACTACAACTTCCAAGCACGAGTTTGGGTGCGGCTTTGCAGTGAGTGATAAACTGCGCCACTCCGTCATCAGCTTTACACCAGTGACGAGCGGCTTGCCGCTCTCAGACTCAAGGTCAAAGGTATTATTAATATTAGTCTTATCTGTGCTCACGCACCAACAGAGGAGTTGAAAGACCCGATAAAAGACGAATTCTATGAGCGCCTGGAACAACTAAAGCGCTGCCCACGAAATAAAGGTAGTGCTAGGCGATTTTAACGCGAAAATCGGGAGAGAAGGAGTTTTTGCTTCGACGGTCGGACGCTTTTGCCTTTTTGAAACTACCTCTGGTAACGGAGGTAGATCTAATAGACTTCGCTGCGGGCCGGAACATGGTCATAAGTAGTACCAGATTTGAACACCTCGACATCCATAAGGCGACCTGGAAGTCCCCTGGTCAACGAACACGAAATCAGATTGATCACGTTGTGATCGACGGAAGGCATTCATCGAGTGTACTAGACGTGCGTGCGATTCGAGGAGCCAACATAGACTTGGATCATTACCTGGTTGCAGCCAAGGTACGCACGCGGCTCAGTGTGGCACATGCCTCACGCTCTGGCACACGTCGAAAGCTAAACGTCGAGAAGCTGCAATCACAATGAACCTCCGAAGCCTACACAGCTAAACTCGCCCAACTCAGCTCAAGGACTACTCCCCATTCCCTTCCGATATAGGCGAACAGTGGAATCGTATATCACACTCCATGAGAGCGGCTGCCGAGAAGGTACTCGGGTATCAAAGGCGGTCTTGGTACGATGAGGAGTGCCGACGCGCTACTGCAGAGAAAAACGAGGTCTACAAGACATTTTTGCAGACGGAAGCGGATGCTGATAAAGACTTATACCGAAAGAAAAGGAAAAAGGAGAAGCGCCTATTTAGAAGAAAAAAGAATGAGCAGGAAAGGCGCATGCGCGAGGAAGTCGAGATGTTATTCGGCATGAGCGAGACTCGAAAATTTTACCAAAAGATTAAGCAACTAACAGAAGGTTTCAAGCCCAGAGTCGCACAATCCAAAGACGAACAGGGGAATCTGATCACAGATCCGCAAGTGGCGCTTAACAAATGGAGAAGTTACTTCTCCGATGACGAGCATGATGCCGCCTTTAGAGATGAAACGATGCCACCAATCGACAACATAGAGATAGACCCGCCGACTCAACAGGAAGTCTGTTTAGCCATACGAAGGCTAAAGAACAACAAGTCGCCAGGCGCTGATGAGCTGCCCGCTGAATTGTTCAAGGCTGAGACGAAGAATTGGTAAGGTGCATGCCCCAACTTCTGTGCCGTTAGGGTTGCAAAGCTGCCCGACGAGGAACAGTGTTCTCTGTCCAATCTTTAAAAAAGGAAACCCTGCAGTTTGCGCCAACTACCGCAGGATCAGTCTCCTCCCCATCGCATATAAGGTTCTGTCCCGCATTATTTGTAAACGTCTAAAGCCGCTTATTAATACACTGATTGGACCTTATCAGTGTGGCTTTAGACCTGGTAAATCCACCACAGTCTTCTCCTGGAGAAGACCTATGAGAGAAACATCGAAAATCACCATCTTTTTATCGATTACAAAGCCGCTTTCGACACGCCGATAAGGTCAAGGTTTTTCGAAGCCCTGTCTACTTTAGGTATTCCAGCAAGGTACGTTCGACTTAGCATGATGACGTTGAGAAGTACGCAAAGTTCCGTCAAAATAGGAATGAACCTCTCCGAGCCTTTTGATACCAAAAAAGGTTTTAGGCAGGGTGACACCTTATCGTGTGACTCCTTTAATCAGCTGATGATGTATATATGGCGCCAGTGCCCAAATGCCAACAGATCGCGCACCATCTTTAATAAAGATGTAATGCTACTCGCATATGCTGATGATATTGACATTATCGGCAAAACCGAACAGGCAGTAAGCAAGGCGTATTCAGAGATTGAGAAGCAGTCTAAACTATTGGGTTTAGCGGTAAACGAGGACAAGACGAAGTACCTAGTGTCCTCGAAACAGAAGTCCACGTGCCTTGGGCAATCTGTTGGAATGGGAGAGTACAACTTCAAAGTTGTAGAGGACTTTGTCTACCTTGGAACGATGATAACCGGCGACAACAAGAATCACGCTCGCAAATCGATGCTATTACGGGCTTAGTAGGGAGCTCAAGAGCAGAAACCTCAAGCGAAGAACAAAAATAGCGCCATATAAGTCGCTTATCATCCCAGTCCTGCAATACGGCGCAGAAGCATGGGCAATATCATCAGCGGATAAGGCGGCGTTTGGCGTTTTCGAGCGAAAGATTCTTCGCAGGATTTATGGACCTTTGAAAGTGGGCAAGGATTTTCGCATCCGAAGGAATGACGAACTGTATGAGCTCTATGGGGATACTAGTCTGGTCAAGCGCATAAAGCAACTGCGGCTGCGCTGGTTGGGACATGTTACCCGTATGGATGAACAAGCTCCAACAAAAATGGTCTACAAGAGGAATGCGAAAGAACTGGGACAATTCAAGGTGGGACGACTAGGTGCGGAAAGACATTTCCAAGCTTGGCGTGAAAAACTGGTGCCAGCTCGCACGGTCAAACGGTTGTGATGCAAACAACGGGGCAATAAAGAAAAAAAAAGAAGTATCTGAAGAAAAATGTTATTGGGCGGTCGGGGAAGGTGCGGAGGGGGTTGAGGTGATTGACCTGATTGTTTATTAACATTTAAGATTTGTGGGATTTACTTGTGCTGAATGCAGATATTTTAGAATTTATGTTTTCCAAATACATTGCCATTTATATAGCGGCAAAGAGGGGAGTGGTCCGATCAGTCAAAATTTTTTCTCAGGCTTTACATACTCTATTAGCATAAGGTGTACCAAGTTACAGATCTGTAGCTACAGTTTTCTAACGAGGACAAATAGCTTTTCAGCCGCTGGCCAGCAGTCGATGAAGTAGATCAGAGCTGATTTGTGTCGCTTTATGGCCTCGCTTACACTTTCCAGCACACGAACAACGATCCCTACGCTTCTTGACCTGTTACCTGGACTTCTCTCAGTGTATTCCAATATGCTGATGTTCTGTGCCATTGGCACACACACACAGAATACATGTTGGGGCATCAAGTCGTGCATTGGACTCGCGCATTTGTAGAATAGTTTGTGTTGCTATCTGTGTGCGTGGAAGTGTGCGGGTATTTGTGTATTTCAGTTTCTGTTGAACGCTGAAAATCTCGCGCTGCATGTGGACAACAACAATGGAGAGCTTGTCGATATTTAGCCTAATTTGTAGTGCTTCCACAGCAAAGTGGTGCCAGGGGAGGGGAGGCACATGAAGTTCTTCTGCTTTTTGGCAGCGTAATTTTTTAACTCGCAGGCGGCTTTGATGTGTGCTACCGTGTTGATTGATGGGATGTGCAAAGTTTGATTGAAAACCGTAGAGGAGGGGCGTTGTGGGGGAGTTGGGAGGGCTTGGAGAACTGTAAATCATCGAGGAAATTGAATTTTGAAAGTTCCTGATGGGTTGGCTAATGTGAGAAGTGTCGGTCGTTCGGTAAATGGGAATGGCATCGAATACAATTCCACAAATTCAGTTTCGAATATGAATTTTTTATCGCTATTTTTGTGCCACGTAATGGCAAAATGGCAAATGAAATACATAAACAATTTATAAACGTGAATTATCACAAAAACGTAAAAATGATAAGGCAAAAATGCCATCACTCAGGACAGGACAGGAGCTGGCGGCAAACCATGACAGACTGACATGGCGGCGGCGGGGGGGAAGGTAGACAGCCAGCGATTTGTATAAAGTTTTTCCATCTTTTCTCTTTTTACGTCTATGTTGGGAAGGGGGCAGCGAGGGCGGAGGGCGGAGGCGGAGGGGGCGTGTGCGTTACAAGACAATAATTGTGGCTTGAAGCGAATTCTCCGTCGCAAGTCTCGAGTGTCGCAAATAAATGTGATTACATTGCCTGCAGAGGGTGGCATCCAACCAGGCCTGGATTCGGGAGAGTAACCACCAAATCTGCTAGCAGTGATTTGTCACTTTGAGGCCTCATCCTCTTCGATGTAGTTGTCGGTTTTTTTCGCTTATCTTTTCTAGCCCCATAAAGCCAGCATCTGCAGTTGAAAAAGTGTGGGCCAAGTCAAGTGGTTTAGTGGATGTATCTCTGTGCTTGTATCGAAAGGTAAGCTGGATTCCATCCACTGGACCAACGATGCGACAAAAGATGCGAGCGAGTCAAAAAGAGCGTTGGAGGTCGAACTGTGAATGCTTCATCTGAGCACTGGGAGAATTCGTATTGCGTCAGTAGTTTTGTTGCTACTTGATACGGTCTCACTACTTTCTTACATTAAACTGTGCTCTATTTAGAGCTTGCGAGGAGCGCGGTGTGTATTCCTTCGATTCCAATAGAAGGAACCGAAGGTAGGTACCGAAGGTAGGTACCGAAGGTAGGTACCGAAGGTACAAAGAGTATATTAAGTTTGTGCAAAAGTATGTAACAGAGAGAAGGAATCATTTCCGACCCTATAAAGTATATATATTCTTGATCAGCATCAACAGCTGAGTCGATATAGCCATGTCCGTCTGAACGTCTGTCCGTCCGTCCGTCCGTATGAACAAACAGATCTAAGAGATGGTAAGAGATAGAGGTTTGACATGTATGGGACAAATGCTTCTTTTACTTGCAGGCAGATCAAGTTTATTTTCAATTTTGGCCACGCCCCCTCCCACCCCCGCAATTTGGAAAAAACGTTATATCTCCTACAGTTTTGAAGATAGACGATTTGTTGAATTATTTTTATTTATTTTGAAAAATTTGGTATGAAAGAAGACCAAAAACAGTTTTATTGTTATGACAGCAAAAGTGGACTTTGCATTTAGGACATTGGGACATTGATGTTCCAGTCTTGAATAATCTGCAACATCCTTTTTCACCAAATCCTAGCGGTTCAACTTTAAACCGGTTTGCAGTCCTGAAATCAATTACTTCTGTCCAACAAAGTGGAGAAATACTTCACTCCCCAACTACTCTCTGGAGGTTTAAATGGCCTTGTTTCCTGTATCCAGCACTGCGGAAAATTCCTGTCAGGAATTTGCTAATTATTTCTTGTGTGTGTGGAACATAACTAAGACAGTGTGACCATGCAACGAAGAGGTGGAAGGTCACTCTGATCAATCAGCTGTTTGGCACTGTTAACTTTTTTAATTTAAATAAATTTAAAATATAAATAACTAGTTGACCCGGCAAACGTTGTTCTGCCACATAAATTGTGTTTAGGCTATATAGAAAATAGGCCGTCACGCTTCGCCGCGCCTTCAACAGTATAGAACCAACCCACACCCACTTCAGGCCCACATCCCACCCACTTGCCACTCACATCCCACCCACATCCCTCCCACTTACCGCCACATCCCACCCACTTTCCCCCCACTTCGCACCTACATGCCACCCACATTCCACACACTTCCCACCCTCTTCCCAACCACTTCCCGCCCAAAACCACCCACTTCCCATTTACATCCCACCCACTTCCCCGCCCACATCCCACCCACTTCCCGCCCACTTCCCACCTACATCCCACCCACACTCCACCCACTTGCCACCCACATCCTACCCACATCCATCCCACATCCATCCCACATACCGCCACATTCCACCCACATCCCACACACTTGCCCACAGACCACTTCGCGTACTATGCTTACAACTTATGTTTTGTTATGTGTAATTTTGAAAATGAATTTGACTCTAATCGCTGGCTACTATAGTTTCGCCCATACAACCTTGACCACCCACTTTCCACCCAATTTTCCGGAAGATTGGTATGCAGTTGTGGTCGAATTTTCATATAGATCTTTAAAAATGAGTTTGAACTTGATCGGATAATAAGCAAAAAAGTTTCATACAACAGTTTTTCGCGAATTTTCCGACTTTGGGGATAAATTTTCCAAAATTTGAAAGTCACTTTTTTTATGTTTTGTTATGTGTAAATTTGAAAATGAGTTTGGAGCTAATCGCTGGCAACTTAAGTTTCGCCCATACAACCTTGACCACCCACTTTCAACCCAATGGGGGTGAATTTTCCGGAAGATTGGTATGCAGTTGTTGTTGAATTTTCATATAGATCTTTGAAAATGAGTTTGAGCTTGATCGGATGAAAAACAAAAAACCGCAAATGTTCCACATGGGAACGCTGTCGAACGGGATAAAAAGTATCTTATGTCCGTCTCCTGGCTCTAAGCTACCTCCCTACAAATTTTCACCCAAATCTGTTCTGCCGTTCTTGAGTTATAAGTGGTGTAACTAACACGACTTTCTTTTATATATATAGATATTTTCTGAATAAAGCATGCTGCTCGGAGTATGTGCTAAACATTTTATATGTACTTGGGGATAAAAACCAAAGGGCATGACACTTTACAGTATGTCCGGGATGGCACAAAACATCACTGCAGTATGTTGTTATCTGCACAACTTTATAATGCTATTATCCCCAAAGTAGTATGACTTCTTGGTAGGTCGCCAATCAAATAAAGTCTTTCATGGTCGGATACAGGATTTACGAAACACATTCGCATTTACATTAAGGATTTTGTCATCTTAGTGGCCTTGGCTTTGGTAGAAGGGCGAACCGGAACATAGCCGTTAATCGTTCAAAGAGTCAACACGATTGCCATGAGACCCGGAAAAGTAGATTGAGTGCGACTCCTGTGATTAAGAGATCCATATACGGATAACGCTGCTAAATACCTTGGCGTGTCTTGACTAGGAAAGCCCGTGTGACTCGGGCAGTAGCTATGGTTACAGCTAATGGCATTGGAGCTCCATTAAGCCTCTTAAGCCTCGAACCGGTGGATATGGGCGATCCTGTTATGTGGTACGGCATGATCGACTGCCCTAAAGAAACTAGAGTCATCTACATATGTGGTGCCCCTGGTATGAGAGGTATAGAACTACATATGTACATATACATACATATACCGTCTTGGGGTCAACTTTTTCAATGCAATTATCCGCAACAACAAAAAATTCCTGCTCACACTCTTCTGCAACCATATTTGCAAGAAAGTCAATCTCTATAGTTTCTTCTCTTTCCATGATCCCTTCCAAATTCTTCTCCAGCTATGCAAAAATATGTTCCGTCTCATCACCACTTTCTTCGTCAGTAGATGCATCCCAATCAAAGTTAACAGTCCTATCAATATCTTTATCTGACAAGGCTTTTTCTTTTGGTCTCATATCTAAGTACACATGAATTTATTACCACAATGGCCCAAGGGTATCTACAAGCAATACTTATTTCCGAGCGGTTCTCTTAATAATGTTATTCTTGGCAATATCATGACGACTGATAAAGGCCTCAAAAACCAAAGCCGAATCCTTTGTGTCACGGTCGCCATAAAAAAAGTTGCAAATCTTGACACAAGCGAAGGAAAACCCAATCTTTCCATAGGTCCAGCTAAATATCACTTAAATCACACAACGTTCCAACTTTATTTAATAAGCCTCCTCTCAAAATTTGATAGGATTTTCTAAAAAACAAAAAAACCTCTTAAAACTCAAGTTGAACAAATAAAAATGTTTCCAAAGTTGTTAAATTCATTTTGAACAAATTGTCCATCTTCAGCAACTTCATCATAAGTTGATTATGCCTAAAAATTCCCTTCCACCTTCGGCTGTTTGGGCCTGCGGCTGAAATATAACTGTTCATAAATTTGGAGCCCATGAAAATCTGTAATATAAAAATTGTCTATTATCTGCTTTACTTCTTCTGCAATGTTTTTATGTTCTCCGTTTTTTCTTCTTTTTTTTGTTGTCTGACTGGGGGGGGGGGCTGCTTAATACAACAAATATTGAAACAACCCCCCCAGCCGGGGGATGGTTTCATCTCCTCCGTGTTGGGTAATGGGCATTTCATAGACCATTGACCACTGACCAAACGGTAGACACCAGCTGATTAATTGGGTTTCATTCCAAACGGTGTACAGACGGTCACGTTCATGTCCATGTCCATGTCCTGGGCATATCCTGTACGGCTGCTCACTTGCATGCGTGTTTAATACGTTTATTAATTACATTCTGGGGGCCTGGAAAAAATCGGTTTGCAAGAGGTTCAGCAAAGTGTAAGTAATTGTGAGCGAGCGAGAGAGAGCGAGAGAGTGGGGGGATTACCTCGGTGACAATTCTGCTTCTTACTCGTGTCCTTCCACTCGCGTATTTGCGCCAATTAATTTGTTAAATAAACGCATTTGTCCTGTCTGCGCGTGTGTGTGTGTGCGTTAATTATCCTTCGGCTGCTGGTGTACTGGAATTCATGTTGTTAGTTACGGTTACAGCAGCGTAATTGCATAACGGTCTCCCCCCGCCCCTTATTGCCCCATATATTTCAGCGCCTTTAGTCCTGGACAGTTTCTTATTAATTGATTGGCCATTGTGCACATGCTGGCGCTGATCCTGCTCCTGCGTCAGCTACTGCTGCTGCGGTGGCTACTTCTTTTTAATTGAATTCCATTCTGCATTTTTCATAAATCAATTTTAATTGTAGGTAATTATTGGCCATTTTTTTTCTCCCTTTCACCCTCTGCCCGCTCCAATTTGTTTGGCATCATTAATTATGCTGAAATTATTATCATAATCGCTTTATTTCCAGTATGCTGCTCTTTTTTGTGCATTCTGTGGCACCTAGAGTGGGGGCTATGTTCACAACTTGTTTGCCATTCCAGTTAAGTTGTGAGTCAATGTGGCACCCATCTGAAGACAGTTTTTGAGACGTTTTGTTTGTAAGGATAGTATACGAAATAATTTGTGTTGTGATTCTTTGATGTGCGAAAATGCATGAAGAACTTTGAATGGGAGAAACTACTTTTCATTGGATTAACTTGAAAGTCGGCGTTAGGTTGCCTTCACACTGATATCATATACTTGACATGCGAGATATGATAATCTAGCAGACCTGCATTTAATCATGATTCTACTATGAATTTGACAAACTGTTTACATTTGAAACATGCCAAAAACCAAGGGCATAAATTTAAAACCACCCATGGTGTCAAAAGATTTTGGAGAACGGAAAATCTGAAGGTTAAACTGAAATCGTGGATTTGTTGAAAACTGCTGTCTGGTCTGTACTAGAGTTTTTAGAATCGTTCCCCTTTCTTGGTCCCAACTCCAATATTTATTGACCGATCCCAAATATCATCTTCAAATATTAAACTCACGTGTCACGTTTTCCTTAGCAAACTCTTTCGAAACGCGCTTGACCGATTTTAATGAAAATTTTTTTGTATCTACTTGGATGGTGTACCATAGGTTTTTAACTACATTTCGTAACGTTTTGAATTGAATTGACGACGCAGCACATCTGTGTCACTCTGGGAAAATTTTGTAAGCAATAAGTGCTTAACATTAGAAATGCTGGACATTTCGAACATACCAACAGACAGAAGACTCAACTAAAAGACGGACACTGAAAACTGCGCTTAAACAGGAACTTTATCAAAAACTGAAAATTAGTTTAAGACTCCACGTCACACAGTACAGAGGTGTAATAATTGTACATCAACTGTTTTTGTGAATTTTGCTAAATGATGCGTTATTTTTATAGTTTTGCACTGAAGACAGTTGCCGAAGAGAAACCGAAATATATCGGAGAAAAAAGAAACATAAAACTGTTTTTTCTATCAACTTGACCTCGAGCCGGAGAACATTCATCTACAATTAAAAAGGTCGCCAAAACACAATTTGTATTTTATAAAATTACTAAAATATCCGAATATCGTTTTTCATCAATCGTTTCAATTTGGTATATATGTGTGTGAGTTAACAGTAAAACGTAGGGGTGGTTATTTGGGCCGCCGAACGAATGCAGCAAGAACAGATTAACTGTGTTCTTCCGAAGTCAACAACAACAATTGGGGCAGAATCAAGCGCCCTGGACGAATTTTAGAGAGTAATAGAGTAATTGACCGACAATGCCAACTAGTTCATTGAGCATTCACATCTGCTTCATTTCTTCGTCACGCATTCGAATAGGAGTTAGATATCGAATATTCCGCTCATCCGAAAGTCCTGATTGGTGAGCTCAAATTCAAAAATGAGTCCGCTACCACAAATTGAGACGCCACCAGAACCATTGAACGGCTTGCTCATCGGCACTGATCCAGATTCCAACCAGTTTATGAAGTCCATTCGTAAATCTAATTCATGCTTTTAAATGACTTCGTTCGGAGCAACAGAAAAAAAATTAGAGTATACAGACGAGGCCACTAAGTTTGAAACAAATACAACCCATTAGTCTAAAGAAGCATCAAAATATTAACAATGACATTTGTGCTACCTACGTCGCACTATGGTCCCCAATCCCAAAAAGCTGGCCAAAAGTAAAAAAAAAATTGTATTTTCTATAGACTTTTAATGATTGGAATAGTTGTAGTGGTACATCTAGTTTGTATTCTGACCGTTAATAAGGAGAAAGTGCCCCCACTTGGCTCAGGTTTGAACTCCGTTCGTGAGCGTCGAGCATGCCTCTTCGTTTATTCGTCATGCGTCAAATATAACACAACGTTTAGAAGCGTATAGATTCGCGAAAAATTAACCGATTTGGATTCTGAAAAATGGATTCTACTTTAGAAAGTAAGTACAATTTAAACGTATTGCTCAAAATTATTATTAACAATGCATGAAATATTGAATCATTAATAAAAGTAGAGGTTTTTTTTCGGTCATATTATGAAAAATCGTGTTAAAAAAGAAATAAGTCAAAACTCCCAGCAGATCCCACTCTCAAACGAATAAAAAATTGTTATTTAGACAATTCTTTGAAACATAGTCAAAAATTAGCTGCCCATAGCTGCCGGTTTAGTTTCGGTGATTATTTTTGTGTGACAATTGTCGCGACACTACAAATATACACTGCTCGACAACACTCTCCCCCAATTCACCAAACCAACTTTTTCTAAAGTATTTTGGCCCGGTGAGCACAAAAATAGTCATAAAAAAAAATCTGCCGAACAGTTATCGAGATATTATCGATAAACGGGTTTTCGATGTTTCAGCCAAATCAAGTACGCTTCCGAAGAAATTGTCCGCTATTTTGTTTTTCTAATTTTTGACGTCGGATTCGTAATCGGCGACCCCGAAAACCCCCGAGTACAGACTTTCAGCCAAATCAAAAACGTTTTTCGATTTTTGGCCGTGTTTTTGGGATTTGGGACCACTGTGCGTCGGGTTGTCAATTCTTAAAATTTGTTAAATTATTGCGATATTAATAAATATATTTTACAATTTTAAAATAATATAAAAAACTTACTAAAAATTTTGGAGCCTATTCGCGCCCATTTAAACACATTTTTTTTACGTTAAATCAAGGGACTCCATGAAGAAATATGAATACATTAAACATTTTTAGCTAAGGGCCATAATGCTGTCGATGAAGTGATGAAGAAGCTTATGGAGGATCTAACTGAAATTACATATGGAACTAGAGTTATTGGTAGCGATTGCACTTTTCAGTTTGGTGTCGCCTGGAAAAGCTGCCGTAATAGGGAAACTGTAACTATGCTTGAAGTAGGTGCTAACGGCTCTCTTGTTGTTGTTACAGAGCTATTTTGCTGTTTTGAGAAAATGACAAGATGCTGCAAAACGGACATTTGATTTGAATTTTTTTTTTGTTGCGACCAAATATTTTGCAAACAAAATTCTTGAAATGGCGCGCAAAATAATTTAAATTTAGGAACAATTATTTTTCTGATAAATTTTAGGGTAATTTTTATAGATATTTTTCCTAAAATCTTTCTTAAATTGAGGGCAGATTTGCCCTTGAATTAAGAAAAGGAAATGCATAGCAAAAATAGAGCGACCGCCATTAAAGTTAGTAAAACGCACCTTATTTTGAGAAAATCAAGTTTCTTAAATTTAGAAAATATTTGTTCAGAAACTCACCCTAAATTTTGGCAAGATTAATCTAGAAATTCGCCCTAAAATTTAAAAAATGTTAAAAAGAGAGACGTGAGAACGCCACACGCGTGCTCCCAGCTGTGTACATTATTAACTATGGTCAAGTCGCTACGTTTTACTTATGGCAAATAGTCGAGTGGGCTAAAGGCGTCGTACGAGTGTTCAGTATTTGAGAGTTGGTCCCGGTGTATTCAAGTCCCAGTAAAGTACAGTAAAAAAATTGTTAATGTTGTTAAATTGTTGTAAATGTAATTCAACAGCACGGGTTGAACCGTGGTCAGGTTACTATCCAACCTCCCCTAAAATTTATTTTTAAGTGTTTACTGTCAACTGCTTCCTCCTTATCCCAGCTCTAAGCCATAACTCGCTTGGGAATTTTTAAATCGATAAACATACTTTAAAACTTTTTTTGTCATTAGTAAGAATTGTATTTAGAAAACTTGCAAGTAAATTTAATCAAACTTAAACATTTTATTCATATATTAAAGTTTAGAGGTTTGAGCTTGGACCATCAAATGTTTTAGCAGTCTTCGAATCAGTAATTCGTAGAGCAATGAGCATTAGAGATAAAATTCATTTTGCTTCCCAATATTGAGTGGTGGTAAGCGATTGTCCGCACAGGATTATCACATACTACGTTTATGCTATAAAACTCACACTTTCTTTAATTTGCAAAGTCAAATTTGTCAATATGAGAAAGCAAATGATCTGGCAACATCAACGCAACGATAAGAGGTCTGCGTCTCGGCAATTTATGAATTGACGCCGAATTCATGGTCAACTTTTGAGTGTAAGTCAAATTCATAAAATGGTGTTTATCCACGCACTTTCTGACCCATTTCATGAAATGATTTTGCAAAATGGTTAGAGTCTTCAGATAAAGGAAGATGGTCGACTGTACAGTTTTTTCAAGAACCTCCAGGTTCTAGCACTAGCAGTCTTTGCCTATCCATTTGCAAGTCGGCAGAGGTTATCTCATGCCAGCTTTTCTGCGATTGTTTGGGAACTCCACAGGCAGCACATGTGGAAAAACTGACAACAATAAACAATGCTTAATTGACAGAACACTTTGTGTATGTGCGTGCACCCATTTCGGCCCTTCTGTATTAGTGGGGGAAATTCCCTCCCCTCAATTGACACACTTTGTAAACTCTGGAGCAACACCATAGCCGTACCTTGATTTTTCAGTGAACGCATAGAAAGAGTAGAAAGAGAAAAACTTTGCAATTACACGGCGAGGCTAACGGGGGGAAACCTGTCAAAAAAAAAACATTGCTTTTTGTTAGAGAAATAGTAATCGGAAACAAACTGACTCGCAAATCTGCATTAAAACATACATTTATAAAATACTCATGGCAAGTAATCAGAATGATATTTATAAAAAAGTAACGCGTTGCTATTATTCAGTGTAATCAGCATAGAAAGAGTAGAAGTAGAAAAACTTTCCAATTACCGTTTGAAAGAGCGTCAAAAATGAGAGAAAATAAATGACAAAAATCAACACTCTCAATGTTAAGTTTTATTTTCGTTTTATGAGAGGTGCACTACTTACTATAGCCGCAAAATTTAATTTTTTATTTTGTGCTTGCTGACGGTGTAATATTTGTAATAAATTTTTAAATATGCCAAGTGGGCCAGTGCTGTCAGATGTCAAGAAAGGCCAAATTCTGACGCTCAAAAGCGAAATTGTCTGAAAAATTGGTCGCTCCGACAGAGTTGTGCGAAATTTGTGTTAAAAATTGAAATTAATATGGAACAAGCAACACGGAGGACGTAAGCCGAAGATAAGTCAGTGTGACCAGCGACGATTAGTGAGTGCAGCAAGTAACTCATGTGGCTGAGTGGGGCTTACAAGTATTTCGCTGCACCGTTGCACGGGCTTTAACAGAAGATAAAAATGGTAAAAAACAATTAATTCCATTATTTATGATTCTTAAAGCATTTCTGTATTAGTTCCTTTCACTTGATATTTATAGCAGCTTGAAAAAAATTATTAGAACTTGTTTTTAGAGCCGAACCCTTTTCTACTATTTTTTTTTGGTTCCGTTCAGGTACGAGTATGGGAAGAAAAAATTGATCTGCTCCGGTTCAGGTTCGGTTCGGACTTCCCGAAAAATCCAGAGTCTTCAACTTCTATCCAGTTCAAAGCCCTGATTTTGACTGAATTAAGGTTCGCCATCTAATATGGGACCACTAATATAGTTTAATCTGCCCAAATACTGTCGTATAACAGCTCTGTTTACCAACAGACTATTCAATTATTATATCCACCTTCAATTCAAGGACGAAAAATGGGCGAGGGTTGCAAATCGCTTCAATAGCTCACTTTTAACTCAGCTTCATTTCATATTCATGGCTGAAGCCCGATCACTTACGTCGTATTGCTCTTAACTATCCCAGTCATTCATTATGCTGAATGAGCACTTGTATGGTGTTTCTGTGTCCCACTTAAGTACACACACACACACACACACACCTCTTTCATATATAATGTATAGAGTGGGGTGGGGGAAGGTGGCCCAAGGACCCAGTTGGGTCCTCGCACATTTCACATTTCATATTTTACGGCAATTTGCCAACGCAGTTTTTTATACCATTTCTTCGACTTGGTGGTTTGCTTCCTTTTTTTTTTTGGCCGTTGTTTCCTACTCATAACCGGATAAAATACAAATGGCCAAGTTTATGGCCTGACCATTTCAATTTCATGCAGCTTGACCACATTGGGAGCGGGACAGCCAGGGATACTTGAGCTCTCGAACGTTTTTGCTTCTTACTTTCTCAATTTCGAAAAGACACTTGAACACTTCGGCTGCCTCGGCATTTTCATCAGTAAACTACACTGCCTCCTCCTCCGCCTCCTGTCCGGGGTCTTGGGTAGTTGTGGGAGTTGTTCAAACTGTAAGTATCATTGACCTTTTCTGTGGGGCGGGGTTAGAGGTTCGAATAGGCGCAACAGTTGCCAGAAAATTACCTTAAAACATAAACACAGGGAGCAGGCGGGGATGGGGGTGGGGGGAGCGGCGTGTGAAAATAATGAGCAGGCATGCTAAACACAAAGACTGTTTCCAGAGAGATGGCGATGAAGAGGGAGGGGTGGGTTGGTCGGGGAAGGCGGGGAAGGGGGTTAGACGCAACACAAACAAAACGAAATAATTTTTCAGTTGAGAGAAAAATGCAACCGAAATCCCTGGAAAGTCATTTTTGAAACTCTTTTGCCAGGCCAACGTGTGTGTGTGTGTGCGAGTGTGCGAGTGTGTGTGAGTGTGATCCATCATTCAGTTGCTAAACAAACAAAACGAGAGCTCCAGAGCCCGAGCAAGAGCAGCATCCACGTTAATTTGTGGACGGCCGCTCTGAAAATAAAAATTAATATATGCCGCAACACGTTTCAACTTCCCAGCTAGCTGGAGGAGCAGCAGGAGGGGAGGGAGGGGCAGCGGCAGCAGTGCTAGAAGTGTTTGTTGATTTTAAGCCAAAGCAAAAGCAAAAGTTGAAAATAGTTTCCATTGAAAAATCACACCGAAAGAGAGCGAGTGAGCAGAGACCATGTCCATGTCCGGCTCCAGCTGCGTTTAATTGGGTGCGAGGCCTTAAATGTGTGCTCAGTCGAACACCCAAAAAAAAAAAGGAAAATGGATGCCCCAATCCTGCCTAATGAACCGCATTCACTCGAGAACTGCAACTGTCGAACCCGCGTAATTAGATGGCAACCAAACGGAATTTGATTTGTATTCCAACCAACTGCAGACTGCATTAAGCCACCAGCCACCGGCCACCGGCCCACCCACTGTATCCTCAGCCTCCCCAGACATGACAGGACAAAGCTGTAAACAATGCGCAAACAACTCCTCAAGGAGTGTCGCTCGGAATGAGCTGTAAAAATTGCACAAGAGAAAAAGGATATTTAGACGCGGCTTACCGAAAGCTCAGCCAAGGAAAACAAAGATACCAAGGAAGATGCCTGGACCAGACGAGACCGGGCCAAAGGGGGCAACTAGACAGTCAGTATGTATAGCAGGCAGACAATGTGTAAACTATACGCAATTCCAGTGCATTGAGTTGGCATTTTCATCTACTGAAGTCACTGACAATTTTGTATCTGGGAAAAGTTCATCTAAAATGAAAAAATGGAAAAATCAAAAAAATAACAGGAATGTGAGCCAAGTATTTTATTCAATTTGGTGAGTCCTCAGCATTTGTTTTCAAGGTTGCAATTTGGTCCAGAACCAAACCCCTTACAACAGTTTCACTTGGGAATTTTTCGCTTCTTTTTGAAAACTTTTACAATTTTAATGCTCTTCTCAGCCCGACCTTCTCTTTCTAAGAGAAAGTGACCTTATATGACAGATGAAAGGGCCCTTAAGATTTTTAAAATAGTAGTAGCAGAAGGTATTTATTTATATAAGTTGTGGCTTGGTTTTTAACCGTCAGCCATAACATTTGAGGTTTTTCTTACATTGTTTTAGTTAAATAACAAACAATAGTTTTAAATAAAGAACACAGTATTCGATTTTTGCATAGACGAAGACAAGATAAAGAGAAAAATACACAATTCGATTTTGGAAAAGTTGCAGATATTCATTTATAATTGCGGTTCTATATTTTAATTCTATAAGGTAATTCTTGTTAAAATGATTTTCCAAATGCTAATGCTAGGTGTGTTGTTGGTATTTCTACTCCTTGCTTTCTTTTTTTAAAAGATTGTCATTGCTGATTTAACAACTCTTAAGAAAGTTTGTGCCATTAAATTTAACATCAGGTTTCACATCAAAGCACCGTAAGTGTTCACCAGTAGCGGATCCAGGGGGGGGCTAGTCGGAAGATCTAATAATAAAAGTTTTTACTTTCTTTAGAAAAAGCTTTTACACATCCGTTCACCTTCACCACCTATTGGCGCCAGCTTCGATGTAACTAGCCATGAAATAGCAAATTGACACTCAGTAGGACTCCAATGCTAACGTCTCCCATGTGATTGAATTGTTTCTTGAATCAAGAAACAATTAATCATCTTTTGATGTAACTTTTAAAAAAATCAACAAAATTGCAGACGAAATGTCACTTGAGATGACAATTCCTCGATTATATGGTCGTCAAAAACCCAACAGCTTACGCACGAGTATACGACGCTTTTTTACCCCCCATGTTAAATATTTTTATGCAAAATACTATTCTAGGAATGAAGCATCTAAAAAGAAATTAGTAAATATTTAGTATACCACCGTTCTAAACAACAATTTTGTAAAAAATCTCATCGATCGGCCGCGAACTATAAAGAATTATTATACAACAAAGTCGAGGAGGTCATTCACAGGTTCGTTTTTAATGAAGTTTTTAAACTTGCAGGTTTGTACTAAGAATATGTGAATTTTATTCGGCAATTGTAAAAAAATCAGAAAACGTTAAAACTTAACCAAGTAGCTTAAATGCAATAGCATTTCCAAATTTATAAAACTAACCAAAATAATGTATGTACAAATATAGTCTTAGTGAAGTGTGCGACGTTTTTCGATTTAAAATATGTTTTACTTGAAGGTAAAATTTTAAAATATGCTCTACATATCCTGCGAAGTTTTTTAACGTTTATTGTTCGAGCAGTTTGTGGATACTTACTTAAAAATCCTTCTTCACTCGCAACTTCAAAAAAGAAATCGCCTGCGGCGCTATTTATTTATCTAGCTTTACCTTTAAACTAGGGATTAATACCGAAACATATTTCGGTTTCGCTCAAGGCATATACATATATTGCCCAAAAACTTTTTATACTCTGTGCCAATGGTACAGAGAGTGAATGATAGTGCAGTTGCACTCTAGAGGTAAGACAAAAATTGTTAAAAAAAATTACCAAAAAACAAGTTGTTTATTTTTATCTTGGGAAACTTATTACCTTCAGAGCATATCGACTTTTTGTATGAGATTATGTATCTATTCTGAGAAGCACAATAAGATTTGAACAATGTTGAGTGATTTTGAGTGCCCTTAGCCCCCCCCTTAGCCAATTCCTAGATCCGCCACTGCGGTTCACCACTATTTTATATATTCCTAGGCGTTTAAAAATGAAATTTCTTACATTTTTGAGCAAAAAATTTACGTTTTTTTTTAAATGTTCTAGGTCGTTGAAACTACTAAAACAAATCCAAAGTGACGATGCTCAACCGATGCTCATTGTCTTTTTTGACATCAAGCGCATCGTCCATCATGAATTTGTTCCTCCTGGACAAATCGTCAGCGCAAGATTTACGTGAAAATGCTCAAGTTCGTTCGTTAGCTAGGAACGCCCTCTGCCGAACTCAGTCGGTGCGCGCTCGCTCCGATTGGAGGTGGTGAAGTCATGAAAACCTAGGAGTCTGGACCCATCACAATGCCTAGTTCAACTTTCACCTCGGAGAAAAAACTAAAAAGTTCCGGTGAACGATACTTGGCAGAAAAGAGGTTCCTACCAGCACGAAGTACAACCTGTTTAAGGCTAATGTCAGAGTTTGCGCGAGAAGTGAAAATATTTTTTGCCATGAGCAATGCAAGAAGATGATATATGTAGTAAAAGCTATGAGCGAAGCGAGTTTTTTTTTTGCTGTCAGAATTCACCATGATTTAAAAATACAAGGATAGGCCAGTAGTGGGAGACTCAGTGAGCGCGAACTTTATTTGATGTGACGTCATGTGGCGTTTTATTCAGTAGTCTAGTATGCAGTCTGAGATTCAATGAATAATTATAATTTAATTACTAAAATATGGAATGCAAAATAACTTACAACGTTCTTTACATTTAAATCACAGCAAAATTTAAACAAACACCATGGGGGGGAGGCCTGGGAGCCCCGTTTTTTCTAAAAGAACGGTCACACTATAAAATTTTTTTTTTTTTAAAAAAAATTTAATAAATATTTATTTTAATTTTTAAGAGAAAAAGATGTATGGAGCAGCTTTGATCAGCTTTTTCGCGAAATCAAATATAAGAGCTTTTCCAACTCTGTTTTTTGATTCGAGTAAACAAAACAATTTTCACTGCTTCGACACGAGGGCTGTTCAAAAAGTTCTCTGCCGGCAAAGTAAGGGGGGGGTCTAAAAAAAAGTTATAGTAATTATATAATTTTGGGCTAGTGTATATTGTTGTTGTCAAACAGACCTCAACTGAGTTTTCGATTTGCTTTCGAAATGAAATTCCTAGTACGAATTTGTATAGCTCTCTGTTTGGTGATTTGGTTCGAACACGAAGAAGCTTAAGTTCGGAAACAATTTGCATCTGTGGCTGCTTGTAGAGTTGAATGGTTTTGTAATTATCGGTCTTTACTATTGAAGAAACCAACTCGGCGGTGAAAGAACCAAAATGAAACCAGAAAAAAGGTTCAGGAGATCAAAAAAGCGAAAAGCGTCTTAATGTGAGCTCAGGTACAATTTGTGGAATTTTATTGTTAATCAACAAAAAGCATGCTAGAAGTAGTTACAATATCTTAAAAAGTAAGAAAAGTGTTTATAAGAAAAGCCCAAATACTCAGAGTTTATTAATTAGTTTGGGTGAAGCTGCTCTCCTTACGAATTCAGTACCTTGTAGCTTTGCATGTCATTGGAAGGTAAGTTTCGTGTCCTTTCGAAGCAACCAACTATAAGAGTCAGCATTAAAGGAAGTGTATAGCTGGGTGACCTTTAACTTGACGCCCCATTCTTAACCCACTTGCTGAGTCATTTCGAATTCAAAATAAATCTAAATCACTAAAACTCCATCTTGCTCGCTTTGCCACTTTCAGTTGCATATCCACTCCATCTCCATGTGCATCTCCCACTCCCATCCGGAACCGCCTTCTGCAATGAATTGCATTTCGTTTTATTCCTGGCGCATTCGTAATGAAGACAGTGTTATACTTCCGAAAAAATATGCATTGTACAATGTACACAGCCTCCGCAAGGACATGGCCTAACCCAGTCGTCACTGTCCCCGTCCAAGTTTGTTGGTCTGTTTGTTTGCCAACTGTCTGCCCAGGCAAACAGAAGCGGCAATAAAATAAGCAACGAAATGAAATGGCTGCAGACATTGGCGTCTTGGAGACTTCCTGGCCCTGGTTCTGGCCCGGCAGATGCCACCTGCAAGCGGCAGAGATATATGGGGCTAGTTGCGCTCGGCTGGCTGGAGATATTGGGTTATCCCAAAGGGATGCGGTGGGTGCAGCGCAGTAAAAATATTTACCAATAGATGTCGATGTCCCTTGCCCCTCCGCCCCCCTGCGAACGGCGCCTGCTAACGAGTGGCCTTTGAGCGGCACGTTCGTGTTTCGACTCTTAACACATTTTTCGGTTCGCTTTGCCTGAAGACTGAAGTGCAATCAGCAGCAGAAGAAGTAAAAGAAGTAGAAGTGCACTGGGAGGAAAATCGTGGTAAATAGTTTTAGGGAAAAGACCCCAAAAACTGACTTTTTCTGAGTGTACTGGCAGCTGAGGGAAGCGAACGATGACGATGGGACATCGCACGTACTCGTACGTACGTACAACGTTGTCTCGCCCAGACAGTTTGCAAACACAGGACCTCTCCCCCACCAGCCCATTCCTCCTCCCCCATTGTTTCGCTTTCTAAGCAAGGAAAGCCAAAAAGCTTTCACTCTGAGTCCTGTCCTGTCCTGTCTTGTCCCCGTCCGTCCGGTCTTAAAGATAAAAACTAGTGGATCAGCAGCACTTAATTACATGAAACGAATTGACTTGAGTTCGGGTATGGGTTAGAAACACTTAAGTGGTCGACCCATTGTTCCGGCGCTGGCATGTGACAAGATAATCATCATTGTATCAAAGCAAAATGTCAATGGTTGTGCGAAGGACGTTCCGGCTTTTAATTGACCTAATTGTGGGTGGATGCACAAACTCATAAATACTGCAAAATCCAAGTGACCCACAAAAAAATAAAAGAAAAAATACACCGCGAAGTGGAGAGGGGAGGGCGGAGTGCAAACCTGAGCCGCTTTTGAAAAATGCATCAGCAAAACAGCAGCAGGAGCCGGCAGCCGCTACCCGCCCATAAAAGGAGCTAAAGTACAAATCGTTGTCACATGTGAGCCGCATTTTTATGGCCGCCGGCTTGGGAATTTCTGCAACATGGCCAAGAGAGCCTCGAGCCTCGCATGAAGAATTTATTGCTGCCCGCTGTAAATGGTCAAAACAGGCAGACATTTGGTCAGCCCGAGGCCCGGCCAGTTCCACCTCCTTCTGCTCCCATTCAAATGTGCAACAGGTCAACTCTCCATGCCCATCTACAGGCGATGCAATTTTTATTGCTTTCACAAGAATCGCTACGCTGGGGAGAGGCCCTTAAAAGGCCATTGGAGGCCCAGGCAAAGGAAGGCAAAGATGATTCAATTGATTGATTGATTGATCGCTCGCTCGCTGGCGAACAGCAAAGCCAAAGAGAGCACCTTATAACTGATATATCAGTTGTGCAGTTGTTGTTGTTGTTGTTGTGTTGTTGTTGGCGATGACGTCAAGTGGGGCGAGGGCTGTCGCGGCAGTTTGGATGCTGATTAGGAATTTTTCAAAGCAGAAAAGTAAGAAAATACTCGGAAAATTTATTTGGATGAATCTATTTTTCGTACGGATAGTATGCGAAATAATTGGAGATGTAATTTTCCGATGATGGCGAATTATTAATAGCTTCTGCAAAATAATGCTATTTATGAACGGATATTTTTATTTTATATAGAAATATGCCACAAATCAAAACTAATATAAAATATTTTTTTTGATTTATTGTTAATTTCCTATGAATTTTTTTTTTTAATTTTTTAATGGTCTGCTCGATATTTGATACATTTCAGCGTCAATTTTTTGCGAAATTTTTAGTTCGCTCAGCTGTTTTAACGCAGTCGCTGATTTCATATTTATTTTTATACCCTGAAAACGGGTAAAAGGGGATCATGAAGTTGTGCAAATGTATGTAACAGGGAGAAGGAAGCATTTCCGACCCTATAAAGTATATATATTCTTGATCAGCATCAACAGCCGAGTCGATTTAGCCATGTCTGTCTGTCCGTCCGTCCGTCTGTCCGTATGAACGCGTCGATCTCAGAGACTATAAGAGATAGAGATACAAATTTTTGCATGAACATAGGTGTATATTGTACGCAGATCAAGTTTGTTTCAGATTTGCAAAATTATTTTAGTTTCCGCGGTGCTGGATACCCGGCTAAGCGCAAGAACGCCATATGGAGTCATATCCTGCTGTCGATATGGAGCAAACATACTTCGACTTTCAGTTGAAATATCGAATTTTCAAGTTTTATTAATAAGCATTCTTAAATAATAACTCGAAACTAAAAGAACAATTTTTTTTCTGGTTAAATCCATAAAGAACTTTAAACGTGTTTCTTTCTCTATTGGGGCTTTTGGCCAAGTTTTCGGCCGACTGGCCCCAGCTTGGATAGAGTTAAATTATGTTAATTTTTCACAAAGTTTCTTTCTTATTTTGAGTTTATAATCTGAAGAGGTTTTTAAAAAATCGATTTGCTGAAGAAATGTTAAAGATCGGATGAGCGGTTCTCAAGTTATAAGCAAAAATGTGAACCAAGCTCCCCCCGTCACCCCCCTCCCTCCTTTTTACAACCAACACCGCACAATCTTAGGGAGAGAGATCGAGAGAAAGAGAGTGAGATAGAGATTGAGATAGAGAGAGACACAGCAGCAGCACTGCGCTCAGCTCCTACTCCAGGTATAGAGTATGTTATAGTCGGGCTTGACCGACTTTCTCACTTGTTGTTTTTAAATAAACTAATTTGCTTTTTGATTTAAATTTAAACACTTTTAATGATCAAGTATTCTTTGCCTCTTATATATGAACAATCTGCGGAACTCGTACATGAGAATTGCAAGTGGGCTTATGTTTTTAGGCAGTTGGTAGATTTAATTCTATACAAGTAGTGTACTAGACGCCTAGCCACCTGCGCGAGGAATAACTCAACCGGTAGAGAAAGGCGGCATTCCAATTGTGTTCAGACCAATGCACAGTGGCCGGAATGGCCAAAATTTTGGCATAAACCAGAGATAGAGGTTTGTGATGTAAGGGACATAAACTTCTAATGCTTTTAGGCAGATTAAATTTATTTTCAATTTTTGCCACGCCCCTTCCCGCCCCCGAAATGGTAAAGGTCGGACAAGAGATAGTAAAGTTATAAGCAAAAGAAATTTCGCTGTCGCAGCGCTGCAGCTCTAGCCGGCGTTTGCGTTCTAGTGTTACTGCAGCAGCAAAATGCACTCTGAGTATTCTCCTTCGCAGGTACAGAGTACATTACAGTCGGGCTTGAACAATTTTCTTAATATTTTTATACACTTTAGAAGTGTATTATAATTTTGCCCAGAAGTTTGCAACGCATAGAAGGAATCATCTCCGACCACATAAAGTATATATATTCATGATCAGCGTGAGGAGCTGAGTCGATTAAGATTTGTCCGTCCGTCCGTCTGTCTGTTTCTACGCGAACTAGTCCCTCAGTTTTGAAGATATCGAGCTGAAATTTTGCACAGAGTCTTCTTTTGTCTGCACGCTGCTAATATGTCGGAACCGACCGGATCGGATGGCTACTTCTTGTAGCTGTATGGCAGCTGATCAGTCGAAAAATAGATTTTAATGGGAAAAGCTGGTTTTTCCTCAATACTACCGGTCTCAATCACGGTCATGGGTAATATTAAATGTTTTTAAGCTGATCTGCGAAGTTTGGTCGAAGTCGCTAACCGTTGAGACAAGCATTTTCAAGTAAATAAAATATTCGGCTCAGACGAAGTTTGCTTTGCTTTCTCGTTTTTTTTTTCACAATTAGCCAAAAATTATAAAATTCACTGTTTCGAAAACGAGCAAAAACGAACAAAATGTATTAAATACACCAAGTAATGTTCATGTTAATGGACACAATTGCATCTTTAGTTGCGAAAAGCAACGAGGAGCAGCCCACCTTTACTCCACGGAAGAAGTAAAGTTTTGGTTAGATTCGCCTGAAAAATACCACAGCAATCACACACAAAAACAAAGAGACAACACAAAATAGCTCCAAATCTCTTTATATTCTTGAAATTTACATAGCTCTTGTTTACATTTTGGCATTTCAAAACATTAATTGCTCTATACATTTGTAGCTGTCTTTATTATTTGAAGAACAGATCGTGCAATTTGTGTTGAAAAAAAATAGAGACAAGCTAACTTCGGCTCGAACGAAGTTTATATACCATTGGAGCTTGATATATGCCTGACAGTTTGTATGGCAGCTATACTATATAGTGGTCCGATTTCGAAAAATCTTGTTGATATTATGTAAAACCATTAAAAACTTATTAATACGAGCGTTGGGAGCGATAGCATTGAAAACAAAAAAGTTTTTCTCACTAAAACTAGTTTTTCAACCGATCGTTCCTATGGGAGCTATATGCTATAGTCATCCCATCCGGCCGGTTCCGACAAATGTGCAGCGTATTTATATCAAAAGACTTCGTACAAAGTTTGGTTAAGATAGCTTTAAAACTGACGGAGGAGATAGCATAGAAACAGACGGACGGACATGGCTATATCAACTCAGCTCGTCATGCTGATCAAGAATATATATACTTTATGTGGTCGGAGATGCTTCCTTCTATGCATTACAAACATCCGGAAAATTTTGATATACCCTCTCCAAGGGTATAAAAAAAACTTACTTTCAAGGCCGTGGCAAAATTCTAGGGATGCACAAAAATGTTTCGAACCTGCAATTACAGTTCATGGTTCTATATTCTTTCAGAGGAATTAAGCTTTTTTCCAATATTCCAACACTTAGTTTTTGACTTCATGACAAAATTTTGGCAATTTCGGCCACTGTGCAATGGCTCCGAGTTCGAGTAAGTGAACATTTTTGAATTTAATTTAATAAAAATCGTTGATTTTCAGATCCCAACTGTGTGGCTGTGGCTTCAATTGGACTCCTGCTCTTGATTCAGAACGAACAAATTAGATATAATTATTTAATACACATTTTTTTAATATTTTCATATATAAAAACAAGTGAGAAAGTCGGTCAAGCCCGACTATAACATACTCTGTACCTGGAGTAGGAGCTGAATGCAGTGCTGCTGCTGTGTCTCTCTTTATCTCTATCTCAGTCTCTTTCTCTCTCGCTCTCTCTCTCTAAGATTGTGCGGTGTTGGTTGTGAAAGGGTGGGAGTGGGGGTGGCGGGGGGAGCTTGGTACACTTTTTTGCTTATAACTTGAGAACCGCTCATCCGATCTTTATCATTTCTTCAGCAAATCGATACATTTTGACAATTACTAACTATCTCTAGGAACATACCATCTATCTACAAAACTGTGGAAGATATAACGTTTTTTCAAAATTGCGGGGGCGGGAGGGGGCGTGGCCAAAATTGAAAATAAACTTGATCTGCCTGCAGCTATAAGAAACATTTGTCCCATACATGTCAAACTTCTATCTCTTACCATCTCTGAGATCTGTTTGTTCATACGGACGGACGGACGGACAGACGGACGGAAAGACTGACAGACGGACGGAAAGACGGACAGACGGACATGGCTATATCGACTCGGCTGTTGATGCTGATCAAGAATATATATACTTTATAGGGTCGGAAATGATTCTTTCTCTCTGTTACATATTAAAAACCTTTGCACAGAATATTAGGAAAATAAAAATGTAAGTGCACACACTTTATTCGAGTTCCGTAACTCTGGGCACTGTCCGAATGACACCTTATTCCTGCCCTGAGTGAGATATGTAGGTTAGAAAAGGCGGAGTTGTCTAGTAGGAATTGTGTGCACTGCAGCTAGCTAAAAACCATCTCACAAGTTCCTAGGGACTCGGAATTTTCCATTTTCGATTTCCCTTTCGGTGGAAATGCCCATAAAATGGCTCGTTCGAATAGTACAGAAGATTTTCAAATCAAATCAAATACATTTTAAACCAATTCACCAAAGAAGTTATGAAATAACCTATGCTACCTTGCGGAGAACCTCATTAAAATAATAAGTTCATACACTGAGAGAAAAAGGATAATTTTGATGAGCCTTTGGATGTTTTCGGCATCCATTTGGACTGGATAGTTAACTATCCTTTTTCGGGGTCCATTAGATATTTCGATTTATTTTCGCTTAAAAATAAAATATTTCATTAATCTTTATTTTTCATCCAAAGGAGCTGAAAAATGTGAAAAGGATATTTAAAAAATTGTATCTGAATGTGGATATTCGAAGATCCATTCTCCGGCGATCTTTTTTATCTCTGTGTAGTGTAAATATTCAAATTTCAGAGCATTTTTCCCTTAGTGTATTTTTGAAACAATGAATAGAATATTTAATTTATCAATTTTGCATTTGGTTCACAAATCGTGCGTGTGCGTGAATCGTGCGTAGCTAGATTTATATTTTGTAAATCGAACGATTTCACGAACGCTTATCTCTTGTTTCTCTACTGTGTGGCCATTTTTTTTTACAAAAAATTCGAAATACTCAAGGTAATTTTTGTAAAAACAATATTTACCTTCTTCATATATTTAAAAAAACTCTTTTCAAAAAATATTTCCTGTTTTAAAGAAATAACAATAAGATATTTAGGGTAGACCCCTATATTCAATATTTATTTTAATAGTTATTTTGTGGAATATTTCACTCTATAATCAAAGGTGGTAAATTTCTAATCTAAAAACTGATTTTAAAAAAATGTCCAATAACTATTAAAAAATCTCAAATAATAATAAATAATATAAAAACCATTTCTGACAATTTTTTAATGACCAGAACAAATTTCAAATTAACGCTGGAGAAATTGATGAAAAAAATATGTTCTTTTAGTGTATTCGTTTGCGAAAATAAAGCGACTTAGTCAAGCGAGCCGACGACTGAAAAGCTGTTTGCTCTCTTGGTAAAAGCCTTAGAATGCACTTGCCTTTGTATTTTTCTTGCTAGTGGAATTAATTGAATATTTTCCAAGTAAAGCAAGTTCCTACAATGGCTTGCCGCTTACCAGTGATGTGACACTGTGCCGATCTTTATAAAATTAAATTCAACTAAATATTTCATTGACTCCCCCCGCACGTGCTGAGCGGCGTTTGCTTGAGGCCTTCCACTTGAAACTAGATCAGCGGTACAAAAACAAACCAAGTCTCTGCTTTTTGTTTACAATGAGCTGGCAGCCAAAGTTCAATCCCAGCCGATCGATCGCTGATTATACAAGCGGGCGTCTCCAATTCAGCTGACAACTGCTGCAGCTTCAATTTCACTTTCCCATTTCACAATTCGCAGTGCCCATTCGGCGGTCATTGGCTACGGAACGTGTTTTGTGCTTTCATGTGGACGCAGAGATTGAGTCGTGCCCTGGCTAATGTGCCGCTGAGTCGTCCGCTGAGCGGACGCATAGTTAATGTCTCGCAAATAGAGGTGCAGGCGGAGGTTGACTCCCCCACACTGACCTTTCCCGGCATTTGGCTGCGCGATAATTGTGGCTGCTCCACCTGTTTCCACGGCAGCTCTCAATCGCGCCGCTTAAACTGGGATCATTTCGATACCAAAGTGCTTCCCGTAGCCATAACCACGGATAAGGTTCGCCAAGAGGTACACATCAGCTGGAGCGATAAACACAAGAGTAGCTACACGTGGCAGTGGCTTAAGCAACGCAGCTTTGACACCAAAAGACAACGAAGCTATCTAGAGGATTTCTACAGACCGCGCACCCAGCACTGGGCAGGAGCTGAATTCGAGAAGATTGCACATCAGTTCAACTATGAGGAAGTGATGTCGCAGGATGCGGTGCTCCAGGAATGGCTACAGGCATTGGCAGTCTATGGGGTGGCACTGCTAAGGGGTGCTCCCCTGGATGAGGGAGTGGTTCGACAGTTGGCTGAACGCGTGGGCTTCATCAGACGCACCACCTATGGCGAGGAGTTCATAGTGCAAGCCAAGCCGGGAGCCAAGAATTTTGCCTATCTGTCGGATCCACTGCCCCTGCACACGGACTTACCCTACTATGAGTACAAGCCAAGTGTGAATATATTGCACTGTGTGGTGCAGACTGAATCCCAGGGTGGCAGCAATCTACTGGTGGATGCCTTTCACATAGCAGATCGTCTCCGGAAAGACCATCCAGAGGATTTCGCACGACTGAGTCAAACGCTGGTGGACTGGAATGATATTGGCAGCGAGGATGGACGAGAGTTTCATAATATATGGAGAGCTCCAGTGATTTGGTAAGTGGATTTTGATAAATCATAATGATATTACACAGACACGAGTCAAACTTATGATTGTCTGTTTGGGTGCGCTGTGCTCTATCTTTTTTCGGCTCTTACTCAGCCAGCTCGCATGCTGAGAGCCGCTTAGAGCTTTGAGCGAGTGCGGAATAAAGCCGAACGGTGAGCAAAATCCAACAATTCATTACCCAATTAATCTTCTCATTTGAATTCTCACTTCCTTACCTTAATTTGAAGTCAGCTACGAATTTAACACAATTGTTACACTTCTTTATTACTCGATGTTTGCATCACAAACTCAGCTACGAATGCTTTACGGTTCGGAGATGTTCTTTCCTATTTTGACGAAGCTTTGCGCGATTCTCAACGTCATCTTGCAAAGTTGAACGTACTTTGCTGGTATTTGCTGGTATACCAGTAAGCGGTTTAAAACGGTCTTAGACCTTGTTACTGGTATTGTACATTTCCTTCTTTAGAAAAAAGACTTCTGTCCCATAATAATTTGTAAAATGTTTTGTGCCCGACCTCTGACATGCGTCAGATAAACTGAGAATTGGTTCTGTTATTTGTTAGTTTCAGCGTCATAGAGCTAATGCAGAAGATAAGAAATTGCGAAACACATGTCTAAAAGTGGTTAAAATGTGAATTACCATTATGGAGCATTTCGTGTTTCCAGTTTCCCCATCTATTAATTGAAAAAACTGAAACTTTGTGTAATTTATTCTTAAGCAAAATATTTTTTCCGTGGTGTCCCAGAAATCTTTTGAGGTTTTTGTATAAACTCTTGCATTTTTGACTTAAAACTTTTCTACTTTATATGTGGTGAGATTGAAACTGTTTTTAGTAAAAACTTGTTAACTTAACATTTCATCAAAGCGTTCAGCATAAGCCAGTCAACTATTTTTTTATTCATGATGTTTAATAAATGATTTTTGATCTTTGATCTATGCTGGTAAATACGACAAAAAATTAAGAAAAAATCATTTGAGAAAAACGATCCTACGGGGACTTGATCCCACGACCACTGCTTACACTCTTATCTATGATTTGGTTGCCAGCTCTTGCTTATGCCAGATAGTCGAGAGAGCCAAGGCGCCATCGCCTCGATGCATTTACATTTGCGGTCTTATTTCACTTTAATTATTATTTCATTATTCAATTATTTCTGCACCATTATCTCAAAAATCGTATTTTTATACCCGTTACTCGTAGAGTAAAAGGGTATACTAAAGTCGTGCAAATGTATGTAACAGGCAGAAGGAATTATTTCCGACCATATAAAGTATATATATTCTTGATCAGCATCAGCAGCCGAGTCGATATAGACATGTCCGTCTGTCCGTCCGTCTGTATGAACACCTAGATCTCAGAGATGGTAAGAGATAGAGGATTGACATGTATGGGACAAATGCTTCTTTTATCTGCACGCAGATCAAGTTTATTTCAAATTTTGGCCACGCCCCCTCCCGCCCCCGCAATTTGGAAAAAACGTTATATCTCCTACAGTTTTGAAGATAGACGGTTCGTACCTTCTACAGATAATTAGTAATTAGCAAAATGAATCAATTTGCCGAAAAAATGACAAAGATCGGATGAACGGTTCTCAAGTTATGAGCAAAAAAGTGAACCAAGCACCCAACCCCCTCCCACCCTATAAAATGTTGCAGGAACACTGTTAAGCATGTTTTCTCATGAGTAACGGGTATATCGAAGTCGGTTAGAGCCGACTTTAACTTACGCTCTCGTTTGTTGATGATTTTGGTATCCAGTTGAACTGAATAGTTTTATTATTGTAAAAAAATATTAATATTATTCATATAATAAATTGATCTTCGATGTGCATCCAATGGAGCTGAAAACTGTCCAAAAAGGATGCGGTAAAACTATCCATCCTAAATGAATCTTAATGAATCTATTTTAGTTTCTGGATATTAAATAGTGATATCACAAGCTTGTAAAGTGAAATAATAACAACGTTACGGTTCTTAAATCTACGTAAAATCCGCTTGATGAGTAAAATCCCAAGAACGAGTTAACGTTTAAAGCTAGCTTAAGCTCGATGTTCCACAACTTCTGCAAATATACTACTTTGGAATTATGAACTCTTTGGACTTTTCCCTTTAGTACGGCTCAGTACTAAATCAGCCCTGAATCAGCCCTGATTTGGAAGGGCAGGTAGTGAAATCATGGCTGCTTTTACATGCATTTCAGGCCTGAACTTAACACGGACTACTACATCACAACCTTCTCATCTTTCAGGTTTGATTTTAAGCACGATTTTAGTACTGAAAAATCATGGGTTGTACTGAAGTACTTCTACTATAAATTCAGTACTGAGACGTTGAACTGCAGGGAATTGTTATAATAATTGTGTCATCAAAAAATGCTGCGTTAAGTAAATCATGGGGATCTACCATGGGTATCGTTTATCTCAAATGTAGAGAATGTACAGTCCAAACACTTTCGTGTTTCCAAAACACTTCCATGTGTCGGTGCTCAGCTTCTTCCAAGACGAGCTTCTCAGTCGTAAAGCTTCTCACAATAAATCAAAATTGTAAACGGTTAAACAAAAATTATATTGATATGAATTATAATAAAACTATATCGCTTCTTAGTAGTCTCCAAAGTCAAGATCTGTTCGACAATTCTTATTGATAAATAACACAAGGCAACAAAATTATTATTGAAGGGTTAATAGGGATCTGTTTTTTTGATTTGATCCATCACGACCGCCATTTTGGGAAAGTCGAGCTTAAAGATGGTCAAAATACGCGTTTCGTGGGAAAGCTTTACTTTTGTAAGGACTTTCTCTGATAATGTCGGAAAGTTATATTTCTTAACTTTAAAATAAACTATCCCAAGCAATTCTACAATTTTTTTAAGCGAAGATCAAGTATTTTGAATATATGTGTTTGAAATTAAAAAATTGTGCACTGCCCTGAAGTATGCTATGGATGTTGTGGAACATTTTCATAAATAGAATAGATAGCTCTCTTTACTGTATTTGCTTTGCATACCTTTGGGCAGTAGAAAATTAATTGGTGCTACTTTGCTTGAAAAAACCGTAAAATTGTTTGGGATACATTTTTTTGAAGCTGCGAGGTTTGTGGTTTAAAACGTAACGGACCATTTCCTAAAGCAAAATCATATATAGCACACTACTGGACTTTTCTTCAAAGGTATCTAAAATCACAAACGCTTTATGGGTTTTTACCAGCTACTAGTGCACGGCAGTTGATTCTGCTTAGCACAAGCTGGCTCCAGTTGTTCACACCGGGCTAAGGAAATACTCCAAGTAGAATGTGAACCCTTTAATAGTTAAAATTCATACTTTAAGCTTAACTTAATAACTATTTTCTTTGAATATTTCTACTTCTTTCCCAGTTTGGATGCGGCTGGTAATTATATGCGCATCAATCACAGTGTACCACAGCGCGATAGTCACTTTAATGTACCGCTCGAGGACGTCCTGCCCTGGTACCAGTCATACGAGCGTTTTGTACGTCTCGCCACCGCGGATGCGTATGCCTTCAAGACTCAACCCGGAGATGTTTTGACCTTTAACAATATACGTCTACTCCATGGACGCACCGGCTATGACGACACGGAGCACAACTCTCGCTACATTGTGGGAGCCTATCTGGACTGGGACATTATCTATTCGCGTTTGCGTGTACTGAAAAAGAAGCACAATTCCAGCCAATAAAAAACGAGAGAAGAAAAAAGCCAACAAACATATTTTCCAAGCCATTAAATGCCAAGCTGCTCATTTGAATAGTTAGCCGCACCCCTAATCCTTGCCTGGTTTAGGCCACATTTTCGTTTTTGGCAGTTAAACCAGCTCAAGCGCAAAAATGAAAAGTTGTAAAAAATCATGATGATCCCGCGGGGAGCGGCGGAGAAGTCGCGATGTCGCGGCTTATTTTGCTTTAGAATGCGCTGACAAATCGCTTGTGAAAATGATTGACAGCCGCCAAGAGCGGGGTGGGGGCGGCGGGGGAAATTGGCCAAATGTTGTCGAGATTGCGGAAGGAAGTCGCTGGCACTTACCTCAAGTTTTCCTCCCATTTTTTTTGGAGTGCATTAACCTTCGCGAACAACGTTAATCGCTTAACACGAACGGCGCCTCGAGTGCTCCGTCGAGGTGCTCATGTGAATGGGCCCAACTTTCTATGCCAATTTCTTTTGAATATTTCATGGCAGCTCCATTATGCCTACTTATGTCTTGTTATAGTAATAAAATAAAATTTAAAAAGTCCACGCCTCGTGGCGGGGCCCAATGCGGAAAAGTAACAAGAGCGCCCCCAACAACTGTGGCGAAGTCTGTGGAGAAACATTTCTGAACAACAGTTACAACACCAGCTCTCGACATCTCCGCAAGAGGCAAGGAGTGAGAGCTGAACAGGAAGCTGGAGCTGAGAGTTTTGTGGTTACCATTCGGCTGAGTGAACTTTGCTGGGGCTCTGTATTTAGCGGCGCCCGCCGAAAAGTATGCAATGGATTTGTACAGAGCAGAAATGCTGCTGCCTACTTTTGCTTAGACACTGTGCCACACATCCTCCGTCCACCAGGGCCGGTGGGCATGGACGGGGTAGCGCATCCAACTTGTGCCATGTACTCGAATTCCCCTAACACGCATCATGACGCCCAGACGAAAAGCGTAAAACTTGCTTTTTTTCCTCCCGTCTTATTTTATTTGGCTCTTTCAGCGAGAGAAAATGAAAAGTCTATAAAAAGTTTACTTTTTTAATACTTTTCGCATTTATATGTAATAAAAATCTTGTAAAATGCGCCTTTTTTGCACTTCACAATGCGCCCCATGTGGATGCCTCCACCCCCTCGCCCCAAACACACGTTTAGGGTTCAGTGCAAAATTCTGTTATACTCGACTGCCTGTCAAGCCTCTGGGCAACTTGCAACTATGGGACACAGTTCAGTTCAGTTGTAACAGGGAATACAGGAGCGAAGCTTTGCGGATTAAGGGGAGGTCAAAGTGGGCATTATTTGTGCAGGTCTAATGGGAGGTCTTCCAGCTAGAGTTTTCGACCTTGGCATGGACGTATGGTAGGGGAGAACAAGTAAGACTGTAATATATTTATACCCGTTACTCGTAGAGTAAAAAGGGTATACTAAAGTCGTGCAAATGTATGTAAAAGGGAGAAGGAAGCATTTCCGACCCCATAAAGTATGTATATTCTTGATCAGCATCAACAGCCGAGTCGATTTAGCCATGTCCGTGTATCCGTCTGTCTGTCTGTATAAACGCGTCGATCTCAGAGACTGTAAAAGATAGAGCCACAAATTTTGGCATTTATATAGGTGTATACTGTACCCACATCAGGTTTGTTTCAGATTTCGAAAAATCCTCCTCCTCCATCTTTAAACAGCGAAAATCTGTCTTTTTATCTGTATAAACGCGTAAATCTCACAGACTATAAGAAGTAGAGCCACAAATTTTTGCATTTATGTAGGTGTACGCCGTACCCAGATAAAGTTTGCTCCAGGTTTGGAAATTTCCTCCTCCATCTTCTTCTAACCGCGAAAAACTGCCAGAGCTACAATTTTTAAGTTTGAACCTAGTGACTTAACATATATTCAGTGAGGCCCAACATCTAACTATTCTGTGTACCACAATGTGATCCGAGCAAAAACACCGAAGATTTGTACATAAGTGCGCCTGCCCATTTATTAAAATAAATTTTAAAATAAATGAAATTCAAAGCTAAAGGAACCACATTACTTGGGACAGGGTATTTTGCTGTCGGGGCACTCGACCGCAACACTCTTACTTGTTTTTATTAGTTGTTAGTTTTGTTGATTCTGTGCGGTGTTGTGCGTTCTTTACATGTGTTAGTTTTCGTCGAAATTTCACAATTTGTTGAAGAATTCCTTGGGCAAAACCACACCTTTACTGCTGTTGCAGGATGCGAAAGCGCAAGTCCTGGTTGGAGCATAGCTTCCTCGGCGATCACAAGTTGTGTGTGCAGACGCCAGCAGATTGAAATTTTGGCCAAAAGTCCCAATTTTTTGTTTAAGAAACAGGATAAAACGAAGATCGGCAATGATTCAGAATACATATAGCTATTATGTGGTAACCTTTTGGACCTTTTTACAAAAGAGTATTTTAATGGAGTTGATTTTCTCTAAAATTGCTGGAAAAAATCACAAAATCATAGCTACAGCTGCCGCAATTCAATTTCTTATTTCGACTACGCACTAGAATGCCATAAAAAATTATAAAGAAGTTTCCACTCGTAAGCGTTCACATAAAAAGAGGGAAAAATATAAAATTTTGTGGGTTTTTTTACATTTGGCAACTTTGCGTTAAGAGTACCCAAAAGTACCTCTTTTGATTTGCTTGCAATGTTGCTTTTTATTTTCTTTGATTAATGCTGTAGGTATGCGCTTTTGCGCGGTTTTGCTTTAAAATTTCATAAAATCGCATTCAAAATAATAAGGCCTGTTCTCAATTTCACTGCGGTTTTAAACTCTATGTTAATAAGATTGTACAGAATGCGACCCTTATATCTACGATTACCAGATCCGCTTTCAGTAAAAATGGATTTGATTAAGCAGTTCAAACCGACAGCTCAATGCCAAGTGGATTCAATTTGCAGAAAAATTAAGCCTTGATCTTGTAACCACAGATTTCCCTTTATACCTTCCATTCAAATTTGTAAGAGTGAAATGTCCAATTCAAACGTTTTTAAGAAAATCGAAATAGAATTGAGAACAGACCTGTATATTTCCATTTGAAGTCAAGCATGTTGTCTTAAACAGTCAGCCGAGAAAGCATTGAAGGTAAATTGTAAAATATTAAAAAAAAAAAAATTTTATTTATATAACATTTTTATTATTATTTGGTTGTTTTAAGTATTCAATCTAAAGAGCATATAAAATAGATGGGAAAAATCGATAAGGAAAAATCGGTAAGGCAGTCAAAGACAGTAACTGTTTAGGGTAATATCTGAAAAACCATTAGACATATCATGAGATATCATATTTTTTTAGTTATCTGGTACTTATATATATTTCTATGCAAGAATTAGGTCAAATCTAATCACAAATTTTTTTTCTATAATTAAAAAACGAAAAAGAAATATTGTTGCTTTTTATATTATGTGCTTAACGCACACGTTCAATCTCTTAAGATCATTTGAATTAAAATTAAAAATTAAATTTCGGGCCCACAGTGCGCCGTAAGCGCCTGTATATACGTTTGTGGGCTTTTGTTTAATGTTTATTTGCACATTTCATTGTTGTTGTGTTGTTGCTGAGTTTTGTTTGTATGTTTGATTCGAGGTTTAATACACAGATTAGGTTTACGATCGGTTTATTGGAGACGGCGTGTTGCCGGTAAGAATGAGTGTAATACAAAGGCAGAGAGTTAAGTGTGTGTGAGTTGGAGACGTAAGATTCATTAGCATTGAGCATCGATAGTTGTTACTAATGTGCGAACTAGATGGAGAAAGTGGATCTGTGATTGGAGCTGGATCTTGAGTCATCATGTGCCACGGAACTTGGAAGGCATTTTCGCTGGTAAAGATAGAAAAAGACATAGCTGTGGTATTGTCCTTTGTTCTTCGATTTGTGAAGATTATCATGGTATTTGGTAGTTTTAGATCCATAAGAGGTATGTCTTAAGGGATGCATTTGGCAGAACAGCTTGATCCTTCTTTTCTATTTATCTGAACAACTTTTTGTGTCAAAAACAAATTTTCTACTATTTTTCTGATCCCTATGTCTCTGCTGGCTTCACTAGAGTTGTGAATCGCCCCAAGCCCGTACGACTTCAGTAGCGATCCTTCCCTGTTCCTAGTTTTGGGTTTTTTTTTCTCTCTGTGTGAGTGTAGCTTTTGCTGCACCAACAACAGCAACAACAACAAGTGGCAGCACTTGAAATCCAAGCGGCGTAATTCCAGCAGACGACGACGACCAGAACCAGAACGAGAATGCTTCTTAGCCGGGCTAAGCATCTCCTAGGGGGCCCAAATGAAAAAAAAAGCCTTTGAGCAGGGAGAAGCACGAGCTGCCGGTCAGAAGGGAAGGTATGCGGTTACAGACTTACGTAGTATAACAAAAACAACATTATTGAAGGGAAAAGGCTTAATGCGGCCTAAGCTCCCACCACCCCCCCTCCCATTCCGCCCAACACTCCCACCCTCTTTCATCATCCTCAATCGGCATTTGGCATTTTTAGCCATGGCAACCATTGAAACGATGATGAGGACGATGATGATGACGATGTGCAGCAGGCCACAAAATCCCAGCACCCGGCCTCGACTGATTGGCCAGCTAATCCTACCCATATCCTTCTCCGGGCATGGCAAATTGCGGATTCGTCGCTTCATAATGTAAACGTAACAGTAAAAGTGAAAGCAGAAGCGAAAGCAAAAGCTTTTTTCAATTTTTCACTTTAATCAAATTAAAATTCATTCGTTGCGCTTATGAAGCGTGCGTCGGGCAGGGGGCTGGGGTGGGGGTGGTCCTGCCGCTGACAGACAACGCGTCGCGGCTTTGTCCTCCTTGCATTGCCCAGGCAACCGGGGGCCAGCCTATAAGCCAGCATTAAACCCACCACCAGCATCACCACCCACCCACCCAACCGACTGAGCTCGCCTCCTTTCCCTTAGTTTTTCGTTCCTCCTCCCGCTTCTTCGTCGTCTTCTTCTTCGGCCAAGTTTGCCAGACCAAAACTTTGTCCGCCGCTTTGCATTGCGGTCTGCTTCCGTCCGCCCCTTCCCGGTCCAACTCCATCTTCCCGTTTTTTTGGGCAACTCGAACGCTGCAAGGCATTCTTGGGCCACTACAATGAATGTACATTTGGGCCCCGGATGCAGTAGCTCTTTTTGCAACCCTCCGGGCGTTGAAATTTGATAAATATGCGTATTAGTTTCAGTTACTCCGACTCCCAGGACTAAGATCAAAAACTAAAAAACTGCCTGGGGGCAGGAATTTTTACTTAAATTGCGCTTTAAATTAATTTGCTGCTGGCGAGGATGGGCGGAGCACGGATGGAGGCTGTGATTTGTGCCCACCCACGTATGCAGCACTATTTCTCCTCATAAGCAAAATCAATCAGTAGAAGTAAGCGATACTTTGATACAAAAAAGGAAGAAAGGGAGATGAGCGAAACTGGCCGATCATTGGAGGTGGATGACAATTAAATCAAGACAATGATTAATAAGCAAATTCTCAAAGATTTTAAGTGAATCATTAACCAAAAGCGATCAAAAGAACCACAGAGATGAGCCGGCTCAGACCACAACAAAGGGTGATATTGATCCTCGGAAAATAGTTCTACGGAGTGCAACCTTCAATTCAAACTTGACCACTGCTTCCGTACTGACAGAAGGTTTTCTCTCGTCCTTGATGGAGCTGAATCGAGTACAAGAACTTTACGTGCAGGAGTTCCTCGGCCCCACGCTTTCCACGTTTTCAACCATGGACATGTCCACTGGAGATACCATTTTCAGTACTTTTTCCTCGCCACCTTTGATGATGGCAGAGCAATTTTGCCAGACATTATTGTGTCTACAGTGCCACGGAATAAATTTTTAAATTATTAATTAATATTAAGCAATTGTTGCTAAAAATTATGCATAATTTTTTCTCAGTGTGAACCACCATATTATAGCTTCTAAGCATACACAAAAAATTGCCTTGTATTACACATTCTGACCTTTATAGCATATTCTAAGTAGTTTACGATCAGGAAAGAGTCATAGGCTATATATCAAGTCTGCAAATGGTCCAAAAAACCGCAAAATTTGCAAATATTTTGACTTTGAGATAGATCATTTTGCGTATGATTTGACTTTGCCCTATGTAATCCGCTTTTACCAACGAACACGAAACCAGATTGATCACGTTGTGATCGACGAAAGGCATTCATCAAGTGTACTAGATGTGCGCGCGATTCGAGGAGCCAATATTGACTCGGATCATTGCCTTGTCGCAGCCAAGGTACGGACACGACTCAGTGTGGCACATGCCTCACGCATTGACACACTTCGAAAGCTAAACGTCGAGAAGCTGCAATCACTATGGACCTCCGAAGCCTACACAGCTAAACTTGCCCAACTGCTCAGGGAAACCTCCACATTCCCCTCCGATATAGGCGAACAGTGGAATCGTATATCACACTCCATGAGAGCGGCTGCCAAGGAGGTACTCGGGTACTCCGAGTCCCCTCAAAGGCGGTCTTGGTACGATGAGGAGTGCCGACGCACTACTGCAGAGAAAAACGAGATCTACAAGACATTTTTGCAGACGGAAGCGGATGCTGATAAAAAGTTTTACCAGAAGAAAAGCAAAGAGGAGAAGCGCCTATTTAGAAGAAAAAAGAATGAGCAGGAAAGGCGCATGCGCCAGGAAGTCGAGATGTTATTCGGCATGAGCGAGACTCGAAAATTTTACCAAAAGATTAAGCAATTAACAGAAGGTTTCAAGCCCAGAGTCGCACAATGCAAAGACGAACAGGGGAATCTGATCACAGATCCGCAAGTGGCGCTTAACAAATGGAGAAGTTACTTCTCCAACCTACTGGGAGGCGATGACGAGCATGATGCCGCCTTTAGAGAAGTAGCGATGCCACCAATCAACAATATAGAGATAGACCCGCCGACCCAACAGGAAGTCTGTTTAGCCATAAGAAGGCTAAAGAATAACAAGTTGCCAGGCGCTGATGAGCTGCCCGCTGAATTGTTCAAGGCTGGAAGCGAAGATTTGGTAAGGTGCATGCACCAACTTCTGTGCCGTAAATGGGTTGACGAAAGCATGCCCGACGATTGGAGTCTAAGTGTTCTCTGTCCAATCTTTAAAAAGGAGACCCTGCAGTTTGCGCCAACTACCAAGGGGTAAGTCTCCTCCCCATCGCAGAAAGGGTCTGTCCCGCATTATTAGGGAACGTGGACCTTATCAGTGTGGCTTTAGACCTGGTAAATCCACCACAGACCAGATTTTCACACTACGACACAAATCCTGGAGACGACCTATGAAAGAGGCATACAAACACACCACCTTTTTATTGATCAGCCTTCGACACACCGATAAGGTCAAGCTTCTTCAAAGCTTCGTCAACTTTAGGTATTCCAGCAAAGTACGTTCGTCTTTGCATGATGACGTTGAGAAGTACGCAAAGTTCCATCAAAATAGAAAAGAACCTCTCCGAACCATTTGATACCAAAAGAGGTTTTAGGCAGGGCGATTCCTTATAGAGTGATTTCTTTAATCTACTGATGGAATATATTATATACTGCGCAAGTGCCGACATGCCAACAGAACCGGCAAAACCACACGGGCAGTAAGCAAGGCGTTTTCAGAGATTGAGAAGGAGTCTAAATTAATGGGTTTAGCGGTAAATGAGGACAAGACGAAGTACCTAGTATCCGCGGACAGAAAGTCATTGCGACTTGGGCAATCTGTTACAATGGAGGAGTACAACTTTAATGTTGTGAAGGATTTCGTCTACCTCGGAACGACGATAACCAGCAAGAACAACATCAGTCTGGAAATCCGACGAAGAATCACTCTTGCAAACCGATGCTACTACGCGCTAAGTAGGGAGTTCAAAAGCAAAGACCTCAATCGAAGAACAAAAATAGCCCTTTACAAGTCGCTTATCATCCCAGTCCTGCAATATGGCGCAGAAGCATGGACAATGACATCAGCGGATGAAGCGGCGATTGGCGTGTTTGAACGAAAAATTCTTCGGAGGATTTATGGACCTTTAAAAGTCGGCGATGATTTCCGCATTCGAAAAAATGACGAACAGTATGAGCTCTATGGGGACACCAGTCTGGTCAAGCGCATAAAGCTAGGACATGTCGCCAGAATGAAGGAAGAAGCTCCAACAAAAAAAGCGTATAAATCGAAGGCGGTTGACTATGGAGGCGGCAAGCAGGGGAGACCACCATTAAGATGGGAAGACATTGCCAAGCTTGGTGTGACCAACTGGTGCCAGCTCGCACAGAACAGAAGCGAATGGAGAGCGTTAATCGCAGAGGCCCAGACCGTCAAACGGTTGTGATGGCCAATAAAGAGAAGAAGAAGCCGCTTTTACCATATGCCATAGGAGCAGGTGGATTAAGTATTTGTAAGTGTGAGTAGTGGGATATTTATCGTCGTAAAGGGCTTTGCTCGTACCGGGCGTCGAATGACGCCAACTCTTTTTATTTTATTATACCATAATTATACATTTTGGTGAAATTATTGATAATAATGAAGCATGCTTAAACAAATATTTTAAACATTAAACTAAAACTTGTTTATTTCCTTATTTCAATTAGCGTTTAGCGTTTTCAGCCCGCCACAAAATAAGGTTTGATTTAATGAACAAAGTGGCTTCTCAGTTGAAAGCTTTGATTTTTAAGCGTTTTGTTCTCCCTCAGGATTCTCTTTTCTTATTTAAAATTCATAAATACTGCTAACTGGCGCCAGCAAAAGCCTTCCTCTCCTCTCAAAGAGGTCATTTTGAATTGCTTTTAATGGATTTCTTAATTGCCGTGCATTAGTCGTACTTACCTCGTCAGAGTCCCCAGCCAAACCATAAGGAAAACACTTTGTGGCACTAATTTGATTTCGTTATTATTATTATTAGCAATTTTCTTCACTTAATTCGATTAAACTGCATCATTTTCTTCTGATTTTCGTGTTTTTTTGTTTTTTGTTTTTTACTCTTTCAAGTACACATAAATGATATACATACATACATATACTATAACTTGTATTCTTGTCTTTGATATAGTAGTTCATTTGCTTCTCATTTTCAATTTTGTCAGAAAAAATTGCATTCGCATATATATTTATATATATATGTGCGTGTGTGTGTGTTATTATTACGATTAATCATATATAAATATAATTATATAAATACCAACTACAATACTTTAATATCAGACAATGTGAATTCTTTGTCTTGTTTTTTCCTTTTGTTTAACATAATAATTAGCAATAATAAATTTGATAATTCTGGGTTTTTCTTTTTGAGTATTTACAAAAAATCTAAGAAAAAAAAATGGCTGCTCTTTTTCTTTTTTGTTTCTGTTACTCGATTATATATGTGTATGCAAGTGTATATATAAATTTATATAGGTTTTTTGTTTTGTTTTATATATGAATAATTTGTTTAATTACTTTTATTACACGCACAATTCATATATGTAAGTACTCGTATGTACGTATTGGTTAGAAAAAAAATTGCATCGTTTGTGTCCATGTGTGTGTGTGTGAGTGTGTGTGTATAGGATATGTGATTAGTACAGTATGCATAAGGCATATATTTAAACAAAACAAAGAATCCCCCAAGAAAAAAAGAAAAACAATAAAAAGTGGTGTGCGGATTAATGGACATTTGATCAGTGTTTGATGCTGCTTAATACCGGTGGAATGTGGGTGATATGTTAATTTAAGAAAAGGTGGCAACCCTAAACATTATCGCAGAGCTCTGGTGGACAATGTGAGCAAGGAAAGTTCCACATTCTTATGCGGAAAACGCACTGAAAGCTTTGAAAAGCTTTCAATTTTAATTGTCAATTACTGGCATGAGGAGGCAGCTGCTAAATTGCATAAGATAAGCAAAGACTGCTGGTGATAAGACCAGCAGGTTCGTGAAACAGCTGTACAGTCTATCAGCCTTCTTTATGGTGTGGTGTGTTGCTGTTTTAAAGTTAGGTGCATGACTTTGAGCCAGCTATTGTAGCCCCTTCAACAAATTACACAGAAAAAAGTCGAGATATTTTCAATCTTTGAAGTCTTAGCCCGGTACGAGCTTGACTTCATCGTGTAAATTCCGACTTCAAAGGCGAGTCATACAGGTGCGATTCTAAACATTTTGTTTAATTCCGACTAATACTACGTTTATGCTATGCTCATTTAGCAAAATCATTTCATGAAATGGGTCCGAAAGTGAATATGAATTCGCCGTCAATTCATGAAATGACAATGCGCAGGCAACTTAACGCTACGTTAGTGTTGCCAGATAGTTTGTTTTCTCATATGTGTTCTGGTAATTTTATGAATTTACAAAAGCTGCATAAACAGGAACAAATTGGATTGGAAATCGTAAATTTCTTAGCATAAACGTAGTAGAATTAACATTGAAGTGCACAAAATCACATATATTCATTTCCGTTGGATTTGATTACATTTCTTGCTTTCAGCTTGGTACGAAGATATGGAACAAAAAAAAAGATTTCGAGTTGCTGTTCCGTGAGTTGGTCTAGAGTTTAGAAGGTGTGAAATATATGCAAGACATATTTCTCGTACTCTACATGGCGGTAGACGGAGTTTTAAAATGAGTAGGACAACTATACAAAAACATTGAAAAGGCTGAACAACTTTTCATTGGAGGAGAAGGTGGCCCTAGCTCATCCAAAAATAGCAATATGAGTTAAATTATGCCATTCACAATTGATTATTTTTGCTAGGAGATCATTGCAACGCGGCTTGGACTTTATTAAAGGATAGCGTACGCACGCCAAGAGTGAGAAGGTGGTGCTGGTGTATCCATTGCAACTCAAGGAGACAGCGTTGTAAAGTGGCAGTTAGCTTCAATCATATCGTTTTTGACCAACTTGTCGACATAAGGAAGGTGTGCGTATGCCATGCATATAAACCAGGGTTCCCCAAGAAGAGATCGAAGCATGACTTTGGCAAGCATTTGGCGTGAATAAGTATGCTCGTGCCCCTGGGGCTATGGTTGGAGAACTCTGATATAAACATATAAGTGTACATTTTTTTTTCAAGTACCTTAGCTACTCATACGAGTAAGATGATGATGGGAAGCTTGGCCCAGCACAAAGTGAATCAATTCCGGGAATTCCGTATGTCAAACGGATGAGCTGCAGAACTTTTCAATGGTGAGACTAGGGACTTTGCAGTTTATTTGATAGTTTAACTTAACAACTTAACGGCTTTGAGCACAAAATTTTAAGTTTGAGAGCTGTCCAACAACAATTGAAAAAACAACTGTTATCAGCTAGTTTCGATCGTGCACACTGCAACTGTGGTGCGCTCTTTGCCGACGCCGTACGTAGATTCGCATAGACTTGTGAGTTTATTATGCCACCTATTCTGAGTTATGGCGTCGATAACGATATCGATAACAAACTCAGTGTAGTGTAAATCTTACATTAAGCAAACTAAATTTTCAATCGTACTTGTTAAGCTTATTTGTCGTCATGAGTTTTCGGGAATACTTGGCTGGGAATCTCTAAAAATGGGGCACGTTCAGCAGGAACACTTTCCAGCACTTATCGATAGTGGGTGCATTCAGCAGCTATTTTCAAAAATGTACCTCAAAGCTGTTTAGTGATCAGCTGAAGGCTATTCCATCCTGCATTTAGCACTGTAAACACTGATCAAGTATCGTTCCCTCATTCCATTTTCCCCCCAAACAATTTGCGTGTGCGACCTTCTCCATAACAAATCAGATAAAGTTGTTCGTGTACATTTAGCATACATATATAAATACATACAATTTCCTTTGTTAAGTAATTAATTAATAGTTAATATTTAGTAAAAAAAAAATTAAATAAATAAATTGCTTGACATATCAACTAATGACTAATTTGGTTATGTTGGCTTCTCTCTAAAATTTGTGTTTAAGTACTTTTCAAAGAGTTTTTGTTTATGTTTGTTATGTTTTGTTTCGTTTTTGCGGAAACGGAAGTCAATTTGTCAGCTTGGGTTGGTTTTGTAGGTGGGCATGGAAATCTTTTGCTTGGTATATTAAGGCCAAATGCTTGCTTACAGTTACGTTGCCAGTTGACGTCGTCCCCCTCCCTTTACTCTCGAGTGGGCTTGACTGGCGCAGCATCAATTTATATGCTAATGGAGCCTGCAACTTATTTAAAATACATATGCGACAACACGCCCATTTGGCACCCCCTCCCCCACCCCCAGTAGCTCTGCCGGCCCGCCGTTAAATGAAAATGAAGCAGAGAAAAAATGCAATTTATTTTTTTTTTTTGTTTTGTTAAATATATATAAATGTTTTATATATAAAAATTAATATGGTTTTTCATGGCCATACGCCCACATGCGGTTGGCCACGCCCCCTCCCTGGAAATACGTTGACAAAATTCAGTTAACGCAAAATCTCATTTAAATATGCATGAAGCCAGCAGAGCAACCCGGCCACAGTCGTCCAGGCCAGGCCAGACCAGACCAGACCGAGGCCGCAATTGAATTTCTCATTTCAGTGGTGTTTTTTTTTTGTATGAACAAATGAATTTCATTTTTTTTGTTGTGTTTTGTTTTAAGTAAATACCTGGTACTTGATGGGGGGATATAAGGGACGGGCGTTCAGTCAGACGTTTAAAGTTGATGACTGATCTGTGATCGAGTCTGGATTTCATCTCAATGATATATATTGTCCAGCTCAGCTTTTTTGTTGTTGCGTTGAACATTTCAACACAGGCAAATCGAGATGAAAAAAGTACGCATACACACTTGCAGTTTACTGAGGCAGACGATGAGGGAGAACGATGGCCATACGGGTCGAGAAGTTGGACGTTCGTAAGGCATTCAGCTCGGCAAACTGAAACCATATCCTCTATACCTCCTCCGCACAATATCGCACACAGAAAAAGGACCACAGACAGGAGGAGTTCCACAAGGCTCAGTGCTTGGCCCTATACTCTCTCGTAGACACGAGACGGAGAAACGGCCCAGTTGGCGGGCATAGTGAAGAGTGATATCGAGGGCTTTGCTGTGCTTTAGTAAGGAATTTTTGGTGCTTTAGAAAGGGCTTTGCGGTTGAAGGCTTTTTGGTTGAGCGCTGTGCAATGCCTCAGTTTAGGGGTGTTCTGTGCCTCAGTAAGGAATTTTTGGTGCCTTGGAAAGGGATTTGAAGTGCCTCGGTTGAGGGCTTTGTGGTGCCTCGGTTGAGGCCTTTGCGTTGCCTCGGTTGAGGACTTTGCGATGCCTCTATAGAAACTGGCAGGCAAAGCGACGGGTTGAGATAATAGCGTGGCTATTTACCAATCAGGGAGGAGCTATTGGGAGCTCTTCTTCTTGGAGTGAGTGGACAAAGTCTCATGATCTGCATACGTGGCTTAACCTCATTGGTCAGTACAATTACAGTTTAAGCTAAATTGGCTCAAAATTGTTTCTGAAACTTCAGGGGAAATATTCGACAAGATTTGTTATTAGTCTTGAAATTCCTCCTCATTCTCAATATAGAGGAGTGGCTTTACAGAAGCCACCACTGGATCCAGTGAGTTACAAACCATGGATGTATTAGAAACTACCTACACCGCTTCAAACACTTAGATACATCCTGGTGAATTTCTTGCACTAACCAAGTGGAGTCTAAACATGTGGTGTTTGAGTGTCAGAGGTTCTGCGAGGAAACACTAGCGGGAGAGCACTGGTTAGAGGGATGATAAGTTTGCAGAATGTGTGAGAAGCCGAAGTATCAAAAAAACAAAATTTACTGAGGCACACACATACATGTGCAAAAGACACTTTCCGCATATTTAAGCAAATGCATAATGAGAGCGAAAAAAGCTAAAAGCACTTTGAGAAAATACAAAGGTGAAATGTCATTTCGTTTCGCACACTAAAATAAGGGAAGCTTATTATATACAAACAGCATATAAACGGTTCTTAGTCCAAGCACAAAATTTGAATTGTCTGGGAATCGGTGCTAACCTTTTGCATTGAAAACACTCAGAAAAAAACGATCGGCAGAGTTCTAGATCGATCGGGATGGACCGTTTTGTACTTGAAATTTCAAGTATGTTTTGTTCTTGGATGTACTTAAATTAAGAACGAAACATTCTAGAATAGAAAAGTGACTCTTAAATTAATTAAAATAAGAAGTTCTTATTAAGAACAAACGTTCATGAATGAAGAACATTTCGTACTTACAGTTAGCCTCAATATTTCTGAAAGGATCGTACTTAGTTCAAGTTCAAAATGTTTTGGAGTCAGTACAGCATAGAATTACAGTGCAAGCTCCAAAAAGAGTGCTAAGAATATGCAAATTACTTTAAGTTCAATCTGTTCTTGAAACTCCCTCCTGGTTCCAACACTTTGGTTATGGAATATCCCGAAAGAGTCTTCAAACAAGTATTTCGGGATTGAAAAAATCGAACTTGAAGTAAGAATTTTGTACTTGAATCAAGTATTTTCGTAATTACCGTACTACTGACACCGTTGGTACTTAATTCAAGTATAGATTTCTTGGTTTAAAAAAAAGAAGTTTTACTGCACGGCAGTTGAGATGAGTTGACGTTTTGTTAGATTTTATCTTCTCCTTGCGAAAAAGTTACTCATCTGTGGCCGCAGCAAAAGCTTTCCCAAAATAGTTGCATACTTTTAGGCTGCAAGGTAATTGCATAGTCGAATCTTTCAATCGTTCTTGTTGTCCGCTTGCAAAAATGTAATACAGTTGACAATTTGCATTTATCTTGACACGAGAACACTCCCCAATGATGTTGTGCTCGGTGGACACACGTGTGACTCCGTGTGACTCATTTGGTTAGTCCAACCGGTAGGCAAAACGAGATCCCTGGGCTAATTATGCCGTCGACCCTGGCCACAGTCCCACAAATCTCGGCTTAAATGCCACAGCATGTTAACTGTCCAACTGTTCCGTTGTCCCTGCATATGTTGCCCCATTTTGATTTATCATACATCATGGTCATGGTCAGAGAGCTTGAAAAACTTGTGAATGGCCAGTGGAGGCGGGCGACGGGTGGAGGCACATCACATTTAACAAAAGGCCCATAAAACACACATTCAACTCTCGGTGAGCTCGAGATCTCGTTTGGGGCAGAACATGAAAATAAATTCATTAAAACATTTATCAAGTTCGACACTTGGCTGTCATATATCATGTTACATTTTTGAGTCGAAACATGTTTAATCCGCGCAACAACAACAAATGCACCGGTTCGGCCCACGAGAAGTTTGTTTGTTTTGTTGTCGTTTAATTTGTGTAACGTGTTCCATGATGTTTGTTTGCGTTGCATGTCGAGTTGCTTTGTTTTTGTCCCTGCCCCATGCGAACCTAGACAGAACTCCATAGATCACCGCGCTGAGTCGTCAGCCACTGAAAAACCAGTTTTGCCATATCGATTCGAGTGTGAAACTAAATTAAATAAATGCATTGTTAATTTGGTTTTTTATTTTCTGTAACAAATTGTTATGCAAAAGCGCGTGAAAATCATCTAACAAATTGTCACAAAAATGTGCATAATTAACTGGCCAAAAACAGTTTGCATAAATTTTGAAATGGAACAAAAAGAAACCAGAATTGATAACTGTCGAAAAGGCTGGAACAACAACAAGCACAGGGCAAACGATAACCACAAACGTTCAATATTGAAAAAGCAATTTAACGAATTTGTGTTTTTTTTATGTTGTCAGATGAATGAGAGATAGTATTGTGTGTAAAAATAAATAAAGAATCAAAAACTGCAGCAAAGTTGTGCAGCTGCAACATTAGGGGTAGTCAGGCGAACTAATAGGAAAACTTTAAAGATAGAGAAAAGTTTCGAAATGTAGGGAAATCGTATGTGATGAACCACTTCACCATTTTGACGCAAGGTTTAAGTTAATATGATTATTTTGAATAGAATAAAGTGTCTTGTTTTCAACAATCAAGATAAATTGAGCATTTCAAATGCCTGTATTCAGTTGAAATCGAAAATTAGATGGACTGAATACTAAATTTGATACAACTGCTGCTTAAAAGCCATCAGATTTCAAAAGTGTTTCTTTTTATAATCGAATAAAATTTTAATCTCATCTGAGGATAAAGTGTAGAGGCCCATACGGAGAAGTTTCATCCAAAAATTGAGGGCAGAAAAAGCAGAAGTTACTATTTTACCGCTTAAACTTTTTCATGTACGGAGTCAATATTGCACTTAACAGCACATTTGTGGAGACTATGTAAAATGGCTGTGGGCCGCCATTCGAATACACCATGTCAAGTCACTCTGCTTCTACCTGAACTGACCAGCTGAAGGGCTTTTAGCTAGAGTGATTTAAAAAAAATAAATATAAAAAAAAAACATGGCAAAAAAACTAAAGCGAAAGAATCGTTTGAATTTTTTTTTTTTAAGAAAATGTACGTACCATCTTTTGGACTTGGTTTTGTGATAAACGGTAGATGGACAGTAGTGTGAGTTCGATAAGAATTGGTTTTGTTTGCTAGTGTGACCGTTCTCTTTGAAGTAAATCAAGCGGCGCGCTTGTCAATTTCAAGAACTTTCGAAGTTTTGAAGCAGTGACCCAGTGAACGGAGTCAAAAGTGAATTTTTAAAGCTTTTGTTCAATTTAGTCAAAGACGTTTGTGATTCCATGCTTAAATAGTTCACTTAGAATATGGTATGTCCTAAATTTTTTCACACTTTTTTACCTTCTCCTCTTCTTAAAATCGGGCAAAACTACGCTTAGAAAAGAAATCGATTGTTATAGTTCTAAATAGTTTGATCGGAATTCTGGAGAATTGAAAACTGAACTGAGAGCAGCCGCCATACTTTAATACAGGGTTTGTTAAGAAGAGCGAAGCCAAAAAGTGAGAGTGTATTGGTGTGCGAAAATAAAGCGACACAAACCAGCTGGGATTAGCGACTGAAAAGCTGTTTGCTCACTTGGCACACATCTGCTCATGCAACTCTTCGTTTCGGTCATCAAAATTTGAGCGCCTGTTCGGCCGTATGCCAATACTTTTTGAGTGAATTGAGTCAAAGCTTATATAACTACTGAAAGAGAGCAGATCGATTTTGCTTAAGTTGCCAGGAAGTTCTCGTTTCAATGACTTCATTTAACTGTTAGAACCGACTTGGGGCACCTTAGTGATATAATTTTTTTAGTGGTTTTTCAGAGCGTTTGGCCTGGCCCGCAGGACCAGGTCAGAGAGCAAAGCTTTCAGTCGCTGGCCAAAGGTCAACTAAAGTATGGTCAACTTTTAACCCCCAAATTTGGCAGTGTCGGAAAGAATTCATAAAAAACGTGACCTCGAGTAGGCTAAAACTTGAATGTGTTTAAATCGAAACATTTTTTCTACAAACTTAAACTAGGCCTCCGTTTAAAATTTTCCACATTGAATACCCCTGCCAAAGTGTGCCATCTGTCTGGTCTAGAGGCCTGGTCATGTTTGTTGGTTTATGACTGCACTTATGTGTTGACTCTGCCCCCGTCCCCCTGTCGCTCTCACCCTCTCACTCTTCAACCTATTTCTGTGTGTCTGGTCTCGCGACACGCGACGTTTAATGTTTAACACTTTTTCGCACTTGTTTTCAATTTATAACTGTATTTTATAGGCACATCCCACCCCGCCGCGTCATCCCACATCCGACTCTCCAGCACGTAACTGTAATTAGCATTTGGTTTTTGTTTAAGGATCTCATTATTTACTAGTTGTATTTACTTGTGTGTGTGTTTCGACTAGAATGCCCCCTCCGACGAAGCAGCTTACCTAGTGTGTGGCAGGAAGGGGAGGAAGTGGTTGGTTGCTATTGCCGAATGGACTCCGCTGTGTTTTTAACTGATTAGAGCATGATGCCGAAGAAGGTCAGAAACTTGAGTAAACTGTACAATTTATACAAAAACCGATACCTAGCCAAGTGTATGAAATTGAAATCCGCTCTGACATATTCCGTTTCCGGTTCGATTCAACTGCATTTGCGGGCACGCCGCTGGAAGCGCTTCATGCGCAACGACCACTCATCCTTCCACTCCAAGACAACTGAACTGGGACCGATGGCTAAGTAGCCGGGCGCTGCCTCCGAGTCGCGTCCAAGTATGAGATACGATCTGAGAAGGGATGTGGGTTTGTAACGCCTACGTATGACTAGGGCCTAGGGGTTACTCACTTGTTTAGCTTGATTTTGGGACACTGGCACTCGATGCTTTTGCGTGGCACCAACAGCATCATATTGCCACGACCCAGCAGGGAGCTGGTTGTGCCCGACATGGGATTCCTTTTGAAGATGGTCTGTATGTTGATCTCATACTTGTAGATCTCGTTCTGACGTTCAATGGAGAACTTTTCGGTGCTAATGTCCTGGGAGGCACGATCATGACCAATTACCTTGGCCAGAATGGCTGGAAGAGAGAAGTATGATATAGTTCAAGTAACAGCTAAAGGCGAAGCCATAATATCTAAATATACTCACCATAATCCTCCATACAAAATTTATTCAGATTCAGCTTCTTGGGACTGGCCTTGCACTTGCCGCAATCTGTGAAGGAGTTGAATCACTGAAATCTCTGTTTCTTCACCTTAATTTACACTTACATTTCTTCATTTCCTCAGCCTGGGAGCCACCGCCATCCTTGTAGTCACCGGTGCCGCCGCCTCCCCCAGCACTTTCGGCCTGTATCATATTCGCATTGGTGGGCACTTCTGTTAATTGGAAGAGCAACAAGGTTAAGAAACGAGGACTCAACACTCAAAGCCCAAGGCACACTTACTGATGCAGGGCGCCACATGGGACCGCGTCTGCTGATAGCCACGGGCACAGCGATTGCAGGTCAGTCCGGTGACACCTTCCTTGCAGGGACACTGTCCACTCAGATGATTGCAGGTCTTGCCCGTGGAGCCCACTGGATGACAGTCGCAGCCTGGGGGCAAGAGAAGAGATGGAAGACATGCACGTCCTCATTAGAGGCTGTCCAACTGTCTGCTGGCTGATTGATGACTTACGCTTGCACACTTTGCGATGATTTGGCGGCTTGGTGGCATCTCGATAGTAACCTTCGCGACAATAATGACAATAGCGTCCCGTCGTATCGTGTTGACAATTATAGCAAACGCCGCCAGAAACACGTCCAGATAGTTTATACAGTTCCAAATTGAAGCGACAGCGTCGGGCATGACCATTGCATTGACACACTATAGAAAGGGGAGAGGACGAGAATAAGGGTTAATCAATTTGGAAATGATGAGAAATAGGAAAGCGACTTTTCTTTGAAACTTCATTGACCCATATTCCATATCTAGTACAAATACAAATTGTGGATTTCACAGCTGCATCAGCAATGCTTGCCCATTATTGGGTACCTACAGATTTCTAAGTCTTTCCCAAAAACTAAAAGGGACAATATTTTTGGATAAAACTTTAACATAACCAATAATTACGTACTAAATACAAAAAATACAATACCAAATGGCAGCCACTGTTTCGAATATAATTCAATTTAAATTGGCTCAATACAGCTCTTGACTCTTTGACCTCGCCGTTATAACTTTATGATTTAAGTGACTTAATTTTCTAAAACTAGATTATTAAAGGTAGAGATTATAGCGGATAGCAAAAACGGAATCTACGGAAAATTCTAAGAAAATTTCACCAAGATCCCATGGATCCAAAATGAATTCCTAATCGGTGCAAATCGTTTTCAAATATTATAGATTAGAGGATTTTGTCTTTTTGAGTGGGACTGGAAAATGTTTTTTTTTAAAAATTTACTTAGAAATCGCACTTCTAAAAATTATGAATAAAATGAATTCTTGCCGGCGCAAATACACCTCAAATATTAAAGACAAAGATTTTGTCTTTTCCAAGAGGACTGAAAACAACTATTTTTATACCCTTGCAAAGGGTATTATAATTTTGCCCAGAAGAACGCATAGAAATATTCATTTCCGACCCTATAAACTATATATATTCTTGATCAGGGCGACGAGCTGAGTCGATTGAGCTTTGTCTGTTTCTACGCAAACTAGTCTCTCAATTTTAAAGCTATCGAGCTGAAACTTTGCACAGAGCCGTATTTTTACTGCACACTGCTAATATGTCGGAACCGACCGGATCGGATGACTATATCTTATAGCTGCCATAGAAACTATCGGTTGAAAAGTGGGTCTTTGGGAGAAAAACTTTTTATTTTTAATGTAAACGCCTCCCGCTTCAGCAATTATTAGTTTTATACGCTTTTACACAGATTTGGAAGTTTTGGTCAAAGTCGGATGACTATATCTTATAGCTGCCATAGAAACTATCGGTTGAAAAGTGGGTCTTTGTGAGAAAAACTTTTTGTTTTTAATGTAAACGTCTCCCGTTTCAGCAATTATTAGTTTTATACGCTTTTACACAGATTTGGAAGTTTTGGTCAAAATCGGATGACTAAATCTTATAGCTGCCATAGGAACTATCGGTCGAAAAGTGGGTTTTATTTAGAAAATTTTTTCTTAATCTCTGATGAATTAAAACATTTGCAAGGGTATATAAACTTTGGCAAAGACTAAGTTAGCTTGGCCTTCTCGTTATTTATTCAACTTAGAAATCGCACTTCTACGAAGAAATAACGAATAAGAGAACATAATCTTTGCCGAAATACCGTACCTGGATCAAGTTGAATGGAGGAATTCATTTTAGACCCATGCTTTTTGGACGAAATTTTCTGAAGATTTCGTTATATCTATAAGCTTCGGGCAGAACAAAATTGACAGTCTTGTGATGACAATTTGCTCCTACAATTACCATAGCAATTTTTCACGAAATATCGTTTATAAAAATATCGATAGTCGCCTATATTGGTACAAAAATAGCCACCACAACCAAAATATCGATATATCAATGTATCGATAAAATATTGACAACCCTACTTGATGCGAGATAATTTTCTTAAGCGTCTGAATGACGCCTGTTGCCTAAAAGTAAATCTTAGATCAATGGGAGCATGGTCATCCATTGTATAGTATATCTTGGTTCAGTATTGTCATTATCAGAGTTTTGCATGCTTATGAATTGATCCTTGCTTGATTTACCATTGGGTGGAGAGTAGAGTTTGTTTGGCATTATTACAATTTTTGATCCTCTTTGGTATTTTTCAGCGATTTGTCATATGCGGAAAGTGGTGTGAAACATTCTTTATGATTTTGACTATATTCTTTGCCATTGGTCATCCACGGTATTTATCGCGGTTGAGCATTGTCATAATTATGGCTAGGGAGTGATATATAAAGCTCGCATTTCTGCGCGAATTCGCATTTCTTCGGGATGTGGGCGCCATTTTTCAATGACTGTCATTTGCCTTCGCTTTGTTGATTGAGTGTGGTCTATTAAGCTCTTAGCGGTTTTGTTACCATGGAGATCCTGTAGCTTTGATCCTTATGTGATTTTTTACCCCTTTCCACCCTCAAGGTCAATCTTCCTGTACAAATTTCTTGAAACGACCTTTGCCGAGCACTGTGCTATCGCCACGGTAAGGAACAACTTTACCAAATTTGAGATTTCGGTGTCCAATTGTAGGCCCTTATATGAAATTTAGTGTTGAAAATGATCGTTCCACAGACTTTGATTAAAAACTTTTTTTAATAAAGGCATATACTCAGTTGAGGTAAAAATAAGTACGGCCCAATATTTCATATAAATTGAGCAACTTTTCAAAGCTGTTTAAAATTGTTTCTATTCATCTTATCTGAGAATATGCCTTAAACAGACACATATTTTTCTAACAATAATAAGTGTCATTGAAGTACACATAACAGAAAAAATGTTACTGAGCGAGACACTTACACTGACTTATTTTCACTGAGCGAGACTCTTATACTCAAAGTAAAACTCACTAAGTTTGTTTGAGAGATATTTCAAAGTGTTCAAAAATAACAGGGTTATTTAGCACTTTCACTTTGAGTGAGATATTCCGGAACTCTGCATACAACCAACGACTTATAGATATTATAGATGACGCATGTGAAACAAAAAACTTTTGTTTTTGGAAGCTGACATTGGATCCCAATTTTTGGTTCTCGCCGCTTTTACAAGGATACATTTATTGCAATTTATCTAAATAGCAATAGCGGCTGAGAGCAAAAATTTATAGATATTATGGATGTCACATGTGACGCCAAAAACATATTGTTTGGGATCTGACTTTGGAACCCAAAAAAAAAATAAGTTTGTATGAGATGCGGTATCTATATATGTAGTGAGTGTGAGACCTTCCCTCCCTTACTCTATCTTTCGCGCTCTTAGCAAAACAGCTTAATCCACAATATTGTCTGAGCGCCTCAGTTCATTATTTGTGGCCTATACAAATTTTTCTTTTGTATTTTCAGCCACTTCGCGGATAAATTTTCCAAATTTTCTTTCTAAGTGCGCGTCAAATCTTGGATTTGTGGGAGAAGCAGTTTTGGCTTTGGTTTGATAATTTATAGGTGTAAAGCTTTAAATTCACTTGTTTGAGTTCACATATGATAACTCAGTTTATTCAAAAAGGATACTTCTCATATAATTAGAACATGTTTTGAACTTCTCAAGTGAAAATGCTGCTTTAGTGTTAGTAAATAAACAAACTTTAAGCTGGCTTCAGGACTAAAAGTTATGTTTTTGTTTATACACACACACAACGAATGCTGGCTGAATATTTATCTATTTCATGATTCATTAGTAATTCCAATTCAATCATCAGCAGTTTTTGACTGAACCTCATGCCAGCATACCTATAACCGCTTGGGAATCCTAAGGGCAGGCTGCTAGCAAAATCTGGCATCAGCAACCAACGCCAAGTTACAAAAGCAGTCGATGAGTGTGCGACCCGTAATCGGCCCGTCTGTTGTTAGTAGGAAAAATTCTCTCTCTGCCAGTTAACACAAGATTATTTTTGGATTAGTTTCTTACAAAATCTTTGCCGGGTTACAGCCAATTTAGCTCCTTTTTAAGTCTAGTTGAAGCAACGGGGCCAAATCTAGAAAGTTGAAGTTCAAATCCATAAACTAATACATAAACTGCAGTTTTAAAACAACTAGCACACGTTTTACTTCCACTTTATTCCCTGCACGTACAGTTCACCATTTCAACGCGTCCTAGCCGTAGCCAGCTTCCATCCTGGTCAGTCTAATCATTTAATTGACAGCTTCCCCTTCCTGTTCACACAGTTTCATAAATAATTAATAATCATAGAAATTTTTACGTGCATTTTCTCTCCTCTTCTTGGACAGGTTGGTAGCTACTCCATTTCGGGCTATGATTGATGGTTAACTAGCCCCAGGCTGTTGATTGATGAAAGTGCAGGCGGTAGGTAGTTTTGGACGTTTCTATCGATTTTGTGCTAGCCCCAGTCCCCTAACGTTCATTTAATTAGTTGGTTCCCGATATCATAAAATAATTTTAGCAACTAATTGGCAGCACTTGACTGCAATTTATGTTGCTCCATCCGGGGGCCGGCTCCTCCTTCAGCATTAAGCGTGATTTATACAACATAAGGATAGCCCACGCAGGCTATGTACATACGCATGAGTGCCTGTGGGGGAGTAAATGAGCGGGCGGCGGAGTGGGAAGCGGCACGTGAAGCTGTCCCTTGACTGGTGCGACTATTGTGATTGCTGTTGCTTCATATTTTTCATATCTTATGTCTGCATCATCGAACGGCAACGGCGACGACGACGACGACGCTGACAACAATGGCTCAGGACCTGGGGGAGGGGTGTGGGTGGCGAAGCGGGGGCGACAACGCGGATGGCCGTTCGCTTATTTGGCAAATAACAACAATGACAACGACAATGGCCAGACAGAAGACAGGAGCAGGCAGCCAACGCTGCCGGGCCATACTTATTGACGAAGGATAAGGATTCTTTGCAGCAGGCGCATAACATGTGCCCCAGAGCTTCTGCAGTCAGTCGTCCCACCCCGCATACCCCTCGCGACGTTGTGGTCGTTGCACAAATTAAAATGAATTTTATTTTTACTTGACACTTCGAGTCCCAGAAAGGGAAGTCAAGCGAGGAATGGGGTATATGGACTATAAGATTGTGAAGAGAAATGGAAAGATTAAAGAAAGTTAAATACCAAGGCAAGAGTCCTAGGAAAATATCTTTGCAGTGCAGTAGACGATGCTTTGAACTAGGAGTAAGAGTCCGTCTTAAAGCTTTAGGTTTGGGTTACCGAATTGTGCATGATTTTCAAGCCCTTATAATGGGGGATGTGGTCTAAACCAGGTGTGCGTGTGTGTGTATGACGCTTTAGTACAGAGTTCTCCAGCGATAGCCCCGGGAGCACGAACTTACTTGCCGAATGCTTGCCGAAGTCATTCTTCACGTTTTATCGCTCTCTGCTTGGGGAACCCTGAACCCTGCTTTAGTAGCCAAAAACTAAGCCTGCTCTAAAAAAAAACGAGAAGAGAGAACACATTTCAAGTTGTTTTTGCTCCAGATCAGCGATTGTCGCCGGATGCCCTCAGGGGCCGAAGACATTTTGCTAGTCGAACGCATTCCGAAGCTTAGTCCAAGAAAGTAAATAGGCCTTTAGTGTGCGATATTTTCGCACACCAATACACATCATACTTTTTGGCCACGCTCTCCCTGACAATCCCTGCTCCACATGCTGTAAGTGACGGGCTAACGCGCTTGCAACAACAAAACCTTCGCTCGGAAAGAAAAAAAGGAGAGAACGCATATAAATTTTGTTGTTGCTTAATGTAGGCTTATGGCGCGAGTCACCCGTATACGCGCTAGCAATTTCTTTGCGTTAAACAACAACGAATGCGTGGCTTGCGGTGTTACGGTATTTGCTCGTTTGACCGCAAGATAGCTTCTTGGCGGTGTGTGTACTGGTTGAGTCCAAATGAAAATACAAACATACTTAGAAAGAAATCGGAGTAAAATTGAATTTTTATTATCACAAATACTCAACGAAAACAAACTAAAAACAAATGATCACATAAGGCTTAAGTTCCATTTTTTTACTTAGGGGTTTTAAAAATTAAATACGGTGTTACGATACTTGTTTTAAACCACAAATCGGTGGCAATTTCTACAATTTGGACAATAGCCTATAAAAATTCTAAAGCGGTGTTACCGTACCTACATTCTCTCTGTGCTAATGTGTCAATGTTTCTTTTTATTATTTCTTTGGGTTTACTTGAATTAGTCCTAATTTACGAAATTTTTCAGGCAAGGTTACGATACTTCTTTGAAAACTTAAATCGTTTTCGGTGCCCATTGTCTCAATAAAAAGAACGGTTTTGACCATTAAAGGCATTCGAGTTGCTAAAAATCAGTAAAAAACAAATAAAGTTTTTTTTAGCAGTGTTACGGTACTTGTTCAATGGTTTCTGCTGCTTATTTCCTTTAAGTAATTTTCGTAACTCTGACAGTGGAATAAAACTCAAAGTTTTACTTGCAGACAGGTACTTTGAGGTGTAAAGGTACTTAAATATTTGTTTGAATTGAGCTATTGATATGTAATATAAAGAAACTGAGGTGCAAATTTTCTAAATGGATCATAAAAACAAAATACAAATTGTTTTAGCAGTGTTACAGTACTTGTCCACTGCTGTGGAGAAGAAGTTAGTAGCGCTTTCTTTGCCAATTTTCTCACTTTAATAAAAACTTTGAATCATAAGAACAGAACAACAAAACTTTTTTAGCGGTGTTACGGTACCTTTTCACTGATTTGGGCAAGATACCATTGCATTATCGCTTTCTAAGCACTTTTCTTTAATTGAACATCAGATTTGAACCATTAAAACGAAATAACAAAACTTTTTTAGCAGTGTTACGGTACCTGGTCACTGGTTTAAGCAAGATGTTACTTCATAAGCGCTTTCTAATCCAATTTTCTTAACTTAATATATTTTGGAACTATTTAAACAGTATAACAACATTTTTTAACGGTGCTACGGTACCTGTTCACTGGTTTGTTCAATATTCAACATTAGCGCTTTTTAAGGCCATTTTCTTAGTTTAACATTAACTTTGAACCGCAAAAACAATCTTACAAAATGTGTTAACGGTGTTACGGTACCTGTTCTCTAGTTTGGTAAAGATGTTACTACATTAGCGCTTTCTAAGTCAATTTTCTTAGAAAATAACAAAACTTTGTTAGCGGTGTTACGGTACAATAAGACAATTTTCTTTACTTAATCTAAACTTCGAATCCATAAAACAACATATACACCACATTTTTTGCGGTGTTGCGGTACCTGCACTGTACAGAACAGCTTTTCAGCCAAATGCCTTACTCCTAGAGCATCGCCACTTCGTCTTACTCCATCCTTATGACTCACTCCTTCAACTTCATTGTCATCCTCCATTGTCAGCATCAATATCAATCTATTTGATGTCCTTTCACTGTCTGCTCGTATCATTTTAATGATAACAATAATGTTAATAAGATTGTTCGACTGTCCACCCCATTCACTGGGACTCCGCCCCTCCCCGTTCATTGCGAGTGTCATCTGCCTTCCATTGACACGCATCGTAAATGAGTTGATATTGCGGGTTCTCGATAAGCTCAGTTGAGCTGCCGTTTGCCTCATAAATAGATTGCTGATGAAAGGCAAAAAATGCTTTGCCCACATAAATTCCATTGGCAGATAATTAGAAAAAACCAACGAAAATCGTTGGAAAACCAACAAAAATGCGACGCTCTCAACGATTAGCTAAAGTAGCACATAAATTTCGGGGTTGGGTCTTCGCTCGGCCGATGTGTGTGGGATTAAGTGAAGCATGTCGACGCACAGAAAGAATGGAACGGAACGGCAAGCCGATGCACTCAATCAGTCTAATTGGAAACAATAAAACGCACTTTTATGCGAATTTCCTTTACAGCCCATTTGATGCTCAAGACCATCTCTCCACACATTGTCCCATTACTCATCATCGTCGCCTCGATCAGAGATTTGGCCAGCTGGCCAGCCGGCGGGCCGACTGGCCGACCGGGCCGTGATATATGACCCAAAACAAACAAATTTGCAGGCGGACGAGAAAGAAAAGTTCATAATTTAGCTGCCTTTTTAATTAAAAGTGAGGAAACTCGGAATGGGAAGTGGGAAACCAAAAGTGGCAAAACACATGCAACAAAAGTGCGAAAAAGATGCAAATCCAACAGCAAGAAAACATGTGAAAATCATTTTACACCCAGGCAACGTGTGGGACAGCGCCGCCAACCGATAAGCCGGGACCGGACCAGGCCAGACCCGGGAACCCAGAGCCGACAAGTCCACGAGTTATGTGCCCGTTTGTTGTAAAACGGCACAAAAATTATGGCCGAAAACCAAACAGGCCTCAATTGATGATGCTGGGCAGTGAGGGAGGAGGAGGACGGGGAGTGGAGTGGGCCGTCTGCGAGGAGGCCAGACCATCTATAAACTGGCTACAAAATGTCTAAATTTTTGTGTTTTTTTTTTTTTTTTTCGATATATGCAAAAAGAGAAAAGTTTTTTTTTTTGGGGCGGTTACAGCCAAATGATGAGGAAGAAGAAGGCGAAGATGAAAAAGAAGGAGGAGGAAGGGAATGTGATATGATCTTGAGGATTGCACTGGGAAAATGGTATTGAAAAGGCGCCAGAGTTGAGGCTTTGCAAATGATTTGTGTGGTGCAAAGAGAGTTGTGAAAATGTGAATGCCATGGGTGGGTCTAACAGTAATGAAAAGTGGAAAAGTGGAAAGCTATCGGAAAATGTTCTAATTAAAGGTGACCTGAAGAATGGAATAACAATTTCTGAAGCCTAAATAAGAATAGGTATGAAATTTTTTCTGGTCACACCATTACTTAGAGATGTACACCGCCTAGGCAGTGTTGCCAATTTAGCTATTTTCCCACCAAGTCTTAATATTTTGTAAGGTCAAAAACTGGAAAATGTTCTGTTTTGCCGAAACCGACAATTGTAGCTATTTCGAAAGAACATTTACCATTTTCTAGGAAGTGCAATAGCTTTGGTAAGATATTTTAGATAATGGTTCTCTTTATTACCCTTGTTACACTGACACATTCAGAAGGTCATCCACTAGATGATCTAATTCAACTCATTCCTTCTGTGAATTTCATCAGACAAGATAAAACTCCATTCAAGTTCAAGTCACTGTCACAACATTTAGCTTTTTTTCTATCAATATGCTATCCAGTTCCCAAGTGTTACCATTTGAAACAGTTGCGGATTCAATGACGTTGCCGTGGTGGGTGGGAGAAGTTTGAGTGAGTTGTGTAATGCAAACTTTGCCTTCAAAGTCATCGATTTCATTTGTAAGGACTTAGCTTTAAAAAAGCATTGCATTGTCATAATTTTACCTAATTTAAGCTTTCAAATAAGATTGTCACACATTTAAAAAATTTCTATATCGACAATTTTTTCGATGCTAAAAAACTATAATTTCAATAGATATTTTGTTGACCAAAACATTGATATTATTGATATATATTTTCGGTGGTATTTAAAATAATATAAATAGACAACTTTTGATTTTATATATCACATTTTAAAACAAGACACGCATAACACCATAAGGGAGGCTAATTGATCGTACAGCTATTTCATGAATTTCCTCAGTTCAATCATCAGCGATCTTTGCCCGTCTTCTTTGAGCTGGCAGAGACTAAATTATGACAGAACTGCTATGACCGCTTAAACTCTCCTGCTCAGAACGTCAATTCTTCGTACTCACTGTTCGTTTGTGGAACCAATTACCCCCTCAATTAAAAGTAGTTAGTAGCTTAGGCAGTTTTTAATGTTAAGCATTTAATTAATTATATAAAACATGTTTAAAAACATATTGTTTCGCTCAAAGCAGATGTAGGAAATGTAATTTTAGATTTAATTAGATTAATACGCTTTCCTCAATGTTTGTTTTTTTCTCTTCAGTGACTAGTGCAACAATATATAAGGTTATCCTTGTTGCACTAGGATGTAACAAAAATAATAAATGGAAATTGAAATTGAATTTCAAAGGCACAGAATGTTTGTGTGTTCGCGTGCAACGTATCGGCTCTTCTGTTGTCGGTGGGGGAAATTCTCTCTAATTGCCCAAATGTTGTTGTTTTTTAATGAATCTGTTTTTGGCTTAGTTCCCAACAGCATCTTTCATTTTTAAAGTAAGCAGGTCTATTGATGTAAGTCAGCTTTCACACTCTTTGACGCATGATTATCTAGTAGAAATGCATTTCATTCCATTTTTCTGTGAATTTGGCAAGCTTTTTGATTAATACCACATAGCATACTTAAGTCAGGACTAATGTACTTTTATCATGTCTTATGTTTCACATAGTGTGAATACAACCTACTAGACTATCAAGTCTCATGTGTCGAGCAGTGTAAACACAGCCTAATTATGGTAACATTTGAAGAAGTACTTTCGGACTTAGTTAAATATCTACAGATCGAAGTTCAAGAATAATAAAAATGTAGATGAAGTTTCGATTTCTCTTCTTTCTGCTAGCTGCAATAAGTTAGAATAGCTTATAGTTTACTCTGTTAATAGAGCGAAACTCTTTTACGACCAAAATAATTTGTCTTTGCGAAAGATTCCTTTGTGACAAGGTGACTTGGCATTTTGTACATGGAAAGTTAACCGCTTTTACCATTTGCCGTAGCTGCAGCTAGGTTGTGTGTTTGTGGCTGTGTGCAGTGGAAGGATGTGAGAAGTGACTGAATAGTGACTTAACAGTGACTAAGAAGATTAAACAGTAACTAAAAAGTGACTAAACAGTGACTTCACAGTGACTGAGCAACAATGACTTAAAATTGACTTAACTGTAACTTAACAGTGACTAAACAGTCTAAACAGTAACTAACTAAGTGCTACAAACCGGTTCGGAGTTGAACGGTGTAGAAATGATTAACTTATACCAAGTGTGTTAACAGAGAGGGAAAAATACGAAATGGGTGCATACACTTACAGAAATCCTTCTGTCAATTTGACGTTGTCTGTTGTTGTCAGATTTTCCAATGCTAGCATGTGGCCTCTGCCGACTTGCAGAAGATAGGCAAAGCATGCTAATGTTAGAACCGGGAGGTTCATGAAACAGCTTGAAACGTTCGATAATCCAAGCTTGTAATCTTTTAAAATGTTAAAGTTTATTTTAATTTAAGTACATGTTTTCTGAGCACAATTATTCCTAAATTTCGGTTTAAACTCGAACCTTCTGAACTAAATTAAGTTCAATTAAAAGAGACGGAATTAATTTGCTATTCTAAAACTCTCATACGTTATGGCTATGAAAACTGGGTTGGGTTCCTTGTCAAACAAAATATTCTTAGCTAAGCTAAATATGGTATATTTTCTTTAAAGAAAACAGTAAATAAAAATTTGATTAATATTTTTTAAGAACTTTAAATTTGCTCCTTAATCATCTGAACAGAGTTGTGGACATTCCACTCATACACTTGGCCCGAGTGCCTGTCGAACCCAACCTCATAGGTCATTATGTGTCAACCTCAGTAAAATAGAAAAAAAAAACTCTTCTTCCACACTTAACTAATTTGTTTCCATTTTCAACTTGAACGCACAAAGCCAGTGAGAAAAGTAGAGAGAAATGGGTGGAAAACCTGGGTCTAATCATAACTTTTCACACACACACAACATGGAAATAAATTCGCCCTCCTTTGCTTCCTTTGGTTTCTTTCCCACAACAACTCTTAAATAACAGAATGTGGCCTGTTGGCTTTGTCCTGGCAGATTTTAGTAATTTTCTTGGCCGTTGACAAGAGAATGTTGGCTGTTTTTTATTATTATTATTATTATTTTGATGTAGTCGCATTTTTATGCGTGTGTGCGTGTGTGTGCGTTGGTTTGAACAGCGATTTGCGTGGTTTGTGTATTTTAGAACTTGATGTGATTTGAATTTTCAATGAGATGCCCATTCCCAAACGTAGAAGCAGGCAAATCAAGTAAATTTCATCAGGCCGAAATGGCAAAATCAAGTGAAGCGAAAAGAAGCGTCGTCGCCGTCGTCGTCTCGAGATGTCCGCCCTCCCCTTTGCCAGCGCAGCGGCACACACTCCATCGATATTTCTTTTTTTGGCAAAATGATTTCGAATGTGCTGCGACGCATAATTTTATTTATTTTTCAATTTTCCTGCCCCCGTGTTGAGTTGTCTACATCCTTAAGCACTTTGCTTGCTTATAAGCTAAGACTGTTATGATACGGCCACACCCCCACACCCCCTCATCCATAAGTACATTTCCAATGTGTTGACAATTCTCGCTATTCATGCTCCGCCTCCCCTCCCGTCTTGGGCATATTTTTGTCTTGCCAAAATATTTGTCGCTCGAATGGCATCTGAGTTTTTATATATTTAGCCAAGAGTGGAACTCTCTGGTCGAAAACAGGAGGAGGATGAGGAGGAGTACAGTGGGGGGATTCGGGGAGACTTTCTTTATTTAGTTTCACTTGGGTGGGTGGAGTGACACCATCAATGATGACGCCAACACACAAAATTGGCCAAACAAATTATACCCAAAATGCAGTTTGCAACACAGTGTCCCCCCTCCACTCCTCCACCCCCTGCTCGTGCATATATCTACGGACTTGGCTTGGGCGTTGATAATTGAATTGGAGGAGGCCCACAGAAAAATCCGTTAAGGCGGCATAATTTGCAGATTGTGCAACTTGGGGCAGAAAGAGAGTGCGAGCGCAGTTAAAAACTGGTAAATGGTAAATGGCAAATGGAAATTGGAAAAGCTCTGGCAAATTAATGGCAAAAGGCAGCATAACGAAAATAATGCATAATAATGGGGCAGGCAGACAAAGGCCGAACCAAAGATGGAGACGAGGGACGTTATAATAAAAGAAATAAATCAGTTTTAAGGCCTTACAGTTGGACGGCATAACTCAGCTAAGTGATTCAATTTGTGCAAGTAACTAAAAAAGTACAATTGGTTTTGATATAGAACTGTTAAAGGCTCCTTGGATTCCAGGTGATTTCAAACAGAGCTGCAATTGCTTTGGTCAATTAAATTTAAAATTTTTTCTAAAAGTTGGCGACCGTGACACAAAAACCCGCCTAAGAGTTCACTTTGGTTTAAGCTATGTAAGCCGTATTTACTGCCACCAAGTATGCCAAACTAACATCAAGTATGTTTTTTAAGTACTGCATACTTAAATACAGTATTTATATACTTAAAAACTAAATTAAATATTTAAAAATTGAGTAAGAAACATACTTAAAATAAAAATAATTCAGCTTGTGCAAAGTACGATTCAAACTTAGATAATGATTTCGAAGCGTCCTTAAAACAAGTGCGGGCAAACTTGATAAAATTTATATTACAACTTGCACCGAGTATTAATAAAATAAAAAAATGAATCCCGCTTTCGTAATGGGAGATATGATGGACACTTAATAAGAGCGACTAATAGTTTGAGTTTCATACTCGATTCAAGTTTCCCTATTGAAAAACAAGCAAAAACAAATACCCTGTGTATTTACAAAACGCCGTGACTCTGCTATGGAGGATCATTGGACAGATTGTTCAACCACCTTGCGGAGCTCAAAGGCAAAATAAATTAATTACAACAATTGGGAAAGCAAAAGCAACACGTTCAAAAAACATAGCTGAACTGTAGGCTGAATCGTGGCCTCGTCCCATAGCAAATTGGAGTCCTCAACTCGTTATTTGGCGAAATCAAGGTTTATAAGAAAGTCTGTGTGGTCGTTTGAATGTGAATATGCAATACAAAAGTCCGCTGATGATAAGATGTGGCTATATTTGAAACAGCGATCGTTGTATTCCAATACCAATTGTCAATACCAATTGCTATTCCAAATTGTTGTAATTAATCTCTGTTGATTTGTGTTGATTACATTGAATTGTAACTCTCCACCGACCTCAAGCCAGCCAAATGCAAAACTTTGTTTTTTTTTTTTATATTTCACGATTTCGGGAACTTCAAACTCACACTAAGGGTCAGCATCTTAGAACTTTCGATTATCAACATGACTCGAACTGCTTAAGCACTCACTTAGACACAGAGCAAATGCAAAGGCATGTGGTGCAGTTGGTAAGACGTAGTCTTACGAGCGGAAGTCAGAGACTCTAGTCCTAGTGGAAACATCGATTTTTTTTAAACCCGTTACTCGTAGAGTAAAGAGGGTATACTAAAGTCGTGCAAATATATGTAACAGGCAAAAAGAATCATTTCCGACCATATAAAGTATATATATTCTTGATCAGCATCAACAGCCGAGTCGATATAGGCATGTCCGTCTGTCCGTCCGTCCGTATGAACAAACAGATCCCAGAGATGTTAAGCGATAGAGGTTTGACATGTATGGGACAAATGCTTCTTTTATCTGCACGCAGATCAAGTTTGTATAAAATTTTGGCCACGCCCCCCTTCCGCCCCCGCAATATGGAAAAAACGTTATATCTCCTACAGTTTTAAAGATAGACGATTCGTACCTTTTAGAGATAGTTAGTAACAATAAAGATCGGATGAACGGTTCTCAAGTTATGAGCAAAAAAGTGAATCAAGCCCCCCGCTTTTCCTCCTCCCACCCTAAAATGTTGCATTATTTTCGGATGGTGACCCTAAGTAACGCAGGAACACTGTTAAACATATTTTTTCATGAGTTATATATACCCGTTTTATCGAAGTCGGTTCGGTCAGGGGTTTTAAGCCACTTCGAAAGTGTTACGTTCACTTCTCAAACCGCTTTCTTTACTTATCGAACCTAAGGTTTTGGTTCGAAGCTTGATAGATGAATTCTGATATCGTTGAGATATTTTTTGGTACACTGAGAAAAAAAGGATAGTTTTTGATGATCCTCAGAATATTTTCGGTATCCATTTGGACTGGATAGTTGACTATCTATTTTTGGGATTCATTGGAAATTTTCGAAGTCGTTTTGATTTCGGGAAAAATTATAGTTCTTGATCTATTTTCTTCAACTGGAAAATGTCAAAAGGATATGTAATAAATGGATCTTAAAGTGGATATTTCGAATATCCATTCTACGGGGATTTTTTTTTCATTGTAAGAAAGCTTTCAGCTAACAAAGCTTTATAAAACGTTAATAAATACACGAATGGACCTCAATCCTTATAGTCATCATTCATTAAGTCTCTACCAGGGCTTACAAATGCGTCTGGACTTTACAATTAAGAACATCATCAATGAAAATCAATAGAAGGCTTTGACTTTATTTAATTTTCGAAGTATAGATGAAAATAATAATTGAAATGATAATGCTTCAGTACTTTTTAACGATTTCTTACGCGGTTAAAAAATTGTGATAATTTAAGAAGCTCTTAAAAATTTGACCAAAAATATTCTTTGAGCCGAACCTTTTACAAGAACCCGAACCGATCTGGTACAGCAGGTTTGGTTCAGGACCGTTTGAAAGTATAGGCTAAGTAGATTCGAACAATTCAAATATATCAGTATTTTCCTTTAACAGTTTAAAGCAGTTGTGCCTAAACTCACACAATCAAGCTTTGTGCTTGAGTGCGTAGCGGCGAAACACGAAGTAAACGTCATGACGTCAAACATAAGCAACAAGCAAATGAACAAATGCCTCGTGAGAGAAAAAAAAACCGAAAGCACGCGTCGTGAGAGAGCATGCCGCCGAGCGTGCTAATTATAGATCACACGTATTCTCTCTCTCTATGCTTGTGTCGACTACGACGCCGGCAGAAGTATGAGTTCCTATCCCATGGGATAGACTTTAGGCATTTTGGGCACCACTGGTTTAAAGGCATCAAACATCATAATTTTTCTTAAGAAACCTTTCCAAAATAAAGATGATGAAGACGGGACAGATTTGCCGTGGAACGTGTATTTATTGGAGTGTAATTATTATGTTGGATGGAAGCAAACCCAATGACCGATCTTTCTTCATATTTTAACGGTACATACGGGTACGTACCGGTATACCAAAATAAAAATTTAGGTAGAGGTACGGAACCGAATACCCAAATAATATAAGAGACAAAAGAGAACCTTATACCGGAACATAAGTTAGAGTACATACCAGAACCGGAATCGAAATTCGAATCGGTTTGATTCCCTGGTTAGTTTTTTCAGCATACTATGCCCCATCACCACAATGAAGTACGGTACCTTATTAATAAATTCACCTTGCCCTAGCGTTTCTTTAAACTGTCCTCACCATATTATCACGGTAGTCTAGTTTGAGCACAAGATCAGAGGATAGAGCATACCAGCTTCGTTTTGGCTTGAACAAGAGTCTACTTCAATTTTGTGGCCCTCATACATTAGCATTGCCTTTTTGCCAATGTCACTCGGCTTGAAGCTTTGTGGGCTCTTGGTCCTACTCGCTCTCTCTCCCGGGCTTGACTCGAGCATTTTCATAAGACATAAATTCTGCGATTTAGCTAAATGTGCTGTACGGACTTGGCTGGGTAATTTGTGGCACGCCAGAGGGGGGGCTGGCGACGACGGGGGCGAGGGAGCATGCAAAAAAAAAAAAAACTGCAGCAGCATTAAATTACACTCTCACATGGAACCAGCAGACAGACCGAAAGACAGACCCAGACAAGGCGACGCTGTGACTGCGACAAGCTCATATTGCTTTATATCTCTCCACACTCCCCACTCCCCCCCAATCCGATGCCCACAGCCTCCCTCCTCCCCGTGGCTGGTTATGCGCTTTTAATGGCACGTTTTGTAAGTAAATTGCATTAATTTCACGTCTTAGGCGCGCGATCTTCCAAAAAAATATATATAAAGTGTAGCAGAGGATGGCTGCATATGACACACGACCAAGTGGCAGCCAAATCGCTGCAGAATAACGTTGTCAATGTGCCATTGATGATTGAACGATTTATGAGACTGCGATTGTGCAAACCGGTTGGGAATTCCATTTGTCTGCGGCTCATATCAAAATGCAATTAAATGCTAGAGAAAAGGCGAAATAAGAATCAGAAAATGGCAATAGCTTTGCCATTGACTTTCCAATTGAAACTGTCAAATGAATAGGAAAATTGAGTTGAAAGCCGAGCCGGGAGGAAGTTGAATAGAAATAAAGAAGCGACGGCGCGTCGCGGCGAATGGGTTAAAGGAGAAGTGTTTGTTTGTGAAAACGTATGCAATTATTTCAGGTTATCATTGTGATTGTGCATATCGGAATCTATTCTTTCTGCGTTTAAGTCATTCAATCACATTTAATCCACTTTTTAAAGGTCTATCAAAAATGGAAAAAAATGGAATCAATTAATTAGACTGTTCGACAAAATCCAACTTTTTTTAAAAGCCCGGCATAAGACCAATAAATTACGATAAAAGACTCCTTTGTAAGCATCACCTCGTACCCAGTTTTTCAAATGAAGCCTCAGTTTGCGTTTAATGGGTACTTTTGTACTTGCAACACACAACTACTACAATTTCAGCTTAGTTTTTAATGGCTTAAGATAAAATTCAGCAAATTTGGACAGGGTTATTGGGAACGACATATAAAAAATTCACTTAATTCGCGCAAACGGTTAAGGTACCTCCCGAAGGGATTAAGCCTGCATTCTTGAATATCTTTAAAAGTGCACGGTAGATTTTTGTTAAAATCGTCGCATTTCCCTAAGAGATGGTACTCGACAGCCAAAAAACCGCAAATTGGAGTACCAATTTTATATTCATCCAACAGCACCCACATCAAACCATTGTTTCCAACTCGTGTTTTGTTTTTAATTATACACAAGATTTAAAATTTTTTATTTTTACCCTCGACATGGTCCCTTAAGCCGACACCAGAGAACGTAAATAGTTTTTATGGCTTTTGTCGCTAAGGGCCACTACGTGCCCATCTTGGTATTAGTGTATTTTGCAAAGAGCGTGAGTGGAAGACAAAATAACTGCAGCTAAGCATTTTGCTGTAACATTTTTCCATTTATCTCATTTTTGTACCTAATTGAAGGACTTACAACTTGGATTTGCCACTCAATGCCCCTTTGATGTGGTAAAGTAGTTCGCAGCTAACTAATCTTCCAGGGAAAGCTGCATACTTTTGCACTCTCACACTAGCGATTTGGTATTTTTGTCGAATGATTTTGTGTATTTTTTTTGGCAACAAACGGAAAATGCAAAGCCAGGCGCTTAAAATGCAAAACTAAAAGCTCTCTGTGGTGGTGTGAGTGCGTGTGTTTGTATCTCTCTCTAAGCGGCAAACAAAAGCTGTTGGAAAACATAGAAAATCCTTTTGCGAAACAAAGTGCAGTCGGAGAAGGACTTTTTGCGTTCGCAATTCCTCAAATTTCTGCATCTGCATATTGACAAAAGCAAAAATCGTCAGCAAATCAGCAACAACGTAAGCTTCCTCTGAACTCTATCAACCCATCCGACACCACATCCCGTGGGGCGCGGAGGCGCCTTTAAATTGTCACACTGCAGTTTTTAACCCAGAAACATAAATATTGAAATTTATTGCGCGAAACGGTGCAAAATGCAAAATGCGAGTCAACAGCGTACACAAAGGAGCTGAAAGGGACGGAGCACACATAACTGTTTATATGTATGTAGAGCAGCGACGCGACAACGCTTGGCAACTCTGGCAAAATGCATAAATGCGGAGCCCAGTTCCCAGAGCAGTCGTTCGCTTGGGCTCTAAAAGCTTTTACGTTGGATGAGGAGGAGCAAACCAAAGTGCAGAGGATGAAGAAGTCTTCATTGAATGCTCATAATATATGTATGTGCGTGCATGTAGTATGTAAAGGCCTTAAGGGGGGAAAACTGCAATGAGATGGCTAAGTAGTTGCGCATTGCCAAAGGTCAAAGTTGAGAAAATAAAGACACTTAACATTGAGAGCAACTTTTATAATAAAATTGTCATCAGGAAAGATGCATGCTTTTATGGTGCAATCATTAATGGATGTCCAAAGAAAATACAGAAAATCTAAATATAACATAAAGTGCCCAACGAACTTTGACGTCAAGGAATATATGTAGAAAAAAATTAATTCAATTTGTTTTCCGCTTAAAATGAGCAATAATCTTATTAAGAAAATATGGTGGACTAGCTGAAACCGCCGCGACTTTGTTCGCGTCCCAGATTTTAAGAAATTGTGTTGTTTTATCTTGCAGACAGTTTCGAGTTCCCGTCATCCCATCCTAAAGGACGAAACCAAATTTTCTACACTGAGAAAAAAATCAATCTAAAATTAAGATTATAATCTTGAATCAAAGAGAAACGGTGTCAAAATTCGACTAAGACCAGATAATCTTAACCCAGTATTATATGCTCAATTTTCTCAATTTTAATCTTAATCCATCAATCTTGGATAAACATTGTTTATACTCGACTTTAAGATGAAACAATCTCATTTTTAAATATGAAAAGAAAAAACGAAAAAAATTATATTAAGCTGTTATTATTTTTATGTTTTGTTTTTTTTTTTTGTGTTTGATTTAGTTATTAACAATTATTTCTATCTGAAAAACTTTATTAAATGTTAATTAATAATCTACCTGTACTGGGACTTGAACTGAGTACCTCGGGGTGATTGACCACACTGCATCGGCACTCAGCCATCTCGGCTGTTCAGCCTCATTGTTGGATTGTCACTAATCGTTGTTTAAGAACTCAGCAAGACAATACCAGCTGAGTTCTTACACTGCAACTGGTCGCGCGAAAAAAATTCCTTCAATAGCAGAGACGGTAAAGAGGAAGTCAAAAGCTTTATTGAAACGAGTAGGTTGTGGTTCGAGTCCCAGTAGAGCCGAGTTGTTTTTTTTCATTTTTTTTTAAATTTTTTTTTTAACAAAATAAATTTATTTATATATATCATAAAGGTTTTTAACTAAAGCTTTACTTAAAACTGTAGGACGGTTGATACATTTCGAGATGATAAATCTTGTTTTTAAGATTTTGAATCTCATTTCAAGGTTTTTTTACCTTGCTATTACAAAATTAAAAGATTCTCGAAAAAAAATTTTCAATCTAGATTTTAGATTGAATTTTTTTTCTCAGTGTAGGAGCTCGAAAATTCCGGAATTATATGTTAGTCCCTTATAGTCAAGTGGATGCTGAAAACATACTTCTGCCGCATAGTGCATTCGGGTCTAGCAATATTATATGAAGACTGTGCATTTCAGAGCTGCATTAGCACTCTTCAATTATAATTCAATTCAAATTGGCTATCCCGTTTTTTTTTCCCACCTCTTCTTCACCCACCCACTACTCTTTCCATCTTCCACCGCTCTCCGCTCTTTCCCCTCCCCCGTCATTCTAACTAGAGGTGGGCGCGGGCCGGGCTTTTCGTGGCCCGCGGGCTTACACAGGGGGCGGGCCCGGGCCAAATTAAGATCGTGCGGGCTCGTGCGGGCCGGGCCACAAAGGCCCGGCCCGTAAAAGCCCGTAATAGGCCCGTAAAGCCCGAAATAGGCCCGAAATCAATTTTGATTTGTTCGCGCTATTTTTGTTTATGTTTGAATTAGAACCGCCATTTATCGCATTTTAATTGTTTATCGATACTACTATCGATTTGCTTATACATATTTTACTTGTTTGCTCACCACTAATTCAAAATTGGCGTCCTATTGTGAAATTGATAAAACTTTGCAATATTTGCAAATATTTGCATTGTGGTCAGAAAAATTATGTAAACTTTGCAGAACTAGCACACTTGATTCCCAAATAATAACTGAGTTTAAAACAATGACCCTAAGCGCATTAGAAAAAGGTTTCTTCCGGCAATCGCTCATTTGGTTGGGCTTTTCTTGAACCCTCCTTATAGAGAGTGAATCCTCAGAGGAAAAAGGAAATGTGTTAGCTACGGTAAAGCAATGCTCTCCGAATTTATAGGGGATCATGAATGTAGTAGCGTTGATGATATAACTAATAACATAAACCCAAATAATTCCGAAAATGGAATGTTTGCTGAATTTTTAGACTTAAGTTATATAAAAAAACGAAAAGTTGAGAAAAACGCTATCGACATAGAGCTTGACAAATATTTGGCCTATCCAGCAGCTCCTGGCACACATATTTTAGAATTCTGGAAAAATGCAAGGGACTTAAAATACCTTCCCAAATTAGCTCGGACCATTCTGGCTATTCCCGCTAGTTCGTCTACGAGCGAAAGGCTTTTTTCAACATCGGGCCATGTTTTAAATGAAAAACGCACTAGGCTAAAAAGCTCAAATTTAGAAAAATTAAGTTTCGTGCCGGGCCGGGCCCCTTGGTGAAAAAGTTTCGTGTTGGGCCGGGCCGGGCCTCTCAAAAGGTTCGTGTTCGTGCGGGCCCGGGCCTCAAAATACAGGCCCGCGCCCACCTCTAATTCTAACACATGAAGAAGCTCTCATCTGTCTCCGAGAGACAAGAGATGAATGTCATATTTGTAACACACACATACCTAATTTGTGGGAGCGTGATCCCTCTCATACTCACTCTCTCTCGTGCTCTTGGAAAACCAGTTTAGTCCATATATTATCTGAGCGCCACAGTTTCCTTACTTTTCTTTGGCTGCTAGTTTTGTAAAATGTTAACTTTTTTATTTTGAAATACGGTCAACATATTTTCAAAGGTATCGATGTGTTTGATTGTGCCATAAGATTAAATTTCATTGGATGAGGCTTTTCGCTATTTGTTATACTCTGTAGGAGAAGGAATCATTTCCGATCGTATAAAATATATATATTCTTGATCAGCATCAACAGCCGAGTTGATATAGCCATGTCCGTCTGTTCGCCCGTCTGTCCGTCCGTCCGTATGAACAAACAGATCCCAGAGATGTTAAGCGATAGAGGTTTGACAGGTATGGGACAAATGTTTCTTATACTTGCAGGCAGACCAAGTGTATTTTCAATTTTTGCCACGCCTCCTCCCACCCTCGCAATTAGGAAAAAACGTTTTATCTCCTACAGTTTTGAAGATAGACGATTCGTACCCTCTGGATATAGTTAGTAATTAGCAAAATGTATCGATTTGCCAAAGAAATGATAAAGATTGGATGAGCGGTTCTCAAGTTATGAGCAAATAAGTAAACCACCCTCTCCCACCCCCTCCCACCCTTTCACAACCAACACCGCACAATCTTAGAGAGAGAGAGAGAGAGAAACAGAGAAGAGAGAGAGAAATTAGATACGAGCGTAGCATCTGCATTGCATTCAGCTTCTACTCCAGGTACAGAGTATGTTATAGTCGGGCTTGACTGTCTTACTCACTTGTGTTTATTTTTATTTCTCTCTCTCGTTTTCTTATTAAAACAAATACAAACTTTTTAGTTTTATGGACCCTGTGAAATATGACAACTGTGAAAGAAGGCAAGTGTCTATCTATTGGAACCCCCACAATATAAGATCCGACAATTCAATGACTTTTGTTGAAAAGGAAAGGTGAGAGGTAAGAAAGTTTGCAACCACAGCAGCAAACACACGGATAGATCATTATTGTATGGTAATTCTCCCTATTGATTTATTCCCGAAATTGGGAAAAAATACGTAAATAATTTTGTATACTTTGCCCACAATTGGGATTGAAGTTGATCATATGAAACAAAAGATTTTCATAAAAAAAAACTTTCCCGTCATTTGGTGATGTTTGATATGTTAATTAGGGATAAACGGCACTGTTCCGAGTTCCGAGTCGATTTTCGTGTAAACCTTAGTATTTTTCAGTCGAATTTCATAACGTTGTGAAGAAGGACGAGTATTACTACTGTGCTGTCTTCTTGGACCAACGATTTCTTGATCAGGTATAAAAAATTCAGGAATTGTTTGAGCGGCTGAAAACAATTGCTCAATCCCAAGTGAATTCAATTTAAAAGAAAAGGATAACGGAATCTAGTAACCATAGAATTGTTTGTCATTTACAGATAAACTAATACAACTTGAATTCGAAATATAAACGTTTACACGAACGAAAATTAAGTAGGAATTCGGAATTGGGAATTGGTTACATAGTAGTGTTGTGAAAACATCCTTTTATAACTACTTATAGAGAGCGTTTTAACTGAGCGCTCGCACATTAACAGTGAGCAGATAGAAAAACAATTAAAGGCTCAGCCAAACACACGCATACAAACGCAAAAGTATTTTATTTTCTTCGCTCGCAGAGCAAAAGGGGAAGAATACAATTGGTTGTTCGTTGAGCGCAAACCGATTTATTCAAGAGACGATGTGAACTCAGAGGCTCTGTAAATAACAGTTATTTTTGGACAACGAAAAACGGTCAAGAGTAATGGGCGCGCTCTGAAATAATATCAGGAAATTCTCTTACTTTGTTGCAATATGAAGTATCGATAATGCAATCTATGTTTTCACAACACCATTTGAAGTGTTTCTTTTTTAACATTTCAACGAAAGATTTTCAACAATTTCACTTGTAGTACCTACTCAAGCCTTCTGCGTACTATTCAAAACACTCTACCATTGAGCCACAGCCTTCACAATGTTTTATATTATTATTGCTAATAATAACACTAGTTTACAAAAATAAAAAAAAAAAATGACCCATTTCAGCTGAAAATTTTTCTTAGTATAGTTTGGAATGGTGATCTAAAAAATCGATTTCAAAAATTTTTTCATGGCTCCGTTTTTGAAATATTAATTTTTTAAATTTTTTTGGTAGGTACTCTTACATTTTAAGCCATATCTCAGTTCATAATTGTCAGATAGAGTCAAGTAAGAAATAAATCGAAAGGTAATGGAGCTGCCAATAATTGCGTGGAGCATTGTTTTTAAATCGGTTCAGTAGTTTGAATTTAACAACCAAGAATATTTCAAAAAAATCGATTTTTTGCTCGAAAATCCAAGAAATTTCATTTTTAAACGACTAGAAAAAATATAAAAAAATACAAAAAAATTATTTTTATTTTTTCTATATAAGAATCGCACTTTTACGAAGAAAATAAGGTATTGGTGAGGAAAATCGTGTAACACGTACCATAGATGGATCAAATTGAGTAAAGGAACTAACAGTCAAATTTGAGTATATTGTGTGTTTTCAAAAATTAACATTGTACTTTTCTTCGTTTTTTGGTCAAAGTATAAAGTGAACGAAAAGCCAGAACAAAAATAAAAATTAAAAACGGAACAAAAGGCGAAGCAAACAAAAATTTATTTTAAAATATTCAGGAAAATATCACATTTTTTTGCACTAAATTGCTTACAGCTCCTGTGTTTGTTCACAGATTTTGATCATCGATATCTGTTTTTCTTCGTAGAAGTGCGGTTCTTATGTAGAAAAAATAAAAATAATTTTTTTGGATTTTTTTATATTTTTTCCAGGCGACCAATAATGAATTTTCGAGCAAAAAATCGATTTTTTCGAAATATTTTTGGATATTGTAGTCAAACTAATGAACCGATTTAAGAACAATGTTTAACTCGATTACCGGCAGCGAAATAACCTTTCGATTTTTATCTTGCTTGACTCTATCTGACAATTATAAAGTGAGATATGGCTTAAAATGTAAGTGCCCATACCAAAAAATAAAAAAAAATTATATTTCAAAAACGGATCCATGAAAAAATTTTTGAAATTGATTTTTGAGATCACCATTCCAAACTACACTAAAAAAAATTTTCAGTAGAAATGGGTCTTTTTGGCTGTAAACTAGTGTAATCATTTTCATGGCTGCAATTTTCCACTTCTAAATCCGCTTAAAGCTCTTGGATTTCAATTGAGCATTTTATTTTGAACTCTCTTGTTTTTTTTTTGCGTGCGAAGTGAGGGACTTGGGGCAAACACAAGTGCACATGAAATGTGTTTAACTTAATTTAGTTCAAGTAACTTAAAAAAGCTTTTAAAAGTAACAGAAAAAAGGAAAACAAACCAAAACAAGCGAAACCAAAACACAAACAACAAACAAAACTTTCAGAAAAAACAAAAACAGCAACAAAAACTGTAGCAAGAAGGAAATGGAAAAGTGGCCAACAAGTGAATTGGGAGGGGGGGGGATGTGGAAATTCATTAATATGCACATATGTAGATTATATGATTAAAAGTATATACGCTTCCTTGCTCCCACAGAGTTTTGTACAAAAAAACTTTTGCCTTTGTTGTTAAGCGAGAGAGGGGGGAGGGAGTGAGCCTTAAACATTTTCATTTGTTTGATTTACTCTTCAACTGAAGTCGAGGCACAAAATCTGTACAACTAATGAGTGAAGCTACCAACTTGCGTATTTGCTTTGACTAAACTATCTGCTAATGAAAAACAAGAAAATCCGAAAACAGGAAAAACTCAAAGGGTTCTGGCCAAATGGAAATACATCAAAATAAAAGCGAATGCAAATATGCAAAGATACGAGCACATGAAGGATGCGGATATGAGTGGGCCAATGGCCATTGGCAAATATGCCTAAACAAATATTTGGCACACTTTATCCACCCAACCACACTCCGGCTCCACTCTCCACTTTTTTTTGGCAGACAACCCTTCTCAACAACAACAACCGTAAAAAAGGGTTGCAAAGAGGCAGCGAAAATTTTACCTGATGTCAAAAGTAATTAAATGAAATGCCAACAACAGCAACAGCCCGAACCATGTCACTGACAATGCCATGGCGAAAAAAGAAAATACCATCACAAATTTGATAAAACTAGTGACAACGACTTTTTGTGAAGGGGAGGCAGTCTCAGGCTTAGAAGTAGACTAATAAATTCTCTAAAACAAAACTAAAATTCGGTTCGAAACACTTGGCTTTGGGCTTCGATTTGGTATTTTTAAAGGTTTCAGGAAAAAATCTCTTTCCAGAGAGCCTTTTTTTCAGTCTTGGAAATAGAACTGATATGGCAAGGCTAACTAGGTTTTAGTGGTTGGTTATTCTCACTTTCGGAAACAATAAACTGATTGATTGATACCACGTTTATACACACAAAATTTATTGTGATTAATGCCATTTAAGTTATGCTATGATTCTAAAAATACTTAATTCAGAATATTATTTGTTTTTTTTTTTTGGCTAAACACTATGACTGATACCTTTAACTGGGTGAAGGGCATTACTCACAATAAATTTACGCCTTGTTTCGTTGTGTTTGGGATATCTGCAGCTGAATTGTTGTTAAATCGTTACGAAAGTATAATGGATTTTTATTTTAAGTTCTATAAATATGTTCAAAACATGCAATCAAATAAGCCATAAAAAACTTGGTTGTTTAGATTCTTGATAACACGTTCAGAAACTGACAAAAGCTATTTCCCCGATTTGGACGCTTTCCATATCGATGTCAGTATCACTGGGGAAAAAGAAAGCCGACTAAATCAAACATTTTAAAGGGTTTGACATTTTAACAATGTAAACAACTTTCGTATTAGAACTACCGAATAAAGTCTCGGTAGATAGGGCCATGAAACTTGGTTTGTATTTTGGTTGGGCCGAACCAAGGCTCGACTCTAGGGTTTGAAAAAACTACCATTTGTATGAGTTACCTTATATGGGTTGTTATGACCGTTGTGGTTCATGATAACACTGTGACACATTTTTGAACTAAAAAAAGTTGATACGGTCGAGACCGAAAAATTCTGAAAAGGTGTGATGGTAGTATAAAAACGCTGCATGGGTTTGGTCTGATTAGCTGCCGTTTTCTTTTTATTGACCTTTGAACTTTTCAGCTTCAGTGTAGGATTAATGATTTTATATCTCGTAAGCTATGTTGAATTTTGCTTTTGTGTCTTTAGCAAAGTTGTTGCTCTTGGCTTGGCCTACAAAACATTTCTTAGTAGCAAATCAAAAAAATTACGTCTTTGTACTTAAAATAACAAAAGATGTCCAAAAAAATCAATTTTTCACAACTATTTTCAGTTTTACAACTTTTTCCTGAAATCCTTTACAAATTTGGACAAGTAATGTAGGTAAAAGTTGTTGCTTAGACCAAAATAAACAAACCGTTAGTACGAACACACTTCATTTAAGTACTCTTTGATATAGTAAAAAGACCAAAAGCATGAAAAACTGTTAAAAAAATTCGAATAAAACTAATTTTATCGGTAAAAAAGTAAATAAATTTTATTTCCTTAGCTACATTTTTTAAGTTATATTTTTTGACAATTTTATTGATTTAATACAAAACAATCGAAATTTTTGATAGTGTCAGCCGATTTCTACCAAAAACTGTACATTTTCGAGTTTTGGTTGAAATTATTCATCTTTCAGGGTCTTAAACTATATGAAGGACCATTCGAATGAAGTTGGTATATTCCAACCGATTGTTGACGTTAGTCTATGCTAATTTTTCATCCTTCAGTGCTTGGTCAAATTCGTTATAGTTTTCAAGAAAAAGTTGAAAAACAGTACAGAATGAGGGGAAAACATGATGAATTTACAACATTTTTGCAATTTTGAGTTTAAGATGTGACTATTTTGACTTGTTACTTAGAAATGTTTTGTAAATTAAGTCAAGAGCAACAACTTCTTTTCAGACGTCGAGGCGAAATTCCAAAAAGTTTACGAGATAGGGAGTTACAAGTCCCAATCATATGCTTAAAACTTCAAAGTGCTATAAAAAGAAATCGGCAGCTAACCAGACCAAACCCAGGGAAGGTTTTTGTCTACTATCATACCCTTTCAGAATTATTTGGTCTCGACCGTATCAACTTTTTAGTGTTGCACAGTGTAATAAGACATTTAATTTCCCAAATCTCTCCTACGCGTTTCGACGATTGTAACGTCTTCTTCAGGGAGTCTTTTACCAAAAAACATATAAATAAGAGAAGAACAACTGTTACATATACTTTCGCCTAATAACACAGATATTTTCACACATGCATACATACATCAATTATTTTTGGTCAAGAATTTGATTTTAATCCTAGTATGGCCGCTTTCCATCCTTCTGGTTTCATCCGTCGTCTATTTTTTGTATATTTCATTTGCTTTTGAGTGTGCTGTGTTTTGATAAAATCGTAGGGTCGAAGGGGTTTCCGTCTCCCTGTTACGTTAATTTTCACAAGCTAACATACTTTGTGTGTACAAACAATCAAATAATAATGTCGATTGTTTCATTAAGGTGTGTTGTTTCGTGTTATCCATAAACAGAAAACTTAACCAAAATGCTCGCTGTTCATGCTGATCAAGAATATATATTCTTTATATGAAATGAAATGATTCCTTCTGCCTGTTACATACATTTGCACGACTTTAGTATACCCTTTTTACTCTTCGAGTAAAGGGTATAATAAAAAGTTTTAAATTTTATGTTCTCTACTTTGTTGGTCACGTATACGCTATGTTGCCATATATATGTGCGATAAGCAAACTATCTTAAAATTTTGTTTAAATATTAAGAGTGTTCCATTTATCAAAGATATCGAATATGAGATTAATATTTGCTATATTTGACTTTATGCCAATTTTTTGGCAATTCGGTGCGAGCCCCGAAAAGCATTCCGTCTTAACTCTTAAAATAATGCATTCATGGAATGGGCAGTTTGAGAGTAAAGTTAAAATTGTATTTTGGGTTTGAACATAACCTGGTTAACTCAGGAATTGCTCATATGTAACAGACAGAAGGACGCATCTGCGATAAATATTTTACATCAGCCAATATAGCCACGACCGTTTTCCTCTCAGAAGTGGTAAGAGCTCTGCAGGCATCCCGTTTTGAATATAGACTTTTTTGTACATCTACTTACATCTGATAATTTCTCCATCTTTTGTTTTAATTGCAGCGATTTTCATTTTTTATTTTAATTCTATACTTTATACAGCTTCGGGTTTTAATTTTTGTGATTCTGCTTTCCATGTGAACTACGTTTCCTTCAAAAATTTCTGTGCTATTGCTATTTTGTTGACAGTTTATCAAGGCTTGCAGTTGGAAAGAGTATCAAATTTTGCACAGAAAAATATACATAAATAAATACTAGATTATTGAGGAGCTTGACGCTCCAGTAAAAAATTTGACTTTTTTAATTTTGATTTATTGACGGTGAGACTATGACCTGAAAAATTGCATACTCCAATCTACCAGAGCTGTAAACTTGAATTACCATTACCATTTTTCACCTAATTGAAAACAATTCCTAATTACCATTTTAATACCCTTACAAAGGGTATTATAATTTTGCCCAGAAGTTTGCAACGCACAGAAATAGTAATTTCCGACCCTATAAACTATATATATTCTTGATCTGGGCGACGAGCTGAGTCGATTAAGCTTCGTCCGTCCGTCTGTCCGTCCGTCTGTCTGTTTCTAAGCAAACTAGTCTCTCAGTTTTAAAGCTATAATTTAATTTACACAGATTTGGAAGTTTTGGTCAAAATCGGATGACTATATCTTATAGCTGCCATAGGAACTATCGGTCGAAAATTGGGTTTTATTTAGAAAAATTGTTTGTTTTAATGCTGACGTTCGTTAACTCTGATTTATTAAATCATTTGCAAGGGTATAAGAACTTCGGCAAAGACGAAGTTAGCTTGGCCTTCTTGCTATTAATCGTAATTGTAACTTGGAACTACGATTATTCAGTGAATTCCTGGTCCCATTTAATTACTATTACAATTACTTAGATAATTATAACTGTAAAGGGTGATTATTGAGTAATTGTGCTTGAAAAGTTGAGAAGACATAAAAAAAGACATACAGACCTGTTCTTATTGGTACAGCGTGTGTGTGTTTAGACACGCGAGAGCGCGTTCATTTAGCACTTATTTGTTGTTGCAAAAGAGAGAGCAGTATGAGCTCATATACTGTCGGTAAGTCGATGACGCTGCCGCAGAGGACTGTTGTAGGCTTTGCTCTAGATGGCAAAACGTTTCGGCCGAGTTCATTAACCGCTTCCTAGAATTCACAACTCTAGTGAATTCTGATCAATCGAATTCGGGAGCGAGAATCGGGAATCGAGAATTTTTATAATAGACAAAATTTTGTGTCCAGATGTAGATCGGAATCGAAATTTTTGAAAAGTCAGACTATCTTTTCAATGATCATTACACCAGGACAGGCCAAAAACAATATACCTATCTCTCTCTGACACTCAGTGATGCATGGCTTCGCCAAGCGTTCAGTCCCGGTGGCTTTGGTCTGGCCGGGTCTGTTTTACACAATGTTCAGACTTTACTCTCCTTTTTAAGCATTCTCTGAATTTTTGTGGATTAGTGTCTCCGATACTCTTAGATGTTAATAAGTCTATTAAAAATTGTGCAAATTTTACACTCATTTCTCTTTCCTAACTTACAGCTTTCTGGGCTTAGCCGTTTGTTCTGGGCCCCAATGAATCAGTCAGTCAGTCAGTCTGACTGACATAACTCCCCAACTAGTTGGACTACCCTAAGACAAGTTTAGAGTTCTAGTTTGAAAGTCGAGTCATTAAATTACCTAGGCAAAAGACGTAGAAGTTGGCACTGCAAGAAGAAAGGATGCCAAAAGAAAGCAAACTCGAAAGTTTGCCAGCTTTTGTCCCGCTCCTCTCTCTCTCTCTCTTTCTATGTGTGTGTGTGTCTCTTGAGGGCAACCAGTGAAAAGTCAACGGGCAAAAGACGAAGCCAAAAGTGTAATGAGAAAAATTTGTAAGCAAAAACATAAAGAAATAAGTTTGCAGGGAAAAGAGTAAAGGAGAGAGAGAGACAGAAAAAAAACAATAAACAATATAAGAGAGGAGAGGAACAACTTCTTGCAATAGTGTGACAATGGGCGCTAAAAGAGCACACTGAATGCGGTGGGAGGGTGGGGCGTGACCTGCCAAACAAACACAAGCAACAATTTTGCGCTTTACTTTTCCGTTTCCGTTTGAGGTGATGACTCCCCTCCCCATCCCATTCCCCGCACCCCGCACACTTTCCTGACAGTTGCTGTAAGTAGCTGTGTAATAAAATTACTTTTTAAGTGCGCCGCGTACCTGAGCAGCCAGACGTTGCGCTTCATTTGGCTTGAAGAGAATGGAAAGTGGGCGTGGCTTAAGTTTGGCATCCCGCTTAAATGTCAAAGTCTAAGGCGGAAGTCATTTGAATTATTTAAGGTATGAAACGCACCAATTTTTTAGTGTCAATGCGCATAAATATTCTCAATTTTATGACTCGGCGGGGGCGAGTGTGGAGGCAAGTGCAATATGCCTTCTTGCGCCTCCATAAAATATGTGGCAAATTATGAAATATTTGAAACTTTTTAGCCAAGAATGCCGCAGCAGCCAAGGCGCCATTTGCAGCCAAAGTGGCTCTGGTTCCGGGTCCTGGGCTGGCCGTTATGGGCATTTAAGTTTTCATAAGTTGGGCAAATAAATTTTAATCGAAAAATGCGCCAAGGCAATAAACAGCAAACGGGCGAAACGGTGCCAGCAGGCGAGAGGGCAGAGCTGAAACTGTGCGACAACTTTTTGTGATTTTTTTTTGTTCAAAAAAACTTGCTGCAGAGCAAACTTAAAGCGAAGCCAAAGTAAAATATCAATCAATGAACAGAACTTTTTTTTGAAGAAAAAGCAAAATGTTACAGCTGGATGTGACACAGTTTTCAGTGTTGATTTGTTTCGAACAAAGCAAAAGCGGCACAAAAAATATTTTGATTTCTTTGTGATGGTAACTAAAATCTGATTCACTGTTTTGTGCCTAAACGCTTTGCTCGAGGTGCACAAGTGTTGTTATAAAAAACCTAAATCAGCTCTTTCTGGTCCGTAAGCAGACTATGGGCATACCTCATCTAAAACATTGAATTGAATCCTAAAGAGGCGTTCAAAATGCATATTTCTACTTTCAACTCAAAGTTTATGTCTTTGCCGTTTGCCAATCCATCGAATGGATTATTTGCATTCCCGTTTATAAAAATCCACTAAACAAATGCAGGTCAATTTTCCCAAGTGTCAGGCAAAATTGCAAAAATTCCAAACGTTTTACGATGCTGGGAATGGAAAAACAAAACTGTCTTAAGTCAAAATGCCAAATCAAAGGGATGGGCGGAGGGGAAATGTAAGGTGGCATCAATGTTGGCGAAAATGTCGAGGAAATTCCAGCACATTTTTTATTGAGCAACTTCGATTGAGCGATGTGCCCATTCCCAAATCTTGTCATCGAGGACTCGTGTGAAGAAGCTAAATAAACTCAATACAGAAATCCTTTTGAAACCACCACCTACCCCCCTCCTGACGATGGCAATAAAAAGCGCAAACGACAGCGCAACTCTCGGGCACCCGCCATGTCGGAAGGAAATGTCGTCATTACTGTGCAACTTATTGGTAGACGAAAGACTCCACATTTTGTACACTTGACACCCAGGCAGCTTGCAATGCGAGATGGGGTGGGAGAGCGGGAAGGGGGATGGCATTCATTTCGCTTACGCAATATGCAAATGTGTTAAGAATCTTACAAATTTGTTAAGCAAATCGAAGACGAAACCAAACCAAGCACGAAAAGAAACCAAACGGAGAAAAAAATCAAATAAAACCCCAGCACATTTATCATCTGGCAGTTGAACTGAGCAGAGCAGAAGGGATGGCGTGGGAGGGCTGTGAATCACACTTTGATTTATTCATGTGCCAGGTAACGCGTTAGGGGTTAATGGGCGGCGGACTCCGGCCTCAATGGTAGGCGAAGCAATTGCCACATTTTGCGGGTTTATGAGCTGCCAAAGAGCTGACAATGGCTCCCAAAAACCGAGTACCAAGCTCCCGAACATCCATAAAAGATTTGTACGCGTTTAGGACATTAAAACGGGGTCGATGCAAGAGTGGGTGCGGGAGGTGGAGCATCAATCTCAGTAAAGGTTAATGCCGGCAATCATGTAATCGATTTGAGTTCAATTTTTGAAATGGAAATAGTCGATAAAGCCAACGGCTGACAGGCGTGGAGCAAAGCCTACTTGCACTCTTATTGCAAATCAAATTCTGAAAATATATATTTTTTTTTATTACACATAAATAATTTTTGAAAATTAAAAAAAAAAAAACAAAAGTTAGTATTCTGATTCTTGAATTATCTGCTGAATGTTTTTGAAGAGACTGGAAAGATACACAACAGCAAATTTGGTCTGTGAACAGAAAACTGCGACAATAATTGTCTCTAAAAAATGAAAAAGTCATTACAGCCTATATAAATTTGTTTACTTAAAGCAGATCACTTCTGCAAAAACTACAACCAGCAACACATTTAAAGACCAAATCGCTATTATCCCCAACACTAGCAGTGAATGGCATCATGACGAACTTCAATAATAATGATAGAAGTAAACAAAAGTAATTGTTGGTTTGTATATTAAATTAAACTCAAATGTACAGTTGATTATGGGGATGACATTTTACACAAAAGGATCGTAAGCTTACGGCTTAGGTCTTTCTACCTACGATATACAAAGACAGTACATCTAAAGTACTGAGTTCGTGAGGAGAAACGCGGAACCCGAAGGATTTCGGGTAACTTAACAAGCGGTCAATGGTTAACGACACAAGCCATCAAAACCCTAAAAGATCAAATTCCTCGAAATTTACTGCGCAAGCAAGATCAGCATGTCACGCATCAAACAAGCGTCCGAACTCATTCCAATAGTTCAGAGAGGTCACCATCCGGCGTATGAGATGGTTTGGTTGCAAGTCGCCTAGGATCACAAATATCCATTTTTGTAAAAACTTTAGCGAAAGTGTATCAATCCGACGAATTGGAAAAGGTTATGAAGCCTCTAAACACGACATTATTTGCAAACAATTCGTGGACCTTTTAACCAAACTCCGCTTTCGCTTACAAGGCAAAACACGACTCCATTTTCCAATATACGTAACCATTGAAATAAAAACAGCTTGCAAAGAAACATACTGCTGCATTGTAAATATAAAAGTCAAAAAGAATAATTGCTCCGCCCCCTTTAAATTTTAAACACAAAACGGAGAAGTAAAACGTTTATTAAAATTTCAAGCTATCAAAAGAGCAAATTTTGAGATTTTGTGGATCTTTCAATCTTTACCATTTATCTATTCACTGGCGAAAATGGGGTAGTTTTCTCCATTATTAGAGACTTTCGATCTTCCTGAAAATCCAAACTTATTAAATCTTTGTTTTTTTAACTTTCCCTTCCTATTTACCCGTTTATAATTGCCAACTATTAAATTTCCACGATGATCTATACTCAACTAAAATTTCGCTTAAATTAGAATTCCTATTTACTCGTCTGTTTACCCTTGCATTTAACCGTGTTCATGACCATCAATTTTGGAATTTGCGCTATTGCTTGGACTGTTTCATTAACATCATTGATTTACCGGAATATTTACCCGATTTCATGACAATCTAAGCTCTAAACAATCTACAAATTTTTTAATTTTCGCAATTATTTGAATCACCTATTTAAAACTTCAAAATTTTTAAAACTTTGCCTATCAATTCATTATAATACTTAATTATATATTTATAATCATATGAAAGCGAGGGCGTAAGTTAAAGTCGGCTCTAACCGACTTTGATATACCCGTTACTCAAGAAAAACAAGTGAGAAAGTCGGTCAAGCCCGACTATAGCATACTCTGTACCTGGAGTAGAAGCTGAATGCAATGCTGGAGCTACGCTCATCTCTAAGTCTCCCTCTCTCTCTCTCTCTTTTTAAGGGTGGGAGTGGGTGGGGGATGGTTGTCTACTTATTTGCTCATAACTTGAGATCCGCTTATCCGATCTTTATCATGTCTTTGGCAAATCGATACATTTATTACTTATTACTAACTATCTCAAGAAGATACAAATCGTCTATCTTCAAAACTGTAAAAGATATAACGTTTTTTCCAAATTGCGGGGCCGGGAGGGAGCGTGGCCAAAATTGAAAATTAACTTGATCTGCCTGCAAGTATAAGAAGCATTTGTCCCATACATGTCAAACCTCTATCTCTTACCATCTCTGAGATCTGTTTGTTCATACGGACGGACAGACAGACGGACGGACGGACGGATAGACGGACATGGCTATATCGACTCGGCTGTTGATGCTGATCAAGAATATATATACCTTATATGTTCGGAAATGATTCCTTCTGTATACCCCTTTTCTGGACTGATTTTCTTCCGTGGATTCGGTAAAGGGCGTTCCTAGCTAACGTACGAGCCGCTGGTCAGTTGTCTCCTAGCACCTGGAGCGTCAGGACAGGCATTTCTGCGCGACGTGTTTCTGTGAGTGGTGCGTAAATTCTGTGTGAAACTCGGTAAATCTACGCCAGAGACGGTTGATATGATCAAGAAGGCTTATCCAGATGTTGCAAGAAGTGTTGTGTTTCGGTGGCACAGGGCCTTTTTGGAGGGTCGGGAAAAGGTCGCCGATGAAGACCGTGTTGGAAGATGTTCGACTTAGACAAACACCGACAATGCGACTCGTGTGCGCAAAAGTTTCTAAACTCAGACCGTCTATTAAGTATTCGTTAAATTTACCAAATTCGGTGGTTCATGACATTGTGACGGAGCATTTGAATATGCGCAAGGTGTGCGCGAAGATGGTCCCATAAGTGGTCACTGACGACCAGAAATTGCGGCAAATTTGTATGTATGGACCATTTTAAATATATTTTAATAGTTATTTTGTTATTCAGGGCAGGGACGAATCCAACAAATCAGAGAAAATTAAAATCTTTCCAGATATTGGTAGGAGTTAGTCCTAGGGAACACTTATGCTAGTTGATAAGGCGGCCCGAGGGACGCCTTCCGTGGAGGGATGCCTTCTGCCAGTTAAAGACGTAAGTTATTGAACCTTTAGAAGTAAAAGGTGAGGGCGAAACGCATTTTCGTAGACTTACCTTCCAAAGGATCTAAGGTTAACAGCGCACTTAGCTCTGGCTTTCTGGGTAGTTCCCTGCTTTTTTTGGGTTCAGTATTATCTTATCCTTATTTTTCTGTGGAACTGGGATTGTTTTTTGGTTCCCAATGCCTGGCATTATCTTCTCTGCAGGAATTACCATCCATTCTAGTTGCTGTTTAATCTTCTTTGCCCTTCAGGACTGGCTTTTTATGTAGCAACTCATTCTCTGCCCTTCTGATTCTATGACTGCATTTCATTCTTTTATGGTAAAAGTATAAATTAGTATATAAGCTTTTGATTTTGTGACAATAACAAATATAATGTTGCACCTTTTTATCTAAAGCCACAATTTGACAACGAATGAAATCGCCATACAAAAACAGCAACTTACTTAAATGTAAAATTTATGTAGCAAATCTTCAAGTCTATCGACATTATTAACTGCTGTCCTGCTTCCTTTCCTGCCCACACCACCTTTCTGGTAATGGCATTAGCCGCTCCCGGGAACAGGCAATTTGATTAGCACCCAGGCAAAATCATTAGCAAACATCAGGACAATACAACCAACCCAACATACAAACAAACAAACAAATGGAGAAACAAACAAATACAGAGCTGGTGGAGAACATGTTAAACATATGCAAACAACTGAGGGTAAAGCTGGTGACTACAAGCACCCATACACTCGTATAAACAGATATATACAGATATACTATATGTATATTCCGAGGATGTTGAGCTTGTTGCTCCATGGAGCAAATAAGCAACAAATTAAATAAGTAACAAAGTCGAAATCACAAGCAGATGCGACCAGGAGATGTTCCTTCCTTCGGCCGGGCTGCCAGGGGGTGGGGAGGGCAAACAGATAAGACAGCTTAGCAGATAACATGAGACAGTCATTTGTGTTGACGAGGACGAGCACCATCAGAACTGGAGAAGAAGACGAAGGAAGCAGCCAGTTGCCTTTTGCTGTCATGTAAGCAAAATTTGGCCAGCCTGAAATTATGCGCATAAGGACAAGTGGGAGTGGGAGAAGGAGTGCTACAAGGAGGAGTTGCTGGGGCTTTTTTTTAATAAATGATGCTCCTGCCGGGTAAAAGGCGTGTCGTGTAATTAATGCGAGCCAAGGAAAAGCCAAAAAGGGGGCAGCTCAGACAAATAGACAAACTAGACAAATGATTTCGTATGTCAAATTGCAGCCGCAGATGTGCGTGTGTGTCCCTGCTGGGGATTTACGAGTAGTTAGCTTTCTCCTTCTGGCAAATAAAGTAAATTTCTATAACTTTTCATTTACACAATTTCATGATACCCCAAAGGCACGCAAATTTCCGCTGCCCCCCCTGGCCTTGGCATGCAAATTTCTTGGCGTTTGCTGCGCGTGCTACGCAAAACTGAGCGATAAATTTTAATACCTAGCCAAGGCAAAGACGTCGTCGTCGTCGTCGACGCCGGCGAAAAAAGAACCTTGCCAAGGCGCATTTTAAAATTTATTGTTATTATGTGAATTTTATAAAAGATGCTGTTGTTGTTGCTATCGCCAGAGAGAACCCTGATGCTGATGCTCCTGTTGTTGCTGCACTTAATTAAATTTTATGTCCGCTCGCCTGGCTACCAAGCAGCAGCGGAAGACCGAAAAGGATTTCCCTGCCGTAAGTCTTATGAATGCGAAAGCAAAGGCAAAAAAATTATAAACAGGGGCCAGCCTAAGCCCAAATGAGCTGCCAACACCAGGTCAGGGATGGTCGGGGCGGGGGGCGGGGGGGAAAGTGTGTAAAAGAAATGTACAAATTTAAGCAGTGCAAACTTTTCGCTTAAGCGGCATGAAGCGAATTTTCCTTCGTTTTTTTTTTACAATTTACACAGTTGCCAAGTGGCGGTGTCCAGGGGGAACTGGACTTTATTTGCTCGGGTTCCGAAGAAAGCTTATTTTATGTACTGAAAATATACTAAATATCTACTTACTTTCGTTTAAGATTTAGCACAACTTTAGCCTTAGCACTGAAAAGTTGCACGTTTTTAATGGTAAATGTGCTCAGAACTATTTTATGCCCATACAAAGAATATACATTAAAATACTAATTTCAGAACTTATAAACCTTATACTTATGTTCTTAATCAGGGTGACGAGCTGAATTGATTTAACTTTTAGTCTCTCAGTTTTAAGGCTATCAAGCAACAACTTTGCATAGAGTTTTCTTTTTACTGCAACTCACCGAAACTGTCCGAATCGGATGACTATAGCATATAGCTGTCATGGGAACGACCTTTTTTTTTCGTTTGATGACATCTAGGACAATATTTTGTACACAGAACTTAATCTAATTACAAATAGTTAACCAGGACTAATGTAATAAAGAACTAAGAAAGTACGGCCAACGACTGGAAAGTCGAGAACGAATTTTCGAGCTCATGCCAGACTTACTGTAAGATTAACGAGAGCTCAAGTTAAAGTCGGCTCTAACCGACTTCGATAAAGCCGTTACTCATGAAAAAACTTGTTTAACAGTGTTCCTGCGTTCCTTAGAGTGAACATCTGAAAAGTATGCAACAATTTTTTAACTCGGCTATATTTCACATTTTTGCTCATAACTTGAGAACCGTTCATCCGATCTTTATCATTACTTCGGCGAATCGATTGATTTTGCTAATTACTAACTATCTTTAAAAGAGACGTCTATCTTCAAAACTGTAGGAGATATAACGTTTTTTCCGAATTGCGGGGGCGGGAGGGGGCGTGGCCAAAATTTGAAAAAACTTGATCTGCTTGCAGATAAAAGAAGCATTTGTCCCATACATGTCAAACCTCTATCTCTTACCATCTCTGAGATCTGTTTTCTCATGCGGACGGACAGACGGACATGTCTATATCGACTCGGCTGTTGATGCTGATCAAGAATATATATACTTTATATGGTCGGAAATGATTCCTTCTGCCTGTTACATACATTTGCACGACTTTAGTATACCCTTTTTACTCTACGAGTAACGGGTATAAAAAGATTGAAAATAAGTTTGTCTGCCCACGGATATCGCAAATGTGAACTCTGACGTTTACTTATTTTGCCCTTACTCATCGTTGTCAGTTCTAAAGTCTTTGCTTATACTCAGATGAGATAGAATTTTTCGCTAGGACAATACTTTACATGAATAGGCACCCTCGATACTTATTACTTTTTTCTTATATAAGAATCCGTAATCTGTGCGTGTTTCGTGAGTGAACTAAAGTCAAACATAGTGTGATTGCAGTATTCCCGAATTTTTTAAAACTTATTTTCATGCAGAAAATGTTTCTAATATTTTTGTCAATTTTTTTGTGTCTTCAATATTTAAAAAGGCTTTGCATGAAGGTGGTAGACATTTCTCCAAGTAGAGCATCCAGGGAGAGAAAAGTTTATTTTTGCTACTAGCCAGCTATTAGAAGAAACGCGAGCACGAACAATAAGCAATATATTTTTAAAAACTATTTAAGTAAAAATATAAAACTGTTTTTATAATATTGAATGAAGGATAAATTCAAGGTTTTATTGTTTAAGTGTTGGAATAAAAAGGAGCTTTTTTGATTTACAAATTTTTTAATCAATTTTTAAGGAAATGCATAAATATCGTAAGTGATTATTCGTGACGCCTTTTTAAATCGTGCATGAATCGCGAGTGACAGAAGGTAGATTTTTATTTCGTACATCGTTTGTGACGATTAAAAAAATTCGCTCACGTGCGCACTAGACTGGTCCAAATTTCAAAAATTCTGGAAATTCAAAAATGTCCCGACGGATTCTGAAAGTTTGACACAAAAAAATAATTTCCATATTTTTTTCGGAATTTCAGTTGTAGATAAACCCATGGCAAGAGGCCTCGGAAGTTCGAAAATTTGACTTAATTTTGGTGGCCACGGCTTAAGCGGTAAAAAGCTGAAACTTTGCACACGTGTCTTTTTTATGCTCGGCTTTAACCTAAATTTTTGTTTTCCGCTTTCCGCGCAATTTTCGACTAGCTCCCATAGAGACGATTGCTCTTAAAAAATAGAATTGTGGGATAACTTCTTTGTTTGTGGTGGTACTTAAGCCAAAATTTAATGGTATTGATATTTGACTGTCCTTTATAAAATATGTAAAATTCAGAAGAAACACATAACTATTTGACATCAGCAACCAGTTGGATGAAAATTTCTTCTATTAAAATCTCTTACCCTTGGTAAGCTACAACCATCAAATTATATATTTATCAGTTCTAAATGTTTCCCCACAATATTCTTAAGTTTCAGCCCAACTGCTGCATTTTATCAAGTAGCTGCCCTAGAAAGTGTTGCTCTTAAAATTGAATCTAGTAAGAAAACATTCTTTGCTATTAAAGGTACCTTGATAAAAAATCATATTTATCGATTTTATGTGCTCCCCCACTATATATACAAAGGTTGGGATCATCGAACCGAACGAATAGTGTTTTTTCTTAAATATCTCATATTAAATAATGAAAAAACAATTTATTTAATTATAAATTAGATTTATTTATTTATTATTTATTTATTTATTTATTTTTATTTATTTATTTTTTTAGTGCGCACTGCGCACTTCTACTCTATACTCAGTTTTTGATACTCATTTCATGGTTCTTGTTGAAGTTCCAAAGGATATTTTGTCATACAAAAAGGAAAGCTGTTTAGTATACATTATCTTGTGCAGAAGTATTAGACATCCGTATCTAGTTCACGTTTTGAAGTCAAGGTCATATATATGATTAGCAAAGTGCGTAATGTAATCCGATTGTCTGAAGTCTGATATTTATCTTTAAGTAACACTTACTGAAGAAGAGTTGCCATATAATTCCATGGGTTTTCCCAGCAGCTTCAGTAACTTGATCATTTCAATTCAATGACCGTGTTCAGCAAAACAACTTGCTCCATGATCAAGAATAAATTTGCAATAATAGCCAATTTGAGGTATCATGTATCAAGGAAATAGTATGCTACTTTAAAGTGATACTGCTTCCTCCAACAGCAAATTTTTTTCTAATATCTGCACAGGGATCAATTATTTTGCCGAACAAGCCCAGTGTGTCATTGAATTCTATGCCTAGATTTATAGCTTGCGATACATATTCTAATAGTGTATTGTCAATTGTTAATTTCGCAAGATCTCTTGTACAGTCAATTAAGCTTAGCCCATTCATTAACACTCAAAAGATCACATTTACATTTTACACATTCATTTATGTTACTCAAAATACTACTAACATACATTTGGGCATCATCTGTGTACAGGTGGACATAACAAGTCAGGTGGGTCATATACAAATAAAGAGAAAAGAAGTGGACCAAGAAATGAACCCTAGGAAACACCACGTTTAAGAATCAGTATAGATGAGGTTTCGGACACCGCTTGCTTTCTCTCATATAAATAGGATGAATTTAATAGCAGTATCAGTAAACTTATCAAATTTGACTAGCTTCAGTCAAGAAATGTCAGAAAGGTCGCATTGCCATCTTCAACAGTGATGTTCAATATTGGCGTGGTGCAGCTCTTATAACCAGACTGTTAATAATGAGGTTTCTGTCAGAAATGTGGTTATTTACGTTATAAAACGGTAATATCGAAATGGGTCTATATTCACTGTTCCCTTTTTGGGATTAGGATTATTTTAGCTATTTTCCATAAGTTTGGAAATGTCGATGTAGTGTGCACTGTGAAACTTAAGATACATATCATCTTATCCTATAGCATTTGACCTAATTTTAAGAACAAATTGAAGGACAAAGACACCACACTTACGCAAATAAGGCTAATCCTACTATTTCAGATTCTATTTCAGGCAGACCAGATTGTTAGTAGTGTATGTGTCAGCTTCTTTTTTAATTCGTTACTTGATACTCAGTATTGCATACTCGGTACACTTTTTACTTAGTACTCGATATTTAGTACAGTATGCTCAGAGCTAGGTACACGGTACACATACAAACAATCCACCTGCTGCTTAAGCAAATGCTTATTATTGGCAAAAATAAAATTTTTCAAGTCTTGTTCCCTCAGTCGAACGTTAGAAAGTTTAGTCTTTTTTTATGAAAATTGACAGGGTTCGTTGATAATAGTGCATTTTTACAGCATAAGCATTTCAATTGTTTACACTTATTCGTAGAAAGCATTTATTTTCCCCACAATTTCAATAATATGCCAGCGATATAAAGTTATTTCAATACATGTATATCTTCTTTGAACAAAAACTCACTTATTCATGATTTGTTAACCAAAGGGTGAATATCAAATGGGAAAGCTTACCTGTAAGAAAAGAAATGAAATAAATAAGTTAGTTGAACAGTTTTTAAGAGAACAAATTTAACAATACAATTACAATATCTAAAACTATAATTCTTCGAATAAATAATAATTTCTGTAGCCAGTGGCAACTTCTCTTCTCACACTGACGACCTCCAAGGCTTTTCATAGGCAACGAGCAGAGAAATCTATTTGCTAACAAGATCTCCACGATAACCGACAACAAAGCCAGCTCATCAACCGCTTAATTCAGTACACCTGTGCAGACCATTTGCACTGAAGTGCATCCAATTGTCCTACTCCCCTCCAGCATCATCCCAAAGGGGCAGCTGTCGCGGCGGCAAGCGAAATGCACAAAAAAGAAAAGCAAGAATTATGTGTGGCAACAGGATGCGCTGACATTTATCACCTGCGTCGACAGCAGTTAGTTTTCCCTTCCTCTATGCCTCCCATCTCAGTGAACCCGCATGGGTTGGCATTTAAACAGAAGTTTTTTTTAGGGAACTTTGCACACTTTTTGATTATGGGAACCAACGCGGCGGGGCCAACATTAGCATAAATTTCTACTAGCTGGCTTATGTGCGAGTATGAATATATTATATGCCGGCTCTCTGGATGGTTTCTCTGCGTTTGTGCGGGGCGGAGGGACTCGTGGCAGGATAATCGCTGCTTAGTGCAGTCGCGCGCATAACGCGCGTCCAACTCCCAACCATTTGTCTTCCGTCATTGATAAGCAAACCCAACCTGCTCATTGAAGGGCATTCAAATTTAATTTGCATGCAGGCAAAGGCAACTTTTTGTTTACTTCAAATCAAATTTAAACCTGGGCGCACATTACATGGACGAGCGCCCCCGAGATCTAACCACCCCTTCACTCTTCCACCCGCCAAACCAACCACTCAGGTGGCAGCCAAAAAACTGTTTGAAGTGTTTGTTTGCCGGTTGCAGATGAGGTTGGTGGAGAAGATGCTGCTCAAAGGGGGAAGGAGGCTGCCAAATTATTTTTATTTATTCGTGCGTTCAAAGAAATTAGCGCCACCTCAAAGATTTATGTGAGGCGGCGGCCTTCTTGTGGTCCCAAAAAAAAAAAAAAAAAAAAAACGTAGCAAATTGCCAGAAATGGAAATGAAGAACGGAACAAAACACATATTTTATTGGCAAGGCGTGTTGCGGCTGAGATTGAGACGGGTTTTAGGAAGCAGGGAAGGCTGATCGATAACACTAGTTTACAAAATACTTTGTAGAAATCGCTAGCACACGTTTTTAAGGATTCGTGCTGATGCATTATTACTTCAATGTGCTTTTTGGACAGACTCAGAACAGCAATTTCAAAGAATAAAATCTAATAAAGAATTGTATTTTCGGTTGGTTTCAAATTCAAAGAAAAAGTAATATAGAACAATTTGTTTGGGGGAGAAAAATTATTGTTTCAATTATTGTGTCAGCGATTACCTTCAGGAACTAAAAGAACTAAACCGAAATCATTAAATTAAGATCACATTTTTTAAAAGGGAAAGCCTAACTACCTAACTTCGCAGCAATCCAACTTTTTCTTAAATAAATTGAACCACTGATCACGAAAATCACCATGGAAAAACTGAAATAAAATTATATCGATTAGTCATCGAGATATTATCTAAAATCGATAAAAGTTTCCTTCACCTAAACTCTCATTACTTTTTTTGGTTTCCAACCGATTTAAAAGTTCTAAAGAAATTTTAAAAGTAAAAACCTTGCCAAAAGTTTCTTTGCAAGCAAATATTAGCTATGAAATTGGCCCAAATGTATAAAAAAAATTTTATACAAATTTAAACATGTATCGTAGTTAAAATTAGAAAATCACTATGGTTTTTTCTTTGACAGTAAACGCTGTTTAATTAACTTTAACATGAAACGAGGGTCTTAGAAAATGCCACAGAGGAATGTATTATTTTCAAAGGATTTGATTTTATTTCTATGCCTACAATTTCTTCAATGTCAAAGGAGACATACTGCAGATACATTTATGATTTTGGCCTTGGCATTTTAAGCATTCTTTCAGAATTACTTGGAATTCTTTTACTTATTAATTGTTCCTTGCAGTTTCGCATCACAAAAAACGAACATAAATTTTACAACTATTAACCTCTCTCTTTCGCTTTGCATACAAACGTGACAGAAGCTTACGACTTAGCAGAAAGCGAACATGCAAACACAGAACTTAAGTATGAGAGCTCCATTTATATACAAATTTCGATGAACATACATTCACAGGCGTCAGAAACAATATCTGTGACACGCTCTATACAGTTGGCGCAGTTAGCAACTCTAAATATAGAGATGACACTCTCTCGCGTTTTATATCATTGAATATAGCGAGGACACTGCGATACTGACTGCGGCAGCTACGACAATCTTAATAAAAAAATGCTTAGAACCGATACTGTACCGGTCTAATGTTTTGGTTCTTATATCGGTTCTCATCCGGTATCCACCGGCATACAAAAAATAAAAACATCGGTACCGGTTCCGGTTCTGAGTTTCAATCGGTTCTTTTCGGTATACGGTTCCAATTTGATTCCCTGTCCGCAACATATGCAAACCAGTCTTGAAATCAATTATTTCAGGATTTAAAACAAGCAATTTTATATTTAAAAAATAACTTTTAGCTTTTGAAATCGAAAATGATAGATTTAAGTACCAAATTTCCGAATTTTTCTTCCTTTATTATTTTTCGATCCTTTTTAGTTCTCAGACCCGGCATAAAGAGGATATGCTGGAAACATATCACCAAATTTTGCTGACCTTACATAAGAACGAGCACGTAAAAATAAAAGCTTTATGACGCGTTATCTCTTCAAACTATACCAAATGCAACTGAGGCTTGACAGACAGCCTGTCCTGCAGTTTTCTCGTTGCTGGGGTGTAGCGGGAGCGTCATTTTGAATATTATTCTTAGATGTAGAAGCAGGACAAAGAGCGATAAATTAGATGCGTCCACAGGCAGCCTAAATAAATAAAAGAAGTTCACGTCAAATTAATCAGTTGCTGTGATAATTTTGCAGCTTAAGTCCTTTAGCCAAACGTCCATAACAGACCTTGGCTTTCAAATATATATTATCTGTACAAAAAAAACTGTTAAAGGATTTTTAAGAAATTGCGTCACTAGTATTAAATAGAGTCGGAAAATTTTGAAATCAACTTTATTTTGAAGCCTCACCATCAGGCTCTCTGTTTCAGTATGTGTCGTTTCGGTCAAATGTAAACAACATAGTTTTCGTGTGCTCCGAATATGTAAACTTTTCAAACACACAATTTTCGAAAAAGTTTACTTTCAGCAAAACTGCAGCAAATATTCACGGTTTAAAATATGATGCTTACAAAATTTGTTTTAAACAACTCCTCATTTAAGAAGAGACTTTTTTCCCAACCAAACATACTCGTCCCTTTCCACAGAGATGGTCGTTCTTACTCTATGGCACTTGGCATAAATTGGTCACGAGTTGACACTTGTGCAATTATTATTATGAATGTTAATGTCTTCATTACAATTCATTCTCTTTCACTGTTTTTACGCCCCCTTTGCTGGACAGTGACAAAAAACCGCCAATAAATTCAAATGTTCTAGCAGGAGGCGTTTAAAAACGCGCCTTAGTCGCACACAAATCGCGCATAAAGCGCTAGGCCATAAATTATGTCTACGATTTGTGAAATCAATACGGCGAACGAAAGGGTCTCGGGAGGCGGGATGGTAGATGCCAGTGAATGCCATTGACTTTAATCGTCCAGGTATGGTATATGGGAGTGACACAAGTGGGCGTAACACCAGGCGAAAGCGCCCTCTGGCTGAGTGACTGAAAATGATACTTTAATGTGACAGGCGGAAGGCGGAGGGACAGGCTGGAGCTGCCGTTGACAGCATGCTGATGATTTTTGCACCTTTTTTGTGCTGCTGCTGCTGCTGTGGTTTCCTCCTCTATTCCTGTCATAAAAAAAAAAACTATCGCATCCCATTCTCTGCCTTCAGTTTTTTTCATCCTTTTTTTTACTCTTTCTCTCTTATTTTTTCCGTTTTAATTCCCGGGGCGCGCTTTCAACGCTTGTCATCTTACCGCTAATGGCGGCTACATGTCAACCACTCATCTCACAGCTCCAGCTCCAGCTTCACATCCCAAAAACCAGGAGCCACCGAGACTGAGGCCTGACTCCTCTTTCGTTCTGGCTGCTCGTTTTCCAGCCATTCATTCATTCATTCATTCGTGCCAACGTCATCAGCAGAGGAACCTGAAGGTGGAACGGGCCGCTAGGTGGCGCCACTGCAACGTCAAGCGTGAAATCGCTTTGCCAGAGCTGCCAACCACCAACCTGTCGTCATAAAAATTTTTATACACATACTAGAAAAAAAAAGGAAAAATACAGGAACGCAACCAGCAGCAACAACAACAACAACAGCAGCAAATACCAATGCAAAGAGAGCCTGAAGAAGCTGAAGAAGAGGCAGAACAAAGCAATGTCGACGGATGGGACAACCTTTAACGATGATAATGGAATACCCTTTCTTGTAAGGAACGAAGCTTCAACCAAATACATTGTAAGGAAAACTAAAGCTATGAAAAGCTATGCATGTATAAAGGTTTCAATAAGTATTTAAGCTACAAACGATGGTCACACTGAGACGGACGAAGAGACGCTGTAGATAAGTTGTAATCGTAAATCTGTGTGTAAATAGAAAACCGTGTAAATAATGTGTAAGTAAAAACCCATTTACACATTATAGAACATTCTATAAATTAAAGTTAGTTCAATTTTACAAAATTTGACACTTTCCCATCATACTGGGGAAAAAGACAAACAAGTTTTCGAATGGAACTGTTTTCAAGGGATTTTTGCCTTTCCACAATTGCCGCGATCAGGAATGCCCTGGGGGATACGCGACTTCAATTAGTGCCAAAGTTTGTAAGATCCTAAAGCCTCTAGTTAAAGTCTGGCCACTCTCAAGTGAATCGACGCACAGTGGTTCAGAAAGGTTTTGCCTACTTTTTTGAACCGCCTAATATTTTGAATTCATTTTTCTTTTCTTTGATTTGGAAATGTACAGGGCTTCACTTAGTGAAGAGTTTATTAAAATTGGTTGAGTGGGTTCTACGAATAGAACTCAGCTGAAATTATATCACATGGACAATGGCACTCTAAAAAGGCACTGACGAAAAATAAATTTTTTTAAAACGAATAAAACAAATTAAGAACACTTAAATTATTTAAAAAATAAGTTAATACCTCTATTTATAATATTAATTTTCATGATCCTTAATATCTGATTGATTAACATAGCCCCCTCGAAAGCGGTCTTGGTACGATGAGGAGTGCCGACGCGCTACTGCAGAGAAAAACGCTGGCTACAGGAAAACTCTGCAGTCGAGAGTAACGCAATAATGGTCTACAAGAGGAATGCGAAAGAACTGGGACAAGGCAAGGTGGGACGACCAGGTGCGGAAAGAAATTTCCAACCTTGGCGTGAAAAACTGGTGCCAGCTCGCACAGAGCAGAAGCTACTGGCGGACATTGGTTGCAGTGGCCGAGACCGTCAAACGGTTGTGATGCAAGCATCGGGCCAATAATGAGGAAGAGCGTAGTTTTAATATTTTTTAAGTTGTAGTTCGATCTAAGCGCTGCTCACTTTTCAGTAACCAATGAATTTCATGCTCTCTCTTTCGAAGCTATTCTTATATAATACCGTTAAAATAAAACGTAACCAAATAAACAATAAAAAAGCTTAGTCATTTATAAGTAATAGATGACACTTACAAAGCCAAATTTCTGCCTTTGGTTTTTTTTTATTTTTGGCCTATGGCAGAAACCACTGTGCAACTGTCGGAAAAATCATGAAAAACTCTTGAAAAAACTTTGAAATCTCTGCCCTAGGTTTAAAAATTTTCGGTGTAGCCCATATATGTAGCTCCCATACATTTTTTAAGTTTTTGATGTGAAACATCTTTAACTTCGGTACGGAAGATTTTAGTAGGATAGACTAAAGCGCTCAGCTTGCGTAATTTTTATTTTCGGCAAGCTACTGGATTAGTTTCAACAAACTCCCAACCGCATAGGGCATATCCACACAACAACAGCAAAAAAGAAAGAAGGGAGAGAAAAAAAAAGCCTGTGCGAAAAACAAATTCCTAGCGCGCGTCATAACGATGTAGCCAGGTGACACAGCAGAAGGGGGCATAGATGGGTACGTACGGGTTAGACGGCCGTTTGGAGCCGTTGAAGACACAGTTCGCTAATGAGTTTCCGTCTGCAGATCGCGGTAGTCTCCCGCTGCATCTCATATCCGTCAGATGGGCCAATGTCATTAGCGGTCCCATTAATTGGCCAGAGCCCCGACTTGACGTTGACTTTTATATCCGTTTGCCCAAGTGGAGCGAGCGCCCGTGTTTGTGTTTGTGTTGACAACATAAACACACGGCCAAACAGCCCGAACAGCCAAACAGTCAGTCAATCTATCAGTGAGTCATTCACGCGCTGACAACTCAAACAAGGATAAGGACGTCACCCAGAATTGGGGAATGACAACAACATGGCTCAAGAATCTTGAAATAATATTTACACTTTACGCCAAAGAAGCGGCGGCAGGAGGCAGCAGGAGATGGAGATGCTGCACAAATAAGTTAATCGCTTTGCTTGTGAGTTAAATTTGTGAACCGGTTGGCTTGGCGGGGCATATTTTTAGCTCACGGTGCCCCCCTCCGCCCCCTCGGTCCCTTCGCACACGCAAAACTATTTTTAAATGACGCGCTGGGGCAGACACTGCGGCGCAGCAGATGAGGCAGACAGGCTGTTGCCGGTTGCCAGCCGCAGATGCAGATGCCAACGATGGACGAGCACCAAGGCAACCAAGACAACGACGACGACCTTTGGCCAAAGCCAGACCAAAAGACTGCGGTCAAATGCGATTGCTTCGCTGGGATTCGCGCCGACGCCGCAATTGAAATTGCATTTCCATTTGAATTTAATTGAATCGCATTGTTTTTGCTTGGACAGCGAAGGGAAATGGATTCTCAAGAAGCCGCCGCGGCACTTGGGGAAATAATCAATGATTAAGTAAGCCAAACGAATTACTCGTTCACAGAGCAAAAAAGAAGCGTGGAACAAAAGATTTTAATATCGATTAATTCGTATATTCTTTTAAGAGTTGCTCTAGCTTGTAATCCGAACCGATCTTATATGAAAATATTTAAATTAAGATTTAAAAGCTTTCATATCTTTTCTAGGAAATCAACTTCTCAAATGTGCGAAAATCATGTAATTCGGTTTGGGTTTGCAGTTTTATTATTAATATCCTTAAAATTGGAAGTATGTTTTGTACTTTGGACGTATTTGAGAGTTAATTGGGTTGCACTTAAGACTTAAGTATTAGAGTTGTGCCGATTTTGATGAACTAGTTCAATTGAACTAGTCTTTAAAATGAACTAATGAACTATGTCTTGGTTTTGAACTATAGTTCATATTTTGAACTATGTATTTCTCAGTTTTTGAACTATAGTTCTATTTGAACTATAGTATTTGAACTAAGTCTATTTGAACAAGCAATTAAGAAACTAAAATTTGAACATTTTTTTACCACTGAAGCAAAAGAGGCGTTTACAGTCAATATATGAAAAAGTGGGCCGCTTTTTCATAAAAAACATCGGTCCCAAGGTGTCAATGGTTGGCACAAGGCCGAAGCCCAGCTGCCAAAAACGGCCGGCCCCAGAATTCACAACAGGCCACGCGCGTCAAACAAACCGATACCAACCAGGATCAGTCTGGATGACATCCAGAACCGGCAACGGCATGACAGTTCTAATCGTGGGAACAGTAAGGTAACTCGAGGAGCGACCAGGAAACGTGCGTGCACATTGTTCGGCAACAAGTACGAAAAAAGCACTAGGTGCCGTGATGGTAGACCCAAGCGACAGGTCGAACGGTGCTTTTCATTGCCAAACAACATAGAAAGCGCTGGTAGTAAACGTTCCAAAACCGATACCGCAACCAAGAAAGGACTGGATCTCAACGTATATGAAAAATGAATAGGTAAGAAACGCAAATAGACAGTAAAAAGTTAAAGACATCAAAAGACAAGTTCAAAAGACATATTCAAAAAGAAAGTCAAGAACAAGTTCAAAAAGAACAATTCAAAAGAACATAGTTAAAGAACAAGTTAAAAAAGACAAGTTCAAAAAGAACAAGTTCAAAAGCTAAGTTCAAGAACAATTCAGAAAAAAGAACAAGAACTAGTCATAAAAGAACTAAAATTCAACTATTGTATGATAAAAATGATTTAAAATTCATTTGAAATGTGGCCTGAAACAGTCTTAAATTAAATATTTCGGGATTGAAAAAATCGTACTTGACATAAGAATTTTGTACCTGAATCAAGTACTTTTGTACTTAAAGTTCTATTGAAACCGTTTGAACTAAGTATACAATTTTTGATGAACTATACCAAAAATTTTATTTTACAACTGGTTCAAGCGTAGGCTCTTTTCCTCTTTCTTCTTTTCGTTTTACTTTCCTACAGGCTTGTAAAAATATTGGAAATAGAATACAAAATGCATTTCAAATTAAAATTTTCAGTACTTACGGCTTTGACACTAAGAACTCAAAGTTTGGTTTTTAAAGAGGAAAAGTTTTAATAAGGAAAATTAATATATTCTTATTTGCTTCGAACGCTTTTGTAAATTATGTGTAAAATTATTGATTGATAGAAGAAGATATTGATTGTTTCCAATAAAAATAAATGATTAACAAAGTGATTGTTTTAGTGACCATTTTGATTAAAAATTTTAGAGCTTTTTAGGAGCGGTAAAGCAGTTCTGACATTAGGTACCTTCTGCCAACTCATTGAAGTCAGGCACAGACTGCTGAAGATTAAATTGGTATTCATAAAATAGCTATACAGTCAACCAGCCTTCTTGTTTTAGAAAAGCCTGCTAAAAAGTTCTACGATTTATGATTAACTTCTAAGATAATAACCCATTTATATCCTTCCATTCTTTATCGCTTTGTCGGTAGAGGTGTAGTATAGCTTGCTCCTTTACACCTCTTTCCTACAAACGAAAGCGTTTTCAAAAACTTGAAGTTTGCTTCTCCGTGTAAAATCCGACTTGGTAACCATCCGGGAAGCCGCCAACTACCTTAGTCCATACAGAATTAAGGAAGGGAACTTAAACAGTCCAGGGGCTTTGGAATGTTTTAGTATCTTAGTATGTCCATATCCGTCTTTTCAATAAGCTACTAGCAAATGCTTATCCGGTGTGACTTTTTTTGTAATGAAGGCACCTTATGCCACAGTCACACACAAGTAAAATCAAAAGTATGCCTTACTTGTATGCTATTGAGAGATAGAAATAGATAGAGCGTTTGTACTCTTGCAGATCTCTGATGAGAGTCAAATATTATTTGATTCTTCCGACCGAATGTGAAAATATTTTTCAAATTTGTGTCCCCCGTACAGACCAAAAATTGCAACGTACACACATAGGCTTAAAATCAACGTTTTACCACTATTCTCCGTTGCTGATGGGGTTTTCCTACAATTTCCACCCGCTTCCAACCTACATCCAAACCACTTCCCAACCGGAATCCCGGCGGTATTTTCAACATCGAAAAATGAAATCACAAATGCATTCGAATTGTTTCACTACAAACGGAGTTTTAGGCCAATTGGATGAAGAATTTTCCGGGCATTGTCAAGCCTGAGTGCGGATTTTCCGACATTGGAAAATTATATTTCAAATTATTTCATATCTTATCCTTACAAACCGAATTTTAAGCCAATCAGATGAAATATAGTTTTTGGAATGCAAAATTTTCCGGCCATTTTCCTCGTGGTCTGATTTTCCAAAATTGGGAAAATACGTGTCGAATTATTTCGCATCAAACCAAAATTCCAACTTTTCCGACGCTTTCCGAGTTTTCCGGGTGGAGTTTACCAAAGCCCCGTCTTAGTACGCACTTCACCACTCCCAGAAACTCCTGTCCAAATTACAGCCCTCTATCTCTTACCGTTTAGGCTGTGCGATGATTGCTCATCAGTCAGTGAATCAGTCAGTCAGGACTCTCTTTTATAGATTTAGAGATTATCCTGCCGGCTAACTACGAAACCTTCCGAAAAAGCATATTTTTGCTTCAAAGTTCTGTTACCGCCCATTAGTGCCACTTAGAACGACTTTTGCAGAAGCTGCGGGAGTGAAGATGAGAAGTAGTCCTAAGACCTAAAACTTTTGATCATCCTCCTCAACACGAGGGGTTCCTCATTAAATTTATACTGTGCTAACAATTTTTTAGGATTAAAGAGGGAATCTGAATACATAAATTAGTTTTCAAGTCTGTAACTTTATCATTAATATTGTGTGGTCTTGACAGATACAGATATTGCAAAATTTTTGCGTTAAGGCAATGGTCACACTATGCATAGAATGGACGACAAGTAGATAGTAGTAAATGGATGTAGACAGACGCTGTAAATAAAATGGATATAAAAGATCGAGGGAGTCTAACCCGTATGGAGACAATGTAAATAGTAAGCCGTGTAAATAGCGTATAGATGAAAACAGGAAACCCCGAAAAACCTGTAGCATACAATTTTAACGCCTCGTACGCAGAACGACAGAAAATTCTCTTCGTCTCAGTATTTTTCATAAATAATAACGCTTTCCAACAGCACCTGAGCATCAAAGCAAAGCCAAGGTGTTTCTAATTATATGAAATACTGTGACGAAAGGAATTTTTGCCATCACAACTTAGTTTTGGAGATTAATTTAACCAGACATTTATAAAGTTGAAATTATTTGAGTTTGCTTTCTAGTTTTTATCTGACTTCTCTCTCCACGTCCCTGATTGCGTACAATAAATGTATACGATATCGATACATTAGTGTGCTATTAACTAGATTAGTCTAGCTCTGAAAAGAATGGAAGAAAAACCGTTTGGTCTGCGTGTTAGTCAGTCAGTTAGTCAGGCTAAAAAAGTTACGCATAAGGATTTGACTCCGACTGCCCAAATAAAGGGGTAAATGCAATGTTGTAGCAGAAGGAAAGAGGAACAACAAGTAAGCCTCGGTTCTAGCTGGCTTCACAAACAGACAAGCAATGGCAAAATCCGACTGAAAATTGATCGAGCTCGAAACTGTTTAGTGAAACTGCAGGATTTGTGGTTAATAAATTGTTCCATGTCTTCATTAAATTTCAATTCTTGGACCGTTGTTTGTGGTGGCTTGGTTGGTTGTCCACACCCCACTTCGAAGACAGTGACAAAATGACAACCGCAGTGGCAGAGGCAGCAGCAACTGGGCGGCATAAATCATAATTTGTCAGCGTGAAATTTGTTTGTTTGGTTGACATTTGCCGCTGTTGCTTTTGTTCTGGCTACTTCTTTTCCACTTCTTTGTTTTGTTTCGTATTCAATTTAGCTGCGTTTGTTTGCACATCTCGCCCATCTCCTGTTTCTCTTTTTTTTCGACTGTAAATTTTTCTTCATTTAATTTGCATTCTTCTTTTTGGATGTTTTGTTGTTGTTCGTGTCGCTCGGTTTTAATTAGCCGAAAATGCGCTTAACAACAAATGACAACATCAACAAAGAGAAATTATAATTTATATGCTTTCCCAGTGGCCGAGAGTGAAGTGGGTCAACATGTCGTATGCGCAATGCGAAAAACAAAAAGCGTAATTAGCGGAGTAACACGCATGGTTTGTTACGTGAATCACGCGTGTCACTCGCAGTGCAGCTGTCCCGTGATTCTTTGCTGCACCTCCCACACTTCGGGCACGCAGACATCGGGCAGACAGACGGCAACAACATTGTGTGTAAATACAATAAAGAACTAAATGCATTTGCCCAGCTGCTGCCCAACGCTTCAATTACACACACACAATGGCGGCAGAGGGGCAGAGAGGGGCAGAGAGATGCTGACTTGGCCCGCGGCGATCGTTAAACTCTAACAAGCATTCCAAGTCCACACTCGCCGTTCGAATGTCTGGACCAACTCCAACTCCAACTACTCCTGCCTTCTGGTTTTCTGCCTGCTGAGAGTTGACAACTGTGCACTTTCATGGCCTATGGCTAGAGCAAGAGCATCAAATATCTTCCTCCTGCAGGTTGTCATGTGAAATCACCAGACAATTCCTTTGCTTCTGCCTTTGCCCTGGGGTGAGAATTTGGTCGAACGTTGCTCAGTTTTGGCCTGCCATTTGCATATGCTGTACCATTTCTCATAGTCGGAATCGCAGTTAGTGATGCCCAGGCAATACAATCACGGTGACTTTACTTGTTTTCAGCATCTAAGAATATTTCCATCCAGCGTCCCAGGGTCTTGAGCTTATGTGGATGAGTAAGCTTTAACCCAAGAGGAAGAAGTAGAAGTTAAGTTGGAAGCGTGAAGCACGGTAACTGTTGAATGTGGCGCCACACTAACTGCGTGAAAGACCACGTAAGAAGTCTGTGGTGCATACGCACTGTGTAAAGTACTGCTTATGGATGGTGTGGCGACACTCGAACAGTGTGAGGTGCTTCCTATTACTGCTGTGGCGCCTTTTCGAACTGTGTAAATTGCTGTCCTTCGCCGGCGTCAAACGAAATGAGTGGGCCGATACCTGTTATCGCTGTGGCGCCACGCGAACTGTGTAGGGTACTACCTATAGCCGTTGTGACTCCACAGGTCAACTGTGTAAAGGTTACCCATCGACGCTGTGACTTCAAACAAACTATGTGATGTATGACTGCAGGATATCAAAATAACGAGCTTGCCATAACCGGTTTCACTTGTCTTCTGAAGCCTCAAACAAGCCATCTAAAATATATTATCTCGCGAACCTCAACCCAAACCCGAAACGTTGAACTTTTCTTTTGTTTATATATGACAAGCAATTGTCAGCTTGACCCTGTGACCCTGAAAGAATCAAAAAGGGCGCAATTTAGTAGGAGATACGAATCTACATCAGCAACAATCAGTTTATGCAGAAAAATTACACCTTGACTAGTCCTGTGGTCTTTTAGAGTGGGCAAGTTCGAAATTCATATACCCTTCTATATAGGGAGGCAAACGGCAATCTGCATCCCAGTTTAGACTCTGAGTGCAAAATGAAGAAACTGTTTTTGAACCGACTCTAGTAAATCATGATAGAAGCTATACTGAGGTGACCAAATGCTTCAGCAATAATAACAATCTTCAAACTCCACACTCAGAGAAAAGTAGAGCATTTCACTCCTGAATCAAGAGCATTCGTTCTTGAACTCGCTACCTCCAAGACTGAACACATTGACGACGGCGCGTTAGCTTACTCGGCTTTTTGGCATCAGCGAAACCTCTCGTACAAATCATACTTAAGAATACACGCTGTTTTTATTTGTAGAAATCTAGCAACGACAAACTCTCTCTCAGTGAGAGCGCGTCCAACGCTATTCTCTCTTAATTTGCTTTCCCTCTCTCGCCTTGCCTCTAAGCACCAATTGAGAATTGAGAACGAAACTATTAAGATTCCAAGAGCAAAATTCTTGAAATTTTATTTTTGAATTTATAACGGTTAATTTCGAAATGAAGAACGAAATGATCTTTAATTAAAACTGTTTTTCTTAAATCAAGAATTTTATTTTAGAATTTTTTAACGGGCAATTTCGAATTTAACAATGATTTCTACTAAAAGTAAGAATTGCGAAAAACGAATCTTTCTTACAAAATTTCAGACCGAAACAAAATAAAGTCAAGAGCGTTTTCTGAAGATAGAATCGTTCTGCAGCTTTCCTCAATTGACATTCGAAAAAGATTAGTTAAGGGCTGTGAAAGAGAGCTTGTACAGTTTTTAAGGACACAACTGGGAATCATGTCAGGGCCAGAGCCGTCTGTCTGTCTGTTTCTACACAAACTAGTTTCTCAGTTTTGAAGCTATCGCGCTGAAACTTTTCACTACACGTTGCTAATATGTCGGAACTGACCGAATCGGATGACTATATCTTATAGCTGAACTAGGAACCATTGGTCGAAAAATAGGTCTTTGTAAGAAAAAGTTTTTCGATTTCAATGCTAGTGTCCCCAATCTGGCCCCGAACTAATACTACATGCTTTCCAACAGTTTTGCATAATTTGGTCAAAATCGGAAGACTATTTCTTATAGCTGTCATAGGTATCTCTTCGGTGGGACAATGGGTCTTGGAGAGAAATACTTTTTTGTTTTCAATGTTAGTGTCTTAAAATCCGGCCTATACTAATCCTAACTGTTTCACAGTTTAGCAAATTTTGATCAAAGTCGGATGACTATATCTTTTATTTGCAATACGAACCAAAGATCGGAAAATGGGTTTTAGTTAGAAAATTGTTGGCATTTTCATGCTCTAAGATTTCAGATTATTTGCAAGGGTATAAAAACTTTGTCACAGTCGAAATGCAATCACTTTTATTTAATTTCCAATCGATATCGAAAAGTAAAAGTTAATTTAGAATATAGTTAAAAATGTCTTTTCATTATAAGATGCTAGGGACTAAGGTTGAAACTAAAACCTAAGCTTTTGATACGTTAAGGAAACGATCTGCGAACCGAGTATAGGACTTTAAGAAAGAATATATTAAAGCTTTTGTTGATAGTTACAGGTTTTCAGTGTAATCAGTTAATAGTCCAGGTTTTATTCTGAATTCAAATACAATTGAGGTTGGATTTAAACTAATTACAATTTTCATCTCTTACCGCAGTCATGTTCTCTTAGCTAAATGACAAAAGTGACCGATTATGCGGCAGTGTGGCCATTTTCAGAAAGGGTGCAACCCTAATTCAGCGGACAATACTAACAAACTGCGTAAATCAAACTTAAAATTACTGACTGACAGTTGAAATAAGCAGAATTAACTCAAAGTTTAAGGAAGAACATATTGAATTTTACCTACCACTTTCTCCAGTTTCTCGCAGAGTAAGAACATCTCTTCCACATTTTATAAATGCTTCTTAATCACAGTTTACGCTCATCACTATTAACGATTGTTTCCAGCTTCGCTGTAACTCATCCTTTGCTCTCCTACCAAATCAAACTTCTCACTCTGCCACTTAGCTTGGAAATTCAAACACACTTTTCGGTCTAGCGCTGATTGTGAAATCTTGTTTGTTTGTTGCCTCCACCGGCCACCCCTGCACTGGCACTCATCCTCCCACTCGCACTCAATCATTGAACATTTTGGCCATTGTCCAGTTGCCGCCGCTCTGCTTCCACTTTTCTGTCTTAGTTAAGCACAAGTTTATTAGAAGAATTTCCAGGGAAAATTGAAATTCAATCAAGGCTTCCGTTGCATACCGCTAGGTGTCGCTGTCGCATAGACACACGCGATCGCGTGTTGACGCCTTCAGTGTTGTTGTCTTTCCCGTCGTCTCAAAAAACTAATTAAATAACCCGTTTGTTTCCAACTGGCTACAAAGTTGAAGCCAAAGCTCTCCCTTGGTCATGTTCAGCTGTCGAAAGCAATTAATTTTCAATTATCTCTCAAGAAATTACACAAAAAGGCCAAAATCCAACAGATTGAAGACCGAGTTTGGAGGTTTAAATGGAAATGCGTCATACGTCAAGCCCTTCCCTCCAGTCGAATCGGTGTCAAAGTAAACACACAGAAATACAGAAAATTGGCCAATTAAAGGGCCCGAAAGACCACAAAACCACAAAAAGTTCAAATGATGCTGGTTGGAGGGTGAGGAGGGGAGGAGGGAGGGGGCCGGCGTAAGACTTTAAATATGAAGCCACATCAAAGCGAAAATGCATAATTATAAATGTATTTTGAAGGGTCTACGTTGCCTCCCCCCCCCTCCACGAAAAACCGTTTAAGCGATAGAGAAACTTGAAAGGTTGCTCAGAGAACTATGGAACAGGGATTTGATGTTCGTAGTTTTCAAGGGCATTTTGCTGTGACATAATGTTGGTATGTTAACATAAATGTTAATCATCTGTTAATGAACATAGGCGAAGACTAAATACTAAGATAAAATATTTTAAATTAATTTCCCTGAGTAACGGGTCTATCAAAGTCATCTATCCCATTGGTATCCCCCACCTCCTTAACCACTCGCACTTAATTGACTGATGAATAAATATTTCACCTGATTAGTTAAAAGTGTAAAGCAAAATCTTCACCTTTAAACGCTGCCCTCCCCCCATTCCAGTTGCCTAGTTGCAATCCAGAATTTCAATCGCTGTTCAATAGACTCGAACTCGACTATTGTGCCAACCCACTGGGACCATTGGCAACTTCTCGGTCTCGGTCTGGGCCTTTTTAGCAGCTAAATTGCTGGCTTCCGTTAAGTTGCCCAGCGGGCTTTAAATGCGAGGGAAATAAAAAAAAAAAAACTTTTTGCTACCTGTGAACCGTTGAACGTTGAGGTTCAGAGACAAAAGCTCAGTCAGTCCAAGTGCCAGCCTATTATCAGTGTGTGTGTGTGTGTGTGTGTGTGTTTATTGAATGCTCCACAATGTCCATTGGCCCCTTGGGGGACGAGTCGATTCACATTCATGGCAGTTGGAAACTGGGGAAACTCCCGACGGGCAATTGCTTTTGTTTCGCTTAGGACAAAAACAAAAAAACACACACACATCCAGTCCAGTGGCCAGTGGCCAGGAGTTCCCAGTTCCGAGTTCCTGGCCGTGTAATTGCGTTTGTGATATTAGCCTGAAGTGCACTTGCTGATTTTTCCCGTTTTGTTGTTGTGGCCCATTCAAGTGTTTCTGCCTGTGTTGCAGTTTTTGAAGCACATGGCCAGGCGTCACCCAAACCCCTCGTACTCGGACCATGTTTAATTTGAATTGTTTTCATTTACAGTTGCCATTTATTCATTCATTGACTCAACGAGAAGCAGCGACCAGTTGGTTGATTGGCAAAAAACAAAACAAAAATGCAAAAAAAAAAAAAAACGAACATCGAATTGTGGGCGGCAGTCGAGATGCTTTTTAATATGATTTTTGTTTTCCTTTCTTTGTTGTTATTTGCCTGTCTTTTCATATAAATTGATTTTCCATCCACAAGTGGACAAAGAATGCGGCTTTTGTGGGATGAAGGAATGAAGGACAATAAGTTGGTCATTTTGCACTCTGCGTGTAAAAAACAGACTTGAAGTATTTCATAATCATTTGTGGCGAGTTCCAAAAGTTGAAATATCTAAAAATTCCGCATAATCATCCAGTTCTTAATAGTACGCGTAATCAGAAGCTTTTAAAATTAGCTCAGATGGATGAGCTAACTTTGTCTCTGTTGACGATTTCATACCCTTGAAAATGTTGGTTTTGAAATATCAGAGTTTAAGAACGCGAACACTAAAATCTTAAAATTTTCCCATTCCAAGTTTGACCAAACTTTGAGAATCTTTTTGAAAGCCTATAAAATTAACAATGAGTGAAACTTTTTCTCACAAAGACCCATTTTCCGATGGATCGATCTCATGACAGCCACAAGTATAGTCATCCGATTTTGACCAAAAGCATATAGAAATAATAATCAGCGAGTTTGAAAACTATAAAATTGGAAACCAAAAAAATTTTTCTCACAACGACCCATTTTCCTACCAATCGGTTCTATAGCAGCCATAGAATATAGTCATCCGATTTTAATTAAATTTTTTAAATCGGGTTGAAAGAACGTATTATTAATAATAGGAGATTTAAAGAGTGATCACATGGAAAACAAAAAAATTTTCCTCATTAAAACTCATTTTCCGAACGATCGGTCCTACGGCAGCCATAAGATTTAGTCATCCGATTTTGATCAAATTTTGTAAATCTGATTGAAAGCATTTAATATTAATAATTCAAGAGTTTAGGAATACTCACATGGAAAGCAAAAAATTTTGTCGCTAAGACCCATTTTCTTACCGATCGGTCCTATGGCAAGCATTGGATATAGTCATTCGATTGCCACAAAATATTGGAAATTTGTTAAAAAGCATGTACGAACAATAATCAGCGACTTTAAGAACGATAAGATTTAAGACAAAAAAAAGTTTATTTTACTGAGACCCATTTTCCTATCCCGTAACCCGTAGTGCGACTTATAACGTTTCACGGTGTGTCACGATTCACGCGTGAGCATCCGTGATCTGTGCGAGTTTCGTGGGTAAATCAAAGTCGAACATCGTGAATATAAGATATGCAATACTCACAAAATGTATTAATTTTGTTTTACCTTGAGAAAATGTTTTTGGAACTTTGGAATTTTCGTTCATTTTATCTTGCTTTCCATATCATAAATAATGAAATCCACTTAAAAAGTGACTCCAAAATCAGTTAAAAATCGGTTAGAAGAATGCTTGGATCTCTTTTTGCTCATAACTTGAGAACCGCTCATCCGATCTTTATTATTTATCGATTTATTATGCTAATTACTAACTATCTCTTGAAGGTACGAATCGTCTATCTTCAAAACTGTAGGAGAAATAACGTTTTTTCCAAATTGCGGGGGCGGGAGGGGGCGTGGCAAAAATTGAAAATAAACAGCTGTTGATGCTGATCAAGAATATATATACTTTATATGGTCGGAAATGATTTTGCACGACTTTAGTATACCCTTTTTACTCTACGAGTAACGGGTATAAAAACAGGGCTGCATCTCTCGCTTTACGGGGTTAATTTGATGTTCAACTAAAATGTTTTGATTCTGATAAATGTTTTATAGTGCATTTATATATTATAGTCTAAACTTAAGTCGTATTCTTCATAAATAATATATAAAATTTTAAAATTTGTTGGCGCCAAGCATTAGATATAACTTGCCAGCTCTTAATCCGCTGGCTGTGTCAAAGAGGGCGACAACATTGACAGAGGGAGCCACTGATGTGTTGGGCTGAGTATAAAATTGAAAGGCTTTGGTTGGAATTGCAAAAATTATTAAACCGCAATTTTCAATGTTTAAACTAATTAAATAATTTATTCATTTTATGCAATCTATCCAGAGAAATAAATTTGCTTACATTTCCAAAATATTATTTGCTTATCAAAACTGTTAGATTTGAAACCAACCGAAAGAGATTTCTGTGACACCGAGAATGGGTTTTGGGTTGAAATTTGTATGGAAGAGATTTCAGTGACTCCTTCGTATATGAGGTTTGTCCCGCATCGGACAGTATCGGACAACAAAATAAGATTTGTGACCTCCGTTAAAATCTAAAGCATTAAGAATTTACAACCATAGGGGGGACATAACCGGACCTTAATTTTCCTCAAAAGTTAGTCCCAACAATGATCGACATTGGGTTCCTTGACTGCAGAATAACGTTGATGGAACTTTTTAAACTGTACATTTCCGACCTCAGGGGTTAATTGGCTACGATTTGCAATTAAAATAAGATTCTGTATAAACTTAAAGTTCAAAACTGATAGACTAGATGGGGTAAAACAGACAGACGGACAAAGCTAAGTCGGTCTAAGTCGATCAATAGCTTTTGCAAGCGTAATGTATGGATAATGGTTGATGTTGACTTTCCCGAATCAAAAGCCCATCTTTAGTATAAACCATTGACAAATCTAGCAGCTTCTCTCTCTCCCTTCCTCTCTTCTCTCATTTCGTAATTTGCGCGCTTTGTTTTAATTAAAATTCAAATGCGTTGCAATTTCATTAATTACCAGACATGCCGACGCACACACACACAGAGAGAAGAGAAGGACAGACATATATCAGGGGCAGGTCCTGGCCACTTGCAGCCATTTTGCAGTTTGGAAAATGGCGCTGACGTGACTCGACTCGGCTTCTGTTGGCCAGAGCCGGGCCATTGCATGCCAGCAGCGTAGCCAAGCATGAAAGTAAAACGCATCCACCTCCCCCCTCCGCCTCCCCCCCTCAACTAAGTTCACCACCCATGAGCGGTGCACCGCATTCGCACGCCCCAGCTTGGAGTCCTCCTGTGTGTCAGTCAACAATTCAATTAACGTGTTGATGATTTTGTGGCATGCGAACGAGTCCGAAAAACATGATGAGTGCGAGCGAGAGAGCGACAGTTTTCAGTTACAGCATTTTAATGAGCAATTGATTGCACTTGCCTACTTTCCAGCGTCAATTTGTCAATTAGTTTGTCAATTGTTTGCCAACACTTTTCACTTTCCGCCAATTGTCTGCACCTGCAGCGGAAAATCACAAATTCCCGACTTTCGGCAAGGAAGTCGCCGCAATTAAACAAATGCTTCTCGGCCCCAAAGGCAAAAATACTTAACACTTTCAATTAAACACATTAATTTTATGGGATTATGCTTAAGGGCCGGTCGGGTGATAGATACCAAAAAGGGGGCGTGCCGCATCGCATATCAAATTTAATTTGCTCATTTGCCCTAAAAGCTTTTAATGTGTCTTGGGTGGCCTGCTGATGCTGATGCTTCTCACCGAGCAGGAATGTTCGTTCGTTCGCCTTACCTAGCAAAAATGCGCCCCTAATTAAATTCAATATTAAATTGAGCAAAACGCAATTAACTCAAAAGGCGCGCACACAGCACTCTCCGAGCACACAGACGGCTGATGCCGCCGACGATAGACAACAGACGACGGTGGGGCCAGGACTGGCAGGCAGCCAGGGCGTCCATAGACATACCCACCTAGAAAGTAAGTATACGCAACGTATTCAGCTGACTGTGATTTACTGTGAAAGGGGTGGCCGACACGGACCACAATGGGAGGGGAATGACGTTTTTTTTTGTGATGTTTTGAATGAAAGTGAAACTCTAGAGGAAATCGATTCAGTTATTGATGCGCACAGTTGCTCACAAGTTACTCACTTTGTACAGTTGTTCACTTTGCTTACTTCGCTCAGAACTAAATACCTGAACAATAAAGAGTAATTGAAAAAGAGTTCGGGGAGCAAATGTGCTATCGCTCACTTATTCGTTAGCTTCACAACTATTGCATCAATTCCCTTGAAACTTATAGAAAATAATACCAAATAATAAAATTGTGCGAAAAAAATTTCAAAAAATTTTAAAACTTTGCTAAAATTTACCAAAACAAAATGGAGGAAAATTTGTGGTTCAAGTTTTGATTTAATCCTTAGCCCAAGTTTTATACCATTTGCATACATAGAAGAAAAAAAACCGAGATATTCGGACTAAAATCTTTCGCAAACCATGTCAGAAGCAGATCCATCCCGGATTTTCTGAAACCAAGTATGAAAAGATTTATTTAAGTACACATATTTCTAACCGAACTTCTTATTTTGATATAGTCTTGATTTAAGGTCGAAACTATCAGATTAAAAAATCATTTGGGATACTTTGTAGCTTGGTATTTCAACTTGACGTGAACCCACATTCGGATCCCATACAAAAAGCCCGACTTAATTTGATATCGACATTGGACCCAAGATGAAGCTCTATATTGAACTATGTTCTATCCTCTTGGCCCCAAAAAAGCATCCCAGATAAACACCATACAATTATTTTAAAGACCTTCTTAGTTTTCAAACTTAGAAGTTTTAGCCAGCTCAAAGTCATTTGTTTTTCGCACACAACTTTAAAAACAGGACACAAACAATACCACAATGAAGGCTGGTAGCTGTTTTTAATTAAAGAGCCTACCAGTTCTATTTTCAATAGAATTGACCGATGCCTTCTCAGGTTGGGAGAAAAATTTAAAATCCAAAAGTCCACACTACGAAAAAAAGAACCTAAATTAACAAAAGAAGAATTTTTGTATGTATGCGTACCTATTTATCCTAACTGTATTAGTGAGGGAGATTTTCTTTGTTTAGTTTCAAACTTATGCTCTTGGTTTTTCGAGTAGAGTTCGTACTTTTCACAAAGTGATTGTTTTAGTGACCTTTTTGATTGAACATCATAGAACTTTTTAAGCGGGCTCTAGGTAATTTAAGTTTTGGATATTGTCCAAAACTTGTCTAAAACAAGACACGCACAACACCACAAAGGAGGCTGGTTGACAGTATAACGCTATTTCATGAAAACCAATTCAATTATCAGCTGTCTCTGCCTGTCCTTGGTGTGTTGGCAGAATTGGCAGAAATCATGACAAAATTGCTATAACCGCTTGGGAATCCCACTGACTTTTTATTTTTTAGTATTTAGTATTTTAGTATTATAACCATAATTTTTCAAACCCTTAAGGCCTAATTCCAGATGACATAAAAATCAACTTTTATGTTGAAGTTCACATGAATAGAAACACTTTTGAACTGTTGTGAAATCTGAATGCTATTGCAAAGCAGTCTTATTTGAATGAAGTATTGTGCCGAAATAAAAATTTATGTCATCTGGAATCAGGTCTTAATCTAGAAACTATTATAAAACTATCTACTATTGAAGGTTAATTAACTCTTCCTTAATAAAATCATTCGCTGGGTTTGTAGATTTTTTTTTCGGAGTCGAGAATGCATGTCTTGCAGGGCACGAGATTGTGAATCGAGATCAAGAATTTTTATACTCAAATCAAGAATTTGTAGTTTTAAAACTTCAATAAGTCAAAGCATTAATGATTTAAGTAAGGAATTTTTTTAACTCAAGAGCGTTTTTAAAAATCTCCTAATTCTTGATTTCAAGAAAGTTTTCGATATGTTAAGCACGATTCGGTATTTTTTTTAAGAACTTTTAGAATTTAAACCAATCATGATCTAGACTTGTTTATGTTAGCTAAAAGCGATTTGTACTTAAAATAAGAGCTTGTTTTTATAGAGAACGAACTGATCTTGACTTAAAACTTTTTTTTGTGTGTCAAGAACTTTTTTTTCTATTTGTTAATTTATATTAGTCAATTTCGAATTTAAGAACGATTCGTACTCAAAGTACAAATTATCAAGAGCGAATCGTTCTTACCAAATTCTAGACCAAAACAGGATAACATCAAGAGCGGTTCTTTATGACCGAATCGTTCAGCTTTTTTTTTTAGAGTACCATGGAGCTCCAGTGAGTTTTCTACGAATTCTTAATTGTGATCTTGCATAGGAATTTCCCCAAAGCTGCGAGCCATAAGTCCAGACAGGCCTTATGATGATTTTGTACAGTAATAATTTATTAGCTCACTTACTTTGGTGATTTGCGATTTCAACAAATTCGTACAATTTAAATTTTAGGTACTCCAAAATTTGGAACTTTTTGTTATCGTTTCTGTTTCATACCCAATTCGCTCTGGACCACTTTACAAGGCAGCAGTATCGACAAACTTATCGGTAATCGCCCCAGCCAAAGCACAATTTGTTGTAGTCACAAGGAATTTTGGTGCTTGTGCAATTTTGGGAGGCTTAGAAAAAAAAATTGTTTCAGACAAGAGTTTAATCCAAATTGTATAAGAGAGTCCACAAAAATATCTAGAATAGCCACAGAATATTAAAAACCTTGTTTCATAGAAAGGCAGCTTTTATCTCTCGCGACATTTCCCATTTACTTTTCATTTCACGGACTCATACGTCGCCGGTTTTATATCGGCAAAAATTTGCGAAATGCGGAGCAAATACTTTTTTGATTTAGCGACCAAATCGTAAAATTTTAACAAAAGCCCCAAATGGGAGCATGGCTGAATAAATCACAAAAATGTTAATTTTTTAGCTAATGGATAAAAATTTTTTTTTTAATATTTCCGAAAAAGCTTCTAGGTAGCTGCCTGAAGAATTAATCTGGGCAAATTATTTTAAATGAAGTTAAAAACTTGTTTTCGTGCTGGGGTCGTGTCGAAGACCGAGTATGAGAAAATCATGATCTGGTACCTGTCGAATTGTTTGTACAAAATGTCAGAGTAAGCCTTTGTCAGTAAATTGGTTTGATCCTTTTCTCTTGTAATTTGTCAGCATAATAAAGTGAACTTCATTAAAGATTTAAATGATAAGAAAAGATTTTTTCCCACTAAAAAGTTTAATAAACAAAAACTCACGCATTTCGGAACCATTTATCAAAGGGATAATATCAAAAGGGGAAAGCTTACCTGTAAGAAAAGAGAATGGAAAATAAAATGATTAGTTTAATTGGTTATCACTAGAAACAAATGAAACATTTTGTACAAAGATCGTTAAAAAAATACAAGCCATCATTTCGCAAATTAATAGTGAAAATAAACTGTTTAATAATACCACTAAACTTGTATACACGTTAATAATATACCCAGGCCGTGAAGAAAGCGGTAATATGGAAAAAACTTTTTCTCGTTTAATTTCCCTTTTTTGGGGGAAAAAATATTACGATCGGTCGTTCGAATATTACACTAGAAAAAGAAGATGTCAAATCGCTCCTAGCTTCAAACTGGGGACTAGTCGCGTGAACGGCGCGGCGCGGGGACAAACAATCGACTCAACTCGTACGCTGATCAAGAATATGTATACTTTATGTGGTCGGAGCATGTTCTTTTTAAAAAAAATCTGATACATTTTAAGTGTTAAAAACGACCTGTCGTACTAATTGATGACATTTAGTAGCATGTTGTTTTTTAAAAATCGGACATTTTTGAAGATGTTACTTGGACAAATGCATTCGAAATAGGACTTCCTAAGCTGAGCTTTAAGATATCGTACCTTATCTCTATATCTATAAAAGATAGCGTCCATTGCACAGATTATATCCGATTGACTTGAAACTCGGTTTGTAGAGTAAAAATGTGAATTTACATGTATTTTCGGTTTTCAATGCTGGAAATACCGCCGGGATGCCCACTGGGAAGAGGTCGGGATGTGGGTGGGAAGTAAGGGGTAAGTTGTTTTGGAAGTGGGTGGAAAGTGGTTGGGTAGGGGGTCGGGATATTTGCTGGTTCAATATATATTGCCAGCTTTACAGCTTATCTTTCCAATTGTTTAGAGGCGTGAAAGAATACGAGATTCTGATTTCAAACTTGCTTAATCTATACCAAAGGTCGGCAATGTAAGCAGAGATATTGCCACTGGCAACTGAGAGGATAATTTGTGTTATAAACATAAACAGAGTACGTACTTAAATTCTTTTTGTTTTTTTTTTTACTCGGCCGCTGCCGACGCAGTCATTAAAAGGCATGAATAGAGAGCTGGTTGAATACCGACTCACACATACTTACTATTGCAGACGTTTAAATTCTTCCAATGTCTATAATTCTGAAAACTATTTCGAAAGTCCATTCGAGAAATATCTATTAAAGTATTTAAACTTAAAGGTCTATATTTTTCCGATTCAAAACGGTTTTTTTAATCAATTTCAACTAATGTTAATCTAAATCTTTACTTGTCTAAACAACTTACACCAAAAAGCTCCAAACTCGCCCTAAAAAAATGTTGAAAATCTATATTTTTTCAAAATTTTTGGGTAAAAAATTAATTTTGTGAGTGTAAGTCAAAATTGTATACAAAACCCTATCATAACGGTTTGGACAATTTATTCAGAATTTGTTGCTTTTGTTCCACAGTGCAAGAGTGTCGTTTATGAGCCGCTGACTAACTCCGCAGGCCGTTAACAATTGCTGCTTGTTGTTGTTGTTGTGTGTGTGTGTGGGCGTAGAAACAATGCGAAGGACAACGTCAGGCAGTTACATAGATAACAATTAACAACGTTGCCCTCCCCCCCCTCTCCGACAATCCACCTACACCTACCCAAGCACAGCACCCATCTGGCAGTCGCTGCCTTGTGTAGCCCGCTGGCTACGTTTTGGCAATCTTAGATGTCGGGCAAACATTTTGTGTGCGTGTTGACGTTGCCACCAAAAGCAACAGCAGTAGCAGCAGCAACACCGGCAGCAGCAGCAGCCTCCTCTGACTTGGCTCTGGTTCTGTGGATCTCTGGCCTGATGTGTGCCAGCCGATAACAATGCGCCCCAGAGGCACAGAAACTACGAAGATCTCCAACACATGCAAGCAAAATTAATGTCTGCTAATGATTTGTGCCGACATGCCATGCCCCCCGTACCCGTCCCAGAACCCGCACCATCTACCGTCCATGCAAAGTGTTTAATGTTTCATAACACACACAGGGCGAACAAGAGCAAACTCCCACACTTTGACAGTGAAGGCTCCTCCTTACTGGCAAGGGGCAAGGGGCTTAGGTAAGAACCAAATGCAGTCTCACTTTCAGTTATCACTCACATTTTGTTTCATAAATTCTGAACCAATGTTCGAACCAAAATCTTTCAGAGCGATCAGATTCCCCGGGTTACTCGATGGGTCCAACCCATTTGATATCATCTTGATCATCATCTAAAGAACCCACCGCCCAAGCAGAAGCAGTTAGTTTTGCTCATGCATATTCATTGACCACACCCCCTCTCAGCCCACCCATGCGACAGGTGGGCGAAGAAAATGGAAAAAAAGCGGGAGAGAAAAAAAAGATAAACTGCTCAACTCAATTGCAATTACATGAAATTTTAGCTTATAATTTGATTAAACTTTTCAATTACAATATGCAATGAAGTTGCTTAAGGTACCAGGAGGAGTAGGAGGAGGAGGAGTGGCCGGAGAAGCGTGGTAGAGCGGGGAGTGGCGACAAGGCGACTGCCTGGACTGCTAATTCCCACAATTACAATTTGCTGGCAAGCAATCAAGAGCAAGTTTGTGCACAGTTCCCAGTTGCCAGAGCCCAGACCGACCTCCCAAGCACAGGCACCTGCCTGTAGCTTGGCCATGCGCCAACAGCCAGCATATGCTGCCGAGGCTTCGGCCTAGACCTGGCTCTAGGCTTTGTTTCATTTTCTTCTGTATTTTTTTTGTTTTCTGTTGTCTGCGTGTGGTTCATAATCTTAAATTGCCAGGCCAGGTTCAGGTTGGTTGGTTGGTTGAAGTTGGATGTCTGCCATGTACGTGCTCATGTGTGCAATGCGATAGAATGTGTTTCCTTTTTTTCCTCCTTTTTCGCTGCAGGTTAATCTAAATTAGTAAAATATACACGTTGGCCCCGGCATTGAGTTTAACTAACTCAAAGGTAAATAGACAACGTCACCGGCGCAGCATCCAGCGGTGGCAGCCACCGCAACGACATCGTCAAGCGTCGACAACTCTTCAGTCTGTTTGTTGTTGTTGTTGTTGTTGTCTGTCTGTCTGTCCGACTGTCTCTCTGTCTGTGGATGCGGATGGGATGCCTTGATGCTTGACGTCTCGCATGCAAACCGAAGTAAACTTTAAACAAAACTTGGCACAAAGCTACCTACTGACGTCGCAGAGTCGCGACGTTGCCAGTTGCCAGAGATGGTAGAGAAACTGTGACTTTTGGATCATGGGATAAGAGTGAAGATGTAGGTAAGTATTTTTGATTTTACTAAGAATTTGACTTGGAATCTTTTCAGAATTACATAGGCGATTTACCACACTGATGATAGCTAGAAAAATCGCTAAGAAGGGGGCAAAGAAAATGTCTGACAAAGTCAGAAAGAATATAATCTCAATTTAAGAAAGTTTTTTTGGAGTCAGTAGCCGTTGTTCAAGTTTGTTTTTAAACTAAAATATTTTCATCTTAAGCTTAGTACTCAGACAAACTAAATCGTCCGCTAGCTAAATTGACAACTTATTCCGATGGGTTACCCAGCGGACGATGGAGTGTGACTGTACAACGCCAAAATACCACCCCTCATCAAAATACCACCCAATGTGAAACGGTCACACTGCGCTGATTTGCTTGCATTTGAATTTAGTTAATTGTTTTTGCTAATATTTAGATTTTTTTGGATGATATATAAAATGTAGAAGTCATGGGCAATGCAAAATCTTACCGTTGGTTTCAAAATATGAGCAATCAATGATTTTCGTCGAACTTTTGCTGCTGGCATTCCGACGGGTAGGTGTCGGAAAAATTACAAACTATTTTTTCTTCTAGCACCCCATCGGAATTGTATCAGCTGTTTGTGTTTGTCAAGTTAGCGGCACTACGAGCTTTCCGACGCTGAGGCACGGAAATTTTAGTTTGTCTGAGTTCCACCTAGCGTAAGAGGCCTGTCGAAATTTTACGAAAGCTTTCCGACACCCTTTTTTATATGGAGTTGACATCCAGCTAAAGCGATTTAGTTTGTCTGAGTACTAAGCTTTAATCAAAATTGTATTTGTAAAAATTAAATCGAGTCAGACAGTGCTAAATCAACTTAATTTTAAAGCCCTGTCATTTGGGCTTTTTTATTCAATAGGAGTTGTGTCGCTCAAATGTAAACAACATAGTTTTTGTCCCAACAAAACACAATTTGCGGGAAAGTTTACTTTTCTGCTTTCATTTGAAAAAATATTCAGCTGAATCCCAGCGAATCCACTAAGAAACTTACGGGGGGCGAAAAATTAATGCCAAAACCGAATATTTACGCTGGCAAAGTCATACTCTGTAGTTGCTAGGACCGATTGGGCGTGCTGTACTATGAGCTACTACAACCGGGGGAACCATAGCAGGGAAACTCTTCCAAGCTGAGTTGATGCGTTCAAGACCACAAATGACCTCACATAACTACATAACCATGATTATGACAATCCTGAACCGCGATAAATACCATAGATGACCAATAATGAAAAACTTATTTGGGCCTCCTTTATGTATTTTAAAAATTATACTGTAATTTGCGGTTCTCATCTCTGAAAGTCATGCAATAGCACCTTTTACCATCTTATATATCAATTTTCATCATTAGGGATTTTCAGGAATTTTTGATTGATGCTTTCTGGGGGTACCTTAACCAAATGTACGATTGAAGTGAATTGTTTATATAGCGTTTACAATGACCCTGTCTGTATCTGCTGAATTTTGATGTCACTTAGTCACCAGAGCTCGAAGCGCAAAGATCTTAGCATCGTAGTTTGCAAGTGGTAATGGTAGTATTTGTCGTGGATTGCCAATCCTCCCCAGAGTTATAATACTCTACGGAGCTCCAGTGCATCTACTCGTCTCTTAACCTTGGAGAGTCTAGACCCAGAGTTGTAATACTCTACGGAGCCGTATGGCATCCACTCGTCTCTAATCCTGGGATAGCCAATCCTCCCCAGAGTTCCCATATTCTACTGTGCCGTAGTGCATCCTCGTGTCTCTAAACCTGGTAATCTCAGATTTAGAATACTCTACGGAGCCAGCGGACAGCCAGATTGCTATTGTATATTATTGGAGCGCCAATCCTCCCAAGAGTTATAACACTCTACGGAGCAGGGCTCTTTCTATCCCCCCTTATTCTTAGATATCACGCCAACCCCGGAGTAGGAATTCCCGACCAGAGCCGGACATCTTACTTTCTTCACCCCTGCGGAACAGAGTCGCCGGAACGAGCTACTGGGACCCAGGTACCGACACCCATCGACGGAGCAAGAGGATCGGAATCCCGGCAGACATCGTAGCGCAGCCCACTTCGCCTAAGTCTTAGAATTAATATTACAATATAGAACATCCTGAAATAAAACCCAAAAGGGAGCACATTGAAATCTCGGATTGTTGTTTAGGGAATCTTTTTACAGCAACCACGACTAAAGGAAATCATAAATCTCTGTAACCCAGGACTCGGCGAGCACTAACCCGGCCAGAGTTCGTTACAACATTAATAACACTTTCAGAATTATGACTGTTTTCTGGATGTACATATTCGCATTCGTCTAACATTTCCAGTACTTCAATGTTTTCCGCTCGAGTATCCTTTCGTATTACCTCAACATCTCTTGGATCTAAGTGTTCAATATTGTATGGATGTTTAAGAAGCTCTCCTTTACAAGCTCGTGAATCTCCTCTCTCTGTTTTTGCAGCAAGGTCAATTGTTATTAATAATTTTTTTTCAACAAAGAAACTGGTACAAAAGCAAAAGAGAAATCAAATAAATATGAAAAATAACAAATGACGATGCCAAATTGGCCCTTTGTAGTTGCACTTAACATGTTTTTTTCCAGCCCCAATTTGCAGCTCTCTTTCCAGTTTTATTCTCCACACTTTCACTCTGGTTTTCCAGTTCTATTTTTCACTTTGGCATCCCAAATCCCCATTTAACTCATTAAAATTTATTGATTTATAAAGAATTTTTTGTCTATGTTGTCCAGAATTTGGTTTTGCAATCGAAAACGAAAAGTGAAACCTAAAAGTCTGCCTCTTTTATTTCCGACTGTTTTACTTTTGATCGTTTCACCTGGACTCCTGGTTTCTCTAAGTTAAGAGAGCAATTTAATTCGGAATTGAGATCGCGAAAACTAGAGCGGAATAACGTTCGATTAACTTTTGGAAAAATTAGTGGAATTAAGAGCATTCGTTGTAGTTTCGCTTTCCAGCTTCCCTTTCTAGTTTCATTCTTCAGTTCTTTTTAAAGCTCCCTTACCAGGAGAGTACTCCACTCTTACTTTACAGTTCCAGCTTACATTTCCCAGTTAGTTTCACTTTTCAATACTTTGAAAATCAAATCTAAATGCGATTACGGTTTTGTTAGCAGTTTTAGCTGCTACATTAGTATAACCACATCCTTAACCTTCTAGTTTCTATTTCTAGTCACCGATTTCAGTCCTCCTTTCGAAACTGACTTTTCAGTCTCAGTTTTACCAACAATCACGATTCCCTTTCTCAACAATTTATGCAACATTCCTTCCATCTAAATCGCGCTATACCAACAATCCCAGCCTCAGCTCGTGACTTTTCTGCACAAAGTTTCCGTTCCCCGTGCTCCCTCCCCTTAACCAACGCCCATTCATCTCGCATTTCTCATCTCTATTCCGTTTTTCGTGGGTTTTTTTTCTCATTCTGCAACAAACATAAGAGGATTTTCATTAAAGCGCATAAAAATGTGCCTATGTCGTTGTCGTTGTTGTTGTTGTTGTTGTTGTTATGGTGCTATTCTTCTTATATTTCTGATTGTGGGTATCTCTGCATGCTGATACAGAGCACGGCATAGCACAGGACAGGACAGTCAGAGTTGGAGTTGGAGTCAGAAAAGCAAAGAAAAAGCAAGAGGCGAACAGCCGGAAATGCGCAGGCAAATACAACAAATCGCGCGTGGCCCAACAACGGCAACTGCCTTGGCCTTTGCCCTCCCCCCCCTCATACACACACACATACAGCAGCATCTTTCCCGGGACGTATCGTTCACCTTCCGCTTAGTTGTTGCCCCAAAAACGCAGCGAAAGGTAAACAGAGCTTTAAGAACTGATAGAAGACGCTCCCTTTTGCTTTCTGTATGGGCAGAATTGTACAGGGGCGGACTTCAGATTCCCAAAAAATGAAAGTCAAGCCAAGCCAGGAGACTTACAGTTTGAGGTCGAATCCGTACGGCAAAGCTTCGAGAAGCTTTTTCATGGCTAATTAACCATTGACCTCGTGCCGGCTAAAGAAACTTTTACCCAATATTATAATATATATATAAATTCCGCCCGATTACAAAATTCACTGCGGATCAGCTCATCTCCCAAATCTGGATCTTTACCGGCTTCAAATATAGAAAAAGGAGTAAAGTTGTGGCGGCGCCCTAGTCTCCTGTTCCTTTTAATGCGCTCCTGCGCTTTTACTTTTGACTTGCTGCAGTCGTTTGCCATTGCTGCTGCTGCTGTCATTGAACGTGTAATAAATACAACGTACCGCAGCAACATGCAACTGCAACAGCCGAAACAGCAGAAACAGCAGCTCCGGCAGCAACAACAACAACAACAAGTCAAGTACATCGTACGCTCTAGTATCATTTGCACGTACTTGTCACTCGAGTCGACTCCTCTCCGGCTGGTCTCGACATGGCTGCCTGCTGCCTGCAACCTGCCCTTTGGGCTGTTTGTGTATCTCTTCCTTTTGTCTATTGCCAAGGCTTGTCAGCCAACTTGGCCTGTCAGCTCGTCAATAAACCAACCGAAAAGCATTCTACTTGACCTACGCGCGCGTCTCCATCTCGCATTATGTCCAGTTGGCTGACTACGCGGGACACTTTGCATAAAATTAATATCGAGATGCTGCCCTTCCTATCCACGTCGCGACGTCTGCTTGATGTTTCCGACAGTTCATTGCGAGTGTTTTAACGGTCGCCACATCCGCCGCTGGGCAGCAGCTCCAGCTCCAGTTTCAAGAATCTTTTTCTGCTCTCTGGCATAATTCGCTTTTTATGTTAACTTTGCCATTTCAAATATTTAATTTTGAAAAATAATTTATTCATTTCCGGCCTGGACCCTACCCTCACCCCACGCCCTTCCCCTAGCTTTCCTGTTGATGATTTTCTTTCTGTTGCCGGCAACCGCAATTTCATTTGCTTTTGTTTTTTTCCCCCCAGTTTTTGCCTGCGGTGCGGGACGGGACGAGATGAGGTGGTAAATTGAAACTGAACTGTAATCAAAGCTTGGCTATTGATGTCATCTCATCTCACCATCAGCATCATCTGTGCACTGGGTGGCAAATGTAAATGAATTTCTGCATCAATTCCTCGTCTATTGACAATATGAATTTCAATAAGGAATATTACAAACAAATTTTTTTTAAATATCTTTTAATATGTCTGGGAGGGAGGGAAGACAGTGAGTGGCAGGTAAGTGATAAGTGGTCCAATTGTCAAGGCAACTTTACTTCTGAGCTTGGTTGACCTTTTTGGTCCAAGAAATCTATTTTTTCGTATAACTTTTGCAAAGAATTCACAATATCTTATGTGGTTCTAGTACTTGGATTTAATCGCTTTTAAATGGTAAACGGTGCCTGATTGGGTTTCTTTAGCTGTCTTATTATTTTCCGCCTTCAAGTTGGTTGCCCTAGAGCTGGGGTCGGCATCAAAAGCAGAATCGTGAACTGAATTTCAGGGCTTGATGAAATAAACAAGTAAGAGTGTTGCGGTCGAGTGCCCCGAGAGCAAAATACCCTGTCCCAAGTAATGTGGTTCCTATAGCTTTGAATTCCATTTATTTTAAAATTTATTTCAATAAATGGGCAGGCGCACTTATGTACATATCTTCGGTGTTTTTGCTCGGATCTCATTGTGGTACACAGAATAGAAAGATGTTGAGCCCCACTGAATATGTATTAAGTCACTAGGCTAAAACTTAAAAATTGAAGCTTTGACAGTTTTTCGCGGTTAGAAGAAGATGGAGGAGGAATTTTCCCAACCTGGAGCAAACTTAATCTGTTCACTTTTTTGCTCATAACTTGAGAGCCGTGCATCCGATCTTCATCATTTCTTCGGCAAATCGATTCATTTTGCTAATTTCTAACAAACTCTTGACGGTACGAATCGTCTATCTTCAAAACTGTAGGAGATACACCGTTTTTTCCGAATTGCGGGGGCGGGAGAAGGCGTGGGCGAAATTTGAAAAAAAGTTGATCTGCGTGCAGATCATTTGTCCGATACATGTCAAACCTCTAACTCTTACCATCTCTGAGATCTAGGTGTTCATACGTACAGACGGACGGACGGACAGACGGACATGTCTATATCGACTCGGCTGTTGATGCTGATCAAGAATATACTTTTGCACAAACTTAATATACTCTATGTACCTTCAGTACAGAGTACAAACATTTTAAGTGGTTTTTCTCTTCAAATCTTTTAAGGGGAATACCATAGCAACATTTTACATATTTTTGTTGGATATATCGAGCGTAACCTTGGTCAGAATCACATTTTAATTCGTATGTCTCGGTGAAACTTTTGGTGGAAATTCTCATTTATGCATTTTGGGAGCTCGCTAAAAAGTTCTTCCTAGCAAATAATTGGTAGCCAATATATTAGTTGAAACATCAACAAGCCAAAGTCCCGCTGTTGGTTAATGCAGCAAGTCCCTTCTCCACTTGCCACCTGTTACCCACAATGCCGTCTTAGATCTTGTCTCTATTTTATGAACCAAAATTTATAAAAAAAAATTTAATGTGGTCATTTCGAAGTCGTTTTTCCTGATATTTATGGCCGTAAATCATTTTAAATGGCCACTCAAAAAGTTGTTTAAGGAAAATGTTTAAGAGAGAGGGACAGAGAGACAGAGTCTATCAACAATTTAACAATATTAATATTAAATTATTTGTCATTGCCCGGCGGCTGTTCAAACAATGGAAAATTAATTGACGAGTTCATTAACTTTCAAATGAATATGTTAACAAGAAAACACACACACACACATGCACATGCATGTAGAACAACAAAAGGTTGGGCAATTAAAATTTAAACTGTCACTAATAACTTTTAACCCAACAGTTGCCAATGGCCGATAAACTAATGAAGGCTTAAATGATGTATTGTTGTGGTCGCCACATGCATAATGAGTGCGACAAAAGGGGGCGTGGCTGCGCTTGCAATAAAATGCAGGCTAATTAAAAATAACAAAAAACAGTTAAGTGCGGGGGTAGTTTGCATAGTAATTGATAAACGAGTTTAAGTGCAGGGGAAGACCTGAGTTCTGACATTACCTACAATGAGTTCTTGGACAGAGAACTTTTTCTTCAACACATACAACACATTTGGGTTCCCAAACATGTTTTTGTATTATTAATGAAGTGTGAAAGGTGCAAAGTCTGCTGATGAGAGAATCGGGAGATGCTCGAAACAGCGCTGTACAGACATACCATTGCTATGCAAAATGTTGTAATTCATTTCTGAACCATCTTTGAAGTATTGAGAAGCGAATAGTATGTAATAAGAAACAACATTCTTTTTGGCAAAATGTTGACTTATTCTGCTAGAGTTATTCAAGTAGTTCTATGAATTAATTCATGACATCCCAAATATTCTATTACTAATTTAAGATCGATTCCAAAACAAGAAAAACATGACTAATTTCTTTGACTACCCTCGTTTTCAACTTCATAACTTTTAAACAAAATTTTTGTTTTTGCAAAAAAGGGCTTAACAAGTGATTTAGTTGCCATCCCCGACTCATTACCCATAATTTATGACCACAAAAGGGCCACAAAATAAGTGGAGAGAGGAAAACACTAAACTAGAATAAAAAAAAAACCATAAAATGCACTAATAAAATCTCACGCATTTTTGACTTCATTAAAATGTTGCACACACACACACATGCATATGCGCAGGCGAAGCTATATTTTTGGAAAAAAACATTTATAGAAAATTATTAAAAACAAATTTGGCTTTTCAGAGAATTCAAATGTGCATTTAATTGTTTTAATAAAAAACAACAAAAAAACTTTCATAAATGGAAAAGCCACAATGCCAAAAACGTGACCAGCTGCAGTTATTATTGTGGCAGAAATGCAGTTTTCACCCTACCTAAACCCCACGCTCCCACAGTTTAACAATCTCATCGTCATTAAAGCCATTTAACAATCACATTCACATTCACAAATGCTCATTCATTATGTCCTGGGCCAAAAAGCCGCACAATTAACTCCAGCAACAACGAGCAGCATATCCACAGCATCAATTGCCGTAGGGCTGGCGGGGGCGGCGGGTTGAGCATGCCTGAAATTTATACGCGATAATTAAATCGAATGCATTTTTAAGCTGAGCACAAATGTGTGCAATCAATTTTGGGTGCACTGAAGTTAATTATGTGCATTTTTTCAAACAATGCGAATTTGCCAATGCGTCGAATCGAGCGTATGAGCGATATGTTGAGGCGGAGGAGAGGATTTTGATGTAAGCCTACCTGAAGTAGGCGCGCCAAGCGACCGAAACGCGTAGGAGAATAAGAAAGAACCCATAGCACTCTCACAACAATTCTCATCGTATTTGAGTAAACAAGGGGGAAATAAGCTTCTTTTCACTAACCAAGAATATGATGAACTGTGCACATTAAGACAGAAATCTAGTTTTTTGGCACGAGTCAAGCCATATAAATCGTTTCTAGTAAATATTTTAAAGAATATTTTGGTGGGTAAATAAGAAAAAATAGTCTGGAGTACATCGCCGACAATACGCCGGGCATTTGGATAATTGAGGGTATTCTAGCCGCAACGTGCATTCATATGATTGACGTCCTCACCGCCCATAAAGTAGATTTGTAAAAACTTAAGTCAGCAATAATCCCACTTTATGATACAATATAAAAACAATTTATCTAGGTCTAAACTACACTCCGAATCGGACACTTCAGACTCCAAATTTAGGAAAGACTTCCATATACAAATTAATGTTTTTATACCCTTGCAAAGGGTATTATAATTTTGCCCAGAAGTTTGCAACGCATAGAAATATTCATTTCCATTTCACATTTCACACAGACCGAAATTGGTCGCGGTGCACCACTTTACCAAAAAATAAACAATACTAAAACTAATAATACCCAAAATAATACATACTACATACATACTGCAACAGAAAATAGGGGAATAAATGAAATTTAATAGAAAATAGTAGGTCCTTAATATTCGTCCTTGAGGGACATGTGGTATATCATATGAAAGGTATTCAATCATAGATCAAGAATGTGAAATCACATCCGCGAAAAGTTTAACACAGAAGCCGTAATTTAAGATTGAGTTTTATTTTGAGCAAAAAAAATAAAAATCATTTTTAATCATTATTTTTGAGTTTTATTTTTTTGCTCAGAAATAATTATTATATTTGAAGAAAATCGTTAAAATCATCAATTTAAAAATCATGGTGGATTTGCAGAGATTGTACAAAAATAAGAATTTTGGTGTAAATCATTTCTTTCTAGGTCCATTATAAGTGGGTGATTTTTTTACTTGAAAAAAATAAAATAATCATTACGGTCCCTGGTATTTTTGATTGATTAAACCTTTTTTGTGTGTTTCGTGATCGTCTTTTTCATGTTTAGTTAGAGTTTTAGTTGTGATCTTACAAAATTATATAATTGGTGTATATGTTACTGCAATTGTCTGATTATAAAGGTAATGCATCGTTAAAATCAGCTGCAGAAATTTGCAGATGTGTATGTAATCGTAAATATACTGACGCCGTCTAACATTTTTCAAAGTCATGTTTTCGAGTATTGTGCTGTTGCTCTGTCTTCGTCTTTCGTGTATTCATATGCTTTGTAACTTTTTTTATTCATTCATTCCTTTCGAATTCACACTTTTTAGGTGCTTCTTATAAGTGTGTGTTTACACGCCTATATATTTTTGATTTGTGGTGCACAGAAAATAGAACTAACGCAGAAAAATTTAAAAAATTATTGAAGTTGTGCAAGAGGACATTGAAAACCACGGCTACATTACCGATTTAAGCCAAATATCCAAACGTCTTGGGTACATATGTAACAGAATTGTTACTTTTTGGGATAGTTACAAACGAAAAAAAAATCTTCAATTATACAATATCGATCTGATTGGCTGATGGAAATGGAAACAATTGTGTTAAGCTGTGTCCACGAGGGGTCTCAACCAACAAAAACAGTGCCAATCCTGGGCGGCCTAAAGTTGAATTTTCGGAGTGTTTGAAAAGAACAAAACGACGTAAGATTGCGGACATATCCAAGAGAGATGACTCTGCAGCTTCCTTGCTTCGATCGTGCAGGGCCAAAGAGCTGCCAAAATACTAGAAAATCATCTCGAATTGCAACATACACCGATTTAATGAACAGACTACTTTTATCTTCCGATCCTTTTATTACGGGATCAAATTTAATGAAGTCTGCAATAGGTTTGTTAGAAGAATCTGATTAATTATTATATCTTTCTTTCTTTAGTTTATATTTACCACGCCAATTTTGTTTTTTATTTGATCACTACTATTTTGTTATTGTTAAAATAAAATGACTTATGTTTAAATATTAAGTATTTGCTAAAACTATTTTTTTCAATTTTCAAAATAATAAAAAACAAAAAAGTTTTCCTTACAAACACTCGATTTCATACCAACGGTAGTATGACAGCTATATGATATAGTAGTCCGATCCGATGGATTTTTATAAAGGAATCATCTCCGACCATATAAAGTATAAATATTCTTGATCAGCATCAGCAGCCGAGTCGATATAGCCATGTCCGTCCGTCCGTCCGTCCGTCCGTCCGTCTGTCTGTACGAACACCTAGATCTCAGAGATGGTATGGGACAAAGGCTTCTTTTATCTGCACGCAGATCAAGTTTATTTCAAATTTTGGCCACGCCCCCTCCCGCCCCGGCAATTTAAAAAAACGTTATACCTCCTACAGTTTTGAAGATAGACGATTCGTACCCTCTAAAGATAGTTAGTAATTAGCAAAATGAATTGATTTGCCGAAGATATGATCAAGATCGGATGAACGGTTCTCAAGTTATGAGCAAAAAAGTGATACAAGCCCCCGTTACCCACCCTCCCACCATAAAAAAATTGTTGCATACTTTTCGGATGGTCACCGGAAGAAACGCAGGAACACTGTTAAACATGTTTTTTCATGAGTAACGGGTACATCGAAGTCGGTTAGAGCCGACTTTAACTTACGCTCTCGTTTTGCTTTGGACCCGTGAACCGGAACCTGACCAGCCTTTTTTTTTGAGTTAGCAGACCTGATTAAAATGACATTGACATTTTCTTGACCTTTTTGAACTGATGGTAAGGTGCCTACAAAATACTTTTATTTTTATTTCTATTAATTTATTATTAAATATAAGTCATAAATCAGAGTCAAATCTGTTGAAAAAAGGGGACCTCCAAAAGATTTGAATTTTTGAAAGTCCCTTCCGCTAGCTCACAAACATCATACAACCATCATACAATAATATTATTCATGCACATTTTCATAATCTTTGTTCTTCCCATTCATATTTCAATCTTTGTTGATCTTTTAGTTGGAGGCTTCTTGTGTATATTTTTAGACCTTGTAGTTCTGTACATTTGCATTGAGTTGTGTAAATTAAATTGCAAAATCTCACTCACTCACCCTCTCATTCATTCATTCATTCATTCTCTGCCATTGAAGGCGTCTTTAAAAATCCTGGCAAACGAAGCCGCCGTCAAGAGATTGAAAATGCCAGCAAGTGTAGTTGCTGTTGTTTCTGGTTTGTATGTTATCCTTTTACTTATGCCATGTATATTTCACCCTATCCCCCTCCACCACTGCAAGTGTGTGTGTGTGTGTGTGTGTGTGTATGTGTGCGTGTGTGAATGCCCGCCTGTGCTTAGCTGCAAATTGCAATTAGTGTTGACTTATGTTGGCGATGTTGCTGCTTCCTCCTCCTTCTCCTGCTGCCTCCTTTTCCTTCTCTTTTGGTTTGGTCGTGTGCCAGTTTTAGTTGCTCACTTTCTCAATTGTAATTGCTGTTGTTGCTCTCTCTATGAAAATGCAATTTTGAGGCTGCCCGAAAATAGATCACCGGGGGATTCCCCTTGAACCTTTTTACCCACCATCTTGGTCCTCTTCTCTGCTCCGTCTGACTATGCCTGTGTGTGTGTGTGTGGCACCTGGAAAACTGTCTGGCGGTATTTTAATTGCCCAAAAGCTTTGTTCTATGCCGCAACAACAAACAACTGCGATTACAAAAATGTTTGGATTTTTTTAGAGGCCGCCACAGAACTTCATTTAAAAGCAATTTTCGTTGCAATCGATGTGGTTTGTGGGGAGAGGAGGGGAGGGGAAGGGTAGGGGGAGTCCGTTGTCGCTAAAGCTCGTTTACAAAGTCCAATGTTGATGCCTTAAATATATGGGGTTTCCATCTCTCTCTCTCTGTCTCTTAAATGCACATAAATTAAAGGCACGGAAAAACTATTAAAGCATTTTGTCGTGCTCAGGTGGGTGAGTGTGTGTGTGTGTAAATACAAATGTATTTGTGTGTTTGCTAATGAAGAAAAATAGTTGTAGTCAGGAGGGGGGCTGTAAAGTTCAGAAGCGCTTTGGGCCAACCAAAAATGTGTGTTTAACATTTTTCTATAAGTTACTTTAGGGATGCGTGCGTGAGTCGTGCTAGTGAAAAGTGCAAGCAGAGTCGTGCACATCAAACAACAAACATTATAATGTGAAAAAATCAACTTTGTATGGTCTTGGGACTCTTGAGAATATAGCCGCCATTTGTAAATACATCGACAAGTATTTTAGAGTCAAGAGACGATGGTCACACTGGATGGAAAGCAGCAGAGGAAAAGGCGTTAACAGATTATGACAGTAAAAGAAAGTAGTAAATGTGTGAATATTGTAATATTGAATAATGTAAATAGTAACCCCTAAGTATGTATAGTTAAATAAACCTCGAAAAACCTGAGAAAAACACCAGTTCACATTTTTTTTATATATATATTTCTAGTTTCCTTGCCCTAGTTTAAGAAAGGCTTTAGAGAAATTATAGAATATTAAACTAGTTGTTGTTAACCACTGAAATTGAGCGCATATATTTTTTCTGATGTCGCCAGATTACAAATTATTATTTTATTCAAATCTTTTAAAGTCTATTAAAAATCTTATAGAATTTTATGGCGCCCGAGCAGGCACCTGTTTGAAATAAAATTCAATTAATTGGTTAACAAACACATTGAAAAATGTAAAAGAGTTAATAAAATATGAAAATAATTTAAAATTAAAAGGTTGAAGCTGCACAATAAAATGAACGAATATTAAACAGGTATCAGGAAAGGCTACTCTACAGTGGGCAACTTGTACAACCTTGATGGCATTGTTCATCTAAAAAGAAAAAGGTATACGCTTTATTTGTAGGATTTCAAAGCGGCCTTCGATAAGAAGCCAAGGAAACTGCTCTGGTACAAACTGCAATATGTACAGGAGCAGTTGACATTTTAATATTGACTGATGAATCCAAAGTACTCCAAACCATGCTGAACCGGTTAGAAGAGTATTGCAGTAAATGGAGTTTGGACGTAACTTTGAATGAGTCTGAAGTTATGGTATTCAGGAAAGAAGGCAGACTATCGGCGTCTAAAAAATGGACCTCCAAGGGAGAAGAAGTTAAAATATCATCAGAATTTATATACCTTTTATAAGCTCACGCCCACCGTGTCATGTGCTTAGAAGCAGTATTGAGGCCAAAACTAGTATTAACCTGACCAGGAATAACTTCCTGAGAAAATGGAAGATAAACATAAGTGCAAAAAACCGTATATAATGCAGCCGTATAGTCCAAGGATATAAAGCGGTAGTCGGGGGAGAAGGACACTTTACAGAAGCCGACGGGACTAAACTTCTTTTTTTAAAAAAAGTTCAAAATTTGCAAGCTAATACACCAAGCTATGACCTATCTCTTGAGACTGGCTTGTAAGAGGCCCACCTGTATACGCTTAACTTGCACCTCAGCTTTTTAGGAAAAACCACGCACTCATTTGATAAGAATCGCCTCCCACACTACATTACCAGCATGCTAATGGAAAGGTATATCTTTTGGGTAAGAAGTCTGGCTTCAAATAGACTTGACAGTCTCCTTAAGATCAACACGCGAATGGAACTCTTTCCGATAACCATTCATGATGTCCTTGTACCTTTCAGTACAACCATCAGCGACAGGTCACTAGCGCCACTCAAATATACAAACATTTGAACAACTCAGTGGCCTATAAGCTCCAGTCTCCGCCAGTCAATACAGCTTCCTGGATACTTAAGATCCGATTCGATATGATAAAACTGGGATCAGGATCATGTAGCCATGTAGACTCCGATACAACCTGTTTTTAAAATGTTTGTTGTTCATTTTTTCAAACTGACCAATAGATGGCACCACTACTGTGCCCATCATGGCAAGTATTTGATACATTTGTAAGTATTTAATTTAATATAACTTAGATGCTAACAATTCTTGTTCAGTAGACTAGACCAAAGCCAGACTGATGTAGAGTAAAGCTCTATTTACACGGCCTGATCACTCAGCTGAGTTTCGTTTAAGTTGCTGTCAGACCGTGTAAAAGTGCTTCTGAGTAGACATTAAGCTACTCAAATAAACGATCAGGTGAAATAGAACCGGTTCTATTTTGCCTGAGCACTCAACTGATTGGCATCTTTCGAATCACAGTGTGACCTAATTGCAGTGTGCTGGTGTTCCCACTTTCTAGTTGATGATATAAATTTGTTATCGAATTATAGGAATCGGCTAAATTTTTTAGTATATTAAAATAATTCAACAAATAAATTGCTGTTTAAAAAGCAACAGAACGCAGATCGCCATGACCCATTTTATTTTTCTTGTCTTCTTCTCGTATGCAAACAAAGTAACGGCTTAATGTTCATATGAAACAGATGATTCCGATGAAGCAGTAGTTCCGCACGCCGCTGCTGCGTGATCAGTGTGGCCAGAGCTGCCACAGCACTCCCCCTCCCCCTGGGAACGAATGATTTTTAGAAATTTGTGGTATGTCTACGATGTATGTCCCGGGGTGATCATCTACAAGATTTGTACAAGTTTCAATGTGGAGGATAGCTAGCGTATACTTCTCGCTGTGATGCATATAAATTAGTTCAGTCGACAAACTGTTTCCGTCGAGTGTAGAAACTGAACAGATTTGCATTGTTACGTTGATGGTTATCCCTTGTGGAGGCCATTGCTTCGAGCGGGAGTCGATAAGCAAGTTCGTCTAAGCAGGACTCTAATGGACTCTGGCCGCCGCGGCGACGATTCTAATGCACACATATATGTATGCATGTCTGCACAAAGACGCGATGGCTACAAAACTGTACACTGTTGCTGAGCTCCGAAGTAACTTAATCTTCCAGATTCCAGATTAAGAAACTGTTTCCTCCATTTGAGTCCAAAAACTAATGAAAAAACTTATGTTGGATATAATCACAAATACGAATAAGTCCTGTAAACTGTAACTACCCCCTGACCTTTATTACACAATGTACCAGAGCGTTTTGCAAGGATTCACATGGTAAATATTTTAACAAAATCTATTAACATCCTTCTCCATTTTTTTTAAGCACATGCTCATCTCTAGTCTCTGCACATTAAATTAGGTGCGAGTCAAAGTGGTGTGTGTGCGTGTGCAGATGCTTCTAACCCAGCGGGAAATCTCTCGCATAGATTCACAAATTCATTTTCAAGCAAGTTTTTTGATGGCCTTTTTCCCCCCTCTCTGTAGCAGGAGAATAGTGTTTGGTTGTGGGGAGGGGTTTGTTAATAAGTTGCAGCGATTTGTTGCCTGTCTGTTTCGGTTTCCCCCCTGCGTCCCTCCGACTCAAGCGTTGGCCAAGTGAAAAGTGTTAATTACTTCCAATTGGAATTTGTTTTACGGTTTAGTTTACAATAATTCAAACGGTAAATGGGGGGATACATCCCCAAAAAGTGGGCTACAAATTAATAAAGACTTTTTAACAGCACAAAACACTTAAGCCAGTTGGGAAGAGAGAGGGGGAGGGGGGGAACGGGTGTGGGGGTTGGCGCCGTTTTATGGCACTCACTTTTCATGCCTCAACTGCAATTTGAAGCCCATTTTTGAATTGCATGTGGTCAAATGGGTCAGCTCTCAGAGAGCAGTGTTCGAGGGAGGTAAAAGGCAGTTAAAACTGTGGCACGTAGTTGGAAAAAGCGCGAAAGCGTAGCATTGACTGCAAAATGAAAAGCCAGGCAAATAAAAGCGTTGCAAAAAGGGCGCCTAAGGTGGCGGCGAGGTAGGGAGGTAGGGCAATGAAAGCACAGATTCGATTACAGCAGAGGGGGGTGGTGGTGGGGTTGGAGGAGCAACCGCAGAGTCATGCGGCCTTCGGTTAGTTTGAATTGCTTCTACAGCAAAAGCATTTCTACAGTTGCCATTTCTTTCTACACTTTGGTGTTTTGCTTTGACTTCGTCCCAGAGGGGCAGAGAGGTAGAGTGGTAGAGGGGTAAACGGGTGCTGGGGTGGGACTCCAACTGCGTCTCGTTGCACTTCATTGAGCCGTGCAAGTGTTAAAAGTGTAGCAAATTGCGTGGTTTTTATGCCAATGACTGAGCAAAAGGCAATGTGGGAAAAAACCCGAGTCAAACAGGGAAAAACAGAAGACAGAGAGAGAGAGAGAGAGAGAGACAGGAGAAGTCGGTGAGCAATATTAACCATCCAGTTTCACTGACAATACTGTCATAATGATGAATAGTCGCCTGCTAAAGCTGTAAGATTTAAAGCTTTTTGGTAGTGATTTATGAAATTTTGAGAACTTTTTATTTTAGGAAGTGAAGGATTGACATTTCAGTTGAGTGAAAGTTAGAATCTTAAATCAGGAATGTAATCTGGAAGGATCAGGCTAAGATGAGTAAGGAAAAATAGCTTAAAAGTTATTAATAATAATAATTCAAATACTAGATACCTTAAACTGGGAATTTCCAGGCAACATGTTTACACTTTTGCAAAAACTTTGAAATTTTGGGGGTAGAAATTTTGAAAAGTAAAGGTGGGAGCATGGCAGATGGATGGACTTTAGATTGTGTTTTGTTGGCACAGAAGTTGACATATTCAGAGCACACAAAAGCTATTGAAAAACGAAAGCCTATTGATGAGTGACGCCATCTCTTAAAAATCCTTTAAAACTTCTTTTTTCCATAAATAAAAACAAATGAGAAAGTCGGTCCAGCCCGACTATAACACACTGTGTACCTGAAGTAGGAGCTGAATGCAGCGCTGCTGCTCCGCTCATCTCTTAGTTTCTCCTTCATTCTCGCTCTCTCTCTTTGTTGAATAAAATGAGTTTTGGTTGTGTTACCTTTGGCACAGAGTATAACGAAATAGTCTTCAAGTAAAAAATAATTATATATTTTAACTAAAACTTCTAATAATTAAACGCAGACTTCGGAGGGGGATTTTTACAAATTCAATTCAATTCATACTATTATTTAGGGCTTTCTGTTCACACTCAAAATGCCCGTTGCTATCGTCGAATCCCCACTTAAGTATTAAAATCAGGCTTTTAGGCCTAATGTCAATAACATCACTCTGAAGTTTTAAGATACGTGACGCTGTGTGATCTAGCAAGCTCTGCAGTTCGACTTTAGGTTGCGACTCAGTTACACTGATTTTATTTGTCTCAGTTTTTAAAACATTATCGTAATTTGGTAAGAAGTCAAACGAGGTTTTCATTTCAAATATTGATGTTTTGTCAAATTTGTTTCTGTTAAAAGTGACATAACTTTATCGATATTTGCTAGAGAAAAGATTGCCTTTGACTGCGAGTTGCACTATCCTCAGACAGAAGAATAAGATTCATCTGTCTGTGATAGCTCAACAAATCTTCGTCGTTTTGTTCTCTTTAAAGACTCTGCAGACTCTTTTTACGGACGAGCACGATCGTAACCATTCTTTTTCGTTTAGCCTAATAGAATAATATTGTTTGACTGAAGATTTTTTACGTTTGTAGTCAAACCAATTCTTTGCTATTTTCTTACAGATGTTTGCCATCCATTTTCCAAGCTCATTCAGTTTGGTTGTATTAATGTTGTGATGTACCGTATCGACCACCTTCTGCACTTTTCTGCATTGGTATCCTGTTCTGTGCACCAAATATAAACGAGAAGGCCAAGCTAACTTTGACAAAAGACGAAAACTAAGCAATTTCACCTTCAAAAGACGGAAACGACGTTAGTATTCTCAAGATTTTACATACATCTGCAACTTTCTGCAGCTACCTTAAGCACTTTTATTATCTTAAAATGTTGACAAACACAATGACAAGGGACCCAAGAAAGGAATCTAAGATTAGCACAACTAAAACTTCAAGTAAACACAAAATGGCCAAACACAATATATACCGAAAAGTTCTTCACAAATATATCGATTTCACGAAAAATTTAACTCAGGCTATAAAATAAATACCTTTATTCTTAAAACCGATCAAAATAAATTTTAACTTGGAGTCATTAAAAGTCCGCTTGTTTTTTAAAGCGCTCGCAGCTGCGCGTAACAAATGAACACGAGTTCACCGTTTCATTGTTATTTTTAAGTATGCAACCATGATTCTAAGTACCTTTGCACTATTTGAAAATCTTGTTGACTTCACCAAGCCTAATTTAAACTTGGAACCAGCTTATGCACGACCTAAATATAATACCCTTGGAGAGGGTATATTAAAATTGTCCAGATGTTTGTAACGCATACAAGGAAACATCTCTGACCACATATATATATATATTCTTGATCAGTATGACGAGCTGAGTTGATATAGCCATGTCCGTCTGTCCGTCTGTTTCTATGCTATCTCTTTCGTCAGTTTTGAAGCCTTCATAACCAAACTTTGCACGAAGTCTTTTGGTCTAACTACGTTGCACTTTTGTCGGAACCGACCGGATCGGATGACTATAGCATATAACTGCCATAGGAACGATCGGTCGAAAAACTAGTTTTAGTGAGAAAAACTTTTTTGTTTTCAATGCTATCGCTCCCAACCCTCGTATTTATATGTTTTCAATGATTTCACATAATTTCACTAAGATGTGTCGAAATCAGACAACTAAATAGTATAGCTGCCATACAAAAGATAGGTCAGAAAAAAGTCTTAGTGAGAAAAACTTTTTTACTGATCAATGTTACAAGCTACCACACAATTCTGTCAAGTTTGATCCAAATCGGATGAATATGGCAAATAGCTGACATAGGAACAAAAAAAGTAGTTTTTGTAAGAAAATATATTTTTTTTTAATTTTACACTTTTCAGTTATGAATATTATTTGCTTCAGCACAAATTGGACAATATTGGATGAATTTATTGTATGGCTGCCATATAACAAACTGGCAGGCATATATCTTGCTCCAAGGATATAAAAACTTCGGTCAAGTCGAAGTTAGCTTCTATCTATTTTTTAAGCGAAGATATATCTTTTCGAGTACATGTAATGGATATACCAAAAATGTTTACTGCCCTAAGGTATGTTTTGTACACTCAGAGAAAAAATAGAGAATTTTTCTCTTGAATCAAAAGCATTCGTTCTCATAAGTTCGGTAAGAATAATAATTCTTGATCCAAGAGCGAAATCTATGATCCAAGAGTGAATTTTTGATCTAAATACTAACAGTCTCCAACGTTATTCGCTCAAAGTGTGGGTTCCCTCACTCCCCTTGCCTATAGAACCACATTGAGAACGAATTTAGCTCGATGCTAAGAGCGAATTTCTTGAAAGTTCAAGAACCAAAAAATTTTCTTTCGAGAGCGTTCGTATCAAATTGTTCGTTCTAGTTTTTTTTTATTAGTGTAGTAATTTGTATAGAATCCTAATATAAATTTAAAACTAAAGCCATTGCATACTTATGGGCAGTAGAAAATGGTGTCGATTCTAGGTATATCTTTGCTTAAAAAAAAATTGTCGCATTCTTTGGGATGGTTTATTTTATAGATAAGAAAAAATACTATAACAAAATGTTTAAGGGAGTCAAAAGATAAAAATGGATTTTCACAAATCGCGCCTTAGAAGGGTAAAAGTATGCATTACTATAGATCTACATGTGATGAACCATTTCCAAAAAACAAAATACAAAAAATATCAAAAAACTTCATTAATCCTTCAACATACATACTGTTACGGTTTGCTTTAATATTTCTTCCTAGCAAAACTTAAATTTAAATTTCATACCTCCCCAAGGATATAACTCCTGCTACCACTCAAGTTCCTTCCACTTGCCACTCAACCATCGATTCGTTTTCGAGCATCACTTTTACTTGCATTTAATTGCTCCCCAGAGCGTTTCTTGGTCATCAGTTTTTGTAATACCCACAACAACAACAACAACAACCAACCAACTGCAGTTGAACATGCCGAACACTTGTGAGCACAGTCGAAGATTGTGGGGTCACCTACAGACTCCCTCCCCTCATCCTAGCCAGAGCCATTGTCTAACTATACAAGACTGCTTCCTGACTGGTTGAAAAACAACAACAATGGGTTGATGACTTTTTGGCTTTTTAGCTGGCAACTGGTAACCTTCAACCCCCCAAACGAAGCATTCCACAGCCTCTGCTGCTGCTGCTGCCGCATATTTTCAGTCTTTTTCAGACTTTTCTCAAGCAATTACTTTTTAATTTGCGCCAGCATTTTGCAAACGCATCACGACATTTCACGCTACTTGTCTTGGTACTAGTTGAGTCAGCTCAACTGTTGACTAACCGCTACCCTACTGCGGGGAGCTGCTCCGCTGTGGTTTCTGTGGTCGTACGCCCACGCTTCGTGCCAATCTTTGATTCGGCCTGGTCTATACCCATATGGAAGTGGTTGATCTGGTATCGAGTCATGTTTTATGACTCTGTTTGTATAATTTGGCTGAGTGCTGCTGCAGCTGCCATGGACCAAGATTCCCCAAAAACAACGACCGAACCAAAAAAAGAGAGACAACTTCAAAGTGATTTTGTTTATTTTGTTTTTTGGGAGGTTGTTGCTCCAATTAGTTGCAAATGTGTTTTCGTTAGAAAAATTTAAATTGTAATTTTATGACCTGATGTTGTTGCCAGTTGCCCAGCCCAGAAAACACTTTTAGTTTGGCCATTTGATGGCTTCGTCTTCTTCCTCTTCTTCTCCCCATGGACCAAAAGCATATTTAAATTAAAATTTTCACTTTTCATTTGCTAACCGAAGAAATTTGCTTTACCGAATGGTTTCATTTTACGAGTACTTTACTTATTTGGTTTTGTTTTCCGTTTTCGGGATTTAATTGTTTTTCTGTTAGTATTGTGGTCTTGCCCTTTGAGTTGCAATGAATGGGGAATGAGATTTTGATGCCAAATTTGGCTCTGGCCAAACTCAAGGTGAGACAATTTTTAATATTCTAAAGAATTAAATGGAAACGAATCGGGGAGAGATAAAAACTTATATTATGCCTATATTTGGAACGATTTGGGCTTGAAGAATGGGGAGCACTTTGCTCAAAAAACTCTTTGAAAATTGGTATGATTTAAGTCGAGCTTAAGCCTTTGCTAAATGTTTGGCGAAATGTAGAAAAGAATTTATCTATAACTAACTTTTCTTACACGGCGAAAGGATTAAGTGCACCATTTTATTTTAAGTTAATCGAGTCAAATATTTTCTGTTAGCAAAGACAGAATGGTACCTCTTTTAGGAAAAGATGCTCTTTGTCAAATGGGCTTAAATAATACTTATATAGAAACGATATATTTAATTACCTAAAATCTTTTTGAATGTGGAATTTCTTTTAAAAGAAAAATAGAGGAAAGCTAACTTCTGCATGATATGTATATGCCTGTCAGTTTGTTTATGGCAGCCATACAATATGTTCATCAAATTTTGATCAATATTCATAACTGAAAAGTTTAAAGTTTAAAAAAAAAGTTTTTCTCTCAAGAATTACTTTTTTTGTTCTTTCGTTCCTATGGCAGCTGTATGCCATCGTCATCCGATTTGGATCAAACTTGACAGAATTGTGTGGAAGCATGTAGCATTGATCATTAATAAGTTTGGATGCGATTGCTTGGAAAACAAAATAGTTTTTCTCACTAAGACTTTTTTTCCGACCTATCTTTTGTATGGCAGCTATACCACATAGTTGGCCGATCTGGGCTGTAAGCGGCGCTTGCCGCAGTTTCTGGTCGTCAGTGAGTAGTTTTGGGACCATCTTTCCGCACACCTTGCGCATGTTCAAATGCTCCGTCACAATATCATGAACCACATATTTTGGTAAATTTAACATCTGAGCAATTAAACGAATACTTCGTAGACAGTCTGAGCTCAAAACTTTGCGCACGGTGTTTGTCCAAGTCGACCACCTCTTCCCGGCCCTCCAAAAAGGTCCTGTATCACCGAAACACACCACTTCCTGCTAAACAACATCTGGGTAAGCCTGCTTGATCATATCAAGCGTCTCTGTCGCAGATTTACCGAGTTTCACACAGAATTTAATCGCGCTGCAGAAGAAAATCAGACCTATTACTTTCCGGACAAACCCTGTATATAGACCAGGTGCTTGCATAGCAGAAAGCCAACTACTGGCCCAGGAACATTACTCCTGGATTTGGTTTTTGCTAGAGATATACATACAGGCCTGTTCCCGTTTCCGAATTCGATTGATCGGAATTGGCAAGCGCTGCGATTTTTAAGAGAAGATTGAAGAATTAGGGCGAATCTTTTTGTCATTAAAGGGGTCGAGTGAAGATAAATGGGGTCTTGAATGTAAACGCCAAAGAAAACAGTCCGTTTTCGGAAGAGAGAACTTGTATCAATTCCGATACCGCATAATTTGATCGGAATCGAAAACGAGAACAGGCCTGATAGTTTAACCTTGCGGATGCTGTTTTAATAATGCCGTAGCCTCTTCACCCTAACCTCTCTACACGTGATCAAGACCCATCTAAGCTTCAACTTTGCTACAAATGGATTAAGTATTGGAAATGAAAATCTGAGGCTCAACCTATTGAACCTTCACTTGAGTAGCTTTAAATATCACCTCATTATTTTAGGTACAGCATCAATGCACCAGGCCAGACTGCACGGATCGCCGTATGAGATGTAAGAACTAAAAAAAGCCCATTCTAATTTCTGTAAAATAAACCAGCAAAGCTAAAGTGAATTCGTTTACGAATTAATAGTTTGATTTAATTAAAATTAATTTGATTATGTACCCAAGTCTCGCTTTATACACTGAGAAAAAAAATTCAATCTAAAATCTAGATTGAAAATTTTTTCGAGAATCTTTTAATTTTGTAATAAATTTATTTTGTTAAAAAAAAATGAAAAAAAAAACAACTCGGCTTTCCTGGGACTCGAACCACAACCTTCTCGTTCCAATAAAGCTTTTGGCTTCCTCTTTACCGACTCTGCTATTGAAGGAATTTTTCCCGCGTAACCAGTTGCAGTATAAGAACTCAGCTGGTATTGTCGTGCTGAGTTCTTATACAACGACTAGTGACGCTCCAACAATGAGGCTGAACAGCCGAGAGGGCTGAGTGCCGATGCAGTGTGGTCAATCACCCCGAGGTACTCAGTTCAAGTCCCAGTACAGGTAGATTATTAATTAACATTTAATAAAGTTTTTCAGATAAAAAAAATTGTTAATAACTAAATCGAACACAACAAAAAAACAACAAAACAAAAAACATATAAATAATAACAGCTTAATATAATTTTTTTGGTTTTTTCTTTTCATATTTAAAAATGAGATTGTTCCATCTTAAAGTCGAGTATAAACAATCTTTATCAAAGATTGACGGATTAAGATTAAAATTGAGAAAATTGAGCATATAATACTGGGTTAAGATTATCTGGTCTTAGTCAAATTTTGACACCGTTTCTCAAGATTATAGTCTTGGTTTTAGATTGATTTTTTTCACAGTGTACTTGAAGGCAGATCAAGTTTATTTTCAATTTTTGCCGCGCCCGCTCCCGCCCCCGCAATTTTGAAAAAACGTCATATCTCCCACAGTTTTGTAGATAGATGATAGAAGATCGGATGAACGGTTCTCAAGTTATGAGCAAATAAGTAAACCACCCGACTTTCTCACTTGTTTTAATATCCTTTCCACATTTTTCAACTTCTTTGGATGAAAAATAAAGATCAATGAAATATTTCTGATATATCCTTTTGAAGAGAAAATCCAATGGATCCCAAAAAAGGACAGTTAACAATCCCGTCCAAATGGATACCGAAAACATCCTGAGGATCATTAAAAACGATTCCTTTTTATCCGTGTTGAAGCATACTTTTTACACCCATTACTCTTAGAGTAAAAAGGTTATACGAAAGAAGGTAAGTAGTTATGGCTGACCCTATTTAGTCAGTAATCCACAAGGATTTTTGACATTTTGGCTAATGCTAATAGTTGATTGGATGGGATCTTATCCGCCTACTCTAGAGAAGTTAAGCTTGGGGAGTGCAGATTCTTTGGAGCTGTAGTATATAGTGCGGCGAGGTTTTTGTCTCTTGACTTGCACATGTTCTTAGGGATTCTGCAGCCGATTGTGTTTTTCTCATTTTTCCTCTGCTTCTTTCTCTGCTATCACTTCCATCTTGGTGTATGTGTTGCTTCACTTTCATCACTGACAAATACCCTTAATGGCCGCCCTTTTAAAATAGTCCCCTGTCAACGCTGCATACAGCTGCATAGAATTTCATTTCAATGCCAGTCCCTGGCACATAGTTTTTTTTTTTTTTCCTAATTAAGATTCCCATCATTCGAGTCCAGTCCCAGATTAAATTCCTTTCCTTTCGCGCTAAAATACAAACAAATCACATCCATAACCCCAGCACTGCTCCGCCACCCGTTGCATTCCTTGGGGCGGCATGCAAATTAAGTACAGTCTCGAGTCCTTGCACTATACAAAGGACACTCATTATGCACTCCCGCGCTCCCATTTCCCCGTCCCGCCGCCTTTGCCGACACGCTTTGCCAAGTTTTTTCCTCATGGTAACCAACTTTTTTCCGTTGCATACTTTCAGGCGCGCCGCCAACAAAACTGCCAGCATTTTTTTGCACTCCCCGACATTGTGGTGTATTCTTTTTTCCTTTCTTTTTTCTTGTTTTTTTGGTTTTCATTTCCAGAATCCTTTTGCCGCAAATGATTCCCGTCTTGTTGCACATGTGCAACAATTTAACTGGCGCAGCATTAACTACTGAGTAATAGTTGCCACGCATTCGCGGCACAATTTGTTGCAAGTCAGGCGCGATGAAAGATCTTTCCCTTGGCACGTTAAATGCGCACAGCTGTCCGGGATTACCAGGCGGAATTTGCAAATGGTAAACGCAACGAATTAGTCGCACCCCCTCCACAGCCCGGAACACCCCTCGGCGAGTCAGTGAGTCAGCCAACCCTTGAATGGATGAATGCTCTCTAGGAAAACATATGAAAATCACACACAAATAAATGTAATAAAGAAATAAAAATCTCAATTGGGGGCGGATGGCAGAGTGTCCGTCAGTGGGCAGGAGATGGCCAGGACAATAGCAATGCCTGTTCGTATTGGTTTCCATTTCGATTGCAGCCGCCCCGCCGCTGCCAAAAACTGAAGCTGAAAATTTAACAGATGGCGCACATTAGATGCGCTTCACTCGGCCCCAGAGACCGAAAAGCCGCAAGGCGAACCACGGTATGCGACACGGTGGCACAGTGGAACAACAACATAATTTTTAACCGATCTAAGCCAGTTTACACACTATCGTTCCACTGTTCGCTTGAACGGGATTCCCTGTTCCAGTTGGCACAACTGCGAAACCGAAATCGAAACAAATTGCCGTTGAATAAAGCAAATCTAAATATTAATGTGCGACTCAATGAGTTGGAAGCGAGCTGCTCGCCGCCCGCTCCGAATGGTGTGCGGTGGTGTCCAGGGACCTAGAGATAAGCCGCACGACAGCAGGTAGAAAAATGTATTGTCCAAACGTTTCGCGTTCCTCTTTCAATATTTACTCTGTTTTTTTTTTGTTCTCTGTATGAACAAACGTAAATCTTGCCAAACTTCCAGTAGCCGGTAGCACAGTTGGTCAGTTTGAAGGTCCAGGGAAGGATTCGGCTTTGACTATAATGGATGGCCGCTAGACCCAAGCAAATGGGGTAGCCGTCGCTTGGAATTTTGCTCAACATAAATATTTTTATCACTTGGCTTAGCTGGCGCGCGGCGCTTTGCTATATCGTTGCATTTGAAATGAACTGAGGATTAAGCCCAGGGGCTGGGATGTGAAAGGGGAGCGGTGGGGGCGGAGGCTAAAACTAATTCAAATTTAAGTCAAAAGGCTTGGGATCAAAGCAATACGACAATGACGACTTAGGTGTTGAAATAATTTGTTTACTTTTCGTTGGTAATTACTTGGGAAAAGGAAACAGTTTAAAATGCAAATGAAATTTAGAAAATGAAAGTTGTCACAAAATTCTCACAATACTTAAACAAAAATGGTCTAGCAGCAAAGAAAAGCATCTCTTAAAAAATACTTAAAAACATATTTTATAATAATTCTACCATTCCCGTAAACATTGAAAAAGTAGTCCAAGGTGGAGCTTCTCCCACTCTCTGCCTGATGGTAAAGATAACGGCTGAATAATACTAAAACCATTTTTATAATTATTGGAAATAGAAAAACTTTGAAAGAGCGTTAAGAAAGAGAGAAAATAGATGACAAACATGAACACTTTTAATACAAAAATTAGCCGTTATTATTAATTTTCGATTTTTCTTACATTTTTTACGCACTTGAAGGAGGAACTATTTGTAATTAATTTGTTAATAAGCCAAGTGGGCCAGTGCTGTCAAATGTCGAGGAAGGTCAAATTCTGCCGCTTAAAAATGAGAATTGCCTAAAAAAAATTTCGCTCCTATAAATAAAACAAACAAAATAAACATGAAAAAAAACCGGTAGACTTACGCCGAGGATAAGCCAGCGTGACCAGCGCCGATTAGTGAGTGCTGCAAGTAATTTATTGAAGACCCCTAATGAGTTGTCGGCTGACCGTTACACGGACTTTAAAGCAATCTGAAAACATTGTGCGACAAAAATTGAAGATGGAAGCAGGGTTACTAGGCCTAAAAGGAAGCCCAGATAAAATTTGCCAGAGATATCATGGCAACTGACTGAACAAAGTAAGACAAGTGAGAAAGTCGGTCAAGCCCGACTATGTCATACTCTGTACCAAGAGTAGCAGCTGAATGCAACGGTTCTGCTGCGCTCATCTCTAAGTTTCTCTCTCTCTCTCCCTCTCTCTTTCACTCACACATTGTTGAATGAAATGCGGTGTTGGTTGTAAGTGCGTGGGAGTGGGGTGAGGGAGGGGGGATTTTATTTTTTGGTCATAACTTGAGAGCCGCTCATCCGATTTTTATCATTTTTTCGGCAAATTGATACATATTACGAAGGACTAACTAACTCTAAAAGGAACAAATCATCTATCTACAAAACTGCGGGAGATTTGACGTTTTTTTTAAATTACGGGGGCGGGAGGGGGCGTGGCAAAAATTGAAAATAAACTTGATCTGCCTGCAAGTATAAGAAGCATTTGTCCCATACATGTCAAACCTCTTTCTCTTACCATCTCTGAGATCTAGGTGTTCATACAGACAGACGGACGGACGGACAGACAGACAGACTCGGCTGTTGATGCTGATCAAGAGTAGATATACTTTATAGGGTCGGAAATGATTCCTTCTCCCTGTTACATACTTTTGCACAAACTTAATATACTCTATGTACCTTCGGTACGAGGTATAAAAATAGAGGGAAGCTAACTTCGGCTCGACTGAAGTTTCTATACCCTTGGAGCATGATACATGCCTGCCAGCTTGTTATATGGCAACTATACGATATATTCATCCAATTTTGAGATATTTTTGAAAACAAAAAAGTTTTTCTCACTAAAACAACTTTTCAACCGATTGTTCTTATGGCAGCTATGTGATATAGTCATCCGATTTGAATCAAACTTGGCAGAATTGTGTGGTAGCATATAATATTGATCAGTAACAAGTTTGGGAGCGATAGCATTGCAAACAAAAAAGTTTTTCGCACTAAAACTAGTTTTTCAACCGATCGTCCCTATGGCAGCTATATGCTAAAGTCGTCCCCCTAACTAGCGAATTCTTAAACTTTGCCGTTCGGATCTGGCGTTAAACTTTCTCTTATGCGAAATATTTAAAGCACACACGCCAAGAGATTGAGAGAAGCTTGGCTTGGCCCCGCTGAAGGAGCTGTATAGCCAATTTTACATTTTTACATATGAACTCCAGATAGTACATGGACATTTTGCTTATTTGCGTGGACATTAAAAGGCGTTAGAGAGTAATTTTATAACAGAACAACGCATCAATGCACGCAACACAAGGCAAGAATGTTCGCTTTTTGAAGTTTAAGAGTTATGATGTTTGTCATCTATTTTCTCTCACTTTTTAACGTTTTTTTTAACGGTACTAGCAAAATATTTCAATCTCCACTGTTTCTCTGCGTACACTGAAAAACCAAGGTGTGGCCATAATTTTGCTTCAGAGTTTAGCCTATTTCTACTATAGCAAATATAGCAATGTATTTTCACATATTATCTCATATCTAATAATATGTAACTTATAGTCCATAGGAAATGCACATATTGCAAATATATGACCATTCCCCCCGAATTTGTTATGTATATCATTTGATATTCATGGAAGCCAGAAAAGATTTTTAAGAGTTTTATAGCACATTTAGCTGGTTACTTTATCTTTACAGCAGGGACTAAAAACAGGTACACCTGGCCCTGAACATATGCTATGTAACTAATGGTAAAAAAACCGCGAAATTTGCAATATTATTTTAAAATTATTTATTACAGCGCTAAAGAAATTTGCAAAATTAGCATAGGACCTAAGATTATTATGAAGATTGGATAAATGCCAATGGGCCAATTGAAGATATATACAAGGTACAGATCAAAAAGCTCGTAATTTTCCATACCTTCATTTGAATATTTAAGAAAACGCGAGAGATTGTAAATTAGAGGCGTCGATTGAACACTCCAAAATATTGCAAAATTTTACAATTTTTCTTACGACCTACGATTATTGTAAAGACTTCATGGACTGCAGCAGTATACGGGTAAATATTGAAAGTGTAGAAATACAGACTAAACTGTCAAAAACTACAGAAATTTCCAAAATTGTCATTTGAGCTTAGATTTTTTCGCGAAATGTTCAACGATTTCTGAGTTTTGGGAATTATTAAGATTTGGTAGACAGCAATCGTAGACACGTAAATGTTAAGATCGAATGGTCCAAAAAGTCGCATCATTTTCAAAATTTTTGTGGGAGTTCGACTGTAAGGCAGCCTTTACATTTTTCGACTCTTGAGACGTCACATTCTAGTAGTCCTGCTTTTGTTATATTTTAAATTTGATTATCTTTTCAAATTCATAGAATTTTATCTGGAAATGCAGTGTCGAACAGTGTGAAGGCAGCCTAAAGTAGATAGGTAAATTGACGGGTCAAGATCACAAGCGTTACAAAAAATTTGAAAATACAATTAACACTTTATGATTAGTTTAGCTTATCATGATTTCAAGATCAATCGGTTTCACAAAATTTCAACACTTGCAATATTCTTATATGAAGTTATATTGACATGAAGACGAGTAAATAGAAGGTGTAAATCATACGGACCAAAAAATGTCGAAAAATCTGAATTGATGGCAATTAACAAGTAGGAGTCATTGCGTTCGTTTTGTGTTTAAAAGTCAGACGGCCCACATCTCCTTAGAGATATGTTGTTCAATATGTACCCCAGTTTTAAAGACCCCTCTACAAAAACAATAGTGCTGACATTGCATTGGGTGGTGGGGCACCTTTGCTTTGGATAATGAAACCTGATTGCTGGCATCTCTATTATATTTTGTTATCAGCAAAGCAACTCCCTCCTATTGTCTCAATTGGGTCAATGTCTGCATCACTTTGCGTATTTCTGCTTAATCAATCCTCGCCTCAAGTTCGAGAGTTCTTTTCATGGTCATTCCCATTCGATTTTGGTAGACAGTCGTGTGCTCTGTTGTTGGCGCCCAACTCTCGAGTGTCGTTTTCAATTGCGTGCATTGTGTGTGCCATTTCCCTTCACCCCCATTCTCCAACCCTCGGCTCCCGCGCAATGAACTCGATTCAATGCATTGGCCATTGCCATCGATTCCACATTCTTTTCATTTTCTTTTTGCATTTTTGGTGTTTTATTCAACACGCCTGCCTGCTCCTGTTCCTCCTACTCCGTTTTTGTTGTTGTCAAAGTCAGCGGGTCATTTATGCCATCATCGCACACCGCATCCATATGGACTACGATTTCCATTTTGACTTGGACATGGACATGGTTCATTCACATTGGCAGACAAACCAATTATTTGTCACTCCTCACCTTGCACCCGGCTTCTACTCCTCTACGGAAAGTCATAAATTACTAACGATTAACTTTTTGTGGGCCATCGACAGCGTCGTCCAGAATTAATCAAAGAAACAAATGCGAGAGAGCGACAGATACGAACAGAGCGGGTCAACCCCATAAATGGTAAAAGTTGCAAGGAAAAAAAAAAAAGAAACGGGGAAGGTTGAAGGTCAGCTTAAAGATTCAACCGAACGTCACTTGTTACTAATTTATGGCCCAGGCTATGAAATCCTCATGGAAAATGGCTAAATGTGTGTAATGAAAATGAACATCGGGGGAGGAAACTAAAGAAATGGTCAAAGGTTCATCGATCCTGGACGAGGGGGAAAAAGAAGAATGCAAAAATGTTTTCCACTTGCAAATGATGCCATCAACATTTTACACTCACATCCCTCTTTTTACGACGAGGGAAGAGTGCCGAGTGAACCTCAAAAGGCGGTTAAAAGGCGATTGATTATTATTTTTGTATCAATATGAACCTACAGAGTATCAAATTTAAATTTTGGGTATTTAAATAATACCTAGAATATTAATTTGATACGAAAAAGTATTGGGTTAAAACTAACCAATTTTCAGTGTCAAAGAATGTTAGTTCGAAACGAATTGGCGATGTTTGACGTGTCAGATTTAGTGGTTTGAGTGAAGTGCAAACACAATAGCACTCCGTTAATAGTAAATGCTATGGAGGACCAGACGACGAACTGAAGATACAGTAATAGATTTCAATATGGAGCACGGATTTTGATATTTACAAGGAAAATGAAAGCAACAAAGCATACATAAACATGTATGTTGCCGTCGTTTTTGAAACATATGTAAATTGCGCTTTTTCTATGCTTTTCAAGATGACGTCAAATGCGAGAGGTTCGACACGGAGACTGCTTTTCACTCAGGATCTCAGTATGGGTTTCAGCATGAGGCTCACCATTACAGTGACTAAAAACAATGCTTGCCAAAGTGAGATTTTCACACTTTGTGTAAATAAAATATATTTTGTTTAAATGGCAGTTTGTAGAGAACTGACAAACTTTGTCCAAAAGTCCCAATATTTTGTTTGGGAAACTGGATAATATTACTGTCCAAAATGATTTTGAGCAAAACTTGGAAACTTTCTTTAAATTGCTTCATAAAACAAAAAATAAATAGTCTAAATTAGAAAAGCAACTGCTGCCGGAATTTAGTTTCTTATTTTTGACTTCAGACTAAATTGCCATACGAAAAATTTGAAGAAGTTTCCATTTGTAAACGTTTACATAAATAATTGACACAAATAAGTGCCATCTTTGCCTTAAGAGTGCCCAAAAGTACCCCTCTATTTTATTCAGGAAATATTGCCCATTTTATTCTATGAATAATGTTCTATAGCTGGAGGTATGAACTTTTGTGCGGTTTTGCTTTAAGTTTCCATATTTTCGATTTAAAATTATATTCCCATTTAAAAACTTCGGAATTTAGCCCATTCACTCTGAGGTAAACTATTTTCATACGAATCCAATTCGAATTTGTTTAGCATACTCTTAGAAGCACTGAAGGTAAATTGTATTATATTAAAAAAAATCATCAAATCGGTGAGGGTAGTTAGATTGACTGAAAATCTGCTTCCATTTCAAGGGAAGCCCAGATCTAGGCAAGGCAGAGCTACAACGGCACGAGAAGATTGGGTTCCTAACTACACAGTTGACAGATCTGGAAGCAGTGATCGATCGATCGGTTGATAGGGTTTATCTTAATCCAAATGTAATGAAATAAATTTCAAGCTGGCTACATTTTTAATTGAAACTAAAACCGACTTGAGCAATTTCCAGTTTCATTTTCCTAAAACTTAAAAAAAAACCCCTTGGGTTTCGTGTGTACTCACTTTTGCACTCGTTGGCCTCATTGTCGGTGGCACGTCCCCAGGGTCGGTCAAAGTAAAAGGGTTTGCAGCGTTCGCATTCGGGTCCGGCCGTATTGTGCTTGCAGGCACAGGTCATGGCCAGTTTGGCACTCAGCTGCTGCTGCTGCTGCTGTTGCAGAGCCCCGGAGGACATGCGTCCAAAGTGTCCGTGAAGCAGTGCAGAGGCCGCAGGCATATCCTCATCCTGACCATCGTCCGTATCGGGGTGCGAGCTGGTAGCTATGGTGGCCACACACTCCGAGGCATGACCGTTGCACTTGCAACGTCCGCCGACGGCAAAATCCGAGACAGCATAATGCTGCGATACGGTAAGTGAATCCTCGGTAGCCTTAATGGTGGTAGCCGGCGTGGAGCCTTTGCTGGTGACAGTGGTTTTGGCTGGTGGAGCTGGTGTGCTGCCTGCCGCCAGTTTGGTCTGGAAGTGCTTCTCGTAGGTGCTGCCCTTGTGCTTGACGGGACGCTTTGCTGGGCCCTCGCGTTCCCCATCGTTGGCATAGTCCAGATGCAGATCATCATCGAGTTCCAAATGCTTTTTGGGCTCCTCGTACTCCTCATCATAGCCGGCACTGTCATTGTCCTGCAGATTGTAATCGTAATCATCCTGTTCATCCAGTTCCAATTCCTCTTCCTGGCTGGCGGTCATCTCATCGCTGAAGCTATTGGCATTCTTGGCCTTCTCTCGACTGAGCAGCAACTGGGGTGGCAGCTCCAGGCGGTGGAAAACCACACGTATGTCGGTAGCTGTGACCCAATCCTGTAGCACCAGCGATGAGTCCAAGTCATTGGCCGACGGACGACCCTCTAGGGTATTGAAGGCAAATCTCTGAGCTGCTCCCCCGCCCCCACCGCCGCTCACATCGTGCTGGGAGTTCATGCAGCGAGCCTCCTGCTCATTGAACTTGCTGATCTTGGCCCTATCGGGACGACCATAGAACTTCTGGCACTGCGAGCTATAGAACTGAAAGGGTTGCCAGGTCTGGCCAAAGTCCGAGCTCTTGTAAATGGCCAGGGAGTCGGGACGCGGTGACTTGGGGCAGAACGACAGCGAAATGTAAGTCAACTCGTACTTCTTGCCCAGCGAGAGGGTCAACGTGACATTATCCGGAGGCGCTGTGTCCGGATCATGGGGCACATTCACGCCGGCTGATCTCCAGCAGGTCACATTGCTGGGATTATTGAGATCGGTGAGGGCTGAGGGTGCGTAGCGGGTCTCTGATTTGCCGCAAGTGCGGCACTCGCCCGTGGTGCCGTCTCGCTGCAGTTCACAATACCGTTCCGGCTGTTGGCCGCCGCAAACGCTGGAGGCCTGGACGGGATTGCCATAGGCGGCGTTCACGAAACTGGGCAGACACTTGCGGGGCTTGCCCTCGAAATAGCACGGATCGTTGGAGCTGATGCCCGCCGAGATGACGAGGGGCCAGCTCAGCGAGAGGATGAGCAGGTAGTACAGTTGTCCCAGCATGTTGCCGCTCGTTTCACACGCACGCGAACTGACAAATTACCCGAAGCGACAAGCGCCTGTTCTCTCTCTTTCGCTCGCTCTCTTTCACTCGCGAGGATCAACACTTTGAACAAAAACAACAAAAAAAAACACTCGCGACTCGCTTCCGACGCGTCGGTGGCGGCGGCGGCGTCACAAAGTCTGCTACGGCATGCAACAGCTGCCCTTAAATTTCTAACTGTTGTCGTTGTCGCGTTCTCCTGCTCTCTCACACCTGGTCTCGCTCACTCCCTTTCCCAATTTTCTTCCGCTCTGCGTTGCAACTCGGTCAACGTCTAGCGTTGTTCTGTCGAGTCCTCGCCTAGCCGTATTATCCTGATGCCGTTGATGTTGAGTTTCTCCCGTTTCTATACACAATTCACCATGTTGCGGAGGCTGCACTCACACACACACACGCACACGCACGAGAAAAAAATACACTACAACAAAAATATACGCGTGGGCTGGTTAGACGAAGCAACAAAGTCGACTTCGTATCGTTCGTCGTGGCGGTCTCTCGTCTGTTTCGTTTTTGTCGTCTGCTTGCGCTGCTGTTGTTGTTCACCTGGCAAACGTTTGTACGTTACTGACAACAGAGAGAGAGAGAGATGCTACTGATGCTGCTGATGTTGCTGTGTTGCTTGGATGGTTAATGTTTGGCAACATTTGTTGCGGGAGTTCAGACTCTCTCTAGCTAGTGTGTGAAGGAGTGGGAATGTTGCTAGCAAATGTTGCCTAAGGCTTAAGTGATAAAATTCCATTTCTGATGGAAGGGGAACATCCCCTATTTATTTAAAAAACTGTTTTCATTCTAAAAATTTTAAAAGTTTTGATCATATATTACTTTATAAATTTTTAAGAGACTAAAACGAATTGGAAAACGAATAATCTCACGCAACGTTAGTTTGCAAAAAGTAGGTATAGGTATCATAAACGCCAGTCAAACACTCCTAAGCACTTTGGCGAATAAAACACAAATCTTAATTTGAAGATCGATTATTTGCAGATATGTCATTTTTTAGTACGTTTATATAATATGCGTCTAAAAAGAAAATTTCAGGAAGCGATTCAAGTGCCTAGAAAAGTGGCTTTAATGTGTCTTTTATGAGGTTTTTATAAGCACTTATATCTGTGTCAGAAAAGAGTCTGATAGACTCAGAAAACTTTCTCATTAAGTGTGACCGTTTTTACAGTAAAAAACGCTCATTCCGGGCTCTATTTTGAGCCCATTATGACGGTAAATGTGTCAGAAAACGCACATATTGCTTTCTGGGGTGTGGCCCCTTGTCATAAATCTTACTTGTATTGAATCTGCCTACCAATAAATTCTTGCATATTTCATATATTAGACCACTTCTAATTCTCAAGTTCGAATTCGGTCAAATTTTTATTTAAATAAGACAACTAAAGTTTACGCTGTAATTGTCAACTAAAAAAGTCAGATTTTGGGGGTTGTGATCCACTTTGCCAAAAAGTTGGTTTTTACTTTCAAAGAGAATATTGCAATGATGAGCAAAAAACAGAAGACGCTCCAAAGAAGTAAAAAAAGCAAACATAGAGCATCCCCCAGCAAAAGGTGTTCGTATATTATTTATATAATTTTTATTTTTTATTGGTATTTCTTAATTCAGAATATGAGAAAAATTGTTCATTTTTTCATTTAATAAAGAATAGTTGCTTAAAAACACGAATTTTAAACTTTTACATAGGGGGCTCACAACCCCCCACAAATTTTCAAAATGTGAAAAAATCCTTTTTTTTCAATATGAAATGAAAAACCCCAAAAATTTATTTATTAAAACTAATGATGAGTTACAAGCATCTTTTAACTATAATACAAAATTTACAGAACGAAAAAATATGGATTTTTGGCGAACAAAACTATGATCACAGCCCTTTCATTCTCCCCTACTATTTTAATGACCCAGTTACTATTTCAATGGCAGAGTGCAGTTTCAAAACCAAACATAGATATTACACAAGATTTACCATTTGTAAGGGTTAGTTTATCAAACATATAGTAAACAAATCAAGAACAAATTACATGTAACCATATTTCGCAGGAAATTTTGCTGTAAGAATTGGTAGATTCAAACAACGAAAATTTAAATTAAAATTAACTGATCATTTTTTGTTTTGTTGAAGCCAAACTAAAATTTAGGTGAGAACACATTATAGGTTATTGTGGCTCTACGCTTAGCCATAAGCTATGCGTGAGGGCTATCCCTTTTGCGGAAAACAACAAGGAATGCGAGGTGTGTACATTCGTAATCTATACCCTGGACTCTGGTTTGGTTATAGGGTGGATACAACTTTTTCACAGAATTCAAGGAATAATTTTTTTTTATCATTTTAATAATTTTGATTAATGGCCAAAAAGTAAAGAAACTTATAAAACTTTTTAAAATATATAACATTATATAACCAATTGAACATCACTTCTTTTGCTGAAACTGTTCAGCACTTTTATATACCTGGCTCACCAATCGTGGCAGGCTCTCTAAATCTTGGACTAAGGCCATTTCCCCACGTAGATTCTGCAGATGTAAACGCTGAATTTTCTTAATCATTGGCGAAATCACTTTTGTTTTGACGACATCGTCAATATTTACTGGCATTTTGGGTTCCTTAGAGGCAACTGCTAGAGATTTTCGGGTTGGGGAAGGATCGCGTACTGCCTGGGTAGCCACCGACTTTCTGCATATATCACAGGACGTGCAAGGGCTTGAGTCCGAGCGATGCAATGATGGCGATCGTGTGGCCGATGGCACCGGAAAATTTTTTAAATCTAAAGCGAGTTTATCGCTAAAACCAGCCATATGATTAACCAAGTTATCTACCGTAAGCTGAATATCGGAATGAACCGTGGATGAACCGTGGACCGTGGATTTCATATCAAAACTGTGGGTCTTATAGCCGCTGGTGGACTTGGGCATGCGCTGATGCTTACATTTGATTGATGATGCTGGGCCCTCGGAGTCGGTAGCGCCATAGTAGGGATTCTTATAAATTTGATTAACGCCATCACCTTCATAGTCCGACTCCAGTTTGCTGAGCACAGTAAATGTGCGATCCGATTTTTTGCCCTCCACTACAAAGGTGCGCCCACTCCATGGAGGAATTTCATGATTTTTGATACCCGTCTTTAGGTTGCTATGTCGGGAGCACAATTGCGATTGTGGCTGGCGTGCAAGTGGCGTGTAATTAGAGGCAGGAACACGCTTCTGCTTTTGATTAGCTCCAGAATCTTTAGAATTTGACTCAAAGTTGCCAAGTTCGGAATAATTGTTCAATTTGCAACAACAGCACGAGCAACAACAATATTTGCAAGTCACGTGCTCCTTCTGCTGAATTGATCGTTGACGCTGTCCTTTGCCAGGGCTGTGCAGGCATTGCTTGGGCTTCCGTTCCACCTTCTGATCAGATGTTTCAGCAGCACACTGGCAGTTATGCGTCGAGTGTGACTCAGCTTTTGGACAATACTTTTTCGGGGGCTTGAATGGCCGTGGGTTGAAAAGGGAATCAATGGGTACCACAGATTTACTCACCTTCAGATGGGTGCAGCACATTTCGCCAGAGAAATGCTCACGTGGGTCCTTACAATATTTGCTTTGTTTATCCATCGCTTTAGATTGAATGAAAATTGTTCAGACACACACACATGTATGATTCTAGATGGAATGGCATTTGTTACCACATTTTGACAATAATTTCTAGGATATTGATTCGGACTTTTTTAATTTTGAAATTATTTGTTAAAGCTTAGTACGCAGACAAACTAAATCGTCCGCTAGCGGACATTTTTGTTTGTCTGAGTTCGACGGAGCGTAGAGGCCTGTCGGAATTTTACGAAAGCTTTCCGACACCCTTTTTATACCCGTTACTCGTAGAGTAAAAAGGTTATACTAAAGTCGTGCAAATGTATGTAACAGGCAGAAGGAATAATTTCCGACCATATAAAGTATATTTATTCTTGATCAGCATCAACAGCCGAGTCGATATAGACATGTCCGTCTGTCCGTCAGTCCGTCTTTCTGTATGAATGCGTCGATCTCGGAGACTATCAGAGATAGAGATACAAATTTTTGCATGTACATAGGTGTATACCGTACGCATATCAAGTTTGTTTCAGATTTTCAAAATTTTACCCCCTCTCCCCCCTTTAACCGCAAAAAACTGTCAGAGCCACAATTTTAAAGTTACAACATCGTCGCTTAATATATATAATCTTAGGCCTTTAATCTATCTGATCTGAAACGCACAATGTGATCTAAGCTAAGACACAAAAGTTATTCACGAAACAATTTTTGCCCCTCCCCCCCCCCCACTCTGTGCAGCACGCTGTGTGTGTTTGTCAATTGTACAGGTTATTATGAAGTCGGGCTACTCGACTGCAACGATCTTACTTGTTTTATTAATTAGATGGTTAAAGGACACATCAACTGTAAGAATTCCATGGTATTGTCATCATTTTAATATTTGAAAACTTTTACCACGGTTTTTGGACCAAAGGAATAAAAATTTTCGAATTTTGCCACGGATAACTACTTTAAATCTTATTAATATCCAATCAACAGTTCATGGTAAAACGTGATGTTAGACCAGATATATCGATATTTATGTTTTAGCATTTCTGCAGATTACCCTTCAATCAATAGACCTATTGACTTGAAATTTGGCATAGATACCGTCCTACATAATAGCTACCATCCCTGATTCAAAAAATTAAAAAATCTGCTGGGGCAGTTTTCCCAGGCTTATCCGGCTATGCCCTTTGTGTAGTGCAATGATTGATAGGTGTCGGTCAATCGGTAGAAAAATATTAGAAATTGGTAAAAGTTCATACAAAAATTCACATGTAAATATAAAATTGGCTATACAGCTCCAAAGGGGCCTAGCCAAGCTTCTGCACATTCAAAGGATCAAAAACGGCTCAATAAAACTTTACACGCATGGACCAAAAAATCGAAAATGTTTAATGATTTTAGATTATTATGAAGACGGTTGAAAAAATTCAGAAGGTCAAAAATACGCGAATTGTGGTAGATGAAGACTTGATAGCTGGCAATTTTCAAATAAGCTTCACTTCTTCGTAAGTGTCAGGTCAGATTTGCCTATTTTTGAAACGGAAATAGAAAACTGAGTTATCTTATTTTCGCTGAAATAGTTTAACAACAAAATATCGTGTGGAAATTTACTTTTCCATATCGAGTGACTAATTTGCAATATTTTGGCGCAGGAAATGTGTGTGTGTGTGCGTGTGTGTGAGTGTGTGTAGCCGTTTTTCACCCAAATGCCCAAAAATTCCAACATCCAATGACAAAGACACTCCATTTATGCCTTAACCTCATTGTTGTGCTCATCGCTTTCAAAAACTTCCGCTGTCATGATTCCGATTTGGATTTCCCCATTCACAAATGCAAAACGCAGACAAAATATGCCAAGACAGAGACAGATACGGATACGGAGACGTGGCGACGCCTGCGCAACAGTCGCTCACTGGCGTCTCCCTTGCCCCATGCCGCTCGTTGCTTCCTGCAGTATGCTTAATGCTCACAGCTTGCCCAGCGGCATGCTTCCAGCCAGAAGAGAAGTAAAAACAACAACAACACAAAACACACAAAATTTATATCAAGAGCTTCAACCTTTGTCAAGCTGCAATTTGTAAGGGCCGCATTACCCCGTCCCCCGTGCCTGTAACCCAGCGCAGATCTTCTGTGGCTCTGTCAAGCTTCCGTTTGACTGCCCAGTGGTTTCACCTTGCCGCTGCCTCCTCCTCCTCCTCCTGCTGCTGGTCACCGTATTTGGGCCTTTTGATTTATTGTTTTTGACATTTTTTTCTGTCGTCTCGCATTTCTTCAGTTTCAGTTGCGTTTCAAGTGGGTCGCCTCGTTATGTTTTATTTATAACGGATTTGTTTATAAATATTTATGCCTCCTCCCATATGGCTGATTCCTGTTGCGACCTGCTGCGGGATACGGATTTCTCGTAATGGAATTTTAATTTCATTTGTTAGACGAAGACGAAGGCGAAGGCTGCGCAACAAAAGAAAAACTTTCAGTTTTTTTTTTCTTTTTTGTTGAATTTTTGTCCAAACTGAGTGAAACCTGCCAGAAGGAGCCACTTTACGGAGCTCAACACTATCAGCTGCAGCTCCATTCGATGATGACGGCTGCGGGCGGCAAAAAACCGCAACGAAAAAAAAAAAAAAAGTGTGCAATGGGAGCAACGTGCCAAAACGTCTAATTATGACGCCGCATTGGGATGGTGCCGCTAGATGATGATGATGACGATGGGCGTGGCTTGGGGTCTGGCCTGTTGATTATGATGATGATTGTCCGCACACAGCGCAGAGCATGGAAACCAGGGCTAACGGTTCCACTCAAAGTGAAAATTGGCCAGAAGGAGGCGTTGGCAATGCCATTTGACGAATAATAAAAAAAATAGTGTTAATTTTGATGGCGCTGGCGGAATGGCTTTGACACATATCAATCCTTGTGATCAGCAGCTTGTCAGATTTTGTACACTTTTCCACTTGAAAACTGAGTTGGAGTTTTTGCAGCTGTTGAGAATTGGAAAACATCTTTGAAGTTGTCTCACCTTAAGACACAAACTTAAAAGTCAGCGATTTGGCTTACTTTTAACGAAATCGAATAATGATCAACTACAATGTCCTCACTTCAAGAACAATTTTTTGAGATCTTAAAAACCCTTGATTTGAGTTGTATTGTTCCGTTCCGAAGAACTTTTTAAACTCAACTGTGGAAATATTTGATTGGATCAGGTGTGGCTATAAGCGGATTTTCACATTTTAGGGGCATCGTTGGAAAAAAAGCATCTCTGTACAACAACAACCTCAACGACCCACTTCAACCGACTTGTTTCATTTAAGTCTTTTAGAAAAACACAAAAAAAATTTGTTCGGGCTTGATTGGGAATTGAAACCATGCAGAAGGTCTGCACTTAACGAACAATGTATGGATTGACCTGCTAGCACGTTGAGCCATTGCGCACTTTTGCAGATTCACATCTAGAGGATTACTTATACTTGGTTGAGCTGATATGAAGTTAAGTTGAAATAAAACAACAGAGAGAGAGAAAGAGCAATCAAAAAGAGAGCCATCACGCTTTCTCTCAGCAAAAAAAAAACTCAAGAGGGTAACATAGTGAATTTTAACGAGAGCGCAAGTTAAAGTCGGCTCTAACCGACTTCTATATACCCGTTACTCATGAAAAAACATGTTAATAAATGTTTCTGCGTTCCTTAGGGTGAACATCTGAAAAGTATGCAACACTTTTTTACTCGGATATTTTTCACATTTTTGCTCATAACTTAAGAACTGCTCATCCGATATTCATCATTTCTTCGGCAAATCAATTCATTTTGCTAATTACTAACTATCTTTAGAAGGTACGAATCGTCTATCTTCAAAACTGTAGGAGATATAACGTTTTTTCCAAATTGCGGGGGCGTGGCCAAAATTTGAAACAAACTTGATCTGCGTGCAGATAAAAGAAGCATTTGTCCCATACATGTCAAACCTCTATCTCTTACCATCTCTGAGATCTAGGTGTTCATACAGACGGACATGTCTATATCGACTCGGCTGTTGATGCTGATCAAGAATATATATACTTTATATGGTCGGAAATGATTCCTTCTGCCTGTTACATACATTTGCACGACTTTAGTATACCCTTTTTACTCTACGAGTAACGGGTATAAAAATATTAGGTTTTTATTTATTCTTAAATTAAATTTAGAAATTTTTGTTGTTGTTCTTGCGGGTTTTATTAAACTACTGTTCAAAGTTATACAAATAATTAAAATATGAGCCCCTGGTTGCAAAAATTTCCTGAGAACGGTTTTTCTGAATGTGAAAATAAAAACCATGTTTTGTTAAAAAATTCTGTTATTCTCAAAATTTCGAAGTCCGACTTTGTTATCTCATTATAGGACTAGCTCTGTTATTTTTTGTTCGATCTAAAATATATCCTAGTTCACACCAGAACCTAGTTTTGGAAAAAAAATTTTAAGTCTGTCAACAGTTACTCTTCAAATTTTTGCAACCATTTTGGAAAAAGCTGTTCTGAGAAAATCGCATTTAAAGTTTCGACAACTGTTTTCGATGAAATAAAATTTATTTTTGATAGATTTCAACCATGGATTCTTCTTCTCTTTATTGACCCGATGCTTGCATCACAACCGTTTGACGGTCTCGGCCGCTGCAACTAATGTCCGCCAGTCGCTTCTGTTCCGTGCGAGCTGGCACCAATTTTTCACGCCAAGGTTGGAAATGTCTTTCCGCACCTGGTCGTCCCACCTTAGAGGTGGTCGTCCCACCTTTCCTTGTCCCAGTTCTTTCGCATTCCTTTTGTAAACCATTTTTGCTGGGGCTTGTTCATCCATACGGGTAACGTGTCCCAGCCAGCGCGACTTACATAGCGCTATTTTTGTTCTTCGCTTGAGGTTTCTGCTCTTGAGCTCCCTACTTAGCCCGTAATAGCATCGGATTGCGAGCGTGGTTCTTCTTCGGATTTCCAGGCTGATGTTGTTGTCGCCGGTTATCATCGTTCCGAGGTAGACAAAGTCCTCTACAACTTCAAAGTTGTACTCTCCCATTGCAACAGATTGCCCAAGGTGCGTGGACTTCTGTTTCGAGGACACTAGGTACTTCGTCTTGTCCTCGTTTACCGCTAAACACATTAGTTCAGACTGCTTCTCAATCACTGAAAACGCCTTGCGTACTGCCCGTTCGGTTTTGCCGATAATATCAATATCATCGGCATATGCGAGTAGCATTACATCTTTATTAAAGATGGTGCGCGATCTGTTGGCATTTGGGCACTGACGCAGTACGCTTGAAATTTGACTATAACTTATTAGAAATTAATTTTAAATTTAAATTGTAACTTTTTATTCACAGTTCTCAAAACATTGTTTTTAGATCACGTATACGCAATGTTGCCATATAAGGGCGGTCGGGGTAGGCGTGGTAAAATAGACTTAACATTTTGTTTAAATATTATAGGTGTTATATTTAACAAAAGTACCAAGTTTCAACTCGATTTCTGCAACACACGACTTTATGCCAATTATTTGGCGATTCGACCCACAGTGCCTTGCAAAGGGTAACTCATAGAAATATTCATTTCCGACCCTATAAACTATAAATATTCTTGATCAGGGCTACTAGCTGAGTCAATTGAGATTTGTCCGTGAGTCTGTCTGTCTGTTTCTCGGAAAACTAGTTTTAAGGCTATCGAGCTGAAACTTTGCACAGAGTCTTCTTTTTACTGCACACTGCTAATATGTCGGAACCGACCGGATCGGATGACTATATCTTATAGCTGCCATAGGAAGCGGGGCCAACTGTACTTGTAAAGTCGGCTCAAGCAGCTCACAAACTTCCGACTCTATAAAATGAGTCAAGTGTCCTCTGGGTAGCCACGTACTCCGGTGTGTGTTGAGCTAATTGTGAGAAGGCGAATCAAGTAGCCGAACTGGCCACAGTGCCTCTTCGGTAAGTAGGTGGAGACACCGCTGAAGCTTGATTAACAGAGGGCCTGGACTCGATGGCACCCCCATCACCAGGATAGGGGAGTAGGGCCAGCGACCCAACTCTCTGACCAACACTACCCTGCAGAGAAAGTGTCTAGTTTACAACCAGAAATGAGTCGGTCCCTAAAGACATGCAACTGGTAGCACTTCCTATCCAAATCCATGTATTGAAGTTGTCCATTTTACACAGGCATGTCATAGGAATGTGACAATTGTCCCCTGCAGCAGCCATTTGAAACCAGTTTAATGACCTATGGCATAGGCGAGAGAGAATTAGCCCAACCAGCAGCCATTTGAAACCAGTTAAATACCAGTTGACCCTTATATGCACCTTATGACAGTCGTTTATGTCGCTGTATTGGGACAAATATCGACAACTGTCGGTCAATTCACTCATTACCGATTCGTTTCAAACCAGCTCAATTACAACCTAATTACAACTAGCTCAAATTCGTACTTTAAACGAGCATTTCTTTGGAAGCTAATGTTTGTTGTTGCCCAACTCACCCGAATTCAGCAATTTTGCTACCAGTTTAATTCTACTTGTATTGCAACTAGTGGTAAGACAGTATTTTTTTGTTACTAGTTGACAATTTCACTGCAGGGTAGCTACCGAAACATCAACCCAGCCTCGGATACAACACCCCCTCCCCCGATGACGACCTTCAAATACGGAGCTCGATGTGGAGTCGCGCCTTCAGAAAGCTAAGGGTGCTTTTGGGATGCTGTCGGCCATTTGGAGATGCTCATCATATCCACACTGGCTCAAAATAAGGCTTTTCAAGTCTAACGTAATGCCAGTGCTCCTATACGGTTCCTCCACTTGGAAAATTACAACTTCCATAGTGTCCAAAATCCAAACATACGTGAACCGATGCCTGATTCGGCCGGACACCAGGCAGACCCAAAGAAACTTGGAGGAGGACTGTTGGTAGAGAAGCGGAAAGCATCGGGAAGACCTGGAAAGAACTGAAAGCTACGGCCAACAACAGAGTTCGTTGGAAGAGAGGAGTGGTTGATGCCCTATGTCCCACACGGGATTGGAACTAGAAGAAGAAGATAGGAACAATCGGTCGAAAAGTGGGTTTTATTTAAAAAAAAATTTCTTAATCTCTGATGTATTAAAACATTTGCAAGGGTATATAAACTTTTGTCTCAACACAGATAACTAAATCTTTACCGTTACTCGGCCTGGCTCGTTTAAAGGTAACAACCACAGAGAGCTCTTTTGGGAAGCGTTAAATTTTGGTGGTTTTGTTAATTTCAAGAAAATATCGTGGCGTGACTTGCGGAAGCACTGAACAAGTTCACCAGCAAAATCAATCTGCTGCTGCTTTTATTTTTCTCAACAATAGTTCTTTTTTTTATCAAAAGCAGAAACAGAAGCAAGAGCTCATATTGATAAGTCGAAGCGGTAATAAATAAGGTACGATTTTTTCATCAAGCAATTTGGACACTGTTTAATAATAGTTTTAAACACTTTTGCTTTACGCACTTTTCCTGTAAGCTACGCTCAAAAGTGTTCGAAATTGAAAATCGTTTGGAAAATATGAAAAGACAAACTATTTCACCTTAAATCCCCCAAACTTCGTCTTATGCAACCAAAAAAAGCACATTTTTAAGCGATTCATTGTTGTGTAGGATTTGAATCCTAAGCCAAACCCATGTCCGAAACTGCCAACTACAAACGTACCTGCAGACAAGCGCTCATACACACACACACACACACACAAACAAATGAACGTGCGGAAAGGAAAATACATTTTCTTGAACAAACAAAAATGTTTTCTGTTTCGTTGTGTGTTTGTAATTTTGTAATTTGTTGATTTAATATTTCCTGCAAATGAAAATGCCTATTTGATATCCTGTCAGTGGCAGCAAACCAGAAAACTGGTGAAATATTTTTGGTTTGGCTTGAAATGAAGGCAAAAATATCTGCATGCCACTTTTTTTTTGTTGTTCATTAACCAGAAAGGGCGAGCGGAGGGCGAAGATAGAATAACCACAGAGTCAGGAGACGGAAAGCGAGAGAGAGAGAGGAAGCAAGGATATGTCTGTCCTGCCATGTCCTGATGCTTCTGTTTCTGGCTACACATATAGAGGAAACTTTATGCTTCGTTAAAAATGATGTACAAATCAAATGCCAGAAGCAATTTAACAACAACAACAACAACAGGAGCAGCAGCAGCGGCAGCTCTGGCAAGTGGCAGAAAACCACAACAATGCGAGGACTACGTTGCGGAGGGTCCTGGCCCGAAAGCAGCTTGCAAAAGGCAATGAGCAAAAATAAATAAATCATTTAAATGAAATAAATTACACACACACACAGGGAAGGAGCGGGGGGAAGAGCCACCCAACAGGCTCATTAGAAATACATAACAACAGCAGCAACAACAAAGATAAATTCTAGCAAAACCATAAAATTTTACAAAATAAATTAAAAATACAACACAAATAAATAAGCCACAAAAAGTGGAAAGTACAGTCTGACCACGGACACTATAAAAATATGAAAGAACCTTAAACTCTGCCGATTTAAGGTTTGGCTTGCACTGAAACATAAATTGATGAAAATTGTAAACGATCCGGATTTTATACTCAACCCCACAAACAGTTACGCCTCTTTGAAAGCTTTCTTTAGAACTTACACCAAAAGAGGAGCCCGTAATTCGTCTCAAAATGCTCTTAAATGCATCAACAGTTTAGCGTTAACTGAATTCACGTAATGTGGGAACAAAAAGTCCCATCCATTGAAACAAGATATGGTATTGGTCTGGTCTTTTTGTTACAAAATAAAAACAAAAGACTTGTTGGTTATTGTCCGAGTTTAATTTTTTTTGCTCAAAAATATTACTCAATCGCCGATTACGGCTTGTGCATAAGGAATTTTATTAAGTTTGATGGATGTACCTAAAAAGGCGATCAAATTGAATCAGATCCACACTCAAGATTTCAATAAAAGGTATATTATATTTACAAATAACAGTTTTTGCAGCGAGTCCGATGAGAGATTGCATCTCAAATCCGATAACACCAATTCGAGGGCAGAAAAAGTTAGTTTGGCCAGCTGGTATAAATTCGGATAGTCGAACTTTTTGTCCTCCCAGTACTCCATTACGTCCATGTTGGTATCGACAGGTTTGGGGTTGTACACTCAGTGAAAAAATAGAGAATTTCACTCTTGAATCAAGAGCATTCGTTCTCAAAAGTAGGGTAAGAGTGAAAATTCTTAATCCAAGAGCGATATTCTTGATCCAAGAGTGAATTTTTGATCCCGACATTCTTGACTCAAGAGTTTCAGTACTTGACCAAGTACGACCAATTCTCAAAATAAAAGACTAAAAATAATAATTGAAGGGGGTGGGGGTTTTGGTGTGAGAGACATGAACTCGGTACCTCCAAGACTGCAACATACACAGTTGGACGAGTAGCTTAACCGACTCGACTATTCTCGATAAGCTACAAGCAGCGGCGAAAGCATAATTATGAACCAGAGCGGTTGGTATTTGGGCAGCCGCAACAGCTCGACCGTGGATCAAGTCCCCGTAGCAGCCTTTATTTTTTTTTATTTTTTTCCTTTTTTTTTATTTTTTTTTTTTTTTTCATTTTATTTTTTAATGTGGTGTTTTAAACATTTTTATTATATTATACAGACGTTTAATCACTTACTTTTGCCCAATCTTAATGTTCAACTTTAACATAATTATCGGCGCGCAACGGTCAAATGACAATGACAAACTGCGCATGCGCTAACTCTCATTGAAAGAGTGCGGCCAACTTTATTCTCTCAAAGTTTGCGTTTCCTCACTCCCCTTGCCTATAGAACCACATTGAGAATGAATTTGTCTCGATTCCAAGAGCAAAATTCTTGAAAATTCAAGTGCGACTAGATTTTTTTTCAAGAGCGAACGTACTCAAATTATTCGTTCTAGATTTTTATGAGTGTAGTTACCGATTTCACAATAAGCTTTCTATATTTTTCCATTAGGGTCTTCATTGTGCTCTTCTACCTCCGATGCTACCTCAATAGAATTGAGGAACTCGGCCAGGGCTGAGTGATGTTGAACCTCATCAGTCTCACCCATAGTCGATGTAGATGCTTTCTGCTCAAGGCTGGCTGAGATTAGTATTTTACATTTTCTAAACTGTAGCAAAGCATACTTTTAGGGTCATTAATGTTATATCAATATATTTTCTGTTAACACACTTAGGAAATTTTTGTGCTCGGAAATACGGAAATCACTTCGTTAAAAAGTAATCAATTTCATAGAGACAACATTTTTTCAACGCAGTATTAAATAAACTTGTATAAATGAATATGAATATAATAAATTGCCAAAAAACAAATGTTGAAGATGCCAGATCTCTAAGACCATTGAATATAATATATTATAATTTTTTCGTCGCTATCAGAATCAGCAAAGTTATACAAAATAAGATGGTCCATTCCAGAGTTATTTTAAATTAAGTGAGCCAAATGAGCAATAAACGTTTTTGGGCCGTATCTTCAGTTTTGGGGGTCCCCGATGAAAACCAAGAATGTGGGAGTGCTATACGCGACCTGCTCTACGACGTACGCAAAGTCATTCCCTAGGTTATTAAAATTTTGTTAAATTTGTAGCAAGGTGTAATTCAAAAAATTTAATTTGTTGAAAACCGCAATGTAATGTGCCTTTTAATGAAATCTTGAATGTGGATCCCATTCAATTTGGTCCCCTTACTAGTTATATCCATCAAACTTAATACAATTCCTTATGCATTCCTTATGATCGTTCGTGGACGCCAAAGTGATCGTATCGCAAGTTGAGAGATCAAAAGCGAGCTTTAAAGTGATGTGATACATAGTTGCTTGGAACTCTTTGAAAGTGTTTGGAACAAAAGTTTTGGGAAAAATACCCTCACGAAAATTTGAAAGTGTTAGTAAAAAAACATGCTAAGATTTCGGCCAGTAGCTACACTCAGAAAAAAACAACCGGCAAAGTTCCAGATCGATCGGGATAGAATTTATATCGTCTTGTATAATTGTAAGTTTGTTTTGTAATTGGATCTTCCTTAACTAAGAATAAAACATTCTAGAATAGAAAACGAGAGCGTAAGTTAAAGTCGGCTCTAACCGACTTCGATATACTCGTTACTCTTGAAAAAACATGTTCAACAGTGTTCCTGCGTTTCTTAGGGTGACCAATCGAAAAGTAAGCAACATTTGTTTTTGCGTGGGATTGGGGTAGCGTTGGGCTTGTTTTACTTTTTTGCTCATAACTTGAGAACCGTCCATCTGTTCATCATTTTGCTAATATCTTTAGAAGGTACAAATCGTCTATCTTCAAAACTTTAAGAGATATAACGTTTTTTCCAAATTGCGGGGGCGTGGCCAAAATTCAAAACAAACTTGATCTGCGTGCAGATAAAAGAAGCATTTGTCCCATACATGTCAAACCTCTATCTCTTACCATCTCTGAGATCTAGGTGTTCATACAGACAGACGGACGGACGGACGGACGGACAGACGGACGGACGGACAGACGGACATGTCTATATCGACTCGGCTGTTGATGCTGATCAAGAATATATATACTTTATATGGTCGGAAATGATTCTTTCTGCATGTTACATACATTTGAACGACTTCAGTATACCCTTTGTTCTCTACGAGTAACGGGTATAAAAATACATTTCGATTGTCCAACTTGGCTGAGAATCGAACTTGTTGCCTCTTGCACTCAACACAAATCGAAAAACCTGTTATCGCACTACACTATCGCACAAGTTTTCTGCCTAACGTCTTAGATGCTACACAGAAGGAATAAGAAGAATCCATTAGGATTCATTTGGGAGATATGATATGTATGACAAAACTACCCTTTGGACGATTTTTAAAAACATTGGATGAAAATCTAAAATCAATCTATGGTTATTATTCATAAATAATATCTTTTTTACTAGATTTAAAATATCCTGTTCAAATGGATACCAAAATTATCCAATGGATCATCAAAAAATTGTCTTTTCTTTCTTATACTTTTTTGTACGGTGGTTGGATGGAGTTGAATTGTGCTTACTTCAAGCACTTTTATAACAGTTGAACTTGAAATTTTGCAGAAAGTTTCTTTGTAATTTTGTGTTGATAATCTGAAGGGTTCTGTGAACAGAAAGCCTTTTTTATCACGAGGTTCACATTTAGTGATTTTTATTCCTTGAATCAACTTTTGATCGAATTTCGTTTAGTTTCCTGAAAATATGCTGTTCGGATCGGATTCTGGCTTAGAAGGTTTTATTCCGTTCGATTTTAGATCTAAAAAGTTGAAATTCTGAATGCTTCGCTGATGATGATCCAAACACTTCATAATTCCCACACACATTACACGCAGCGGGTGGCGGGTGCAACAGTCCAAGTCGCAATCAAAGTAAAATCTACAGGCGGTCATCAAGGCGCACCTCAACTCCAACTACCCCCCGAGTGAGTGTGTCTGTGTGCGCGCGTCTATGGAAACTCCCAAAGTCAACTTTGGTATTGCTTATTTGCCGGCCGGAATAGACTCATCCTTGTTTGTATGGCCTCTGTTTACACCGTCGGGAGTCGCATTCAGAGTCCATGTCCATGTCGAACTTCCCCAGTTGCAGTTGCCAGGCAATTAAGTCAAACAATTGCAGCAGGAAGTCATTGTCTGCTCCACCTCCGCATCGGGTACCGCCCCCTCCTGCCCGGCAGCTCTCCTCACTTGTCAAGTCAATTGGTTTGCCACCACAACATTAATGTTCCCAAGCCCCGAACGCCGGTTCCCCCTTCTGTTTTTGGCTTCTTGGGCTTAAGTAAATATTTGGCCTACGTGCCCATTACGTGATTTTCCGATAGTCTCCCATCGATGAGGCCGATGATGCCGATGATGATGAAGATGCACTTGAGATATGACGACGCGTCGTCGCTGGGGTCTCTAACCACTTGACAGAGTGCAGAAGGCAAGGAAGGTGGAGGGGCTAAGACGTAAGATGCGAGACGCAACTCTCGGCATGCTTCAATGAAACTGCAGAAGAATTGAGTTGTATTGGAAACCAATGATCGAAAATAAGAGCTAGGGGAAAGATCAAACAAATATAACGGAAAGTAAGGTAAGGTTAGGATAGGTAAAGTAAGGGTAAGTAAGTTAAGGACAGGTAAGTTTAGGTGAGACTAGGTTAGGTAAGTGAAGGCCATCACTTTCTAAATAAAAAATGTTCAACAAAATTAAATAACAAATCCATCAATATTCTGTTAAGAAAATATCAAAGTTTTTCAGAGGCCCCAAATTAAGACATTATCCCGCCTAAAGTCCGCACCCTCAGACAAACCAGCCCCATCCTCAGCCTCAACTGAACTCAACTCAATGGATTTGCCCTTCTTCAAGTGGCAAATATCAAAGTCAAACAAAATGTGAAGTAGCTACATCAGCAACAACAACACCATCTACTATACCAACAACCATAATGCGGGGAGGAAGCTAGCAGGGTGGGGTATACTTCAGGGGAAGTATTTTGCACTAAAAGCGAAACTACTTAGCATTTGGCATCGGAAAGTGGAGTCAAGAAGAGTCAGAGTTAAAGTCGAAGAGACGGAAACGGAAACAGAAACAGAAAGGCAAAAAAGGGAAAGCCTAGACCAAGTGAATTGAGGTCAAGATACAAAATAAGCTTCCTGCCTATAAATGTGCGTGTGTGTGTGTGTGTTGACCCACCCAAAATCCTCTGTGGAGTTCTCCAACGGTCAAATCGCTTGACTTTTTCTGCATTCCTCGTTTTGGGGGGCAAATTTACGCTTCATTAACTTGTTTGATGCCGCTGCTGCTGCCTCCACCATTTGGTGCTTGCATTTGAGTTTGATTTACCGTTATCATTTGTAGATTTATCGAGTAAATCGCATATTAATTATGCGGCTGGCTCAATCCATTTTCCGAACAAGCTTTGGGACATGTTTAACGAACAGTTTACTGTGAAATTGTCAAGAAAATGCGTGTTTAAGCCAGATTAAATGCATCTCTTTTTAGATTTATGGCCCACAATCCATGTTGGTCCCCCGCCTCCCTCTACCCTATCCCTTACCATTCAAGTTGAATTCGTTGCGCTTGGGCCATTGTTTACTCCAATTATTTATGGGTCAGAAATTCATCTTGAAGGCTATCAAATTTCAAATGAGGCCCCGCAACAAATGTTGCCAAGTGTGGTGTTTGGCAACAAATGTTGCTAAGGTGAATTTCTCGTTGCGATAAAACTTGAAACAAGTTGGGCCTAAAGGCCTGATCATGTGGGCGCCATGGGAGTGAGGGGGCGTGGCCCAGGTGGGCGTTAGAAGGGAAACCGCGCGCAGTCAATATCGCAAAAAGTAATTAAAGGCAAGCGAGACAACGTCGACTACGACGACGATGATGATGTTGAATGCTGATGCCAGTCGCAGTTAAACGTTGCGTATGCCACGCCCCCAGCACCCCTCCCCCACCACACTCCTGTCTGCTCGCCCGTCAAGTGCAGTACGTGACACTTGCGGTCGCCAAATGTGCAACAAGAGAGCGTGAGACGAAAAGACGAACTTCTGATGCTCTACACAAAGTTGGAAAAAAGGCCTGTTACTTATGTAGAACAGCGATTGTCAACGAGAAGGTGAGAGCTCTGAAGGCTAGCCAGCGACTGAAGGCCTGGTTACTCTCTTGGCCTCAGCATCGGCATGCGTTCGGCTCGTATATGTGTGAATAGCGAAATGACTTCGGCCTCTGTTTTTAGATTTAGCAAATTTTTCTTGTTGAAATCACAAATTTAAACAAAATTAAAGTCATTTAGAATCAACTGTGCATGCTTACATGTACCCTTTCTATGCTACTTTATTAGTCGAGCGAGAAATTCGATCTTAATAATTACAAGCAGGCAATTATTGGTATATGTATTTATGCCAGAGTCCGGCAAGTTCTTATCTACTTTGTATACAACGTCTCTCTGCGGCAGCGACGTCGACACACCGACAGTATACAAGCTTATTCTGCTCTCTTTTACAACAACAAGGAAGGAACTATAAATTTGTTGAGTTAACGAAATGGATAAAAGGAAATTTAAAAGTGACGTAATAAATTGTTTAGCTTTTGTTTAAAAATGGATAGTTGACTGACATATTCCCGGAGGTAAATAACGTATACACCCAGAGAGAGAACAAAGAATTTCATATTGGGATCAAGAATAATCGATATTAGAAATACGGTAAGAATTCTTTATTTAAAAATTAATTACTTGATTCAAGTATGAAATTTTTATTTATGACTTTTGATCCAAGAGATTTAAGATAGGGTTGCTGCATATTTGATGTATACACTCAGAAAAAAAATTGATCCAAACCTACCAAATCAAGCCCATTCGTTGACAAAAGTATCACGCTTTTTCTTGAACCGAGAAAAGTGGATGTCATATTACACATTTTGTGCTCACTTAATGAACTGCTTGGAAGTGTTTTAAAACCATTTTCTGCTCGCAAAATAAACGCAAAAAAAGTTTTTAATGATTGTTTTTTGTTTCAAAAGGAAATTAATTATAGTTTTCTTTTGATTTGCTCTCTTTTTTTTATTTTATTGACTTTGTCTTCCTTCTTTAGGGATCGACCTTGGAACCTCGCGGCTATGTACCTACGCTGCAAAATCAAGTCAGCGTAGACCCGAAGATTTTTTGTGATTTTAAATATGAATAATTAATGTTATTGAAAAATGTTCGATATTCAATATATCGCTTAAGAAAAATATTGGACATATATCGTCTTTTCAACAGAAATCGATTTATATATAAATCGCGTGTCACATGTTAGTTAGCAAACTCCTCCGAAACGGCTTTACCGATTTTATTAAAATTTTGTTGTATACATTTACAATACAAACAAACAACAACACATTACAAACAATACCTGCAACACGTAGGGGGGGCTATTTGGGCCGTCGACACGCATGTGAAATGATAGGGCAGATCAACAATTACATGAAATAAATAAAATGACGCATGTCTTATAAAACAAATTCCGGGAATTTTGCTTAAAAGTCTGTGAGCAATGCTGAGCATATTAGAAAAAGAGCAGCATTACAACAAACGCTATACTTTGGAAATGCTGCACACTATAAATACACCCACACATGTAAGACTAAGTTACAAAACGGACACAGAGAATTGCGCTCATCTCTACAGGCACTTGCTAGACTCAAACAAAAGCAAAAACAAAAATGTTTTAAACTCCACTGCATGTATAAATGTTTGCATGTATTCAAATTTTCATAAAGTAAACATTTTGCTGATCTTTGTGTTCTTATTTTTTATGGGAGTAAAATCCAAAATAATGGCGTTTTCTTATTACACGTTTTCTTAAAAGACTCCCTTAAAAACTTAAAGCTTATATAAACCATAAATAAGGCCACCAAACCCCACCAAAAAAAATTAAAGTTTTTCTTACAAAGACCCACAGATCATCCGATCTGGTCGGTTCTGACATATTAGCAGTGTGCAGTAAAAAGAAGACTGTGCAAAGTTTCAGCTTGAAACAGACAGACGGACGGACAAAGCTCAATCGACTCAGCTCGTCGCCCTGATCAAGAATATTTATAGTTTATAGGGTCGGAAATAAATATTTTTATGCGTTGCAAACTTCAGGGCAAAATAATAATACCCTTTGCTAGGGTATAAATATAACATGTTCTTACTTAAAGCTCAGTATACACCTCAACAAAGCAACGCCAAAACAGAAACTCCATTTAAAAACAAGTAAGAGAGTTGCGGTCGAGTGGCCCGACAGTAAAATACCCTGTGCCAAGTAATGTAGTTTCCATAGCTTTGAATTCCTTTTATTTTAAAATTTATTTGAATAAATGGGCAGTCGCACTTGCATATCTTCGGTGTTTTTGCTCGGATCTGATTGTGGTATACAGAATAGATTGATGTTGGGCCTAAATGTATATATATTAAGGCACTAGGTTCTAACTTAAAAATTGTAGCTCTGAAAGTTTTTCGCGGTAAGAAGAATAAGGAGTAGAAATTCGCCAAATCTGCAGCAAACTTGATCTGGGTACGGTGCACAGTGGGCGGAATGGCCGATTTTTTGGCAAAAACTCTAATTTTGAAGCTAGAAACTTTGGGAATTTGCGGCTCATATAATTTGTGAACTTTGATTTTTATACCCGTTACTCGTAGAGTAAAAAGGGTATACTAAAGTCGTGCAAATGTATGTAACAGGCAGAAGGAATCATTTCCTATCATATAAAGTATATATATTTTTGAACAACATTAACAGCCGAGTCGATATAAACATGTCCGTCTGTCCGTCCGTCCGTCCGTCCGTCCGTCCGTCTGTCTGTATGAACACCTAGATTTCAGAGATCAAATACGCAGATCAAGTTTGTTTCAAATTTTGGCCACGCCCCCTTCCGCCCCCGCAATTTGGAAAAAACGTTAAATCTCCTACAGTTTTGAAGATTGACGATTCGTAACTTCTAGAGATAGTTAGTAATTAGCAAAATGAATCGATTTGCCAAAGAAATGATAAAGATCGAATGAACTGTTCTCATGTTATGAGCAAAAAAGTGCACGAATCCATAATGTTTACTTCTTAGAAGCATAAAAGCGGTCAATATTTTTAAGCTCATCTGATTTCTTAGCGAAAACGTAATCAAATTCACACTCTGAATTTGGCGGAATCCGAGGTCGTTCATCAGGGCAAACGGCCTTCTATCAACCGAGCACAGAGAAGCACATGCAGATCTGTTTGTTAATTGCCACACGAATGCTAAGCTTCAACAATCCATCAATGCACCTGGCACCAGCAGTTTTCTTTTCCTGTGCTTGATTCGTGTTTTGCTGATCGACTAGACTGTGAAGCATTTTTAAGAAGTCTATCAATTTAGCTTTCGAAGCTCTTACATTCGAAATTAGAAGCTTATTTATGTGCATTAGACTGAGCATCATTTTACATTGTACGTACAGAAACATACTTGCAAAGGAATAGTGGTTGATAATGTAACAAAAAATCCATATGCGTGCTTTCTTCTCCTCTCTTTCTCTCTTAGCTACAGTTTTGCTGTTGCCACAAAATTGCTTAGCGTAGTAAATTGATTTAAAAAGAATTATTTTGTTTGATGTGTCCGGTTTTGAGCAGTTCCAGCTTACGTAAAAGTAAGCACATCTTATTTCCGAATGTTCCATTTTAAATCGTTTTGCTTGGACTTGCTCTCTCTTATGTACCCAGCCACCGAATGCTTGCCGAAGTGTTGCAGAGCGGCTGTCACATTTTCCGTTCTTGGCGAACCCTGAGAAGCTCATTCTTTGCTTTACACAGAACAGTAAGTTAATTGAAATACTAGCCAAATGTCCAAGAATCTCGTATGATTTCCACATGATCCACCCACTAAGTTACACGAACAATTAACAGTAATTTCACTCAGTTGATTTGCACATTTTGCCTAAACAAGTCCCATACGAACCTTATCACTGCACTAAAATACTCGCTTCCTTTTCGAGGCCAGGACACCAGATAAACATCCGTTTTGTGCAACACAAACGACAATTATCAGCGACATGAGCAAACCAATTGTGCGGCAGTCCTCCCTATACCACCCCACTTTTTCCCACCTGCCCCTCCCCCGCCCATATTTTGGTTCCTGTAGTGCCCGAGTGCGTGTGCAGGAAGTGGATGGGCGATAGCACACACACACACACACACACACACACAGAACTGTTGCCATTTTTGGAGCAAGTCAGTTCATTTGTGTGTGTAATTGTTGTCCAAGCTACTGGTAACAACCGGGGGCCACAAAAACTGATTACAGTGTTCAATAATAGTCGAAATGTATGCGAACCCTGCCACTTCCGCCGTGTCCGTGTCGGTGTCGTGTGGTATCAAAGGTCAGCTGATGATTTCGGACGTTATTAAATTTATTCAATACTTTTAGAGTGGCCTTAAAGCTAAAACAAAATAAGCAAATTTTTATATATATAAAAATATATAAACAATGGAAAACAAATTTTGTATATAGAAGCTTAAAGCTAAGCAAAAAAAAAAGCATTTACACATAGGATAGGTGGAGAGGTACGTGGTTAATGCCAGGGCTAGGTTTTGGGGAAGCTCTTTTTACCGTTTGCTACAAAAAGAGATACTTTTAAATTTGATTTGATTTAAACTTTGAAACTAGTTCCACAAGTTTTGTTAAGCTTGGAATAGATAAATGTATAAGCCGTTCAACTATTTCAGGGGTCGGCACTGCGAGCCGAGAAGTTGCCACTGACAAATGAGCTCAAAAGCTTCTCAGAGACAGGAAAAAGAGAGCTCAAAAGCTCGTTGTTTGAATTTGCTCTACACATTGACCATGTTTTTCTGCCGACTTACAAATAGAACTTGCTTTGAGTTTTATTGCCATTAAGAAACTAGTTCCATGAGCTTAATTTTGATAAAACGTTTTTTTGTACTTCGAAGCGATGAGAAAATTATTTTTAAGAAATGATATTGAGTTTGAATAAAAATGTTGAATAATTATATTCTTTGGAACTGGTGCAGTTTCATTTAAAAAACTGGTTTGTATAACAAAACTTTAAATGACATCAAGTAAAAGTGTATTTTTTTAAAAACGGAACTGGTTCCTGTAGTTCAGTTATCAGCCTATTTCAAAATCAAACCTTCTACAAGTTCCAGCAAAAAGCTCACTTGTTAAAGAACTGGTTTCAAAAACGAACTTTAAAGTTATCTTTTTAAAGCGATATTTTTATCTTTATAGACTACAAAATTGGTTTACGTAACTTTGATGTCATTTTGGAACTAGTTCAAAAGAGGTTAATGGAATTTTAAATAGGTTTCTGACCGAAAAAGACCGAAAATTCTACTTTCTTTCTTTCTTTTGTGAACTAATTCATATCAAATTGACTGACTAAGCTTGTTCACGCAAGCTTAGTATCATTTCGGAACTAGTTTAAAAAACTTTAATGGAATTTCAAATAGAGTTGAAAACCGAAAAATTCATTTTCTTTCTTTTTTCTGTGAACTTTTTTATATTAAATTGATTGATTAAATCAGTTCACGTAACCTGTGTGTCATTTCGGAACTAGTTCAAAAGAGTTTAATGGAATTTCAAATAGTTTTGTGACCGAAAAAGACCGAAAATTCTACATTCTTTCTTTCATTTGTGAACTAATTCATATCAAAGCCAGTTTTACTTTTGAACTAGTTCACATTAAAATTCATTCATCAAAGATGTTTCTGTTGGAAAGTAGCTTATACCAACTTAGTTATGAAATGATTTAGTAACTAAAGAGACATAGTATTGACATCAAGTTTAGTTTTAGAACTAGTTCATATCAAGTTCACTAGAATACAAACTATAAAACAGTTTCTTTTTGGAACTAGTTTAGTTCAAATTGATTTAAAAATTTTTAAATATTTTTTTTTATAAAACTTTGTTTTATGCAAGTTCAGTTTAATTTTCGGAACTAGTTTAATTCTATTCTATCACAAAAATGAGTAATTGATTGAAAAAATCCCCCTTTACATGAATTTTGAAACGTTTAAAAACTGGAACATACAAGTTCCGCCTCCTTTAAGAACTAGTTCCCCTCTCTTTGCCTTGACATTCACCCTCAGCCTCCCCACATAGGTACAGGATATTTTTTCACATATTTAACAGCTCTCCTGGCGTCTGCCTCTTAGGTATCCTTGGTCTTTGACTCATCCTGAGTGTCCTGCACAAAGGCATGATTCTCAATACCATTCTGCCGCTTCACCGTTGTTGTCGCAGGTTCCGTATGCTCCAAGGACTCGTGTATCACATTCGAAATAATGCCATTCAGTTGACCCTTGGCCTCGCTGGCCAAAGCCAAAGCCTCGATGGCATTGATATTGCCATTGGTATCCTTAGAGGTGCCACGTTCCGTATCCGTCTTGCCCGTAAGGCGACGCTGTTGCACCTGAAAGCGATACATCCACCTGAACGGAGTAAAAAATATTAATAAATAATTAAAGAAACCAAAAAAAGCCACTTACAGAAAAATAACCACCGAGAACATAGTCAAGGCTCCGCCCAGCAGAAAGAACGCTCCCGGCAGCACCCTTAACGTGGCCGCATACAGGGTGGTATACATCGGTGCAAACACCATGGGCATTAGGGCCTCGGCCACTCCGAACAGTGAGTTCACCTTGCCCAACTCATCTTTGCACACCAATTTGGTGGCTATCGAACGCATGGCTATAAATGCGGTGCCATTGAAGATCTCCACCACTCCGCCCAAGTACATGTGCCAGGGTAAAGTGGCAAAGGCATACACAAATGAGGACAATATCTTTGAGGTGCTGGACAGCACCCCGACCAGTGCATCATCAATCTGCAGCTTATGCGACAGTATTCCCACGCAGAAGATGACGCCTATCAGACCCGTGCACATGGCATACGTTGAAAAGAAACTGAACTCCACCTCGGACCAATTGAAGCGGAAACGCGTAAACAAATACATAACGGCCAATTCACCGTGCAGTGGTCCAATGATCACCATGATGACAATCAGCAGCAGAATGACACGTTTGCGCCGTTGATTCTCGCCCTTTTTGAAGGCCACCCGGAAGGTTTGCACCACATGCTCCTTGTCAAAGAAATCGGCCAGCAGACTCTTCTGTGGAGCGGCACTCTTTTCGGGTCGGGCCATGGGTTCCTCCAGAAAGAAGAAGCCATATATAAAGGCAATGACATAGAAGGCAGCCGAAATGGCAAAGACGCCATAGAAACCAATTCTCCTGAAAAAGATTTAATTTAAAATTCATATATAAAAAGTTTTGAGATTTTTTCTGAGAACTGCAGCGGTGTATTCAAGTTTTATGTGAGTGAAACTAATTTATATTGTGTACTTTTGCCAGACTCAAGAATCCAATCAACTAAACACCGCAAAACACCGCCCACTGCTTAACCGAAATGACGCCATTTTTCAAATCGGATTAAGTATGCGATCATCGTTCATCGACCATAACCACAAAACGTAGCGAAATATCTCAAAACACCGCAAGACACTTCAACACCGTTTTAGCAGAAATGGTATCATGCCTGCCACCCCATTTTAAAAAAAAGACATAGCTTCAAATACACTGTTTCATGGTGTGGTTAGGATTAATTATGCGTTACTTGCTCTCACACCGCAAAACGGTGTATAAACACCGTAAGACTTCACAACTCCGCCTGTACCGCTTTACTGCAATGACGCACTTTTCAAATTGTATCATATATCCTGCTAGCGCATTCCAATTTGGTAGACATCGCATTAAATGCGGTGTTTCACTGTATTTATAAGTCGATCAACTTAAAATATAATATTTTTGGCGATGTTGGTCGGAATATTTTTTTTTGTTTTATCGTTCGGTCACAATGTTGCGAATATTGTTTCTTGTGCTCTGGACATGTGAAGCAAAATGTTTTAAAGTTATTTCATAAAAGTTGATGCACAAAAATCGCACTACTACTATAGTATCAGCAGTGTTACTCTAACACAGCCAGCATGCCAAAAGGGCTGTGTTCCGAAAATAATAACATCCAGAGAGATATATGTATGTATATATGTCGTAATTTTATAAATCTTCTTGAGCCTTTCAAAGAAATCTCTTAAAGTCAGCGGTGAAATATGCCGATTCTATTACCGTGAGTAATTCCATTATCCATTATATCAATATAACAAAGTATTAAAATTTGCACAGTATCATTGGATTGCAAGGGATTTTAGAAGGTTGGTAGCCTCCTGGATGGCTGGTGAACACTACTGAGGACTGAATACTCCTCCTCCTCCATCTTGTTTGGAGCCATCAGTGTAGAAATTGATGGTATTCGGTTTGGAGTAAAGTTAGGTGGTATTGTGACTTTATACATAGTGGTAAACGAAATTGTTGGGAGACACTAGTCAAGGTTTGGCGGTACCTCCACTTAATGGCAATGGAGTGACCAGAGTTACCCTATTTCCAGGTGCCGCTTTCTCTCAGCCTAAGAGCGGTGTTGCTGGTGATTTCCAGAATCCAGAAATGACCGATAAGTAGAACCCCTCTCTTTTTGTGGCCGAAACTAACAAAAATACACACCAAAAATATATTCAACAAGTATTCGATATCGACATCCCTACTAGAAATATCGATAAAAATATTTTTGAAATATTTGACACCGTAAAACACTTGGAGAACACCGCAACACCGCTTATACCGCCTTATCAAATCGTATAACTTTCTGATAACGCATTTCATATAGAAGACATTGCATTGAATGCGGTGTTGCAGTGTTTTGCGGTGTGTCTTATCGTAGCATTTACTGCCACCGCATTAAATGCGGTGTGAATTGAATGAAATCTGCAATACTTGCTCTGTTTTTATCATATCTATATATCCGATACTACCACAAAACATAGCAAAACACCGCAGCACCGCTTTAATACATTGATGGTGTTGCGGTGTTTTGCGGTATAAATTGGATATAAGTCATTTTGTACACACCGCTTGCAGTTCTCCATTCCACATCATTCCAATACTCACTTGAGCAGCACTCCACTGAAGGCCATGCCCACCGGCACGCCCACCGAAAAGCATACATTAAGTATACCAATGCGTAGAGTACGATCCTCCTCAGAGGTTATATCCGCTATATAGCTAAACACTCCCATTAACATCGTAAACCATCCACCGCTCAGGGACGGGAATATGGCCTCCGTCAGGGCCGCCACCTCCACCGGTGTATTCTCAAAGTAAACGCACAACATGAGTCCCACCACGCCCAGGAATTCACCCACCACGGGTATCAAAATGCAGGGCTTGCGTCGACAATGGCGATCACTCCAGGACCCCCAGAATAGGATAAGCAGGCAGGGGAATAACGACTGAATGATGGTCTTCCAGGCGGCCACACGTGCCACCATTTGCTGTATCGTTTCCTCCTGCCTAAAAAGCAGGAAGCATCAAATAGATATACACTCTCAGCTCCAAAGACCACTCACATGGTATAATTGGCCGTTTGACGCAGGGTTAGGGCATCGCATACTTCATTTCCATAGGCCATGTTCACTCGACACGCCTTCTCCAAGTTGAGATTCTGTGTGGCCAGATTGGACAGTACACTGGGCATTATATAGGCGGCGAGTATGGGTTCCACGGTGATATTGTTGCCCACCAGGCGCAGCTTTTCTCGCCATGTCCGCTTTATTTTGGGTTCCTTCTTCTCCTGAGTCGTTGGTGGCGAAGCATGATTAAGGGTATATTTGTTGTCTTGCTTGGAAAGATCCAAGCTGCCGTCTTTGGGTGCCATGTTGTTTCAGAACGGTGGAGGGGGGGAGGGGGGCCCTTGGGAAGAGAAGAATTAAAATTAATTTAGCAGTCAGCTTAAAAGTATGCAACACTTTTTATCAACCATGAAATACTAACAATTTTTATTATCAGACAAGGGAAAAATAAGCAAGAACCTTCTTTGAGTTCAGTTTTTTTACAATTGAAAGACTTGAGAACAGCAAACACACTCTCTTTGCTCTACCCTGATAAGAGAGCATCGAGGCGGCGACTTGTTGATTTTCTGACTGTCTCGACTTTCGCTTGCTTTGGATTATATTGTTTGCCAATATTATACATTTCGCCATTGTTTTGGGCCCACTGCGGCGGCTGCTCGCATCAAGAATCCAACTGGGAATGTAATCAAACCCTGTTATCATCGTCCAGGAAATACTTTTCCCTGTGTTATCGTTCAGTCTTCCCTACTGCGAGATGGGGAGGGGGTGAAACTCAGCTTGGCTTGATTTCTTCTAACTAAAAGAATGTAATTAGAGTAGCAGTTGTTTTTAGCCCCCTCCCCCCTTTCACACTGCTGCCTCTCCGCCACTTATTCACTTAATAGACGCTCGTATTTCTTTATGTGTATGCGTGCAGTTGTATGTGTGTGTGTGTGTTGGCTTTAAAGTCCCATTCATGGCGAATTGAAAGTAGTTAAGAAATTCGCGTTTTATTTGATTGTTTTGTCAAGTGCATTTTGTTTCTGCTGTTGCTGTTTGCACAGTTGTTGCTACATTTTGGTTTAGAGCGCTTTATATTTCATTTTTTTTCCTTGCATTTTGTTTAAAGCACATTAACCCTTATCGATTCAAAAATGACCGCATACGAAAGTATCTCAGCCTATAAAATTAATTGAAATCAGACTCCCAAAGTGTTTGTGAGTTTGGTAGAGAGAAGAGTCTGACAGAAATTCTTAACTTACAAAAGTAAAATTCTTATTGAAGTTTCGATCAGAATTTGTTAGTTTCGTTAGGACTTAGACATATTCAGTATATATTACTTAGGGTTTTAAGAAAAATTTGAATAATTAGAGGAACTTCGGCTCGGCCGATTTTGATTTTGAAAAATTTGAATAATTAGAGGAACTTCGGCTCAGCCGATTTTGATCAAACTCTTCAAAATTGTAATGAAACAGATAATATTCATAGCTGGAAAGTATAAAGACGCTGCGATTGAAAACAAAATAGTTTTTCTCACTAAAACTACTTTTTCGGCAGATCGTTCCTATGAAAGCTATATGCTATAGTCATCCGATTTAGTTCAAACTTGACAGAATTGTGTGGTAGCATATAATATTGATCAGTAACAAGTTTAATAGCAAAAAGCAAAAAAAAGTTTTTCTTAGTCACACTTATTTTCAGGACCATCTTTTCTACATAAAAAATACAAATGTCTTTCGAAGAACCGCAAATTTTTAAGAATTGTCATTTTAAAAAAGCTGATTTTGGCCAAAACATAAGGTGAAGCCTATCCCCCCCTAAAACTGGCTAACCCATGTGTTCTGTATAGTCAAAATAAAGATCAAACGTTCTTCCATTTAGAGAAGAATGAAAACTAGCTTTAAAGTGGAGGAACTGCTACACTCATGATCAGCATATTAAACTATGTATGCCTTTGACATAGTAACTTTAAGCGCCCGACTTGGGCTCAATGGAACAGCTATAAAATATAACAGAGTTTACGGCCACTCATTAGAAAGTAACTCAACTAAATGAACAGTCACTGAAACAGAAACGACAGACACAAGATCAACTAAATGGGTGTCACTCAACAAGAACCTCTGAACAATTTGTCACTGGACAAGGTTGTTCTAACAAAAAATGCTAAGCAATGCAAATTTTCTGAACAATAAGTCTCTGGAAAAAAGTCGCTGAACAGTCACTGAACAAAAGTGTTTGAACAAAAGTCATTAAACAAGGTTGACAAAAAATAGCAGAGTTTTAGTTTACTTATAAGCAGGGCTCAATACCGGAACCAGAACCGGAACCGTTAACCGAAAAACCGTTTCAAATCGAGTACCGAAACCTGAACCGATACAAAATTTTTTGAAAGAACCGAATACCGTTTACCGTTATTATTGGAACCAATAAAACCGAAACTTTGGTACCGGTACAGTTTTGGTTTTTTTTTATACGCTGTACCTAATTATGTTAGGAGTGTGCAAAATCGTGTAACTGAGAGGAATCATTTCCGATTTTATAAAGTTCTTGATCTTATGTATGTAGACAAGAAAAAACAAAAATTGAACAGTCCAAAATATTGCAAAGTATGGAAATGGCAATGACGGGTAAGCAGAAGGTGTAGATCAAACATTTGCTAAATTTTCTCATTCCCAAAATTTTTATGAAGATATGATAGACTGCAATAGTAGAGGGTTAAAATATGTGGTGTATACCGAACTGTCTTAAAAATCGGATATTTACAAAATTACGTGAGTTCAGAAAAGTATAAATTTGCAAACATTCTCTTCTTATATGAGTTAATGAGACGTGTTGATCAAACGGACCAAAAAATCGCAAAATTTGCAAAATTTTATAACGATTTTGATTTTTATAAAGACGGGTAAGTCGACGGATGGGGAATTTCGCTAGATGAAGATTTGATAGATGATAATTGTAAGGTATGCTTCACTCCTTCGCTTTGTGAGTGGCGTAGCAACGCACATCGGGTACATATTTATTAGAATTTTTTTTTTTTCAGTATTAAAAATAAGTATTAAATTAGTAAGGAGCTCAAGAGCAGAAACCTCAAGCGAAGAACAAAAATAGCGCTATATAAGTTGCTTATCATCCCAGTCCTGCAATACGGCGCAGAAGCATGGGCAATATCATCAGCGGATGAGGCGGCGATTGGCGTTTTCGAGCGAAAGATTCTTCGCAGGATTTATGGACCTTTGAAAGTTGGCGAGGACTTTCGCATCCGAAGGAATGACGAACTGTATAAGCTCTATGGGGATACTAGTCTGGTCAAGCGCATAAAGCAACAGCGGCTGCGCTGGCTGGGACATGTTACCCGTATGGATGAACAAGCTCCAGCAAAAATGGTCTACTAGAGGAATGCGAAAGAACTGGGACAAGGCAAGGTGGGACGACCACCTCTAAGGTGGGACGACCAGGTGCGGAAAGACATTTCTAAGCTTGGCGTGAAAAACTGGTGCCAGCTCGCACGGAGCAGAAGCGACTGGTGGACATTAGTTGCAGCGGCCGAGACCGTCAAACGGTTGTGATGCAAGCATCGGGCCAATAAAGAAGAAAGAAGAAGAAGAAAAATAAGTAGTACTTATATCGGTGAGTACCGGTACGTACCGAAATAAAAATCCGGGTACCGGAACCGAAAACCGAAATTAATTGAAAACCGATAAAGAACCTTTATCCGAAACATTCAATTCGGGACGTACCGGTACTGGAACCGGAACCGAAATTCGTTTCGGGATTAAGTCCTGCTTATAAGAAATAAGTGAAATTAATCAAAGGAGAACTAATTGGAACGACAAAATAATAAAGAATGACGCACTAGACATAAATCGGTGATTAAAAGTCACTAAACAAGAGTTACTGTAGAGTCTGTGAACAGGAGTCACTGAGCAAGAGTCACCAAAGAAGATTAAACAAAATTCTCTGAACAATAAGACACTGAAAAAACAGTCTTGGAATAAAACTCACTGAAAACTGAAGAATGACTAAACATGAGTCACTTAACAAGGTTGAAATTTTTAGAAGCTGATTAGAAAACAAATGAACTGAATCACTTACTACACAGAGCGAACAGTCACTGTTCCAGAACGACAGAACAAGAGTCACTGAAGAAAAAGTCTCTGGACAAGAGTCATTAAACAAGATTGAATGAGTGTCAGTTAAAAAGAAACTCTGAACCATGAGTCACAGGAAAAGATTTTCTAACTTAACAAGAAATACGAAACAACTACTGAAAAAGAATTTTTAAACAAAACTCAATGAACAAGAGTCACTGAACAAGGTTGACTTAAAAAGAACTGATTCTTTGGCCACTGATTAGAAAGCAAATGAACTGAATCGCTTACAACACTGAGCGAACAGTCTTTGAATAAGAACGACAGAACAAGAGTCACTGAAGAATGAGTCACTGGGCAAAAATTACTGAGCAAAAGTCACTGAACAAGAGTTTTTAAACAAGATTCATTAGACTAGAGTCATTGAACAAGAGTCAAGTCAAAGTTCACTATACAGTCACTAAACAAAACTCTCTAAACAATAAGTCACTGAGCAAGAGTCACTAAACAAGAGCTACTAAACAAGAATGGCTGAACAAGACAAAAAAGAACAGTTATAGAATGAACTATCACTTACCCAAATTAAGTTTGCTCAAAGTTGATCAAAAGATGAACGTGATATTTCTTAAGTTATTGCAATACCAATGTTTAAACAAAAGAACGTTTTTGACAATTACAGTCGAAAAATGTTATGAAAAGTTGAAATTATAAAAATGAATTTGATCCTTTGTATTTGGCAGATCAAATTCTATTGATAAACGTTTCAAAAGAATGTTAACTCAAGATTTTAATAAGGGACCAATCAAGTATTTGAGCTATGTAATTGATCTGTTCGAAATGAGCTTAGATTAGATCAACAAAGCAACTTGATCAATCTTGTTCAACTTAAGTAGCTAATAGGGTTAGTAGCATATCCGAAGTTTGTTTAAATTTCTCGTATATAATGTAACTTCTGAATGACCACAATGTAGCGTCAGCTGCTCAAAGCAAAATTAGGTCCATAGCCTATTTACATAGATTCCAAAAATGTGAAGTAAAAATTTCAAAATTTCGAAATTTTTGTGAAAATTTAATGGTTGGAAATTTTCGACTGGTTAATAGAAGGTGTAGGCCAACCGGTTCAACAAATTGCGAAAACTTTAAAGATTTTATAATATGATGAGTGCAGCTTGTCATGAAGACGGGTAAGTCTTAAGCACGGTTCTGTCACCATGGAGATCCTTTAGGTGTGAACTGTGCTTATAAATTAATCGTGGCATGATTTTCCACTTGGTTGGGAGTAATGTTTGATTAACTTTATTACTATTTTTGATCCTTTTTCGTTTTTTTCTCGATTTAATGATTTTTCATTCAAAGAAGAATGAATTGAGCTTTTGCATTGATCTTGGCATGATTTACCACTCGGTTGATATTAACCATTTCCATTATTTCTAGTTTTAATACCTACTCTTTGGTAATGAGGAACAAAATCGGCCTAGCACTACTGTAAGATTCGAGTTTGAATTTCAGTGAAAGCTTTTAATAGTGGCGCCAAGCAAACTCCATGAAGTACTGTCCATAGCAGTTGAGTGAGCGAAAGAACAGATTAATGCTGTTGATGCTGATCAAAAATTGAATAAAAATCCTGAGGCCTGGTGTAAACAACCCAATTTCCAAGGGTGAACGTACCCTGTAATTGAAAAAATCGTGAGCCGGTCGGCTTTAGAATTTTTAGCAGCCTGAAACAATGAACTAACACTTCCAGTTTTTTACGTTTCAAATTTTGTTTATTTTTGCATATTTGCACTTCAAGTTTTAAATGAATTTATCAACTGGTAGTAAAACAGCGTGTCATTCATTACCATTTGATTGTGTGTTGATTATTCAAATATTAAAGTGGGCCAATGACCGACATATTTGCCAGCACGAGCGTTAGGATAAAAGTTTGTGCATAAAACTCGTCCCAGAACTTACACAGTGGACCACTAATTGACCTTGACAGTCATTCGACCCATAAAGCGCATTTTGCTGGCCAGTTTTAATCTTCAACTTCCGTCGAAAAACGATGACGCAGTTGTCCGAAATGCCCGAAAACAAAGTTCAAGCCTGAGTTAATTATGGCACTTGTAGATTTCTATAGTCGCTTTTCATATATCTGATAAAGTTCATTATCATCGCATCAGGCTTTTGTTTGCCGCTTAGAAGAGACACGAGGGGGGAAATCGTAGCTAAAGTCGTTTACTTTTAGCTTAAATTGCCTTTAATTGTACGTTTCTCTCTCTGTCTCTCTCTGTTTCTGTAATTAATTTGCATTTGAATCACTTTTTTAGAAAAAGTTGTACAGCTGTTTCTGGTACTTCTACTTGCACTTAGTCATAGCCCATAATCCAAACGTACGATCTAGCTTTTCCATTAATTAAGAATTCACGGGGAGCAAAAAAAAAACCATCTACTGTCCAATGCCACCCCAACGTGCGTTGACAAACGTGCGTTGAACCCCCCAACCGAGCACCGGCAAAAACGTAGATGAAGACCGCTCATCGCGGCAAAAATGTAAACATTTCCACATTTCAACACTTCCCCAATGATGCGTCGCCCCCGCCTGTGCCCTCCATGTACGTACAAGTAAATGCAGTCGCTGCAATTGAGGTCGCTTGGCCCATTCCCAATACCAACTAGCCGGTCACGTCAGGCGTTTCACTTGTTTTGGTAGTGAGGGTGTCACACAAATTGCTTATTGTTGAGGAAGTTGCGTGCGATGACATTTAAAAATAACTGACTAACTGGTTGACTGACTGATTGATTGATAGACCCAACCATAAAACATGATTTGATTGTCAAATTTTTGTTAAATGTTCCTCAAATTAAGTTGATAAAGATGGGCATGGTAAAGGCCATTAGAAAACCAGTTCAAGTCAAACGTTTGTGCCCTGAAATTGGTATAGCCCATGATAATACTAATCCGACTTTGTTCAAGATATTTACCCTCAGTTCTCGGTTCGTAACTATATGATAGAATGTAAAGTTTTGTTGGCTTATTTAAGAGTTTGTTAACAAAATTGAATTGTTTACTAAACTGAACAAGTAAGCACGTTCTATTTTAATTGTTTATTTATGTCCTGAGCTGTTCGGTATCTACACGATGTCAGGAGTTGGTCAAGGCCGGATTTTCTCAAACCAAGCACGAGAAGGATTGACTATGTGCGTCATTTGATGATCCAGTTTCTACACCTCTAGTACAAAATGATTTAAGCTCTCTGAATATTTGATGTGGCCTGAATAGTCTTCTCCTGAATTAGCCTAAGTGCAATATTATGACTTTCCACAAAACCAATCCGTATCTCTTCGAATACACCATTAATGAACCGTTAATATATACAATGTAGTACAATGTTCTCACTTCGAGAACAGTTTTTTGAGAACGTAAAAACTCTAATTGAGTTCATATTGTTCCATTTTTGAGAACTTGATTTGAGTTAATATTGTTCCGTTTTTACGAAAATTTTAAACTCATTTGGTTGATTTTGGACCAGGTGGGAGCCATTGGAAACGGAAGGGACTAAAAGATATACTCTGCTGCTTCTCCCCATCCATACATATATTCTTTAAGATCAGAGCTTGTACAACAAACTTTAACGACCCCACCTACTCCACCTGACTCGTTTGATTTAAGTAGTTCAGAAAAACTCAGAAAAATTTTATCGGGCTTGACTAGGACTTAACGCGCCACCACATTACGCCGTTCCACGCTTTTGCAGATTCACACCTAGAGGGCTACTTATACTTGGTTGGACTGACATGATCTCTGTTGAAAACCGGTGTTGTTGTTGCTTAAAGCAAATATTATCCGTTTGAAAACAACTTTACATCTCCCATTTACCGTCTTGTCCTTATTTTAAGTTAAAGGCAGCTCGTTTTCTGAACAGGTTTTTTCTCTCTGTGTACCATCCAAAATTGGGCCAGATTTCAGTTTGGGCGGCATAAATTCGAAAATTTAGTTAAAAAATTGCAATTTGGGGCATTTGATAGACATGAAGTGTACCCTCTCCAAAGCTATAAAAAGAGAATTCGTAATTCTTTTATTTTTGTATTTGGTTGTATGTAATATTAATAATAAAACATACAATAATAACAAGTAAGACAGTTGCAGTCGAGGAGCTTGACTTCGAAATACCCTGTACAATTGACAAACACACACATACACAAACAAACACACACGCACAAATACACTTAAACGCGCCCTCACATACGCGGGCGCAAGCTGCAACCAAGGCGTAATAAGCAAAGCGTGGTGGGAGGGGGAGTGCAAAAATTATTTCGTGAATAACTTCTGTGTTTTTTTGCTCAGATCTGATTGTGCGTTTCAGAATAGATAGATTAAGGGCCTAAGATTATATATATTAAGCGACGATGTTGTAACTTTAAATTGGAAATGCTTCCTTCTCCCTGTTACATACATTTGCACAACTTCATGATCCCCTTTTACCCATTTTTAATGGGTACAGGGTATAAAAATGTGTCAAAGCGAGGGTTGTCTAAAAGGTTCTTGGCCTCCAAAGTAGGGTCTTCCAAATTAAGGTGTGTTGATGGAAAACGGCAAATTTCAAGGTATGAAAAAATAAAATAAAATTTGTAAAAATGGCGACCAGAAGACAAAAAGAGGTTTTTATACCCTGTTCCCATTAAAAATGGGAAAAAGGGATCATAAAGTTGTGCAAATGTATGTAACAGGGAGAAGGAAGCATTTCCGTCCCCATAAAGTATATATATTCTTGATCAGCATCAACAGCCGTCGTCGTGTGTCCGTCTGTCTGTCTGTATGAACGCGTCGATCTCAGAGACTGTAAAAGATAGAGCCACAAGTTTTGGCATGTATATAGGTGTATACTGTACCCACATCGAGTTTGTTTCAGATTTGGAAAATTCCTCCTCCTCCATCTTTAAACAGCGAAAATCTGTCTTTTTATCTGTATAAACGCGTAAATCTCACAGACTATAAGAGGTAGAGCCACAAATTTTGTAGGTGTATACCGTACCCAGATAAAGTTTGCTTCTGGTTTGTCAAATTCCTCCTCTATCTTCTTCTAACCGCGAAAAACTGTCAGAGCTTCAATTTTTTAGTTTGAACCTAGTGCCTTAATATATATTCTGTGAGGCCCAACATCTATCTATTCTGTGTACCACAATGAGATCCGAGCAAAAACACCGAAGATATGTACATAAGTGCGCCTGCCCATTTATTGAAATAAATTTTAAAGTAAATGGAATAATGGAATTTTAAAGTAAATGGAATTCAAAGCTAAAGGAACCACATTACTTGGGACAGGGTATTTTGCTGTCGGGGCACTCGACTGCAACACTCTTACTTGTTTAATTTCTCTTTATTATGTTTTTTTAAATCTTGATTCCAGAGAGAGAGAGTAAGAGTCAGAGAGAGAGAGAGAGAGAGAGAGAGAGAGTGAGAGAGAGAGAAAGAGAGAGAGTGAGAGAGAGAGAGAGATACTTAGAGATGAGCGCAGCACCAGCATTGCTTTCAGTTTCTACTCCTGGTACAGAGTATGTTCTAGTCGGGCTTGACCGACTTTCTCACTTGTTCTTCTTCAGATTAAATGACAGATTTTAATCTCTTTGCCAGTTGTTCATCGAGAGTCAGCGAAGATACCACCATTGATGCATTTCTTATGCCAGCCATATAAGGCAGTGCTGGCCGCAGACATCTATCTAACCAGTCTTTGTTATTTTTCTCAAATTATATGTTATGTTATAATGGTTTTCTCTCCACTTCATTGTCAGTTTGGAATTGAAATTTTTGGATTCGCTTAGAAATTTTAACGCTTGACTATCGCTATAGTTGGACCTAGCAATAATATGGTTGTATATATACGAATCCACAGCAATATTTTTTTTAGAACTTCTATATGCCATACCAAAAATAACACAGGTGGTTCCACAATTTGGACATTTCACATCACAACACATTGTAGAATGAAGAAAGATTAGCTCTACGATAGTTGAATGTAATAGTAAAAATTATAAGTTGCAATATCACCTTTAATAAACACAAGTATACTGCACGAAACACATCGACAAGTTACCAGCACATATCTTTTAGGTAATACCAAAGACACTGCATATATAGATACAACAAACTTGTGTGTATATATATATAAAATTTTTCTCTCAGCCGTACAGCAAATTTAGAAAACGTATAGCTTAATTTCAATATATATATCCTCGTAAATTTTTGGTAGTACATGCCTTTGAAGTTAATTACAAACACTTAAGTTAATTTTTCATTTAATTTGATCAATTTTGCGAAATTTAGCAGCAGTCACACAAAAAAAGCGCTGGTGCAAACATATGTTAGTTTGATGACTCCCAGCTGTGCGAATATTGAGAGCAAAAGAAAAAGATATATTAGTTATCGATTACGAAACGAAATTGGCGCAAATATTTATTTTGAAAATTCAATTAATCGGAGCTAATCTGGCCGTTTTTCCCACTGGATTCTGGATCTAGATTTAAATTACTCTTTTGTATGGTACAATTCAATTTCCATCGATTTAATATTCTTCAGTTCAAATCCGGTTAAAATTGTAAGCAAATGTCTAAAAATTTTGTAATAAAATTTTCCAACCTACCCCAATGAATTTGCTGTCGAACTATAATTATATCAAAACGATGACGCAAGACCCGACGGGGCCCCACAAAAATTAAGTTCATTTAGATTTTGCTTTTATTACGATTTTGGCCAATAAATCTCTAAGCTCACAAAATTCTCAACAATCTATTTGCGTACTCCATAAATCTTACATTCATATAAAATTAGTTTTACACATTTAGACGGGGGAGTACACTTGTAATAACATTTTGTTAATATTGCTTAGTCTTTTGCTATTTGAGTATGACCTGCTCAAAGTTTATTTTATGACCAAAGGTTTTTAATGGCAGCTAAATGATTTAGTGATCCGAAACTTCCCCTAACTATATTGTGACCTTAAACATAGTAACTTTTCGGTTCTTTTTGAGGAATTGTGCAATAATGTAGCTATTTTAAGACAGTTGCAAACGAGTCATAAACAGTTTCTCGAGTTTATTTCATATTTTTGTTGACCATGTAATCAATAGAAAGAGTGACTGTACTAAAAAATGTTAAGGGTAAGATTTAGCTAAGAAGTGTCAAGACTCTTAATCAAAGTGACCAATCGTGGCGCACGAAGCTGATTAAAACTAGAAACCGAACACATAAACATTTGTCAGTTCTATATACATAAAGTGATAAGACATTGGTGGTGATCATTGATCTGCAACCGAAACCATAATAGTTAGAAACTTTAAAAATCTTCGGTCGAGTCAGACCATGATTCGAACCCACGGCTGCTGACATGGGCGGCTGACTCTTTCCCCTCGCGCCACCCTGTCAATTTTCAGTTCGGTGGCAGGCCACTTATAATTATGAAGCGCTCAGTCCACAAGGCATATTTCTTTTGTTTTTGTAATAAGTAGTAATCTATTACAAAGATAAAGATGCTCAAATAAATGCTAAATTGTTTGAATGGAATTTTAATATCCCTATACTTGCGATACTTAGTCCTTGGTTCCTCCCAGGGGGGCAAAAACATTTCGTTATTCACACGTAGACGACCCGAACGCTTGCCGAGCCGTCATTCGCTCGCAAGAGTTCGAAGCGATTAGGTTTTTAGACACCAATACTCTCTCACTTTTTGGCCTCGCTCTATATTCATAAAAAGAGAGTGTACTGACTGGCTGACTGACTGATTCACTGACTCAATGGCAATCATCGCACAGCCTAAACGGTAAGAGATATAGGGCTGTAGTTTGGAGAGGAGTTCTCTTAGTGGGGAAGGTGCGTACTAACACGGAGCCCACGAGGAAAATGGACGAAAAATTATTCTCTCAGAAAACTATTTTTCTTCCGATCGGCCTTAACCTCCGTTTGTAAGGTACGAAATAGTTCGAAATGTGATTTTCTGATGTTGGAAAATTTTACCCAAAGGTCGGAAAATTCTGCATAAAAAAGTATTTTTCATTCGATTGGCTTGAAACTCGGTTTGTACGGACAGAATACGAATACGTCAATGTCGGAAAATCCGCCCCCAGGTTGGCTTAAAACTCGGTTTGTATAGATATAATACGAATTAATTTAAAAGCGACTTTTCAAAGTCGGAAAATTTGACCCGACTGCGAGAAGTAAACTATTTATCATCCGATTGGCTTGAAGCTCGGTTTCAATTAATGAAATAGAAAAACGCGAATTTCCAATGTCGGAAAATCTGATCCCCGCGAGTGAAAATGCGCTGAAAATTCTGCATGCAAGAAAACTTTTATTCATCTGATTGGCTTAAACCTTAAAATACGAATTAATTTGAAGCATGATTTTCCAATGACGGAAAATTCCAGGAAAATTCTACATGGAAAATAACTATTTTTCATCCGATTGACTTGAGACTCTGTTTGTAAGGATAAAATGCGCAATAATTTGAAGTGTGATTTTCCAATGATGGAAAATTCGACCACGTTCTGATATTGGTTCTATACTGCTAAAGGCGCAGCGAAGCGCGACGGGTTATGTGCTAGTCTTATATAAAATTCTTAGAGCTGACTTAGCTATGTGAAGGAGTAATTTTTAAGCAACTTTCTTTTTGGTCATACTGTTTTTGGCAGCTGAGCTGTTTTTGTGTCACTTGTTACTGTCAAACATGCTCAGTTTGGTCTATAATAAAACAATGAACTGACTTCGAATCTGATTAGTATATGAAAGGGACTTGAGTAAGATCTGGGGTCTGAATGGGGTCTTGTTGGGATATGGGTGGGTTTGAGGTGGGACTTGGGCGGGATTCTAAGTGGTATCTGGGTAGGATCTGGGTGGGAACTAGTTGGGATCTAAGTGGGAACTGGTAGGGATCTGGGTGGGATTTGAATGGGATATGGGTGGAATATATGTGGGATGTGGGTGGGATCTGGATGGGATCTGGCTGGGATGGCAAAGGATCTGTGTGGGATTTGGGCGGGATCTGGGTGGGATATGGGTCCACACAATAATCAAGACTTCCTGAAAAAGTGATCTTGTTGCTGGTATTTTTACTCCCTGCTAGTTTTCTTCTTTCTAAAGCAGGGTTCCCAAACAGAGAGCGCAAAAACGTGACTGTGTCTCTGTCTAACACACAATGAAGTATGACTTCGGCAAGCATTCGGCAAGTAAGTTCGTGCCGCCGGGGCTATCGCTGGGGAACTCATGTTCTCAAGAGTGCCTGTGCTGATTTATATTCCATTAAGAGAGCTTGTGATTTGAAAATATGTTTGACATAAAAGCCTCATAACGACACTCACACCTTTTCTTTGTGGGGCTATGTTAAAGCTCATTTCTATAGCGAAGAGACCGCAACAGTTGATGCACTGGAAGCCAATATTGAAGAATTTATTCGTAACATTCCGACATGCAGATATGTGAAAGTATGCCAAATATTACGGTCAACATTTATATGAAATCATTTTTAAACATTAAATTATCGATCTGTTTCAGAATTTGATCAAATCCGAAAGCTGCTAAAAAATCAGCCTTTATTGAAATATGGAAGTAACATTTTTTTCAATAATTTCCACAAAACATCAATCACATTATCTAGTATTCTTTTTTCACATCCTGCTGATAATTTAATTAAATAATAAGCTGATTTCTATCCCTTGTGATTTGGTAGGAAAATTGGATTGAAAATTGGTTGATTAATTTTATCATTATTAATTTGTTTTGCTGAGAAATGTAACCGTTAGGTGAGCTGTTAATAAAACAAATAGAAAATTGTTACACTAACTACATATTATAATAATTTTTCACTTTTTTTTTGTGTAGATTCGTGCTTCGTGTGTTTTTTTTTTTTTTGCTCATTTCCGGCAAATGACAAAACTTTTCACACAACAGAGAGCACACACACACAGTGCGACAGAGCCCCAAATTGCCCATTACGTTATTAATTGCATGTCTATCGCAGAGATACAGATATGTACATACATTCATAGGTACATCTGAGTGGATGAAGGGGATATACCGGGGCTTTAGTTCAAGTCTAAATTGAAAATAATTAAATACAATTAGCAGGCTAAAAAAAAAAAAAAAAAAAAATCAAGAAAAACACACACATTTTTTGTTTAGGATTTATTTATGCACAATTCAATGATAAAAATGAAGAGCTAAAAATAGCGGAAAGTTTACTTCAACGCAACGAAGATGAGATACCCTTGCGGGTGTATGGACTTAGAGTCAACAGAGACAGCAGCATAGCTTTAGCTTTTAAGGAACTAACACAAAAAAGAGACACGAATGCTGCTGAGTTGCAGCATTCTTGTTTAGGTACCATTCCTTTTTACCTTCTTTTACAATTTTGTATACTTAATAATATTTCTTAGCCAAGACGATCATTATGAATTTGGCATGATTGTTAGCCTCAAACATAATTGCATAATTAGTAATCAAAAATGTGCATAAAAAACTGCAAGCAATTCATGACTTTTCAGCAAACAGCTTAATTGTCTTTTGGACAACAAAAAAAACAACAAGCCCCAGACTTAATTATTTCTTAAGCCTCCAAGTCTCAAGGAAGGGCGCTGAAACAGCATCAACATTATCAATTTTATATATTTAGCCATAAATATTCTATGTGCTTGCAGCTACAAAAGGGGATCGGGAATGTTTAATATCTCTCAATTTTATTTCATACACAAGGCCAACTTAGCACTATTTCGGTTTTTATCGTTTGTGAAAGTTAAGACAAAGATTTTATTTTTTTGCAAAGTGGTAAATGCTTTTGTTTGAGTAAGAGGGAGCAATTATCTTCTATCTGAATTCTATCTCAACTCAAAAGAGTTTCAATTACATTCATAAAATCCGGTTTGGTCTTATTATAATATGGTCACAATGTTCGTAGAGTATATATCTGTGACAATTGGGAGTATCAGCACTTTTAAATTTTAAATTATTTTGTGAAAAAAGTGTTTGATCGGAAAGTGAAAATTTCATACAGATTGAAAGCCTTATTGCTTTAAGTATAGAAATACTTTAGAAAGATCCATTTTTAATTTCTGTAATTTATGTTTAGCTGGCTTACAACTGTCAACTTTCAACTTACAACTTAAAGAGCAGGTTGCCTATTCTACAGTGTATACAGTACTGTTTCAACAACCTCTCGGCTTAATCATCAGTAGGCTTTTTGCTAAAGCAGATAATTTTGATTAGGGATTACCGATTTACTATTCGCGATTGCTGCTGAGTCCCCGCTGAATGGAATTGGACAATTTTTGGATATGTTTTGAGGAAGTATTTAAACAACAAATTCTATTTTGTTTAAAACCTGAATCTGATGGGAATTTGGACTTATTGCTTTTTCTAACACGATTTTTCAGTGATTCTATACGTTTCTCAATGTGGTACTATTTTTGATGCATGACGAGGTAGGGACACTTCCCCCTTATTACTAGATGTACCACAACAACTTGTCCAACTATTAAAAGTCCCTACAACAAATATTTTCTTTTCAAATTTTTGTTTCACTAGAACTACTTTTTTGGCCTTTCGTTGCTGTGGCAGCTACATATATGCTATAGTCATGCGATTTGGATCAATCTTAACAGATTTGTGTGGTAGGATTGTAACATTAATCAGTAAAAGGTTTGAATGAAAATTAAAAACGAGAGCATAAGTTAAAGTCGGCTCTAACCGACTTCGATGTACCCGTTACTCATGAAAAAACATGTTGAACAGTGTTCCTGCGTTCCTTAGGATGACCATCCGAAAAGTATGCAACATTTTTTTAGGGTGGGAGGGGGGATTGCGGGGGGCCTTGTTCACTTTTTTGCTCATAACTTGAGAACCGTTCATCTGATTTTTATCATTTCTTCGATTCAATTTGCCAATTACTAACTATCTCTTGAAGGTTTAAATCATCAATCTACAAAACTGTAGGAGATATAACGTTTTTTCCAAATTGCGGGGGCGGGAGGGGGCGTGGCCAAAATTTGAAACAAACTAGATCTGCGTGCAGATAAAAGAAGCATTTGTCCGATACATGTCAAACCTCTATCTCTTACCATCTCTGAGATCTAGGTGTTTTTACAGACGGTCTGACAGTCAGACAGACAGACGGACATGTCTGTATATACCTTATATGGTCGGAATTATTCCTTCTGCCTGTTACATACATTTGCACGATATTAGTATACCCTTTTTACTCTACGAGTAGCGGGTATAAAAAGGTTTTTCCCACAAACATTTTTTCAGACCTATCTTTTGTATCGCAGCTATACCATATAAATGGTTGTCCGATTTCGACAAATCTTATTGAAATAATATGTGAAATCATTGAAAACTTATAAATACGATGGTTGGGAGCGATAGCATTGAAAACAATAGTTTTTCTCACTAAAACTTGTTTTTCAACCGATCGTTCCTATGGCAGCTATATGCTATAGTCATCCGATCCGGCCGGTTCCGACAAATGAGCAGAGTAGAAGTTTGGTTAAGATAGCTTTTAAACTGACGTAGCATAGAAACAGACGGACAGACGGACTAACGGACATTTCTATATCAGCTCAGCTCGTGATGCTGATCAAGAATATATATTTTTATGTAGTCGTAGATGCTTTCTTCTGTGCGTTACAAACATCCGGAAAATTTCAATATACCCTCTCCAAGGGTATAATTAATTTAAATATAAAATGTTTAATTTTTGAATTTTTTTACCCCACATGAATACAAATAAACACAGCGACAAGCGGCCGAGACACGTGGAAGAAAAAGAAGGTTAGGAAGATCAAACACATCAAACATTGCGGTTAAAAAATTGGCCTACCACAAGACACGCTACGAGGAATTTCGTTCTAAATTATTTAGCTTATCATTCTGCTTTTTAATAAAATTAGTCTTCTTCAACCACTTTGACCATTGATTTCTTCAAAACATGACGTACTGGAGAAATTTTGAAGTTACAACTTTTATTTAGCTTGGAAACTACTCGATTTTAGTATCATGCCCGCCTGGACATAATATTAGTTGAACTGTTTTATTTGATCTATTTGTTTCCTAGGCCAAGGTCCCACAGACAAATAAAACAGCATCTTTAACAAATTCCTGCGTGCCTACTCATGCAGATTTAGAGATGGTATGATAAAGCCGTATCTTAGTTTCCATTTCCAAGATATTCGCGAAAAACTAATTTTCCGTTGGCCACACTAAGCGTTAGTTTCTAATTTTTTAAAGCGGTAGCTTTAAAGACCTCTATCAATCATAAGGGGTTAAAGAAGTAAAAAGCCCCTAAAGCGGGTTTTGACTTGTTTTAGAAAATAGCAAGAATCTGCGAATTGGGCAAAACATTTTTAGGAGAACTTGAAATTAAAAATTGTTTATTTCCCAGGTTATCTTTAATTATACCCTTGCCAAGGGTATTATAATTTTGCCCAGAAGTTTGCAACGCATAGAAATATTCATTTCCGACCCTATAAACTATATATATTCTTGATCAGGGCGACGAGCTGAGTCGATTGAGCTTTGTCCGTCCGTCTGTTTCTACGCAAACTAGTCTCTCAGTTTTAAAGCTATTGAGCTGAAACTTTGCACAGAGTCTTCTTTTTACTGCAAACTGCTAAAATGTTGGAACCGATCGGATCGGATGACTATATTTTATAGCTGCCATAGAAACGATCGGTCGAAAAGTGGGTTTTATTTAAAAAAATTTTTTGTTTTAATGCTGACCTTGGTAAACTCTGATGTATTAAAACATTTGCAAGGGTATAAAAACTTAGGCAAAGACAAAGTTCTCGTTTTTTTAATCTTTGTAACCTCAGAAATATTTTGCAGTCCAAAAAATCAATGCAAGCGTAAACAATTTGCCCCAAATTCTAGTAAAAAAATATCGTTATCCATAATACTGTGGAGTTTGATTCATGACCAAATGGGTTCAGAATCGGTTTGGTCATTGTACCCCTTGGATCATTGGAAACCATGAAAAATAAAAAAATTTTTTTTTTCACTCAGACTTATTCTCCGAACTTTCAATTGAAACATTTCTGAGATGAACTTTAAAAAAAGTAGCTCAATATTTTGAATAGATAGTTTAGCTATTTGGTATTCTATATCTGATTTAAGGGTATCAAAATTGTCGTGAAACACACACACACGCACTTACCGGAATTCGCATTAATTCCGGCAACAAAAACGACGCAACGAAAACAAAACACAAAACACTAATTTGGCCAATCAAAACAAAAACAAAGCAAATTTTCTATAAAAAAAAACACAAAAAAATTTGAAAAAAAAAGTCAAAAATACATTTTCAATGAAATCGTTTAACTAATAATTAAATTAATTGCAGTTTTAATACATATAAATAAAAAGAAAAAAAATTTGACATGCAACAACAATAGAAAATACTGAGAAATTGTCAAACAAAAGCCCACGCACACACACACTTGCACAGAGACACACACACACACACACACACATACACTCGGTGTGTGAAGGAGAGAGAAAGCTAAGAGTGATGGTGCGGTAAGGGGGTGGAGGGGTAGACCAATGAGCGCAAATAAATTTCACGACAAACGCAAATTTGATTTAATTTACATGTCTTTAATGAAATTAGTAAAAAAAAAAAACAACAGCAACAACACACTCACACACACACACACACAGCGTAGTTGCTAGGAAAACTCACTTTCTCGTACTTTGATTTTCTGGTTCAACCTGCAAAACTATTTTTTATTTTCCAAGCCAGGATTTCGAGTGCGGTTTTTTTGCTGTTGGTTTTTGCCACTACAACCACATGTTGTTGTTGCTAATCCGGGGATCACTTGCACAACTAAAACAACTTAAAAAAACTTATAGTAATAAAACGCCTGCTGCTAGTTAAACGAGCTTCTGCTTTGACTGTGTCTAAACCAGCGACGTTGAGCTGAACTCAGCGACTAAAATTCGAATTGAATTTGATGAGTGCCACCACCGACGCCGCACGGGCTGCGGCTCCGGCTCTGCCTCTGGGCACTGGCTCTGTCTCCCACATTCGTGTGTGCAACGATCGTCAGCCGCAGTAGCAGCAGCGACGCCCGCGTACGATAAGCGCGTTTAACTATGCCAAAAAAAAAACGGTATCAACAAAATCGCGTTAAATGTAAGAAACCAATCCCCTTAAATCGCTTTCCCATCTCCATCTCCATCCACTGATCCATCTGCATTCAATTAATTGCGATCTACGTCAATTTGCTATTCCAATTTTTGGCTGGTTTTTTTTCTGCTTTGTCATTTCTGTGCAAATATCGTTAGCACTTTTTTTTTGTGTTGGTCTAAAATGTAACTCAAGGGTTTTGTTGCTTCACCTTGTTATCAAGTGGTGCCTAACACGTGCATCCCCCCACTCCACCCTCTGTGCATTAAACAATGCAAAAAAGAGAGAGGCATCCGCTGAAAAGTATTGTTCAAGCAAGTTAATAATACAAAACACATTTACGCTGGAAAAATATGTTCAGAAAGATTACAAGAATAAGCACGTCCAACAAAAGCCAGGGTATAACACTGTAAACGGAACTGGAACCACTCAGCGAAATCATTTGTTTTAAAAAATTTTACAAAAAAAATTCATTATTGTTAATTAAAAGTCATTTCCGAAGCAATTTTTTGATTACTTGAAAGTAATTGTGATGGTAATTAAACTTTTAATTACAAAATAGGAATTCAGGCTGCTAATTTGTAGGAACCGACCGGATCGGATGACTATATTTTACAGCTGCCATAGGAAGCCTTGGTAAAATCCGAATCCGAAAAACCGAAACTGTAACCTTTAACAGCTAAAAAAACATTTTAAAATTTATAATCGAAACCGTAACCAAAAAAATGTTTTCTTATAACCTTATGCAGTTTGACAGACACGCTGAACTGAAGCTGAAAGACATCCGAGCAGCGATAGGAAGCACATGGAATACTCTTCTGAGCCGTAAAAATGTCAGTCCCAGCACCAAATATAGGATATACCAGGCGACTGCCAAGGCGATAACGTGCTACTCATCACAAGTATGGGGATGTTTTCAATGCGAAGACGTTGAGCGCAGTCTACGGTTTTTCATAAAACGGATTTTCCATCTACCGCAAAACACACCAAACTATGCGATACATTTAGAGACTGGTTTGCCTCCCTTATTCACCTACACTCTGCAATTACATTTCTGTTACTTCAAAAAAATATTCGACATGCCTGCACAAAGATATCCGAAAATAATTGCAAAGCACCTGCTTGCGACCCAGTCGCAACAGTTTCGCCAGTGGATAAGTTTGGTACAGGAGTTCGGGACTGTGATGTCTCTGGAAAATCCGAATCATTGGGAAACACAACAAGCCAGGCTAATACAAAGTAGGTATAGAATGTACGATGCGGCAAAGATGGGAAACTGAAGCGAGACAGAGCGTTGCGAGAGAGAATCTTAACTACAGACCGCATCATCAAACCGAAGACAGTCTTTGCACATTGTGCAATCTGAGAGAACGGGAAGACACTCTGCACTTTGTTGGAAGATGCCCAATACTGCAAGAACTGAGGATGGCCTACATGGGAATACCAAGACTGACTAAGGAGGAATGCTATACGATGCTTAACGGAAGGAACTGGATGAATTTGGCTCTATACATTAGAGACGCGCTAAAATATAGGGACCAAATTATATGCGAAATTCTGCTATCTTTTTATCTTCTATCTTGTTGCCTTTAGGATATTAATTTTAAAAAAATTTTGTGTAATTGTATGTACTACTAATATTAAGAGAAAAAGAATACATGTACTATCTAAGAAGCAAAATGGCTTTAGGCCTACGGCAAATCGCCATGCCTATAATGAGCCAAAATAAAGCTACCTTATAACCAAAACCTTTAACCTTTATTATCTTAACTGGTTATCAGTACCTTTAATTAATTTCGGTTTTTAATCTACTAATAAAAGTTACGATCTATTCTCTATTGAAACTTGTATTTATTCACCAAATTTGGCTGATTATCTAGTATTCGCCGCTTTGTTGCTAATGGAAAGAAGCAATGCAGCTACCCTAAATCTGTACCTTCCTTATCATACCTTATATTTATTTTGACGCCGGTAAAGCACCGTACGGAACACTCCAAACTGTTTGGGCGCACAAAAAAGACATTCATTGTTGCGTGTGGAACCTAAAAGCAAATTAGTGTGTTAAGATGCAAAAACCGCCAAAAAATGCCAAAAATGGGATTTTTAAGTTAATCTAACACGGTTTTCAAATGCGATTTGCTTATGAAAATTGATGAGAATTTAAAATTATCAATAACAAAATACAGATTATGAAATACGGATAGTAAAGGGTGTAGCCAGGGGGCACCTCTCCCGCACAAATCGTATTGGAAGAGAGATGAGGATGAGAATGCCAGAAGCATCCCTCAATGTTTAAGTTGCTTTATTTGAGGAGTTGCGCTATGAGTATTCTGATATTGCAAAGACAGATTCTAAGATCTAATGTACTTCACACAGAATGGCATCAATAGATACACGCAATGAAAAGTGCATACGAATCAATGAGCCTGGCTGGTGGCTCCCAACTAGCACCCCCAGCAGACCAGAGTCTCCCAGATAGCCATTTGAAAAGCAAACAGTTGGACTTGACAATTCCGGTTGATATTCACTTCGAGACTCAATTCAAAACTCAGCAAGCCCCAGGCTTGGTTCAGAGGGTAAGGACTGGGGTCAGCACAGTTGTCACGCCCGTAATGCCCCTTTCGGAACGTACCTTCCCACAACAGATCGAGACAAATCTTCCAAATGAGCGCCAACAGTTTTACTTACCTCTTCGAATTGCTGAAACATCACTTGGTGCCAAAACGAAACATCCTCTTCAGCCGCAATACGTTGCTGCTTTTATCCCGGACATGGTTGTTGCAGATCTTTGTGGACTGCTGCTGGAGGCTCTTAACTGCATCAAAATTATATTTATTGGTGAGGTTCCAAATACATATCTTTGCCTCAACGTAATTAATCAGCGCAATTTGTTCTTCCTCATAAAGGCTCTTCAAATTATTCTTACGCACACCCTTCATTTCGAACCTTTCTTTGCTTCTGGGCGTCAAAAAAAATCATTTTAATTACTTTGGGAGCCCAAAAAAGGCTCGAACAGCTGCTAATACCATCCACATATTCAGAGTTCGACGTTCGAGTTCGATGTTCGTGTGGATCGACGTTTCGTTTGTCTCCGTACACACCGTAAAACATCTGACGTCAAACGTTTTGCGTGTGGTTTTACAACGTTTTAATGAGAACTCCGTTATGTGCTTTAATACGAAACGGCAATATCAATATCAATCTCGAAATGCAGATTACTTTGTTGTTTTAGCGTCCGTTTGCTTGTCTATTTTTGTTTCTATCTACAAGTTCATACCAATAAAGGGGTCCCCCCACACAGCTCTATACTTTGTCATATGTAAATCAGGAAGTAATTCTGGTATAACAGAAATTATTAAACCAAACTAGGTTTGAACTTCACGTTGTTCCCGATTTAAATAGAAAACTATTAAAATTTAGACATAAGTCGAGGATCATTTAGCAAATTCTTAGACTGACTAAAATCTTTCTAGATAGTTGAATGCATATTTCACAAATAAATTCAACTAATTAATAGTTCAGACTTTTTAATGCATAATTTTTGGGGTTCGGAACTCGTTCAGTTTCAACTTAGGTTAAGGGGATCTATAAAAATCGGAATTACTTGGACAAGGTCCTAGATGAACAGAGCAACAAATATATAAAAATTAAAATAAATAAAATTTTAAAGACCGCAGAAAAAAATGTCTAAAATTTAGACTTCATTCGCCCCTTGGCAAAAATCTATCTACGCAATGTATAGTAAAAAGAGACTCTGAAAAAATGTTCAGTCTGATAGTTTTAAAACTGAGACTCAAGAAATATGCAAACCATGGTCTCTTGCACAGTCAACCTCATTTAAAAATATCCTCAGCTCCTGGAACTAAGACAGTTACTTCACAAAGAAGGATGATTTTTTATTTTCAAGAAAATAATTCTTTTTCTATGATTGAAATATTTTAGCAAGTTGAAAGTTGAAAAAATCAAAACAAAATAAAACGAAAAATCTAATTAACTAAAAGTATTCTCACTGATATATTCATTCAGGGTATTCACTAGTCCTCGTGAAATGGTGAATGGTAGATTAGCCAAAGACCAGCTACTTAACGACCCTCTATGATTCATTGTAGTAATTGTTGTAGTAAAACAGCTGTTTTTGACGACCTGTGTATGTTTCTGATATTTAAGAATCAAGGCTGAATATTTACGACGAATTTCAGACGCTTCAGTGGCGTAGAGAGTTGTTAGCAAAACTAATTAACAAGCACTAGAAGCTGGTAAACTATCGATTTTGCTTTCAAGGTATCGAATTTCTATTTCGACTGTTTTCCCCACTATCGATAGTTAGTTTTTATACTCTGTACCAAAGGTACACAAAATAGAAACGAAATAAATATAAATGGAGAATAATTATCTAAGCTTGAATAATAAAAATAAAATTCGGAAATAAATAACATCAATATTTTTTACATTTTAAATTCGACTAATAAATAGTATTTTTGATTTATATGTAAAAAAATCGTTAAAAATGATAGCGGTTGATGAAAATGTAAAAAATTTAATAATTAATACTTTATGAGAATAAAAACAAAAATCATAAATAATTATTATTTTTTGATTTTTAGAGCGAAGCACTTTTACGGACGTCAGACTGGGGAGTAAGTCTTGAAAAATTTTATCTTTGCGACAGATTCTTTTGGGTGATGTCTTTGATTTTGTATTTTGTATTTGCAAAAACAGCTGCTTTTACCATTACCGCGTAGTAGCAGGTGGGTTGTGTGTGGAGTGGGATAATGTGAGGTGGATGTGGGGGAGAGGTGATGGGTATTCGTAGAGACCTGGTGGGGATCATGTGAAGATTTGGTGAGGATCTGGTGGGGTTCTGGTGGTGATGTGGTGCGGTTTTGGTGGTTATCTGGTAGGGACCTGGTGAGCTCTGGCTTGTATCTGGTAAGGATCGTGTGGGGATCTGGTGGGGATCTGGTGGGGATCTGGTGGGGATCTGGTGGAGATCTGGTGGGGATCTTGTGGGGATCTGTTGAGGATTTGGTGGGGATCTAAATTAAATAACTCATAGTAGTCGTCTTCCACTATTTTTCATTCGATCAACGCCAACTATTTATAAATGACAAACAAATATATGATAATAGGCAACACTGCGTACGAGTTATATAAATAAATTTTTGAGTCTATTCGCGCCCGTTAAAACTCTACTTTTTTACTGATGTTTTTATTTTATTTATATACATCAAAAAATATTAGATATGGGGGTGAGAGCATGGCCTCAACCTAATGTACATATGTGTTTGCCCCATATCGGCCATTCTGTATTAGTGGGGTAGCAAACATAACCAGATATTAAAATCGAAACGAATAACGGGGTTACCGCTTACTCCTTCGGCCGATCGCTGTTTGGGAGGTGGGGATCTGGTGGGGATCTGGTGGGGATCGGGTGGGGATCTGGTGGCGATCAGGTGGGGATCTGATGGGGATCTGGTGGGTATGCGGGAAGTGGGGGTTGAAAGAGTGGCTGCATTGAGGGCAAGTTGTGAATTCTGTGCTATAAACTATAATGTTCTTTGTTTCACATTGCCTTAACAGTGAATTAACAGTGATTTGACAGAGACTTAACAGTGACTTTACAGTTACTGAACAGTGGCTTAACAGTGTCTTAACAGTGACTTAACAGTTCCTTAACAGTGACTTAAAGTGGACCCAACAGTGACTTAACAGTGACTTGACAGTGACCTAATTTTTATTATTTAACATTTATTTATACAGAATCCAAATGTGTATTTTGCCATTACTTAATTCGGATACATCGTAAAGAGCTTCGCTCGTACCGTGCGTCTCATGGCACTCACTCTTTTTTATTTAATAAGGAGTTATTTGTTTGATCCCTGATCTTAACAAAAATTTGGGACTATACAATCAATAGTATTGTATGTATATTTTCTCAAAAACGTTGAAAATATCGATTGGGGCTTCAATCGATAGTTTGCTGGCGCCACTACATAATTTGGGAAACTGTCGAATATGTAGCACCACTACTGTGAGCATTTTGAAACTGACAAATAAATGGCGCCACTACTGTAACCATTTCAAAACTGATCTTTGCTTGAAACTGACTTATATGTGTTAACCAGCTATCTTCAAAACTGAGGGGGATGTGACGATTTATCCAAATTGAAAATCGGGAGGGGTTTACTCCATTTCACGAAGCGGTTGAATTGTGTTCGCTAACTCAAACAAAATTTAATTGGAAAAACCCCCAACATTTCATTCATATTTGGAAGTTAAGAGTCTTGATATCTTGAATATAGTATTTGAGCTCAAAAATAGTAATTTTAAAGGATATTTTACTTAAAAATTAAATTTAAATTTTGAACTAATTTTAAGAAAGTCATTAGAAAAATTCGCCCTAGTTTCAGAAAAATACCTTAAATTCTTCTTTTTAGAAAGTTTTTCATTAAACATTTTCTTTATGGCCTATCTTAGGAAATTCTTGGAAATTTTTTGTGTTAATTAGAACATATTTCTAGATAGCAGAAGCAACCAGGATTTTCTTAAGGTCATGGCTCATTAGATAGATTATAGATAGATCTAGAAAAACTTGTATAATTTTGATCCAAAACCCATTTTTGACTATTTTTGCTCCGGACAAACCTGATAAGAAGTATATCTGTTCCCATATCTTAAATCGGTGCGATCACATAGACGGACTGAACAAGAATATATATACGGGTCGTAGGGACGAAAATGAATCCTTTTCTCTGTTATACTCTTGGTACAAGGCGTCAGGCCACTTCGATACCAAGTACCGTTGAACATTTCAAGTTTTTACACTTGAGATTTTTACTACCAATATTTTTAAACATTTTTCCCCAGTGATTTCTTGTTGTTTGCCATTTAAATGCCCAAATTGTACTTAACAAACATCTCGACAAAACTACAATTCCCTCTGGAAGAGTATAACAAAACTATTTTTACCTTTAAAATGCAATCTTTTAAATCAAGAATTGTTAATTTGTGGTATATTTGATTAATTTAATCAAATTTAAGCAGCAGCGGGCATTTAAATATAACTAACATATGAACATATGCATATCTTACCGGAAAGATCAGTTGGAACGAGCACTTGCAAGGGTACAAAACAGAAAATCTTGTGTGTGTGTGTGTTTGGCCTTCTCGTTTATTGATTAATTGATTTATAGATTTTAAAGTCAAATGTGATGGCAAAGATGCTGCTGCTCTCAAAGTCCTTCCTCAATGTCTGACTGGTTGCCCCTGTAGAAATCGGCCCTAAGTCACATTTTTTAGTGAAAACATAATTCTAAATATTTTCGTTTTTTCTTTGAGTGTACAAACAGCTTGATATATAAAATACTTATTTTAGTTCCCTACAAACTTGTATATAAACTGGAAAAACCATGAACAATTTCTCCCTCATTGCAGGCTTTATAGAAAGCGAAAGTGATGTGACGATCGAGCATCTGGCCAATTGACGTATTTTTTTTCTGATTTATCGACACTTAATCGCCTCGTTAATCGCTTTGTAGCCACTCCCCCAGACACGCCCCCTCCTCCCACGTTGGCAACTGAACTGCTGACAACTGTCAGCAATATTCCATTGTCTAGCGATCTACTACGTACAGTTTCCATTTGGATTATGCTGAACAAAACTGCAATTGAAAATTTACATAAAACTTTGCCATGGGTAAACAAAGTTGGCACAAAACGTCTGAAACGTGTGGCGCGGGCGAGGGGGGGTGTGCAAACATAATTACAATTGAAAATTAATTAACAACTGCAACGGCCAACACGTTCCAAGCCACCAAACAAAGCGCACATTTTTTTTGCATTTCCATATTTCATGGCATCAAATTACCAAATAACTAAATTATTATAATATTTATGATGTCCGATGCGGATGGAAGGGGTGGAGTGGTTCTGTAGGGCTCTTTCGTTACAGTTGAGCAAAGACGAGACCGAGGGAGAATCATCGGTGGAAACTGGCTTTAAGTTTTTGCGGTCTTTGCGGCATTGCGGCTTTGTAAGTCAAGGGCAAGGGAGGCGTGACCATGGGGCGTGCATCGAACTCCCGCCATCCCCAATTAACACCAAGTGCAATAATTATGGTTAATGGCAAATTGCTGGCCAAACAGCGATTAAATTTAGAAAATTATTACATCCCACGACACTTCATTTCGCCCAGCACGAACGAACATCAATCATATTCAAATGGAACGTGATCAAATCCTTTTCAATTATGCATTGTGAGGTGTACTTTGGAAAAGCCAGTTTGGGAAATACGCGGGTAAAAACGAATACAAATGAAACCGTTTGCTTTCTTTCTCATTTTGTGGCGGTGACAATTTTTATTAGGAAATATATCTATATTTAAGGCCCATGTTTTGTCAACACTTTCACCCGTTCACTTCGATCACCTCGACAAATTGATTAATTGGATTCTCTAATTGACATCATTTTATGCCATTTTGCATATTTTTATTTGATCGGTGATAATTTTGCTAGTTTTTATGCTCTGCTCATTAGACGAAAACAAACAAACAAACAAATAAGCGAACAAAAGGTAAACAAAATGTTAAACATTAAAAAACCAAAACAATTTGTTGCCCCTAATGAACTGGTCTTAAATAAAAACGAGTTATACGTACTTCTGGCTTGGAAAAAGGGAAAAGAGATTGACAATTTGAGTAAGTACGACTCTCGATTGATACGGATGGTTAACCCCCACAAATGATATGGTCTGCCAACTGCTAGTTAATAATATTTATTATAACATATTTGTACAGCCATTAGGTAGGATAATAAATAAATTACAAAATATGCCGCCCAATTGAACCGAAATAGCGGAACGAATAACTTGAGCTCGAATGCTCTTGAAAAAAAATTGTATGCGATGCTGAATTTTTAAGAATTCGGCTCTTGGAATCAAGCTAAGTTCGTTTTCAATTTGGTTCTTATATGTTAAGGGAGTGAGGTGAAGTAAACTTTTAGAGAATAGCGTTGGACACGCTCTCACAGAGAGAGAGAGAGAGAGAGCGCAGTCTGTCTGCATTTAATGTTGAACATTTCGAGTGTACAAAAATAAAATTTATTTGAAATTTTTTTTTGGTATTACTTGACAAAAATGGCTATAACTTCCTCAATTTTTAAGCTAACGATATGTTCAGGCGCGCAAAATGTTTGGAAAAGATGCGGCCTTTACATTATTTACATTATATATATTTCAGGGACCGTAAATAATGATTATTTTATATTTTTAAATGTAAAAATCATATACTTAGAAAAGTCGTACAAGTAAAAGAACTATACCAATTTGGTTCTACGCATATCATTAGTAAGTTTATTTGGACATTTGCGCCGAAACACCTCCATTCATGGACCAAAATGGTGAAGATTGCAGCATTTTTGTCCCCTGCGATCTTCAGTAAAGTCTTCGAAACAGTCATTAGGATCATTAATGTATTGGGCTGTCCTATTGGAAATGCCTACTCTTACACCCAACGACGCAATAAAGAACGAATCCGTCGATCCGAGCGACGCGTGAACGATGTCGTTGATCAGGCCAGGATGGTGTCCTGTGTGATCCAGGCGTCGCAGATTAGAGTTAAGTCACGATTTCATGAACCTTCAAACTCGTTTTTCTCGAAACCACTTTCTTTTTAACTGAAGTAGGATATTTTAAATATGTCACGTCTTTTTTTTATGCAACAAATTGGCAATAAAAGACTTTTTTTCGAAAAAAAAATCCAAGTCGCGTAAAATTTTTATATTTTAATAGTTTCTAATTACTCTACTTTAGCTCATAGTTACGGCCCAACAGATTAAAACGTTTATTTCCTTTTTGATTTCACATCACTCAGTCGGCCGGAATCATGTTCACCAGCGCAGTACCTTTTTTCAACTTGACTTACTACCCAGCGCTGTATCACGGAAAGTTCTCATAATTCTTTCTTAACTTATTTCAATAGTTACTAAACATATGTTAAAAATTCAAAGTTCTAAGTTTTAAACGCTCTTCAAAAAAATTCCCAATAAACAGTCACACGGGTCAACCCCCTTAAATCAGTTGGAGCATAATTCCGCAAGTGTAAGACTTCAAATGTTTGGATCACATACATTTAAAATTGAAACATTTTAAAAACACTTCTGCTTGAATGAAGTATTATTATTCAGAATTCAGAAAACAAATTCTTCTTTCGTCACTCGCACTTAGAACGACAGAAAAGATGGAAGGTCACACTGATCAATCAGCTGTTAAGCACTGTCAACTATTTGAATTTAAATAAATTTACATAAAAACAAAATATAATATTTTCTGGAGGAAGCATACTGCTCGGATACTTTATCCTTGGAAGTAATAGGATGATTGCACTTTGCAGTGTGTCCCCTATGGCACAAACATCACTGCAGCATGTTCATCTCCAAAGTAGTATGACTTCTTGGTAGAGCGCCAATCAACTAAAGTCTTTCATCGTTGGATACAAGATTGTCTAAATTCATTCGCATTTATATTAGGGTTCAGTACCTTAGCTTGGTTCGTTGGGCGAACCGCATGCTCTACTGCCCTCAAAAAACTAGAGCCTTCTATGGAAGATCCCTGGTATGTGAGGCAGGCTATTATACGCCAAAATCAATATGCTCACCAGCAGGAATCACGGCGACTTAACCGACGATATCCCTCCGACCTTTGTGTTTATGGAAAGCGTCCCTCTGGCGGCATCATCAGTTTATCCTTTTGTGCCCTTGGCACCATCCCATACCAATCATTGAACACTGCTGAGCTGTAATCTGGCTGGAGTAATCCGCGGAATTTGTGGAGTTTGTGGAGTTTGTGGAGTTTGCGGAGTTTGCGGAGTTTGCGGAGTTTGTGGAGTTTGCGGGGTTTTGCGGAGTTTGCAGAGTTTGCGGAGTTTGTGGAGTTTGCGCAGTTTGCGGAGTTTGCGGAGTTTGCGGAGTTAGTGGAGTTTGCGGACTTTGCGGAGTTTGCGGAGTTTGTGGAGTTTGTGGAGCTTGCGGAGTTTGCGGAGTTTGCGGAGTTTGTGGAGCTTGCGGAGTTTGCGGACTTTGCGGAGTTTGCGGAGTTTGTGGAGTTTGCGGGGTTTTGCGGAGTTTGCAGAGTTTGCGGAGTTTGCGGAGTTTGTGGAGTTTGTGGAGCTTGCGGAGTTTGCGGAGTTTGCGGAGTTTGCGGAGTTTGCGGAGTTTGTGGAGTTTGCGGAGTTTGCGGAGTTTGCGGAGTTTGTGGAGTTTGCGGAGTTTGCGGAGTTTGTGGAGTTTGTGGAGTTTGCGGAGTTTGCGGAGTTTGCGGAGTTTGCGGAGTTTGCGGAGTTTGCGGAGTTTGCGGAGTTTGCGGAGTTTGCGGAGTTTGTGGAGTTTGCGGAGTTTGTGGAGTTTGCGGAGTTTGTGGAGTTTGTGGAGTTTGCGGACTTTTGCGGAGTTTGCGGAGTTTGGGGAGTTTGCGGAGTTTGCGGAGTTTGCGGAGTTTGTGGAGTTTGCGGAGTTTGCGGAGTTTGCGGAGTTTGTGGAGTTTGTGGAGTTTGCGGAGCTTGCGGAGTTTGCGGAGTTTGTGGAGTTTGTGGAGTTTGCGGAGTTTGCGGAGTTTGCGGAGTTTGTGGAGTTTGTGGAGTTTGTGGAGTTTGCGGAGTTTGCGGAGTTTGCGGAGTTTGCGGAGTTTGCGGAGTTTGCGGAGTTTGCGGAGTTTGTGGAGTTTGCGGAGTTTGCGGAGTTTGCGGAGTTTGCGGAGTTTGTGGAGTTTGCGGAGTTTGCGGAGTTTGCGGAGTTTGCGGAGTTTGCGGAGTTTGCGGAGTTTGCGGAGTTTGCGGAGTTTGTGGAGTTTGCGGAGTTTGCGGAGTTTGCGGAGTTTGCGGAGTTTGCGGAGTTTGTGGAGTTTGTGGAGTTTGCGGAGTTTGCGGAGTTGGCGGAGTTTGCGGAGTTTGTGGAGTTGCGGAGTTTGCGGAGTTTGCGGAATTTGCGGAGTTTGCGGAGTTTGTGGAGTTTGCAGAGTTTGCGGAGTTTGCGGAGTTTGTGGAGTTTGCGGAGTTTGCGGAGTTTGCGGAGTTTGCGGAGTTTGCGGAGTTTGTGGAGTTTGCGGCTTTTGCGGAGTTTGCGGAGTTTGTGGAGTTTGCGGAGTTTGCGGAGTTTGCGGAGTTTGTGGAGTTTGCGGAGTTTGCGGAGTTTGCGGAGTTTGTGGAGTTTGCGGAGTTTGCGGAGTTTGCGGATTCTGCCGACAGACTGCCGACAATTCGGCAGATTCTGCCAACAGACTGCCGACAATTCGCCGACAGACTGCCGACAACATGTTGACGACTGCCGACAACATGTTGACGACTGCCGACAGACTGCCGACAATTCGGCAGATTCTGCCGACAGACTGCCGACGATTCGGCAGATTCTGCCAACAGACTGCCGACAATTCGCCGACAGACTGCCGACAACATGTTGACGACTGCCGACAACATGTTGACGACTGCCGACAACATGTTGACTCTGCCGACAGACTGCCGACAATTCGGCAGATTCTGCCGACAGACTGCCGACAACATGTTGACCCTGCCGACAGACTGCCGACATTTCGGCAGATTCTGCCGACAGACTGCCGACGATTCGGCAGATTCTGCCGACAGACTGCCGACAACGTGTTGACGACTGCCGACAACATGTTGACCCTGCCGACAGACTGCCGACAATTCGGCAGATTCTGCCGACAGACTGCCGACGATTCGGCAGATTCTGCCGACAGACTGCCGACAACATGTTGACGACTGCCGACAACATGTTGACTCTGCCAACAGACTGCCGACAATTCGGCAGATTCTGCCGACAGACTGCCGACAATTCGGCAGATTCCGCCGACAGACTGCCGACAACATGTTGACTTTGCCGACAGACTGCCGACAGTTCGGCAGATTCTGCCGACAGACTGCCGACGATTCGGCAGATTCTGCCGACAGACTGCCGACAACATGTTGACGACTGCCGACAACATGTTGACTTTGCCGACAGACTGTTTGTGGAGTTTGTGGAGTTTGCGGAGTTTGCGGAGTTTGCGGAGTTTGCGGAGTTTGTGGAGTTTGCGGAGTTTGCGGAGTTTGCGGAGTTTGCGGAGTTTGTGGAGTTTGCGGACTTTGCGGAGTTTGTGGAGTTTGCGGAGTTTGCGGAGTTTGCGGAGTTTGCGGAGTTTGCGGAGTTTGCAGAGTTTGCGGAGTTTGCGGAGTTTGTGGAGTTTGCGGAGTTTGTGGAGTTTGCGGAGTTTGCGGAGTTTGCGGAGTTTGCGGAGTTTGCGGAGTTTGCGGAGTTTGCGGAGTTTGCGGAGTTTGTGGAGTTTGCGGAGTTTGCGGAGTTTGCGGAGTTTGTGGAGTTTGCGGAGTTTGCGGAGTTTGCGGAGTTTGCGGAGTTTGCGGAGTTTGCGGAGTTTGCGGAGTTTGTGGAGTTTGCGGAGTTTGCGGAGCTTGTGGAGTTTGCGGAGTTTGCGGAGTTTGCGGAGTTTGCGGAGTTTGCGGAGTTTGCGGAGTTTGCGGAGTTTGCGGAGTTTGTGGAGTTTGCGGAGTTTGCGGAGTTTGTGGAGTTGCGGAGTTTGCGGAGTTTGTGGAGTTTGCGGAGTTTGCGGAGTTTGCGGAGTTTGCGGAGTTTGCGGAGTTTGCGGAGTTTGTGGAGTTTGCGGAGTTTGCGGAGTTTGCGGAGTTTGCGGAGTTTGCGGAGTTTGCGGAGTTTGTGGAGTTTGTGGAGTTTGCGGAGTTTGCGGAGTTTGTGGAGTTTGCGGAGTTTGCGGAGTTTGTGGAGTTTGCGGAGTTTGCGGAGTTTGTGGAGTTTGCGGAGTTTGCGGAGTTTGTGGAGTTTGCGGAGTTTGCGGAGTTTGCGGAGTTTGTGGAGTTTGTGGAGTTTGCGGAGTTTGCGGAGTTTGCGGAGTTTGCGGAGTTTGCGGAGTTTGCGGAGTTTGCGGAGTTTCCGGAGTTTGCGGAGTTTGCGGAGTTTGCGGAGTTTGTGGAGTTTGCGGAGTTTGCGGAGTTTGCGGAGTTTGCGGAGTTTGCGGAGTTTGCGGAGTTTGTGGAGTTTGCGGAGTTTGCGGAGTTTGCGGAGTTTGCGGAGTTTGCGGAGTTTGCGGAGTTTGTGGAGTTTGTGGAGTTTGCGGAGTTTGCGGAGTTTGCGTAGTTTGTGGAGTTTGCGGAGTTTGCGGAGTTTGCGGAGTTTGCGGAGTTTGTGGAGTTTGCGGAGTTTGCGGAGTTTGCGGAGTTTGCGGAGTTTGCGGAGTTTGCGGAGTTTGCGGAGTTTGCGGAGTTTGCGGAGTTTGCGGAGTTTGCGGAGTTTGCGGAGTTTGCGGAGTTTGTGGAGTTTGCGGAGTTTGCGGAGTTTGTGGAGTTGCGGATTTTGCGGAGTTTGCGGAGTTTGTGGAGTTTGCGGAGTTTGCGGAGTTTGCAGAGTTTGCGGAGTTTGCGGAGTTTGCGGAGTTTGTGGAGTTTGTGGAGTTTGCGGAGTTTGCGGAGTTTGTGGAGTTTGCGGAGTTTGCGGAGTTTGCGGAGTTTGCGGAGTTTGCGGAGTTTGCGGAGTTTGCGGAGTTTGCGTAGTTTGTGGAGTTTGCGGAGTTTGCGGAGTTTGCGGAGTTTGCGGAGTTTGCGGAGTTTGCGGAGTTTGCGGAGTTTGTGGAGTTTGCGGAGTTTGCGGAGTTTGCGGAGTTTGCGGAGTTGGCGGAGTTTGTGGAGTTTGCGGAGTTTGCGGAGTTTGCGGAGTTTGCAGAGTTTGCGGAGTTTGCGGAGTTTGTGGAGTTTGCGGAGTTTGCGGAGTTTGCGGAGTTTGCGGAGTTTGTGGAGTTTGTGGAGTTTGCGGAGTTTGTGGAGTTTGCGGAGTTTGCGGAGTTTGTGGAGTTTGCGGAGTTTTCGGAGTTTGTGGAGTTTGCGGAGTTTGCGGAGTTTGTGGAGTTTGCGGAGTTTGTGGAGTTTGTGGAGTTTGCGGAGTTTGTGGAGTTTGCGGAGTTTGCGGAGTTTGCGGAGTTTGCAGAGTTTGCGGAGTTTGCGGAGTTTGTGGAGTTTGCGGAGTTTGCGGAGTTTGCGGAGTTTGCGGAGTTTGTGGAGTTTGCGGAGTTTGCGGAGTTTGTGGAGTTTGCGGAGTTTGCGGAGTTTGTGGAGTTTGCGGAGTTTGCGGAGTTTGTGGAGTTTGCGGAGTTTGCGGAGTTTGCGGAGTTTGCGGAGTTTGCGGAGTTTGCGGAGTTTGCGGAGTTTGTGGAGTTTGTGGAGTTTGCGGAGTTTGCGGAGTTTGTGGAGTTTGCGGAGTTTGCGGAGTTTGCGGAGTTTGAGGAGTTTGCGGAGTTTGCGGAGTTTGCGTAGTTTGTGGAGTTTGCGGAGTTTGCGGAGTTTGCGGAGTTTGCGGAGTTTGCGGAGTTTGCGGAGTTTGCGGAGTTTGCGGAGTTTGCGGAGTTTGTGGAGTTTGCGGAGTTTGCGGAGTTTGCGGAGTTTGCGGAGTTTGCGGAGTTTGTGGAGTTTGCGGAGTTTGCGGAGTTTGCGGAGTTTGCGGAGTTTGCGGAGTTTCCGGAGTTTGCGGAGTTTGCGGAGTTTGCGGAGTTTGCGGAGTTTGCGGAGAAGGTGGAGTTTGCGGAGTTTGCGGAGTTTGCGGAGTTTGTGGAGTTTGCGGAGTTTGTGGAGTTTGCGGAGTTTGCGGAGTTTGCGGAGTTTGTGGAGTTTGTGGAGTTTGCGGAGTTTGCGGAGTTTGTGGAGTTTGCGGAGTTTGCGGAGTTTGTGGAGTTTGCGGAGTTTGCGGAGTTTGCGGAGTTTGCGGAGTTTGTGGAGTTTGCGGAGTTTGCGGAGTTTGCGGAGTTTGCGGAGTTTGCGGAGTTTGCGGAGTTTGCGGAGTTTGTGGAGTTTGCGGAGTTTGCGGAGTTTGTGGAGTTTGCGGAGTTTGCGGAGTTTGCGGAGAAGGTGGAGTTTGCGGAGTTTGCGGAGTTTGCGGAGTTTGCGGAGTTTGCGGAGTTTGCGGAGTTTGCGGAGTTTGTGGAGTTTGTGGAGTTTGCGGAGTTTGCGGAGTTTGCGGAGTTTGCGGAGTTTGTGGAGTTTGCGGAGTTTGCGGAGTTTGCGGAGAAGGTGGAGTTTGTGGAGTTTGCGGAGTTTGCGGAGTTTGTGGAGTTTGCGGAGTTTGCGGAGTTTGTGGAGTTTGCGGAGTTTGCGGAGTTTGCGGAGTTTGTGGAGTTTGCGGAGTTTGCGGAGTTTGCGGAGTTTGTGGAGTTTGCGGAGTTTGTGGAGTTTGCGGAGTTTGTGGAGTTTGCGGAGTTTGCGGAGTTTGCGGAGTTTGCGGAGTTTGCGGAGTTTGCGGAGTTTGCGGAGTTTGTGGAGTTTGCGGAGTTTGCGGAGTTTGCGGAGTTTGCGGAGTTTGCGGAGTTTCTGGAGTTTGTGGAGTTTGTGGAGTTTGTGGAGTTTGTGGAGTTTGCGGAGTTTGCGGAGTTTGCGGAGTTTGCGGAGTTTGCGGAGTTTGCGGAGTTTGCGGAGTTTGTGGAGTTTGCGGAGTTTGCGGAGTTTGTGGAGTTTGTGGAGTTTCGCAATATTTTGGACTGTTCAATCTACGACTCTTATTTACCAACGCCAGCGCTTTAGTAAATATTCAAATGAAAATTTGGCAAATTTAGCGGTTTTTGGTCTACGCCTCTTTTAGATGCGTCTTCAATTGGCATAACATAATGACGACATAATGAACGGTACTTTCATTGATATTTGGAATTATTTAATGGATAGATAGCTCGAAAAAGGCTTGTGATTGATATGATAAAAATCGCTGTTAAAAATCCAGGGTTGGTACTAGAAGTGTACAAAAAATCCCTAAACTACTTTCGGTTGGTGTACTTTGAAACTGCATACTCAAAAAATTAAAAGCGTCGAGGGCCGGTTCCCCTGCAAATCCGGCTATGCCTTTGTTTTTTTTTTTTGTGAAAATTCCATGTGAAATTTTATAGTTTTGTGGGCGGATATCTTAAAAACTATGCAAAAATTGGAAAACTTGGTCATATTATTTTCGTCTTATCTCGCCGACATCTATTAAAATCCGGTGTCAAATCGCCACTGCCACATTGACCACCAAAATCGCGTCTAAAGGAAGATTTTTTTGTAATCAAATTTTGGTTTCAAAGTTTCGCCTTTGTTCACATTCTAAGAATATATAGTTATTTTGTTTCAGTTCCTTTTTAAATGGTCGCAGTAGCACCTTAAGCGATATTTTTGAGCGAAAAATAAAAATCACAAAATAATCATTATTTTGCAAGTATTATTTTTTCACTCAGACAATAACACAAGTTTACAAAAAAAGGCCATTTTTTGCAACAGAGAACTTTGCAACCGTTCCTTATGTATTTTTGGCCGCTGAACTCAGATAAATTGTCCGTTTTCTTCCAGCACGTCAGGCTCACGAGATATTTGCGTTAGAGAGGTATTCTTACATTTGTTGGTCGTGTGGCCACAATAAGTGTCCTATTCGAACCAACTTTGCTTTAATGTAAGCTGAATTGAATGACGTTAAAGAAAAACCAAACACGAAGTTTTGATTTTGCTGATAAGTTACCAACTTTAGGATTTGAACATTAAAAATATGGGTTTTTTTGAAAAAATCGATTTTTTTTGCAAGTTTAAAAAATTCTGTAAATTTTTCTGCTAATACTAAAAATCTTAGAAAAAAATAGTTGGTAGCCCTTTGTTTTTTCTTATTTCAATTATTTTCAGTTTTCCAATATCATTGCGCTTTTAGAAGTTATAGCCCAAAAACTATACAAATTTACGACTTTTTTTGGACAACATTTACCGCCAAAATTTCTTGTAGCTTGAAAATAACATGGTAGTTATTTTTAAACCAAAGAATGGATATTAAAAAATTATTTCAGATCGATTTTTGTAAATTTTTAGACATTTTAAGGCTTAATATTGTTAAAAAAATGTAAAAACATTACAAAATTTTTTAAGCTTTTTGGACAATAACTTTTAAAATCGCAATGAAATCGAAAAACTGAAAATAATTGAAATAAGAAAAAACAAAGGGCTACCAACTATTTTTTTCTAAGATTTTTAGTATTAGCAGAAAAATTTACAGAATTTCCTAAACTTGCAAAAAAAATAGATTTTTTCAAAAAAACCCATATTTTTAATGTTCAAATCCTAAAGTTGGTAACTTATCAGCAAAATCAAAACTTCGTGTTTGGTTTTTCTTTAACGTCATTCAATTCAGCTTACATTAAAGCAAAGTTGGTTCGAATAGGACACTTATTGTGGCCACACGACCAACAAATGTAAGAATACCTCTCTAACGCAAATATCTCGTGAGCCTGACGTGCTGGAAGAAAACGGACAATTTATCTGAGTTCAGCGGCCAAAAATACATAAGGAACGGTTGCAAAGTTCTCTGTTGCAAAAAATGGCCTTTTTTTGTAAACTTGTGTAATCATTAAAATCAGAGTTTTTTAGTAAAACTCAAAAATAATCATTATGAAGCAAAATAGTACAAATTAATAAATAATCATTAATATAAAATATAAAATAGCACTTATAATGATTACGGTCCCTGATATATTATGAGTTCTTGAAATTGTGTATATTTTGCTAGACTACATTTTTTAAAAAAATCCCTATTTTGAAAAAAGTTAATAAGTGTGAAAGTCGGTCAAGCCTGACTATGACAAACCCAGTACCTGGAGTTGGAGTTGAATGCAGTGCTGCTGCTGCTCTCATCTCTAAGTTTCTCTTTCAATCTCTCTCTTTCTATCTCTTTGACTTTGAATGAAATGCGTTTTGGTTGAGCTATGGTGGTGCGGGGAGGGGGTGTTGGTTTTATTTTTTTCCGTCATAACTTGAGAACAGCTCATGCGATCTTTATCATTTCTTCAGAAAATACTGCAAATTACTTACTATCTCAAAGAGGTACAAACCCTCTACCTACAAAACTGTGTAAGATATGACGTTTTTTTCAAAAAACTGAAAATAAACTTGATCTGCCTGCAAGTATAAGAAGCATTTGTCCCATACATGTCAAACCACTATCTCTTACCATCTCTGAGATCTGTTTGTTCATATGGACAGACGGACGAACGGACAGAAAGACGGACAGACAGAGAGCAACAAATTTTGTTTCGAAAGAAAATGGGACTTATAGTAGACAGACCAAAGTTTGGCGGAAGTGGTACATCAAACGACGGAAACACAGCTCGTAAATTTTTTAAATATCCTGGACTGGCTGCAAAAATTACAGGTCTTGAAAAAAACTTAATTAACAGATGCACCGCCGTTTTGCAGGCTTTAAATTCGGGCTACAAAATAAATGTAGACAAATTTAAAGATCATGCGCTGGAGACAGCAAGGGGACTTGTGGAAACTTATCCATGGTATTACTTGCCAGCTTCGGTGCATAAAATATTAATTCACGGTCCTGAGGTTATTAACAGAGCATTAGTATCGATTGGAGAGCTCTCTGAGGAAGCTGCACAGGCTAAAAATAAAGATATTAAAAAATACAGATTTCAACATACTAGAATCTCGAGATCCGCAACTAACTCATACCTTCTAAATAGATTACTACTAAGTTCAGATCCTCCCATAAGTGGATTAAGAAAATTACCTTGTAAAAAAAAAACTTTATTGAAAGTAAAACAAATGCACAGATTTTGCTCTTAAAATCGATCCAAATACGTTCTTGGATCTAATAGGCCAAGGGAGTGGGGATAAGACACGGTATACCGAATCCGCTTATACCTTAAACCATTCGAAGTGTGCTCAGTGTTAATTTGGGGTCTGTAATACCAATGATTTGCACAATTCTGGGCATAACTGACGACTGCAGGCGTAATCATTAAGTATTTGCCTTTGTCTACTTGCATTATCATCACCACAATAACAGCAACCAAGGGACAAAGAATTTGCAATTTGCAGCTACCCTTACCCACACCCCCCCGCACATGCCATTTGCCCAACACCAACCCATTCAATGTATTACACATACGCAGAGTTTGTCATTTGTTAGACGGATTAGGTCTTTTCGTTTGCATTTCGTTTCGCTTTGGCATTCTGCCCGTTCACTAATTATCTTCTGCATTTCTGTATACACTGAGAATTCTATGGTGGAAAATTGGAAATTATTCCGTATATTTTCACAGTGCAGCGGTTGACTCTGACCCGGTGGAGTGCAGTTCATTAATCTGCCTGCAAAACCGCACAATTGGCAGCAGCAGCAACAAGTCCGGTAGATTATGGAAATAGGGAGTTCGAGTGCCTGGCATGTGTGAGGCTTTGAGGCTTTGATGGTTGCCCAAACTAACGCATGCTCATCAGCCATTTAATGGCCGTCAAGCTGTGCCCAGATATTTGTATAAAACAGTAGCACAAGTAACGGTAACAGTACTGCAAATCACTTGATTTTCTTTCATTTGGCTGAGTTGGACACATAAATTAAGCTGTCCATTGCATTTAGCATGCAACCTGTCCAACGGATTGATTGATTGAGGCTTTGGGGCGGGACTCAAGTGCATGACATGTGCATTATCACAGGGAATTAAACTAGAATTGGATGAGCTCAGAATCTCTGAATTTAGACAAAAACTTGCCTTAAAAGTGCGAGGGCTGCGTTTTAGATTTCTTTCAAAAGTTAGTAAAGCCAACTTCTCCAACCGATTCGATTGGATTTAGAAATGTTTTACGAAAAGGTGAATGCGCACTTGGCACTTTTGTTTCAAATGTTTTTGCAAGAAGAAAGCCACCTTGGTTTACTCGAAGGCTGTCGTACCTTATAAAGCCTAAGTCCAAACTCTATAAGAAATTTACGAAAACCGTTTTTGAAGTTAACTGATGAAATTATGCAGTAGATAAATACAAGTTCTCTCTTCTTAAATTATATAGTTATCTATAATTATCACTCTCGATATAAAAATGATTTTCTTCAAACCCCAATTCAATCAGTCAATCTTAAATTTGTCCTTCATCTATCATCAGTTTTTTTTTCAAATGTTAGGATTAAAAGGCTTCCTTTTAAAAAAAAATTTAAAAAATTTTTTTAAACTTTTTTGAATAAATCGCATTTTTTTTAAATTAGTCTAGCAAGAATTACTCACCCTTCCGAAATTCTCAATAAAATACATGTAAAAGGCGCATAATTTGCGTAGAATTATGAAAGTTATAGCCACTTTAGTCATGTAAAGGTGGAGGAGTCCAGCAATGCGAACATCCACGTAGTCTTCCAAATCAATAATGAAGCAGTGGACAAACGGCCTTCTTGATTATGCTTTCAAGAAAGTAAAAATGACTGTCTATAAGACAGACACGACGGCGCACAGTGTAAGATTTTGCCAATCTAGGGGGACTTAATTCAATAGCGGTCGTATTTTTCAAGCTATCGACATGAACTTTGGACTGAATGTTCAGAAATTTCCCAAAGAAATTTTTGGACGAAAAGTTAAAGTGGGCGTGGCACCTTAAAGGGCGTAAAGTAAGTAAAAACCAGAAAATTTTCACTTTTTTAACATACAATCCGCAATAAAATAAAGGAAAATTTTTTTTCAAAAAAGTGTCAGGTTAGTATTTTTTGTTCTGATTTAAGCCAATTTAAAAATATTTTTTAAAATTAATCATGAAAAAAAAATTATTTTTTTTTTAAATTTACGATTTTTGTTAAATGTTCATGTTTTTGCTTGTAACTTCAAAAGTATTGGCCTTACAAAAATAAAAAATTTATGCGTTTCAAAGGTAATTCATTTATTGAAAGAAAAAAACGATTTCCATATTTTTCAGAATTTTTTTTTAATTAAAAAAAAACAACTCAAAGTTGATAAAGAGATTAAGCGAAATTTCTTTTGACAAATTTAATCAAAATCTGAATTTGAATCACAACTTTCTTCACTAGATTGATCAGAAAATAGTTTTATAGCTCTTTCGATGCGGTTTGAGGTTGAAGGCGCGACATCAATCCTAAAGCATCGCCTTTTATTTTGCCCTGAAGCCAACTTGCATTATCGGTCATAATTCTGCACTTATCTCTCCTAGATCTGGTCCACCTCGACTCAAATTCATGGCACAATCTGTATTAAATGCAACATTAACTTTTTATGATCAATATCATTGCCAAAATGATCGCTGCGTGCTCTAGGAGTGATTTAAGCTTAACGGTTTTTGTGTTTTTTACCCAAACCTCGAAAAAATCTGCCCGTTTTATATCACTCATTGCTTAATTGAAGGTCCTTGTGCAAAACAATAGCAACTTTTTATTTCTGATCCTGATTCAGAATAGTTTTCTGCAAAATACGTATATTTTGGTTGATTTGAATGTGATTGAATGTTGTTAGTTTTTTCCACTAAATACAGAATTTTGTTAAAAATATACCTACTTTTTGGCACTTATTTCCAAAAACTAACAAAAATGTTGTATGCCACTTATGAAGTCCCTTTATAGCGCTAAAAATCAATAATGCTTCCACAATTATGGGAAAAATAAGTTCGACCGCTCACAGTGGCCACACGATCCAATTGAGAACACTAAACTTTCTCAACTGATGCTCGTTGTGCAATGCAATTTTGCATGCATTCCAAATGCACCGGTTTAAGTACCATTATCTTATGAACAAAAATTTTTTGTTTTGTTTTGGGCTTGTTTTCGTAACATTTGAACATATCTAAATTGACTCCTAAAAGCTCATTGACCTTAAAAATAATTTTTTTTTTCAATTAGGTCCCCCTAGATTGGCAAAATCTTACACTGTGCGGCGCTAGCTAACCTGGCAGCGAGCGTTGTAGCGGAAGAAGGCTACATTTCATCTGGGTCAGAGTATGGCACGAGTCTGACAAGACTATACACAGAGCAGGAGCTTTTGCAGAAGTAATCGACTGATGCAGAAGCCGAAACTACCCTGACGGCAGTGGATTCCTTCTCTGATGATGCAGATTCTCCAAATAAATCTGATATCTGAAATAAACAATATACACCTAAAATTTAGCGATTCTGCCAGATACCTTGGCGTTGTGTTGGACAAAAAATTATATTGGAACGAAAATATAACTAAACGAATCAGGAAAGCAAATAGTGCACACTTCTCGTGCAAACGCGCAATTTGTCGTAAATGGGGATTTTCCCCTGAAATAGTACACTGGCTGTACACTGCCGTTGTACGTCCGCTTTGAGGAAACCATCCGTACTGAGAACCATAACACAAGTTCAACGTAGTGCTGCACTATGTATGACTGGTGCATTGCATACAATTCCAACTGATGCACTTAACATAACGTTACACCTTATGCCACTAGATCTTCCGGGAAGAGAAATCACCAGTAACACCGCTCTCAGGCTAAGAGAAAGTGGTACCTGGAAAGATAACAACTCTGGCCACTCGTCTATACTACTACATCGAGGTGCGGTACCGGCCAAGCTTGACAACTGCATCTCAACAATTACGTTTGCCACTATGTACAAAGTCACCATACCGAGTCGACTGGACTGGAACTCAATGCCTTACTCCAAACCGAATGCCATTAACTTCTACACTGATGGCTCCAAGCTGGACGGACAGGTAGGAGGAGGAGTATTCAGTCCAGAGCTTGGGATCAAAACTTCATTTAGACTACCTGATCATTGTAGTGTTTATCAAGCAGAGGTTGTAGCTATCCAGGACCATCTACAAAACCACGCAATACAAGGACGTAAAGTATTTATTTTCTCAGACAGTCAAGCTGCATTAAAAGCCCTTGACGGTTATGTTAACAACACCAAAACTCTTACGGAGTGCCGCAGATCTCTTAAAGAGATGGCTCCGCACTTTGAGATTAATCTTGTTTGGGTGCCTGGACACTGCAATATAGAAGGCAACGAGATGGCCGACCACCTCGTTGGACTTGGCACCACCACTCAGCTCCTACCGGATAAGAGCAACATTGGGGTGCCTCTTGCGACATTTAAGCAACAAACAAAAGAAACTACATATCAAATAACCATGAATCGATGGGAAACGACTCACACATGTGAAGTATCCAAGCTAACATGGCCTACTCTCAACATTAAACAAGTAAGAAAGTCGGTCAAGCCCGACTATAACATACTCTGTACCTGGAGTATAAGCTGAATGCAATGCTGGTGCTGCGCTTATCTCTAAGTCTCTCTCTCTTTCTCTCACTCTCTCTCTCTCTCTCTCTTTAAGATTGTGCGGTGTTAGTTGTAATAGGGTGGGAGGGGGTAGGGGGAGGGTGATGTACTTTTTTGCTCAAACCTTGAGAACCGCTCATCCGATCTTTATCATTTCTTTGGCAAATCGATACATTTTGCTAATTACTAACTATCTCTAGAAGGTACAAATCGTCTATCTTCAAAACTGTAGGAGATATAACGTTTTTTCCAAATTGCAGGGGCGGGAGGGGGCGTGGCAAAAATCGAAAATAAACTTGATCTGCCTGCAAGTATAAGAAGCATTTGTCCCATACATGTCAAACCTCTATCTCTTACCATCTCTGAGATCTGTTTGTTCATACGGACGGACGGACGGACAGACGGACAGACGGACGGACAGACGGACATGGCTATATCGACTCGGCTGTTGATGCTGATCAAGAATATATATACTTTATAGGGTCGGAAATGATTTCTTCTCCCTGTTACATACTTTTGCACAAACTTAATATACTCTGCGTACCTTCAGTATAGAGAAAAAATCTAGGGCGTTAATCCGTCATGACCGTAAAATACCTTTTTAGTAGGGGCCCTTACTGGACACTGCCTAATGGGACACCACGCCGCAAACCCGGGCATCCGACAAAAAAACAGGGGCCTACCCTTGCACCCAAAGGAAAGGGGCCCAGCCCAAACAACCCATTGCAACATACCCTCACTAAAAAGAAGACTATTCATAACTTTAGCCTGTCACACATTTCCTAAAATTCAAATTTATTTATACTTTGCAAATTTTAGTAATATAACTTGATTTACAAAGAGAGTAGATCCAGATTGACAGCTTTGTATCGAATAAATAAATAAACTAAATTAATAGGTGTGGTAACGGTACAAAAATAATTGTATATGAGTTAATGAGACGTTGGAGCTTAAAAAGTTTAATTTTCTTCTGTGTTGCATTTTTTATTCCAAACTGAGCAAGAACCCACAGTGTATTTTTATTTTGTTTTCTTCAACTTGGAAGTCATATTCCAAACTGAGCATGTGTAGACCGAAATTCGCACTGCATGATTCTTTTTCGCGTTTGTCCTCTGTATATTAATTAGTATAATACTTTATTGTTGTTTTTATCCTCTCCACGCTCTTAAAGCTTCTTCTCATATATCAGGCTAAATACAGTTTTGTTCTTCTAATTTTTTACAGAAATGTGTTAAGCTCAAGACTTTGTACGCTCATATTTGTTTCATCTAATTTTTGTTTTAAATATTTTCTCAAGCATTTCCCTGCACACTCTGCTGGTTTCTCTTTTACGAGCTTTGAGCTTGGCGTGTGAACTGCACCCCCGGGGGAACTGCTCCCCCACCCAACTTCCCATTACCCAACAGTACAATGTGCGAGCACATATACTCCTAAATGTATATACACATCCAAATATATATATTTATTGTCTTATATGGCCCCAAGTTGCATGTGAGCGGTCAATTTAACTCACAAACTGGACAGAAGTAAAGAAGCCCCCAAGGGTTCTCCTCTGCTGATAAGAAGCCGCAATGCCTTGTAGTTGTGGTTATTGCGGTGGGGCAGCATATGTTCCGACTCCTAAGCCTTTTGTTTGCCATTGGCCCCACCAAAGATGCTGTTAGGGTTTCGGCGTTGTTCTTTTTTCCTTTTTATGACTTTATCAACGTTTATGACCCGCTCTCTCCCTCTCTGTGAGTGCGTGGTGAAAGCCTCCCTGGAGGATTTTGTTCCAACTGCTGTGGCTTTATTATTGCATCATTATAACATGTTTTATATGCGTTCGAAGGGGTGGGCGTGCCAACGCCCATCTATGGCGTCAGGCCACTTTAAAGTGCCCTGAACTTGATTAATGAATGGCAAACGCTGAAAAGTATGCTATGGCATGCAGTTACCCACTCACCCACCCCCGAGCACACCCACTCACTCAACATGTCAACGACACGAGAGGAAGGAAATGGCAGCCTGGCCATGGCTTAAAAATTGTTTGCCACACCAAGCACAAATTGAAATTGGCTCACAACTTGGCAGCTAATTTAATAAGCGGCTGCCAGCCAACAGCAGCAGCAGCAGCTCATGAATTATCCTTATAATTGCCACAGACATAAACATGAGCATAATAAAGAAAGCCCTCATCCAAGTGCCGAATGAGGAGAGGACACATTTGTTGCAACTTTCTTAGAAATGAAGACGGGGAAAAATCGCGTCGCTAAACTGATTTCAATGGGATTCATTTCCTAAGAATTATAAGGAAATTAAATTATATTTTTTCATCCTAGTTCAGACTAGGACTCTTTGATAACAATTTCTAGGAATGAAGCAAATCTCTATTAAATTCTCTTGGAGAATCCCGAGGAGCAGCTTTGCCGGACTATTGAAAGAGCAAAAACGTTACCAAAAAGAGTGTATGAAGTTGTACAGGTCAGGTTAAACTTGCATCATGGCAAGAAGATTAAGAACATTTGCTTTCATAAGAATAAAAATCCAACGCAAATCTACAAACTGTATGTGATGAATGCCTTGAAATAAAAACAGATAACCAACGCGAAAGAGGAATTTCCATAATTTCAACTAGACAAAGGGCTAAAGCTCACCATTCAATTCGAGAAAAGTGTGGTTGTTTTAAATTACTTCATTATTCATTTAGCTGTTTCAGCGACAACATCTCAAATTTATATTTTTGCTCGACAGAGTTCGAAGCGATTAGGTCGAAGCAAATTCACGGAGCTTTGTTTTCACACACTAATACACTCTCACTTTTTGGCCTCGCTCTCGCTGGCCATCGCTAGTATAAAAACAACACAACTGCTTAATTTGTTGAAAAAAGAGGTAACACTTTGTCTAAAATTTTGGCCCACTTGCTTAGTGAGCATTGCACGATTTTTAAACATTTGCAAACGCGTTACAAATCTAATTAAAATGTTGAAACCTGTTCTCACATAAGTTTAATTGTCAATTGAAAAAATCCTGAATGGAAGAAGATAGGAATCGCTGTTTGCAAAATGACGACACCGTTGCCAAAAGGCGAACCCGTCAAATTTGTTATGATATTCAACTATTGCACTGCATTCAGAGTAACCAAATTTATTCAATTTCGCATTAACTTTAGCCCAAAAGCATGCTACACTAAATGTATCCAAATCGGCTCCCACAAGTATGCAACACTTTTTTATGATTGAGATATTCATCAGTGTGCATTTTCATGCACTGCCAACTTTAACTCAACTTGCCAATCTTCAACCTTTCCCACTTCGTCTCTGCCATTTCCATTTCAATTTGTTAACTGCTCAAGCCCGCCCCAACCCTGGCCACAGAACTTGGGTCGCAAAACTTTTTGCATGTCCGTTTTAATAAATTGGCTTATGATTGCCTTTCGATAAACTTTGCTCAAGTGAAATGCTAATACATCGCCGACTTTAAACGGTTTTCAGCACACACACACACAAACACAGAGACGGAGACGGACCCGGTTGTGGGGATACGCGCGTATCTTTGTGGAAAAGTTGGCGCCGCCATTGCTTCCTGGCAACAACAATTTTTATGGCTTCCTGTGCAGCGCTTAAATAGATACAACTCACACACACACACACACCTTGATGGTAATTTAAATTGCACCCCCGCCCGTCCCTGTAATTTGCCATAATTGAATTTCAATGATTTGCTGCATAAAAATTTTCTTAAATTTAATTTCAAAATGAATCATTGGAAAAATTGAACACCTTCCTCAGGCTTATAATCATCTTATCAATTCATGCATTTCTTAGGAATCACCTTGAACTCCACAGACTTACTTTTCCTGGCAAAGATAAGGTGTAAGTAAACATTTATTATTTGCTGCTTTTGTGGACAGATTGATACAGATTCTGGGGAAAACACTTTGCCATGTTTACCGCTTACAATTTTAAAACTGAACGATAAAGAAATTTCAAATGAAGTTGCAGACTCTGTAATAAAAAGCCCGCCCAAGTTGAATTCATTTTGTACAATCGACCTCCAACAATTTTCATAGGGTCTCTTAGCACTTTAAGAGCGAAGTGTCAGTATAATAACCTTTCAACCTTTCGGGCTTAGGAATTCAGACAATAGAAATTCAACACCGAAAATCCAATTTACCTTAAAGTAATCAAAACACAGCTGATTGTCGTTTGAGACTATTTGCGACTGTTCGCTCAATGTAAACACAAACTAGATCAAAGCCCTAGAAATAGTCGTACGACCGCAGTGTAAATTCTGTATTAGGAGTGCTTGGCCGTGGGCTATGTATGGCCGGTACCGAAATGCTTTTTACTGGCCAGATTCCATAAATATGGCGGAGACTCGTCACTACCAGCCACCAGCCTAACCACTACACTGATGACTAGTAATCCAGAGACGTACCGACTCATCCCTACACTAACAACTGGTAATGCAGAGTCGCACCGATGGTACGTTTTACAGACATTCCCATAGAAAATTCGTTAGGCAAACAACATGGCTGGTGGTTAGGCTGCATTAGCGGATTCGTTAGATCCAGCCGTACTACAGGGATACACACGAAATCACTTGTTTTCCTTTAGCAAAATCTGCATTCAAGACGACGCAAACTTACATTTCTTGTTGCCTTCATATTTTCAAGAAGCTTAGAAGAAAAAGAGTAGAGAGAACACATTTGAAGTTATTGTGGCTGATCTATACCCTGGACACTCGTTTGGTTATCGGGTGGACACAACTTTTTCACAGAATTCAAAGAATAATTTTTTTTTTTTTATCATTTTAATAATTTTGATTAATGGCCGAAAAGTAAAGTAACTTATACAACTTTTTGAAAAATATAACATTTAATAACGAGATGAACTGCAATTCCAATTGAACCTCACTTCTTTTGTTGAAACTCTTCAGCACTTTTATACACCTGGTTCACCAATCGTGGCAGGCTCTCTAAGTCCTGGACTAAGGCCATTTCCCAACATAGATTGTGTTGATGTAAACGCTGAATTTTTTTAATCATTGGCGCAATCACTTTTGTTTTGACGACATCGTCAATATGAACTTGCGTGTTGGGTTCCTTAGAGGCAACTGCTAGAGATTTTCGGGATGGGGAAGGATCGCGTACTGCTCGAGTAGCCACCGACTTCCTGCATATATCACAGGACATGCAAGGGCTTGAGTCCGAGCGATGCAATGATGGCGATCGTGTGGCCGATGGCACCGGAAAATTTTTTAAATCTAAAGCGAGTTTGTCGCTAAAACCAGTCATATGATTAACCAAGTTATCTACCGTGAGCTGAATATCGGAATGAACCGTGGATGAACCGTGGACCGTGGATTTCATATCAAAACTGTTGATTTTATAGCCGCTGATGGACTTGGGCATGCGTTGATGTTTACATTTGATTGATGATGCTGGGCCCTCCGAATCGGTAGCGCCATAGTAGGGATTCTTATAAATTTGATTAACGCCTTCACCTTCGAAACCCGACTCCAGTTTGCTGAGCACAGTATATGTGCGATTCGACTTTCCATGATTTGTAAATTCCGATTCAAGTTTGCCTTCCACTACAAAGGTGCGTCCACTCCATTTAGGAATTTCATGATTTTTTATATCCGACTTCAGGTTGCTATGTCGGGAGCACAATTGCGATTGTGGCTGGCGTGCAAGTGGCGTGTAATTAGAGGCAGGAACACGCTTCTGCTTTTGATTAGCTCCAAAATCTTTAGTTTTTGACTCAAAGTTGCCATGTTCGGAATAATTGTCCGATTTGCAACAACAGCACGAACAACCACAATATTTGCAAGTCACGTGCTCCTTCTGCTGAAATGATCTTTGACGCTGTCCTTTGCCAGGGCTGTGCAGGCATTGCTTGGGTTTCCGTTCCACCTTCTGATCAGATGTTTCAGCAGCACACTGGCAGTTATGCGTTGTGCGTGACTCAGCTTTTGGACAATTCTTTTTCGGGGGCTTGAATGGCCGTGGGTTTAAAAGGGAATCAATGGGTACCACAGTTTTACTCACCTTCAGATGGGTGCAGCACATTTGCCCAGAGAAATGCTCACGTGGGTCCTTACAATATTTGCTATGTTTATCCATCGCTTTATCGATTCGATTGAAAATTGTTCAAACACACACACTCAAGTATGATTACCACATTTTGACAACAATTTCCAGGATATTGATTCGGACATTTTTAATTTTGAAATTATTTAATTATTTGTTAAAGCTTAGTACGCAGTCCGCTAGCGGAAATTCTAGTTTGTCTGAGTTCGACCGAGCATAAAAGCTTTTCGGAATTTGGCTAAAGCGTTCGGACTCCCTTTTTATACTCTGTACCAAAGGTACACAGAGTATATTAAGTTTGTGCAAAAGTATGTAACAGGGAGAAGGAATCCTTTCCGACTATATAAAGTATATATATTCTTGATCAGCATCAACAGCCGAGTCGATATAGCCATGTCCGTCTGTCCCTCCGAACGTATGCACAAACAGATCTCAGAGATGGTAAGAGATAGAGGTTTGACATGTATGTATACTTTTAAATTTTTGCCACGCCCCCTCCCGCCCCCGCAATTTGGAAAAAACGTTATATCTTCTACAGTTTTGAAGATAGACGATTTGTTTCTTCTAGAGATAGTTAGTTATTAGCAAAATGTATCGATTTGCCCAAATGATAAAGATCGGATGAGCGGTTCTAAGTTATGAGCAAAAAAGTAAATCAACCTCTCCAAACCCCCTACCACCATTTTACAACTAACACCGCACAATCTTAGAGAGAGCGCGAGAGAGAGTGAGAGAGTGAGAAAGACAGAAAACGACTTAGAGATGAGCGCAGCACCAGCATTGCATTCAGCTTCTACTCCAGGTACTGAGTATGTTATAGTAGGGCTTGACCGACTTTCTCACTTGTTTTTATATCCTTTTAGGGGAATATCATAGCAACATTTTTTTTGCCACAATTACAATTTATTATTATTATAAATACTTATCATTAATTGGTTTCATGGCGACGTTTGAGGAAAGAGGAATGGCCGATGTAGAAGTCATTGAAGATGCCTTAAAATTATTGAATAAATAAATATATATAAATAAAACTTTTTCTTCCTGTTTTTTTTTTCAATCTGTCCTTTTTCGGAAAAAAAAACTTGGCATCACTGGTGATAGTATAAGTGAATTCAAAAATGTGTAGTTGTATTGGTGACTTTCGGTATCGATTTCTTGATGGATCACTCATCGCGTGACCATCGGGTGACTATTGTGTGACACGTTGACGTCGGTGGCAACGATGTGACTACCCAGCAAGAAATCGATACCGAAAGTCACCAATCCAGCTATACTTTTTTAAATTGACACATACTATTACACATGGGTTTCAGTATAATTTACGTGGGTCTAACATGACGCCTAACGGCTTGGCAAATTCTTCCTTTTCTAGTTACTGTTGCAGTTAGGCCTAACGTAAGTTATAACTAAGACAATTATCAGCTATTTAGTTCTTGAGAACTTTGGGCATTTCTCGCGTGGAACACGAATTGAACTCGTGTTGAAAAATAATCAGGATAAGACAATCCAACGACCACAGCAGGCAAAAACAAAAGATGCACACATTACTTAATTTTGATATTAAAAATGTCACATACTGTAAGAAACCATAATGCGAATATGGAATAAAATGGCAAATTAAGAGTTTTACTTTTCCCAGTATTTGTATTTCCTAATTATGTATATGCACTGTATAGGTTAGTACTGACAAAAATTCTTGCCAGTTAGAGTTACCAGTTAAAGTCATAATACAAATTCTTAAACCAAAACCGTTATTAATACCAGTTTGCTCACTGGTTATCTAACTAGTAGGACTAACCTCACACGTACGCTCACCGATAGGGAGACTTTCGGTTAGAATCTTCCCGACTTTCCGTATTTTAACGGTAAGCTATAACAGTTAACTGACAAGTATTTACCAGTTAGTTTTTTTGCTAAGTAAAAAGTATCAATTTAGTTCAACTTAATTCAATTTGGGCAAAATTCAAATATTTGGCGCGCATAGCCGTGATGACCACTTCGTCAACTAGCCAAAAAAAAAAATGATCGATTATCGAGTAGAAAGTATCGAAAATCGGATGGCTATCGAGTAATGCGAATACATTTTCTTAAAATGCACTTTTTGGGCATCTCAAGTGGCCATACAAATTTGTATATACATATTTTTCTCTACATACACACTACACCATGGCGATTGACACACATATACATACAAGTGTTGTGGCGCGGTGTTTTAAAATGAGTAGAACAACTACTCGCTGTAAACTAGCTTAAATTTTCCCGCCAAGTTAAATTTGAAAACAAAACAACTAGAGATGAGCGCCTTCTTTTGCACTTGCTATCGACGAAATAATGTGCAGAGATTTCGCACACTTTTCGATAAAGATCGGGTAAGGAATACTTAAGTTATTAAGCTTAGTATACACTTCCACCAAAGACTCGCCAAAACAAAAATACCAAAGGTGACAATTCTTTTGTTTTGGGACAATGTGACCAGATATTAAGATGTATGCATGTAAAATGGTCACTTTGCCAAGACCGTAGCTTTTGGTTTAATTTTAAACTATAAGTTTTACAATCAATAAATACAAGTTATTAACATGCGTTCTTCATGGCCAAACCCTGGCTACTGGGCCTGATGAGCAGATATGACACTTTTGAATGATTAAATTCATAATTATAACCCAGTTTAAGTATGATTGAAGTCTCACGGTGTTTTGTACCTCACTTTGAATATAGCGCTCAATCATTGATGGGAAAATTATCAAAATTTCACCCGATTACGCATATTTGTGTATCGGCAATGTCCGATACCTCTTGAAATAATTAAAATTAATTATTCAGGGAGCTATCGATAAAAATACAAAAACTACGGATCTAGTATTTTATCGGTATTTAATCGAGGCCTTTTTGTTTTGAGTGTGGACTGCCACCAAAGAGACTGCCAAAGGATTTTGGCACAAACATTTTTGTGAGTTTTTTTTATATGGAGTTTTTTGTTTTGGCGAGTCTTTGGTGGAAGTGTATACTAAGCTTTAAGCTCCATTTACACGACCTGATCGCTCAGCTGACGAAAACTCATCTGATCAACTCAGTTTTGCCAGTTGCAGAACCATTGGTTCATCGTAATCATCTGGTTCGTATGAACATAGTGACGTTGCTTTGCTTAAGCTTAGTATACACTTCCACCAAAGACTCGCCAAAACAAAAAACTCCATATAAAAAAAACTCACAAAAATGTTTGTGCCAAAATCCTTTGGCAGTCCCTTTGGTGGCAGTCCACACTCAAAACAAAAAGGCCTCGATTAAATACCGATAAAATACTAGATCCGTAGTTTTTGTATTTTTATCGATAGCTCCCTGAATAATTAATTTTAATTATTTCAAGAGGTATCGGACATTGCCGATACACAAATATGCGTAATCGGGTGAAATTTGGATAATTTTCCCATCAATGATTGAGCGCAATATTCAAAGTAAGGTACAAAACACCGTGAGACTTCAATCATACTTAAACTGGGTTAAAATTATGAATTTAATCATTGCAAAAGTGTCATATCTGCTCATCAGGCCCAGTAGCCAGGGTTTGGCCATGAAGAACGCATGTTAATAACTTGTATTTATTGATTGTAAAACTTATAGTTTAAAATTAAACCAAAAGCTACGGTCTTGGCAAAGTGACCATTTTACATGCATACATCTTAATATCTGGTCACATTCTCCCAAAACAAAAGAATTGTCGATTTTGGTATTTTTGTTTTGGCGAGTCTTTGGTGGAAGTGTATACTAAGCTTTAAATAAGAATTCACTTGACATACAAGAAACATGACCGATAGCCAAAATTCGATAAGAAATGTATATCGATTGTCAGAAAATGGCAACGCCAGCACACAGCAGTTAGGCAACACTGCATTTCGATAAATGCCAGTCAGATGAGTGCTCAGGCCAAATAGAACCGGTTCTATTTCGCCTGATCGCTCACCTGAGTAGCTTCATGTCTACTCAGACGCCTTTTTACACGGTCAGAGAGCAAATCAGGCGAAAACTCAGCTGAGCGATCAGGTCGTGTAAATGGAGCTTGAGTAAAATGAAACCAGTAGCTGGATAATCGACAAAGACTTTTCAGCTCACGTAGACCTTCAGGAAAACGTCCAGTGGTGTGATATCACATGATCTAGGGGACCAGTTGACAGGTCCGGAACGCGAACAAAGCTGCTCACCTCAAAGATTTTACAATAAGGCCATTGTTGGGATTCAATTTGCCATTGATGGTTTCGCTCTGTCCGGCCTTATTTTTGAAGAAATACAGACCGATGATTCCAGCAGCCCATGAACCACACCAAACAGTGAATTTTTGTGGATGTAACGGTAGTTCGATAGATATCTGAAAAAATAAATTTGAAAATCATAAACCTCTTAACGAATCAGCCTTTACATTTGCCCGACTTAAGTATACTCTTTTTACTCCACGAGTAAAGGGGATGAAAAGCTCATATCTTTAGTATGCAGGCCAATTTTCTCATACATCATGTATAAAAAACAGTTTTGAATCAAATTGAAGATCACTGTAACGGTCGCCAAGGCATTCCAGCTTGGTAAAAGGTACAAATAGTTTTAAAATTATCCATCGAGTTGCCGCAAATAAGCATAAGGTTTAGTTTTAAATTTAAAAAAAATTAAAAACTCAATTGACGTTTTTTTTGTTTTTTGATGCTGATTTTTGGAATCACTTTTAAAACACTCTGGAAATACCGTTTCAACTTGCAAATGCCTCATTCTTTCCTACACACAATCGTTGCTTCCCATCAATCCGGCTTCGATTATGGCGTTGCCTCATTAAAATTCAATGCCATAAATTGAAACGAGAAAAACCGGCGAGAAATTCCATCAGACGACGCCGCGTCCTGGTACATCCTGGGCGTCAAGCTTATTTTCGATTTGTGCAACAAATGAAGTGAGAAATTATTATTATTATTATTTTTATTACGGATGCTGGCAACTAAGTAAAAACACATTCTGCTGGCATAAGCAAATGGAGTGATGGCTGGTATGAAGGCAGGGGGTGACCGCCCCACCCCCATTTCCCTCCTTGGGCGCATCACGTATTCACAAAGCAAACAAACGCCGGCGCACGCATAAATAAACAGGCGGTGAGCGGTTGGAGTGCGGGGGAAAATATGAAAAGTAACCAAGGAAAGTAAAATTTTGGTTTTTTTTTTGGTGGTCTTTCGTCAGTCAGTCACATCATTAAAATCGAGCGCACAGCATCCTTAAAGAATCTTCCCAGTTGCCACCTAATTCCAATCCTTGCCGCAAGGGAGAGTGAGAGAGGGAGAGGGAATGAGGCAGCCACACATTGTCTGCTCAAATACTCAACGTACACAAAGACACAGAGGAGGACAACAATTCTCTGGAGGCATTCATCAATATGCCAAACATGTTTTGTTATCATCAAATGGAAAATGCTTCATTTTCACGTACGACAGGCATGACAGGCTCGGGTGGTTGTGGGCGGCAGGGTGCAGCAACAGGATAGACAGAGAATTTCCCAGGTGAAAGTTAAAGTTTTTCCCGCGGTTAAACCACCAAAAACTAAACGGAAAGTGCTCTCCGGACTCCGTTTCGTACCTTGCGGAACACATAAATTGATTACCCGAAAACATTTCACGACAAATTCGCCATGTAACAACAACAACAACAATGGCAGCCACGGGGGTGCGGAGAGTTTGGGGACTTCCCACGACGCTTATCTTGGCGGCAATAGACAACAGTTGCGCCGGAAGCAATATGGATATTGGGAATGACACAGCAACTGAAATCACTTGAAGTCAGATAAAGCTGGTGGGGAGGAGTGGGATGGTTTGGTGTAAAAGGCCTGAAAACAAGTGAAGCAACAAGATTTATTCCGTTTATATACCCAATACGAAGGGCTGAAATAATCTTTTCTTCATCATGATGCACTGGACCCTATATTTACATAATTAATCTGCTTAAAGAAAGCAACAAATGTTTTCCACACACTCAAGAGCAACACTTAAATGTTTAGAGTTGAACAAAATTGAATATCTCCTAATTGCTACGTAAGGGCTTAGAAGGTTGGAAAATTTTGAATAGTTGACGCTGCAGTTGGGCGCACATTTTCTTTTTCAGTTCAATTTAATTACAGTTGAACATGTGGCGCAGTAGGCGGTCATTTGCACATACTCTTTCCAGTATACCAAAAAAGTTGTTCATGGATATCTTGACCTTCTGCATAACCGAAAACAGGTATTTTAAGTTTGACGAGAAGATTTATACACAGCTTAAAGGATCGCCGATATTGTGATGGAAGGAGGTTTTAAGCCAAGTATCGAAGTTTAGACTTGTCACCAAATATAAGGACGACTTATTTGCAATAGTAAAAGATTATGACATTGAGGAAACACTTATAAAAGCTTAACAATTATCACAAAGACATAAAGTTCACGATTGAGTCTAAAATTGACTAAAAACTACCGTTCTTAGCTTCCATAATACATAGAAAGGACAATACATTAAAACTGTCTAACAATGGCCTTCGGTAGACTAATAAATTATCACTTTAAGCACCCCAAAAACATCATATTTTATTATTAGAAAAGTCTTGGAAATGAGCGATTCGATTTTCCATAAAAACAACAAAAAACGAATAACAAAAATTCTCAAATCCAATTATTTTCCCTTACACACAATATATGGCCTATTGAAGAGCAGTAAATCCCAGAATAGTGCACCAAAAGAAAATACACCCAAGATATACAAATCGGTTAACTATAAACCATCTTTTTCCGATTGTCTAATTCGTTCCGATTGCTACAACAAAAACAGAGTGTCCATAGCTCATAAACCGATGCAAACAAATATTATTTATTACAAATATTATATTCACAAAACACAACCTAACCCACAAACATTTGTTCTCTTTTTAATAACACTTATACATATATATTAGCTTTGGTGAGAGGGATCAGTATGCAGGTCACACCACCGTGGGGATCATTTGAGATTTAAGTTAGCTTCTTTAATAGAATAAATTCTACATTTATCTGATACATAGCTGCTATATAGCGGAAAAATAATCGGCTCTTAAGGGATGACATACTTTGAATAAGAGCAACATCTTTCGCAGGAGTGATTTAGTAGTTTCAAAGCTAAAACCGTGTTCTTTTAAAGCTGCATATTTCTTTACGGGTAACGGTTATTTACCATATTTCGTTTGAGTTTCGGTTACAGTACATCACAAAATCAAGCACCCTAATAAAGAAACCCATAGTTAAAATTCAAACAGGTAACGGATATTTATTTCAATCCAGGCGACTAGCTCCATATATCGATATATATCGAGCATGTATCGAGCGAGTGAGAAAACGCATTAAGACATTGGCTCAGCTTTGCGTGAGCTAAAAAGTGAGCGGTTATTACATAAAACGGCCAGCGCTTAAGGGAAGCCACTCCTCGTTCGGAGCACTAAACGTCCAGGAGCAGTTCGAAAGAGCGTAATTTTTTTAAAGTCAAAATTAAAGCAACTTGCCTCAACTCAATTCATTATTTCTTTTGATTTACGTTTCCTTACTTATTTTACTTCGGCATTGTGTATGTTCAAATTTTCCAAGACCTGCCACAAGGGAGCGGTTCTTTCAGACCTATAAAGAATCCCTCCCCAGATCTCGAATGAGTGCAAGTTCTTTATAGCTGAAGACTAAAACAACTTGCCTCTACTCAATTCATTATTTCTTTTTATTTACGATACTTTACTTATTTTACTTCGGCATTAAAATTTTCCAAAACGTGCCACAAGGGAGCGGTTCATTCAGACATATAAAATCCCTCCCCTTATCTCGTATGAGTGCAAGTTCTTCAATGCAAGCTGTGGAAGCTGTAAAAGAAAAGATTCGGTTGGTGTGTACCAGGGTCTATCATTTTTTGGAAATTACATATCCAAAAGAGAGGCATTCCGGAAAAGTTTCTCCACCACGAAAGGATGAAATAAGGGATATTTTAGGTCATCATAAAAATCAGGGTTATTTTTAACGTAAGTCGAATTATAACAAAATCGAAAGTTGGTAATATACTCTGTACCTGTGGATCCCCAGAAGCAGTAAAACGCAGCACCGCTGCCGTAACGAACTTTCTTTTGAACATAACTTTGCTATCGTTCATCTGATCTTTCCCACTTCTTTTATTTTTCATTAAACCTCTTTCTTTTACTTTTACTTTTTTATGCCGATTTGGCCCTCCAATCTCCTCCTCTACTCTCTAAATTTTTACAAACTTGCTTTTTATTTAATACTTCAACATTTGAACTAATAGAACAGATTGTTAACATCGTACACCTCATTGGCACTGCACAGATTCTTGTACTTGGGATTGGTTCCAGTGGTACACTTTGTGGCCGGTTTCGGACAGGAACTGTACATCTTGATGCCCAACACATTGGTGGTGGCATAATTACAGGCCAATAGGAAGGCCTTGTATGGTTGGCCAGATACCGTATATGTGGATACAGCACAACCCACATCCGTGTTACGATCTGCTACCATAACGGTGAAGTGGCCTATAGCCGGACCTTGATAATTCTGGGGATAGGCATCGATGTATGCCTGTTTGGTGTCGGCTACCTCCTTGTACCACATATCAATGCCTTGTAGCAAATTTTTGGAAGCATTCAATGGAGCATACCAACTGTTCCAGGCCAAATTCTGACCAGCCCAATCGAAGGCATCTGTGTTGCGGCAAGCATCATGTTTCATCTGGCAGCTTCTCACATTTAGGCTGGCTAAATAGGCCAGTTCGTCGTTCCATTTGATGGTGGCCATGCGACAGGCGGCACTCAGCTTGGGATCCCCACCGCCGGCAATAAAGTTGCGATGCTGATTATGTCGGTCCACAATCAGGGCCTTTTCTTGGGGTGTGAGCGTCACTAGTGTAGCGTCGCTGGGGCAATTTGGACCCCAGTTCTAAAAGTTGAAGGGGTTAATAGGTAACTCCACTCATATCCGAAATCTTTGACTTACCCCCTTATTATCGCATCCAATATTCTTGTTACCGTTGCAGCTCTTTTTGCAATAGTCCGTGGCCTGGACCACACTTAGGACCAGTCCCAAGATACTCAAGATCAAGATGTTGCGCATTTCCATTTCCTAACTCAATAGCTGACAGTTCGGAAAGTGCTCCGGCCTTTTATATCGCCACCCAGTGGGGCAATTTGCTTTATCTAAGCTTTTATCAACAATTGATTAAATATTTACTTGCCGGTTGTCTCAGTGGCTGACGCTACCTTTTGTCTTTTGTGTTCCACCCTTTGAGTAAAAACAAGCTAACCATCCCATTGGGGGGTGGGGGTGGCGATAATTGGTAAACAATAACAAGAATCTTGGATAGGAAAGTTCCTATTTACCTCCCATAGCTGGTAGCTACGACACCAAAACTGCTTGCATATGTGCACTGCTTGGCCACAAGAGAGAGTCCACCACGTGAATTGAAAACTCTTGTGTGCATTATGCAAATGTTTAAACAATTGAAGTGCTTCACAAACAATAAAGGAGGAAACTACGGGCTTATTGGCATAAGCAACCCTACGCCCCCACCACCCAACCACAAGCACCCCGGACCGCATTGCTGGTTTTGCTTACGAAAGCACTGCCAAAATTGTTTACAATCATAAGGTTATGCTTATACTGGTTAGTTTTTGGTAGAGTTTTAATCAGGGTTTTCAGTATAAGCCGATGCGAAACGAACTTAGCTTGCTTGCAGAGGCCGGCAAAACATGTGTGTGTTTAGGTTCGCGAGAACGCTCTCAGTCAGCACTTGTTTGTTGTTGCAATAGAGCAGACCCGTCCACCTTAGGCTCGCACGAGCCGAAGTCTGTCGTATTTTTAAGCAAACGCGAGCCGAAGTTATGGTTGTGTGAATCGGTGAGCACTGCCTAGCAAGTAAAATGCGTGTTGTCTGGAGAGAGCTCTCTTGTTTACTAACACCATCTCACTTTGTTTTCCTCTCCATTTGGCCGCATCTGCAATAGAGAGTGGTTTAACGTAGAGTTTTTATGCAAGCGCCAAAGTTATGGTTGTGTGAATTGGTCAATCGTCTCTAGTCTAAAAAGAGCTCTCTTGTTCAACAACACAAGCGCTCTTTTCTGTCCTCTCCATACTGCTGGTGGATCGACGTCGCTGCTGCAGAGAGCTATTGTATACACAGAAGATAGAAATGTGCCGGTTTCTGCTATTGAATTAAAACAAAAGCTTAAGGCCAATATAAATGCCTTGACCAAAAACCGAAATTTGCACTCATTCATACACCACTTCTTAATCCGGTACTCAACTTCGGCGTTATAAAGGCTTTTATCTGCTGTACGAAATTGATACATTTTTAAAAAAAAATCGCTAAGAGCGATTTTCACCACGAAAAAATTGTATAAAATTAGTTTTATTGCTGATCACCAAAGATTTATCTATTCAAAATACAGAGCCACATAATTTATTAAAATCCGTTAAAGAATATAGAAATTATTGGCATTTAAGTAAAAAATGGAAGGTTTCAAGTTCATGCAAATTGTCTCAGTTTGATTGTTTTTTTGTTCGGCGTAGAAGGCATAAGTAACATTCAAACTATATTGGCATCCAATTAGACATGATCTACTGCCAAGTTTTTAAATAACCAGACGACCAGTCTCAGTCTCTACAATACCAAAAATGGTCAAGGTAAACTGTAAATGGCCCCTAGCTGCAGCAAAAAGAATCTTAAGGGGGTATTCCACAGGTGCAACATTTTTTTTCGATTTTTATTTTTTGGAATTTTTTTTCAAAAGGATTCAAAAGGATTTTTTGAAATTTGAACTACTTTAGAAGATATAGCTTTGTTTTTCGAACAATGTCTTCTCGAATAAAAGTATTTTTCACATTACTTCAAACATCAAACGCATTTATGGAAACCACATTTTTCGAGCTGGCGGCCATGATATACTTATATACTTATACTGAACCGATTTTGATAATTCAATGTGCAATCGACGCAGAATTGTCACCATATTAGTTTGACCCTCAATCATAATTTTAGAACATATTTTACTATTTTCTTTTTTCACTAAAGTACAAAAAAAGTGCTCAAAATCCAATTTTAATTTTTCAATGGCCGCCATAACAAAAATCAAAAAAAAATTTTCGCGGAATCAGACCAGATTAACATCTAAGCTGATTATAACCCCGTCTTTAGTTATCATTTCACACAACCTGGAGATGAGAAATCGTGGCCGCCAGCACTATAAAAAGTCCAAAAAAACAGCCTTGACGTGGAGAATACCCCTTAAGAGTTAACATTTTGGTGAAACTCCGGTTTACGGGCGTAAACAAAAATTTACCGATGCTTATTTTTTTTTTCTTCAAACATTTTTAAGCTTAGTACTCAGACAAATCGCTTTCGCTGGGTGTCAGAGATCCAAGATCTCACTCATATCCCTCCCAGATACCACCCCCAAATGCTACCCAGATCCCTTCCTGATCCACACCAGATCCCTTCCAGATCCCACCCAGATCCCAGCCAAATGCTAACCAGATCCCACCGAGATACCGCCCAGATCCCACCTAGATCCCTTTCATTCCATCCAAATCCCACACAGATGCATTCTAGATCTTGCCTAGATACCTTCCAGATACCACCCTGATCCCTGCCCCTCTGCCCATCCTCTTGTGTGTGTGTTTGCCGGGAAACTGCACAAATCAAAACAACACAAAATATGAATGACGTCAGCGTCACGCGACGCAGAAATCAAATTTTACTCCTACTAAAATCGTCCGTACCGCAATTATAGATGTTCACATCAAAAAGAAGCTCTCATCTTGGTATACAAATCAGCAATGGCAGTTTGTCAGAAGAAGAAAACCATGATACAACTAAAACGGTTGATGCTGCTCTCAGTGCCCTGTCTTTTCAGTACTTAGTAGCACTCACTCTTCCTCTCGCGTTTACAGCAAAAGTTGTGGGAGCACGCTCTATATTGTTCTCTCGTTGTTGTTGTGGGTGTTTTCTCTGTTCTGATTTTTTGGCTGAGCAAAAGGCAAAGAACTGTAAATGAAATGTTGGGTGTGGGAGTGTGATCTTAAACTCTTCTCTGCATTTCTCTCCACCCCCATCACCAATCCTCCCCCTGCCCTAACTCTACCAACCGTCTTGTGTGTTTGTGTCGAGCCACTGCGCAAAGCAAACACAGCAACATAACATGGTTGGCGTCAGAGTCACGTGACGCTCAAATTACTTTTACTCCTACTAAAATCGTCCGTCAGCGTTACGTGACACTGAAATCAAATTTTACTCCTACTAAAATCGTCCGTACCGAAATTAAAGATGTTTCACATCAAAAAGGGAGTCCGAAAGCTTTCATAAAATTCCGCCAGGCCTCTACGCTCGGTTGAACTCAGACAAACTAAAATTTTCGCTAGCTTTAACAAATAATTTCAAAATTGAAAATGTCCGATTCAATATCCTGGAAATTGTTGTCAAAATGTGGTAATCATACTTGTGTGTGAGTCTAAACAATTTTCAATCGAATCGATAAAGCAATGGATAAACATAGTAAATATTGTAAGGATTCACGTGAGCATTTCTCCGGGGAAATGTGCTGCACCCATCTGAAGGTGAGTAAAACTGTGGTACCCATTGATTCCCTTTTTAACCCACGGCCATTCAAGCCCCCGAAAAAGTATTTATCAAAAATTGAGTCACGCACTACGCTTAAGAGCCAGTGTGCTGCTGAAACATCTGATCAGAAGGTGGAACGGAAGCCCAATCAATGCCCGCACAGCCCTGGCAAAGGACAGCGTCAACGATCATTTCAGCAGAAGGAGCACGTGACTTGCAAATATTGTTGTTGTTCGTGCTGTTGTTGCAAATTGAACAATTATTCCGAACATGGAAACATTGAGTCAAAAACTAAAGATTCTGGAGCTAATCAGAAGCAGAAGCGTGTTCCTGCCTCTAATTACACGCCACTTGACCGCCAGCCACAATCTCAATTGTGCTCCCGACATAGCAACCTTAAGTCGGATATAAAAAATCATGAAATTCCTCCATGGAGTGGGCGCACCTTTGTAGTGGAGGGCAAAAAAACGGATCGCACATTTACTGTTCTCAGCAAACTGGAGTCGGACTATGAAGGTGATGGCGTTAATCAAATTTATAAGAATCCCTACTATGGCGCTACCGACTCGGAGGGCCCAGCATCATCAATCAAATGTAAACATCAACGCATGCCCAAGTCCACCAGCGGCTATAAAACCAACAGTTGTGATATGAAATCCACGGTCCACGGTTCATCCACGGTTCATTCCGATATTCAGCTCACGGTAGATAACTTGGTTAATCATATGGCTGGCTTTAGCGATAAACTCGCTTTAGATTTAAAAAATTTTCCGGTGCCATCGGCCACACGATCGCCATCATTGCATCGCTCGGACTCAAGCCCTTGCACGTCCTGTGATATATGCAGAAAGTCGGTGGCTACCCAGGCAGTACGCGATCCTGCCCCAAAACTGCCCAAAAACCGAACAACTCCATCAGCTGTCTTTAAGGAACAAGACATCCAATTGCTCGTGGGCAAAAAAGTGATTACGCCAATGATTAAAAAAATTCAGCGTTTACATCAACACAATCTACGTTGGGAAATGGCCTTAGTGCAGGACTTAGAGAGCCTGCCACGATTGGTGAGCCAGGTGTATAAAAGTGCTGAAGAGTTTCAACAAAAGAAGTGAGGTTCAATTGGAATTGCGGTTCATCTCGTTATTAAATGTTATATTTTTTAAAAAGTTTTATAAGTTACTTTACTTTTCGGCCATTAATCAAAATTATTAAAATGATAAAAAAAAAATTATTCCTTGAATTCTGTGAAAAAGTTGTGTCCAACCGATAACCAAACGAGTGTCCAGGGTATAGACACCAGTGTCCAGGCCTTGTGCGCACCGCGCATTCCTTATTGTTTTCCGCAAAAGGGATAGACCTCACGCATAGCTTAAGGCTAAGCGTAGAGCTACAATAGCTTCTAATGTGTTCTCTCTAAGCTTTTTCTTCCAAGTCTCTTGAAATTTCGCAGGCAACAAGAAATATAAGTTCGCGTTGTCTTTAATGTAGATTTTGTAAGAGGAAAACAAGTGATTTCGTGTGTATCCCTGTAGTACGGCTGGATCTAACGAATCCGCTAACGAATCGTTACTACCAGCCACCAGCCTAACCACCAGCCATGTTATAAAAAAAGTCTTGCGGTATTTCCGCAAGCTGGTCTTTGCAAGCGCGTAGTTCTAGTTTTATTCGTCGCATCGGTTCACGCTAGAGCTTTTTGGAAAGCTCTTTTCACACGCTAACTCGTGTTTGATTTATTGTTGTTTGTTTTTAGTCGTTCGTGAGTTATAGCGTCGCAAACATGGAGCAAAATACGGCATATTTTACAGATACGATAAAGGCAAAAATGCATCTCATGCTGCCAATCAAATTTGTGCAGTTTATGGACCCGATACAGTTTCCATTTCCACCGCACAACAATGGTTTCAACGTTTTCGTTCTGGTGCAGAGGTGATCGAAGATGCGCCACGGTCCGGAAGGCCTGTCGTCGAAAATTCCGATAAAATTGCTGAATTGATCGGCATAGTAGCAGCCGTAGTATCGGCCAAGAGCTGGACATGAGTCATCAAACCGTTATAATCCATTTGAAGAAGCTTGGATTCAAAAAGAAGATCCAGTACCGGTACGCCGTACTACAGGGATCAGACAGCCACGAGCATATACACAGATCAGCAGGCAGTAAAAGGTTTTCAAACTTCTTGAGGTAATTGTTAATTGAAAAATATTTTTCTCAATTGTAATGGACTCTCCGCTGCTGTAAGTTGGCTTTGTTTGGATGTGCTTCTAACTGGCTGTTACATACAATTGCATAATCCCAATATACTCCGTGCATATTTGATACAGAGACCTACAAATGGTAAATCTTGTGTATTATCTGTGTTTGTTTTTATACTCTGTACCAAAGGTAAACAGAGTATATTAAGTTTTTGCAAAAGTATGTAACAGGGAGAAGGAATTATTTCCGACTATATAAAATATATATATTCTTGATCAGCATCAACAGCCGAGTCGATATAGCCATGTCCGTCAGTCTGTCTGTTTCTATTCTATCTCCTCTGTCAGTTTTAAAGCTATCTTAACCAAACTTTGCACGAAGTCTTTTGGTATAAATACGCTGCACATTTGTCGGAACCGGCCGGATCGGATGACTATAGCATATAGAAGCCATAGGAACGATCGGTTGAAAAAAAATTTTGTTTTTAACGCTATCGCTCCCAACACTTGTATTTATAAGTTTTCAATGATTTCACATAATTTCACCAAGATTTGTCGAAATCGGACCACTATATAGTATAGCTACCATACAAACTGTCAGGCCTATTTCAAGCTCCAAGGGTATATAAACTTCGGTCGAGCCGAAGTTAGCTTGCCTCTATTTTTTGTTTTCAGTCTTATCGCATTCAAACTTGTTACTGATCAATGCCACCACACAATTTTGCAAAGTTTGATCTAAATCGCATGACTATAGCATATAGCTGCCATAGGAACGAATAGCCGAAAAAGTAGTTCTAGTGAGAAAAGCTTAATTTTTTGTGCACTTTACACTTTTCAGTTATGAAAGGGTATATAAACTTCGGTCGAGACGAAGTTAGCTTGCCTCTATTTTTTTTTAGATGAATGCCGATTTGATACTCAAAATACCCGTATGATACTAAATATTCATTTTATCATATATCATATATCATTTTTTGTTTTGTTGAAGCCAACCCACAATTTATTTAAGTGGCGCAAAATAAGTTCCCATTTACTGAACTGTATTTCGAAAGAATTTATTCTCTGTATCAAATATACACGGAGTATATTGGGATTATGCAAGCCAACTTACGGCAGCGAAGAGACCAATACAGTTGAAAAAAATATTTTTCGATTAACAATTACCTCAAGAAGTAGAAAAACTTTTACTGCCTACTGATCTGTGTATATGCTCGTGGGTGCATGATACTTACGACATCACTTGTTTCCCTTTTACAAAATCTGCATTCAAGACGAAGCAAACTTACATTTCTTGTTGCCTTCAAATTTTCAAGAAGCTTAGAAGAAAAAGAGTAGAGAGAAAACATTTGAAGTTATTGTGGCTGATCTATACCCTGGACACTCGTTTGGTTATCGGTTGGACACAACTTTTTTACAGAATTCAAAGAATAATTTTTTTTATCATTTTAATAATTTTGATTAATGGCCGAAAAGTAAAGTGATTTATAAAACTTTTTGAAAAATATAACATTTAATAACGAGATGAACTGCAATTCCAATTGGACCTCACTTCTTTTGTTGAAACTCTTCAGCACTTTTATACACCTGGCTCACCAATCGTGGCAGGCTCTCTAAGTCCTGCACTAAGGCCATTTCCCAACGTAGATTGTGTTGATGTAAACGCTGAATTTTTTTAATCATTGGCGTAATCACTTTTTTGCCCACGAGCAATAGGATGTCTGGTTCCTTAAAGGCAGCTGATGGAGTTGTTCGGTTTTTGGCCAGTTTTGGGGCAGGATCGCGTACTGCCTGGGTAGCCACCGACTTCCTGCATATATCACAGGACGTGCAAGGGCTTGAGTCCGAGCGATGCAATGATGGCGATCGTGTGGCCGATGGCACCGGAAAATTTTTCAAATCTAAAGCGAGTTTATCGCTAAAACCAGCCATATGATTAACCAAGTTATCTACCGTAAGCTGAATATCGGAATGAACCGTGGATGAACCGTGGACCGTGGATTTTATATCAAAACTGTGGGTCTTATAGCCGCTGGTGGACTTGGGCATGCGCTGATGTTTACATTTGATTGATGATGCTGGGCCCTCCGAGTCGGTAGCGCCATAGTAGGGATTCTTATAAATTTGATTAACGCCGTCACCTTCATAGTCCGACTCCAGTTTGCTGAGAACAGTATATGTGCGATCCGTTTTTTTGCCCTCCACTACAAAGGTGCGCCCACTCCATGGAGGAATTTCATGATTTTTTATATCCGACTTAAGGTTGCTATGTCGGGAGCACAATTGAGATTGTGGCTGGCGGTCAAGTGGCGTGTAATTAGAGGCAGGAACACGCTTCTGCTTCTGATTAGCTCCAGAATCTTTAGTTTTCGACTCAAAGTTGCCATGTTCGGAATAATTGATCAATTTGCAACAACAGCACGAGCAAGAACAATATTTGCAAGTCACGTGCTCCTTCTGCTGAAATGATCGTTGACGCTGTCCTTTGCCAGGGCTGTGCGGGCATTGCTTGGGCTTCCGTTCCACCTTCTGATCAGCTGCTTCAGCAGCACACTGGCAGTTATGCGTTGTGCGTGACTCAACTTTTGGACAATACTTTTTCGGGGGCTTGAATGGCCGTTGGTTAAATAGGGAATCAATGGGTACCACAGTTTTACTCACCTTTAGATGGGTGCAGCACATTTCCCCAGAGAAGTGCTCACGTGAATCCTTACAATATTTGCTATGTTTATCCATCGCTTTATCGACTCGATTGAAAATTGTTCAAACACACACACACAAGTATGTTCACCATATTTTGACAACAATTTCCAGGATATTGATTCGGACATTTTAACTTTGAAATTATTTGTTAAAGCTTAGTACTCAGACAAACTAAATCGTCCGCTAGCGGAAATTTTGGTTTGTCTGAGTTCGACAGAGCGTAGAGGCCTGTCGGAATTTTACGAAAGCTTTCCGACACCCTTTTTATACCCGGTACTCGTAGAGTAAAAAGGGTATACTAAAGTTGTGCAAATGTATGTAACAGGCAGAAAGAATCATTTCCGACCATGTAAAGTATAGAAATATATTCTTGATCAGCATCAACAGCCGAGTCGATATAGACATGTCCGTCTGTCCGTCCGTCTGTATGAACACCTAGATCTCAGAGGTGGTAAGAGATAGAGGTTTGACGCAGATCAAGTTTGTTGTGTTTTGGCCACGCCCCCTACCGCCCCCGCAATTTGGAAAAACGTTATATTTCCTACAGTTTTAAAGATAGACGACTGGTACCTTTAAGAGATAGTTAGTAATTAGCAAAATGAACCGATTTGCCGAAGAAATGATAAAGATCGGATGAACGGACCAGGCCCTCACCACCCCCGTTACCCACACTAAAAAAATGTTGCATACTTTTTGGATGGCAGGAACACTGTTAAACAGGTTTTTTCATGAGAAACGGGTATATCGAAGTCGGTTAGAGCCGACTTTAACTTACGCTCTCGTTTGTATTAAATTTTTAGTATCAATTTGACACTAGGTCTTATTAATTTGACTAGCTTTGATCAATTTAATATTATTTTTTATCAAGTTTTTAATATAAATTCAGTTCTTTACAAACTGCCATTAAAATTGATACATAACATTTAAAAAACATTATCTTTTTATCCCTTTCAAAATTGATTTTTTTTTACACTTATAAATTGAATTTGTCGAGAGTGGACTCCTCGCTATGGTGAAACTTTGGTCTCTCACTGCCTGCCTCATGTCCACGCGGTTGTTCTATATTGAGAAGTCACTGTACTAGTGTGCCCTCTGCTGGAACCCATACATGTAGCGCGTTATTCCTTCAGAGACTCTGTCGCCACTTCTGCAGCTGTCTTCGTTTGGTAATGCGGCTCCGCAGCATTGTGGTTTGTTTTGTGTCCTGTCTGAATAGTTACATTTCTTATTAACAAATATTTGCAAAAAACGCCTACAACAACATTAATACTTAGCTCCATAAACTTTCCGTCTAAGTGTGCTCCATTTGAAATCCATTTAAATATCCTCAACACGTCGCCTGGAAAAGGGTCCTCCATAGCGTTTACTTTTATAGGCTACTTAACATTTCTACAAGACAAAATCTTAAAAATGTTGGCAGAGCAAATGTTTCTCAAGCATTTAAATCAAGGCTCGGCACGTTTCTATTTTCTGTGTATACAAGAGCCACAGAGTAGCAGCGACGTCGATACACCGACAGTATAAGAGCTTACACTGCACACTCTTGCAACAACACACAAGTGCTTAAGCGTGGCTCACACAATGCCGAAATGAGCTTGTATATTGTGACGGCCACTGATTTAAACTCAGGATGTTGGGTGTTAGATGTGCTCAGTGCGATTAGCCTATTAACTACGTATTGAATTGTTTCTCTGGGTGTAAAGGCAGTTCTATAGACCGAACCATGGTGGAATAATATGAGGTTAGACCGAGCGAGTGAACGGTCTCTCTGTTTGTAGGGCCAGTGAGTCAGTTCGTTGTGAATGCTTGAAGCGACAGGTTGGGTGCGGACAAATTTTTCTTTGTTTTTGTATGCATGTGTGTCTTGTTTTTGTTTATTTGCTGGTTTTAGTGTCAAATGACAAGTTACTGTGTAATTTGATTTATTGACGAAAAAGACTTTATTGAGAAAAAAGAATTGTGTTATATTTTATATAATGCCATCAAAATTTGAGTTAGTCTTCCTGAAAATCACTGAAATCGTCCTTAATACAACAAACAAAAATTAACATTCACAAAACAAAACAAGCCATCTGCTATCCCTTTCTTTTTGACACTGGCCCTCGACAGATGCTGACGGTGTCACCTTATATTATTACACCATGGACCGATCCTTAAGAAGCTGAAAAAATTCTCTCAATAACACTTCAGCATAAATTTTCAAGCCAGTAATTGATTTAATTTTTCCACATTCCAATTAATAGTATATATTGTTTACATCGTACACCTCCTTGGCACTGCACAGATTCTTGTGCTTGGGATTGGTTCCAGTGGTACACTTTGTGGCCGGTTTCGGGCAAGAATTATACATCTTGATGCCCAACACATTGGTGGTGGCATAATTACAAGCCAACAGGAAGCCCTTGTACGTTTGACCCGATACCGAGTACGTGGATACAGCACAACCCACATCCGTGTTACGATCTGCTACCATAACGGTGAAGTGGCCTATAGCCGGACCTTTATAGTTCTGGGGATAAGCATCGATGTATGCCTGTTTGGTGTCGGCTACCTCCTTGTACCACATATCAATGCCCTGTAGCAAATTTTTGGAAGCATTCATGGGAACGAAGTAATAGATAAGGGCCAAATTCTGACCAGCCCAATCGAAGGCATCTGTGTTGCGGCAAGCATCGTGTCTCATCTGGCAGCTCCTCACATTCAGGCCGGCTAAGTAGGCCAGATCGTCGTTCCATTTGATGGTGGCCATGCGACAGGCGGCACTTAGCTTGGGATCCCCACCGCCGGCAATGAAGTTGCGATGCTGATTATGTCGCTCCACAATCAAAGCCTTTTCTTGGGGTGTGAGCGTCAATAGTTTAGCATCGCTGGCGCAATTTGGACCCCAGGTCTAAAAGTTGAAGGGGTTAATAGGTAACTCCACTCATATCCAGAATATTTGACTTACCCCCTTATTATCGCATCCAATGTTCTTGTTACCGTTGCAGCTCTTTTTGCAATAGTCCGTGGCCTGAGCCACACTTAGAAGCAGACCCAATATACTCAAGATTAAGATGTGACGCATTTCCATTTCCTAACTCAATAGCTGATTATTCGTTAAGTGATCCGGTCTTTTATATGGTCATACAGTGGAGCAAAAATTTGTTCACAATTGATTAAATATTGGCTGATGCTACCTTTTGTGTTTCACTTCACCCATTCAAGTTCGAGGGATGGGGGTGCTAATAATTGGTAAACAACAACAAGAAACTGCGATAGGAAAGTTTCTGTTTACCAAAGAGGAATGACAATAAGACTGCTTGCATAAGCACTGCTTACGCAAAAGAAAGAAGAAGAAGATCGCCGCGAGAGAGAGAAAGAGGGAAAAACCACAACAATGTCTCAGCCAACAAAAAGTGCTTAAATTAAGGTGGTTTTCTGATAGATTTGGGGATTTAGAACACTATAGAAGAAATCAACAAAATTACACAAGGCAACAAAATTTAACTTCTGAGATTTTGTGCCTCACCCACAATTACTAGAATACTATTTCCTCGATACATGCTCCTTTATTACGATACGTCATCTTTTGAGTTCAGCAAGAAAGATCATTGCAATATGATGATGAATCACAGAGCAAATTCTTCCGGAGTGTATAATTCTAGTATTCCTAGACTAGCTTAAGTTTTTATTCTCTATTCTCCCCTTATAAACTTAAATCACCTCAATAACTTTGTGTCGTTTTTTCTAAACTCTTTATTTTCAAATCATTTGTAAAATATTTCTAGAACTTATATGCTTCAGCGATTTTACATAGTGAGGGCCAATTAGTATTTCTGCCGGTCTTGCAACCCGACCCAGCTGCACCTCTTTGGTAGACTGCCTGACCAATGTAATTGGTGTATCCATAGTTACAGGCAAGTACATAAGTGTTCACTGTAATGCCATATCTAGCCAAAGCACAGCCCACAGCGGTGTTCATCTCCTGGGCCATTGCCGTAAAGTGTCCAATTTGTCTGTGAATGGGACGAAAAGTTGTTTAATTTGAATCAAACAAGAGGTTTATTTAAAGCATGCTTAATGGATGAAATTCTTTTAAAACGACTAAATAACCTTGCCTAAAGTTGTCTTAAATGTTTGCAACGTCCACCTCTGCCCCCACAATAAAAAATTATTAACTCTAAACTTACATATATATTCGCAATATCTATAAACCCTGAAATTTTCATCAAAATCGGATAATAAATAGCTGCTAGGGTGAAGCCTAGGTAGCGGGCATCAAGGTAAAAGTTCTGTCTAAAAGGTTAAAAGGAAAACCCTTCCACTAAGAGACAATAGAGGCCGGATCTACAAAGAAGAAATCTGGTACCTGAACACATTCGAAATCGATCCAGTCAAATCATTCACCTACGTGAGAGTTACCTTTGCGTCTAACATGTCATTTAAAAAATTCATCTGCATCTAAAACTTGAAGATGATATCAAGGCTGGCTCTCAACTGTGCATGGAAAACGCTGCTGGGCATACAAAACGTACTACCAAGTGTGAAATATGGAATGTTTGGTTTTATTCTGAAGAAAATATTTAGGTTACCTCGCAATACTCCGAACTATGTTCTATTTATGGAAACTGGTCTTTCGACAAGCTATAACCAAACTATAATTTCAGGGATAGAATTAATACCAAGGCTGCAAACCGGACCATGAACAAAACCCCTAATATTTTTTAATTCTCGAACCTGAACCCGAACCAGACCACTTTTTCGAAAAATTAGGTTTTCGGTTCAACAAATCAAGTAGTTTCTTCAACGACACATCTAATGTAGAAATATAAAAATTCCTTGTAATCTGACTACCATTAAAGAAGTTCTTAAATTCTACAAAATTTCTCCAGATCAGATTTATACCATGAGATGGATTGAGCAGAAGAACTTTTAAATGATCTCACAATAGGAATGCAATTACGAAGAATGTAATGTTGATGAAGGTTGCTAAGTCCTTGAAAAGCATTTCTTGATTTGGACGATGACCAAGTGAATTCAATAACTTCCCTGGAGGACTCTATAATAACAGTTTGTTGTGATGCACACACTTTAAAACAAGAGCGTAAGTTAAAGTCGGCTCTAACCGACTTCGATATACCCGTTACTCATGAAAAAACATGTTTAACAGTGTTCCTGCGTTCCTTAGGATGACCATCCGAAAAGTAAGCAACATTTTTTTTAGGGAGGGGGGTGTAGCGGGGGTGGCTTGGTTCACTTTTTTGCTCATAACTTGAGAACCGTTTATCCGATCTTTATCACTTCTTCGACAAATCGATTCATTTTGCTAATTACTAATTATCTTTAGAAGGTACGAATCGTCTATCTTAAAAAGATCGTTTTCGTTTGTAATTTTGAAATCTGAAACAAATTCGAGGTAGGGGCCTCAAAATTAAACAAAGAGAAAGAGAGAGCGACGCGAGACAGTATAGGAGACTTACTCATTCGCGTACCGGCACAGAACCCGTATTGGTTGCGGCTTCTACTTTTGTTTTAAGACCGAACGTTTACTCTATTACACTCTTATAGAAAAATTAAAAACTTGCGATAGATAAGGTTTTTGACTATGAACAGCGATTTCGTTACTATTCGAAAAGATCGTTGTAATCGTTTTTCTATTATGAGCTCATTTAGTCAAATTTATGTTTAAACCTAAATTAGTTTAAATGTCAGAGGAATACTTACAAAAAAAAATGTTAATAAAAGTTAATAAATCGAAAGTATTCTTCTATTAAATCAAAAATTGTCAAAAAATGAGCTCGAAATTTAATTATTTAACCAAAACCTTAGGTTCAGGGCTTCCGAAAACAGGTCCGCGAACCTAACTCTTTACATCTTTTGAACCCCGTACCGAACCTTCTGCAAAAGTTTAAAGGTTTACAGCCGTGCTTCATACCGTTTGGTACACAAAGTTTCAACAGGGCTCGATACCGGAACCGTTAACCGAAATAATGGATTCAAATCGCGTTCCAGAACCGAACCCGATATACATTTTTTTTGAGAACCGAATACCGTTTACTAATATTATTGGATCCGATAGTACCGGAACAAAACCGAAACACTTTTGATACTAGGTACAGTTTCAGTTTTTTATGCGCTGTACCAGTTATATTAAGCTTGTGCAAAAATATGTGATAGAGAGGAATCATTTTAGATCTTATTAAGCATACATATTCCTGATCAGCCCATTGATGGTTACACAGGTCAATTTTTGGTTTTTTTTAATGTTTTAAAATTTTTTTTTTTTTTTTTATTGTTTTTTATTTTTATTTTTTTATTAAAAAAAAAAAAATAAAAAAAAAAAAAAAAAAAAAAAAAAAAAAAAAATAAAAAAAGGAAGAAAAAAAAAAAGAAAAAAAAAAAAGAAGAAGAAGAAGTTTTAAAAGGATAGAGAATATGGCAGCGAATATAGTAAGTTTGTGCATTTGGATGCCAATCAGCGTGCAAATCACAAGAGTGCTATAAAGTGGACGTATCAAAATCGAAGTTAAATTCGAAAACAAATAATATATAATACAATATTTTTAAGCATATAATGCAATCATTTGTTACTTTATGTTAACTACATAAAAATACGAAATTTGAAGTCTATTAGGGGTTGCACGTCAAATTGGTTTGCAAGTAATCTGTTGAAAAATTTTATGGTAGTGATCACACGTTTGTGTGCTTATTATGATAACTTGACAATTGTTCAATACAAAAAAAAAAACAAATCATTTTTGTGCGTCCCTTACCGGATTTGAGCCCAGGTCTGTTTGACTTTCAGTCTCATACCTTACCCACTCCACCACAGCTACCAAGACAGATATAAGAGCTAAATGTTCTGTCTAACTCAAAAATTTTTCTCTTTGTGTTTTATCTGTTCTAAAAATAACGAAGGGTTTATTAACACTGAAAATTATATGTACCCAGTTAATCTCATGACCTGGGACTGGGCTGGTGATGTCAGCTTATTTTTTCCCGTACACTTTGTTGTTGAAGATTAATCTTTAAACATATTACTTGATAACCAAGTTGACGTGAAAACCCTAGATATAGTTTTATTTCAAATGTGAAACCTTTTATTTTGTGTTGAATATTGATTTGTTTTATTAAACAGAATAAACAAGAGAGAAAGTCGGTCAAGCCCGACTATGTCATACTCTGTACCAAGAGTAGCAGCTGAATGCAACGCTTCTGCTGCGCTCATCTCTCAGTTTCTCCCTCTGTCTCTCTCACTCACACGTTGTTGATTGAAATGCGGTGTTGGTTGTGAGTGCGTGGGAGGGGGTGGGGGAAGGGGATTTTATTTTTTGATCATAACTTGAGAACCGCTCATCCGATCTTTATCATTTCCTTGGCAAATCGATTCATATTACGAATGACTAACCATCTCTAGAAGAAACAAATCATCTATCTACAAAACTGTGGGAGATATGACTTTTTCAAAATTGCGGGGGCGGGAGAGGGCGTGGCAAAAATTGAAAATAAACTTGATCTGCGTGCAAGTATAAGAAACCTATGTCCCATACATGTCAAACCTCTATCTCCTACCATCTCTGAGATCTGTTTGCTTGCCAAAGTCATGGATTACTGTGTGTGGAACGAGAAGGCCAAGCTAACTTCGTCTTTGCCGAAGTTCTTATACCCTTGCAAATGTTTTAATATAGTACATCAGAGTTTACGAACGTCAGCATTAAAAACAAACCAAATTTTTCTTAATAAAAACCCACTTTTCGACAACGCTAGTTTCCCGCTATTCGACAGCTATAGAATATAGTCATCCGATTTTGACTAAAAACTCCCAAATTTGTGTAAAAGCGTATAAAACTAATAATTTCCGAATCGGGAGGCGTTTACATTAAAAAACAAAAAGTTTTTTCTTACAAAAAACCCACTTTTCGACCGATAGTTCCTATGGAAACCAGCTAGAAGATATAGTCATCCGATCTGGTCGGTTCCGACTCCGATATTAGCAGTGTGCAGTAAAAAGAAATCTGTGCAAAGTTTCAGCCCAATAGCTTTACAGCTGAGAGACTAGTAAAAGTTGCGTACAAACACAGACAAGGTTCAAAGCTAATCTTATAGGTGAATTTAATATTTCTATGCGTTGCAAATTCAGGGCAAAATTATATTCAAACCGCCAAAATGCTTGCCAAGAGGATATAAAGAGACACAGGAATTCTGCTTTAAGACTTCACAAAAGGTTCAAACCTTCTTTAGAATTTTAGTGCAATCACATAAACGGGACATACTGTGTTAGTAATTTAATTTCATCTACTTACTGTCCGGTATGGAATCTGGGATACTGGTTGATGATACTCATATTGGCATATTTGTACTCATTCCACCACATGTTGATCAAAGTGGTCAACAGTTCCTGGGTACTGGGACTCGTTGAAACACGCGAGTAGCTAAAGCTGGCCAGATTTTGGCCACTAGACCTAAAAGTTGGTGTATTACGACACTCATCGTGTTTCATCTTACACTGCCTCACATTGAGAGCCGCCATTCGGGCCAGTTCGGGATTCCAACGTATGGTGGCCATACGTCTGGCTGCTGCATACCCAGGCAATTTTCCGCTGGCCAACTGATTCCTTTTAGAATTATGCATGCGCAGAATTTGTTGCTTCGCTGAGGTACTGAGGGGAATGGCCACCGGAGCGGGACTTGTGGGGCAATCCCTTGACCAAGCCTAGTTGAATGAGGGAACACTTGATTTTGGTTTCCTTGGGTAATTGGGCAACACTTACCCCATTATTATTGCAGCCAATATGCTGACTCGTGCCACCGCACAAGGCCGGATTGCAATAGTTCACCTGTCCCCGCACCAAGGCCAAGCAGCAGATAACTAGCGCTAGTCGCCACATTGCTTAGGTTTCAAATAGTCCACGTTTATGTTTTAGAGCCTATTTATAGCGCCACCGAAATGAATTGCCCAAAAATGTGTAAGAAACGAAAAAAAATATGGTCCAACTATTGTTCCATCTGAATACGTTTTTAATGATATAATTAGTTAATTGTTTAGCTTAATAAAATATATGCAAATATTTATTTGCACGCTTTAAGTACAACTGTGTTTGCGCGTTGAGAACGAGTAGCAAAACAGCTGCCTGAAGTACTTGTACTTGTAGATAGATTTAATACATGGGTGCCGGTGAATCTTTTGGGTTTTAGAGAAATCTTAAGGTAAAATTGATTTCGATCCAAAACTTTTCTCATAATCTTCCGACTTTAAAGTTAAGAGTTCGTTCACACACAGTTGCAGGTTATCAGATTTTATTATGTCACTTATCTGACAGTCTGTTCAGACTGAGTAAAATACATGGGAATTATGACAGAGTTCTGTAAACATTAGACCGGACCCAAAACGGAAAAATGGAAAAAACCAGGTCTTAGCATTCAGACAGATTAAGGACCACGATTTGAGAATATGCACCTGGAACTCTCAACAGAGATGGTAATGATATCGCCTTGGTGAATGTCCTCGAAATATTCATCGGACGTTACCGCTCTCCAGGAAATGCGATGGATTGGATACGGAAGCAAGATAATAACGATACCAAAGGAGAAGACAGAAAAGAAAACACCACCCCCCTGGGAGATCTACTACAGCGGTCATGCTTCCAAGCACGAGTTTGGGTGCGACTTTGCAGTGAGTGATAAACTGCGCCACTCTGTCATCAGCTTTACCCCAGTTGACGAGCGGCTTGCCGCGCTCAGACTTAAGGCAAAATATTTTAATATTAGTCTTATCTGTGCTCACGCACCAACAGAAGACAAGAAAGACCTGATAAAAGACGAATTCTATGAGCGCCTGGAACAACTATACGAGCGCTGCCCCGACCACGACATAAAGATCGTGCTAGGCGATTTTAACGCGAAAATCGGAAGAGAAGGAGTTTTTGGTTCGACAGTCGGACGCTTTAGCCTTCATGAAACAACCTCCGGTAACGGAGAGAGGCTAATAGACTTCGCTGCGGGCCGGAACCTGGTCGTAAGTAGTACCAGATTTGAACATAGAGACATCCATAAGGCGACCTGGGAGTCCCCTGATCAACGAACACGAAACCAGATTGATCACGTTGTGATCGACGGAGGGCATTCATCGAGTGTACTAGATGTGCGCGCGATTCGAGGAGCCAATATTGACTCGGATCATTGCCTTGTTGCAGCCAAGGTACGCACACGGCTCAGTGTGGCGCATGCCTCACGCACTGGCACACGTCGAAAGCTGAACGTCGAGAAGCTACAATCACAAGGGACCTCCTACTCCCCATTCCCTTCCGATATAGGCGAGCAGTGGAATCGGCAGCCGAGGAGATACTCGGGTACTCCGAGTCCCCTCAAAGGCGGTCTTTGTACGATGAGGAGTGCCGACGCGCTACTGCAGAGAAAAACGAGGTCTACAAGACATTTTTGCAGACGAAACCGAATGCTGATAAAATTCTTTACCAGAAGAAAAGGAAAGAAGAGAATCGCCTATTTAGAAGAAAAAAGAATGAGCAGGAAAGGCGCATGCGCGAGGAAGTCGAGATGTTATTCGGCATGAGTGAGACTCGAAAATTTTACCAAAAGATTAAGCAAATAACAGAAGGTTTCAAGCCCAGAGTCGCACAATGCAAAGACGAACAGGGGAATCTGGTCATAGATCCGCAAGTGGCGCTCAACAAATGGAGAAGTTACTTTTCCAACCTACTGGGAGGCGATGACGAACAGGATGCCGCCACTAGAGAAGTAACGATGCCACCAATCGACAACATAGAGATAGACCCGCCGACCCAGCAGGAAGTCTGTTTAGCCATACGAAGGCTAAAGAACAACAAATCACCAGGCGCTGATGAGCTGCCCGCTGAATTGTTCAAGGCTGGAGGCGAAGAATTGGTAAGGTGCATGCACCAACTTCTGTGCCGTATATGGGTTGACGAAAGCATGCCTGACGATTGGAATCTAAGCATTCTCTGTTCTATCTTTAAAAAAGGAGACCCTGCAGTTTGCGCCAACTACCGCGGGATCAGTCTCCTCCCCATCGCATATAAGGTTCTGTCCCGCCATATTTGTGAACGTCTAAAGCCGTTTATTGATACACTGATTAGACCTTATCAGTGTGGCTTTAGACCTGGTAAATCCACCACAGACCAGATTTTCACACTACGACAAATCCTGGAGAAGACCTATGAAAGAGGCATACAAACGCACCACCTTTTTGTTGATTATAAATCTGCCTTCGACACACCGATAAGATCAAGCTTCTTCAAAGCCTTGTCTAATTTAGGTATTCCAGCAAAGTACGTTCGACTTTGCAAGATGACGTTGAGAAGTACGCAAAGCTCCGTCAAAATAGGAAAGAACCTCTCCGAACCATTTGATACCAAAAGAGGTTTTAGGCAGGGCGATACCTTATCGTGTTACTTCTTTAATCTACTGCGCTAGTGCCCACATGCCAACAGAACCGGTGGATTTATTCATTAAGATCTAATGCTACTTGCATATGCCGATGATATTGACATTATCGGCAAAACCACACGGGCAGTAAGCAAGGCGTTTTCGGAAATTGAGAAGGAGTCTAAATTAATGGGTTTAGCGGTAAATAAGGACAAGACGAAGTACCTAGTATCCGCGGACAGAAAGTTATTGCGACTTGGACAATCTGTTACAATGGAGGAGTACAACTTTAATGTTGTCGGAACGACGATAACCAGCAACAACAACATCAGTCTGGAAATCCGACTAAGAATCACTCTTGCGAACCGATGCTACTATGGGCTAAGTAGGGAGTTCAAGAGCAAAGACCTCAAGCGAAGAACAAAAATAGCCATTTACAAGTCGCTTATCATCCCAGTCCTGCAATATGGCGCAGAAGCATGGACAATGACAGCAGCGGATGACGCGGTGATTGGCGTGTTTGAACGAAAAATTCTTCGGAGAAAAAATGACGAACTGTATGAGCTCTATGGGGACACCAGTCTGGTCAAGCGCATAAAGCATCAGCGGCTGCGCTGGCTAGGACATGTCGCCAGAATGAAGGAAGAAGCTCCAGCAAAAAAAACGAATAAATCGAAGGCGGTTGACTATGGATGCGGCAAGCAGGGAAGACCACCACTAAGATGGGAAGACCAGGTGCGGAAAGACATTGCCAAGCTTGGTGTGACCAACTGGTGGCAGCTGGCACACAGAAGCGAATGGAATCGCAGAGGCCCAGACCGTCAAACGGTTGTGATGGCCAATAAAGAAGAAGAAGAAATGTCTTTAATGTTTGTTAAGCACCTTAGTGAAATTTCATTACATAATTTAATCTTACCCTTGAACCTTTTTTCCCATTAAAAAACGGTTATATGTAAATATATAATATTTTTTTTTGTGACATATTTGATATGCTGCCATTTTTATTTGTAGTTGTATGTAGGGTTCTGTTTTTTTTTTTGCTTTGTCCTTTTTATATAGATAAAGATATACGTTCATTTGTTGTTGTTGTTATTTTTTTCATTATTTGTTTTGTATCTGTTTTGCATTCCAATCTTCAGCTTGCACAAAAATTAGTAGATAGATATCTTTCATTTCATTTGTTTTTGGTACAGAAAAATAAATATTCTTGCATCGTATTATTCTCTCTTTCTCTCTCTCTCTCTTTATATATATATATATATTTATATATTTTAATATATATGTAAGTATGTAAGTAGATCTGCACATAATTGTATCTGTGGGCTCTTGTTGTTGTTGTTCTCTAGGTTTCAACATTTAATTGTTGTTTTTTTTTTAGTTAGCTAAACATCTAAATTGTACACACAAAATATGGTTTATATTTTCTTCTGTTGTTGTAATTGTTTGTTCTATATTTGCTTACATTTTAAACGAAATAGGAAAGGGAAGGAGATGAGGACCATGCTATGAGTTATAGTGTGACAGTTATTATATGTATATGTTATCGTTTGTATCTATATCTTATATACAGAGCTTAAATAATGAAGTTGGGAGTCCTAAAATGTCTTATATAAGGTTCGTATAGGAGGGAACATAATTTTAAACTTTTAAACTTTTTCATTTGAATTCATCAAATGTTTTCAAATACAAATGAATTCAAATCGAACAATTTTAAGAACTTTCGAGAACATATTCGATAATTTTTCAAAATTTTTTTTGGATTTTTATAGTTGAACTGGTCCAAACAGAAACCGCAAAAGAAATATAATAAAATTCTTTTTAGATCTTTAAATATGGGTATTTCCACAGTCGCGAACGCGACATTCGTACGACTTTAAAGTGCAAAAAAATATAGAAAACAAAAAATATTTTTTTGTTTGTTTTTATTTTTTGGTAGAGTTTTGGTAGCAGTATATTTAGTGCAAAAGATAGGTTCAGTCGATTTGACGATTAAAATATAAATTGAAAAAGTTATGTGATTTATCACGCGACAAAAATGGAAGTCGTTTTCGGCTGCATCTAATAAAATTCATATATCTGGGAATAGTAAACAACAATTTTAAAGCAGTTAACTCCTAAATAAAGGTGAATAATGCAGCTTTTTATTCCGTGCAATTATATTCAGTTATTTACATTAGCTTTGTTTTTATAAGCTTTAATATTATGAAGAACGCGACATATTAAAAAAAACTGACAATGAAATTGACTAATCTTCAGTATTCAGGCCGTTTTTTTTTAAATGGAATCAGAAAGGCTTTAAATGAATTATGTTATTTATTTTAATTTTTGTTTTTCATGTCATGTTAAGAAAAATAATTTTTTAAAAAACTGTTTTGTCGATCTTGGTGGACCTTTCTGTGGAAATGCCCATATGCAAGTCAAGTAACGTAAACTTAAACTTTAAACTTTCACTGAACTGATTTTGATGAATTTTTATTTATGTATTTAAGAGTGGCTCTCTAAATAGTTTATATTCACAATTCGTCTCAGTAATCTTCTTAAAACCGCTTAATAAGTATTTCACACATTTTAATGTTTCAAAACCAATACCAAACCAGATTGAACCACTTCAAAAGTGGTTCAAAGCCATATTTCTGAAATTTCAAAAACTTTGAACCCCATGTTTGATTTTTCGGTTTGAAAAGTAAAATTATATCATTTTCCTGGATCAAACCCGGTTCTAAAGCAGTTTTAAAAAGTGGTTCACAGCCATATTTCAGAAATTAATTAAGCTATAAGCTTGAAATTTGGTGTATAGGTTGGTCATATGAAGTTGATTACATTTCGTTATCAAAACCGTTTCCAAACCAGTTTTATAACTCAGAATTTATAAAACTTGATAACTGGAAACTTGATGTCTAGGTCAATACAACAAAGTTAATTATTTGCTTATTTCAAAACTTTGAATCTGTTTTAAAAAGTGGTTCGGAGCCTTACCTCCGAAATAATCGAAGATATGACTGAAAACTTGATTTGTAGGTTGATTTAAAAATAATATTTATAATCCCATTTCGAAACAGGTTCTAAAAAGTGGTTCGGAGCCATAATACTTAAATAATCGAAGCTATGAAGTTGAAATTTGTTATGCAGGTGAGATATTAAAGAATGAGAGATTTGAAACCGATGTCAAACCAAATTAAACTGTTTCAAAAGTGCAAATTAAATTTTTCCGCTTCAAAACCGATGCGTGTAAAACTTTCTAATAAACTCTCTCATTACAGCAAAAACGAGAGCGCAAGTTAAAGTCGGCACTAACCGACTTCGATATACCTGTTACTCATGAAAAAACATGTTTAACAGTGTTCCTGCCTTCCTTAGGGTGAACATCCGAAAAGTATGCAACATTTTTTTAGGGTGTGAGGGGGGGTTTAGCGGGGGCTTGGTTCACTTTTTTGCTCATAACTTGAGAAACGTTCATCCGATCCTTATCATTTCTTCGGCAAATCAATTCATTTTGCTAATTACTAAATATCTCTAGAGGGTACAAATCGTCCATTTTCAAAACTGTAAGAGATATAACGTTTTTTCCAAATTGCGGGGCGGGAGGGGGCGTGGCCAAAATTTGAAACAAACTTGATCTGCGTGCAGAAAAAAGAAGCATTTGTCCCATACATGTCAAACCTCTATCTCTTACCATCTCTGAGATCTAGGTGTTCATACAGACGAACGGACAGACGGACAGACGGGCATGTCTATATCGACTCGGCTGTTGATGCTGATCAAGAATATATATACTTTATATGGTCGAAAATGATTCCTTCTGCCTGTTACATACATTTGCACAACTTTAGTATACCCTTTTTACTCTAAGTGATTTTTTGGACTAAAAATACACAAAATAATCCCTGCTTTATTTCAACTGATTCTAGCACACGTGTAGAGGTCCCTAACAAGTATGCATAAAGAAACATATGCGATAAACAATTTGTCTAAATCAAATTTTTTCCAAACAGTTCTGGTTCTGGTGTAACACATTTAGAAGGTTCAATCTATGCCTTATTTTGCGGAGTTAAAAATCACAATTTTAAGGATTCAAGAAATTTAAGTTTCACAATTATTTGGTTATTTTATGTATCAATTTTATCTGACTGTCTCACGGAATGGTATTCAAGGCCCACAAAACTGCGACATAAATAATTTATGACTTTTACAATTTGCCATTTCCTTATAGAGAGAAAATGGGAGACATAACTCTATTAGGTAAAGAGTGAACGTAAATGATATCATCTCGGTTTAATTCAATTTAAATTATATTCTATTCTTTTAATATTTTTAATGAACTTTGTTCGAATATGATCTCAAATATATAAATAAAAAGTAAATCCAATCCTTTGATATAAAAAAATCTTTAAGCATACCTTTTTCGAGTAAATACAATTCAATCCCTATTTAACCCTCTAAAAGACCGCTCAGTCTCCCAACTTTTTTAAGTATCATTAAATTCTAAATGCCAAGCAAATGAAAATTGTGCATTAGCCCCTTTGAAAATACATGACTTGAAGTCAAGTTTTTGTGTTTTTTACTTAATGCTATATACAATTCAATGAAACTAAAAAGCAAGGATTTAAGCCAACTTAAAGTAGGCCACAATAACTACAATATGGCACACGTATGCCTTCTGCTTCTGTATTTGTTTCTTTTTGTTTTGTTTTTTGTTTTTCTCAGTTCAATGTGCCGCAGTCGAAATATCTAAAAATAATATCAATCTATGTTGTTGTAGCTTTATTTACAAACATGTCATGTCATGCCTGGGTTGTAAACTTATTCGATTCGAAATTAAAATGAGGTGCTTAAAAGCGGATGACAATAACTGTGTGTGGTTGGGTGTGTGTCTGTGATGTTTCACTTAAAGCCTAAACATATATCGTAGATATAGAGTTAGCAGGGGGCGGGGAGTAACTGGAACGTTTAACTTGTATATGCTGCATATAGGTATGTATATATATATATCTACGAAAGAAAACGATCTTATCTAAATAAGAGAGTGCCCCTAAGGTAAATACTTTCTGTCCTACTCTAACTTTTAGTTTGCAATTGTTATTGTTAATTAATAGACACCATTTGCATGTAGCATTAACAACATTTGAGTGTAAGTACTTTCTCATTCCCTCAGCTCTCCAGCTGCCTGCTGCTGCTGCTGTTGCTGCTGCTGCTGATGCTGCGCCGGCGATGCTGGCGGTCCAAATTTGCTGGTTATCTTGTGCGAGGCATTCACTATAGCCAGCTCGTGCTTGGAGTCCAGATCACAATCATAGAGTCCACTTAACGAGTCCAGGCTAAGTAAACGTGAGCTGGCGCGACTTGATACCGATGTATCATCCACATCGGGTGCATTGTACAGCGAATTCACATCGGAGAGTGCACCCTCGGCATCGGTTAGACCCGCCTCATTGAGCAGAGAGATATTCTCCAGGCCCGGCTCGTCGGTGATGTAGCCCGTAGACTCAGCTCCGCCTGGAAGAAAACTAGGTTAAAATATTGCCAAAGCAACGTCCGTTTTTATTGTTTACCCGTGGCCTCTTCGCGGCAATCATCGTCCGACCATTCCGATTGGCTCTCCAACGGATTGGAGTCCATGGACTGATAGTTATGATGCGCCGCTCCATATTTTAGCTCATCGTTTATCACATTCGCCTCCAGACGCAGACTGCCATTGGTTAGCGGTGCCGCCTCTCTTTGCTCCAGCTCCAGTTCCCGCTCCTCATCCTCGTCCTCGCCATCGTTCTCATCATTTTGTTCAGATTTCTGTTTGTTGTTCTTAAAGTCGCTTTGCAGCAGTCGCTTTTGTCTGACGTCACGACCCACTTCATCATCTTCAAACTCTTCATCGGCCAAATTGTCTTCGGTATCATCGCGCTCCTCCTGCTCCTGGACATGATTGTAGCGTTGTTGTTGTTGCTGCTGCTGCTGCTGCTGCTGCTGCTGTTTCTGTTGTTGTTGTCGTTGCTGGTGATGGTGATGATGATGATGATGATGATGCCGCGGACGCTGCTGCTGCTGTATGGCACCATCAAGTCTATCCAGACTCTCATGGCTGTGCTGCAGTTCCTTGGAGCGTGGTCGCTGACGGTGTACTCGGGATGGCAGCTGCGACTGTGTCGTTGCTGGCGTCGCCACACCGTTGTGCTCCTTCGTCACCTGCAATTCCATTAGGGCTAAAGCTTGCAGTTGGCTTCGATTCTCGTGCAGAATCTCGCATGATTCCGTGTCCGAGGTTTGCCTAAAACGTAGATGAAAGGGACCATGACAAGAGGTTTAGAGAGGGTTAGTTGAGATGTTTAACTTTAGATGGCAGATTAATATGCAATTTTATGAACTATTATCGATCGAGATGTATTGACATGGAGGTGGCACATTTACAGTAAAGAGTTTTATGAAGAAATGGTTGACAAATTACAAGTGATTTCACTTTGAGATCAACTCTCTGCCAGTTGGGTGCCGCATTTTCTTACAGTCAAGTACAAATAATCCTACAATTGTGTGAATTTTTCTGGGTGAGCAACAGGGGTTTTTGATAGACTGCCACCCAAGGAGTGCTCTGAGATGCTCTAGCTAGGCATTGAGTTAGCCTGAATATGTTAAAATCAGAATGCCGCACCGATTTAGGTTAGGGCGGTTGCTAAAGGAAATATTCTTTCAATATACAGAGGTCATTTCTCCTATTCGAAAAATATAGAGTTCTTAGGCTAGATAAATCCAGATGCCTTAGGTTAAAGCGGTGGAGAACTTGGCCTTTCCTTCCACTTCTCGATCTGAAATGCTCAATGCTGATTCAGATCTGAGAGGTATAAATTGCTCTAATTCATGACTATTTTCAGTAGCTCCTAGGAAATTGTTGAATTCCATACCTGAAAAAGCGAGGGTCAGGATACAATAACAACAAGGTAGCGCAACTTGGAGTGCCTTTTTGCAAGCGCAAGAATTTATCGAACCACAGATCTAAAATAGACTCATAATCCAAGAACACTTAAATGTTACTTTTATTTTTATTTCATTTTATAGACTTTTAATGATTGGAATAGTTGTAGTGCTACATATAGTTTGTATTCTGATTGTAAATAAGGAGAAAGTGGGACACCGGGCTCAGGTATACACTCCGTTCGTGAGCGTCGAGCGTACCTCATAGTTTACTTGTCGTGCTTCGAAGAGAACACGTATAGAATCTCGAAAAATTAAACGATTTGGATTCCCAAAAATGTATTCTACTCTAGAAAGTAAGTACAATTTGCATGTATTGCTCAAAATTATTATTAACAATGCATGAAATAGTGAATTGTTATTAAAAGAAAAGGTTTTCTCTTAATCACATTCTTAAAACTCGTGTTAGAAAAAGTAACAAGTCAAAACTCCCATATCCCACTCTCACACAAAATAGAAATTGTTGTTTAGGCAATTCTTCACAACATAGCCAAAAATTAGCTGCGGATAGCTGCAGATTCAGACTCGGTGATGATTTTTGTGCGACAATTATAAATATACATACACACTGCTCGACAGCACTCTCCCCCAATTCACCAAACCAACTTTTCTAAAGTATTTTGGCCCGCTGAGCACGAAAATCGATATGAAAAAATCTGTCGAATAGTTATCGAGATATTGTCGATAAACGGGGTTTTCGATGTTATGTTTCCGAAGAAATTCTATGCCATATTGGATCCGTGGTTTTGTTTTTCTAAATTTTGACTTCGGATTTGTGATCAGCGACTCTGAAAACCCCCGAGTACAGACTTTCAGCCAAATCAAACAGTTTTGCGACTTTTGGCCGTCTTTTTGGGATTTGGGACCTCGGCGCGCCGTGAACGAGCTTCCCTCTGACCGCATCGAAGGACTCTTTACTTCCTTTGCCTCCGCTTCGTCATGCGTTCGGCTCTTGAATACCATCAATGGCCTCTGATTTCCTCCAGTGGGCGAAAATATTTCGCTATTCACACGTACACAACGTGAACGCATGCCAAAGCTAAGAGCAAGAGAGCAGAAAGCCGTCATTCGCTCGCCAGAGTTCGAAGCGATTAGGTCGAAGCAATACACTCTCACTTTTTGGCCTCGCTCACGTTGAACATCGCTGGTGTATACGCTTTTGTCAGAAATAAGTCAACTATTAGCTCTCACTTATGCTCTCTGGATACAATTTATAGAATATGTCCGTCTCGCTCTAACCAATGTAATTTCTTATGAGACACTATAGATAATTTCAAGGTGGCGCAACCGAAAGTGTTTTTTTTTGCATGCGACAGCAAAACAGACACAAAATTCAAGGCCACTCAGTTTTTACATTTTTTGACAGCTTTCAATAAAAGTTTCGCACTACACATGATGCAACTATGACAGGTAAGGCGCTCTCTCAGTGTGCTCTCTTTTCGGGACTACACAGATTTAGGGCCTATTTCACATCTTCTACATAGAGCTATTTGTCACATAAACTTACAAATAACAGTGTAAAATCGACGACTATCTGACACATAGCAGCTATCTGGGAGAACAGAAATCGGCCCTAAGTGTGTTGCTGTCATTTGATTCTTTTTATTTTGCTGACGGGATTTCTATTTTATTTAGAGTTTGTGAAGATGTCGAGCCAATACTGTTGTTACTGTCACCCAAAGCTTCCAGGAGCCGAAGTCAGTTTTTATGCAAACGATAGCTGAAATCATTGTTGTTTGAATCGGTGAACACTTAATTGAAAGTAAGCGACTGTGACTGAAGAGAGCTCTCTTGATCACCAATACAAGCACGCTTTTTTGTCCTCTCCATTTGGCCGGCACTGATGTAAAGCAGGGTTTCTCAAAAAGTGAGCGCGAAAATGTGACTGTGGGGCTCTTGCCGTATTGTTACTGAACTGCGTTTTGGGCTGACGCAGGACAGCAAGTCATTTTAGGGCGGACAATAACTACAAATTCGAATCATCACTATCAAAAAAACTCCTAACGAAAAAGCAGCGCCATCTGACGGCAAGAGTGGTGACCCAGTTTTGCTGTTCCTACCGCCAACGTGCCCACATTTTCATGCAGCGATTTGGCATTATCTTAGAAGCCAGACGGCCAGACAGCAAAAGCTGTCAGTACTCATTAAGCGCAGAGTGTTGTTGTATCATGGCACTACATCAGTTAATCGAATGCGACCATATCGATTTTACACATCAGATTACAACTTTGAGTCATGTAGCTACCTTGTAGTTATTGTACAATGGGCCCAAGTTAGGGCTAGTTGTAGTCTGTAGACGATCAGAGATGAGTTGTTTTTTGTCAGAGCAAAGGGAGAGGGATATCTCCTCCTCGTGTCTTCCTCAAAGTCTGACGGCATGATTCCTAACCATTGCCCTACTGAAGTCTGGCCATATCAGCCTTTACAGGTTGAGAGCTCTTGCAATTTCTAATTTGCTTTGAGCTTGTAAGATGAGCCTACAAGTTCTCCCTATCGGGAAGAACGTTAACTCAAGCTCTTTATTGAGTATTTCTTTTCTTACTTAATCGCAAAAATTTCTGTCTCGGAGACACACTGAATGAATAACTGTAGCCTTCTACCGCACGGTTATCGGTCTTTCGAACCTTGAGGATTTTCTGTGAGATATCGCTGCCAGCTAAGGTATTATATATCAGCCACAGAGAGTACAAGAAGAAGAACTTCTGTCGCCGTCTCAAACAGACAGGAGTAGTTTCTGGGTTTCCAAGAGCCAGTTCCCTTATCACTGTGCTCTGCTAAGCATACATAGATCTAAGGCAGGGGTGCCCAGACTGAAAAACTGCTAGAAATTTCACACACTGCCGCCTTAAATAGCGAAAAACGCTCGGGCCTCTGCAAGCGAAGCGATTGCTGACTACACTAAGCAACTTTGTTGTTGCGTTCAAGTTTGCGAGAGACATTGGAGAGAGAAGAGAGACACATTTGATGTTGTTGTTGCAGCATATGAATTTATTTTTGCTTTATGTAGGCTTATGGCATGCCCAACACCTATACGCGCAAGCTATTCCTTTGCGTTAAACAACAAGAATAGGCATGGGCGACCCTGATGCTGTGAATCAGCTAGTTCGGTAGTGCAATTCTTCTACTAATCGGCACGAATATGAGTTTTCTGCTGGTACCCTGGCTCACGAGTTCCACTGATATACAGTAGCCCTCAATGCTCCAGGGATCAAAATAAGAGCTCCATATCTTAAAGAGGTTTGAAGCTGTCAATACCGAATCGAATGTATGCAAAGACACCGAGATCTGCATCCCTCTTTTCTCTTGAAGGTATCAGGAAAGGGAGTGGAAGGGAGTAGAGAGTTTCTGTAGTCATCGACTGTGGGTCGGATGTAAAAGTGACCGCCTTAGTTTCCAACTTGCATTTAGAGCAGCGGGTAGAGTTTGAGGTTTGGAGCAGTCCCACAAGAACAACAGAAAAAACGAGAAAGGCAAGGCTAACTTCGTCCGTGCCGAAGTTTTTATACACTTGAAATCGCTTGTCTCAACGGTTAGCGACTTCGACCAAACTTCGCAGATCAGCTTAAAAACATTTAATATTACCCATGACCGTGATTGAGAGCGGTAATATTGAGGAAAAAACAGTTTTTCTCATTAAAATCCATTTTTCGACCGATCATTTGTATGGCAGCTACAAGAAGTAGTTATCCGATCCGGTCGGTTCCGACATATCAGCAGCGTGCAGAGAAAAGAAGACTCTGTGCAAAATTTCAGCTCGATAGCTTCAAAACTGAGGGACTAGTTCGCGTAGAAACAGACAGACGGACAGACGGACGGACAAAGCTTAATCGACTCAGCTCGTCACGCTGATCAAGAATATATATACTTTATGTGGTCGGAGATGATTCCTTCTATGCGTTGCAAACTTCTGGGCAAAATTATAATACACTTTTCAAGTGTATAACAAGTAAGAAAGTCGGACAAGCTCGACTCTAATATACTCTGTACCTGGAGTAGAAGCTGTATCTTTGGTACAGAGTATAAAAACAAATCTTATCAGCGAGTCTTGGTCACACGCACTGCACTTGTTGCGCCGCCTGCTTGTGTGCTCCGACGCCAGAGCGAATGGATTTGGTTGATTTAACTCACTTTGAAGCGAGGAAATTGCACTTGTTGCGCCGTCTTTGCGGTAGAGAGGGATTAGAGTGCCGGTAGCCGAAAAATAACTCTCGAGGCAATTGCAGGTTAAGTCCGATGTACTACGTTTGGAGTTTGAATGAACAGCGACAGTGACTGTCTTGATCAGCTCGTTAGTTTTAGAGGTTCAGTCAAGCCATCCGTCAACTGTGAGGCCAAAATATTTGGCACTGTTTTTATACCCTTGGAGAGGGTATATTAAAATTGTCCGGATGTTTGTAACGCACAGAAGGAAGCATCTCCGACCACATAAAGTATATATATTCTTGATCAGCATGACGAGCTGAGTTGATATAGCCATGTCCGTCTGTCCGTCCGTCCGTCTGTCCGTCCGTCTGTCCGTCTGTCCGTCTGTCCGTCTGTCCGTCTGTTTCTATGCTATCTCCTCCGTCAGTTTTAAAGCTATCTTAACCAAACTTTGCACGAAGTCTTTTGGTACAAATACGCTGCACATTTGTCGGAACCGGCCGGATCGGATGACTATAGCATATAGCTGCCATAGGAACGATCGGTTGAAAAACTAGTTTTAGTGAGAAAAACTTTTTTGTTTTCAATGGTATCGCTCCCAACGCTCGTATTTATAAGTTTTTAATGATTTCACATAATGTCACCAAGCCTTGTCGAAATCGGTCAACTATATAGTATAGCTGCCATACAAAAGTTAGGTTTGAAAAAAAGTCTTAGTGAGAAAAACTTTTTTGTTTTCAATGTTATCGCTCCCAACGCTCGTATTTATAAGTTTTCAATGATTTTACATAATTTCACCCAAACTTGTCGAAATCGGACCACTATATAGTATAACTGCCATACAAACTGTCAGGCATATATCAAGCTCCAAGGGTATATAAACTTCGGTCGAGCCGAAGTTAGCTTGCCTCTATTTTTTGGTATAAGAGTCTCTCCCCGAAAAGACAATGCCAATGTCATGTTATCAACTCTTGAAATTTGTTTGCTCAAAGGTTCGAAAACAATTCAGAAACACCAAAGTCTCTGCTTCTTCAATACATGGAAATAACGGGGAGGAGGAGCTAACAAAATAGTCCTACATCCTACTTACATTTGACTTGACTCTGAGGGATTCTTGTTGCGCGTTATCTCCTTGATGGCCTCCAGGCCTACCGGATGTTTGGATATCATGAAGCTATTGCTCACAGGCAGCTTACCACCACCACTGCCGCCCGTGGCCAAGGCCATTACCAATAGCTCATGCTCCTGATCCTTGTGATTGTGGTTATTATTGCCACTATTCGAATTGCTGCCACCACTGAGATTTCCATTACTGCCGCTGCCGCCGCCGACGCCGTTGCTGCCACCGTTGCCCACACCCAGGCCATTGGTTAAGTTGGCCTCGACATTGTGTCGACTGCTGCTGTTGCTGGTCGTGTGTTCCGAAGTGGTTGTGGTGGCGGTTGTCGTCAGGCAGCGTGCACGTGAGGATTCATTGAGCAGTCTTTGCAGTTCCCTCTCAAAGGGCGATTTGGTGGTGGAGGAAGCTGGGGCTGCCGAGCCGGAAGCAGCCGCCGTCGCCGCTGTTGCCGCCGTGGTCTTCTGGTAGTCAAAGCTATTGCAGCTGTCTCCCTTGTGCTGCGTATTGCTGGTCGTGTTGCTGGAGGTGTGCTGACCCTGGCTCTCTGTGGTCGAGCTTAGCTCGAAATTTTGCAACTGGGTCATTTCCACAACGGGTGAGGTGGGATCCACTTGAATGTCGCAGGGATAGAGCCACTGTAAGGGATTGACCCGTCCGGCAGGCAAATTGTAGCCATTGCGCGTAAGGTGAGCCCCATTGATGCGTGGTGAATCCTCGTCACAGTCACCCTCACCTTCGGTGGTCTTGGAGTAGCTCTCATCGGAACTGCTCATGGAGGGTGAATGCGGTCGTGAGCTTAGATCATCTGTGGAGGACATTTCACGGCTCTCGTCCAGCTCGGCTGGTAGTTTGGGCAGCGGCTTCATGTAGGTTCGCTGAGCCGGTGGCAACGGTTTGGGTGGCAGCTGAGGCAATGGCGGCTGCTGTGAGTACATGGCATACTGACGCTGCGAGGAGTGCTCCAGCGATTGCTGCTGCTGCTGCTGTTGCTGCTGCAGTGACAACATGGAGTTGGGACAGGTGTAACGTGGTGGCTCGTACTTTGGTGCATGCTGCATGGGCATGATCTGGGTTTGGTTTGGTTGGTTAGTCGTGAGATGTGCGCGAGCATGCAACGAGTGGACACAGAGAGAGAGTTAGACACACGAGAATTAAACTTCAAGTTCATACAGCAAAGGACATGCAAATAGCACCAATTTTTGGAAGAGGGCAGAATCGTTGTGCTATTTAACTGCCCGGGGCTGTATCTGATTGGCAGAAGCAGGAGTTAAAGAGGGTCAAGGATATTATTCACATAATGGAACGGTGCTGGTGGGTGGTGACTGGGGATGGGTCGGGGGGGATGGGCGGGGCGGGAAATGATTTCAGAGGAGGATCTCCTTGCTCCATAGCATAAGGTCAACATCTTCATCATCACTCACCTTGGCTACCGGCGCGATGCTGCTGGCATGCAATAGCGGCTCGCTCTCACGACAATGGCCATAGCCCAGGCTAATGGATGATGGATTCGAATGAAGATGATGCAGTGGATGATGCTGGTGGTTATAGGGCAAAGCCGGCGGTGGCGGCGCATAGCTGCGCATTTGTAACTGATCACGGTCACGTCGCTGCGGCATCATGAAGCAATCACCACCGCCGGGTGGCAACTGCTCCATTAGCTGCTGCGACAGATGCCGACCACCGTTATTGGGATTCTCAATGATATTGAATTCGCGCAACATTACCATAGGATGGGGCTGGTGCTGGTGCTGGAATAGGATCTGTTGGTGTGGGTGCTGCTGCACTGGAGCCATGTAGTGTGGCTGCTGGTGCTCGCCATTGTGGCCATTCTCTCGTATGTTGGGCAAACCCCCGTTGGCCATAAAGTTGGGCTGCTTCTGCAGTTTGCTATTCAGGCGCAGCTGCTGTATCTGATGCAGATGATGCGGCTGCGGTGGCTGCGGTTGTTGGGCCTGTGGCATGGCCTGTGGTGTCACCGCCTGTTGATGCTGCAACAACAACTGATGCTCCTCCCCCATTACCACCGCATTGTACAAGTGTCCGTTCTCCTTTTTATTGTACGTGTCCGTGTTGACACGATTCTCGGGAAACTGCGAGGCCTTCATGTAATAGTCCGGCGTGTGCAGACCCTGGGGTAACGACATGGTATTTCGTACTTCACCATTAAGAGATTGGTTGCCATTGTCGCATAGGAAATAGGTAACCATGTCACCTTTACCCTTCACCTTGATGGTGCCACGGCAACTGCAACAGATTGGGGAATTAGTTCTACTCCTGGATAGGGAAATTGGTTTTACCTACCGAAACTCAAAGTGTGAACCCATCAAACTGTCCACCACCTCCTGGGTAACCTGAGAGTAGCCGGGTACACCCGTAGAGTCCATACGACTGGCCACATTCACCGTATTACCCCAGATATCATACTGAGGCTTGCGTGCTCCAATCACACCCGCCACCACGGGGCCTATGTTGATGCCTAGAACAAGACGCAGTCACTAAGTGCCACCCTTACTAAGAGACTCCACCGTTCCACTCACCCACTCGTAGCATAAAGTTATTATACGAATGACTGTTAATCTCCTGCAGGGACAAACGCATGGCCTTGACATACTCTATCAAGGCGGTCATATGCCGACGCACCGAATTCTGATCAGTGGGCTGTATCTTATACTCGGGTATCAAGCCCACCACCGCCATATAGGTGCTGCCCACTGTCTTGATCTTGTCAATGCCTCTAAAGCGATCCTCCTTAAGCAGCTCATCAAAGTCTGCTATGATTTCGTTCAACAGACGCAAACATTCCAGACCCTGATCGGAGCCATCCATTTCCGTATAGAACTCATTAAAGTTGGGCACGCTGGCAAAGATGACACCCACCTTGGCATAGCTCTGATGATACAGCTCCTACAAGTTAGACAGAGTTAGCTACCGAAGGTGTCTTCCTTACTGGGTCAACACCTACCATATTGTTACGGAATTGCGCATCAAGAAAATGTGCAGCCACATGAGCGGGCAGCAAATTATGCAGAATGCGCTTATTCGACTCCTGCAACACATCCATTTCCTTCTTCTCCTGCGATGCCTGCAACTGCCACAGAAAGTCCAGACGTGCTGTCCCCTCAACCAGACGACCATGCACCAAAATAGCTATCATAAAGATGACAATGTGCGCCAATGAGATCAAATGAAGCGGAATGGATGCCCTGCAATGGATATTAAAGGTGGATTATGGATTTTGGATTGACACGCGTGCGATCGACCTACTTGACGCTGGTGTCATAGCACTCGAAAAGGTCTTGATGCGACACCTCAATATGTAGGCCATAGATGGTGCCCATACCCAGAACCAGCAAAGATTTGAATATAATGGGCAGCCTGTTGTGGGAAGAAGAAATTTAGTGGAGAGTCTGGCAAATTTTGTCTTTTCGTCTCACCTGAGAAACACGGACACCGACAGAAAGGCAAATGCTGCCGATAGTGAAACATATTGCGGTAATGAGCATTTCCGATGTGTTGCATCCGGTTCACGATTCACCAAATGGGTGGCATTATGTGGCAAGCAGATGCCATGATCTGGCACACAAGTAAACTGGCAAAGATTTAAAAATAAAGATTCGTTTTTAAAATTATATTAAAAATTGCAAAATAAACTTATAGCGACTCTGACACGATAGGGGAATTTTATTTGCCCGTCCGGCCAGTTAATGCTTCGATTCACAGCCAATTGTAGTCAGAGAAGTTCTTAGAACTACACACAGAAAAAAAAGATCCCCGGAGAATGGATATTTGAAATATCTACTTAAAGGTCCATTATATAAAATATCCTTTTCACATTTTTCAGCTCCTTTGGATGAAGAATAAAGATCAAAATTAAAATATTTTATGTCTGATTTATCCTTTTAAGGCGAAAATAAATCGACTTCGAAAATATCCAATGGATCCCAAAAAACGATAGTTAACTATTCAGTCCAAATGAATACCTAAAATATCCTGAGGATCATCAAAAGCTATCCTTTTCTTCTCAGTGTAGCAAAAACTTTAATAACTTTAATAAAGAGATCGAGAAGAGAAAAAAAATAATGTGTGAGTGTGGTTAACACTCACAATGCTTTGATGTAAAACACGTCATTTTTATACCCTTGCCAAGGGTATTATGATTTTGCCCAAAACTTTGCAACGCATAGAAATATCCATTTCCGACCCTATTAACTATATATATTCTTTATCAGGGCGACGAGCTGAGTTGATTGAGCTTTGTCCGTCCATCTGTCTGTTTCTATGCAAACTTGTCTCTCAGTTTTAAAGCTATCGAGCCTGCTAATATGTCGAAACCGACTGGATCGGATGACTATATCTTATAGTTGCCGTAGAAACTATCGGTCGAAAAAGTGGTCTTAGTGAGAAAAACTTTTTTGTTTTTTTTTTTTTTTGTAATGTATCCAAACTAAGCGATTATTAGTTTTATATGCTTTCGCGCAGATTTTCAAACTTTGGTAAAAATCGGATGATTATATCTTATAGCTGCTACGGTATGATGTTGCTCTTATTGCCCTGTCTTTTCAGTACTTAGTAGCACTCATTCTCCCTCTCGCGCTTACAGGAAAAGATGTGGGAGTACGCTCTCTATTGTTCACTCGTTGTTGCTGTGGTAGTTTTAAGTGTCTCTGTTTTGTTTTTTTTTTGGCTGAGCCTTAGGCAAAGAACTGTAAATGAAATGTTGAGTGTGTGCTCTTAAACTCTTCTCCAAATCTCTTTCCGCCCCCTATCACCAATCTTCCATCTGCCAACCGTCTTGTGTGTGTGTGCCGAGCCACTGCACAAAGCAAACACAACATAATATGGTTCGCTTTAGCGTCACGTGACGCTCATCAAAACAACCAAAATTTATTGTTAAACAGGAAAAATTAGTAAAAATAATAAAAAAAAAATTTATAAGTAAAACCTAAAATTTAAGAATCAGAAATCTCTGACCCGGTGAGGGAAGATTTTTTAACCAGTCCGGCAAGCTATGCCCCTTTTCATAGCCAGAAGTGGTCAGAGACTTTCTCGGAAATAACTAAAGAGAGATTTTAGAGAGAAAGATTTGTCGCTTGTGCTGGGCATAATCAGTAGTGCATCTAGGCAAGATTTAAGCTATACAGTTTCTAGTTAACCTAGAAGGAACGGAAAAGTTGAGGCGACCTAAAAGTTCACAAGAGTCCACAGCACCAATAACACAGGCCAACATTATGACCACTTTTGTGAGGTTCAGCCTTCTTTGTATTAAATTCTAATCCAGTTTTGTGCAAACTGGTCTTGGTTTTTCTCCATCAGTTTCTGTTTTAAAGATACCGCGGAAAATCTATTTTGCAGTATTATTGGCTTTTAAAAAATTATAGAGTTTACACCGAGCAAAAATATCTGTATTTATGATATCATGGCAGCAGCATCAGCAAAACCAAAAGCTTCTAAATTTGCCGTTGAAGAGTAATTTTCATAAAATTATGTTTAATTATGTTTTAATTACAACCACTTTAGCATATAGCCTAAAGGCTCTTCTATTTTCATAAATTTTTTTGTATTTAAATCATCTGCATGGAATTAAAATTTATCTACCATAGACCTTGCATTAATTGTTAATATACAATAATATTCAGGCAGTACTCTAGACTCAAACAATTTCTCAAAAATTTATATTGGTTTAATGTCATTACCTCGCGGAAATGACATTAATATTTTATAGATTGGGCTACGAATGGGCCAAATGAGTTTCGCATTCACCATAATCTCAGGACCAAGCCCCTCGTGACTATTATGATTTTACATATGTTCAACCAATTTTAATAATTTTTTTTTCGGTGAAAATCTATTAAAAATAACAAATATTTTATCGGAAACATTTCGACATATATAATATTTGTAATATTTCGTATTAGAGCCCTGCATGAATGGAGTAAAAGGGCCCTTTGATTCATGTTAAAAAAAAAATGTTCCAGTAAATCAAGTCAACAATTTGTTCAGTTCAAGTTAGTCAGCTCGAATTTCCAGTGACTCCAAACAGAAAAAAAACTATAACATTAATATATACTAATTGGAAAAACCTTTTACTTAATTTTAAACGTTCTAAATATTGAACGTATACTTACTGATTGGTCCAGAGTAATTTTGTAATTTTGCTCCATTTCTTTCCAATAATTTTTGAATTAACAATGAAATTGAAGCAAACTAATTTTGTTTAAATTTGCTCAGAAATGTAAGACAATTTGGCTCTGAGCTATTTTATTTATTTCTTGCACTCTTTGAGCTATATAAGTTAAGCATGATTGATCTAGTTGCTTTGTTGAGCTGATCTGTGCTGAATCATTTCAAACAGAGCAAATAGTTCATGGCTCATGTCATGAGGTTTAATTCAATGACTCAATAATTTTGTGAGCTATGAGTACAAGTTCATTCATCTCATTCATCAAAATCAGAAACAAATTCAAAGGGAACTTTGATTCAATTTATGCAGGGCTTTATTTTCTGTACACAATTTGTGTATCAATCTAGTTGTCCTGCCATAAATTTAAGTTTATTTTTCGTGATTAGCCGGCTGTAATTTAGTCCATCCCGGTGAATTAAATGCAACAAAATTTGTGAAAATAGAAGAGCCTTTAGGCTACATGCAAAAGAGGTTGTAAATCAAATCCAAATACCTCAATGGCTTGTTCACGCCAATTAAGTAAGTAAGTTTGAAAAATTTGACAAATTTTTTATGAAAATTACTCTTAAAAGGCCAATTTAGACGCTACTCCCATGGTTTTTTTAGGCTGGCATAAATCTTGGCACCAAGGTGGCTGGACCAAAATGTCTGTTGGCCATGAAGAAAAGAAACACCTAAAACTTTTCTACGGTTAGCTAACGAAGTTGGTAAACAAAGTATAGGGTCCCAATTATTAATATCCCACGTAAAGTAAAAGCAAGGATTGCTTCTGAACTGATTCAATACGATCTATATGTTTTATACTGCGGACACCAGACGGACGACCAGAATCAAAGTACAGGACGGTCTAAGGCAGTGTACAAGAGCTTTGTGGTGTTTTTTTAGTTTAGTGAATTAATGAATGAATCCAAGATCCATATTGAAAATCCATTTTGGGTCAACAGAATTCCAAGATCACCGACTGTAGATATTCATTCCAAGGGTTCGGTTTTTTAACGACGGAAAGTCATAAATATGCACTTGGAGCAAAAGTGACAATGTCAGACTTTGAAGTATTCGAGCAAAGCAGAACTTTTTAAGTTCTATCTTTTAAATAGGACGAAATTAACGAGGAAAAGATCATCGCTTACAGAATCAAATGCTTTACTGAAGTCGGTGTAGATGTCATCATTTTTTAAAAGAATTCCCTTGTTAAAAATTGGTCGTAGTTGACCGATGTTTTGTAAATTCATGCTGTATTGGTGAAAAAATCGATTAACAATTATGCTGTAAGGATGAGGTAATAATCTGTTTTGGAACAAATAATTTTGGAATAACGGATAGCTTAGCTATACCCCTAAATATAATTGGATATATCCGATTTTTCACCCTTTTAATGAAAAGTAATAATATAAGATTCCTTTTAAAGGTTCGGAAAGATATTAGATTTGCAAAGGATTGCATAATGAAATACAACACCTATTGAGCAGAGGATGAAGATTTAAGTGATTTCAAATGTGAAGGTAAGGAGCTTTCAGAAATTGAGGGAGCAGTTATTAAGTTTGAAAAAGATATGTTATAAGGATAATAAGTATTGGTAAAGCGCGTATAAGCGTATAAGAATAAGTTGATTGGAAGAAGTCGGCGGATAGGTCATTGTAAGCCTTTTGGTCCGATTTCGACAAGGCTTAATGAAATTATGTAAAATTATTAAAAACTTATAAATACGTGGTGGTGGTTCAGAACTTCTAGTCATAGATCTTCTGGACCCAACGGGGGCGTATGTGGTCAGGGAAAGCTTCTGATCGGTTCAACTTGGCGAACCCAGGGTGATCTACGTCTCAAGTCGACTCACACCTCCTCGTGGTGACCACCGGAAGCAGTGGCAATGCACCCGCATTCGCTGCTGACTAACGTGACTGCGTCGCTCTGTCATCAGCTTCACACCAGTTGATGAACGACTAGCCGCGCTCAGACTTAAGGCAAAATATTTTTAATATTAGTCTTATCTGTGCTCACGCGCCAACAGAAGACAAGGACGGCACGATAAAGATGAATTCTATGAGCGCCTGGAACAACTATACGAGCGCTGCCCCGACCACGACATAAAGATCGTGCTAGGCGATTTTAACGCGAAAGTCGGGAGAGAAGGAGTTTTTGGATCGACAGTCGGACGATTTAGCCTTCATGAAACAACCTCCGGTAACGGAGAGAGGCTAATAGACTTCGCTGCGGGCCGGAACATGGTCATAAGTAGTACCAGATTTGAACACCTCGATATCCATAAGGCGACCTGGAAGTCCCCTGGTCAACGAACACGAAATCAGATTGATCACGTTGTGATCGACGGAAGGCATTCATCGAGTGTACTAGACGTGCGTGCGATTCGAGGAGCCAACATAGACTCGGATCATTACCTGGTTGCAGCCAAGGTACGCACGCGGCTCAGTGTGGCACATGCCTCACGCTCTAGCACACGTCGAAAGCTAAACGTCGAGAAGCTGCAATCACAAGGGACCTCTGAAGCCTACACAGCTAAACTCGCCCAACTGCTTAGGGAAACCTCCCCATTCCCTTCCGATATATGCGAACAGTGGCAGCGTATATCGCACTCCATGAGTACTGCTGCCAAGGAGATACTCGGTTACTCCGAGCCCCCTCGAAAACGGTCTTGGTACGACGAGGAGTGCCGACGCGCTACTGCAGAGAAAAACGCTGCCTACAGGAGAACTCTGCAGTCGAGAGTAACGCGGGCTGCTAAAGAGCGATATATGGAGAAAAGGAAAGAGGAGAAACGCCTTTTTAGAAGAAAAAAGTTTGAGCAGGAAAGGCGCATGCGCGAGGAAGTCGAGATGTTATTCGGCATGAGTGAGACTCGAAATTTTTACCAAAAAATTAAGCAATTAACAGAAGGTTTCAAGCCCAGAGTCGCCCAATGCAAAGACGAACAGGGGAATCTGGTCACAGATCCGCAAGTGGCGCTTAACAAATGGAGAAGTTACTTTTCCAACCTACTGGGAGGCGATGTCGAACAAGATGCCGCCTTTAAAAAAGTAACGATGCCACCAATCGACAAAATAGAGATAGACCCGCCGACCCAACAGGAAGTCTGTTTAGCCATAAGAAGGCTAAAGAACAACAAGTCGCCAAGCGCTGATGAGCTGCCCGCTGAATTGTTCAAGGCTGGAGGCGAAGAATTGGTAAGGTGCATGCACCAACTTCTGTGCCGTATATGGGTTGATGAAAGCATACCTGACGATTGGAATCTAAGTGTTCTCTGTCCAATCTTTAAAAAAGGAGACCCTGCAGTTTGCGCCAACTACCGCGGGATTAGTCTCCTCCCTATCGCATATAAGGTTCTGTCCCGCATTATTTGTGAACGCCTTAAGCCGCTAATTGATATACTGATTGGACCTTATCAGTGTGGCTTTAGACCTGGTAATCCACCACAGACCAGATATTCACATTGCGCCAAATTCTGGAGAAGACCTATGAGAGAAACATCGAAAATCACCATCTTTTTATCGATTACAAAGCCGCTTTCGACACGCCGATAAGGTCAAGGTTTTTCGAAGCCCTGTCTACTTTATGTATTTCAGCAAAGTACGTTCGACTTTGCATGATGACGTTGAGAAGCACTCAAAGCTCCGTCAAAATTGGAACGAACCTCTCGAGCCTTTTGATACCAAAAGGGGTTTTAGGCAGGGTGACACCTTATCGTGTGACTTCTTTAATCTGCTGATGGAGTATATACTGCGCCAGTGCCCAAATGCCAACAGATCGGGCACCATCTTTAATAAGGATGTAATGCTACTCGCATATGCCGATGATATTGACATTATCGGCAAAACCGAACAGGCAGTAAGCAAGGCGGTTTTAGAGATTGAGAAGCAGTCTGAACTAATGGGTTTAGCGGTAAACGAGGACAAGACGAAGTACCTAGTGTCCTCGAAACAGAAGTACACACAACTTGGGCAATCTGTTGCAATGGGAGAGTACAACTTTAAAGTTGTAGAGGACTTTGTCTACCTCGGAACGATGATAACCGGCGACAACAACATCAGCCTGGAAATTCGAAGAAGAATCACGCTCGCAAACCGATGCTATTACGGGCTAAGTAGGGAGCTCAAGAGCAGAAACCTCAAGCAAAGAACAAAAATAGCGCTATATAAGTCGCTTATCATCCCAGTCGTGCAATACGGCGCAGAAGCATGGGCAATATCATCAGCGGATGAGGCGGCGATTGGCGTTTTCGAGCGAAAGATTCTTCGGAGGGTTTATGGACCTTTGCAAGTTGGCGAGGACTTTCGCACTGTATGAGCTCTAAGGGGATACTAGCCTAGTCAAGCGCATAAAGCAACAGCGGCTGCGCTGGCTGGGACATGTTACCCGAATGGATGATCAAGTTCCAGCAAAAATGGTCTACAAGAGGAATGCGAAAGAACTGGGACAAGGCAAGGTGGGACGACCACCTCTAAGGTGGGACGACCAGGTGCGGAAAGACATTTCTAAGCTTGGCGTAAAAAACTGGTGCCAGCTCGCACGGAGCAGAAGCGACTGGCGGACATTAGTTGCAGCGGCCGAGACCGTCAAACGGTTGTGATGCAAGCTTTGGGCCAATAAAGAAGAAGAAGAAGAAGAAGGGAGCGATAACATTAAAAACAAAAAAGGTTTTCCCACTAAGACTTTTTTTCAGACCTAACTTTTGTATGGCAGCTATACTATATAGTTGTCCGATTTTGACAAGGCTTGGTGAAATTATGTGAAATCATTAAAAACTTATAAATACGAGCGTTGGGAGCGATAGCATTGAAAACAAAAAAGTTTTTCTCACTAAAACTAGTTTTTCAACCGATCGTTCCTATGAGAGCTATATGCTATAGTCATCCGATCCGGCCGGTTCCGACAAATGTGCAGCGTATTTGTACCAAAAGACTTCGTGCATAGTTTGGTTAAGATAGCTTTAAAACTGACGGAGGAGATAGCATAGAAACAGACGGACAGACGGACGGACGGACGGACAGACGGACAGACGGACGGACAGACAAACATGGCTATATCAACTCAGCTCGTCATGCTGATCAAGCATATATATACTTTATGTGGTCGGAGATGCTTCCTTCTATGCGTTACAAACATCCGGACAATTTTAATATACCCTCTCCAAGGGTTTAAAAAGAAGGAAAAGAAGAAAATCTACGTTTAGAGCTGAGAAAGCTATAAAATGTGTTTAGGGTCCTCTGCAAAATGCATTTTGCATCGGGCAAGATCCTTTTTTTACCACTCAGAATTGAGTGGTAAGATAAGCTGACCCCATTAAGATATGATCAGGTTATCTACAACAACCATTGCGTCAAAGTCTTGCAATTGGGACCAAACTTCTTTTATACAAGCTATATGGTCCATAAAAACTTGAATATCGGAAGAAGGTGGGATATAAGAGCAAGTTATATATAGAGAAAATGAAAGAAAAGATACCCTTACAGCAAAAAAAATTCAACACCATCAGGCAGATTTAATGGATTTAATTATAATCTTTTAATTCTAATCTAAACACACTTACCACATTCACCTGTCCCACGGAGTAGATGAGTATAATCGTAAATATGGTAATGGCCATGCGCAGGCTAAAACTCTCCGAGATATCCCAAATGATCCATTTCAAACGCACGGCCAGCAGTAGCATCAATATGGCACTCACCCAAATGAAGGCGGTGAGGAAGAGTAGCAATAAGATTAGGGTAGGTGGCAGAGCTGTCGCTTGTAGGGCTGCACCCAGTATCAAGAGAAGCAGGGAACAGCCCATGGCTGTGGTAAAGCCCAAATCGAAATCCTTGTGATATTCACGCTCCATGTCGCTTTGGCGAAAGCGCAAGGTTAAACGGTCCACATGCTCGGATTTGTCACAGTCCACGGAACGAGCATTGATGGCCTGCGATAGGAAGCGATTCACACGATTTGTGGGTTGATGATGCACATCTGAATGGCGTTTACGGAACGGCCTCTTAAACTTGTCGGCCACCTTGGATTGTGACTGTTTGTGTGGAACAGGAGAGAGAGAGAGTGGGAAGACAATATACGTTGGGTTAGTTTTCAATATGCAGTTGTTCTCGCTGGCAGGTCTCGCTCGCTGGTGCGCGCACTCGTTGGCTAGATCGACGAGATAGAGAGAGAGATAGTTTCTACGAATGCACGAACGAGTGTATGGGGGAGAGCTAAGGCATGCGGTTGAGAGCAGAGCTAAGTGTGTGTGTGTGAGTGGTGAGAATGAAATGAGTTTTTAACATGCACCGCAAAATGTTGTGGAACAAGCAAAGCCCCCCGCAAAGATAATTAAACTCAAAACTGAACAAAAGCAAAAATTGTGAACCAAGAATTGAAATACATACAGATGAAGTACATACTTAGTAGCAGCAACATAGGACAGAACGAAGAATGAACGAACGAACGAACGTGTACAACACAATAACGAAACTGAACGAACGTACGAACGAACGAACGAACGACTGAAAGAAACTGTTGATTGTTTTGTTTTAAATGTGGAACGAAAATTAACGAAAAGTTTGGTTTTTTTTTTGGTTGCGCTCTGGGCTCTGCTCACTTTATTGTTCTTGTGATTGTGCCTATGTATGCGACTAATCGTACTCGCTGTTGAATTGGGATTTGTGCCTACGGTCACTTGAACACTGCCGGCCCCGCCATAGCCAATGCCGTGCGGTGGCGGGGTAGCATGCAAGATTTTTTGTAGACGTATTACCTAGATCAAGAAAGTATACACAGTATTCATATATATATATATAAATAGATATATTGTTTATGCTTAAGATAGTTTTTTACAAATAAAGATATAGCGAGAATACAATTAAAGAACCATAAGTATAGTAAGGATAGATAGTTACAGTGAGGGAGAGAGAGAGAGAGAGGGTGGGGGGAGGTAGAGAGATTGGGATAGACTAAAAGGTGAAACAACAAAATCGAAGGTAAACTTAACAAAAGAGAAAACCTACCAGTGTGAGTAGCGTGTGGTGAGTCTTATAATTTCTGGTCTCAGTATTCACTGCCCTCAAATGGAAGCCCCTTAGAAAGGTACCGAAAATTCAGGTGTACGTAAAGCTACAAACAACGAAAATTTCGTTGTATCACATTGAAACTGAAACCGATATAATTTTAGAGAGTATCAATTTGATATTTTGCGTATTAATTTTACCCTTTTAATATTATTTTTATACGCAAAAGTATTTATGTGAAACTAAAACAGATACGAATGGTAGTCAGGGAATCAAACCGAATCGAATTCAAGGTTCTGGTACGTATCGAGTTTTCTGTTTCCGTAAAAGGTTCTGTTTTGATTCAATTTTATTTCGGTACTCGGTTCCGTATCGGTACATAGATTTTAACTTCGGTATGCCGATACGAACCGGTATGGACCGGTATAAAAACAGACATTTTAAAACTTAAGTTCAAACAAAGTGTGTAAGCAAGCTATACACATGTAGGTGCATATAAATAATCAATTTTATTTAATTTATTTAATTTAGAATTTGGCGAAATACGATGTCGTTAATCAGGTTAACGGCCTTTCTTTTCGAATGGGCTGTTAACAAACATTACTACACGAATGCTGCAATTCATCGATGCACCTGGAACCAGCAGTTTTATTTTCCTGAGCTTGATTCGTGTTTTGCTGATCGTCCAAACAGACAAGGAATTTTACAACGAATAACCTTTGGCCATACTGAGCTCTTCCGTTTGGCATACATAAGCGGCAGGAGGCTAAGACTTAGCAGAAAGCGAACATGCAAAAACAGAACTTAAGTGAGTGAACGCCAAATATATACATATACACACAATGTATAAAAATATATATATATATGTATATATCTCAGAACCGAAACTGTACCAGTACAATGTTTAGGTTCTTTTCGGTCTTCTCGGTTCTAAAAATATTGGTTTCCGGATAACGGTATACAAAAATTGAAAAATATCGGTTCCGGTTCGGGTTCTGCTTCTGAGTTTTAATCGGTTCTTTTTGGTATACGGTTCTGGTTTGATTCCTTGATGCTAGTTCGAAAAGTTATGCTCATATGTGAAATGAAGCATGTTGATCACGAGCTTTCCATGGTGATCACGAGAGTTTTTAAATACTCAATAAGTTCAAATACATGACTAAACAGTGTCATTTTGATGATTACTTTTTTTTGGCGCAAGAATGTAACCTACTTTAAAACCATTTCGATGGAGCACATTTGGTTGCAGTGAATACTAAGCTTAATTCTATGGTTAAATAATTATTACAATACTTCCAATCCTTCAGTGTTGTGTGTGTGTGCGTGTGTTTGTGTGTGTGTATACTTGATGGCCGATGATCATCTCCGGTTAGTATTCACTACACTAACAACGACGACAATTTCAATTTTCCAAAAATTTTGTACAAAATATCTACAATCATCAAACTACGCACAACATTGAAACGATTTCTTTAAACTTTGTCTCTAGATTTGGTAAAACTATACAGTACATATAGGTTCTATATGTCAAACGGATACGAAACAAAAGAGCCCACAAAACACAAAATGTACGGGAAGAACGAAACGGTTTCGGGTGGGGGGGGACTCTGGTAACAATACTTAATACATAAGTAAGACAAACTTACCGCATCCTGAAAGTAAACGAAAAGAAAGAAATCAACGAAAGAAATCAAAAGGAATCGCAGTTTACACGCAGCAAGCGACTGGCGACTGATCAGAGATCTGTTTCGGGTAACGGCACAAAATCAAAAAAAAAAAATAGAGAGCGCACAACGAGCGAGAAATGAAAACAGGGATCATCCCCCTGGCCCAACGCCCAACTGAAAACCCACCTCCACCAACCCATGCAAAGTACTGAAGCTACGACTACAGAGAACAGGAACAGGGGAACAGAGGAAAGAAAGCTACCCAGCGCAGGCTGATCTGTTGAACTTACCTTGCGGGAACCCTTCTCGGACACCTGCACGGCACTGGCTGCTGCCGCATCTGGGGTGCTCCCTCTGGGCAAACCACCGCCCAAAGCACTAGCCGCCGACGGGAACGAACCGGTGGCTATGTTAGAGAATGGCACTGGCTCCGAGAACTTGATGGTGTGCAGTAATTGCATAACCACATTGGATACATTCCTAAATGACAATTTGCGTCGACTGCCGATGGCCGAGCGTACGCCCAAAGTGTTGAGCATCAGCGGCTGAAAGGGATTACACATGAGTCGAAGCCCTAACAGCCAAAGGGAGAACTCACCTTGCGCCGATGTGGTGGTGGCACTATAAAGAATGTATCCACGCCATGATCACGCAGATACGAGGAACGTTCATCCCCATGCCCAGCCTCCACCTCGTACTCGCCGGACAGTGAGTCGAGGGTGGCGCGTGTCACATGCACACGTCCCGGCTCGCCGCCAGATTCCATATGATTGGCCAGGGTAACATCATTGGACCAAACATCAAATTGCCATTTGCGTAGACCAAGAACACCGCATAAAACACGTCCCGTGTGTATGCCCACACGCATATTGAGTATCACATCGGTGGCCTCCACCACGGTGCTGTGAAATGGAAGGTCGTACAAATTAATAACCATTATTTTTGTATTTTTTTCGATTGCAGTCAAGTATGTAAATTAGGGTCGATCAAAGAAGGAGAAGATCGAAAAATGGTCTTCCGTTGGTGGGCACGAAAGATTTTTATTAGGCGATTTATCACCATGATGTATGGTGGAACTACACTCAGAAAATTATTTTTCTATATTTTAGAAAATCGCCCTAAACTTTAGAAAAAATTTCTAGATTTAAGAAAATTTTTTTCTGAATTTTAGAAAAGTTGTTCTAAAAATGAATTTTTTGGAAAACACTTTCTAGTTCTTAGGACATTTTACCCTAATATTCGGAAACTAGCCCTATTATTTAGAGAATTTTGTCTACTTGTTAGGGTATTTTACCATAAATTTTAGTAAAATTTTCTAACACTTTAGAAAAATTACCCTAAAATGTAGAACACATTTTCTATTCTTTAAGGTATTTCTCCCTACATTTTAGAAAATTAATTTCTAAAATTTTTAGAAAAGCTGTTCTTAAAAATATGGCGAGTCGCCTTTGGCCTTTTTTATTTTGGGCGATTTTGTAAAAATTAGGGCGAAAATTACAGTTTTTAGGCTGAGTTGTTTTCTCAGTGTAGCATCATTAAAGAAGATTTAACATCGAAACTTAATTTGAAACACCTATTTAGTGCAGAGTTTCGCAGCCATCGCCCATGGGGGCCGAACATACTCGGCAACTCACAACGAATGCTTGACGAAGTCATAAGTCTAAAATCAAAGCGCTACAGGAGTTAAGCTGGACTCCCACAGTAACACCTCTAAGCAGGGTATTCACGCAACGCTCTATTGCTTCGGCACGAGCAAATGCCTTGCTTCGAAGTGAGTTACAAAGGAACAAATCCATGCGTATCGGCGCCCGGCACCAGCTGGCCGCATACGCAGACGGTGCAACAAGTGCAGACTCGCTTAGCGCACAAGCAGACTTCTGCCATAACAAAATATACGCTATGTGTGGATTGCTGAGAAGTCCACACGAATTATCCTAGTGCGTATTCTGGGATGCCGAAATTATCATTTAAGACATTTAAAGAGTTTCTTGGGACTGTTTTCTAAGTTTTTTTTGGAAGGTCAACGTGCCTTACGTGGATGTTTATTAGGGTGACCCAAGATATAAGAAAAAACATTTTTTTCGCGAAATCAAATTCGCATTCCCTCTATATATATTTTGTTTGACCTCATTGACTCAATAAAAAAAAAGTGAGAAAGTCGGTCAAGCCCGACTATAACATACTCTGTACCTGGAGTAGAAGCTGAATGCAATGCTGGTGCTGCGCTCAGCTCTAAGTCTCTTTCTCTCCTCCCATTTTCACTCCCGCTCTCTCTCTCTCTTTCTTTTTAAGGTTGTGCGGTGTTAGTTGTAAGAGGGTGGGGGAGGGTGATATACTTTTTTGTTCATAACTTGAGAACCGCTGATCCGATCCTTATCATTTCTTCAGCAAATCGATACATTTTGCTAATTACTAACTATCTCTAGAAGGTACGAATCGTCTATCTTTAAAACTGTAGGAGATACAACATTTTTTCCAAATTTCGGGGGCGGGAGGGGGCGTGGCAAAAATTGAAAATAAACTTAATCTGCCTGCAAGTATAAGAAGCATTTGTCCCATACATGTCAAACCTCTATCACTTACCATCTCTGAGATCTGTTTGTTCATACGGACGGACGGACGGACGGACAGACGGACAGACGGACGGACAGACGATTCCTGATTCCTTCTCCCTGTTACATACTTTTGCACAAACTTAATATACTCTATGTACCTTCGGTACAGAGTATAAAAACCCCCGTCATAAGGCACTTAAAGTTTGATAAATCGGTCACCTGTAAGCATCACCTCATACCCAGTTTTTTCAAATGAAGCCTCGGTTTTAAGATAATTTTTGAATGGTTTAAGGCGGTTTTTTTCATTCGATAGGTAATCGGTTAAATTAAATTTAGTAATTTTTGTTGTTTTTGTACCTGCGGTTGTTGTTGTATTTTTGTTAAAAGCTTACCAAAAATTTAAAACATAGACCCATGGTTGCAAAATTTTTTGAGAACGGATGGTCTGAATTTAAGACTGAAGATGGGGTTTTGTTCAGAATTGATGTAATTCTGGTGTGAACTAGGATATTTTGGATCGGTCAATATTTGGCGGAGTTATGGAGTTTCAAAGTCAACATTTCGAAAATCGACTTTTTTTTCCCACTGTATTGGTCCTAGCTCCGGTATTTGTTGACCGATTAAAAATATGGTATTGGGCAATTTAATAAAAATGCAACAATTTTGGAAGAAGTGGTTCCGAGATAATCGCATTTGAAGTTTCGACAACTGTTTTCGATGAAATAAAAATTATTTTTAATAAATGAAAAAATTGGATTTGGTGCCTTTGGGTCTTAGCTTTCACCGAAAAAAATCAAAATCGGTTAAACAGTTCTCCGGAAATGTTGATCAAAGTGCGTCAAGACATGGTAAAAAAAATAAAATCTCCGAAAATTTTCAAGTAAAATTTTTTTTTTTTCAAAATTTTTTTTTTTCCAAAATATTAAACATTTTATAAATATTCATAAAGTTTTTGACCAAAAAAGTGAAAAAACTAAAAATTTCTAAAAATACGAGGGTCGATGAAAACAATTTTCATATAAAACGGTCGGGAAAAATAATTGTTTTTGTTTATTTCTGTAAAACTGAGTTTCGGATCTGCTTGAAAGTTTTGCAGGATGTTTATAAGATCCTAATAGAACGTTTAAGCAAATACAACAAATGAAAAACAAATTTTCCTGAGGTATACAGTACCCTTAAGATAAAGTTCTCCAAAATTCGGAAAATATGGACAGGCTCATATTCATCAAACTTTCCAATTGCAAAAGAAACACGTTCAAAAAACATAGCAGAATTCCATACTGAAACGTGGTCTCGACGTTCACACATTGGTGTCCACAGTACGTTATTTGGCGACATCAAGTTACTTAATGGAAAACTGTGTGGTTGTTTGAATGTGAATATGCAATACAGAGTCCGCTGATGATAAGATGTGGTTATCTTTGAAACAGCTATCGTTGTACGGACATACCAATTGCTATTCTAAAATTGTTGTAAATTGTAACTCTCCACTGACCTCAAGCCAGACAAGTGCAAAACATTAATCTTATGAGTAAAATTATTGTAAAATAAGACTGCTAGAACTTTTCCATTAGACGAAAGTTTTGAACTCGGTATTTCAAGTTTTATGTCACCTATAAAAAATACATCACATTTAGAACTGCCTAATTTCACTGACATGTTACAAACAATTTCTTTGATGTTTGGTCTCTCGAATCAGAATTTAATTTTACTATACCAAATGACAAGTAAACAAAAGCACAAAATAACATATCCGTCATGACAGCAATTTTGAGGGGCAAACGCATTGTTATCGTCCTGAATTATCAGCAGAAAGCTAAATACACAACTTTAATTGACTTATTTATATTTTAAACAAAATTGCGCCTACTATTTAAATTGAAATTAACAAATTATTGGTGATGTCACTTTCTGTCTCCAGAGAGTGGCGAGAAGTGCCAGAAAGTAGTTAGTATTTTTTAAAAAAGTACTAGGTTACTTCGTGGGGAATGTCATCATTTTTCACAAATAAAAAAAAAGAAGGCCAAAATGAAACAACAATTTGTATGGAAGAAATGACATTTTCTTCATTTCTTTTCTTTTGAAGAACTGAAGCTTCATTCCTTTGGTGGAAATAGGCTATAAGTCGGCACGGGTTACCATGGTCCTAGCTTCTTAAAATTTTATTTATTACTGTTTTGACTTAAAAGTAAAAAAAACTAGAGGCTAAAACTTTGATTTTTAGGACACCCTAGTGTATATAGCACTCTAATCTTCCCTTTAGGTTGAGTAGTGTATAGCTGGAGATTTTTGACCTTGTGTTAAAGAGCATTAGCTCTGTTATGGTTGAGTTGAAGAATTGACCGCAGGACTTTTTATAATGCATAATCCTTAGACTAGTGTCACGACAATCATTAATCACCTCTTAAATGGGTTGATAGCTTTCTACGCGTAAGCATTGCGTCGATCCATAAGCTAACACATCTCTCAACATTCAGTAAGTTGAGGAAAGCGGCCATGGTGTATTACTTCAACAAATGGGATTCTTCTAAATGTTTCACTATTTTAGGTATTGCCGATTGTTTGAGTGTTTCTAAGACTTTTTATTGTGAAATCTTTACGAGATTCTTTCGATATCTTTCTTTGTCTTATAGTCTATTGATGAGACTCGTAAAATAATTATACAGACAACCTAAACTCTAGTCCAAAAATCATTGTTAATTGTTACAAAATACTCACGCAATAGCATCGATCATATCGAGTCCCATTTCCACAGCACATTTGGCATGATCCTTGCGTGGTTCCGGTAAACCAGAGACGCAGTAATAACAATCTCCCAAAATTTTAATGCGTAGGCAATGATTATCCTTTAGACAAATGAAAAGAAGGATTTGGGAATTAATGCCACCCCGTTTTACGGGCTAATCTTTACATACATGCGCCAACTGATCGAATCTTCCAAAAAGCTCATTCAGCAAACGCACCAGCTCCTGTGCACTGCACTGCGATGAAAGCACCGTAAATCCCACAATGTCCGCAAAAAGTATACTGACATTTTCGTGCTTTTGTATATAAATCCGATGGAATTGACCCGCCACTGGGGATAGAATATCATTTTTCATCTGCATGGCCACATGTTGTGGCAGCACCGATAGCAATAGACGCTCCAGTTTCTCATTCTCATCCTGAATCTCGAGCCGTGCGGCAATACAGTTGCGTGTATCGAGAAAGGCTCGTCGCTGTGCACGCTCCATCATGATGTTAACCACCAACCCGGCCACATTGACCCCAATGAAGATGACTATATTGCCGATTAGCTGATACTTCTCCAGATTGTACAATTCATTCGTGAAATACTTGTACACCGTCAGACTGATGTGCACCGAGGGTAGAAAGATGCCAAAGGCCACCGCCTCCCAGATTTGTAGCGGCATCATGGCATAGGCCAGAAAGACCACAAATACAATCTGCCAGACACCTTCGGCCATGACCTCTTTGGTGTCGACGGGGAAACCATTGCCCAGTGTCGTGGGCATGGAGACAATGCAAATGCTGGCCGTAAACAAGAGAATGCCATAGCAGAGAGTGGGCAAATGATGATCCTTGATGATGGAACACTGCAGTAAGCCCAGGATTATGGCAAATAAAACACAGACTATGGAGTTGAAGATGTTCTGCAAATTATTACAAGATTAATACCAAGATTCATAATGAAGAACCAAATGACTCACATGAAAGGTGGGCGCATGATTGAAGGTCAGCGATAGGGCGGCCATCACACCGCATAGGACCACCACCAGTGCCACAACGCCCAGCACTGAGAAACGCTGCAGCTTGAGCGTATAACGCTGATATAGGCATTCCAGTTCATCGTTCTCAAAGCGCAGCGTATTTAGCGGGCGGCCGCGCGTCGCCTTCACGGCATGATCCATGCGACTGTCGGCGGCGCCGCCGCCACGCGGCTCCTGATGGCCAACAACGGGCTGCCAAGTTTTGGAGGCTGCAAAAAAAAAGGAGAAAAACCAGGATTAGTTGGATAATGACCTTGAGTCATTGGAGAGGAAAATATTCCCAACTCTTAAAATAATATTTCCTCCACCCACCACCCAATTCCTCCCTACAATTTTCAGTTGAAAATATCCGCTAAAAATAAACCAAAAGCTGGCGTGAAATCAATCAATGTTTAGTGTCCACAAATTTGCGCAGCGACGCGACACGCCACCTGCCAGAGCAGCAGCGGGCTGACAACAGTCATCCACGGGAAGATTAATGGCGATTTGTATGCCGGCAATCCGTTAAATTCATTAAAATATTATGCACAAATTCATTTGGGGGCAAATAAAAATCCGTAATTAGTTGGCAGGCGGGCAATGGATCGATGTCTAGGTGTATATGGATATGTGTGTGTTTAGCAATTAGGCGGAAAGTTTCTAGCATCCGCATTTAAAAATAAATGGACTATTTTTGAGCTATATTGTTGAACTATATTTTCAAAACTGACCGAGACTTTTTCTAGCTATTTCTAAATTCTATCCCGTATCGTTCCTTTGGAACCTTAACAAATTTTCAGAATTACCCATAAACTCCGTTCCGGACTTTAAAATGGTTCACTTTCATTGTCCTTCAACCTGCTTCACATCTTTTATATCGAGTACTGAGTCCCGAGTGTCGAGTACTGAGTAACAAGTACTCATTATCGAGAATCGAGTACTGAGTATCGAGTACTGAGTATGAATTACTGAATATCGAGAACTGAGAATCAATTACTAAGTATTGATTAGTGAGTATCGAGTATGAAGTACCTAGTATTATTTTAAATCAGATGTCTTTTCAAAAATTTTGGTAATTTAGCGACTTTTTAAACCGTTTTATCTAACCATTAACGCATCCACAATTGCCACCTGTCAAATCTTAACCATTTCCAAAACTCTTAAAAATTTTGCAAATCTCTCTCAAAAGTTTTGAGATATTTCGCAAATTTTGCGATTTTTTAAAAAATTTAGTCTAGCAAAAAATACCCATCCTTTAAAAATTCTCAAAATAATATATGTAAATAAGCTATGGAATAAAATTTTAGGACCCAGAAAAGAACGCTTTGGCTTTAAAGCTTAAAGTAAATTATATAAAAAATACTTCCACTTCCAACTTTATTTTTTTCTCTACTATTGATTTCGTCACTGTTTTAGGACCATTTGGGTTTTCCCCCTGAACAAAAAAAAACACTAAACGATTTTTGTATAAGATGCCGCATCTAGGTATTGTAGGGTCTTTGATTAACGATAACATGTTCTCACTCGATTTTATAGAAACACGACTCACAAACTCTTTAAGCGGAAAGACAGGCGCATGGTGATTCATTCATTCGAATTATATGTATTGTGTGGTTTTCTTATGAGTATATGTATTGGGTCTGTGCAAATGTATGAATCAGGGAGAAGAAATCATCTTCGATCCTATAAAGTAGTAAAGTAGTAGTGAATGAGTTTATGTCCACTTATGGTAAGCGGCACCACTTTTAAAAGTTTTCAGTTATACACAAACTTTGGTAGGTGTAGAGATAAGACAGTCGGGTTTGAGAATGAATTTTTTAGTTATTAGTCATATCTACAACATAAATCAATTTATACAAATTTCTTACAGCGGCACATTCACTTTTACCACATACAAAGACATTTCCGATTAATTAAGCAATCTATAGATATTGTGAATGTATGAAAATTTGAACCAATCTTTATTTGATTTTTCCAGTACAAAATATTACAAAATATGTAAAAATTTAATATAAATTTATAGTAAAACAAATAACTTTAGAAGTGTTTATATAAATGGAAGCCAAATGACTACGCACTCCTGATGCTTATTACTTTTATGTTCGACGATACAGAACATTTTATGTGTCATAAATCTGCCAAAGCGTTGTTGAACCTGCTCGATTACACTTTGCTTCGGCAAATCAATACATACTACGAATACATTTGTCCCATACATGTCAAACCTCTTCTCTTATAGAGCTGGAGAAACATCGATGGTAACATCGATGCATCGATATTCCTTATCTCAGATGCAGACATCGATGTTTTTAAACAACGATGTTCCTGCAATCCTTCAGGGAACAAGACCGCCTATTTTCTTTAATCTTGGCCCCTAGACTGTAGATGACCAATTTGCGGTGCTATCAGTGCCAATCACTATCAAAAAAATGTAGTTGGACAAAACCCAATCGTGTTGATTTAGAAAAAAAAAGGTGCGATTTATCAAAACACAAATTTTCCATAATTTGAACACACACAATCGCTTTTCAAAATGGTATCGAATTGTGACTTTTTAAATCAAATAGGGTGACCAATGAAAAAACTAAAACAGTACAAACAAAACAAGTGAGAAAGTCGGTCAAGCCCGACTATAACATACTCTGTACCTAGGTAGAAGCTGAATCATCTGGTGCTGCGCTCATCTCAAGTCTCTCTCTTCTCTCTCTGCCTCTCTCTCTCTCTCAAGTGTGTGGTGTTGTTGTGTGGGTGGGAGGGGGTGGGGGGGGCGATTTACTTTTTTGCTCATAACTTGAGAACCGCTCATCCTATCTTTATCATTTCTTCGGCAAATCAATACATTTTACGAATGACTAACTATCTCTAGAAAATACAAATCATCTAACTTGAAAACTGTAGAGAGATATACCGTTTTTTCCAAATTGCGGGGGCGGGAGGGGGCGTGGCAAAAATTGAAAATAAACTTGATCTGCCTGCAGGTATAAGAAGCATTTGTCCCGTACATGGCAAAACCCTATCTCTTACCATCTCCGAGATCTGTTTGTTCATACGGACGGACGGACGGACGGACCGCGGTGTGCTTAGTCTCCGTTTTGCACAAACTAATATTCGGTCGGTTAAAGATGGCTATCGAGAAGGGTCTACTAGGTGGAAACAGTTTGAAAAGCGAATTTACTCGTCTGTCCATTTATCTTTCCTCCAAACTTTAAGTATTCCAAAAGCCCCCAAATAGAAACTTTAAGTGTCGAAATTCTTATCTATTAAGATGCCCTTTGCGAATTTCTGGTAGAGAACATGCCACTATTTCCTTATAATCCCGAGATGAAATCGAGATGTGAACCAAAAAAAGGGAAGTGAAGTTGAGTCTGTCCAGCGTCTGGCCTGGTGCTATATTATGTATTCGGGAATATCACGCTTCTGAAAGGAGGTGTAAGACTGGACGCTGTGGACGCTGGTCTCGTCGCTGGACCCAAAGAATTTCGTATGTTCTTTATACAATTTGAATAATTTAAAAAGACTTAAAAATATTTAATCCAGAGCCCTAGAAGGAGCTTGGTTTATTTGTATCAAATTTTTTATAATTTAGACATTCTTTTTATTTTGAATTTAAACAAAAGCGAAAGTGGTTTAGGAAAATACATTCGACTTTCAAAATTTTAAAAATAAACATCGATGTTTCACTGCTAAAACATCGAAAACATCGTGTTCGTGACTCGTGTTTCTCCAGCTCTAATCTCTTACCATCTCTGAGATCAGGTGTTCTAAGAGGACAAACGACGGACATGTCTATATCGAATCGGCTGTTGATGCTATCGATATATACTTTATATGGTCGGAAATGATTCCTTCTGCCTGTTACTTCTTTGCCTACTTTAGTATACCCTTTTTACTCTCGAGTAACGGGTATAATACAATTTGTCGTTCTGTGTCCCTAAAGTTTGTATACAACTGATCAAATTAAAGGCGCCACCGAACTGTGTAAAGTATTGCCAAAAACATAATCAGCTGTTTTCAATTCCACTACTTTTTGAAAAGTAAATCAAACGCAATTCACTCGGTTTCGTTTTTGTGTTCTCATTCGTCATTGCTCTCTTTTACTTTTGCAATCCACTAGACCAAGCTGAATGGCCTAGATACACGGGAAACGATCGAAAATGGAACAGACGAAAATGTGAGAGGCTGACTTTACGTTCACTATCGTTATCGTTTGCACAGTTTAAATCTGGACACAATAACAAAAAATTCTAAAGACTAGAATGAAAATTAATATCACTAACAAATTCTACATTGATCACTATTAGGAAAAATCACTTAATGTTTATCTACAACTTTTCATACGTAACAAATTACTGTTAAAAAAATGTGAGAGTCTGTAGTGCTGTTAAAAACAGTCGGAGAGACTGGCTTTGTTTCGTTTCGTTTTGGCTGGGCTGTCAAAATCTGACAATAGGGGGGGGGGGAAAAAAGAATTTAGGCGCATTTGTCAAAATAAAAATCCAAAATTTTACCGAGGGTCGACTAGAATGCACTATACCGATTATAACCCTGTTTTTAGTTTTTATTTCACACAACCCGGAGACGAGAAATCGTGGCCGCCAGCACTATACCCTTTTTTTGACCCCCCATTTTGACGGCCAAGAACTTTTTGAACAGCCCTCGTATCGAAGCAGTAAAAATTTTTTTTTTGTTGCTTTATAACAAAATTGGAAAAATATTTGCGTTTTCAAATAAAATTGTTTTAAAAAAGGTAAAAAGAACAGCCTCGACGTGGAGAATACCCCCTTAATACCCAAACAAAGCTTACCACATGATCAGCGATCTTCAACTTTGAAAAGCACAAAAATTGTTCATTTATTTCTAAAAAAAAAAAACAAAAATGTATGTTTCCAATGATACAACAATCGCTTTTTCCTAAAACAAAACTAAAAAAAAAATCCAAAAATGCTGACATCAGAAGAAGAAACCCAACAACAACATCTGAGGAAACCAATCGAGAGACACACGGACAGAAAATAATGGAACTCGAATTTCACACATGCTAATAAAACCAACAGCAACAACAACATGGACAGTTTTTCCTTCCTCCCCTAACCACACACACATCTACGAGCTCCTGTCGCGACACAAAATTCCGTCTGGCGCCATCGTCTCCCTATTCCCTAGCTATTTCATCTTCATTCGCTGATTTTGGAGGGTCAAACTAAACTAATTTTTTCTTTTCTCCCTGTCTGATGGCCTACTTAAATAACAACAAAATACAGATAAAAGCCATACAAAATGAACCAATAATCAAATTATGTTGGGGACACGAAACTCTTTTGAAGTGGATGTCAGCAGATCCGCATCCGCACGGTTTCCGCTAATTGATTTGTCTTTGGCAATTTTACAGAAAAAAAAGGGGCAAAATGGTAGAGGCCTGTGTGTGTGTGTGTATATGGCATATTTGGTTTTTATATAAATTAATTAGTTTTTGTCCACCAGTGTGTGGGACTTGCTCCAAACGTTGTCCATCCAACAATTATCGGCCAAATGCAATCGGAAACTTTTGTATAATTGAATTTTCTTTGGCAGACAAAAGAAGAAACAACAACAAAAATATACATAAATTTGTATGGACCACATGGCGGATGATTTGTATCCGGTGTTAGTGTGTGGAAAGTGAACAAAATCAAAGCAATTTAAATTTGATTTTAAGGAAAAGTCTTCATAGTTCGAAATTGAAACCCTCAGAATCGATTTAGATCATGCGCCTGATATGCCGCTTAAAGTAAAATTAAATGCATTTACTTGTTGCTACGCCCTTTAGTAATATTTTTGTGTTCGTAAATTGTTCGTAGACTTTGCCATTTAGATGTGTTAAAAGAAACATTTTCCCCCCAAAAATTCGCTATTGCGACTGTTTTTTGATTTTTGGTTTATTCGTCCTAAGTTACCCTTCTTGCAAAGTCGATTTCGGATCCTCCGGCAGCTAAGCTGCTCCTAATTGAAGCTAAGGTGCTATATCTGTCTCTCCAGATTTGATGTTCCATGGCCAGATATAAAAAATAAAAACAAATTTTTTCGATTTTTTGATATTTTTCCTAGGCATTTGAAAATTAAATATCTTGAAATTTCGAACATAAAATAGATTTTTTTGAAAAATGTTTTGGGTGCTGTGTTCAAACTACTAAGCGGATTGAAAAACAATTACACGATTACTGGCAACTAAATTACCTTTCGAATCATATCTTGCTTGACTCTATCTGACAATTATGAAGTGAGATATGGCTTAAAATGTAAGAGCACCTGCCAAAAAATTTTTGAAATTGATTTTTGAGATCACCATTCCAAACTACACAAAAAAAAAATTTTAGTAGAAATGGGTCTTTTTGACTGTAAACTCGTGTTATCAACCCACAGCCAAAACTCATAATCATAGACATTCGTTTAGTTGTGCAAAATATGAAAATCGCCAAAGAAAAATTTATATGGGGCAAAAAAAATGAGTTTTTGCGCTCAGGCAACATTGTGCTAAGCTGATTTGCTAAGGGCACGAGAGAGAGTGCGAAAGGGAACAACTCACACAAACACAAATTTGGTATGTGTTGAATACTTGATGTAATAAGTATAAGGTGGTCCCGTCCGCATAAGTCGTTTTTGTTTGTATGATGGCCAATCAGCTTTCTTTGAGGGGGATTGAGAAAGAGTGGAGAGCGCAGGAAGAGGGAGTGGGAAGAGCAGGGCGCAGTCGGGGCGGGACAGAAATGATGGGGAAAGCCCCATCATTTCAATTATAATTGAAGAGTGGCTGCCATGAGGTAAATTTGTTTTGATATTTAGTTAGAAGTTATGTCGAAGTTGTATCCAAAAATATTCTCTCTTTAATTTTTAAGAGAGACTTAGGAATCTGCAGGTTCCCAAATATGGGCAAGCAGTGCTGTCTCTGCTTTGAAGTCTACAATCTTTATATATTTACTAGATATTGGCGCGGAACGGAAATATCGCTAGATCCGGAACTCATATCACTTGACACTCACGTGTCTTAGTGATGATATGAAAGGATCTGATGAGACCGCCAGCATGTTAAAAAGGGTTCATTTTGTCTTATTCGCGAAATCTTGCATGTATTCGCCTATCGAAATTTTTTATAGTCTTTGTTTTTACATTCCTGTGCTTCTTCCGATAACTCATCAATTGGTAAGCATTGTTATTCTATTAGACCTTTACCATAAGCCAATATCTTATGTACCGTGGGAGCTAGTATTTAGGCAGGTTTAATTTGAGTTAAAAGTCGCGCTGTATTTGAGGCATAATCAGAAAATTTGGATCCTTTTATCATTTTCTAACAACTTATGACATTGAGAATTACAGCAAACCTTATTACAACATCGTGATTTGCAACATCGTGATTTACAACATTTGATTAGATGCTGGAACTTATACACGGTATCTGTATACTCTATTTAATATTTTCAAATGTTTTTGCACCGTTTTAATGTTGTTGAGTTTTCTTTACTTCTTGGCTCTCTTTTTGATCTCTCTCTCTTGTCAGCTCAACCAAGCATAAGTAGCCCTCTGGATGTGATTCTGCAAAAGTGTACATCGGCTGAATGTGTTGGCGCGTCATTCCATGAGTTAAGTGCATAAGGGGTACCGGGTTCAATTCCCAGTCAAGCCGGAGAAAAATTATTCTGTGTTTTTTTGAACAACTTAAGTCGAACGACTCTCTCAAATGTGAGAACTGTTTTGGGTAACGATTATGCTCGTCCTCGAGTCCAATGATCTCGGTTTTTTCCCTCTGTGTACCTTCAATAACTCTTACGGTTTCGGGAATTTATATGAATATTCTTCATACTATTTGAGTATATCGTTGATGAAATACATAGTTATTACATAAACAAAGCCAGCCTCTTTTTGCATGCTTACTGCAAATTCTTTCTTTCACAGACATTCTATGCATTCAAGTGGTTTGCTATTGAGGGACACTTTTCTTAGCGATGAGATGGACTTGGTGGATTAGAGTAAAAGAAGTCAAAGAGTTAACATTTGTTTAAACATTTTTGGGTGTAGTATATTTGTCCAAAGCTTTGTACATCCAAAATTTCTTTGAAATCATTTTTTTTTTCTCCAAAATGTTTGGTTTTAGAGTGCTTTTTGCAGCATGTTGTCTTCTTTTCTTTAAAACTAAATTCGTAAATGATTTCTTACATCTGGAGGAGGTAAAATTGCTACAACAATATTGCAGTTTTCCCTGTTTGCCAAAAGATGAGCTATTAAAAATCTGTGAAATACATTTGCTGATTTCGGCAACCCCCACCATCCCATTTCCCGGCGTACACACCCACACACTGACGGTATTGTCTGAGTGCGTCATTTTGGTTGTTTGCTGTTGTGGCTGTTGTTGTTGTTAATGTTCTTGTTCGTTTGGTTTTATCTATGACTTGTGCTTTATTTTGTAGCTACATTGTTAGTTGTAGAGCTTCACTGCAAAAATTCAATTGATTAAAACAAGTGTCACAAGTGACACAAGAAATCAGTGAACATTTCTTCACTTGCATTTAGAGCAATCTGTGATTGACAGTGAACTTAACCTTCGGCGTTTCGCCTTTGAGTTTGCTGGGGCGTGGCCCTTTAATTGATGCCTCGTCTTTGTGTTTTTGGCACGGAAACTCTTTGGACTCTGAACGAATGTTGTTTGCTTGTCAATGGACCATATACATCAAGGCATCCATTAAAAGCGGAAACAAGAAAAATTCACAAGAAAAACAAAAAAGCAAATGCAATGTAGTTTCCTGGGATATGGAGGAATAGTTTAGATATGGGAATTTTAGTTAACTTTCCAAACTTTTGTCAAATAGTTTTTCAAGCAATTGCTCCCTTAAGCTATGTTAACTTAACACACTGTTAAAGCTCTGTTAATAAATTTACTCTACATTGCTGAGTCACGGGTATATTAAAGTGGGCCGTATGCACACCCTTCATTTGCCCTCAAGTATTTAGCTATAATAACTATTCTAGTTGACTATATTCCAAAGTTTTCTCTCAAATGATTGGTTTATAGTTGAGAATCTGTGTTTTGCATTCCCCCTTCCCGATGCTTCATTACTGTGCAAGTGTTTACCCAGCTGCCGTGTAAATCTATGGTCAACAATCCAGAGATCTGTTGTTTGTCTGATTGTCCATGTTTGTCGTCATATTTATTTGTCCATTTGTTTGTTTACCTATTTGGCAGCTTAAATAAATTTTTGATGTGCACATTTTGCATTTCGCTTAGCGACATTAAATTATAATGAGACGTGAATATTTTTAATTTCCAAAAAAAAAAAGTAACAACAAAATCTAAATGTGTCCGAACATTTCTTAGTTATGCAAGTGTGTAAATATTTCACATTGCAGATTCAGCATTATAAATTTACGTCAAGTGAAATATTTCGTTGCGTATTTTGGAAAATTCAATTTATGAGTCCAACATAAATTGGCACTTGAAATGTTTTTAGTTTTTTCGCTAAAGAAAATGAAATTAAGTGCATATGTGGGAGAGTGTGAATGATATGGTAATCTGTTTTATGTGCAAACATTTATAACTTTTGCATTTCAATGAAGATTTAGCTTACAGATGAATAACTGCAATTTCCAAGAATTCTTGAAATGGCTTTCAGGCCAACAGGTCATTAACTTGTAGGCAATGTGGAAGCATCCCCAAAGAGTATCTGGACTTGTATATAAAAAAAATTACAGCGCAAACATTTGCAGTTGCAGTGAGGTTGGTATTGTAAGTAAGTTTACGTAAGTGACTCATACTTAAATATAGCAAAACGTTTACTTTTAAAGTTTATAGTAGTAGTTGTAGTATATTTTGTCCAATGCCGTTTTTTTTTTCTTTTTTTACAATTTTACCTTTTTTTTTTTAGATGACATAAACATTTTAAGATTCCATTAACAAGACATTTACTGGACTAACTGTGACACTTAATAAACAAGATTTACATTGATGGCTACTTTATCTTCCTAAATACTTTCATCCATTATTTGTTGCCAGTATTTTTGAGCGCAAAAAAAAGCAACGGAACGATTCGCTTTTTAAAAACGCGTTTGATTTCATCCTGTTTCGGTCTAAAACTTTTTAAAAACGATTCGCTCTTGGATATTCTAACATTGAGTACGAATCGTTCTTGAATTCCAAATTGGAAATAAAAATAAAATTCTTGATTCAACAAGAAAAAAGTTTTAAACTAAGATAATTTCGATCTTAAGGTAAAAGCGGGCCCTTGCTTTAAGTATAAATCGCTCTTAGCTAACACAAATTATAACGAAAATAGTCAGGGAGCGTATTTTGTAAAAAAAAAATCACAAAATGTCTTGGTTCGGAGAATAAATTTGGCAAATCGGGATTGACTTAAGAATAAAACAGCACTGATTTGAGAGCGCAACAGAATGAATCAAGTGCAAAAAGAGGATTGGTTTAAGAACATATCAAGACTAAAAAGGATTCATTTAAGAATTTTAAAGGCTTAAGTTAGGAACGTTTGGTTCTTTTTTAGCACCCAAGTTCTAAATCCAAGAACCATTCCTTTTTGAATGAGGACATAAAGTGCTTAATTAGGTCTAGATCATGCTTTTTTGAGCTCAAACAATTTTTTAAAGAAGTTCTTAACACATCCAAAACATTTTTGATATGAGTTTGAGAATTTTCGTACTTAAATCAAGAATTTTCTAGCTTATTGAAGTCTTGAAACTGAACATTTTTGATTTAAGTACAAAAATTCTTGCTTTTTCTCTCAGTGCAGTTGCTTTCTTTCAACAAGTTGATGCATTCGAAGCATTCTGCCTTGACCTCTTGTAAGATGGGACATTTATTCAAGTTGTACAGTAAACATTCGTGTGTGGCCCAGTGGTTAGTGTGGTGGACTTTTGGGCGGGAGGTCGTGGGTTCGATCCCACCTCTGAACATCTAATAATAAAAGTTTTTTTCTTTCTTTAGAAACAGCTTTTACACATACGGTCACCTTCACCAGCTATTGGCGCCAGCTGTGAAGTATCTAGAAATGAAAAAGCAAATTCTCAAACTTTGCCGTTCGGACTCGGCGTGAAACTGTAGGTTCCTTTCTCTTGTGCGAAAAATTTAAAGCACACACGCCAAGAGATTGAGAGAAGCTTGGCCTGGCCCCCTTGGAAGAGCTGAATAGCCAATTTTTCTTTTTTTACATTTACAGTGAGCATTCATTAGTATGATTTTTTCAGGTAATGGCGGTAGCTTAGGTTGAGCATCTCTACTCTTGCTTTGAAAACTTGCATTATTCTGCCGACATCGTCCTGAAATTAATTGTTTTCATTTTGGTTGTATGTTAATTGTTTGTAAATTTGTCTTCCAAAGCTTCATCTTCCGAAAACACATAGTCGCTTGCCATTTTATGTTCAATTAAAAATTATAAGTTCGAGGTTTTTTGGTGAAGGTTTTGGTTCGAACCTTGGTTTGATACAAATTTTACCCGAATTGATTAGAAACACAATTTTTGGTGTAAATATTTAAAATAATATGCAGACTTTCAGTAGTTTTGATCGGACAAAACTAGTTTTAAGGGCCCTTTCCACTGAGACTTCATTTAATGGTAAAGATAAGGCGATTGCTGATGAGTCTCTACTAAATAGATTTGATTGCAGACTTTAAAATATCCGTTGACTTTAGTACTTTTTATCAATGGAAAACACTCACACAAAATCTCCAATATTTATGGATTTGTTGAATTGAAAATTTTATATGAATGTCAAAAAAAAATTATTTTATTTAACAATTGTAAAATTTTCCAATACGCCCAATCGGCCTACAGGTAAAATCGCAATCATAAATCAAAATCGTAAATCGGAATTACTGCTAAATACGCCCAATATCTTTAAAATGTTTCATTAGAGTACGAAAATAAAGCGACAAAAAGTAGCGACCGCTGGCCAGCGACTGAAAAGCTGTTTGGCGCAAGCCTCTGCTTGCGATTGACACGCGTCGGTGTGAATTGCGAAATATGTTCAGCCCCTGCGGGCCAGGCATGGCCAGCGCTGCTTTGAAGCCATATTCCTTGATGTACGAAACCAGGACTTAGATGTCGAACCGCTACAGAGTCGTAGTCTGTATCGCATTTAAATTTAATTTCACCGGAGCACAAAAACTTAAAAACTGTTCTGTTCCTGTTTTGAACTGTTCTGTTAAAGTATTTTGACAAAGCTATCCCAAAGCTTTACAAACTAAATACAATATATAATGTGCAGGATGTTGTGATTTCACCGACCTTAGGAGTCCGCTTTGCGAAGATGAACTCTAAAAGATTTTCACTTTCGAAACTCAAAGTGAATTTTTTGAAGTTTTTCAGCCCCTTTCGAATCATTACCTTGAATTTAATGGAACCGCTCACTTTTTGGCCCCGCTCTGTGTGAAAAAGCCGAGTGACTTCGGTCCTTGGTGGCTATGGACTGGCCTGGTAGTCCTGCCATTTAATTGACAAACCATTAACAACATGCTGTTCCTATTTCAGGCAGCTTAAGCGAACAAGTCAGTTTACGCGCACGCATGTGCGTTAATGTGTGTGTGGAGCAAGAGAGTAGCAACAAAGTGTATAACAAGAGCAGCCCAGTCGGACTTTGCAGCATGTGCTTCCCAAAATAAGTACATTTTGTGGCATGAAATTTCAGGGAAATAGTCACTGCATAATTTTTAGGCATGACATTAGCGCATTTATCACAGAAAAACTCACAGTTCTTTTCTCAGGTATCGTAAGGCTAAAAGTCATACGTGAAACGTTAAGTCTTTAGTCGTGGGATGAGCACGAAGTGAAAAACGAAGTCAGCCGAACGCGAACGTTGACCAAACGATAGAGAGAAAGGAAAAAAATAAGCGCGGCTTATGGAGAAAAAAACGTGTCCCAGAGATATATAAAATTTTTTCAATTAAAAAAACATTATGGTGTACGAATTAGTTACAACGACCAAACATAATAATATCAGTCATTATTAAAGTTTTATTACTAAAACAGTCCTAGAAACGATAACAACAACTCTTTTAAAGGCCAATCATAACAATCATACATTACAACAAAGCACATCGAACACAATAATAAGAAATAACAAAAAGTTGTGGTTTGTATATTAAATTATTTGTTTATAAAAATTGCAAATAAACTCAAAGTAGTTATGATTAGGGGGTGACATTTTACTAAAGCACAAAACAATCGTAAGCTGACGAGGTCTTCCTCCTACGATTACAAGTCAGTCAGAAGTCTGTCGTAAGGAGACCGGAACCGAAGGCTGTCGTCGTCACCCAAACGGTTAACTTACAAAAAAACCCTGAGTTCACGCGTTTCTAAGACAAAGAAGCGGAACCTCAATTCTCACTTCGACGTAGTTCATGAATATGAACGTCACACAAGTGACTGGGGATCCGGCAAAACACACATGCTTATTTTGAGAGAGAACGAGAGCGCTCTCAGTTAGCACATGTTTGTTATTGCAAAAGAAAGCAGTGTACGCTCGTATAGTGTCTGTGTATCGACGCCGCTGCTACAGAGGATGGACGTCGCTACTTGTATACACAGAAAATTGAACGGTGCCGGACACTGGACTAGAGTTACCGCATTCACTAAACAATCCACCCCCATACCGATTTCTGGCGGGACTACCGTTAGGTATTACTTCGCCGGGGGGAATGCCCAAGGCTTACCTAGGATTCTCTCCTATGAATTAGAACTTTTCAGTCGTTTTGCGGATCGCAATTTTTGGCCAAGTCGCAAACAGCTGACAAATGAAAATAGAATTTCAAACCTCCGTGTCCCGTTAAGAGTTGTGTTAAATAGTGCGAAACCTGTCCATGTCCACTGTTTAGCCAGGGCCCCATATTAGGGATAAGCTTGTTGCGTCCATCGTCCTTTGGTTGAACTTTGCCACTGATCTAGGATAAGTCCTGTGCTCTATAAATTTTAACTTAAGGTCTATCATGGCGAGGCAATTGTCGCATTATTTAATAGTGGTCTGCTCTAGAATCTTCCTACTAAATATTAGCACAGACTTGGTTTTGTGAATGGCCATCGTTTGACTTCTGTTTCACATCCCTTAGATGCTTTGCTACTACCACGATAGCAATGAGCCCGGCGAACCCACTTGTTGAGGCTTCTTTGTGTCTTAATTGTAGAGGTTATTTTGAAGTCGGGTCACTCGACTGCAACGTTCTTACTTGCTATTTTTTTTTGCATTTTCAATGTGTAAAAGTTAAATTTTTGAAGAATGATTCAATAGTTTTTTATAACACAAAGCGTTTTATTGTACTGTAGGATAACACTCAGAACTTTGCATAAACATGACCAAAAAGTTGACAATTTGTTTTCAATAGTTATACAGGCCTGTTTCCATTTTCACTTTCGACAAGATTAGGATACAGTTGTGGTACGATTCCATTCCCATGATTTTCCATTTTATTTTCTGAGCAAGATTTTTCTCTCAATAATTCTAAATTCTGCAAAAGATATTTTATTTTCCTACCCCGGGCACATCATCCCACCCCCAAATTGTCACCTTATCAGTCAAACACATGAAAAGTAAAAAAAAAGAAACACTTGTTAGCCTCTTCTTTGAGTACGAAGGAACTACTACTACACGGTTCCGTTCAGTTTTGTTTGGCTACGCTGTTGATGTTATTTACTTGACTCTTTGCAATGCAGTGCAATGCACCTTCTAGCCTTCCTTCAGTTCATAGTAAATGTAAATATGTCAGCAATGATAAGAAAAACCTCCGCCGCGAGACAAACGATCTTCATTTTACTTCATTTTGCCGTAACCAAGTAAAGCGTGGAGAGCCGCGAGAGGGGGGGGCAGAGGTGCTAGTGGTTGCTGCTGGTGGTTAACTGCGATAAGCCATTCGAATTGAATTTGAGTTCATTGTTATTTTATTTTTTGTTTTTGCTTTTTATGGCATTTTTTGCGCCTAATTAAACGCATTGAGCATATGTATTTACTATGAATCGCTTGGAACGTGGTTTTGCATCCGCAATGAGGGTGGGGGCGGGTTGCAGTCAAGGCAAGGCAAGGGCATGCAAATTACGACGAAAGGCCATCGCACAAAATAAAAATCAATAATAAAAAATACAAAAACAGTTTATTTTTAACACGAATGTCAGTATTCGAGTAGAAGAATAGCCGCCCTCCCCTCTCTCTGTGTGTGTTTAGCGTTAAATCGTGTGTGAATGCATATGCATCCTCCCCCTGGTTGAGCATAAAAATACACATTTTGATGAACATGAGATGGCCAGATGTGAACCTGGCTGGTTACTCGAGTTCCATGGAATCCGATGATTTAGTCTGCACTCGTCCTTGTCCCTTCAATCTCATTTACATGCATACAAAATCAGAATTATCAACGCATGACGCACACAAAATAAGTGTGTGCGATTGCGAAATTATAATTGAAGCGTAACAGTTTGTGGTTTTCCTTACACTCAGTTGCAGCAAATCAAATGAATTTTGTAATATTTATTTTTGAACACAAAAAGTCTTTTGAAACTATTGCAAAAAGGTGTATTTAATTTTGGACTTTTTTCACTTTTGTGTATTGTGCGTTGCGATGTTTCTAATTAGACAGGAGATTGACGGACAGCCAGCCAACTACCACCTACCGTTCCGTTGTACCACCAAGTAAGTGCTGATGTAGTGACTGCCCCGCAGACAGACAATCGGTTTTGGTCATGGAAACTGGCTGTTGTGTCAGTCCGGAGTGAGATATGACGGACACACACTCTAAGCAGAAGATGATGTGTGGTGGAAACATCGTTCGCTATTAATACACATTTCTTATCGCTGATCTTAGACCACAGTGATTATTAACTATGATGCACAGCTAAGTAACATTTGTATCTACCTAATCCTGAAGCTTTAATTTTAACCGACAAACCTAAAAGGAGCAACAACATCACTCTTTGATTCATTTTTCTTTTTTTTAAACATTACCTAATCCCCTTAATGTTGCTACGTTGGAAGTCCTCAGTTCAATTTTTATTGTTACACAGCATTTGCCCTTAACTCTTAGCACATCACACCCAAATATAGGGGGACTATAACATTTTTATACGGATATGTGGCGATTGGAAATATAAACTTTGACTATTCTTAGTTAATTTGTACCTATAAATTAAACTTTCGTAAAAAAAAAAATTAAATTTTTGAAAAAAGGTCCAAAAGTTAAATTTGTTTGGTTATTGTTGGACATAAAGTAATTAACCGGGCTAGATACGACCTTGAAATCAATTAAATAAAAAACGTTTCAATATATAAGTTTATGTCCTAAAAAAATTTAACGTGCCCTTTTTTGACTTTTCTGAGAAAATTTCATTTTAGTAAGTGAAATCATTTTCTAAATTCAAACATCGCCAGCCCTGAAACATTGCGCATGCTAAATGTCATTAATCAGCTGTTCTAACATCTGTTTTGTTTGTTTACTTTCTTGATATTTGTGAGTGGATTAAATTTGAAATAACCATACATATAAAAACCCATGAAAAATGAAGCTGGTAGTGTTTATTTTGAGTGCAAGAAGTGAAATGTGTTGTTTTTAATATGTTTAAGAAGTTTATTTACAAGTGTTTTGAGCTTTGGTGATGATTCGAAATAGTAACGGTGGTAACACTCTAGGCGGTATTTTCAAAACGCGAAAGATAACTAAGATAGACATCGATTTGCCTAAAAGGGTGCATACCATATTATTAGTTGTTTTATGCAACCATGATATTAATATAGAAAAATTCTAAAATTACGGCTTGGACACTCCAGAACTCAAAACGAGGTAAAATGCACATTTCACGGTCCATCAAAGTGGGAAAAAAGGAACAAAATTAGTACTTCAGTAAAACGACAATAATTCAACTAATTTAAATTCCGATTTCGACAAATCTTGTTGAAATTATGTAAAAACATGAAAAACTTATAAATACGAGCGTTGGGAGCGATACCATTGAAATCAAAAAAGTTTTTCTCACTAAGACTTTTTTCAGACCTAACTTTTGTATGGCAGCTATACTATATAGTTGTCCGATTTCGACAAGTCTTGCTTCCTTCTATGCGTTACAAACATCCGGACAATTTCAATATACCCTCTCCAAGGGTATAAAAAGAAACCAAATTGCAATCGGAATATCCATTTGGTTTTTATACGTTCGCAAACGTAACACTCGAAAAAAAAAATACAATCTCATGTTGTCTTTGTTCTTTTATGTCCATTTTCCTAACTTCTTTCTCCTGCACTTCTTGTTTTTCATCCTTCTTATTCTGGTTCCAATTTTTTTGACTTTCTGCTTACTCTTTTTCTTCTGGTTCTTTGTTCTTTTTTTCTTTATTTTAATTCATAATTTCTTATTCTTGTTGTTTCTTCTTCTTCTTCTTTTTTCTTACTCTTCTTCCTTTTTATTCTTTTTTCTTCATATTTTCCTTAATTTTTATTCTCCTTCCCCTTTTTTCCTTCTTATTCTTCTTCCTTCTAATTTTTTTTCCGTCCTTTTGTTTTTCCTTCTAATTTTTCTTCCTTTTTATCGTATTTCTCCTAGTTTTTCTTTCGTCAAAATTGACGTCCTTCTTACCTTCTTATTCTTCAAGTTCTACATCTGCTAACATAATAAGTCTTTATACTTTTTACTCTTACTTTTAATTCATCTTCCCCTTTGTTCTTCTTATTTTTCTTTTTCTTTATACTCTATTCCTTTTTCATGAATTTTCCTTCTTTCCTTGTTCATTCGTTTCTTTATTTCAAAATTTAATTATTCTTTGTTTCTTTGATAATTTCTTACTTCCTTCGATTCTTTTATCCTTTTTATAATTTTTCCTTTTTCCTTTCTTGCATTCTTTTTTCCTCTCTTTCAATTTTTCCTTCTACCTCCATTTCTTCGATTCTGTTTTTCTTCCTTTCTTCCTTCTTTCAGCCTTAACCCAATAGTCCTTTTTCTCTGTTCTCCTTTGAACTTCATTCTTTTATTTTATTCTTTTTTTAGATTCCTTTAAAAAAGGTAATTAATTTTTCTCAGTTCTTCCTTTCCTTATTCTCCAAATATTATACAAAAATAAAGGTATTTTCATTTTATTTTCTGACCTTTCCTGTTAATTCTTCTTCAATCCATTCACATTCTTTTCTCTGATTCACCTTCTCCGTTTTTCAATCATCCTTTATTCCCTTCACATATTTTAAATTCCGTTTCATTACCGCTTTTTCTGACTGCTTTTTTCTATCATTCTTTATTGCTACTTTTTTCTTTACTTTACATCTTATTGTTGTTTTTCCTCATTTTTTTCTTTACTATTCCTTTTAACTTTGTTTCCTAATCATTTCTTTTCCCTCTTATTTCCTATCCAGTTTATTTCGGATTACCCAAATTTGCCTGTATTTCTTCTTCCGTCATACCTCTTATTATTATTTTATAACTTCTGTTGCTTAGTTTTCTTTTTATGGAAAACTGAAGGCTTCATGTATAAACATCCGATCAGAACAGAATGAACACAAAAGACATCTAACATTGTTGCCTTCGTCAGCTACGAGACAAACAATATCAAACGCCCATTGTCGTTGGGCTACATTCATTTACATTGTGGTACATTGATCAGCGCTTATTATCTTCATTGTTTATGACCGTGTTCAATATGCTAATGGACATGCGAAACAATGTACTTACACCACATACTATAATGAACGGTGAACGATCAGCCATTACTCAAGGGTGATTACTGAGCTGTCAGCTATATTGTTATTATTATAATCTTAATACCGATTTAATTGTTGTTTATGCAGTTTAACAATAATTACATGGTATGTTTGTGCACAAACTTTTGCAACGTCATCTGATACTTAATTGAAGTAAACAAAGTCAAGAAATTGGTGGAAAAAACTATTTATAAATGGCCAAACAGTTTGCGTTTTAAGAATGATGCATCATTCGAAAGTGCAACCAATATAGTTCGGTGAAGTTTGTTGGGGCTACAGTGAAAAAAATCTATTAAGATACATTTGAGATGAATAGTTTTTCACATTCTTTTTTTAATTTTTTTTTTACGATTTTCAGATACATTGGATGAAAATCTAAGATCAAATGGATATGCTCCAAATGGATCATCTGCGTCATCTGTGTAGCTAATTCATCAGCAGACTTCGTTACGTGTACTATCTTCTTTTAAAACAGACAACAAAAGAAAACCTACATAAATAGTGACTCCAACGTTAAAATCTAGTCGAAACCAGTTACATCTGTTTAAAGGAGCTACCGTGTATCTGTTAATTGATCGTTAATCACTTAAAGTTCACCTAACAAATCATCCAAGCCCACAAAAACCCATCAATTTGTTATTTAAACAATTTGGAAATAACAGAAACTTCCAGTAACTCTCCCACCACACACAAATGTCGTAAGTTTTACACAATATCAGCAAACTGTTTTGATAACTTTAATGCTTAACCAGAGACTTCAACTGCTAACACGCGATGCTTTTACCTCTCCTTCTTTCTAGACACTCGTCATCTTTAGTCGACAATTGTAAATAACTGTAATTTGGCAGCAATTTGAACGAAAAGGCGGAACAGCATTTGACAGAGCTACAAATGTGACTTAAATGGCCAACGGATGGATGATGATTATTAGTAATCTTCAGTCGATTAGCTGCAAACTTGCATAAGAGCAGAGAGAACCTTGGCATAACCAGACACAAACTCGAACTTGGAATCAGACCCTCTGAATGCAGGGCACGCAAACAGAAATTGAAACTGAAACCAGAGGCAGTGCCAGACCGTATCGGAGTGACCATTATGAATATCAAATATTTGCCCCGTTTCAAGTGAAAAACAAAGCCACGTGGATATGACCATAATAACCAGCACAAAAAATTATTCAAAGGAAGGTTCATGTGCACAACTCGGTGTCTATTTTTTAAAAACAAAATAAAAGGTGACCGCGAAATGGCCCAGCAGGCCATCAAATGACAATGAGGTCGCACTTTTTTTTAATGAACAAAGCGTGATGCACATTAAAGTGTTTCGTAGACAATGTTGATGGAAGGCATTTTTATAGTGGCAGCCACCCTCACCCATGCCCCTTCACTATTAGAATCATGTTGAGTTTTACTAAATGTTAAAGGGGGGCGGCTCGTTGAAGAAAATCATTCGTCAAACAACAACAATCAACAATATATTTCTAGTTGGTATGAGTAGATTGTTTATAAAAACAATTGTGCTTCTAGGGCATAACTAATTCCGAAGAATCTCTTTCTACGTGCTGATATTTTGCTTCTCCATCTGCCTTCTGGACACAGTAGTCCAAGTTTTGGAGCAGCTGGCGCAGCAGTTGAGTAGGCAGGAGGTCTCTCGCCAAGTCGGTTTGGGTGAAGGAAGGCAAAATCAACCATCGACACCATCGGCAAAGTGGCAAGGAGGCAAGAAAAAGTACTGCCTCATGGTGACCCTGGACGTTAAGAACAACGTTCAACACAGCGGAATGAAAGAGCATTCAGCACTAGCTTCGTTTGATATTTATGATAGGCAGCTACTTCTTGAGCTATACGACACAGAGGAAGGCATGAAATCTAATAATAATTTCTCCCTCCTTCCTCTTCTATGGAGTTTTAAGTACGACGGCACACTACGATTACCCTTTCTAGCAGGCACGCACATCGTTGACTCTGCACTAAGCACATCAAGGCTGCGCTGTACACTATGATGTACTCCTCCCGCTCTCACTAGCTAATTTGTTTCGTTTATAACTTTGGTGTTTTTGCTCGGATCTTTTTGTAAAATCAAACTTTGCCGTTCGGATTCGGCGTACTGTAGGTCCCTTGATCTTGTGCGAAAAATTTGAAGCACACACGCCAAGACAGAGAGAGATAGAGAGAAGCTTGGCTTGGCCCCTTTGGAGCTGTATAGCCAATTTTACATTTTCAATAAGAGACCTGCACGAGTGATTACACGTTGCCAGAATGAGTAAAAATTTGCTTCATTAAGCTCTCTTCGATTTTGTTTTGAAGCATCGTCTAGAAGAGTACTTCATGAAGTTTTTTCTTTTGTTCCTACATTCCGATTAATTTTTTGGCAAACTATCGAAAGAGAGATTACTCTCTGTCGATTACGATAGCGTGGGTTATTTAACAATATTAAAAATCATTTTAAAATCACAAAAAATTTTTCGAGGAATTCTGATTATAACCCCGTTTTCACGTTTCATTTTAGACATTCCGGAGACCTCGAATCATGGCCGCCAGCACCATAACTTTTTTTTCGGACACCTTTTTTGACGGCCGATAACTTTTGGAACAGCCCTAGCATCGAAGCAGTAACAATTTTTTTATTTTATCTGTTTGTAACATAATAAAAAAAAAAAAAAAAAAAAAATTTGAAAAACTCTTGGAGTTTTCAAATAAGATTTTTTTTTAAAAAAGGTCCAAAAAACAGCCTTGACATGAAGAATACCCCCTTAAATCAAACTGTGTGTTTATTAAATTTAAATGTCGATGCGATCAAATTTGGGCCAGTGAACGTGAAATGCGTCACCAGTTGTGGCTTCGAGGAGCCGTGAAAGTAGCCAAGACATTACACATCGCAATAAAAATAATCGTCTACGCATAGCAAGGTCCCGTTTAGATCAACGGAACAATGATGCAACAACAGCTGCAAATGAACGTCTACAAATACAAAATCTACAAGGTGTTGCGTTCACGTACAATTGGCTGAATTGGGAAGCGAGCACATAACTTAATGGATTGACACCTGAGTCTAATCATTTTTTGAACAATATACAAAAGTATTAAATTCATTTAGAAAGCAGCGAAGTGCGCTGATCTTTGTTAATTTATTAAATATCATGATATCTTTATTTTTTAAGCGCGGTGAGAATGTAGTTCTTATTACGCGTATATAATATCGATTTTGTTGACACCAAAATATTTATAACGAAATGATACTTTTTCAATATCGTCAAAAATATCGATATAGATATTTTTGAAATATCCGACAACCCTATGTTACATTTACCAATTTCTATGGTCCCATATAATTGTATCAGGGGACGAACATATTTCGCTATTAATACCTAATGCATGCCGAGGCCCATTTCAAGAGAGCAAACAGCTTCTCAGTCGCTGACCAGCGATCGATGAAGTTGGTTTGAGCTGCTTTGGGTAGCTTTTTAGTTTTGCGCATTTCTCTCTTGTTCTTCTTGACAAATGCTGATTTATATTGCAAACGCTCAACGGTCTGGGCCGCTACTATAAGCACCTGTGAGTCGTCTTTGTTTCGTTCGAGCTGGCTCCAGTTGTTCACACCATTAAGCTATGTTTGTTGATTTCTGGTGTTACTTTACTTAGTTATACTTTCGCTTAAACTGCATTTCCCCCTTCAAAAAAAAGTAATGCTTACGCCCCTGCTTTTACTTTATAATGGCCGCTTGACTGCCTTTGCCACTGAACTGACCCTCCTTGAGTTGTCACCACGCGACGGTTCTTTTTGTAATGTCGCTGCCTTGTCTGGTTTGCAGCTGACAACAGCGCGCGTTTCACTTAAAATCGCTTAAAAGTGTTGTTTGAATTTTTAAATGGGCAAACAAAAGAGCACAAAAAATGTTTTAAATATCTCAGATTGACATTGACTTTGTCCTTAGAAGAAATCAACGTCATTCTCAATGAAAAGCTTAAGCGCACGCTGAAAAGGATTTTTCGCAATTTCTGGTGCTTCAAGTGGAAAGCATACAAAAGAACATTTGAAACGGTCAACAAACTGCGTCACACAAAACACAAAGCGTCACAACTTCTGCACCGATAATGGGCCAGAACTTTTCGCATAATCGTTTACCTTTCCCTCCTATGTATGGGTTGTTGAACCAAATATGCCAAATGAATTGCAGTTGTCTCTGGAGTGCAGCGACCCACGCACAGGAAACAGCTGCAAGTGTCCTTTTATAACCACCACCACCACCCACAGTAGCCACCTGAGCTGAGCATGTTGATGACCCTTTAGCGTCAGGCCAATCAGACACAAGTTCTCCCAGGTTGCGACAGCATGTGAACCAGTATAAGGATAATGTTTCATAACTCAAGAACTCTTTTACTGATTGTTTTGCAGCCTTTGGCACGCCATTTTCCCAAACTTGACCTTTACATGAAGTCAGCGCAGGCAGTTCCATTCCCATCTACATATAATCTTTCCATCAATGACATCAGACTTTTGTCAAATCGATAAAAGGTTTTCAATTTTGTGCACAACGCAGAAACATCAAATGATAATAAAACTAATAAGTCAGGCAAACACATATTTTAACACACAACCCCAAGTATTGGGCAAATGTTTGACCCCCCCTCAAAACAGAATTTTACAGCCATTGATAATGAAAATTGCATTGCCACTTGAGTTTCCCCCGTTTTCTTTCTCTTTTTTTTATCAGCAACACTTGAAAACTGATTACCCATTATCACACCCTCTCACCCCTCCGTCGTTTATATGTATAAATCTTTTGCGATTCAATCAACGTGACATTTTTTTATAGACCTCAACAACTGATTTGGACACTTGACAAATGCAGTATATTTTATTGGATCATATAAAATTAAATGCTTTGATAAATGAATCCAGAAATGGTCGTAAAGGAAAAAGCTAAAAATTATGCATCCTGCTGCGGTAGCTACAACTGCAGTATTATTATTCTTCACACACACAACCGTACAGGCATACACTTAAGTGGGAAAGGACATGACAATTTGCAGCAGTTCCTGTTTAGCGGAAAGACAGCTCGCAAGGAGTTCACCGACTTGACCGAACTACAAAATCGATGCAGAACTAGACATGGCAGAGCTAGAGAAATAATTGGTGGATAACCTTAGTTAAAGTCGGCGCTGCCTGACTTCGATTTACCCCCTACTCAAGTTAAGAACTGTTTAGTAGCGTTCCTCTGTTCCTGAGGGAAGGACAACCGAACTCAGATATTGATCATCCGATCTTTTTGAAAATTTAAGGGATTATGGATTATGCGAATACAAACGTAGGTTTCAAATTTGAGGCCAATTTGTGGCAGTTGTTCAACATTTTCACATTTCAAATTATTTTGTATAGTTTCAAGTCAAATTGGGTGAAAAACAGTTTTTCAAGAATTTTCCAACCATTGGGTCAAATTTTCCAACATTGAAAAATCACATCTTAATTTACTTTACTTAATATCTTTATAAATGGAGTTTCAAGCCAATCGGATGGAAAATAGTTTTTTGGATGCTGAATTTTCCGATATTCCAAAATCGGAAAAAAACAAGTGTCGATTTATTTCCCGTACCATGCCTACAAAGCAACATTTTCATCATACAAACTTTTCCGAGGCTTTTTCGAAGCGTTTTCGACTTTCGTCTTAGGGCTTACTTTCAACACCAATGGAAACTCGTGTCCAAATTACAGGCTTTTAGATCTTTTCGTTCGGGCTAAATCAGTCAGTCAGTCGGTTAGTTAGAACAAAATCTTAGATAGATGTAAATTTTAAGAAAATTTCGAATTTTCAATAATCTGACTGGTTACTTTCAAATTTGAGGAAAAAAAATAGATCTAATATTTCGACCGATCGGTTCTATGACAGCTATAAGATATAGTCATCCAATTTGGTTAAGACTTTGCAGATCTGTTTAAAATCCTATAATATTTCTAATTGCAGAGTGCAAGAACGCTAAAATTTACTATATTTTTTGACATCTTACGCTTGATTCGTAACATGTGGCAACGCCAAAAATGCTCAGTAAGGTTTGCCATTGCACCATGAATAAATTAACAAACAAACAGAACTACAAATTGTCTTCAGCGACGAAGCTAATTTTTGGTTCAATGCGTACGTCAACAAACAGAATTGACCAATACTCTGAAAATGGTACTATTTGGTACGGTTTGTGGGCCGGCGGCATTACTTCCGTACTTTTTCAAAAATAATGGTGCCACATGCCATATGACAAGCGAAACCATAGACGAATTGATAGCCTAGTTTGGTTAGCAATTTATCACAGGTTCTAGCCGTAGAAGACAATATTACAGCTGCCATTACTGAGATACCGAACGAAATGCTGGTGTAGCCGCTGTTAATATGAAACATGAATTTTCAAACAGACGCTAGTTTGGTTTAAGTACACGAATTAGCGGTGAGGACCCGTTCATATTCGGCCTCATTCCAAAATTTTGGTATTTTTACTCTCACATAGAATTGCTTTTAAAATCCAAAGTTAACGTTAAAAATATATAAATATATAAAATACAAGGTTTGTTTATAAAGATCTAAATGCCTCGATAATCGTTCTTATATTATGAGTTCAGTACCAATTTTTGCTGCAATGCTCCTAGACCTAAGATTTCCAACTTAGGTATTTTCTGATCAAACAAATAAGTTGTAAAGCAGCACATTACAGAATGCTGACTGACAGCAAGACATTCTTAATGAGAGCTATCCAAATTTAACTTTAAACGACTTAACGTCTGATTCCGAAGAAGAGAAGTTTAGTTCTCAACTCCACTTCAGTTTACGTATTAACGTTGGGCTCTGTTGATACTCATATCAACAGTAAGTAGATCCGGTTTAAGTAAATTAGGAGTTTCTTAAGCAGTTGAAACAGACAGATCAATGCAAAGTGGATTCAATTCGTAGACAAAGAAAGCCTTGATCTAGTAACCACAGATTTCTTTGCCACCTTCCGCATAAATTTGTAAAAGTAAAACGGCCAATTCAAAAGTATATACGTAGATCGATAATCACATAATAAATTTTAAATCTGTAAATAATTGGTTATATATAATGGCTATTCAACAGTTAAGTTTGATCTTTCTGATATAAGAGCTGGAATAGATCAACAGCTCCTAGAATGCTTATTAGGCTGCCTTCACACTGTTCGACATATGAAACATGATAGTCTAGAAGCCCTGCTTCTTGTTATGTTGTAAATTTGAATAGATTGTCAAAATCATAGAATTTCATGGGAAAATGCGAGCCTACTAGATGTCATGGGTGATGTGTCGAACAGTGTGAAGGCAGACTTACCTTCAACAAAGCAGTTCTCAAAAGTTGAAAGTGTCAGCTAATGAATTTTATTACAAAAATTACATTATTGAAATATAGAATATTATTTTAAAATGTAAGTATTTATAAATCGAAACTATTGATAAATGTTTTAGCGAACCGAGGTTCGAACCAAAACCTTGGGTTCAGCGGTTCCGAGAACCGGTCCGCGAACCGAACCTTAGACTTTACAACAGGTTCGAACCCCTGAACCGAACCTTTTGCAAAATTTTAGAGGTTTGCAGCCTTGTTATATATATAAAAAACAAAGTCAAGTGTGTTACATCTCAAGAACAGCTGGACGGGTGTTTAGGATCTTTGAAATGTTGGCAAATGTCCATTCAGTCCAACAAACGCGAAAATTTGCAAAATGTTATAAATGTTAATTTAGATTATCATAAAGACTCAATAGCTGTCAATTTTCAATGGGCAAAAAAAAGGTGTAGGTCAATTGGACCATGGAGCAAAAAGGATTAGAGAGGATCCTTGCTCAGTCGACAGCGCTTCTGTCAGAAAATGGTCAGCTGTTCGCTCTCATTTACGATCTCTAGATACTTTTTGGTCAGCTGTTCGCTCCCTGTCGATACATTTGGGTTACGGTCGTCCGGCTCTAACCACAGTGATTTCCTACTGGCACTTTGAAGTATCTTTTTAGGCACCAGCAAAATTGAGAGGCAGGGCAAAGTTCCTCTCCTCCGGCCAAAAAAAAAACGGTGAAGACGGTTAAATAGACGGGTACATAGGAGGTGTAGATCGGTCAACAAAATTTCGAAATTTTCAAAATGTAATTATGAGTCTAAATTATTATAAAGATTAAATAGTTTGCAATTGGCGACGGATATATAGGATTAGTTAAGAAGCATACAGGTAAATCGACGGGTAAATATGAGGTGCAGATCAAACGGTTCAAAAAATCATATATGGTCATGTTCTTAATTTCACTTCCACAAAAATTCTGTGATTTAAAACCGGTTTTAGTACTAAATTTGCACTCCAAATCACAAAACTTTTGTGGAAGTGGAGTTGAGAACATGGCCAATAATGATTGCTAATTATTATGAAGACAAAATGTAAAAATCGAAAGATTAAAAGAATGTTGAAATTTAATCAATTTTAGTATGAGCTTAAATTATTATGAACACGGGTAAATAGATAGATGTTAAAGATCGAAAAGTCCACAAAATCGTTAAGTATGCTTAGTTTTTAAGTGAGATTATCATCAAGATTGGACTGATGGCAATTGTAACGAAAGCTTCACGTCTTAGTTTTCTTATTCAAATACTAAAGTCAGTTAGTTTCAGATAAAAGAGAATTTCAGAATTTTAAAGAGTAAAATTTGGTTTGTTTGGTTCGTGATTTAAGATTAACTTGTTCTAAAACTAAGCAGGTCAGGATTTTATTGAATAATATAAACTCTTAAGATAACCATGAAAATTATTTAACATACACAGACTGATTACGAAACAATAAACGCTCTTGAATCAAGATCTTTCTCGAGTGGAGTATGAAATTTCTGGATTTTTCTGTGCTTCTTTTCTGTCTTAATTGGACTTACAGTTCTCAAGTACAAATTCTGAACACATTAAAGATAGACTCATGAGTGGAACGGTAGGTGTTTTTGAGTACTTGTAGGCAGCCTTTTGACACACAAACACTTTAAAACAAATTTGTGCCTGATTAAATTAGCTTTTGCCACTAGATATTGATGTACAACAATACACTTAAGAACGATTCATTCACTTTTTTGAGGGCCAAGTCTTCTGTTTTCTGACACACTTGACTGTCATTTTTTTCGTATTTTCTTTGGCTTTGGCTAAAACTGATCTCTCGCACATCCCCCGCACAAATGTTCAAACAATCCCATACTCCCCACCCCGCTATTCGTCAATCCTTTTGCTGTTTCTGTACATGTGTCAAACGTCTGGTGATGGTTTTGTTTTTATTTTCAATTTTGTTTCTGTTTTTGTTACTTATTTGCTTTGTCAGGGCAAATAATGAGCAATGGGGCAATACAATGGAAATATGGAAAATACTTATGTTCTATGCTTTAAAAATAGATGCTAAATGTGTGTACACTTGGAAAAAGAATCATATGCAAGCGTTTTTAAAGATCGACTAGCTTGGAACAAAATTCTTACTTCAAAAGTTTCTGATTTTCTCAGTGTACGTTGATATATGTGTGGTTTTAATTAATCAATTTGTACGAGTGTCATTTGGTATATATATTTTTTGTATTTCTTTATAACTGCAATAAATTGTCAACGCTCATCCGATCCTCACTTAATTGCTTGCCATAATCGGAGCGGGCAGATCATTAAGTACTTAGCTTAAAAATTATGAGAGGGGCAGGGTGGAGAGGTGCTTAGGTAGTTAGGTAGGTAGCTCAGTTCCAATTAGCCATTAAATGCTGGAACACATTCCTCATTCTCCTCAATTTTCAGCCAAAAGTGCACGTTTCCATGTTGTAAATCCTTCTTATGACTAACGCTATCTTTTCTATATGCATACAGTGACCCCATTTATAAATGTCAGTACGTGCCCCCAACAACAATCCGTGTACGTCATCAAATGGTTACATGGAAAAGTGTTAAACAAACACACCCAAAAGGGCAATGCGTTGACAGGTTCGAGTACGGAACATGGTCAATAACCATAGCGCTGAAGAGTTGGCCAACTCAAGTGCCCTCCCTAGCCTGGACTGGTGAAAGGCGCCAACTTCATAACGCAAATTGGTTTGTCTGTTGCTAATTGTTTTGTCTGCAAGCTTCTTCAATTGACAGCCCCAGCGGATGATGATGCTTCAAACAGCAGTCAAGCTAATTGGGGGGCATTAACAAACATTCATGAATGTGTTTCCATCTCTCTCTATCGCTTAGTTGTCCATGCAAGATTGATTGCCTATCGGTCAACTTTGATTGATTGATCGAAGCGTTTGGAAGGCGAGGCAAGATTTCATATCGAACCAGTTGTCTAAGATAATCATCAAAACTTGATCATAATCATATTAGCAATTTAGATAAGCCAATTGAAACGATCAAAACAAACTCAAACGTAGTGTAAAAGAGTTACTCGTTTGGTTGTAAGAAATACCGATCAAATCTATAAAACTTACAAATTCCATTTTGATCATACAGATTAAACGAGTTTATATTGCCGAGCTATTTCTATCATTTGTTTATCATTTATCGCTTAAGTTGAGTTTTGAGGGGATTATTTTATATCGTCAACGAAAAATATTGACACGATCTTATCAAACAATTTATTTAAGTACTGCGACAACACTGCGACATTGATAAGACTATTTCGCTACTCAATCGAGACGAACTATCAAAAGAGCTGCCAGCGACAATATAGTGCAAAATCGTCAATTTATAATATTTTGCTGGTAGGTCAGTACCTAGCTATAAAAGCGAAAATGTTTCTGATAAAAATGTTTGCTTAAAAGGAACGAGTCGGGAAATAATTGAATAAAGATATACGCTCCTCCACAGCTCTCGACTCTTTTTCCTCGCCTCCCCTCCGTCTTCTTGCGCTCTTTACTCTCCCCCTTCCCTTTTCTTCAGCTCTTCACTCTCTCGACACGACTTGTCATTTCGTTCTGTGTGTCCATGCTCTATTCCTCTCACTTGTTAATTACTATTTCAGTCTAACACATGTTTCTTATAGCAGCTATTAAATGTCTCAGAATGCCAAGACACTCACACAAATTTAAAATGTGTTGTATGTAACACATTTTAAAGTTGTGTGAGTGTGAGTCGTTCCCTCTCACACTTTCTCTCGCGTTCTTAGCAAAAGAGCGTTGTCCACAATATTGATTTAGCGCCACAGCCATTTATGTTTCCCAAAGAAACTTTTCTTTGGCCTTTTTACCCACTTTGCAAACAAATTTTTAAAATGTTCTTTCTTAGTGGGCGCCTGCATAACTAAACGAAGTTTAATGCCGAATCTTAGATCTCTTCGATGAGCAGTTTTAGCTGTGGGTTGACAATATATCAGTCTGTCAGTCAGTTCAGGCCTACATTTATTCTTATAAGGCCTCTATGGACATCCTTTCCTTTCAGAATTTTTAAGTCTGAGAACTAAATACTCATTTCAAGTGTGATTTGAATATTGCAGTCTTATTAATATTATTAAAAATTGATAATTTCTTTTTCAATTTTAAAATCAAAACGATCGGCCCATTTCGGCCCATTCCGTCGAGGTGCAAAACGCGTTGTGAGGTCTCCAGTCGTGGTGTTAACTGTTCGTCCGCCAGATAAACACGATGCCATGCAAGTTCCAACATGCTTTAATTGGATTCATGTCCGGAACTGAACCACTTACGACTGGCCCTTGGCACGTGTATGGCGGCACTATCTTGCAAAAATATTGTATCCGGGTCCGACTCTTGGCCCAAAAAGTCTACTAAGAGTTCATCCAATAAGTTAAGGTAACCTTCTGAGTTCATGCGACCCGTAATATTGAAGAAAATGAAGACTAAGCCTACATTGACGACATCTAATAAATAAGCCTGAAGGGATATAACGAAACCTCAAATGTTTTGGAGGGAGGAGTGAAAAAATCTGGTACTCTAAGATGACAAAACGGTTCACTTGAATGGGCAAGAAGGTTTTAGTTACTAATGGCACGACAGTTTAACCCCCCAAAACTTTAGTGGCGGCTCTGTGATGTTTTGGGACGCTTTTGAGCAATCACAATCCTACCCCGATATGCCAGATAAGAAGTTGCACGAACACAGAGGGCTATTTAAGCTTATTGGACACCAACTTTCAGCAAGATAATGCGCCGATTCACATTTTGAGTGCCATTCCTGGTTGGTACATTGAGAAGAATATACAACTTTTAGTATCGCCTCCGCGTTCTCCGGACATGAATCCAATTGAAATAATGTGGGGTAACCTTGAACGTCGTGTTTCTGCTGGCGGACGAAAGTTCAATTCGACTGAAGAGCTTCGAAAAGCTGGTATTGAGGAATGGGCCAAAATACTGGATTCAGAGTTCGAATTCAAGGTTGGAGCCATTCGGTTAGGTATTTTCAAGCTCATAAATAAGCCTAGAGGTAAAGTCTATTATTAGTTAATCCAAGAATTCAACTTTTGGAATCAAGTATTTTACAAAACTATAAAAGTAAAAAGACTTATAAAAAACCCAATTTGCGTTCTTGAATTTAAAAAAAAAAAATTTTATAAACTATCGAGGGAAGTGAGTATTAGTAAGTAAGTGGAGAGACGAATCAAAGTTTGACAGTCTACCGTTAAAATATCAGGGCTCAATAAGTTCATTTTTGGTTTAAGAATTTTGCTCTTGTATTAAGAATTTGCATTCTCAAACTAAAAATGGTTTAATACAAGTATGAAATTCTCTACTTATTGCTGCCTTAACGACAATTGACAACTTAAATATATTTGTTTTTAATTAAACTTTTGTTATTTATTTATTCAACGTTTTCTCTAATAATTTCTTTTGGTTTATGATCAATGCAAGTTACAGTGCAATATACGATGCGACTCGATATGTGAGTGAGTGTGTGTGTTTGTCTGTGACAACACCTTCTCTCTCTTGTTTACATTTCGCTACTTGATTTGGGGGGCAGGCCGGCTTGGACTGTAGTCAACGGCATCGGTGCGAACGTTACAAATTTGCTGCGCGTGCGCAACGCCAAACCAATGCGCGCGCTTTACTTGTAAGCCGTTCGACTTCGAACTGTGCGGTCGGTTGGTTTTCTATTACATTTTTTTTTTTTTGTTTAGATTTTTCGATTTTCACATCGACGACGCGTCGCTTTATTTGCACAGTTGCAGCAGTTGTTGTCGTCTTTGTCAGGGTTGCCAGCGTGAGTTCATTTTAATTGCCAAACACATTCCATAGTGCTGCAGATATACCCTAAGCTGGCAAAAGGCTTGCATATACACCCAATGTACTTGATCTGATGTAAAAATGTAATGTAATGGAAACATCAAAGACAGAAAAAAATGAAGCAGAACGAAAGTAACTGTTAAATGGCTATGATTGAGCTAAAATCACTTATGTGTCTGACATTAAGCCAATAACAGGACACTGTTAGTCGAGCGCTCAAAAAATGTGTTCTGTTCAAATAGCAAAATGCAAAAACGGAAAGGCGTATTCGCTTATTGTTCGCCAACAGAAATAAAAACGAGCGTTTGGCGCGTAAAAATCTGTTTTTACTATGTCTGTAAACTAAGCGAAGTATGAAACATTCTCTCAAGAAATACGAATGAGTTTGATTCAGAAGTTTGCACACTTAAAGCTTTATAAAATGGTTTTTTATAGTCCAGTTCAGTTGTTTACACTTACTAAAATGATCATGCCTGTTCTTCTTTCCAATTAGCATAAGGCTTTTGATTTTACGCATTTAAATATGAAATGTATCTATTAGAAAACATTTTAATAACTTCGAATCTTAATAAAAAATGCAGTTAGTTTGAACCGAAAAAATGTAGAACGTTGCGTATCAATAAGAATTCACACAAGTTGGGTATTAGTGAAAAAGAAAAAAAAAAAAAAAACACTGAATGTGAAGAACGCATATCTAGCTGTCTACAAATTTCAAGACAGAGAGAATCACCACCGCTACCCTATAAAATTCTATGAAAATTCCCAAGTACGTCAACGGTTTTGAAGGCGGGCCAAGAATCTCCAAAGGTCCTTCGAGCCGAAGAAGGTAAAGAATCCCATAAGAAAAAATGTCTCGTTTGAATTATCAACACGGTTCAGAACTGGTTTACATCCCTGGTCGATCTTGTTATTGCTTATGTAGATTTTACCTTCTGAGGCTTATGTCAGAGTGCGCGTGAACAGCGATGTTACGGGAGAAGTGATAATATTTCCGGCTATGAGCAATGCGAGCAAAATGAGAATATGAATATGGCCAGTGAGAGTGTGCAACGAGAAGGCCAAGCTAACTTCGTCTTTTCCGAAGTTTTAATACCCTTGCAAATGTTTTAATACAACAGAGTTTACGAACGTCAGCATTAAAACAAACCATTTTTCAATGATAAAAGCCACTTTTCGGCCGATAGTTTCTATGGCAGATATAAGATATAGTCATCCGATCTTGACCAAAAACTTCCCAATCTGTGTAAAAGCGTATAAAACTAATAATTGTCGAAGCGGAAGGCGTTTACATTAAAAACAAAAAGTTTTCTCACAAAAACCCACTTTTCGACCGATAGTTCCTATGGCAGCTATAAGATATAGTCATCCGATTTTGACAAAAACTTCCAAATCTGTGTAAAAGCGTATAAAACTAATAATTGTCGAAGCGGAAGGCGTTTACATTAAAAACAAAAAAGTTTTCTCACAAAAACCCACTTTTCGACCAATAGTTCCTATGGCAGCTATAAGATATAGTCATCCGATCCGGTCGGTTCCGACATATTAGCAGTGTGCAGTAAAAAGAAGACTCTGTGCAAAGTTTCAGCTCGATAGCTTTAAAACTGAGAGACTAGTTTGCGTAGAAACAGACAGACGGACAGACGGACAGACAGACGGACAGACAAAGCTCAATCGACTCAGCTCGTCGCCCTGATCAAGAATATATATAGTTTATAGGGTCGGAAATGAATATTTCTATGCGTTGCAAACTTCTGGGCAAAATTATAATACCCTTTGCAAGGGTATAAAAATAAAGCCGTCAATTTGCTTTGACCTAACAGCATCAATGGGCAGCCGGCGACTGAAAGGCTTTTTGCACTCTTCTCCTGTGCTTAGGCATGCGTTCGGCTCGTAAATAGCGAAGTGCATTCGGCCCCTGGGGGATCCAGTAACCATCGCTGACTTATATAATGATACATTTCGATGTTTGATTACATTTATTGAAGAAAATTTGCAGTAGATTACAGAAACGTTCGTCATATTTTGTTATTTATTCCATATTGACTTGTGAAAAATTAAATATAATAATATGCATGATTTAGAAATAGAAGAAGCTATTAAATATAAAACATTAACAAAACAAGACAAAACTTATTATTAATACAAATAAAATTCAGAAAAATGCATGAAATCTTTATTTGAATCGACAGTACGGTCCATATAATTTAATGTTTGTCAAATTGTAAATGAATGAAATAATATTTCTTGCTGGATCGTGATTAAATATACCAACCTTATCTATCAGTGGAGAAAATCACTTTTGCACTTGTTAAGAGCATACAGATTTCGTTTTCTGATCATTTCTTTGCTTAATTATTGCTGCCTGCCTGTAAATGATTTGCGAGACATACCGTCCACCACATCGCTCTCTCTGTCTCTTTACGTCTTTTCTTGTTTTTCTTTTTTATTTCCAATTTAGCTTTGGCCTGAGACTCTGCCACATTTGGCTGCAAACAAATTAATTTTTGCGCCTACATACGCTAATTGACTTGAATATGGGCGTCTGACTGCGTGAGGCATAATTGTGACAACTATTAATAATAAAAAAAGAAACACACACAAGAAGAAGGCTAAGCATTATCTTCATCAGCTCCACCTTCTTCTCCGCCGAGACCTCCCACACAGATCAAAGACGACGACGACAAAGACAAAACGCCGCTTGACCTACAAAGATGTGTAAAGATATGGGCAAAGGTGACGACGCCTCCACACGTGACATTACCGGGGGCAAAACGGAAGCAGATCAAGTGCAGGTGAAAAAAAAACACAAGGAGACCCCCAGACCAGACCAGACCAGACCCCCAAACAAACAGTATTGGCAAAATGGTTAATTAGAAATCAATTGAAACTGTATATGTATTTGCCTTTTGTATGTGTAATTTGCCAACAATCTGGCGACCCAAATACGTTGCGCCAACTGCCATACTGATTACAGATGGCAGCGTGACACGAAGATAAATGCACTAGTAAAAAGTGCTGCCACTGGTGAGGGAGTTACGATACTACCATATCGTTTACGTAGGTTTCAAATACTTTAAATTCAGATTCAGAATTTTCAAAAAATTGGTTGAAAATCTACGAATTACACGCATCCATCTCTAACGTATCGAAATAATTATAACAATCGTGACTCACGCTCTCCTCGCTAACCAAGTGGCATGCAAACTGCCAGCAACTAGAACCAGTTTTGTCTGCCACCAAACGATCGCTCGTTCTTTACCCCCTCCCTACACCTCCTTCGCTCCACTCTACACTCCTGCATTTTCAATGCTTTGTCAACTTGGCTATCTGAAAAATGCTTAATTGCTCGACTTGCATATCGATAGCCCGAAGATGCAACCAAAAAAAAAAAAAAAACTGGAAACTCTTAAAGTCGCGTGTTAAGTATGTATGCACATACTCGTACCATATTCTTGCTCTCTCAAGTGTGATCTTGTACAACTTCATCAGCATGTAACAAGCAAAAGTTATGCGAGATCGCTGAATGGGCTCTGATCATCAACACTTGAGAGTTGAGAGTGTGAATGGAATGTGCTAAAGATTGTTCGAAAGGGTTAATTGATATGTTCTGTTTTTTAACGTTATCAACTTTCAGGTTGTTATTATAAGGTTGTCAAAAAAGTCTTGCGGTATTTTTATTGCATTTTCAATTGTTCATAAAATTGGTTATAATAATGCGATTTAAGTCAAATATGCACCATTTTATTCGATGACGAGTTCCCAACGAGATGCCAACTTCATAATGCCCCTCTTATAGAAGCTCGCTTCCCTATTGGCAAAAAACTCGGAGAGCCAATTTTCACAGGACTCTCTTGTGGCCAACTTCCGACTACCAAGCTCGTTCGCCATGGACAGAAATAGGTGGTAATCACTTGGTGCGAGATCCGGACTATACGGTGGATGCAAAAGAACCTCCCATCCGAGCTCCCGGAGCTTCTGGCGCGTCACCAAAGATGTGTGTGGCCTGGCGTTGTCCTGATGGAAGACAATTCGGCCTCTGTTGATCAAAGATGGCCTCTTCTGCATGAGTGCTGCATTCAAGCGGTCCAGTTGTTGGCAGTACAGGTCCGAATTGACCGTTTGGCCATAGGGGAGCAGCTCATAGTGGATGATTCCCTGCCAATCCCACCAAACACACAGAAGTACCTTCCTGGCCGTCAATCCAGGATTGGCCACCGTCTGGGCAGCTTCACCGCTTTTCGACCACGACCGTTTGCGCTTCACGTTGTCGTAAGTGACCCACTTTTCATCGCCAGTCACCATCCGCTTCAAAAACGGGTCGATTTTGTTGCGATTCAGAAGCGATTCGCATGCATCCATACGGGCAAAAAGCTTTTTTGCGTCAAGTCGTGTGGCACCCATATATCGAGCTTCTTTTTGAATCCAAGCTTCTTCAAATGGCTTATAACGGTTTGATGACTCATGCCCAGCTCTTGGCCGATGCTACGGCTGCTACTATGCCGGTCTCTTTCGATCAATTGAGCGATTTTTTCGCAATTTTCGACGACAGGCCTTCCGGACCGTGGCGCATCTTCGATCACCTCTGCACCAGAACGAAAACGTTGAAACCATCGTTGTGCGGTGGAAATGGAAACTGTATCGGGTCCATAAACTGCACAAATTTTATTGGCAGCATGAGATGCATTTTTGCCTTTATCGTAGTAGTACTGTAAAATATGCCGTATTTTCTCTTTATTTTGCTCCATGTTTGCGACGCTATAACTCACGAACGACTAAAAACAAACAACAATACATCAAACACGTGTTAGCGCGTGAAAAGAGCTTTCCAAAAAGCTCTAGCGTGAGCCGATGCGACGAATACAACTAGAACTACGCGCTTGCAAAGACAAGCTTGCGAAAATACCGCAAGACTTTTTTGACAACCTTATAAAAGAAGAATTAAAAATCTAGAACCGGCGACACTCTACTTTCAAATAATAAAAGTTTAATTCAGATGATCCAAATGGATGTCTAATGATCCCCGGACTAAGCTCGTGCTTACATCACTAGTGCGGAGTTTGGTTCATATATTTGGAAACGTCTAAATCTGTCCAGAATCAGTAGCTTTTGTTTGCTCTTCGCTACCTGAGACTTTCTTCTTATATGTACATTTTGGGTATAATGTTTCTGTACAAGCTTATAAAGGGTCATATTGATTTACCTACTTGGGTGTGTGAAGTTTAATGTCACATCAAAATAAACACAAAACTATATCCTCTTGAGACTTCCTGTTGATTCTTCATTATATGCCTCTTACGAACCGTTTTGCTTTCTATATCCACTTATAAAAAAGTAAGATGAATTCTTTGTTCTTTTCTTTTTTGAGTTTTCAGAGTTTCGTACCTAAAATCAAGCTGAATTCGTTCTCAATTTGGATTTATTGATAAAGGTAGGTAGGGGTAGGGGCAAATAGACTTCGTCGGGCTATTGTCAGCCAACCAAAAATGTCAAAATACCAGAACAGAAATAATTCAAAGATTGTGTCAATTGTATTTCTTGCTCTAAATAAAATAAATATATTAATCATTTAATTAAATGTATTTTAAATGTACTTTAAGAGCTATATTGAGCTCTTGATTAAAGAATGAGCAGTCTTTGGTTAGAGTATGCTTAGCATCAGATTCAAGAATCATACAGCTTCATGTGAGACATTATCGTACTTCAATCAAATTATGAAACTCTTGGTTCAAGAAATTCCAGATTCAGAATATATACTTAGATCCAGTTATAGGCAGTTTATTTCAAAGAATTTTTATTCTTACCGTAGAATTATGCATAGTACTATCGTCACTGTCGACGGTTGGTCGAGCCCTGCACCATCAATAATGTTCGATAGTTTTTCCTAATGCTTCACGCCCCAAAGGAAAAAACGCACTTGTCAGGTGCAGTTTTACGAATAGTGTAATAACCCAGATAAACGTATGTATATGTTTCCTACATGGATAACTTTCTGACATGATTCAAAAAAGGTTATATTTGATGTGTGTTTTGACTTGAAGTGTTTAAAACCTTTACGAGCTCGTCAATCTATCTCACCAAATACTGCAACACAATTCGAATTTAACTTCCATTTGAATGGAGAAAATAACCAAAAATCGAAATGATATAAATCACAGTATCTAGAAAGATCTGTTTTATCACAGGATACATAAAGTGGCTTATTCTACAAAATAAATAATCATTTTTATACCCTTGCAAAGGGTATTATAATTTTACCCAGAAGTTCGCAACGCATATAAATATTCATTTCCGACCCTATAAACTATATATATTCTTGAATAGGGCAACGAGCTGAGTCGATTGAGCCTTGTCCGTTCGTCTGTCTGTCTTTTTCTATGCAAACTAGTCTCTCAGTTTTAAAGCTAGCTGCAACTTTGCACAGAGTCTTCTTTTTACTGCGCTCTGCTAATATGTCGGAACCGACCGGATCGGATGTTTATATCTTATAGCTGCCATAGGAAGTATCGGTCGAAAAGTGGGTCTTTGTGAGAAAAACTTTTTTGTTTTTAACGTAAACGTCTCCCACGTTAAGGATTATTAATATTATACGCTTTTACACAGATTTGGAAGTTTTGGTCAAAATCGGATGACTATATCTTATAGCTGCCATAGAAACTATCGGTCAAAAAGTGGGTCTTTGTGAGAAAAACTTTTTTGTTTTTAATGTAAACGTCTTCCGCTTCAGCAATTATTAGTTTTATACGCTTTTACACAGATTTGGAAGTTTTGGTAAAAATCTGATGACTATATCTTATAGCTGCCATAGAAACTATCGGTCGAAAAGTGGGTTATATTTAGAAAAATTGTATGTTTTAATGCTGACGTTCGTAAACTCTGATGTATTAAAACATTTGCATCTAATTTTGATTCCGATTTTGATTCCAATTTTGATGCCGATTTTGATTCCAATTTTAAATTTTGAAAATCGAAATCAATATTGAATCAAATCAGAAATTGTAGGTTGAACTAGGTTGCAAGGAAGTGAACGATAAGTCGCTCTCCCACTTAGGCCACTATGGGCCATTGCGATGCCATGTTTATTCCGTGTTAACCCTTTTTAAGACTGAGGGTGTTCCTCAGACACCTGGGATCTGTAGACCGGATATCTCCGAACGGTTGAGTAGGAGAGGTTGACCAAGTGTCCTTAGTAATCTTCTACTTAAAGCGGGACAGTGGCATTAAAGATGTTGTACAGTTTCCTCCTCTTCTTTATATTTACAATTTCTACAGAAGTCATGGTGAGTAACGCCTATAAGACAGTACCAATAAGACAGTGTCCCGTAAGGGATTTGTGTTCTCTTGTATTCTCTTCTGAGGCGTAATAGTGTTAGTACGTTTTTAAGTTTCGATACGGCACAAGAGGAATGGGTTTCAAATTGATCCGTAGCGAGACGTACTGTTTCAGCTTTTATGTGTATCTTATATGTTACCATAAGCAATCCAATCGTGTTCTTCTCTGAAAGGAGCTCGATAGTGGATCAGAAATGATAAAATTACAATAATTTTGACATCAAAAGAGCACTTGTTGCTTGTATTTTCCCTTTTCTAAAAATAAGGCGATTTAGAGTTCAAATTTGGTCACAAAAACATACTTGATTTCTTTCCCAAAGTTTTCGGACCCTAATACCCTAAATTTTGGCAATTCATAGTCGACTTTTACCTTTAAGTAAGAACTTAGTCCGTTTCGGTTCTAACGCCCCCCCTCAAAGAGGAAGCCTGATGCTTTGGTGTCGCTGTCAACACGCTCTCAAGTGCCGCCGCCCTGAACCAGACCAACCTCATCATCATCATCATCACCACCAGCAAGCATCTGCTTTAGCATTGCATCTCTATGGCAAAGTAAAGTGCATTCTAACGGTTCAATGAACTGTGACCGCAATTTTTCTTCTCGCTTGTGGCACGCATTGCACGTTCAACCGAGACTCCTCTAAAAAAAAACTGGCAAAGCAACAACTTCATATCTTTATCATCGCAAAATGTAATTGCAACTTTTTTGCACACGTCTGCATTCGACTCCCACTCATACACTCAAACTTGACACTGCATCATCTTCCATCATCAGCGTCCGCCCGCTTCAATCGCGTTTGCCTTTCAATTTCAATTCTTTACCATCGACAATTTCATTTTCGATTATGGCATTCTACTAAATCGTAAATCATGGCGCCATCGATGGAAGGCAGAACGCAGCGGAGACAGAGGGGAAGGAACTGTACTAGCATAGAGTCTAGAGCTGGAGCATGCCAAGAATTCAATTCACTCGAACACAAAAACATGGCCAAAGATTTTTAATTGACTTTAACATTTTTCGTTTCGTTTGCTTTTTTCTTCTATTTTTTTTCGGAAAGGGTAGAGAAGGTTTGGGGTATGATAGTGATATTGTGCGGTTTGTGAATAATACCGCTATTTCGTATTAAAAATGGAATCGCTGGTTTAAAGCCTCACTTCTCGCCAACTTCCGAAGAAAGAAGGAGTTAAGCCCATCATTCGGTTTTGCGGAAATCGGGTAATCGACACAATTAAACAATATTTTGTGTTCCAAGAGGGTATTCCCAGTTTAGTTTATGTATTTTTTTGTTTAGCTTGAACACATTTGTTGCCGTTTGGTAAGTTAGGTTATGCGGGCCAGGTGACGAAGCCGTCATCATTGCAGGGAACGTGACAAGCATGCAAATTGTGCATTGAAGCACAGAGGTGGTGCAGAGGAGCAGGAGGAGTAACCTGCAAAACACCTAAGACCAGGCAACGAAATGTTGAAAGAACAACAAACCACCATGAGAGCCCTAAAACTGAACTAAATGACTTGACAAAAGTCATCAAGCAAAAGGTTTTTGTGGCATGACACTGTTAACTAACACGAAAGGAGGAATGAGAAGTCGAGTCACTTGTGCAATCCAGGTAAGTTGCAACACCGTTTTCGATCCCCAAGTTTACCAGATTCTAAATATAAGATAACGATATATTGGGTAATATTTCTGAGAAAGAAGAGAGCTATCAATAGAAGCCAATTGGTCCAGTCATTATAATGCAATTCCAAAACCGCAAAATGAGAATGTGGGATTTCATTTAAAATTGTTTGGCATTGACTCAAAATCGAAACACTGAACGTTTTACATTCAAGCGAAATAGTGTTAATACCTCAAAAATTCTGCAGATGGTTTAGTCATAAGATTAAAACTCATTGCTAAGTCTAAGGTTTCATTCGCAAAAATTTTTTAGCTTATTGCTTCAGAGGTTTTGATTTGATCATTACATCATGGATTCTTAGATTTGATGAATCAATACGTTCAAAATTTGAGATTTATAGTAGGGATGTCGAAAATATCATCGAAATATTGATATTTTTGCCCAAAATTAGGAATATCATTATTGCATATTTTTCCAAGGCGGAAATATTGGAAATCAAACACACTGTTGGTATCAGTCACTCTGTTGCGAATAACTGTTTCTTGTGCTCTGGACATGTAAGGCAAAATGTTTAAAAATGTTTAAAATGTTTACGATTTGATGTCTCACACTTGAGTTTGAAGGCAAAAAAAACATGCTTGCAGCATGACGACTATCGTCAAACAGTTGCAGTCGCCTATCGTTCTGCTGGACGCATGTTGTTTTCCCTTTAAACACGAGTGAGCGAAATGTGAAAACGAAATTTTTAGGAAACGCTCTTCGCTGATCACAATACTGCCATGATATCTCAACAATCACCAGGACAGGGGAATAAATTATAGGAGCTGAATTTGAATTTACCTTGGGGTGACCCAACAGTGTCCTGACAGTGATTTGAAAGTGACTAAACAGTGACTAAACAGTGACTTGACTGTGACTAAACAGTGACTTGATAATAACTAAAGAGTAACATGGCAGTGCCTTGACAGTGACTTAACAATGACTACACAGTGACTAAACAATGAATTGACTGTAACTTAGGAGTGACTTGACACTAAATTCAAAGTGACTTGACAGTGACTAAACAGTGACTAAACGGCGACTAAACAGTGACTTGACAATGACAACAGGGTTGAAACAGTGAAGTGACTTAGAAGTCTTTACAGTGTCTTGACATTGACTAAGCTGTGATTTCACAGTGACTTAACAGAATTACAGAAAAGAAAGAAGAGCACAACAGCTTGTGTTTAAATATCTTGTTGTTTATATTTCTTCTCCCTGTTTTCTTCTTTTGAAAAATCGTCATTGTTGACTTATACACTATAAGAGCTTGAGGTTTTGAAATTAAGCCCTTATATTTACCATAATTTTGCTCATCAAAGCCTCGTGAGTCTTAGCGACATTCACACCTCTTTTGATTAAAGAAGTTAACCACTTCTTCAGTTCCATAAATTATAAATGACGCCTAAATTACCTCAATAGACCTGTTCGTTGTTAACATCCTGGTTTCTTTAAAAAAAGAAATAAAATATCCATTTTGTTTACACCAAAATATTTATATCGAAATGATACTTTTCCAATATCTCAAAAAATATCGATATAGATATTTTTGAAATATATGACAACCTAAATTCAAGTAATTTTCAAATTGGTTCGGTATCTGTTTTGAACTTGTATCTTAGACTGCCTTCACACTGTTCGACCCATGACAAATGATAGTCTAGTAGTCCTGCTTTTTGTTTTGTTTTAAATTTGAATAACTTGTCAAATTCATAGAATTTCATGGGGAAATGCGGGCCTACTAGATGTCATGGGTCATGTGTCGAACAGTGTGAAGGCAGCCTTTCCCTTTGTTATTAACATACACACCACATGTCAGGTTTTCAATTTAAAGCGACCAAAAGAAATAGCATATGATTCATTCTGAAATAAGCTCAGTTTAATTTCCTTTTTCCCCTTGTAAAGCAGCTGTTTAGGGATCTGAGTCATAAAGTTAGTCGAAATGGCTAAGAAACTGCATTGTATCATTTTGTTCTCTTGAAAATAGTTTTTCTAGAGCAATCATTAAAAGGGATTGAATGTCTTCTCGTAAAAAGTCGAAAGACTTAAAAACGAACTCCAAATATAACTCGTGTACTGTTTTGTACGGTATTAAGGTAATTTAATGTATTTTTAGCTGTTAAATTAGCTACCTCATATTTTTTTAACCTAGGTCCCTGAGAGAAAAATCAAGAATTTTCGAACTAAAATCAAATATTTTCAGTTTCAAAAATTTAAAAAGACAGAAAAATTTCTTGATTTAAGTAAGATATTTCTTGATTCAAGAGCGTTTTTAAAATTACCTAAATTATTTTGGATATGTTAAGCACGATTCGGGATTTTTTAAGAACTTTTAGAGCTAGACTTATTTATGTTAGCTAAGAGCGATTTGTACATACAATAAGACCTCGCTTTTACGTCAAGAACAAAATGATCTTGAAAAAATCTTAAAACTTTTAACGATCAATTTTAAACTTGAGAACGATTTGATATTAACTTTCAACTTATTTTTCTTGAATTAAGAATTTTAATTCTATTTTTGAATTTTTAAACGGTGAAGGTATAGACTCGTGATCGATCTGCACAGTATGGCTGATTTGAAAGCAAATCATTAGCTAAGTACTAAAATGTAAATTTGGCTTTAAAGTCGAAAGGTGAAATGTGCAAAAAACATTAAACAAAGTGCCTACCATACAACGACACATACGCTTATATACGCATATGAGCACGCCCAGAAACATCAACGACCGATAAAAAGAGTTTTCCATTAACTTATCAACAACGGTCTCAACCTGTTCGCAGCGAACAAAACGATTATCCAAACATGAAGACGTCGTATCAGAGTTAAAGGATCTTCTTCAGCCTGGCTTAAATAGCCTCTTAAGAACCCTTGGTCCAGTCCAATCCACCTTGTCAAAGAGAAACCGGTTGCTGGCGGATACTTTATGTGGTTGGAGATGTTTCCTTCTAAGCGTTACAAACATCGGGACAATATTAACATACCCAATGCAAGGGTATAAGAAAGCAAGAAAAAAATTAACTTTTCAATACCAACAAAGAGGCAAGAATCTACTCTTTGATCTCTCACTCTGTATTTTATCGTTTCTTGTAAATTATTTGCGGTGTCTTAACTTTTTAGCACCTACTAAATTGTTGACCTTTTCTGTCTATTAATTTGAGTCCAATAACCATTCTTCCATCAAGTTAAATCCATGCCCAATTTGGCTAACTGTTTTATGATAAAGCTTTCTTTAAACCCAAAAGGTCATCAGACGAGCGACCCAAATTGCTTCTTATCCTTGAACTCTAAAGTGAGAATGCGCCTTGGGCGACCTTTTTGTTGTTATTTGTTTTTTTTTGTCGTGCGAGTGGGTAAACAATAAATGCAATATTTATGCACTTGTGCACACAACAACAATAACAACAAAAACAATGGAGAAGCAAACTTGGATGGTTGCCATTTTATTTTTATATTTTTTATTACTTTTTGTCTTTTTCTCAAGCTTGTCTCTTGGTCTATTGTTCAAACCAACCAAACCAACATATCGAGAGGAGGCCCCTAAAGGCCAATGGCATTTTAACCAATTTCACTTGATACTTGAAGCTAAATGACGGGGGCCTTTGATCTATATTTGACTCGCAATGCAATGCAATGTCACAAAGGCGGCTAATCAAGCCGCTGCTCCGCTCCCCCTCTACGCCACACCACCTTCACCTTCTTCCGCTGGAGAACAACTAAAAATAACAAACGACTTGGGGGGAGGCCTGAAAGTGAAACCGAAGATAAATCAAAAGATCTTTTGGGTAGTAGGGGAGATGATCAAAGAATTATGTGTAGTTTTGCTTAATTTCCAAATGATTTGAAGCGAATTATTTGGAAATTCACCAACAAAATTTAAGCAATTTAGCAAAAGAGCCCGCATAATTTGGAATTAATGGCCAAGGCCATGAGAATATAAGAGCAAAAGTTTGACAGAGAAGACTTAGGGTTTGAAGCCTTCAGGTACAGAGTATAATATAGTCGGGCTTGACCGACTTTCTCACTTGATTTTAAATGATAATGCTTCGATTCAGCACTATAAAATAATTTTTCAACGTTAAAAAAATATTGTAAAAGTTTTTGAAGCTCTGAAGAAACCGAACACAACCGAATCGGTTGTGGGTCCGGTTCAATTAGCCCAAAAACCGAACCAAACTGATACTGCGGTTACACTAAGTGGATTTTGTAAATGTATACCAAAATACGATTCAATTTGATTCCCTGATATTATCAAAAAAATATATGACGAGAAGGCCAAGCTAACTTCGTCTTTGCCGAAGTTTTAATACCCTTGCAAATGTTTTAATACAACAGAGTTTACGAACGTCAGCATTAAAACAAACCATTTTTCTGATAAAAGCCACTTTTCGACCGATAGTGTCTATGGCAGCTATAAGATATAGTCATCCGATTTTGACCAAAACTTCCAAATCTGTGTAAAAGCGTATAAAACTAATAATTGTCGAAGCGGAAGGCGTTTACATTAAAAACAAAAAAGTTTTCTCACAAAAACCCACTTCTCGACCGATAGTTCCTATGGCAGCTATAAGATATAGTAATCCGATTTTGACCAAAACTTCCAAATCTGTGTAAAAGCGTATAAAACTAATAATTGTCGAAGCGGAAGGCGTTTACATTAAAAACAAAAAAGTTTTCTCACAAAAACCGACTTTTCGACCGATAGTTCCTATGGCAGCTATAAGATATAGTCATCCGATTTTAACAAAAACTTCCAAATCTGTGTAAAAGCGTATAAAACTAATAATTGTCGAAGCGGAAGGCGTTTACATTAAAAACAAAAAAGTTTTCTCACGAAGACCCACTTTTCGACCGATATTTCCTATGGCAGCTATAAGATATAGTCATCCGATCCGGTCGGTTCCGACATATTATCAGTGTGCAGTAAAAAGAAGACTCTGTGCAAAGTTACAGCCCGATAGCTTTAAAACTGAGAGACTAGTTTGCGTAGAAACAGACAGACAGACAGACGGACAGACGGACAGACAGACGGACGGACAAAGCTCAATCGACTCAGCTCGTCGCCCTGATCAAGAATATATATAGTTTATAGGGTCGGAAATGAATATTTCTAAGCGTTGCAAACTTCTGGGCAAAATTATAATACCCTTTGCAAGGGTATAAAAAATCAATTCCTATAAATTTTTACTAGTAAATTTTTTGGTGAATATTTCGGTTGTTAAATAAAATATAACGAATCTTATTGACATCCTCCCAGTAAAAATTTACGTAGTTCGTATGGAATTGGCAGCAATGAGCCTACTTTATGGTAAACTTGGCCTTTGATTTTGAAGGTTGAATAAAATTGCTGACAATTCGCCGCTGTATTGTGCATTATTTCTGTGGCTCCTACGAATAGAGGGGTAGCAACAGATGAACAATTCGTTGAATGGTTCTGGTGGCGTCTCAATTTCCGGTAGTGGCAATTTCCTGATGCGCAACACATCCAGGCGGATTTATTTTTGAATTTAGGGACAATGGAACTTTCGGATGAGCGGAATATTCGATATCTGGCTCTAACTTGAATCCGAGACAAAAGGAACAAAACAGATGTAAATGTTCGATATACCGACGTTGTCGGTCAATTGATCTGCGCATGTTAGCATCTGTCCAGCGCGCTAGTCTTTTGCTCCAATCGGAAAGCTCGTGCCTATTGTGATTCTGACACACGTAATTTCATTTATTTAATGTAATTGTTGATCTGCTCTTGCTGCCCTAACATTTCGCATGTGTGTTGCTGCATTAGTTCGACGGCCCAAATAGCCACCCCTACGTGTTGCTGGCATTTTTTACTATAACACACACAGATAGGCCAAATTGAAACGCTTGCTAAAAAACGATATTCCAATATTTTAGTAATTTACGAAATTTTTACACTAACAAAGCACAAAACACGTGGTAAATTTAAAAGAATGTTTTTCAGAGCGATACCCAAATCACCTTGCATTACGACATATAGTTAAAAATCTATTCTACAGCTGTCAAAAATATACAAAAAAAAATTCATTAAAATCGGTCAAACGGTTTCGAAGGAGTTTTCAAACATACATGTGACAAGAGATTTTTGAATAAGATTATTTTGAATGTTAGAGAAAATTACAGGAAAAAATTATGATTTTGCTACCAAAAACATGTCATTAAATTTTTCTTTTATTAGGTACCAAAAAAAATGTTTTCAGTGTAAAATGTAATGAAAAATTGGCTATACAGCTCCTTCAACGGGGCCAATCCAAGCTTCCCTTTTCTTTTTAGAGTAAGTCTCCAATTTTTTCATTTTCGAAAGCTTGTTCAATTCTCTATTTAATGCTAATACGTCCAAAACGCCGGGATCAGGTGAATATATCTTAAAGCTGCCAAAAGATCGGTCGTCGAATCAGATATGGTTCTTTGTGAACAAACTGTTGGTTCTTCTTAATAACGTTCTGAAACTCAACAATTTTTAATATTATATGTACCTGGGACAAAGAAATTAAAGCTTTAAAAAAAACACTATATTTAATCGAATTTTTATAGGGAAACAATCAAATTAAACTAATGTAAGCTAATCCTACATTTACTAATAACCCAATTGGATATATAAGGTTTCAGGGCCATGCTAGCGGATTTTTCTTATTTTGACATTAAATTTGCTTAGTTCTTAGTACTTTCGCTATCTAAAATCTTTCTGATGGTGAAAAGGGCTATGCAAGAATGCATAAGAAACCATAGGAAACTCTGCCAATGCAATTGACTGTAAGTTTTTGCTTCGCATTATAGCAGAAACCACATCAATATGATGATAGAAAAAATGTCACGTTCAACATGTCACAGATAATCAGAGATAAATATTTTTTTACAAAAAAATGTATTTAAGATTTTTAAATCAAATAATATACATTTCAAAGAACTATTCATTCATAAGATATTAAAACTATTTGAGCTTAGTTATTGTGTTAGGTTTCGCTAAATGTTGTCTTTATATAGCTTTGTCACGTTCTAATAGCTTCCTAGTTTGCCATTATTTTGGAAACCGAATTTCACTTGCTACACACTTTAACACTAATTAAAGTGCTTGCTAAGAGCTTTATTATACAGTAAAAAACGAATTAAAAATTCGATTTACTTTGACTTTTTTTCATTTTCAATATGTACGACGGTCACGGTTCGACAGAATGGAAATGCCCATATGCATTTAAAAAATAAAAAAATATATCTAAATAGGACTATCGGTCGGAAAAGAGTATTTTTTTTAGTGTTAACCGAAATCTACTATATCCTATTGTTCAGATCAGTTAATGCGAGCTTTAACAAAGTTTGCTTTGCCTTCTCGTTTTTTAGGAATAGAATTTTCGTTACGTTACAGCCTTTGTAGGGTTTTTTACTGAACATTTATTATGATTTTTTTAGCAACTTTTTTTTGGGCAACACAGTATTTGGCAGCTCAGCTGATTTTGTGTCACATGTTACTGTCAAGCATGTTCGGTTTGGTCTATAAAATAACCATGAATCAACTTACAAACAAACAATTCAAGCAGAATATTGAATTTGCGGTTAAGAAAGTGCAGGGTGTACTTCTTCAATTTTATGGTCTTCTTTCTCTCTCTCTCTCTCTTTAAGATTGTGCGGTGTTAGTTGAAATAGGGTGGGAGGGGGTGGGGGGGGGGTGATTTACTTTTTTGCTCATAACTTGAGAACCACTCATCCGATCTTTATCATTTCTTTGCCAAATCGATACATTTTGCTATTTACTAACTATCTTCAAAAAGTACAAATCATCTATCTCCAAAACTGTAGGAGATATAACGTTTTTTCCAAATTGCGGGGACGGGAGGGGCATGGCAAAAATTGAAAATAAACTTGATCTGCCTGCAAGTATAAGAAACATTTGTCCCATACATGTCAAACCTTTATCTCTTACCATCTCCGAGATATGTTTGTTCATACGGACGGACGGACAGACGGACATGGCTATATCGACTCGGCTGTTGATGTTGATCAAGAATATATATACTTTATATGGTCGAAAATGATTCCATCTCCCTGTTACATACTTTTGCACAAACTTAATATACTCTTTGTACCTTTGGTACAGAGTATAGAAACTCTTCCTCTAGAAGCGATATTGGTGGACAACAGTGGCGTAGATAGCTTTTTGCAATGGGGGGTGATGAATTTCAGAAATTTTTTTTTGTTTCGTTTCAGTTTTATTTATTGTTATCGGTAATAGTTTAGTATTCCGGCCTTCTATCAGAAATTTTACAAAAAAAGAATCTTTCGATAGACCGTGAATTATTTGGAATTTTCATTCAAAAAATTTTGGGTTTCAGCTATGGTTTCTTTTTAAAATAATTTTTTAAATTGGCAAATGTCTTACTGTCGACTTACTCCAAGCGACTTCCTTTGCTGAACCGCGAACTATCAAGAATTAACATGCAATAAAGTCTCGGCGGTCAGCCTTGGATTCTTTTTAAATCTTTCAGCCCTGTTCCCATATCCGAATCCGATTAATCGGAGTCGGTAAGAGTTGTGATTTCTAAGAAACTATTAAAGATCGAAGCGGGTTGAATGAAGGTAATTGGGACTTTGAACTTAAAAATCGTGTAGCATATTCGGTTTTTAGAAGCGAGAACATTAAACAATTTCGATTCCACATAATTTGATCGAAAACGGGAACAGGCCGGTTTATCATTAAATCAAAATTTTAAAATTTTATTTTTAGCTCCTATGCTATTTACAGTCCAAAAAATGTTTGAAATGTGGCGCAGACTGAGTTTTCAAAAACTCACAACCACACAAAACATAAAAAGGAAGAACTGCCTCGTTTGACCGCAGAAAAGAGCAATATTTAAAAAAAAAATTAGCAAATTCCGTTTTCACAAATTTTGCCAAAAATTTTTAAACGAATGTTGTCAATAAGGTTAATAATTTTGGGGTTAAGTATGGGTAAAAATGCGACGCAGTCATGTTTGATTGTTTGCTTTTTTAAAATCGACAGATTTTAAAAGTATTTATACACAATCCGCTAAAAACAGTAAACATTATACTCGTGTTAAGTCCAACAGGCAAATGATTTCCCCATATTTTAATAAAAGATTAGCTTAAAAAGACAACATTAGGGAATTTTTCAGCCATATCTTATAAACTGTTTCTTGATCCAGTATTTCAAATAATTGGAAACACCTTCGCTTTGCTTTGATGCTCGTGTGCTGCTAGAAAGGGTTTCTATCTATGTAAAGCACTTTCGTTCTGAGTACTAGGGTCTTTACAAAATCGGATTAATAGCGTAAACAAATTTTTCTATAAAACCTGAATTTTTCCTTTTTCCATCCATTTGCCATCTTTTTGCATGAAAATTCTTAATAAAGCGCGATCTATCGAATGAAATTTTTCACAAGTTTTTGAGAAAAGGTAGGAACTAGTATTCCTTACTATAACCTTATCCTATTTATATAATTATTTCTTTTACAAAGTTAAGTCAAGTTTATAGATATTTTGCTTTCGATTTCGTCCCCTGTAATTCAAATTTGTAAACTCAATCACCCCCCTATCTACGCCACTGGTGGACAATGTGGCAGTGGTGATCTGACACCGGATTCAAGTAGATGTCGACGAGATAAGAAGAAATTATTTTGACCAAGTTTTCTAATTTTCGCTTAGTTTTTAAGATATCCGCGCACGAAAGTAAAACATTTCACATATTATTTTTGTCAAGAAAAAATATAAATCACAAAATAATCATTATCTTTTAGGTATTATTTTTTTACTCAGACAATAATCATTAAAACCGGAGTTGTTTAGTAAAACTTAAAATATAATTATTATTATTATTGAGGAATATGTGCAAAAAGTTATTGGGTCAAAAATCATTGCAGATATGCATAGAATATGCAAATAGAAACAAATTGGTATAGTTCTTTGATTTGTACGACTTTTCTAAGTATATGATTTTTTATATTTAAAAATATAAAATAATCATTACTTACGGTCCCTGTTTTCTTAATAAGCATATATTTCCATTATCGTTATCAAAATTTCACAAATTTCCACCAAATGAAATCCAAACTAGATTTTTGTGAAAGTGAATTTTAAACGCTTTTTGTTAGCAAATTTATGACCTCATCCATGTTTACGCGTATTCTAATGAAATTTTACAACTTCAGCTTCATCTTTAGAAATGAAACGTTTGCTTCCTTCTTAAGATACTTTTTCAAGATACTTTACAATAAAAAGAGTTAAAGATAAGAAAAACTTACCCAAAAGCAACCGAAAAGATGTTGTGTCGTTTGTGTGATTGTTGTTGTTGCTGTTGCACGTTGAAGATGCGTAAGAATGCTGTGGAAAGCACAAAAAGTTAAGAGAGAGCAGCCCAGAAAGAGAGAGAGAGAGTAAGAAAGGGAAATTTAATGTTTTGAAACATGAAATGCAATCCACGCCCTCACAGATTTTTACCGTTTTTTTTTTTTTTGTTTATTTTGGTGATTATCTAACGCTCGAGGGGGGTGGGCGTTATAAGAAGTGACACTTGGGGACATGCAAAAACGGAAGCAACTGTTGTTGTTGTTGTTGTGGACTCTCAGCTGCTGCCAATACCGTTATTGATTTTTTGCGGCATCGGCTGAAGCTGAAGGGCTCAAAAAAAAAAGGCGTGTGGCATAAGCGCATCACACACACAGAAGAGTATGCGTTCACGTGTGTGTGTGTGTGTGGAGAGACACAAAAAACGAGTTAAGACCGCAGACAAGACAATGCTGCAAGATAAAGGCCCAAAGAACAACAACAACAGCAGCAGCATTCAATTTCTTAAGTTTTTCCATTTAGTTTTCTTACATTTTCTTTAATATTTGAAACTGGCTTTGCCTTTTAGTTGCGCGCGCGCATTTCCCAAAACAACAAGAAACTTCACCAACAAAAAAAAAAAAGTACATAAATATCCAAACAAACTGTTCGGACACACACACACGCACGTCGGCTGTAACTTTTTCTTAAACTTGACAACAAAAAAAAAATAAACAAACTTTGTCAACAATTTTTTTTTTTACTTTTTTGATTATGTTTGATTTTGTTTTGTTTGGTCTTTTAAACGCATTGCAGGCCAACAAAAACGACGGCGATTGGCGGATTGGAAAAAAAATACGGCACGAGACGACCGCGCGCAATGAAAACAAAATGAAGACTAAACCAAAAGAAAAGGGAAACAACAAGAAAAGAGCCACAGACACAGCGTATTGGGGGTGGGGGTGCGAGAGAGAGACATGTTGCACATGCTGCCAGACTTTAAAGCGTTTTAAATAGAAAAGCTGTCCACAGAGGGCGCCACTTTAGTCAGTGAAGAGACGTGATAAAGCTCTAGTGGTTAAATTGTTCAAAACTTTTAATATTAAAATAATAAAAAATTAAGTGTAAAAGTAGAAAGTGTTCAACATAGTTATAAAAGTATAAATGTTTTTGGAACAGCTTCTATTTTTGTTAAATTTGCAAAAGCTTTCATTTATTTTTTAACCAGGGCTGCAAATCCCTTTAAATCGAAAAAGGTTTACTCCAGGTTTATTAACCAATTCATTCACCAAACTTACTAAAAATAAAAATTAGTTACAAAGAAGGTGAATTAATGATTATTTTATAGAAGCATGATAGCGTTCAATGTGTTTCCGTCCATATGATTTCTTTGCGGAGTCAAAATAAACTTACGCTTACTTGTGTAGCTGGAACAGCTAGAAAAACTTTTGACTGTTCATACAATTCCGGAAACTTTGTCGAATTTTCTGACCACCATTTAAGTACATTATGTTTATTTTGTAAAAGTTTTAAGTTCAGGATAAACTTGATTGTTGTGGAAATACTAAAGGATTTGTATTGTCCTGTTTCTTTTCATAGAAATTCATATAAAAATCAACTTCATCTTCACTTTCAGACAAAGAAGTTGGGTCAGAGCTGCTTTCCTCATTTAGTTGCAATTGAACAGAAGTGGATAAAATTCTTCAATATATATCAGTTTTCTGTTCATAGGTTAGCTTGACATTATAACGAGGGTCTAAGAAAATGCCACATAGGATTGCATTGATTTCAAAGAGACAGATTTCGCGTTTTTCTATTTCACTCAACAAAAGTTTGGCTAAGCCAAAAACCTTTTTTTATTTGAAGCTAACTATTTAGCCAAACTGCGTAAAAATCCGGCAAATTTAACTGCTCGTTTCGCAGTCTAGTGATTGTACTCAGAACCGAAACCGTACCAGTACAACGTTTAGGTTCTTTTCGGTTCTAAAAATATCGGTTCTCTGTTACCGGTATACCAAAAATTAAGAATATCGGGTTCGGTTACGGTTCCTCTTCTGAGTTTTAATCGGTTTATTTTGGCATACGGTTGCGTTTCCGGTTTGATTGTCTATATCAACTCGGCTGTTGATGCTGATCAAGAATATATATACTTTATATGGTCGGAAATGATTCCTTCTGCCTGATACATACATTTGCACGACTTAAGTATACTATTTTTACTCTACGAGTAACGGGTATAAATATATGAAACTGTTTGAATTTCGCGTATTTAGAGAATTTTGTATACTTTCACTTCGCAATGAAATGACTGAAATATGCTGGGTTACTAGATCAGAAGATGTTAAGCGATTTAAAACCGGCACAGAAAAAATTGATTTTGAATGGATAGTTAAATTATGTTAAAAAGAACATTATTAATATTCATTTAATGTCAAATTGTTCTTAGATTTTCATCCAATGTATCTGAAAGTCATCCAAAGGAGATGAAAAAACTTTCCATTCCAAATGGATGGGTGTAGATTGTAGTTTGTACGTTAGCGTTCCTAAGAATCCAGCAACCCAACCTTTTCTTGTCATTTCACAGATAAAGTCATTCAAAAAAATTTCTAGGACCTCTCCTGGTGATGTTAAGAGCATTTTCATATATTTTCCATTCCACCTGATGAAGTATTTAGTATTCAATAAAGATCAATTTCGTGCTTAAAAACTTCTTTTTAAAACTATTAAACAGATCTGATAACTTTCTCTCTAATAAAACAAGCAGTTTTACACTTAAAAAATGTGATTTTTTTTTAACTTATTGAAGAGAAGAAATACCGTACGATTTTTTCTTTAAATTTAACTTAAGCTTTCACAATTTTGAAACGAATCATGGAAAATGAAACCCGCAAAAACGGTTTGGTTCGGGTTTTTTAAATACTACTTCTTAACTTATATTGTTTTTAGTTAGGGTTCACGGAACGGGCTCAGAAGGTCGGTGAACCTAGGTTCAATTTTTGATATTTTCAATCTAATATTCGACCTTTGTTCAATGAAAATCAAATAAATTGAAAACAAATCATAATTCTTTGGTCAATTTAAGATGTTTAGGTATACTTAAATAATACAGAAGGATTTTATTTGATATTAAAATAATCAATTTTACAGACACTTTCAATTTCTTAGAGAATAGCAAAAGCGAAAGATAAAACCTAAGTAATTTGTGTTCTAAATTTCATATGGCGAATGTTCCAATCTATCAATAGTCGTCTATCATGGGTCAAAAGATTAAATCGATTTGATTTCGTTTTAAATCAACAACTTGGAAATGCAATGTGTCCGATCCGGTTTAGGTCCCGGGAGTTTTTTCCGTACACACAAATTGTTTAAAAATTAAACCTGATTTCCTTCATCAAAACAAAGAGTTTGTTTTAGACAAGGCAACTCAAATAGCAAAATTAGAAATTTACCCTTCCTAATGACCTAATTTTTTCCACTTATTATAATCTAAACAAACTCTGTAAAACTATCACATTTCAGTCTAGAAACTCCCACCACTTACTATCGTCACGCTAAAAATTCGCCTTCGCTCAGCACATCTCTAACTTAATTTAGCTTTTTTTCCCCCCTCTCACGTTTTCCAACCCTGCTCGTTGTCTCTCCAACACTGGTGTCAGCTTTTTAACTACAATTTTCTTTTGCAATTAAGTTTTTTTATTTTTTCAAGAAGAACCACCATACCCAGGCAGTTGCCACTGCTTTAGTGCATCCCATCTGCAATAGTCATGTCTGGCAAAGTGAAATAAACGCGGGACAAATTGTGCAAAATGTCAACGGAGAGCAATACCCCAGTGGATCCCCGCGTCCAGGTAGGTGCCAGTAGCACACCAAATATCCCACCATTCACTTCATGCCGCACTATTGCCATTCCCTTTCCCAGATTGAGCTGGAGAAGCTTAACACGGCCACGGACAACATCAACCGATTCGAAGTGGAGTTAGATGTGAGTTTTGTTTTGTTATTGATTTTTCTTCGTTTTATTTCTAGTCTTTCGATTTTTTACATAACAATAACAAAAACCCTGACAACGAATCCAACTACCAACAGGAGGCCAAATGCGAGTTCAAGCGTTTGCTGGCGGAAAGTGTGGTGCGTATCAAGACGGCGGCCCACAAACTGGGCAACTCCATCGATGCGGCCAAGCCCTACTATGAGTCTCGTATCTATGCCGCCCAATTGGCCAAGGAAACGCAACTGGCTGCCTCCAATCATGAGAAGGCCAAATCCATACATGCTGCGGCCAAGGAGATGGTTTATTTGGCCGAACAGGGATTGGGTGAGAAATCTACATTGGATACTGCCTGCCAGGAGATGCTTAGCCATGCGGCCAGCAAGGTGAATCAATCCCAATTGGAGGTTAGTGATACACGCAATGCGCTCAAGATGTGCCAACTGAAATTGGAGGTGGCCAACAATCGAGTGGGCAAACTGCAAGGACAACTAAAGCAGGCATTAAGGGCATCCAGGTAAAGATGAAAGAAGGGAACCAATAATTTGGAAGGGGAAAAAGGGAGTATTTGCCCGGGATAGAAAAGCAGGCTTAGGAAAGTGGGAAAAGACTAGAAAGGCTTCTTTCAAATCTAAGGAATTGAACAAACCAAATGGGAGGAGATTAGACCAGAAAGATTAGGGACCAAGGGCTCTTTGTTTAAAGTTGATACACATCACAGTGTGTCTTATAAGTTTCAAGGAACTCACCCAACTAGTGAACATTGTCAGGGAATGATTTCTGTAATAACTTAACAATTTTTCGGTTAGATTTGTGTTTAGTGGGCTTAATGCTTCTTAAAAAGACAGCAGCAGCACAGCAGCATTCACTTTTCGCCCTGGCTTTTTTTTTGAGAGCACATGACTTAAGCTTTTCTCATGCAATGAGCCAGCTTTTGTTTAAGAAAAGCTTATTTTACTAATTTTACTAATAACGGCTAAAATCTAATTCCTTTTTACCTTTTAGGAACACAATTCTTAGCAATTCTCTTCTTAGTATTTCAATTAACACTGATTTGACTTTTTAAACGTTTTCTTTATAAGAAAATACTAAGCGATTACACTTCCAATTCGGCCAATTAATGTTTAAGATTTGAGTAATAATATAATCAGAGCCATAATGTGGCTCATCGTGACCATTATCAAACAAATTTAGATTAAACTTCTTGACAGTTCTAGTCTAATCTCATTTTAGTACTATAAATATGAATAACCTATCACTGATTAAACTTTAAACGTTATTTTCTAAATTTGATAAAAGCCATAAGAGTTCGTTTGCTAATCATAATGGTTTACAATTTTTAGATTTTGATGGAATTGTTAAGAAAACAGAAATCAAGCTCAAGGCAAGCTTGTTTTGCAAAGTAACCAGGGTTGCAAACCGGTTCGGAGTCGGAGACTCCCGCCCCGGCCGAAATGGGTGTAAAAACATGGATAACATTTGGTCTTTGGAATTCCCAAACAGTCATTGCCATGGTCTCAGCCAACTTGCAGAAGATGGGCAAAGCCTGCTGATGATAGAACCACGAAGTTCTTAAAACAGCCGAACGGTTGACCTGCTTCCTTTGTGTTAAAAGCCAAAGTGTGGGACTCGGAACCACCCCTACTCTCCGTTTCCCTCTTGCGGAACTACCGCTAAGTATTACTTCACAAGGGGGAGATGGCACGAAGGCCTCCACTAGATTCCTATTTAGGGGTTGAAGTCGAATTGCGCTGTCGTTCAGCGCGACGCAAGGATTTCAGTACCTCAGCAGCCAAGGTGCATATAGCATTCCAATTGTTTTGCGAGCTAAGTAGGATGTCCATCAAGTCAGTGAATGGCCTCCCAATACCTAGGCTTAGCTCTTCCTCTCAGACAGACAAAGAATATATGTTCTGCGTCCTCTATGGTCCGCTTACAGTGTGTACAAAACGGATCTGTCTCATGCTTAAATCTATATAGATAGGATTTGAAGCATCCATGTCCGGTCAGTAACTGTGATAGGTAAAAGTCAGTTTGTCCGTGTTGTCTACCCACCCAAGGCGCTAAGTCCGCAATCAGTCTTCTTGTCTAGCTGCCGTGGGTCGTAGCACTCCACCTCGCTTGCCATTGCGTCATCTGCTTCTCGGCTTTCCATCGCTAACCGGTCCAGCGGTACCATGCCAGCTAGAACTAGCGCCGCGTCCTCCGACACAGTCCGGAAGCTGCAGGTAACTCGAAGAGCAAACCTCCTGTATGATGACACTGTCATTTCAGGGGCCCATATCGGTGCTTCGTACATTATAATAGATTTGACTACGTTGCAGATCAGCCATCTGCTACGCTGTCGAGGTCCACCGATATTTGCCATAATTCCCGATAAGGCATTTGTCGCTCTGATAGCCTTTTCTTCCACGTACGCTAGGTGGCTTTTAAAACTTAGCCTGTGGTCCAGCAGAGTCCCCAGGTACTTTATAGCCTTCTTCGATGTTATACGCTGGTCTCCGTCTGTGATGGCAGAGTCCACACGGTTTTGTGGGGAGCCAAGCTCAGTCCGTTGTCCTCTAGCCAGTCGGTCACTCGCACTATAGCGTCGTTGGTTTTACACTGCACATCCTCCAACTTTTTGGCTACTGCGACGATCGCTATGTCATCTGCAAAGCCAACAATGCTGACGCCTATCGGCGTAGCTAGCCTAAGAACTCCATCATACATCACGTTCCACAACATCGGTCCTATGACTGAGCCCTGTGGCACGCCGCCTGTGACTCCGTATGTTTTCTTCCCATCCGATGTGTCGTAAAGCAGGGTACGGTTCTCGAAGTAGCTGGCTATTAGTTTTACCAAGTCGAGTGAGTGCTTGTAGGATCTTTTCCCAGAGGGCGGAGTTAAATGCGTTCTTTACGTCGAGCGTTGTAACCAAGCAATACTCCTTACTTCCACCACACCATCTTCTACCAGCTGTGGCCCTGCGGGCTGTGTGCACCACCATTGAGATTGCGTCTATTGTACTACGCTGCTTCCTGAAGCCAAACTGTCGGTTTGAAAGGCCGTGCCGTTCTTGCAGTTCCGCCTCTAGGCGGTTGCATAAGACGACATCTTACATGCACAGTAGTCTGTACGCAGAGGGGTCCTCCATATTCCATCTTGATGGAAAGACTCCCTCCTGATGCACTCGTTGTAAAGGTCAGCAAGAACGTCTGGCTGTGCGCCCACGATAACTGTGTGTAAATAATTTTTGTTGTCTTCTTTTAAAAGTTATGAACAAACCGGTTGCCCCCAGAGGACTAATACAATTCGCTTTTCACACACACACGAGATGAACGTATGCCTAAGCCGACGCTGAGGGCACGCGCACATATATATGCGACTGAAAGATGAACTGACGTCTGAACATATTTTAGTACGGCAGCAAGCCGAAATAAACAAACATGATTGATTGATTCCGCAAAGCTGAGCTTACAACTAAATTTTTAAGATCAATCCAGTGCTTGTTGTGCACACTAGCATGCACGGATCGTGGTTATTTGACCATCGGTTCGCAAGAGTGATTCTTCGTCGGATTTCCAGACTGATGTTGTTCTTGCTGGTTATCTTCGTTCCGAGGTAGACGAAATCCTCCACAACATTAAAGTTGTACTCCTCCATTGTAACGTATTGTCCAAGTCGCAATGACTTTCTGTCCGCGGATACTAGGTACTTCGTCTTGTCCTCATTTACTTCTAAACCCATTAATTTAGACTCCTTCTCGTGTGGTTTTGCCGATAATGTCAATAGTAGTAGTAGTTCTTTATTGAAAATATGAACAATTTGTATAATTAGAAATGGCGTGATTGGCGTCAGCCTTATTCTATAACTAGTACAGTGCAATATTATTATTATTCATCCTATAGAGCTTTAGGAAGTCCCACCCTTCGGAGTTACACCACCTGCCTTCCCCGCTCGTCGCGAGATAGCAGATCTTTCACTCCTAAGGGGGCCGTCCCAGGCTCGTATTAACCTAACTTAGTTGATAGCTTAATTATTTTTCTAAAAAGCTACCGCCAAGATATCGCTCTGTACTCGTAGGCATCCAGCAGATATTTTCCCAACTGCTTCCAGGATTGCCCATTCAACACCGCCTTCAACTCATCCATCGTGAGCATCGCCTTTCCCAGCAGGCAGACTCTAAGCTCCTTCAAAATTGGGCAGATGGCTATGAAGTGTGCAACATCCTCTCTAGCGTTCATATAATATTACGAACGAAAGCCTCGCGATTTTTTTTGCGAATAGCCGCCAGCAGTTTCGCATGTCCGTAAACAAAGAAAATAATAACGGGCTTAAGATGCAGCCTTGCTTGACCCCACGATTGGTCTCAAACCATTCCGAAAGGTTATTTCCATCCCATACGGCAGTCTTATTTTCCTTGTACAGACTCTTCAATACATTGATGATTTTGGACGAAATGCCCATAGCCGAAAGTTTATAGAACAATAAATTTCTGTCTATGGTATCGAAGGCTGCCTTGAAGTCAATAAAAAAAGAGGTACAGTTTTTTATTTGCCCTCAGGAACTCCCTGGAAATTGACGTTAGTACGAATATGCTGTCTATTGTGGAGTATCCTTTTCTGAACCCACACTGGTTTTCACTTAGTATCTTATGTTCTTCAAGGAAATAGTTTAGACGCGTTAATATTACTGAAGCAAAATTTTTTAACAGCGTATTCAGAAAAGAGATTCCTCTATAGTTTCCTGCCTCGTTAGGGTCTCCTTTCTTAAAAATGGGGTAAATAATGTTTCTTTGAAATCTTTTGGGAACACATCCGCTGTTGAATATTTGATTAAAAGCCTCCGTTAGCTGTTCCACAAAGGTATCGGAAGCGTGCAGCAGGAACTCCGCAGGAACTCTATCTTCCCCTGGCGCTTTTCCAACTTTATTTTGGCTTATTGCGAAGCGCACATCTGCAGTTGTGATTTTTCGGTCCATCTCATCATTTCCAATAATCGGCAGCTCCCTGGTGTGTGTTGTTATTACGTCGTTGAACAGCAGCCTTCTATAGTATTCAGCCAGATTTTCGGCGGTAATTTGAATTCCTCTTCTTCCTGTGGAGCCGTTTATTTGCCTTACCAGTCCGAAAATCTTTTACTGTCTTTAATACTATTCAGGGCCAGCTGGAGGCTTTGATAATAAATGCGACGCTTTCCACACATACTTACACATGCTTTACTTTCAGGTGTGTTGGTCCGAGTTGCCTGTCTTAGCCAGTGCATTGATCGCTTTTTAGCCTTGTCGCACTCTTTATCAAACCAGGTTTTTTTAAAGTCGGTAAGTCTGGGCTTTTGCAGCATAAATGAGCGCCAGAGTTAGACGTTGAATGCACTCCTCTGGGGGTATTGGGATGGACAGTTTATAATGTTTTCTAGGTTTGTTGAGTACTCATGTTGATATCTCGCCATCCACCTTAACTTCGGTAGAAGCTTATTGACCACCGGTAGGGGCTGAGCGATTGTACATGCTTCTATTTCAAGCGACATGTGGTCCGAGAATATTTCATCTTTAATTGTTACATCTCTGAGGATGTTGTGCCATTCTCCCTGGATCATGCAATAGTCTATTGTAGTGCAAGCTTGGCCTCGAATAAAGGTACATTTTCCAGTGGGATCACCTTGTGTTCTTCCATTGATCACTAACAGATTAAAATTATCTCCTAATTCCAAAATTTTTGTACCTTTTGAGTCCGTTGTTTTATCTTTAGCCGCTCTGCTGTTGCTTGACCATAATGTCAATATTATCGGCATAGGCAAGTAGCACTAGATCTTTATGAATAAATCCGACGGTTCTGTTGACATGTCGGCACTGGCGCAGTATATATTCCATCAATAGTTTCAAGAAGTCACACGATAAGGTATCGCCCTGCCTAAAACCTATTTTGGTATCAAATGGTTCGGAGAGACTCTTCCTATTTTGACGGAGCTTTGCGTACTTCTCAACGTCATCATGCAAAGTCGAACGTACTTTGCTGGAATACCTAAAGTAGACAAAGCTTTGAAGAAGCTTGACCTTATCGGTGTGTCGAAGGCTGATCAACAAAAAGGTGGTGTGTTTGGATGCCTCTTTCATAGGTCTTCTCCAGGATTTGTCGTAGTGTGAAAATCTGGTCTGTGGTGGATTTACCAGGTCTAAAGCCACACTGATAAGGTCCAATTAGTGTATCAATAAACGGCTTTAGACGTTTACAAATAATGCGGGACAGAACCTTGTATGCGATGGGGAGGAGACTAAACCCGCGGTAGTTGGCGCAAACTGCAGGATTTCCTTTTTTAAAGATTGGACGCCGCTCACGTTAGTCAGCAGCAAATGCGGGTGCATTGCCACACCTTCCAGTGCTCTCCACGAGGAGGTGTGAGTCGACTTGAGACGTAGTAAACCAGTATCACTCTGGGTTCGCCAAGTTGAACCGATCAGAAGCTTTACCTGACCACATACGCCCCCATTAGGTCCAGAAGATCTATGACTAGAAGTTCTGAGTCCGCCCAGCCTCTGCCTGCTTTATATTCGACCAGGGCAAATCGTTTCCTACTTCGGCTCAAGTCCGAAGCTTAAATATACTTTGCCCCTTACTTTCACCTTTTCTCTCTTGTTCTCTTATTTAAGTTTTTGTTTTTTTCTGTTTTTTTTTGTTCCCTTTCTGTTTCCCACTTTCTTTTCCTTTCCTTTTTGTCTTTATTTTCTTCTTGTTTGTGTTTTTTTTTAGATTGCAGCTCAAGCGCAATTACCTTTTGTTGAGATTCCTTAGCCTTTTGCACGCTTTGTATTGTACCCTCTGTTCGTGAGTATGCCTCACCTCTGAGTCCTGAGACCATGCCACGCCCACTAATCTTTGCGGGGGTTCGGGGTTCGCTGCAGGCCCTACTATGAGACGCGAGCCAACTACAATGGACTGCTGAAGGCACAAAAGTTGCGGGTCAACGAACTGGAATCGAAAGTGAGCTCCGCCAAATTGACCTACAATGAGGCATTGAAGAATCTGGAACAGATATCGGAGGATATCCACAGGCAGCGGCAACAGCGCAATAATCTGCTCAACTATGAGGCGATGCTCAGGCAGGTGGATGCAGTGGATACCCTAACAGCTGCCGCCGAGCAAATGACCATCAATGATGTGGTGACTAATCAGGATGACGAGGACGAGGAGGAGGAGGAGGACGAAGAGGAGTATCTCAGTATGCCGGATCGGTTGAGCAGCGGCGCCAGCTCGCCGCGCCAACGCTTGGCCGATCCGCATGACTGTCCCCATTTGCTGCACGACTTCGAGGCGGCGGTGCTGACATTCCCGCAGAAGCTGATGCCCAAATCGGCCAGCACCAGTGCCACCGATGGCGATAACAATCTCTTTGCCCAGGCACAGGGTCTGCACGGACCCTATGAGGTTAAGCATCGCTCCGAGTCGGGCAGCGGCTCGTTAACCTCGACCGCAGCCTCGGGACCACCGGCCGACAATGATATCGAACAGTGGACGGAAATACGTCTCTCGCATTCGGATAGCACCAGTTCCAGTTACTCGAATCAGTCGCTGCTGGAGCAGCAGGGCGGCGGACGGGGCTTGGGTGGTCTGGGTCCCCTCGATCCGGATGCCCAGTCACAGCATTCCACCTCGTCTTCGGATGAACCCAAGCGTAAAGTGACCTGCACAACCATATTTCAGGATGACTGCAGCAGCCCCAGCGGTGGCCAGCAGATGAGCCGCAAGCAGAGTCTCAGTCAGTGGCTGTCGCGTTCGAATAGCTTCAAAAACAGCGGACGGCGCCAGAGTCTGGATCTGTTGATCGATGCCGGGGACAAGGTGAAGGATGTGTTTAGCTATGGAATACAAAAGGTGGGACGCACCCTAGAGCGACGCAACAGTGAGTCCGAGATGGCCAATGAGGGCTCAGAGGCGGAGGCTCTACTGGATGCCCATCCTATTACCAGTTCCTCCACATCAGCAGCAGCAGCAGCCGGAGGAGCAGCAGCAGCAGCAGCTGGAAATAGCAGCAGCGACTTCTTTATCTTCAGCAGGTCAGTAGAAGGCAGCAGAGGTCGTGGCCGTGGCAGTCTGCTAAACACGCTCCAGCATCGCCTGACCAAGCTCATTTGAAAAATCGATTGAAGAATTTCGAATACAGCGATCAAATTCCAAATTTTTTGCACCCATCTAACCCACCAATAACAACAACAACAACAACAACTACTAAAGCTACAACAACAAAATTCTTTTCAATTATCATGAATTGGCTCAGCTTTTTGCAACAACACAATTCCTACAAAAGTACAACAACAACAACAACAAACAACATCAGATAACAGCATATTGCACGCTCGCACGCTTCTTCCTACCAAACCAAAAAACAAAACAGAAACCGAAAATTTACCATAACAATCCAAAACTTCTGTATGTACTGCTCCAAAATATCCAAACTTTTAATCATTTTACCATGGGCGCATTCACACATTACCCTTCACAAATTGCATCTAATCCTTAAAATCGAATAACGATAATTGCTTCACATACCAAAACAGAACTTGATTCATTTCTAAACATAGCTCCCAAATAACTCTCAACACATTTTTCCATGCGTTCAGTCTCACATACAAACAGAAACAATCAAAGCACACACGCTTCCTCACTGAGCGGAACACTTTTCTGCCCCGCTCTTGTGTTTTCTGTTTCGTCAGTTCGCTTGAGCTAAAAGAACGAGTGAGCGAGTGCTCAGGAAACAACTGTCTGCAAAAGAGCAGAACACTTAAAGTGTCAGAAAAAAGTGTTATTTGTTTTGTTTGGCGGTGGGCTCGTGTATGTGCAATTTTAATATTTGTACATACTGACTGAGAAACACACACACAAGCGCCACGCACACATTTAAAGAAAACACTTTGTACGCTTGCTCCCGGCAAATTGATCAGTAAAGACATGAGCAAATGAGAAGCAAACAAAAGCGCTCTATGGTTGAGCGAAAATAGCTATTGAGCAAAACAGAATTGAATGTGTCTTTTCGCTCTCTTCACTTGTTGTGTCTGTACCAAAACTGTTTTGTGCTGACACGCTAAAGGTGTTGACAGTTTTCTGCGAGCTCTGCTTTTGAGCGATTGCATTAAGAAGAGGTTGCAGTGGCTTACCGCACGATCTCGCCCAATATTGTCGCATCACTTCTAGCGCTCACTCTGACATTAGCCTTATCAATTTGACTCTTGTTAAAATGATCTTCCGAATGCTGCACTCACAAAAAAGTGGTTTCTAAAATTTTAGGAAACTGGTTTTTATTACGAAAAATTTTATTTCCAGGCAATTATTGCCTAAAAAATTCTATATTTAGCCGAGAATTGTAAATTTTAGCTAAACAATAATTTGGAATTTATGTGTTTAAAAATGGGTCAATTAGCTAAAAAAAAATACAAAATATTTTGAATGACAAACTGAACCAATTTTATATTGTTTTTAAATTATGTCGGTGAAGCAAGTGTCATGTAGAGGGTGATTTTTTAGCTATTATCTTTTTGGCAACACTGGGTTAAACAGCTCACGCACGTTTCGTGTTTTGTTTCACTGTCAAACATCTTCAGTTTGGTCTATAATTTAACCATAAATCGTCTTACAAACGAACAACGCTTGCCAATTATTGAATTTTATTATCAAAATGCGTGCTCTGTTAGGATCGCGCGCGTCTTCCATTTTATGGTCAGTTTAATCGACCCACTGAAGCTGCTATTCGGGCTATTGTGACTAAATTTCACACCAAATTTACATACCAACACGCTTACGTAGAGTGCGAACTGAAAAAAAAGTCACAGTTTGGGGCGGTTTATGGGCTGGTGGCATCATTGGACCGTACTTTTTCAAAGCTGATGCGAACCGTAACGTAACTGTGAATGGTGAGCGCTACCGTGAGATGATATCCAACTTTTTTTTTGCCCAATATGGAAGAGCTTGACTTGCATGACATGTGGTTTCAACAAGACGGTGCCACATGCCACAGAGCACGCGCCACAATGGAATTATTAAGAGGCGAGTTTGGTGAACATTTTATTTCACGTTCGGGACCGGTCAATTGGCCGCCTAGATCGTGCGATTTAACGCCTTTAGACTATTTTTTGTGGGGCTATGTTAAAACTCCTGTCTATACAGACAAGCCCGCTTCAATTGACGCATTGGAAGACAACATTAAAGCATTTATTCGTGAGATACCGGCCGAAATGTTGGAAAGAGTATGCAAAAATTGGACTTTTTTAAAACTTTCCTATAGCTCTTAAAAAATCACCCTTTACATATGAAAAGGCCACAACACAGATGTCACGTCAGTGGCTTAAGCCCTACAAATAATTGTTAAGCTTTAGTTTTTTTTTGTGTTAAAATTGGTTAGATTTTTGTTCATTGAAAGAAAGGTTAAAAATTCGTGCATAAATGTGTCGCTTAAACATTTTACAGTTTTGGGACATTTTAGGTTATTTATTTTTTCTGGGTTTAGGTGAGGCATTCCTTAAATGTAGGGGCAGCATTGCCCGTATGTTTTTTGTGTAATTATAAGACATCGGAATTTAAGTTTTTGTTGTTGATGGTCCAAAAAATTCGAAATTTTGTCATTGGGCTATTCAAAATATAAGTAGTTTATTAAGATGATCATATCCAAAATATGCTTTTTTTAGGAAAAAAGCAAATGCTAAAATACCGTATTTGTGCTTTGAATAGTACGCTCAGTGCATTTACAGCGCTTGCCTGTGTATAGAAACTTCTTGTGTTCAGTATTTCTTATCGTTCTAATCATAAGTACAGAGTTTGCAGTGGTATTTGTGAAGGGCACATTTTGACCTATATGGCACATTTGACATATTTACAACAAATTTTTATGCGATCAGAAGTTTTTTTGGACCACCCATTAAAAATATGTTTTTTACCTAAAATCCGATGCCATTAAATAACTAAATCAAAATGAATTTGATATGAAATGCCCTTGAAAAAAGGGAGGGCTGTGAGTCAAAATTACCAATACAATTACAATAATTTTTGCAATGAAAAACTACAATTACCATTAAAATTATTTCAATAATTGTATCTACAAATTTAATTATTAGTAATTAAATGTAATTGAAGTAATTATTAATAAAATTTTTCCTTACATGAAAGTAGTTCTAATGGTAATTAAATTTTTTATTACGAAATAATTGCCATAGTAATTAAATATTTAATCCGACTTTAACTCAATCTGTCGTTTTTTCTTGAATAAAAGACCCAAAAGTAGTAAAGTCACAATTCAAACAATATTACACGGGCCTGTTCCGAATTTCGACTCGATTTTCGTGTGAACTTTAGTATTTTGCAGTCAAATTTGAAAACGTTGTATAGAAGGTGACAAATATACCTGCGGCTACTAGATCAGGAATAACAAAACTCGGAATTGTGGCAGCAGCTGAAACCGATTGCTTAATCCCAAATGAATTAAAATCGAGAGAAAATTGCGGCGGGATCTAGTAGCCTCAAATTAACTTGACACTTACGTTTAAATTAATACAAATTGCATTCGAAATTCACATGTTTACACGAAAATCGAGTCGGAATTCGGAACAGGCCCCATAATTTTTTAATGTGGTGGAAATGTCACTTTAAGTCTCCTCCTTCTGCATGTCAATACCCTTTGTTCCGACTGCGCCCATGGTATGTTTGTTGTTTGTTATTTGTATGTATGTTTTTTAAAAATTGAATGCCTTCGCTAACATTGCCCCAACCATTTCTAATTCTGTCACCATATTGCTGTTTCACCCGCCCAGGCTCTTTCTCTCACTCACTCACTCACTGTCGCCATCTACCTCTCTCTCTATCTATCTATCTTTTTAATCACCCAACCAAACAATTACCAAAAACCAGAACTATGTACCTAAACTTTACAGATCCTCAGAACCCAAAGAATTACTATCCGATGAGCAGGTTGAGAATTTACTTTTAAATCACACGGTTGATGAGCACGGAGCGATCATTGTGGAGGAACTTAAATCGCCGACAACCACACAACAGCAGCATCATCATTCGCTAAGCGTGGCCGGAGCAGCCAGAGCCGCTTTGCTGTTTTAAAATTTACATATCACACCACAACCAACACCACTTCCTCCCATTACTCCCCGTACTCCACCCCACACCCAAGGAGAAGGACGACAAAGGCGGCAGCTGGAGTCTGAAGGGGAATCTCTTTCGTTGTGCTAACTATTTATGTTCTAATCCTTAAGCATGTGCAATAATGTTGAATTTTTTGTTTAGCAAACCAAACAAAGAGAGTTACATTTTATGCTGTTCACAAAAAGCAATTAACTAAAAACGCTAGTCAAGATATAAATTAATATTTAAAAACAAAACTCGTTTACTAGTTATTGAGTATGAGTGTGTCTAAAACATTCAGCGAAAAAAACACAAAAACAAAAACAGAAAAAAAAGCAACGGAAAAAATACAAAATAATTATAATTATACAAATTATGTATGTATGTTACATATATTGAAATACATAGATGTATACAAACAAAATTATATGACAAAAACCAAAACATTTGAAGTTTTATTCACTTAACCAGAAGAAGAAACCCAATTTTTATATTATTCTCTATACTTTCAGCCTGGGTCTAATTTTGAAACATTTTGCAATCACTTTTATGTGGGCTTATACTGCGTTGCGGACGTTACATTTGTACGCAAATTTGCTTCTTAAAATTGACACAGCTGGCGTCTACTTTGGTATATTTGAAATACTTTTGGTGCAAAATGCAGTTCTTTGGGAGTACTTTTAAACCTAATTTAAGATAATAGGTTATCTGTGTTTCAAAAAAAGTTATGCTTGTTTAAAGTTCCGTTGCGGACGTTACAAAAATGGAAGTCGACTTTGAGGCTTATGTGCATTTCCACATTTTTTAGCGAATTTTGCATAATAACCAAAAAAGTCAAAAAAAAAAAATTTAGTAGAATATATGACCGATTTCAACCCAGCTTTCAAAAGAATGATAAGTGGTCCCGTTATTAAGATATCTTAATTTTTGTGCTGTTGCGGACGTTTTTTTTTTCATCCGATTGACTTGAAACTGGGTTTGTAAGCTTAGTACGCGAAATAGTTCGACACGTGTTTTCCCGATTTGGAAAAATCCGCCCACGAGGAAAATTTCCGTAAAATTCTGCTTGCAAAAAAATTATTTTTCATCCGATTGGCTTGAAATTCAGTTTGTAATGATAAAACTCGAATTCATTTGGGTTTTCATTTTCCGATGTTGGAAATACCGACTTTTATCGATATTTATCAATTACACAAGTTTACAAATAATTAAACTTTTTTTCATCCTCTACAATTTGATGTCATTCCTTATGTAAAATCACGCACTAAATCCGAATATGGAGCTTAAAAATTTCTCAGTAGAACAGATTTCGAGATAATCCTAATTTACCGTTTTTCGGATTTTTGAAAAAGAACCTCTCACTTAATTTCAAATATCTCAAATATGAAGTAACCTATTAACAAGTATTGTACACCAAATTAAAGCTAATAAAATTATCTTTTAATCGTTCTTATATCATTTTATTGTCAAATTTGTGTTGTAGCTGCTAATTACAAAGATATCGAGAACTTCGATTCATTTTTATCGAAAATTTGAAAAAACTGTAAATTACACCTTTATTTTCACCAAGAAAAAATTTTTTTAAAATTTCTTTCTCCTTGGATGATGTAACCTAATGTATAACGATTTCAAAAAGTGTTCATACATCGAAATGTGTTGAAAATTGTAGAAATTATTAGCATTTATATAAAAAATGAGCAATTTCAGTTTTACCGTTCAAGTGGTATTAAAAATGTCTATGGTCTGTTTTGCTCCTCCGTTTGTGTGCACAGTTTTCCTCTCGCGTAAGAAACCAACAAAAGTCACTCATCATAGCCTCGTCCCAAAATCCTTGATAGCTGCGTTCCATACTCTTCATATCCTGATGAAATCGTTCACCATGCTCATCACTCTCATCGCCAAAGTTTTCAGGGAAGAAATCCAAATGGGAATCCAAAAAATGAAGTTTCAACGACATTTTTACTCCTGTTTGCAATACAATGTGCAGCGTTTGAGTGTAATGAAAATTTTAATATAATATACAAACTTTACCTATTTTTTCATAGTTTCTTATTAAATTAGCGACGACTTCTTTATAGTTAGGACTTGTGAAATTTCCAAGAAATAAAGTGACAACACAACGGAACGAGTTCCATGCGTCCTCCTCATCCTTGGACAACATTAAATTGAATTGTGAGTCCTTCAAAAGTTTTTTAATTTGCGGCCCACAAACACACCCTCTTTGATTTTTGCTTCGGATAGATAAGGGAACACACTCTTCTGATATGCAAATGCATTACCGTCTTTTTGTAGAGCCTTCACAAAATTTTTGAATAAACCCAGTTTTATATGAAGGGGAGGCAGTATAATTTGCTCCCTACTGACAATTGGCTCGAACTTTTCATTTTCTTGGCCAAATATGTAATTCGTTCTGACCGGCCATTCTTTTCGAACGTAGTGCTCGTGGCGTGCTCGACTGTCCCATTTGCACAAAAAACACATGTGTTTGGTATATCCTTGTTGCAATCCTGAAACTATTGCAACAACTTTGAGGTCTGCGCATATTTTCCAGTTATGTTCCTTGTAGTTTATAAAATCAAGCAATACGGCCATTGATTCATATGAGTCTTTTACATTAACGGCATGCGCTAGCGGTTTCGAAGGCTTGATGTTTCCCTGGTGCAACAATACAGCTTTTAGACTGAGATTGCAACCGTCGAAAAACAAACGCCACTCGACTGGATCATACGGCTCGTTTAACTCCTCAAATAAACCACACACATCATTGCAATAACAAATATTATTCTTTTTCGAGTAATACTTAGCATAGCGTACGTTATTTTGACATCATCCCTTAACAAAATTCGTTCTAGCAAACGTGAAGCTAAAATTTCCGATTTTTCTTTTGAAAGATCTAGAACTCTTATTAGATCGTTTAGTCCACTTTGGCAGAAAGGATTTCGCTCTTCAGCATGTGCTTAATAGTTTACTAGGTCATCGGCTGATTCAGATAAGACATGCTCTTCACTTACCTAGGAGTTGGACTAAAATCATAGTACAACAGATCAACTAGTGTCTGTGCTGCACTCTAAAAGCTTTTCAACAAATTCAAATACTGTGCACACAAACGGCGGAGCAAAACGGACCATAGAAATTTTTAATACCACTTGATCGGTAATACTGAAAATGCTCATTTTTTAGATAAATGCTAATAACTTCTACAATTCTTAACAGATTTCGATGTATGAACACTTTTTGAAATCGTTATACATTAGGTTACATCATCCAAAAGAGAAAGAAATTATTTGTAATTAGCAGCTACACCACAAATTTGACAATAAAATGATATAAAAACGATTAAAAGATAATTTTATTAGCTTTAATTTGGTGTACAATACTTGTTTATAGGTTACTTCATAGTTGAGATATTTGAAATTAAGTGAGCGGTCCTTTTTCAAAAATCCGAAAAACGGTAAATTGGGATTATCTCGAAATCTGTTCTACTGAGAAAGTTTTAAGCTCCATATTCGGATTTAGTGCGTGATTTTACATAAGAAATGACATCAAATTGTAGAGTATGAAAAATCGTGTTAACCTGTGTTATTAATATTATTTAAACACACTTTTTGTTACTTTGAGGTAATGTTTTTCGGATTCTCGACAACCTAGAGCAATTTAGAGCCCAGATTCAGACTCAGCAGGCAATAATCCATTAAAAACACCTATTTCCACCTCATAGTAATAAAAAAAATTGGAGTGTTTTCTTGTCGTTGCGGACGTTACACATTTTGGCATTAACTTTTTTCAAAAATATGTGTAATAAAGGTATACTTTTTTTCATCAGTTTAAAGGGCATAAAAAACTCTGTTTATAAAGCAAGTTTGGATAACCGAATTATTAAAATTCATTCTGCTAAATTAAAAAAACCCAATTTTCCGTTGCGGACGTTACGCACAGCAAACCGATTTTTAGTTTAAATTTTTAATATATATTAGATATCCTACAAATATAATGAGAGCCTTAAATTAAAGGAAATAAAACAAACTTTAAGTTTTGCTAAGCGGAAAATTCTATAACGACTGTTTTTACCATTTTTGTGACCAATAAAAACACCCTTTTTTTTCAAGAATTAATAGAAGCAAGAGGAAGGTGTAGGTATGCCTCTGCCAAGAGCAGACAAACCACCGTAGAACAATATTGCTTACATATTTTGAAGCTTGAATGTGTACCCTATTATTCCATTAACAAACATTTGGATTTTGGACAACTTTAAACTTCAACCCTTGGTTTAAAAATTTTCGGCTTAGCCCATATTCGTATAGGTGAAGAGCAACAAATTGTACACAATTGTTTGATTAACAGTTTTACAGCTGGCACATACGGTAGAGAATCACAGGACAAACTAGTAAACAGTAACGGAAGAGAGTTTTTGAAATTCTGCGAGGATAACAGCCTACTCATTTTAAATGGAAGAACCAATGGCGACAGAGAAGGAGCATTTACATACATAAGCAATATGGGTCAGTCCCAAAAAACAGTTTAAAAATTAATTTCCATTAAGGAAAATTTGGTAGATTTTGTGACACCCTTTTCTCTCTACCCAGGAAGGAACCATACTGTAGGCCACAGTATAATTTTTGTTCTACCCGTGGAAACGTTAGGCAGTGAAATAGACCAGGGAGAACATTTTACATTTACGGGAAACATTTTAATAGTTTAACAATTTTGTTTGCCAGCCGGCCTAACTAACTAGAAATAAAGCTAACCGCATTGCTTCCGGCTTCTTAGTATTTATGGAACAAGGATTTCCAAAACAGACGAACTGGCAGCATGGAGTCTCTTTTCAAACAGCTGGGATGCGTTAATCTGTAAATAAACAATCAGCAGGAGGGGCGGAAAATAAACACCTTTGGGCTTAGCTTACAGAAAACGGGCACGTCGCAGCCGTTCCAGATAACCATCCGTGGCCACGGCTGACAGAAAGATTTTACGCACCACCTGCGGTACTTGCGGCTGCAGCTGTCGCGCCAACTTCAAATGTGAATTGGCCACACTGGCCACCTCAAAGATGCACTCCTCCACACCCTTGTCCTCGTTGGCGCTACGCAGAATGCGCTCCTGACTGACACCGTGGCGTACCAGCACCTCCAGGGGCACACATACCGCCTGCTGGCGTCCAGCCAGTGGTATGGCCCTCAGCAAAGTGGCAATACCCTGGGCTTTGCCCACATGTGAGGCAGCATGATCCACCTGAAGGTCACGCACGCCTCCCACTTCCACCAGCAAATGCAGCAGCGAGGAGAATGTCTGATCGGCATAGTCCTCCAGTTCACGTAACGATTCAAAGGCCTGATTGGCTGGACGTTCACGTGCAGTGACCAGACGACGTAAATATATTTTGTTGAGCTTGCGGGTGCCCACTGCATGGCTAAGCTCACGCAGAACAGGCTGATCCTTGACATACGAATGATTGGAGTTCGACTCAAAGCATTTGTCTATGGAATCATACCAGAACTTAAGACGCAATTTGGCTATTTGTGGTTCCGTGAGCTAGATAAAAGGGCGGACAGTTTAATTGAGTTGGGTTAAGGTAAGGAATCACACTCACATGGCCGCCCACAGAGCGGGACACCTCCACATTGAAGGCGCGCAGGGCAAAGGCAGCACGACGCAACTCCTGGGGCAACAGCAAAGTGCAAAGATAGTTTTCATAATCATATTTTCTGTAAATATACAAAATGCTAAATGAATGTGGAATAGGTAGGAGGAGGTAATCTCTCAGTGCTTACGCGACCAGGTTCATGCAATATTTGGCACCAAATGTGTCTACTTTGCTGTTGTTGGCGGAGCTCGATTTGGCCTGCTCTGGTCCAGCAACGGCACCACTTGATATATGCCTGATTAGACATAGATTGGAGGGGATTAACAATTGGTTATGTTGTAACAGGCGCCGCATTTGCATTTGTTTATTTTCGTGATGGGCAAAAACAGCTGATACTAACAGCTGTTGTTAAGCGGTAATGTTATTGATCATGTTAAGGCTATTAGAGATGTGCTAGTGACTAGTCACGAATTGAGTCAATACAATTTCCGTTCTTGAAAAAGTCGAAAACCCTTTTAAAATCCTTCATCAAGCAAAGACAACTGTTTCAAGTTTCCACATTTCCTCTGAAAATTTTATATTATAATTCTAATATTTCAGTTAAGAATAACGTTAAGTCGAGAGAATTTTGATTAAGATGATTGCGTCAAAAACCTTAAACTAAAATCAAGCTAGTTTACAAAGTTATAAAAAAAATAGTCATCTCCACCAAATGGGTTCAGCTTTAAAAATTTTGGGTCGACAGCATTCCACTCTGGAGTTTGTGAATGCTGCGTCATAAGCGGCAACTGTGTGGCGAGATCTCCAAAGCTGATATTGGCAGTGATGTTTGGTTTGTGCTGCGGCGTCACTTAATGGATGACGTCGCTGCTATCCTCATCCACTGTTTGGGCAGGTGCTGCAACTTATTGTCGGTTGTATACGGCCAATGCGACGATTGGGTCTTAGGCCACCTCCTCCGTTGCCACCACCACCACCTCCGCCGCCGCCACCACCGCCTCCTCCACCGCTGCCCCAGCCATTGCTGCGACGTGAGTCGCCACTGTTATTGCCATTGCCATTAAACGGAGCCACCAACGTCTGGAAACTAATTTAACATAAAGTAGTACAACCCATACTTTTTAACTGATAACAATTTGACTTACAATTGTATTATTAAATACCAAAGTCCCACAAAGATCTCCACTATGCGTTGCCAGTCCCAAGGACGCTTTTCCCAAACGCGGCCATCTGCAAAAACAAATCAAAATCAATTATATAGCAAACACATAAGACAAAGACTACTCACTACGGTCAATGTAGACCATGATGCCGACTACCGAGCATTCAGTGTGAAAATTTCTATTATTTTAACTTAATTTATGACAAAATTGTGCTTAAAGTTTGAGGAAACAACAAAAGTGACGTGGTCGTGCACAAGTGTTAGAGATGACACATTATGTGTGACCATGAAGTCATTGTGACTGCGACTTGAAAGCAAACGGTAAAGAGCATTTAAGCTAATTTTTTGTTTTTAAGGTAATCCATTATTTTTAAATTTAAAACTGGCTAAAAATCATCCCCATTCCGAAAGGTAACAATAACTGCAGACCAATTTCAATACTAACGTTTTCATCCAAAATTTTTGAATAATTAATCAAATAAGTAAGTTTTTCACAAATAATTTATTGCCTAATAATAGCCAGAAAAAATTGAAGCTAGACCAAGGCAATAGTTAGTAATATGGAGGATATCAGAAGGCATTACATTTTTAAGCGGAGCGGAGCACAGCCTATCCGCTTTTGAGATCAAACACACTGAGTGCACACCAAAAGCTTAGTAACGTGGAGCTGAGCGTGGCTTATCCGCTGAGATTGTTGGTTTATTTCTGCTTTTTCGCAGTCAAATTATTATTATTTTTAGTTGCAAATAAGAGCTTAGAAAAACTTCAAATACAGAGAAAACACAAGGTAAGACTTTCCTTTCAACAGCCACCAGCTAATATGAATTTTTCAATAATTCAATAAAATACAACTATTTTATTATATAAGTAAGACAGAGTAGTAGACAGACAGAAGAACGAAAACAGGCGCTGTAAATAAAATGGACAAGACAGACAAAATACACCCATATTGATATTGTGTATAGAAAACCGTGTTTAAATAAGAACGCGCGTGTGATTTGTGTATAGATAAAAGCCCGAATACAGCAGAAAAACCGTCGCTTAGAAAGTGTTTCATATAGATACTTCAAATCCAATAATGATATGTTAATTTTTTTATTTATGCAGGCATGCTCCCATTTTCCAGTTCCAGTTTCCCATTTTTAGATAAAATTTTGCGATTTAGAGCCCAAATTTGTTCCAAGAACCGATTCGCAAATTTGTGTAATCACTTCCCTACACCTTGTGCTATACCTGACCAATGCCTTCAAAAGTAAACAGTCGCAGTGAAATCACTATTTAAGCGATCATCTCTAGCGGCCGTCTTAACTATTGTTATCGATAACATTCTACTTTTCAGTAGTTTTTGCATAATCCAACACTGCTTACTCCCTCTGTTCCCCTTTGGTCGGTTATTGAGTGTTTTGGTAGATTTAGAGTTTAATCGAGCGCAAAATAATAATAATAATCAAGTGAGTGGAAGTGCTGCCTCTGCCTGCTGCTGATCGGGTTTGTTTATATTGTAAATGCGCGCGGTCTGCAGTCCGAAACGTAAGAGAACGAAACAGCAGCAGCAGCAGGTGGATGCGGAGATGGCTTTGGTTGTCTCTTAACAACAACAACAACAACAAATCGGTTAACTTCAGCCAGGTGAGAAAGTTGGCCATGAATTGCGGCCGCTTTCGCATACAACGCAACAATACTAACGGCATTTATTTCTAATCAAGCTAACAAACTACTAATATCCTTTCCCCGCGTCCAAATCGTATTTGGAGAACTGCCTATTTATAGAAATGGCAGCCCACACTCTATGATGGATCATTAGATTTTATGGCTCCACATTATGAAAAAACTTCCGTCTTGAAAAAGGGCGAAATGGGATTTACGTTCAACATTTGTAGGCCTGCCTGTTAGAACAGTGTGTGCGTGTGTGTGTGTGTGTGACTGCGTGCTAGTGTGAAACAGGTTAGCAAGCAAAAAACAAAAAAATAAATAAATCAGAAATTCTTTTTGCAATTTGCTTTTGTCAACAATTGACGCTCCAACTTGACCTTTGGCTGTCCAAATGCTTTATAGTTAACCCGTTCCCGGTCTCATTCGTCTTATGCCCACCCACCCTGACTGCCCACCAGCCGGTGTGGGTACAGTGTAACGGATTTTTGAAAATCTGTTTTGAATTTCATAGAAACAAGAAGGTTCATTAAGTCAGTGACTTTTTGTATAAAAGATCAATTAATTTTCCAATATATTAATATATCCAAAGGCCTTCGAAGTGGGTTAGATCTATTAGAGTATTTTTTCAAATTGGACATAACTTGAGTAAATGATTATGAAATTCAAGAACAACAAATACTTAAAGAGAACGAATAAACCTAGAAACTAGTAATAAGTTTGCAATTAAAGTCAATAGTTTAGGCTATAAAGTAAAAAGTAAAAAAATAAAAAGATACAAATTTTTTTTTACCTGGACAATAAAAAGTTTTAAATAGTTTTACTAACTAGTAAATATTAGAAACAAGAATATACAAGCGAGACACAAAACAAAATAGCGATTCCTCTATGTTCGCCATGCTCCAGAATTTCCAGCGATCTAATATAATATTTAAAGCTTGTTCAGCTAATTTTCTAAATTTTTCGACAAAGATTTCCAAAATCTGATTTTACTTATTACTTTCATCATAAGATAAGATATCAGCATTAGGCACATGACTAAATTTTAGAACTGAATTTCAGAGCTCGCAAATAACTTCTGGTCGTTTATCCTTTTGCGGTCTGCGCACTAACATAATCAAAACAAAACATGCACGCTTGCTCTCTCTCTCTCTCTCTCTCTGAGCACAACACTTCGTTTAGCTTTGCTTGGTTTTCAGTTGACTGTTATCAGTTGAGCGATTCTTGTTGTGCTCATTCAATAAGTACTTATTCCCCAGCGATAGCCCCGGGAGCACGAACATATTTGACGAATGATTGCCGAAGTCACACTTCATAGTGTGTTAGAGAGAGACACAGTCACGTTTAAGCGCTCTCTGCTTGGGGAACCCTGACCTAAGGCTCGCACGAGCCGAAAATCTGTCGTATTTTTAAGCAAACGCGAGCCGAAGTTATGGTTGTGTGAATCGGTGAGCACTGATTAGCAAGTAAAATTCGTGTTGTCTGGAGAGAGCTCTCTTGTTTACTAACACAAGCTCACTTTTTTTTTCCTCTCCATTTGGCCGCCTCTGTTATAGAGAGCAATTCGACTGAGCGCAAAAAAATTATAGTCTCAGGGTAAACGCTCTTTTTGTTTTTGTTTGTGTTTGGCATCTGCGACTCTGCACCAAAACTGGACCAAAACTGGTGTTTTTTTTCCTGTTGGTGCACTGGCACTTTTTTATTAAAATCGGCTCTTTTTGCTAATAGTTGGCTTAAGCGAAAAAAGCTGGAACATTATTCAGCACCTAATGTAGATTTGAACATTTTTCGCAGTCAACACTGAAATCTATTAAAAACACAGCATGTAACTCTGTGAATAATCGAAGCCTATAATGGTACTGCTAATACTATATATTTCAGGCATGATTTAAATCTGCAACTAAGTAAAACAGAGTTTACACACCACCACAACATATGCCTTATAAGTTGATTATACATTTAGGTTTCTCACAAAAAAGTGCTTGATAAAATAAAGTGCGATTACTGTTGCGATTTTTATACCCTTGGAGAGGGTATATTGAAATTGTCCGGATGTTTGTAACGCATAGAAGGAAGCATCTCCGACCACATAAAGTATATATATTCTTGAACAGCATGACGAGCTGAGTTGATATAGCCATGTCCGTCTGTCCGTCTGTCCGTCCGTCCGTCTGTCCGTCTGTTTCTATGCTATCTCCTCCGTCAGTTTCAAAGCTATCTTAACCAAACTTTGCACGAAGTCTTTTGGTACAAATACGCTGCACATTTGTCGGAACCGGCCGGATCGGATGACTATAGCATATAGCTGCCATAGGAACGATCGGTTAAAAAACTAGTTTTTGTGAGAAAAACTTTTTTGTTCTCAATGTAATCGCTTCCAACGCTCGTATTTATAAGTTTTAATTTAATTGATTTCACATAATTTCACCAAAACTTGTCGAAATCGGATCACTATATAGTAAGTCTTAGTGAGAAAAACTTTTTTGTTTTCAATGTTATCGCTCCCAACGCTCGTATTTAAAGGTTTTCAATGATTTTACATAATTTCAACAAAATTTGTAGAATTCGGACCAGTATATAGTATAGCTACCATACAAACTGTCAGGCATATATTAAGCTCCAAGGGTATATAAACTTCGGTCGAGCCGAAGTTAGCTGGCCTCTATTTTTTTTTATTTGATTCACCATTCCAAACTACACTAAAAACGAGAAAAACTCGTCTTGCCGAAGTTTATATACCCTGAAAATGTTTTAATACATCAGAGATTAAAAATAAATTTTCAAATAAAACCCATTTCGACCGATAGTTTCTATGGCAGCTATAAGATATAGTCATCGATTTTGACCAAATCTTCCAAATCTGTGTAAAAGCATAAAAACTAATAATTGCGAAGCGGAAGGCGTTTACATTAAAACAAAAAGTTTTTCTCAAAAGACCTTTAAGTTATAGCTATAAGTATAGTACGACGGCGGTCCGACAATTAGCAGTGTGCAGTAAAAGAAGACTCGTGCAAAGTTTCAGCCGATAGCTTTAAAACTGAGAGACTAGTTTGCGTAGAAACAGACAGACAGACGGACAGACAGACGGAAAACGGAAGACAGACGGACGGACAAAGCTCAACGACTCAGCTCGGCCGATCAAGAACAAAGTTTAAGGGTGGAAAGAATATGGGTTAAACGGGAAAATACCTTGCAAGGGTATAAAAATGTTCAGTAGAAATGGGTCTTTTTGGCTTTGGTATCTTCAAGAAACTGTAAGGTTTTTTTTAACTTGGTGGCTTTTTTGGCGTACCTAAAACTAAAGCTAGGGAAAAGCTTGACTAAAGGCTTTTTTAAAAATAATTCTAACATGAAAATGTTTTTTTCTTGTTTTTCGTGATCTGTTGGACCAAAGAATTTTATATTTGAATTCTGTTTAGTTTTGAAAGGGTCTAGTCCGATAAGGGAAGGGGTGCGGCCTAAAGTCTGGGATTTTGAAATTTCGTTTATAATTGGATACATAACTTAAAAGCAAACTGATCTGGCCCAATGTTGGGTTATTTTGGTGCCATGTACTTGAGATATCGTCAAAAATCCTTTTTTTCGGAAACCAGAGTAGCTAGAGACATGAAATAAATTGCCAGTGATAGAGAATTGATCAAAGTTTTCGAAAATTGGAAAATAGGTGACATACACTGAAAACATTTTTTGCTATTATTAAAAGAAAACTTGAATTTGATGGTTTTGGCAGATCGCGTTGGACCGCCACCTTTAAACTTTTCCTGGAATTTCACCCAACCATAAAGCCAATTGTCAAAAAGATTAAAAAAAATTGAGGATACGCTTCCTAATGAAAAATTCAAAAATAAATATTCGCTTATTTTATTTACTCGTCGTCTTCACTATTTTCGTTTATGACAACACGCGCTTCTTCCGACTCAAAAATTCTTGATAAAATTGATGGTGGACGGATAATGCGGAATAAGTATCTTGCACGAGCCAAGTAATAAATCACACTTGCAGCATGAGAACAACAGTCAACAGTCCTCTTTCCGTTGTGACAACTACAGCAATAACGTTGTACGCCACCTATGCTATTATTGTTTGGAATAAAATCGACGTAGACACAGCAGGACTTGCTGTTAATATGCCTCAAACGAACCTCGAATTTTATTACTGAGGGACTCATTATAACGAATGAAGCATCAATCATTCTGTCCTCATTCAGGATTTCTGCTAGGTATGAGTCTGCTAGCGAAAGTTGGTAAGATCCAGAATATAATACCTTTAGCTCGTCTTCCGTGAGTCTTGGAAATTCCAAAAGCGTTGATGTATTCAATGGACTCAATAAACTTCTTCCTCGGTTGTAACGCTCTTGCTTAACCTCTTCAGACAAAGTACTCAGAGCCATCATACGATTTTTAAAATGAGAAAGTATTCTGCTTTCTATTTCGTTATCTGAGTTCAACATCTTTCCAAACTTGTTGTTAAGATACCCAGCAATTCTGCATAGATCACCAACTTTGTTGAGATACTTGTTGTCCAGATTGTGATGTAAAAGTTTATAATTTTGAGCAATTGTTCCACCTTATTTTGGTGATTTTTCGAGACTCATTTGCTTCTTCGGTGTACAGTTGAGCTATTTTCCCTTTAAATGCTGGCATCAAAACTCTTAGGCCTTTTCTTTCTATTTCACGAACGACATCGACGAAAACCCCTATCCACAACGAATATGTCATTAGGTCGCAAAAGCCTCATTAAATTAGTGTTGGCAAGAATTTTTTTCATAATCCAACATATAAATAAATTGTCATTTTATGTCTCAAATAGCAAATATTTAAGAGATGTAAATTCGGCCCTTTTTTATTAAATTAATTTGAAAAAAATATTTTTGTTAAGTTACATCAAAAGTCAAGACGCTTTGGAATTCCGAAACGAACTAATTATTATTAAACGATTTTGAATAAGATATCCACATGACGCAAACTATATTGATAATGTATGAAAGTTTTAATCAGAGAATATCAGACATCCTCCCATTTTCACTTTCGCAAAAGCTTTGCGATTTGAAACCGGGTTTTCGAACAAATTTGGCCTTCAAATCGCAAAAGTTTTGCGATAGTGAAACTGGGAGCATGGCTGTATATAAATTTTTTAACTTTTTATTAGGAAGCGTGTCTTCGATTTTTTTCAAACTTTTTAACAATTTTAAAGGTTGCGGTCCAACGCGAGCTGCCAGAACCATCACATTCAAGTTTTCTTTTAATTATATCAAAAAATGTTTTCAGTGTATGTCACCTATTTTCCAACTTTCTTTGATCAATTCTCTATCAGTGGCAATTTATTTCATGTCTCTAGCTACTCTGGTTTCCGAGATATTTCTATTTAAAAAAAAGCTTATAAAAAAAGGATTTTAGACGATATCTCAAGGACATGGAACCAAAATGACCCAACATTGGGCCAGATCAGTTTGTTTTGAAGTTATCTATCCAATTATAAACGAAATTTCAAAAATTCCAGACTTTAGGCCGCACCCCTTCCCTTATCGGGCTAGACCCTTTGTCTCAAAATTTTCCCATTAACTAAGGGCATAGTTGTTGATATTTTTTTGAATGAATCATAGTTGTTAGAACACTGTGCGGTTACGAGTTGTTTTCTAAGCGATAGAGAGACCCCGACACAGTTCGTTGCACGCCTGTTTGGGTAATCAATTTGGTGTTGTTGTAGTCCGAATTTGGTTGGTTTGTCTGGCAAACATCAAACCAAATTCGTTTGTTCCTAGACTCTTTCATTTATTTTTTTTTTCTGTTTTGCCATTCAGTAGTCGGCAAACATCGCTAGCGAACGCATTTCCCTGTGCTCTACTGCGGGCTGACATCATTTGTTTTGTTTATGTGCGAGTGCGTGCGTGTGTGTGTTGGTCTGAATTTTGTTTATCAAAGCCTTCGACTCTCTTTCTCTCCATCTCTCTGCGTGGGTTTAGTTATGTCTTGGCTAAAACACCGGCGCGCAAGCCCAGTTAGGCGTTTAAAACAGGTGACGAGTGACGACGCGTAACGAGCTACGTACACATTTCCAAGGATCATCATAGAACCATCGTTTTGCTCTTCCTCTTCTACTTCTTCAGTCATGTATTCGCCGGGTAAATAAATTTTCTAAACAATTCGCACAGCGAATCATCATTTCCACTCGCACTCAAATGCAAATTTGTATTTTTAGACTTGTTTTTGACTTTTGGTTTTTGTGTCTTTTTTTGTTGTCAAGATCACATTTTATTATGAAGTCATCATTTGTAGTACTTTTTCTCTTTCACTCAGTGTCTGTGAGCCGGAAACTGATCATCAAGAGCCACCCCTTTCCATCATCATCCATTGAAACTCACCCATTATATAATTAAGAGCAGCACATTCAAGTGACCTCACTTGCTGGCGATTCGCTTTTTAATTCGCCCATTACGAAACCGCATTATCAATAATAAGTATGAAACTTATCAGTAAATTTTGTATTAACTTTTGGCTAAATGTTTACGCTCATTTGATTAAAATAGACACCTTAGCAGTAGCAAACAGCCACGTGCATTTTGCCGGTATGGTGGCTAAGGGTATCCAAAGGCAAAGCTACTTGGCTTGTAGCTAGTTAGGGTGATACTTATAATAGAAAATTAGGATGAATTCACTTTCTAAATTGTTTTCAAACCAAAACTAGATTTTGAATTAAATCCCGAACACAAATTCATTAACTTAAATATTAATTATGTATCGGTTTTAGCAACCAGTTTTGATTTTAATCAATGTAATTGCTTAGGTTGATTATAATTCAATAACTGTCGATATAAAAGGAACATGCAAATCGACATGGGACGACCTTGAAACAGTAATGCACAGAAAAACCAACGCTACTCGTGTAATGTTCAAGAATCTTTGTTGATTTGTGCTGATTATAATCAACCGTTGACCTTGACCTAGGCTAAGCATTGAATTTGATTAAATATTGAAGTCAATCCCATACCGATCCTAACCTCAAACAATTACTGGTTCCGGCAAATTTCTCTTCCGACTTAAAATGAAAATTTATAAAATAAAAAGATTTCCCTTCCCGTACCCACAGAACTATCGAGGTAATCCTGTCACGCTTCTACATCTGTCTTATTTAAGAACTAAAGATTAGTACTCACCTCAACCAAACTAAATATCCAACAGAATCCCAATCTTCAAAAATTATGGTCACATTTCAGAAAGTTTTAACTATAGAACTCCGGTTTACTTTTAAGGTCTTCATCTTCGGAAAGCGATATTGACAAGGGTGAATTTGGAACTTTGATCAAATAAATGCACTTTATAAAAATTTCAATATGTTCATTTCATATTTCAATATTCTCTGAATATTATGTTTAATCCGATCGAATCGAAAAGAAAAAGAAAACGGTGTTTTTTGTAACAATAATTCTCGAAATTTTTCTGATTTTGATACATTCAATGAGATTGATAAAATTATTGTTTTTTGAAACTTTACAATAGGTTTCATATGTACATACAGTGGATTTTTCAGAAAAAAATGCATAATGGAAAACAAATAGTTTTTTTTGTAACAGTTCTTCGACAATTATCCGAATTTTCAAAAATTTTAAAATCTAATTTGGGGTTAGATTTTCAAAATGAAATACTTTTGCAAGGAATTATAATTTTGTTAAGAAGTTAGCAAAGCACAGAAATATTTATTTCTGACCCTATAAAGTACCCTGCAGGGAAAGTGTCTGGTTTACAACCTGAAATGGATCGGTCTCTAAAAACTTGCAACTGGTTGCACTTCCTATCCAAAGCCATGTATTGAAGTCGTCCATTTTGCACAGGCATGTCATAGGAATGTGACAATTGTCCCCGGCAGCAGCCATTTGCAACCAGTTTAATGACAGTTGGCATAGATGGGAGAGAGTTTTCCCTGCTGCAGCCATTTTTAACCATTTAAATACCAGTTGACCCTTATAAGCACCTTATGACAGTCCGTTTATGTCGCTCCGCAGTATCGGTCAACTCCCTTAATACCGATTTGTTTGCAACCAGTTAAATTACAATTTTATAACAATAATTACCTTTAACGTGCATTTCTTCGGAAGCTAATGATTGTTGTTGCTCAACTCACCCGACCTTAGACATTTTGCTACCAGTTTAATTCTAGTTGTATTTCAACTAGGTCTAGGACTGTTTTTTATACCCTTGGAGAGGGTATATTAAAATTGTCCGGATGTTTGTAACGCAGAGAAGGAAGCATCTCCGACCACATAAAGTATATATATTCTTGATCAGCATGACGAGCTGAGTTGATATAGCCATGTCCGTCTGTCCGTCTGTCCGTCCGTCTGTCCGTCCGTCTGTTTCTATGCTATCTCCTCCGTCAGTTTTAAAGCTATCGTAACCAAACTTTGCACGAAGTCTTTTGGTACAAATACGCTGCACATTTGTCGGAACCGGCCGGATCGGATGACTATAGCATATAGCTGCCATAGGAACGATCGGTTGAAAAACTAGTTTTTGTGAGAGAAACTTTTTTGTTTTCAATGTTATCGCTCCCAACGCTCGTATTTATAAGTTTTTAATGATTTCACATTATTTCACCAAGCCTTGTCAAAATCGGACAACTATATAGTATAGCTGCCATACAAACTGTCAGGCATATATCAAGCTCCAAGGGTATATAAACTTCGGTCGAGCCGAAGTTAGCTTCCCTCTATTTAAATTGAAATCTGACCGGTCTGCAGTAGCGTGTTGAAGATGGCCGGGGATTTTTTCTTGTTACTAGTTGACAATTTCTCTGCAGGATATATATATATTCTTAATCAGGGCGACGAGCTGAGTCGATTGAGCTTTGTTCGTCCGTATGTTTTTCTGTCTGTCCGTTTCTTTGTTTCTACGTAAACTAGTCTCTCAGTTTTAAGCATTATGTTCTATAGCTGCCATAGGAACCATCAGTCGAAAAATGGGTCTTTATGAGAAAAAGTATTTCGTTTTCAATGCTAGTTCCCCCAAAAGTGGGCCAATACTAATACTACATTCATTCCAACACTTTCGCATACTATATCTTATAGCTGCAATAGGAACCAAAAGGTGTTTTTGCATTCTTATACTATGAAATTTTAGAACACTTGCAAGGGTATAAAATCTTCGACACAGACAAAGTAAGCTTGGCTCTCTAGTTTGGACCTTAATTTCATGAAATGGGTCCGAAAGAGCGTGTAAAAACATCATTTCATCAATTCGACTTACACACGAAAGTTGACTATGAATTCGCTGTGAATTCATGAAATGCCGCGGCACAGACAAATTAACGTTGCGTTGGTGTTGCCAGATCGTTTGTTTTCTCATATGTGCGCTGGGTATTTTGTGAATTTTCAAACGTTGCACAAAGAGGAACCAATTTGATTTTGAAATTGAAGAAATCGTGAATTTTTTTTATAGGATAATGATTAGGGAAATCATGCAATATAGGGACTCACATTAAAAATACTTTTTAAATAAAAATAAAACACAAAAAATAGAATTCGATGGTGAAATCTTTATTGTGGGCTGACAAACTACTTAATAAAATTTTCTGTCATGGTAACGATCGCCTTTGACGGTTATGTTCTGTCCGGTCTCATTTTTAAAGAAATACGCACCGATGATTACAGCAACTGCACTAAGCAGTGCATTTATGTGGATGTAACGGTAGTTCGAGAGTCTCATCGGGTTGGTTATCAGCCCAAAAAGTAGCATAAAGGTGCTTCGTCCTTAAACAAAATTTTGCGCGAAAACAGCAGAGTTCGTTGGAGACGTTGTTGCATTGCATGTCTTTCTATAATGATTTGTCAAAAATAAGATAAGATGACAGATTGACATCTTGAAGAAGAATTAAAAACAAAATTCTCTTAATGAATTACCCTTTATTACCTCTTTACTTGGCTTTACATTCCCAAACGGTCAAGTCAAGCTTCCCTCAATCTCTTGGCGGGTGTGCTTATGAATTTTCGTACAAGAGAAAGGGATCTTCAGATTAACGCCGAGTCCGAACGGCAAAGTTATAGAGAAGTTTTTTCATGGCTAGTTACTTCACAGCTGGCACCAATAGCTGATAAGTGTGACCGAATGTGTACCTGTACAAAAAAGTTTGAAAGGATTTTTATTTTCAAATTTGATGCTTTGTTGTGATACATTTTTTACAAATTTATATTTCAAAGTATTGTCCCTCGCTAGACACTATTTTTAGCCAACTCTCTCCGGTCGTTTTGCTTCAATGCTCGGCTCAAATGCATCAATTGATTTCGCTCGAAATGCCTTGTGATGGTATCACCCGATTGTAGCAGCGTTAAGTACACCGCGCACACTTGATGTCACCAAAACATGACCTTGAAGCATGTTTCCCGTAAGCTTTTTGCAGCATTCTATGGGTTTCAGCTGCGAAAACAGAAAAGAGAACTTTTTCGCTTATTGTGCAAAAAATTTGATATAATCGGAGCACACAAAAACTATGTTAAAATATAACTGTAAGGTCCGAATCCATACCTTACTTCTTATGCGCAAACCACAAACAGATCCCAGCCCTAGAGACTTCTTTAAATGGCACCCGAGCAGAGACCTGAGGCCAAAAGAAAATATTAGAGATTTTCATCCATCAATATAACAAATAACAAGCAAATCGAGAGAAGGAAGCTAAATTAGAAAAGAGAAATATTTTTTCGATCACGTGTCCTATTCTGTGTTACAGAGTTGTGAGTACAGAAAGAAACCGAATCAGAATAATCATAGCATAGACAAAGAAATATCGTTATAATAAGCCTTGCACGAAGAAACATTGTTAGAATAAGCATAGCAACGTCACAATGAAACAACGTTATAATAAGCAAAGTAATACATGATACAGTTAGGACCCATATACGATTTACGATGGACTCGAACCTCCGCTTGCATCCCTGTCAAGAAAAATGTAAAAACTAAAAGAAATCTTAACCTTAGGAAGTCTAAGGGCTTAAAAATTTCACATCTCTAGCTCTCTTGCCATTTGTGAGATCTGTATGCACATACGGACACACAGAAATATATACCTATATTTATTTTTTAATAAGACTAGAGTTGCTTACGTCTAGACATAAAATGTAATGGAAATTTAGAATTCCAAATAATATAGAAAAAAAGATCTTCTTGCTTTTCCAGCTACACAAGTAAGCTTTGAATGTTTATCCTTCAGGGTATAGTTTGTTATGATTAATTTAAATTTATTTGTAGCAAATTTTCTTTTGAACAAAGTTGAGTGTACCCTTTGTCTACATAAATACCAAGGAACCATGACCGAACCTTATACCGCAAGAATCTAAAATTTAAACAAAACCTTTCAGCAAACTTGCACCGAACCTTACACCACAAGAATTTAAAGTTTAAACAAAATCTTTCCGCGAGGAAGTACCGAATCTTACACCATATGAATTTTGAAGTTTAAACAAAACATTTCAGCGAAGTAGCACCGAACCTTATACCACAAGAATCTAAAGATTAAACAAAACCTTTCGGCACGTACCAGAACTGTTAAACAAATCAACTGAAAATTTTAACTTTATTCTAATGATTTGTTCAATACATTTAAATTTTAACTAAAATACTTTACTCTACTCGAGCCAAATCAATTTTTTAAGTGAACGTTAGAGTATTATCTTATGAGTTTAAGAACTTTTTGTATTAAGCTTAGTATACACCTCAACAAAGGAACTGGCAAAACAAAAACTTCCATATGAAAATAACTCACAAAACTTTTGTTTGATAAGTTAATTTTATAAAGATTTTTTTGTTTGGTCATAACCAAAAATCGCATTACATTATCTCATTTAATCATTTCAATAAACTTAATTAAGCTTTTATCATTCGACTAACACCCTTATCAGCACTCATCCGTCTCATTCCATTGCGCCCCCCCACATCTACCATAATTCCACTAATCTCTTTATGACCTTGAATTCTTTTACAGTGCGCACCCACGATTACGATTATCCCGAATCGGAGATGGATGAACGGGAAAGTCTTTACTTTGATACCATCTCGCTGGCCGATTCGGAGGCTGCAGCGGTGGCAGCAGCCCACCGCAAATCTCTATCACAATCCCGTAATACCATTTACCATTCGGCCGTTGATTTGGCTGGCGATGAGACACGGAACAGTTTACGTTTGGCCAGCGGTATAGCCGCCTGGCAGCCTGGCTATCGACAGTCCACAGCATTGGAGCATTTAAATGGAGGAGGTGGTGTAGATCAAACAGATGCAGTCATTGCGGCACAAATGCTGGCCTTACACAATGGACGCACACATTTACCCACTGGCATTGGTGTGCCGGCAGGAGGAGGAGGAGGAGGAGCACCAGGCGTTGACGATGAGGTCTCTAGATGTCTTTTAAGACAAAGTAGCACAGTTTCGAATAAAGATAAGAAATTGCCAATTACATACTCCCAGTGGAAATTGAGGGTAAACAACAATTACAACAATATGATGATCCCCAAGGATCCAACAAACAAATGCACCAAGCAACAATGCGCTCTATCTCTATCTCTCTATCTCTGGCCCTCTCTATCTCTTGCACGCATCATCTTGTTTATTGTGTTTGGCTTTTGGCTTTGCACCATCTTCTTGCTGCCTCTTCCACACTTTCACACACTCAACAACAACTTTTGCTCTTTCTTTCTTTCTATTTTTCTCTCTTTTTTCTATAGTTTGCTTGCGGGAATGGGTAATGGCAATTTTTTAGCATATATGTATAAATATTTATTACAATTTTAGAACGTATTTAGTATAAGTAGATGGAAATCATTTTGATCATACAATCACACAAGTTTACATGCGAGGGCTGTACCATAATTAGTTGGACCGACCGGTAGACAGAAACATCTTTTAAAAGATTGCCAAGCATTCAGTAAATCCGTAATATATAAAGAACAGTTCAATGATATAACTTAATTTGAAAGACCACACTCTCAAATACATATTTCAAATAAATTGGGTAGCAGAATTAAAACGGGAACACAGAACAGACAGTTTCCATGGTTCCAAACCTTCAGATAAGGTGTTGTTGTTGTAAGATTTTCATGTTATGTCAGTGTAAGTCTCACCTTGTAGCCTTAAGAATACTATCAAAAGATTGCCCGTTTCTGATCTCATAGTGTACTAATTATGGAACCACCCTCACATTTTATATATTCTATCATCAATTTTGATGCACTTTTCATAAATATTTGTAAAGTATTAATCAAAGAATGTATCTCAACTTAAAGCGAAATTAGATTAAAGGTTTTAGAAATCAGTTCGTAAAATGTTTCACGAATTGCAGGACTTCGAGAGTTCGTCGCGACCTAACTATCGAATAGTGGGCGAAGTCTCGCAGGTCTTAACTCTTATGACAACCATTGGTACACAGAATTGATGGCATTTCAATAAGAATGGTCTTGATGTGTTCTTTTCGAGCCCTTTTGATTACACAAGTTTACAAAAAAGGCCAACTTTTGGACCAGAGAAGTTAGCAACTGTTCCTTATGTATTTTTTGCCGCTGAACTCAGATAAATTGTCCGTTTTCTCCCAGCACGTCAGGTTTACGAGATATTTGCATAAGCGAGGTATCTTTACATTTGTTGGTCCTGTGGCCGCATTAAGTGTCCTATTGCAACCAACTTCGTTTTAATGTGAGCTGAATTGAATGACGTTACAGAAAAACCAAACTCGAAGTTTTTATTTTGCTGATAAGGTACACATTTTTGGATTGTAATATTAAAAATGTAGTTATTTTTTGAAAAAATCGATTTTTTCCAAAGTTTAAAAAATTCTGAAAACTTTCCCGCTAATATTAAAAATCTTAGAAAAAAATAGTTGGTAGTCCTTTGTTTTTCTTGTTTTACATATTTTCAGTTGTCCGATCTCAATGCGCTTTCAGAAGTTATAGCCCAAAAACTATACAAATTTTCGGTTTTTTTTGGACAACATTTACCGCCAAAATTTTTTGTAGATTGAAAATAACACGGTAGTTATTTTTAAACCAAAGAATGGATATTAAAAAATTATTTAAGATCGATTTTTAAAATTTTTTAGACATTTTAAGGCTTAATATTGTTAAAAAAATGTAAAAATATTACAAAATTTTTTAAGGTTTTTGGAAAATTACTTTTAAAATCGCAATGAAAACGAAAAACTGAAAATAATTGAAATAAGAAGAAACAAAGGCCTACCAACTATTTTTTTCTAAGATTTTTAATATTAGCAGGAAAATTTACAGAATTTCTTAAACTTGCAAAAAAAATCGATTTTTTCAAAAAACCCACATTATTAATGTTCAAATCCAAAAATTGGTACCTTATCAGCAAAATCAAAACTTCGTGTTTGGTTTTTCTTTAACGTCATTCAATGCAGCTTACATTAATACATAGTTGGTTCGAATAGGCCACTAAATGTGGCCACACGACCAACAAATGTAAGAATACCTATCTAATGCAAATATCTCGTGAACCTGACGTGCTGGAAGAAAATGGACAATTTATCTGAGTTCAGCGGCCAAAAATACATAAGGAACGGTTGCAAAGTTCTCTGTTGCAAAAAATGGCCTTTTTTTGTAAACTTGTGTTATTAAACAGAGATTTATTTTATGGGCGACTTAAGGAAGACTCGAAAACGACTCATGCAAATGCTCAAAATGTGATTCATTGAAAACCGACTCGCAAATTGTGACTAGCGCTCTAAATTATAATTTTCTGTGCAAAAGAGAAAGGGAAACTGAACAACTGAACAAAAAATTACTAATATGTGAGCAACTGCAATTGTAATCAAGACTGCAAAACGGTGCGGAACCAAACCCCTTTCGGTTCGGGTTTTTTGGACCGAACCTCTAATATTTTTAACTCCTCGAACCTAAACCAAAACAGGATCACTTTTTCGAAAAATTGGGTTCGGTTTACCTAGAGATTTTAGTATAAACAATTGCGTTTTAAACTAAGCTTGGATGACATTTTATTGCGAAGAAGTGAAGTTTAAGAAAGCTACAGAAAGCAGAGCTCGCAAAATATGGTCAACCAAATTTTTCTATACTGTCTGCTCACCGAAATGACAGGAAAAAATTTAACAGAGTAGCTCACTCTCTGAACAGAACACTAGATTTTGATTTACTAGTGTTTTCTGTCTCATAGTAATCGATGAGAGAAACACACGAAGCTGTCTGACTATAACAGTTTGATGGGGAGAGTTTCGTTCGGGTGTCAGCAACTGAGCATAAGCAACTGAGCAAATCAAGCAAGGTGTCCGAGCAAAGTGTCTTTTCTATTGTTGTGTTATACACTCACCTTGGCCTTCTAGGATTAAAATATGTTTAAAAATATACAATATTCGATGAATAATAATTTAAATTCTTATTTTTAGGCAATAAGTAGCTGGATCATCCCTAAATTTTTCACGACAATCTCAGTCTTCAACAACGTATATTTAATTATTTGCAAATTAGTTCCTTGGACTGATTTATTTAGTCTGGTCGCCAAAAAAATTTTAAGCGATATGAGCTTGCGTGCAACCATAACCTTTATATGCTCTTTTATGGACAGCCCTTTCACTCGTACATGATCCATAATTCTCGAGGCGAGGAGCCATTTGCAGGGCATTTATGTATTTATTTGGATTATAATTTTACGAAACCCTTTGCAGGCTTATAGTAAAAAGGGCCTGCCGTCGTGGATCCAATTTTCACGTTCGGCGCAATTATTGTTTGTTCATTTGCCTCGATGGCAATTTTTATTTCTTTGCATTTTTTTGCACACCGGTGTACTCTTTGACCTCATTAAATGATTCGAACACTTCTTAGCGTTTAGCCGTCAATACCGCCTGAAAATTTTTGACATGGGGCCAGTAAATACTATACCTCATTCGGTGGAAAGCGATGAATTTAAGGTATTGTAAAATTTGAAAATTATGCACTTTATTAAAAAAAACGAGAGCGCAAGTTAAAGCCGACTCTAACCGACTTCGATATACCCGTTACTCATGAAAAAACATGTTTAACAGTGTTCCTGCGTTCCTTAGGGTGACCATCCGAAAAGTATGCAACATTTTTTTTAGGGTGGGAAGGGGGGCGCTTGGTTCACTTTTGTGCTCATAGCTTGAGAACCGTTCATCCGATCTTCTTTCTTCGGCAAATCGATTCACTTTGCTAATTACTAATTATCTTTAGAAGGCACAAATCGTCTATCTTCAAAACTGTAGGAGATATAACGTTTTTTCCAAATTGCGGGGGCGGGATGGGGCGTGGCCAAAATTTTAAACAAACTTGATTTGCGTGCAGATAAAAGAAGCATTTGTCCCATACATGTCAAACTTCTATCTCTTACCATCTCTGAGATCTAGGTGTTCATACAGATGGACGGACAGACGGTCAGACGGACATGAAGGCTCAGGAAAATTTATAACTCTTAATGCCATTATAGGCTAATTAACAACAATCAGCTGCGTCGATGTATTGTTTTGCCTTTTCGAAAGCCCACATACTTGCATACACACTTATAGTTTACTGAGTCACACACACATGCTTGTAAGACACTTTCGACAAATTCTGAGCAGCAAAGTGTCTCAAGGAAACACATGAGCAAAGCAAGCTAAAAAAATCTCTCATTGATTGAGCAAAGAGCACTTTGTGAATAGTCTGAGGTGAGATGTCATTTCGTAACACTAGTTCAAAGCAAGGCATACTAAACAAGGTAGGCTAACTCGCTCTCTCAGAACTCCGAATTTTTTTTTCAAAGAGAGCGAGAGCGAAAGAGTAATATATTTCAATACAAAGCCTACTAAGCTACTAAGTAAAACACAAAAAATTCGTCCGCGGAGATGCTTTGCCTACAACAGTTGATTACTGACTGAAATTTAACAAGTTGTCAAGAGAGCTAGAGAGTGAGTTAGCCCATGGTGGAATTATACCAGGTGAAGTCATTGAAGTAGGCTGCCTCTTTTTGGGGTACCAGTTGAATGATGAAATTCAAAGGGGCTGTCAACGTGCTCTCACATGTTCATATCAACTGGTACCTCTCTCGCATGGTGAGTTTCTGACGACACTACCTTGTTAATTATACCATGAGTTAGCCTACCTAGTTTAGTATGCCTTGGTTCAAAGTGTCTCAGAGTGACTGTATTTTATCTGACAGCCTGTGAAAAGGGAGCATTTTTTGGGAGCTCTGACAGAAAGCAATAAATGAATATGAAATAAGTTACAAATGTTACAAATTTCTTTAAAAATTGTCAATCGAAAATATTTTAAAATTTTTTAATGTTTTATAAATTGAGGACCTAAAAAATATTGCCAGCAAATCACTTATCAGTATAATGATCTGATCTAAGAGCTAGTATAGATGAACAGCTTCTAGAAGATGTAAATGTAAAATTGGCTATACAGCCCCAAAGGGCCAAGCCAAGCTTCTCTCAATCTCTTGTCGTGTGTACTTATGATTTTTCGCACATGAGAAACAACGAACGGCAAAGTTTGACAAGTTTTTTTTTCATGGCTAGCAGGTGAAGGTGACCAAATGTGAAAAAGCTTGAGCGCCTTCCGCACAGCAGTCGGACACACTGACCGCTGCACCACATCCGGCCAGAAGATATAATGCTTATTAACTTAAACTAAGATATTCAGGCATGTTCTCAATTCCACTTCCACTGCAAACTTTCGAAAGTGGAATTGATTCATGTTCTCGCAACACCAAAACGAAAAAGTAATGCTTGATAGTCGGTGGAATAAAAATTAAAATTTTTCTTTATTCTGTCATTAATTTAGAAATTGTTAGTAAAATTTAATTGGCATTCTAGTCTTTAATTATTTTATACAGATGTGTCCAAATTTTGGCTGTACAAACCTTTAAAGTCAGCCTCTCTCATTTCCGACTGTTCCATTTTCGATCGTTTCGTTTGGAATTCTGGTTTCTATTGCAGTGGTGCCCAAAATGCTAAAAGCCTATCCCATGGTTTAGGAACTCATAGAGAAAGAATACGTGTGTTCTATAAATAGCACGCTCGGCGACTTGCTCTCTCACGACGCCTGCTTTCGTCTTTTTTTTTCTCACGAGGCATTTGTTCGTTTGCTTGTTGCTCATGTTTGACGTCATGATGTTTACTTCGTGTTTCGCTGCTACGCACACAGGCGCAAAGCTTAAGTAAGTTTTGGGCACCACTGATCTAGTGCCAGTGGATTGCAAAAAGTAAAATTCGAAATTGAGAACCCCAAAAACAAAACCGAACTTTCCAAAAAGTAGTTAAATTGAGAACATGCCTGATTCTTAAAAGTTGTTCATTTCAGCTGATGAATTTGATAAATATATCCTGAATGAATTATAATAAAAAGCCCACTTCCTTCAAAAAAATGAACCAAATTATATCATTTCTTTCGTACGATTTGGCGGTGTCACGTCCATAAAACACATAGTCATTTGACCCAACAACACAATTCAACAATCCGTCAATTCAACACAAACAAATTCAACACTGAGTCATTTCACCCAACACAACAATTCAACACACGTCTATTCAACACAAAACTATTTCAACACACGTCAATTCAACACAAAACAAAATAATTAATCTATTAATAAATTTAAATTTGGATTGAATTGAATTGACGAAGTGTTAAATTGTTGTGTTGGGTGAAATGACTTATAGACGTGTGTTGATTTTTTTTTGTGAAGACTTTGTTTTGTGTTGAATTGACGTGTGTTGAATTGACTTGTTGAAATTGTTTTGTGTTGCATAGACGTGGAACCTAAAGTTGAGTAACGATGACTTTTATTAGTGAAAGTAAATAAAATGCAAGTGTGTAGTACCATCAGAGATAGAAAGGAGACACTAGCTGCAGGTAAATTTTTTTTTGGAAAAAATCGCGGGATGGTTCCTCGTCTATTCAATACAAAACAATTTCAAAACGTCAATTCCACACACGTCAATTCAACACACGTCAATTCAACACAAAACCAATTAAGCACGAACAATATTTACAACGCCTGCATTCGGTTGAAAGTTATTCAAGTTGTGAACAAAAGAATGTTATCTCTGGTACTTTCAAATGTGCATACACTATCGGAGGATATTAAAGGCAGGTTCGACTGACATTGCCACTTGTAGGATTATAAACATAATTTTTTTTAAACTGTTGTGTTCTATTTCCAGTGTTGAAATTGTACTGTGTTGAAATCGTACTATGTTGAAATTTGCCGATGTTCAATTGCGTCGTGTTGAAATTGATTAAGTTGAAATTGTATATGTGTTATAATTGTGCTGTGTTGAATTGACGTGTGTTGAGTTGACGTGTGTTGAGTTGACGTGTTGAAATTGTTTTGTGTTAACTCGACATCTCAAAAAATGTGGGAGTTATTTAACATTTTATATTGTGGGGGCAAAACAAACTTGATCTACGTGGATAATAGGACTTTACATGTCAAATTTGGTTGCTCTAACTCTTCTAGTCTCTGAGATCTAGGTGTAAGGCCACTTGATATAATCGGAAATGATGCCCTCTGCCTGTTACATACATTTCCACAACTTTAGTATACCCTCTCCCTACTCTACGAGTAACGGGTATAAATATGTCTCAGTTTCAACCCAATGTAAAGGCCTAATCATTTTTCTCCCTTTTTTTTCTCTCCAATTTGTAAGCTCCATAAAAAGCTTTCAATGCTGCCTGACTTCAACTTTTGTTTACATCAAGTTCAAGTTGTCGTGCCTGGCGCTTATCGCAAAAAGTGTTCCTTTACAGATTCCCCCATAGGGCACATTTCAGTCAACTCCGTTGAGTCTTGCGAGAAGGTTGTCTTGATCATTCATTTAATGAGCCATGCTCTGTGCGTTTTTGGCAAGAGTTTTGCTTTCGATGTCTGGCGGCGATATCGAAGAACTTTTCAAATTGGTGAGGAAGGGGGGGCATCTGGAATCACAGCATTCGCACCTACACGCTTTGTTTCTATATAGAACTTATCTATATATACATTTGTGTATATAAATATTTATCTCTCTCATTCCTCTCACTGCCAAATCTCTAATCTCATTTGTTTTTATTTCACTTCGGTCCAGACCTACCGGCGCTTTGATGATGGCAAACGAAGCGTGGACTTTGTTTTGGCCTACAATGGTGAGGACCTGTTGGAGGAGCATCGACGCAAGCGGGAGATTTTCGAGGGGAATCTGAAACGTGAGGGTCTCGAGCTGGAAAACTATAAGGGGCAACGTGTGCATTTTATCAAGTTGCATGCACCGTTCGAGGTTTTGTACCGTTTTGCGGAAATTCTGAAAATCAAAGTTCCGCTCAAGCCCATTCCCGGGCAGGAGCAAATTGTGGAAGAATCCGAGCATGAGTTCAAGTCCTGTCTGACACGTATGTGCCGCAGTCTGTTCAGCTCGGTGCAGCTGAATACGGCTCTGTTCCCGGAACGTGAGGCTCGCATACATTTGGAGTTCTCCCAGAAATATCTGGAGTTGTATGACACCGAGCATCCCAACTTCTTTGATGCCAGCACACGTTATTCCATCATCAATTTCATACTGCAGCGCCAACATTTTGTCGAGGGTGAGGAAACAGCGGATAATTTGGGTATTGAGAAACTGGTGCAAGATGGTGTCTATACCTGCGCCTACACGCTGCACGAGGTAAGTGGATCAATTCAATTTTAGTTGAATTAATGAAATTTTCCAAACATTTTTGTTGTCTGTTACAGAAAGCGGATCGTGAACGTCTGCTTAAGGAGTGGGCCAGCATTTACAAATGGAAGAAGTAAGCAAACAAGTGATCAACAATTTGTTGATGTAGCTTTTCTATACTTGTCTGGGTTTCCGTCTCTAGAGTTGACGAAATTTTTTACTTTCAGCCTGCAGCCTCTGGACCACATTAAGGACTATTTCGGTGCCAAGGTGGCTCTATACTTTGCCTGGCTGGGCTTCTATACCCAAATGCTGATACCTGTTAGCATTTTTGGTATGCTCTGCTTTCTCTATGGCTTTATCACCTGGAGCAGTGATCCAATTAGTCGGGATATTTGCAATGATAATGGCACCACCATAATGTGTCCGCAATGTGATCGCAATTGTGACTTTTGGAAACTCAGCGAGACGTGCACATCATCCAAATTCAATTATCTGATCGACAACAACATGACGGTGGTGTTTGCCTTTGTGATGGCCATTTGGGCGGTGGTCTATTTGGAGTTTTGGAAACGTTATTCAGCTGGTCTGGTGCATCGCTGGGGTCTGACCGGATTTAATCATCAGGTGGAACATCCGCGAGCACAATACTTGGCGAAATTATCACGCTCTAAGAAATTAGCGCACAGGGAGGCGGGCCGAAGTGTTCTTGATCCGGATGTACCCTTTTGGAGTATTAAATTCCTGCCGAATTTCACCAGTTACAGCATTATGGTGTTGTTTGTAAGTAGACTCAAGGATAATAACAAATTTTGATAAACAAACAGAATTTTAAACCGACAAGTTCTGGCCTGTGTCATCACATTCAAAATCATACAATTACGTAATTAACTTTACTTAGTGGCATGACCATACCATTGATTTCCAAGAATGATAAAAGAATAATACAAAAGGAACTCGATGACGCATCACATGATGCGTCCACCAAAATTTTTAGAACCCACAAATATGAAATGATTTCTTTTAATATGCTTAAACAAGTTTGAGTTGTAAATTTACGAAATGAATTGTTGAGACGAATTCATATACTACTTTTATACGCAAAAATTGAGAAAAGCCCTTGTAGCTTTTGTTGGTCGGTCAATAGTTTATACACGAATGGTGAATTTCATACGATGTCTGTATGAACACATAGATCTCAGAGACCAGAAGAGCTAGCCAAATACCAAAAAACTCCCACTTGTTTAAGATGTCGAGCTGATACACTTCCTGTGTCCAGAGAGTAACGAGTACTTCTAAAAAATAGAGCAGAGTTCCCCAGCTATAGCCCCGGGAGCACGAACAGTCTTGCGGAATGCTTGCCGAAGTCATACTTCATTGTGTGTTAGAGATAGAGACACAGTTACGATTTAGCGCTCTTTTCTTGGGGAACCCTGAAGTAGAGAGCAAGGTATAATAAACAAGGTAGGCGCTTTCGCTTACTCGCTGTCTTGACAACTTGTAGAATTTCAGTCGGTAAGCAAACGTTCTAAGCGACGTATCTCCGCGTACGTTTTTTTTTTTGACACTAAGCGAGTAAAGATATTCATTTCTCTCTCGCTCCCCTTGACACAAATATAGTTGTGAGAGAGCGGGTGCGGCTACCTTTTTTAGTATATCTTGGTAGAGAGAATTTTTTTTAAAAATACCAAATTCCTGCTTGGAGAATGCCGTTATTTTTAAAAAATGACAGAAAAAAAGGGCATAATTAAAATCCAAATCTTATGAAGGAAATGATACAATGATTTAATTTTTCGTTTATTTGGGTGAAATAGGTTATATAATGTAATTTTAATTATCAATACTTTTGATATTATTTTAGTTTCACTTAATAATTATTATATCCTCTAGAAAATGTTCATCTATTCTAGCTCTTAGATCAGAGATAACAAGTTTAAGTAAGTTGCTGAAACTGCAAAGCTATTTATTTAGGTACTCGTTTTTTTGACCCTTCTAAATTTTGAAACATTTCCCCTGGACAATTTTCAAAGGAATCTTTAACATCTCTAACACATTTTAAAATTTATTATTGCTTTCATAATCTTTCCTTCATCGCAATTAAAAGTTTTCAAGCATGGTTCAACACTTTATCGCTATTATTAGTAAAATTTCTCTGTTTGTTTCGTTGTAAAAACTACCTAACCTAATTTTTGGAACAAATTAGAATTTCGAGGGCCCAAAAGTATTAGAGGTTCAGTTTCGGACCGGTTTGAAGTCTTGATTTTAGGGAGTGTTTTACTTTAAAGTCAAAGGTACATTTTTGACTAGTTTAAAAAAATTGACTAGAAAAGTTTGACCAAACTACAAGGCATGCTTTTGAAAAGAAAAGGTAGGAATCTTTTCATATGTATATTTGATCGCTGAATTTAAGTCAATTGATTTTATTAAAAAATAACCACATTTTTCATATTAAAATTCAACAATTAAAAAATTAATTTTTATGTTTGGTTTTTCTGTAACGTCGTCGTCATTTAATGCAGCTAACATGAAAACAAATATCGTAAGAAATGGTTATTAATCTTTGATTTACATTCAGCGACCAAAAATTTGCTATCTTTCCTGTTGCAAAAGTTGTCTGTTTTTGAAATCATGTTTTATCAGTCAAATCTGTCTAGAAAAGATTTTTCTTAAAATTTTTTATGTGCTCAAAACCCTAAATATTATGGAAAGTTAATCCCAACATAATTAGGCCTGTTCGCGATTTCAATATCAATTAAACCATGCGTTATCAGAGTCCAAAAAGACTTGTGAAAGTTTTAAAATTTTATAATTAGTTTAGATTATCATGAAGGCTGGCAAAGAGAAGGTGTAGTATAATCGGGTTTAAAAAACTACGAAATTTGCTAAAGTTCTAATATGAGTTTAGATTGTCGTGCAGATCTCGTAAGATTTACTTAGATTTTAGATTTTTATTGAGTGATTTCCTAGTGCTACAAGATAAACTTTTAAATTAATGCACTAGTCACAAACATGTAGAATACAACATTGAAAAACCAAATTCAACTTAACTGATATAATTATCATTAAATTTAAAATTTTATATTAATTTTAATTTAATTATTATTATTTTGTATTAATATGATGTATTATATAACTTATTCTATTATTCCCTATCGATTTCCCTATTTCCCAATTCATTACATGTGATATTAAGAATCATGATATTTAAGATATGTTTTCAGTTCATTTTGAAATTGCGACGCGCCGCTAATGCATTTTAGGAAGTCAGGTAACTGGTTCCAAATCCGAACAGCATAAACACAAAATTGTCTTTCTGATAGAAGAAGTTTGTGCCTTGGGATAACTAAATTATTTGTTGCTTGATGTTGAGAACTCAAGTTTTTCAAAGAGATACAGTGGTTGTTTTTTAAAAATAATTTTGTGCACTTGAATTAATATCCTGAAGTTGGTCCATGAGTTAAGAGAAAGGTCTCTGCATTTTAGTCCATAAACATATCGGACAATATTGTTATGTGCAACCTTCAGTTTGCTAGAATTTAAGGCGTCACAGTTTGCAAACAGTTCAATACCATAGAAAAGGGTGGGTAAAAGATATGCTTTTGCTATTTGTAGGCGAATATTGCTAGGGAGATATTGTTGGGACAGATTTAGATTTCTTAACACGCCATATAATCTTCCTACAGCTTTCACTATATGCGTGTTCCAGTTGAGATTTCTATTGAAATGAAAACCCAAATTTCTTGCTTCTTCCACATATTCTAATGGAGAAGGGTTCTGACAAAGACCATTGTTTTTTGCCCAGCCTGAGATCTTCATTAAATCACTATTACAAACATCAATACATTCATCTAATTTATCTAGTGGACGGCTAACATATAACTAGACGTCGTCTGCGTACATATGACAATTGCTATTACACAAAATATTTGGCAGATCATTAACATATATGATAAACATATGACACCACGTTTAACATGTAATAACGAGGACTTTGAAGACGGTATAACAACCGCTGCTTGACACCTATTAGACATATAAAATTTCAGAAGATTTAATGCTGTGTTCGAAAAGTTATACAATTGGTCCAGTTTTGTGCAAAGCATATCGTGATTTACTGCATCAAAAGCCTTGCTGTAATCCAGCAGGGCGAGTAGAGTTACTTTACCATCATCAAATTCACTTCGAATATCTTCAACCACATTTAGAATAGCTGTTGTGCAACTTCTATTCTTCCTATAGCCAGACATGTGGATTCGAATTTGATCTACCATAAGATGTTCCAAAACTTTTGATAGGTATGGCAATATAGCTATCGGTCGATAGTTATTGTCTGGCTTTAGGATAGGAACTATTTTGGCAGATTTCCATATCGCGGGGAAGACAGAAGTTGTAAGTGATGTATTGAGCATATGAGTTAAGTGGGAAAAGATTTTAGGGAGAAGAATTTTTATAAATTTTGGGTTCATTCCGTCAAGTCCAACTGCATTAATTCTAAGAATACATTCAAAGACATCACATTGACTTACACATCTAAAGTTAAATCTATTATCACAGTCGTTGTATGTTGCACTACCCAGGTACGTATTATGGAAGACTTCAGGGATTTCTGATAGATTAACAAACTCTTTGTTGCTTCTGTTTTCCAATACCTAGTTTTCGAATTTCAGTCCATTTCTGTGCACTTTGAAATTTATTAGTGTAATAAGCCCTTTTGGATGAATTAATCAGACTGACTACTGTTTTTCTTAAAGTTCTAAATTTATTGTTGTGAAACTCAGTTTTTCACCTTTTCCATTTGCGGTACGCTTTGTCTCTTTTACTTATAGCTATCTTAATGTCACGGTTGAACCATGGCTTTTGAGAAGCTTTAATGGTGATTCTTCGTACTGGAAAACATTTATGAAATAATTGAGTGATACCATCTTGCAGCATACTGATTTGGTAGTCTCAGTGTCAGCCGAAAGCCACAGGAGCTATGGCTGTCCCCCCTTTGTAGCTGTAGTTTTAACGATAAATAAATAGTCATTTTATAATACAAATTTTGAAAAATCAATTAATTTACAATTTATTTTTAAAAGTTAGAAATTAAATGACATACAACATTTATTTATAAAAACTACCAATTAATTGATGTGAAAAATTGTTTTTTTTTTTAAATTTAAATAACAATTACTTTAATATATCCTGCGGAAAATTTTATAAGCCCTTCAACCACTGGAATATAAACATATGAAACCACAGATAAGATACGTTCATACATTTGTGCTACGATGTTCCGCAAAAAGGATATCTAAGTAATTGGTATTTGAATTTTTAAAATAAAAATGTTTCATATCAATTAAATTGTAATTTTTATATAAACATTTTTTCAAATCAATTAATTACTAGTTTTTATATTAAAATTTTAAATTAACTGTTAATTAATTTCGGTCCCTGGTTTATAATTCTACGTCGGGTACTTGCTAGTTGTATACATAAAATACTCTTTTTTATATTATTTTTAATGAACTCTTTGGATATTTGATATAATCGAAACTTAAACAAATCTTTCTGAAAATCCCTTCTTTTTTTTCTTTACTCCCAGATTTGCATATCAGTCATAGCCATTGCGGCCATTATCATCTATCGCATGGCTCAGCGTGCCTCACACAGTATTTTGGGTAGCGAGAATTCAATGACCTTTAAAGTGATGATTCTACCCATGACAGCGGGCATAATTGATTTGATTGTAATCTCATTGCTGGATTTGGTCTATTCCCATCTGGCGGTGAAACTGACCAACTACGAATACTGTCGCACTCAAACGGAATACGACGAGAGCTTAACCATCAAGAACTATGTGTTCCAGTTTGTCAACTATTATTCCTCGCTCTTCTACATTGCCTTCCTGAAGGGCAAATTTGTTGGCTATCCGGCTAAGTATAATCGTATACTAGGGTTTCGGCAAGAGGAATGCAATCCGGGCGGTTGTCTGATGGAACTGTGCATGCAATTGATAATCATAATGGCTGGCAAGCAGGTGGTGAATGCCATAGTGGAAATGCTTATACCATATCTGATGCGTACGGCCAAGGAGTATAGCCATCGTTATGGCTGGTATAAGCGTCACGGAGATCAGACTTTGGTGCCCTGCAATCAATTTACGGAAGATTATAACCTACTGCCGGCGCAGAATGATTCACTTTATTCGGAGTATTTGGAAATGGGTGAGTAAATAAATATTACAACTTAACACTCGATCATGTGTCTCCCTTAGTGGTCCAATATGGCTTTATTACACTGTTCAGCTTGGCCTTTCCGCTGGCTCCTTTGCTGGCCCTGTTGAATAATGTAATTGAGGTACGTTTGGATGGCATCAAAATGCTGCGCTTTCTCCGTCGTCCAGTGGGTATGCGTGCACGTGATATAGGCGTCTGGCACAACATCATGACTGTGGTAACCCGCATAGCAGTGGCCTCTAGCGTAGGTTTTGCCCTCATTTCGCTAAGTAATAAGAAAACTTAATTTCCATTGATTCCAAACAGGCCATGATAATAGCATTTAGCACCAATCTCATACCGAAATTAGTCTATAGGGCCACCCATGAGGATGATGAACTGAACAATTATCTAAGGTTTACCATGGCCACATTCAATACCACGGACTTTCAAATGCCACCGGTCTTAGCCGGAAGTCAGTATGAGAATGTGACGCAATGCTATTACACCGAATTTCGCAACTCAGCCACGGAACCCAATCCCTACAAACGTCCCATTGTGTACTGGAAAATTCTAACCGGTCGCCTGGCCTTTATAGTCATCTATCAGGTGGGTAATCCTTAATGATGGTGAAGATAACAGTCTTATTTTTCTCGAAAATAAATTGCAGAACCTCATTAGCATGCTGCAGGGTATTTTGCGCTGGGCTGTGCCGGATGTTAGTGGACGCCTGCTTAAACGTATTAAACGCGAGAATTTCCTGCTACGTGAGCACATTATCGAGTATGAAAAGCAGCTGGCCGCACGCGAGGCTCAAGCTCAAGCTCAGGCCAATGCTCAGACCTCGGGGCAAACTCAGCCGGAATCCATACTGCGTCAACGCCCGCAGCCACATCATGAGGACGACAATGCCACCTCGTTTGTCTAAAACAAACCCTCGCCCGAGCCCCTCTAAACTTCCTCCTGCTCTCTCCACGTTCTTTGGCCAGTGATGATGAGGAATGGCAAAACCAAGTGCATTTTAGTTTAAGCTCGAGAGTTGATTGAGTTTTTTTTGTTTTTTTTATACAACCTGAATTTATATATGGGGTAGGGAGGGATTTATACATAACTTATGTACTTTTGTATATATGTTTGTACAATGTAACCTAATGTTGTTGTTCTTGTTAGCTGTGCTTCGTACTTAAGATGAGATTTGTATATGGTTTTTTTTTTCTTTTTGTATAGTTTTGCTCTGGGGGAAAATGCTCAAGAAAAGAATCCCAGATATTGCAGTTTTCCCACCTTTTTTATTCACACACAACGAACTGTTAGAGGTTAAATATAGTTCTTACAGAAGGATTTGTGGTTTCAATAGGAGTGTAAATATCGACCAAAGCAAAATCGAATCTTTTAATTAAATTTCTATTGTAAAGTATTTTTCGAAGTCAAGCGGTAAAATGGCTGTAAAATCCTTGACAGTTCACTTAGAAGCTTGAGGTCAAACATTGCATTTTGATCAACAGGCGATTTGGTTAGCTTATTAATTCAAATTGAAATGTGAGACTATTTCTAAATTTCGCCCAACACTTTCACTGCTGCTTTTGGTCATGGAAAGTGAGAAACATTTATTTTGCATTTTTAATTTAAAGACTTTTAATCTTGACAGCATATAATATGCACATCTTAATTACTTCTATTTTATTTGTTCTTTGAGAACAAGTCCTTTTCGCCTAAAAACCTTAACTTATCCAAGATTTGCTTCAATGAATTTTTTAAATGGAAAATATGGTGACAATAATTACACTTGAACTTTTTTTTTTATTTTTGGTATATTCAAATATTATATTTAGAGCCTGAATGTATATGCTACTGCTCACCTCAACAAAGGAATTGCCTAAACAAAAAATTCCATACAAAAATAACTTGTTTTGTGAGTTTTTTGTTTTGGCAGTTGCGTTGGCATATATTTGGCATATTTAGTAAAAAAAGAATATGAGTATATTATTGTATTTTTTTTTTAAATGTAGCGTAGCGAATCTAACATACCCAGGATTGAATTCCAGACGGGGTGGAAATATATATATATATTTTTGTAATACATTTTGATATTTTGTAATCAAAACCAAACATGAAAGTTAAAAAAATATGGTATAACCTCCATTTTAATTGCTATCAACAAACTCTATCATCTACATAATATAAATAAAAATGGTATTTACCGCTTTTATGCTTTCACAATATCATGCGAGGTTGAACGTCCGTTTTCAATATACTTCTATGAGCCCATATGAGAAAGATCGTTTTCGATTTATAAAAATATTTTGTCGGACTGGAGAGAAGAAAGCCCTACAGCCGAAAATATTTAACAAAGTCTTTTATCATCAAAAATTAATATACAGCATACATCCCTCTAGTACGGCCGACCGACGCTATATCAACGTTCCGTCGACGACATTGTGACTGTCGTCAACGCATGCTTATTTCCCTCACAATGAGCTCGACTGACGTATTTTGCAAGGGGATGTCCGCTCAATACGTTAACGACTCTCCATGCACGCTTTGTCAACGCAATGCCATGCAGAGAAGCTACGTAAACGACCCTCGTTCGCCCCAATGACATGCATGGTGCGACTTTCAAGACACTCGTTCGACTCCATGCCATGTATGGAGCGACATAAGGCCCGCTCTCTCGACCCAATGTCATGCATGGAGCGACATAAGCGAGGCTCCTTCAACCCAAGAGAGATGCTTCTCTTTTGACGGCAATGTATAATATAATACACATCACATTACGTACTCTACATCATAAATTTTAATAATTAGTGCGCATTGCAATGGATTCCACTTGCATGTTGTGAAATATATTGTTGATAGGGTGTTTGAGGATTGAAATACCTTTTTTTCAAATCCTTTCCTATTCTTTGAACACGCTTTCTCACGGAAGAAAATTAGAGCGTACGCCTCTCTCTCTCTAACAATTTTGACAGGCGTCACGACTCTTTACCGTACAAAGAACAACGCTGGGTTGACGTATATAGACCGACTGACCCCAGCCGTACTAGAGGGATATTACATTACATATTATTCGAAACTGGTCATAAGATTCGAAATTAGATCTACTTATAGTTAAGAAAATTGGCCAGAACTGTTTTGTAGATCTAGGTGGGATGGAAAAATTAATTCGGCTCAGTAGGAAACAAGAGTCAATCAGCCATGTTCTGAATTCCACTCTCACAAAACTTTTGTGATTTAAAATCGGTTTTAGTACTTTATTTGGACTTTAAATCACAAAACTTTTGTGGAAGTGGAATTGAGAACATGGCTGAATATGACCGTTTATTAGCTTATGAAGGAACATAACTCCGTGACAGATTCTACGATCTTGCAAGGACGGTAGGCTTAATAGACGGAGTCTGTCCACATACGATGGCAGGCGACGGTGTTGTTCCCAGTTAAGTCCACGAACAGGAGAAATTGCTTCTGCACCGACTCAATAAGGCCCTGGTATGTTGCATAATGTGGTGACCATACGCATGAGCAGTACTCAAGTAGACCAACGTTTAACAAAAGCAAACACCCCCTTGGCTTTGCTAACGATAATCTCAATGTGATCGGAAAAGTTCATATTATGGCCAAATAATACGCCAAGGTCTGTTAAGGAGGTAGATCGATAGAAAGACATGACACTGCATTTAGAGTGGTTTAGGTGCAGCAAGTTGTTGGTGCACCCGGATTGAAGGTGGTTAATGTCATCATAATTTAACAGACAATGTGAATCAGGGTCTGTTAGCTGCATACAAATTTTAACATCATCTGCATACATCAACACATGAGAGTTTAAAATGACGGAAGGAAGGTCAAAAAGCAACGGACCTAGGTGACTCCCTTGAGGAACTCCAGAGGTAACACAAACCTGCTTGGAGAGGGTGTTGTTAAATAAGACTTACTGCATGCGCTTTGCCAAGTACATTGATATCCAATTGACCAAGAGGTTGGGAAATCCTAAAAGTGACAATTTCCTTAAGAGCAGAAGGTGATTGACTGAATCAAATGCCTTGCTGAAATTTGTGAATATAACATTCGACTAATTTTTCAGCCTAAATCCGTTCCTAATTATTGAAGTAAACTCGAGCAGATTTTTGTCGATGTAGAGCAACACTGATGCTGCAACTGAGCAGTATAATAAGTTCAAATCATTATATCATCATTCATTTTTTGAGTGTCATGTAAGAAAATTTGTTCTTTTAACCACATAATTACACATAAACCTGTTCGTAGTTGAACCGCTCCGGAGTCTGAGTCCCCGAACCTGAACCAGAGCTAAAAAAAAGTTAAAATGGGGTTCGCTTTAAAAAAGATGGAAAGGAAAAAGGAACTAATAAAATAAAGCTTTAAAAATTAATGTTTTTTTCTGAAAAAGATAAAAATCAACGAAAAACGATCTATGTAAAGAACTTAACTATGTCGCATTTGTTCTATTAGTTGCACCTGCCACACAAGTATCAGTCTAGCGCACTTTTTCTACTCATATATTTAGTTTATAAAGCTATAGAGTCAGTACTGGAAAGTTATAGCAATGCTGGCATAAGAACTGACAACTTGCAGGAGATAGGCAAAACTTTCTGATAATAAAAAACGCGAGGTTTTTGAAACAGCTGTACAGTCAATCATACTGCTGTGGGTGTGTGGGTGTATATTTAAATTTGAATTATATATACACTAAATAGTTGCGCAGTAGACTCCGTAAAAAATTACAAACTAGCTTTGCAGCAGTTCTTCAGATAGTTTTTATAAGTCACGAAAAGGCAAAAATGATCCCAAATTTAATGTGACACCAAGTCAAGAACCCTTTGCGGTCTTCTGTCAAAAATATTGTGCAGTTAGAGATGACAATAAGAACATAAAAGTAATTCCAAAAAATAAATAATCCGCATTTTTTTCCTCACAGTTTACGGGTGAAAAAAAATGTTCTTCTTAAATTTGTTATTATGGTGGTGTAAAGTGCTACCCAGATATAGCCCAAAGCAAAAAACTAGACCGCAATATTTTGCTTGGAAAATTTGCTATAGTGCAAATATTCTGCTGTGTCTTTCTATCAACTGGCATGATAGTTGTTAGCCATAAAAATATTTTTGCTTTTACACCATGAGTCTAAGTGGTCCCGCTTTTTTCAACTTTTCCCGTTATGATGAGGAAGCCGGACAATGTCATAGGAATTCCATAAAATTAATTTTTTTTTAAACAATTTCAAAGAAATTTGTACTTAAAATAAAACTGCATTTTACTAATACTTAGAAATGAAGCTACTTAGACCCATGGTGTAAAAGAAAAAAAGTATTAAAGTTCGGACCAAAAGTTTCTGGACACCCTGTATAATAAAAAAGAATATACTCATATGCCTTTTAGAATATTTTTTTGGGAATATACTAAAATTCTTTTTATCATATATATCCAGGCTCTAGTTATAATAGGAGTAGATAATCATAGATTCTTGCCAATACTTATAACTGCTCTTACTTATGGCATGTCGGGACCTCCGCTCGATTCGACGCCTACCTCTCGCAGAACACTCCTCACTATATGCTATTACTAATGTTGGTATTGCCCATTCTGTGATTCCTTTGGCCCGGCTGACTTCTGTACTCCTTTATAACGTCTTCCAGTTTCGTAGTAATTTGTGAAACCTTCCAAGAAATGCTCATCCCACAGAAAGGGACGGTCTTCCAAGCAAATGGAAATGTAATTTTTGTTTGTTAATTCTAAATAAAAATTTGTGATGATTTTTTTCTTGTAAAAATCAGTGTGCAAAAGTAAGCAAAGTCCAACTAGATAGCACCGCATGTTTTTATTTATGCAGCAAATAATATGAGACCTTTCTACGCTCTCGCTGTACCACAACAATTAATGGGATACATACTCATTTTGCTCTTCAAAAAGCACAGATTTCAATCACTTAACAGTGAGCACAATGACAGAGCAGAAACAAAAACCATTTCTGCTTCATTTCATTCAGTCTTTGATGTTGGCTGGACACTGAGTAAAAATATGGGTTGGTGGCTTATTTTTGACCAGCCTTGAACTCGGTACTGAAACTTTTATAAAATTTTAAGGTCTTGCAGTTTTGCTTCAGAATAATATTCAATACACGGCTGTAGGAATATCTAAAATAAAATTATGTATAAAGACCAGGGGCTGGCAAAACACAAATGTTCATTTTGGCGTTGCGTGGGTGTGCTCAGACATGCAAGAGCGCGGTCATTTGGCACTTTCTGCAAAAGAGAGCATTATATACACAGTAGATAGAAACGTGCTGGACTCTGATTTAGACCATTTAGTTCAGCTTTTTAGTTTACTACTACCGAAAATTCAAGTCCCAATCAAAGTTTCAAAAATCTTTAATACTGTGAGATCTTTTTGAAACCAAATTTCAAGTTTTCGTTTTTTGTGCTTCAGTAGTTCACATTAAGCTTGGCCATGTCTTAAGCGTAAGAAAAGCGAAAACTTGAGAATCTTTTACCAAAACTTAAGTTCATGCTGATCACCTGAGCATAAAACCTTCTATAAGAACTACATAAGACCTAATCAAACCAACTGCAAGAAAAATTATATTTTTTTTTTTTTATTTGGTTCAAAATTCATTCATTCAATGAATGGAAGTATATCAGATAGAGCATCATTGATTCGTTTGACAAAGAATATACCCTCACGATTTTTACCTTTTTACATCCCCAAACCAAGTCCAATCAAATAAAAATGGAAAATTTGCCAAATTGAAAAACTTTAAGTGTTCGTAGGGGCCCGTTCGACTGATGCAACACAAGCTCTCCAGAAGAGCTTAAAATCAAATCACAGATTACAAATAGGTAGGTCAAGTAGAAAACTTTAGGTGCGCACACATTCAGCTTTTAGTACGAGCACACACATTCGCTTTCAAATGGAAGGCACACAAAAGTGCTTTACTAATACATATAATGGGTATTCATCATTTGTACCTTTTTGGGGTTAAATACTAAACACTAAGAAACAATCCAATGTACCTTACCAGACACAACACAACACAAAGCAAAGCACACAGACAGACAGACACATGCAATCAATTGTTTTTGTTGTTGTTTATTGTTTATTGCCAAGCAAAAACAGAAAAGTGCACACACACATACACATTGAATAATATTTTATACAAATCTTAAAAAATGCTACTTACTAATAGTGAATTGTTGTTTTGATAAACATATTTATACCTATACATATACATATATATATATACGATTACGATAGAGATTAAAAACCAGAAAAGTGTTGTGGAAAAACAAAAAAAGCAAAAACACAAAACGCTATGCAACAAAATCAAAGAGAATATATATATAATATATGATGTATGAGAAATTGAAAATGATGTTTTATGAACTGGTATATGGGCAACTTCCGCGTGACGAACGCTGCATTTCTACTTGTTTTTGGACTAAAATAAAATGGCATTAAACATAATTTAATGAAGGCTTACGCGGATGATGCAGACCGCACTGACAACACTTGCCCAGTGGACAAAATTTTGCGGCTTGGGCGTAAACCAGGCTAAGACGGAATTAGATCTGAGTACAAAGTTCCTGATCTAATTCCTCTCAAAATCAAAGGAGTAAGCCTTGCATTTGGTGACAATGCCAAATACTTGGGTATCATTCTGGACAAGAAACCTTCCAGAGTGGGACTACATAAATGAGCGCATTAAAGGCAACCATAACTTTATTCTCTTGTAAAAAGGCCAATGGCCACAAATGGGGTTATTTCTCATCTCATCACTGGGGAATCAATCAGCCCTGAACAATCTGCATAGAGTACAGAGAAGTGCAGAAATGCAGAGTTTGTGAGTTTGTCCGGAAAGTAATTGAACTGAGTCGATTTTAACAAATTTATTGAGCCAACCGTTACAACTCTTTAAAAACTTTTGAAATTGTCTCCTTCTGCGTCGATGCAGTGCTGCCAGTGTTATTTCCAAGCATTGAAGGCGTCACGGAAGGCGTTCTCCGTTGCACCACCCACAGAAATGCCTGTCCTTACTCTTCAGGTCCAGCCGCTCGTTCGTTATTACTTTCCGGACAAACCCTGTATGTAATAGCGGCGGTCTTCGAACGACACCCACGGAAGCGCTTAATACTAAACTTCACCTTCTACCACTAGACCTCGTAGCTAAGCAGCCTCAAGACTACGAGAATCCCATAAATTCGGAGCTCGGAACCAGAATATTGTCTACCAAAAACGTCGATCGACATATTATACGACGTCTATATTCCAAGCCGAAACGATTGGGTCAACCTTTCCCACAGCACAGCTAACGCCATTAACATCTACACTGACGGTTCTAAGCTCGACGAAAATATAGGAGGGGGCGTTTTCTCTCCCAACCTAGATTTGGCCTTGTAGTTCCGCCTTCCTGATAGCTGTAGTGTGTACCAAGCAGAGGTGGTAGTTACCCAGGAGGATTGAATGACTCAATGCACACAGGGCCAGATTTCAGTTTGGGCGGCATAAATTCAAAAATTTTATGGAAACAAATCGTGATTTTAGTCAATTATTCTTAAAGATATTCTTCTAATATACATTGGGTATATTAAATCCGCTAAGCGTTTTGCTATCAGTGCAGCCCTGTATTTGTCGCAGGGCTTCAAAGTCAAGTGCTCGGCCAGCTGCTTGTTGTGTTAAAAAAAAGAGGAACGGTTACTCGACTTTAAGCTTGTGCCATTTATCACCCCGTGAATAAAAATTTAATGTTAAATATAGAAAATAAAGGCAAAGGTATGTAGAATGTGAATTCTAAAACAAATTGTGTGTTGTTCTTGTAAAGTGTTGTTTCTATTTATCGTTTTGTAATGCCCTTAAGCTTGGTATGGAGATACCCGCGAAATGAAAAAGTCCATATAAAAAAAATGATTTCGCACGGATTTCGCAAGTTGCTGTTTCGTGAGTTGGTATGGAGTTCACGCGCGAAATTTGCATATCGATATCACAGCGTTGCCACCCGACGTCAACGTGTCACCCGATAGGCAAGTGATGAGAGATGATTTCGAAGGTGTGAAATATATGTAAAACATATTTTTCGTACTCTACATGGCGGTAGACACTCATATACATACAATTGTTGTGGTGCGGAGTTTTTAAATGAGTAGGACAACTATACAAAAACATTAAAAAGGCTGAACATCTTTTCATTGGAGGAAAAGGTGATGGCGGCTTGACAAAAAAGATCTGTAAATGTATAGATAATTATTGAGTTTAATTATGCTATTCACAATTGATTGTTTTTGCTAGGAGATCATTGCAACGCGACTTGGGCTTCGTTAAAGGACAGCGCCACCGTTCGCTGGCGGCGTCCTAAGCACGTCAAGAGTGAAAGCGGTGGTGGACACATCGCAACGATGTGAAGTGGCGGTTAGCTCCACTTGTGTCGTTTTGAGCCGGATGAGCCGCAAAACTTTTCAATGGTCAGACTTGGGATTTCTTTGTCGCCGCAAGTCGTGGACAACATCTTCTAATCCATGATATTGCATTATAAGTACATAACGTCGAGATGAAATGGCCACAACAGTCGATTCTGCCATTTCCCTAGTCGTGTCCAAAGAGCACCAATTGCTAATTGGAGCAAATGATTGAAAAGTTACAAGTAAAGGTAACGATGAACCTACAAACGATTTTTTTTTCGCGATTTATTTAAGTTATACAGCTGCCTCCACATGGATCTTCACAGGAAGTAAGGATTAAACAAACACTGCCGAACCCTAGGTGCCTGCACTAAAGCTTCTTACAAATCACATAAAGCTATTGCTGCCCAATTATTGCATCATTACATTCGCTGTTAATTATTTTAAATTGTCCCGCCAAATTAAATTTAAAAACAAAGCAACTAGAGATGAGCGACTTATTTCGCACTTGCTATCGACGAAATAATGTACAGAGATTTCGCACACTTTTCGCAAGTATCTCCATACCAAGCTTTATATAGAAAAAAAACCTACCCAACCTAACGTGCTTGTGAATTCTGGAGTATAAACTAACTTTCTTACAATTTCTGACAAAAAGTAAATATGAGGAGTTTGACCTGAAAGTGTATATTTTATTGTGTTATTAATGCTTTTTGCGGCTTTGCGCACATTCTCTTGATTTTTGCAGTTAAGTTTGAGTTCAGCCATGCAACGCTGTTCAATGTATGGGCTGAAAACAATCAAAGTGCCCGTGCAATTTCAATCTGGATTTTTGAGCAGCTTAAGGAGCATGCAGTTAGCACAGAGAAGAGAAACGAAATTGACATAAAAATTAAAAACTTTGAGATTTACTTGAAAAGAAGTTTGCAAAAAGCGCTCGAAATGTTAAAACATTTAAGGCAAAGAATTCAAAATGGTTATCGTCGAGCATGGTATTCTTAGTAAATAGCACATCAACAATGAATCAAGTGGGAAGTCTACGTGTGGCATACAACGACGGTGGATCTCGACTAATTAGGAAATTGGCATGTAATCTGGCAGACAAGCAAGAAAACAACACATATCTGCTTGTACATGCGGCAGCACTGTCTGTTGCTATTGAACTAGATGTTGAGCTAGATAAAATTTAAATAGTATTTAATCAAGGAAATACAAAATAGTTGTGATCTTTTCAACATACCTTTGAATAAAACTATTATTTACTCTATTTATAAACTTAGAAGAAAAAGTTTGAGTGTGACATTTGATTTGTTCTATTCCAAGAAAAAATATGGATACTGGTTTTATATACATACTATTTAAATTTTAATGACTTTAAAATATAAATACACCATATAAAAATCACATAAATAATAAATGATATAAGCGTTCTCAATTTAGGTGAAATTAGAAATGCATGATTTAAAAAAAGATATTTAACAGCAATTTAAGGCCCTCTTCTGGTCTTCTGGCCGCCATTTTTACAAATTTGATTTTATTTTCACGATTCTGCTTCGGCCCCTAAAAGCATTAATTTTTACCAATTTCCCGCTTTCAAATTTGCTTTTTGTTAATAGTGACTCCCGGAAAGCTGCGAACCTACTTTTGAGGCCGAGAACTTTTTTAACAGCCCTCTCATTGACACATTTTGAATTTTTATAATAAATAGTACAATCACATTCAAAAAACAGAATTAAAAAATTTTTTCATGATTGATGTCCAGAAGTTTTAAAAAACTGTTTAACTACACCAGAAGTGGGCGCTTATCTAATGTGGGCAGTAAGTGTGGGCGTGGTCGGATTGTTTTACAATTTTCCCGAGTTATTACACACTTGATGTCTATCAAATGTGCCTAATTGCAATTGTGTAACTACATTTTTCGAATTTATGCCGCCCAAATCTGAATCTGGCCCAGTGTGCAATGGCTGAAAATTGGCCTGAAAATTTCAATTTTTTGTCTGCTGTAAGATCAGGTTCTAATTTTTGCCCAAAAATTAAATTAATATATTTTTCTGTATTTTAAACCTTCCAAATCTTAAAGCTTAAAAGCTCACATCTCTCTCTCTCTCTCTCTCTCTCTCTGTGAGAGCGCGTCCAACGCTATGCTCTCAATCTTATCTTCCCCTCACTTCCCTTGAGAACGAACTTAGATCGATTTCAAGATCGAAATTCTTGAAAACTCAAGATCAAATAAATTCTTTTTCAAAAGAGTTTGTAATCAAATTTTTCGTTCTAGTGTACTAAGCCGTACTGCAAAAGATTTTAAAGTACTTTACTTACAGCATAATTTAAGCAAACATTTAGCCAGGCCTTTTCTTCGAAGCGAATGGTCACACTGGAGAGTTTACTTTTTCTGGGCAAATCCAAACAAGACACGATATAAATGTGTTCTGGTGATTAATTTGATCGGTGTTTGCTTTTCTGTTGCTTTCTGGGCATTCTCGCCAGTTAGGCTTTACACAGTCAAAAGAGACAAAAGCCGAAGAGCTCCTAATCTCTCAAACACCATAAAGCGCTGGTTAGCAAACTACTTGAGAGGTCGACAAGCCTTCGAGGAGTTCCGTGGCAAGAAGTCCAAATAAAGAAAGCTGAAGCAGGGAGATCTTTCCATTCCTCTTCAATTTTGATGTGGCGCTACTGGTAACATATAACCAGAAGCGTCAGAGATGCTTTTCATCAGAACACAGTGAATGAAGCCAAACATTGTCCTGGGAGGTAGACCTCCTTCTATAAATGATGCCCAAAAAACCCTCCCAAGAAGCATAAATCAGGTCAGGATACTCGGCGTCCTTGAGTAGCTAACTGACCAGGAGTGCTTTTCAGCGCTCACACCACTACACCTCAGGACACACCCAATATACACAACAGCTTTCCTTGGGTTAGACCTGGGAAACTCGACAAAGACCTATAACCCAATACTCTAATACCCCCATTTTACAACTCTCCTTCACAGCCGTTACAACAACTACAACAGCAGACGTAGTAAATCTACCCACGTGCTCTCCATCTAGTGTTTTATCAGGATTGATAATTCGTGCACAGTGTGATTTAAAGAATTTAAATTATTCATTGTGCTCATTCAAAAAGGAGTCCAGCTTGCAGACGATGCGTCAGGCGATGGGCGAATTAAGGTTATTGTAGCCGCAACGTGCATCCACTCGATTGACGTCTTCACCGCCCATAAAGTAGATTTGTAAGAATTTATGTGGTTCGTCTGGTACGGGCAGCAATGAGTCTACTTGGGCTTTGATTTTGAAGGTTTGCCGCTGCACAATAGTGCATTATTTCTGTTGCTTCAAACGGAAATCATTTGAAAGCATGAAATAAACCTACGAATAGAAGTTTGAATCTAATGGCGTTGTTCTGCGTGTGTTAACATCGGGATAAAAGCTTCCAATATTTGAAAATATTTCAGTTCCGTTTATGGTTCCTCCCTTAATATTCACATACTGCTGCTCCGAAATTTTGTTAAAGTTAAAGGTTCAGCCAGCTTTGACTTGAGTGAAATTAGCTGCGGTCCCCCCTCCAGTTCCATCTCCAGCTCCTGCTCCTGCTCTTGTTCCACTGTGGTTTTGTTACTTGGGCACAAATATTTTGCATAAATTGCTATCCCCAGCAGCATTACTCCCTCTTCCCAGACAAGATATTCCATTTATTTTGTATGACGACAACTAAAAAGAGCTAGAATAAACAAACAAAAAACAAAGAGACAAGTTAGTTTTTTCCCCTTCCCCCCTCCCCTGCTGCTGCTGCCTTGGCTTTTCTTTTTTCTTTTTTTTTTTGTGCTGCACCGCAAAAAGCTGAAAATCCCTTTTGAAAATAGGTGTGCCGCGACCATAAAAGCGAAAGCCAGCATAGCTGACATGGTTACAGCCGACCACCAGTCAACAGTCGCAGACGGAGGCGCAATGCAGACACCGACACCGGCATCCGCAGTTGCGTCTGTTCCTGCTGTCAGCGGAACGAATGCTTTGCTTTTTGAGTCCGTCAGTTTTGCGCTCGTCCTTCTACTCCAAATTAATAGCGAAATGCAATCCGTGTCCAGGCACTGGGCCATTCATAACCAAATATCACGCATACGACCCGCTGCCTAGTTTCAATCGCTCAATTGTTGAATTGAATTAAAGTTGCGCCTAACATCTAATCCATTAGTTGACCATCTGCAAATTAGAATTTACAGTGGCTGTGGCCCCTTTGGCCACGGACTTAATCAATTTACGATCATAATTACTTGGCTTTGGCTGTGGCTGTGGCTGCTGCTGCCTTTGGGTCTGCCGGCCAAATCGTGCCGTTTCCATCTGACCTGGTACCGGGCCTTCGTTTGTGGGGCAATGTAACCAAAGCAAAGGCTTCAAGATTGGGATCATTCACGTGTAAATTCAATTATCAAAATTTTCAATGCCTTGCCGGAATGCCTGGTCACAGCACATCCTTACGTATGTGTGTGTGTGTGTGTGATAGTGATTTATATGTGTGTGGACAAACTAGAGCAAGCAGCGACTGTAGGCGCATCCAAAAAATTTCATTGCTGCAATGGACAGAGAATGTAAAGAAGGCGAGGGCGAGAACAAGGGATTTGGTACACGCATAGCCCTGCCTGGTCACGGCTGGCATCTTTGCCTTGGCAACTTAACATACCACGCACTCTTAGGTAAGGAAGTATGCTCGAAGAGTAAATAAAATCCCAAATATCCGCACTGAACATGAGACTCGACCACGATCGTAACGTTGAGTAAAAAGACGTATACTGAATGAGTGTCTTATTTTAAGCTAAAGTTCTTGTGAGGGCATATTTAAAGGGCATATTGAGGTCTTATTCATCTGGGTCTTACAAGTCTGGGAAAAGTCCCTCTAAGGCTGAGTCATACCGCCCTATTAGCTGTTTGTCATCATTGTGAAAAACTTTTAAAATACTGGCTTTCTTCTTCTCTTTTTCGCACAAAAGAAAGGGACCTACAGTATAACGCCGAAGCCAAAACGGTGAAGTTTGAGAAGCTTTCTCATGGCTAATAACTTCACAGCTGGCGTCAATGGAACCACAGCAGGCCGATACACCCGGCCACAAAGATTAAAGATTGAAAGATGCCTGAAATAAATTGGTACTGAATGAAATGACACGTAGGATCCCCCCTTTTCAGTTTGGAAGTCGCATGACACACCGGATATAAAGCTAAGAAATGCGTGGTCAGTAGCTATGGGGCTGCCATTCAATAAGCCCTAGACGTTTTTTCAGTCTGCTTACTTACGCTACTTTTGTAAGACAAAATGAAAAATGGAGCTCCGTAATCTTAAACATCTCGTCTCCAAAGTGTATTACACTACACTTGTTTACTGCCAAAGACCATTTCTACTATAACTTACTATAAAGACTAAAATAACATTTTGATACTTAATTGTTCCTGGAAGTTTAGTACCTTGAAAATGTAGCTCAATGAACGGGGAACACATTAAGTAGCGGATGTTCTTAAAGCCTTAGTCAACCCACTATTAATAAAACTCAAAAGATGGCACAAATTTATCACTTGATATTTTCTTTTGTAAGCTGAATTTGTTTATTTTCAAGGCCTTTATGTACTTAGATAAGGTTAAAATTTAGTTCGGCACAATACTTCACATGAAAAGAAACCAGGGACCGTAACAGTTATAACTTTAATTTTAAAAGTCCTCAAATTAACTGTTATTTTGTGATTTTTATTAAAAAAGTCCGAGATTAACAGTTATTCAGAGACATATTTAATCAGTCACACAATAACAGTCTTTTGCTTATACCGCAGTAAAGGAACCATTGACGAACAAAAGACAAAGATATTCTTAATCAGCTCGACAAGAGTAATCAAACAAGCCAAGGAAGATGATTCTTCTTCTTCTTTATTGGCCATCAAAACCGAATGACGGTCTGGGCCTCTGCGATTAACGATCTCCATTCGCTTCTGTTCTGTGCGAGCTGGAACCAGTTGGTCACACCAAACTTTGCAATGTCTTCCCGCACCTGGTCTTCCCATCTTAGTGGTGGTCTTCCCTTCTTGCCGCCTCCATAGACAGCCGCCTTCGATTTATACGCCTTTTTCGCTGGAGCTTCTTCCTTCATTCTGGCGACATGTCCTAGCCAGCACAGCCGCGCTTAGACTTAAGGCAAAATATTTTAATATTAGTCTTATCTGCGCTCAGTGAGCACTGCTCACGCCCCAACAGAAGTCAAGAGAGACCCGATCTGAACCATTTAATACCAAAAGAGGTTTAAGGCAGGGCGATTCCTTATCGTGTGACTTCTTTAATCTACCGATGATATACTGCGCCGGTGCAAACATGCCAACAGAACCGGCGGGGGGCTTGGTTCACTTTTTTGCTCATAACTTGAGAACCGTTCATCCGATCTTTATTATTTCTTAGGCAAATCGATTCATTTTGCTAATTACTAACTATCTCTAGAGAGTACGAATCGTCTATCTTTAAAACTGTAGGAAATATAACTTTTTTTCCAAATTGCGGGGGCAGGAGGGGGTGTGGCCAAAATTTGAAACAAACTTGATCTGCGTGAAGATAAAAAAAGCATTTGTCCCATACATGTCAAACCTCTATCTCTTACCATCTCTGAGATCTAGGTGTTCATACAGACGGACGGACGGACGGACAGACAGTCTATATCGACTCGTCTGTTGATGCTGATCAAGAATATTAAAGTATATATGGTCGGAAATGATTCCTTCTGCCTGTTACATACATTTGCACGATTTTAGTATACCCTTTTTACTCTACGAGTAACGGGTATAAATAGCCCTTTACAAGTCGCTTATCATCCCAGTCCTGCAATATGGCGCAGAAGCATGGATGATGGCGATGATTACCTTATTCAAAAAAATAGAGGCAAGCTAACTTCGGCTCGACCGAAGTTTAAATACCCTTGGAGCTTGATATATGCCTGACAGTTTGTATGGCAGCTATACTATAAAGTGGTCCGACTTCGACAAATCTTGTTGAAATTATGTAAAATAGTTTAAAACTTCTCAACGGCATAAAACTAAACAGTTTTTCTCTAAGACTTTTTTCAGACCTAACCGATCGTGTATTTTGTTTGTGAAATTATTGAAATCTATGAAAAACTTATAGATTGGGAGCGATAGCATTGACAAAAATTTTCCTAAACTATGCTATAGTCATCCGATCCGGCCGGTTCCGACAAATGTGCAGCGTATTTGTACCAAAAGACTTCGTGCAAAGTTTGGTTAAGATAGCTTTAAAACTGACGGAGGAGATAGCATAGAAACAGACGGACGGACGGACGGACGGACAGACGGACGGACAGACGGACGGACAGACGGACATGGCTATATCAACTCAGCTCGTCATACTGATCAAGAATATATATACTTTATGTGGTCGGAGATGCTTCCTTCTATGCGTTACAAACATCCGGACAATTTTAATATTTATACCCTCTCCAAGGGTATAAAAATGACGAGCTGTATGAGCTCTATGAGGAAAACTGTCTGGTAAAGCGCATAAAGCAACAGCGGCTGCGCTGGCTAGGACAAACGGTTAAACGGTTGTGATGGCCAATAAAGAAGAAGAAGAATCATCTTCTTTGGCTTGTTTGATTACTCTTGTCGAGTTAAGAATATCTTTGTCTATTGTTCGTCAATGGTTCCTTTACTGCGGTATAAGCAAAAAACTGTTATTGTGTGACTGAAAAAATATAAGTCTCTGAGTAACTGTTAATTTCGCACTTTTTTAATAAAAATCACAAAATAACAGTTATTTTGAGGACTTTTTTAAAATAAAAGTTATAACTGTTACGGTCCCTGATTAAAACTGAACTGAAATTCGGTCTCGGTCAAGGCATTTATATTGGCCAAAAGACTTTTTACCTGTACAGAAAAAGGACAAGCAACCTATGCCCAATTCCCATAATATATAGCCGTATAACCGTACTCGAAATCGGACCAGTTAGACAGTGTGTGTTAAGTGTTTACGAAATGTTTGAATGAAAGGCACGAAATGAAGGGCACAATTCAATATTTGGCGGTAATTATAAATTCATTTCAAATCCAAAAATACTTGGAAATCATATCTTCTTTTAGCAAAAGAGGTACAATACCCCTTGGTTAAGGTTAGGTTAGAGGGCTAATAGTAAATCCGTTTGTTAAGCTGTCGCTCATAACATTAAGTAGTTTCCTGTTCGATCACAGTACATACTGAGTTTTTGCACCGTAAGAAATCGAATAGACTGGTCCATGGTGTGGTCAAGCTCTCGCAATATTCTACGCTGCCCCGTAAATATGGATGCAGCAACATACCCAGGACCTGGAGTCAACCGAAAAAGTAACTGCATGCGCGCTGGCATGCGAGTGGAGGCGGTTGTCGGTGGTTACGCTGGATGGGCGTGGTCGGGCTAATAAGCAGGAAATTAAAATGTTATATGCATTGCCTGTCTCCAGCTCTCCCTCTGGCCCCCCTGCAAGCACTGTCAACTGGCTTGCCTTGCCACTCTGCTATGTGTGTGTGTGTTCTTGGTTGCGGTTGGTCTGGTAGCGCGCCTTGAAGTATGCATTATTTTTACGTGTCAGTGCGCATTTTTGGCATAATTGAAGCACAAACAGAGAGAAGCTGAAGGTCGCCTCCTCTCCGCCCTCAACCCCTTGGATCAAATTCGAAGTGCAATAACAACAAAAATCAAACCAAAGACAGTCAAAGTTTTGTGAAAAAACCCCACCTCCTTCTCCCCCCTCCCACACCCCACCAAGCACTGGGAACTAATGCGCTGGCAGTTTTTAAATGAGCTTTTTCCGGGGTCTTGGCACTGCCTACTTTACGAGTTTTTGCGGTTTTATGCGTGGGCGTGACTGTCTGTGGGGTCTCTTATGTAAGAACCTAATTAAAAGTGCTTTATTATGCAATTAAAACAGATAATGTCGCATTGTGCGGTGCATTCAATTCCCTTTGGGGTCAATGTCAAAGTGGGTGGCCCCCTCCCCCATCCCTAGTTTGGTCCATTGTTGACAATTGTTTTGCATAAAGTTTTTGGCTGGCAAAATGAAAAATTCCCATTTTATCCATTGGCAGTTGTGTCTTTGGTTCTGCCTTGATTTATGAGTTCTGTAGACTTTGTGGCCTAAAACGGCAAGTAGGCAGGGGGGGAGGGGGAATGGGACTGGATCCCATTTTCACACATCCGCACATTTTGCTTGTATTCATAGAAACATAAAACATGCCAATTTATTGCTGTTGATTTTAATAACTATTTTTACCACAGCCCACATAAGTAGGCAATGGTTTTTTTGGTAACAAAATAGCTAAATTTGGTGGGAAAAATAGCTCGAAGAGCTATTCGAGCCGATTGCATGCCCAAGGAGTTAACATTTTCTTAGTCGCTGGCCAGCATTCGATATAGTAAATTTTACCTCTCCCCGCGGATTGGACACATCTGGTCCGCCCAGTTGTCTTACTTCACGTTCCTTTGCAACACTTTCCCTGTGTGTGTTTGTAATTATTGCCCTAATGCCACTTCAGTTTTAATAGACAAGCCAAAGTGGCTTTTCCCTGTCCGATATTGTTTTATTGCCAACAATTTCCAACAATACTCTCATAAATTGACCTGACGCGCGATTTGTTGGGCCAAAAAATGTTACCGGGAGGCAGCAGCAGCAGCTGCCCCCTGTCAGTGAATTCAATTGAAATTGTATTGCAAATTATTTGCAATTTCGTATTATTTTTGCATTTATTTTGCTTTGACTTTGACTCTTCAACAATAACAACATTTTGCACAATTATGTAAAAATGTAAACGTTGTGTTCCAAGTTGTTTGGCTGATTGTTGCGGCTGGGCCCTCGGTTTTTTTCCCTTGGCAGTGGCTTCAATACCACCAGCACCACATTAATTAAATCATTCCAATTATTCAACTAAAAAGCTACATCAGGTTGGAATTTTTGTGGATTATCGCTTAGTAATTAGCTTTGCATCTGGCTGACCATCAACCGATGTACGAGTCCGTTATAGAATTTAAAGCAGCCGATTCGGCCTTATATTTAGGACTTCTCGAACCGGACCACTTTATCGAAAATTTGTATTAGAGAAAGTATGTAACAGGGAAAAGGAATCATTTCCGACCCTATAAAGTATATATATTCTTGACCAGCATCAACAGCCGAGTCGATATAGCCCTGTCCGTCTGTCCGTCCGTCCGTATGGACAAACCGATTTCAGAAATGGTAAGAGACAGAGGTTTGACATGCATGGAACAAATGCTTCTTATACTTGCAGGCAGATCAAGTTTATTTTCAATTTTTGCCACGCCCTCTCCCGCCCCTGCAATTCGGAAAAAACGGTTTATCTCCTACAGTTTTAAAGATAGGCGATTCGTACCTTCTAGAGATAGTTAAAAATTAGCAAAACGAATAAATTTGCCGAAGAAATAATAAGGATCGGATGAGCGGTTCTCAAGTTATGAGCAAAAAGGTGAAAAATAGCCGAGTTAAAAAAGTGTTGCATACTTTTCAGATGTTCACCCTAAGGAACTCAGGAACACTGTTAAACATGTTTTTTCATGAGTAACGGGTATATCGAAGTCGGTTAGAACCGACTTTAACTTGCGCTCTCGTTTAGATAGATGATTCGTTCTGTCTAGAGATAGTTAATCATTCGTAATATGTATCGATTTGCCAAAGAAATGATTAAGATCGGATGATCGGTTCTCAAGTTATGAGCAAAAAATAAAATCCCCTCCCACGCACTCACAACCAACGCAGCTTTTCATTCAACAACGTGTGAGTGAAAGTGAGAGATAGAGAAATTTAGAGATGAGCGCAGCAGAAGCGTTACATTCAGCTCCTACTCTTGGTACAGAGTATAACATTGTCGGGCTTGACCGACTTTCTCACTTGTTAGATAGTACACTCAATCCATCCCCACCTCCACTTGCCAACGACAAGTGGTTTTTTATTTGGATATGTAAAAACATTAAAATTTATGATCGCGTCTTTGTCAGAATTGATTGAAGAAAAAAATTATATTTGTAAGGATAAAGTGAAACAGCATTTTCAGCAAATCTTTTAGCGCAGTAGGGTTGTCGAAAATATTATCGATATATTGAAATATCGATATTTTTTCCTAAAATGACGAATATCATTATCGCATATTTTTCAAAGGCGATATATCGAAAATGGAATATTTATTGGTGATATTTTTCAATGATATTTTTGTTATAGCTATCGGTCGCACTGTTGCGAATGACTGTTTCTTGTACTGTGGACATTTAAGGCAAAATGCTTAAAAGTTATTTAATTAAAGTTCAATAAAGTTTAAGAGACCCGTGGAAACTTAAACAATTATAAAAGCACATTTAAAAGCAAAGCATGGAGATGCTTGGCTGAAATGAAGCTCATCAACGGAAAAAACCAAGCATAAATGATTTTGAATTCTGGGAATTTGGGTTCTTTTTGTGTCAAATTTGCTGCTATTTATGCATTTTTACATATTGTGGATATTTATATCGGGATGCACATTATACATATGTTTGTACGGAAGCTTTAATGTAAATCAATCGTAATTATGTTTAAAATCTTCGAATTCTTTTACACGAAAAATCAACCGAAGCAGACATTACTAGTGGATGCAATAAAGAATTTGGGAGCCTTTCAATGTAAATATGGAAACTAACTAAGCTCGTCAAATGACGCCTCAATTACGTCAAAAGACCTGTTCATAGTTAAAATCCGGGTTTTTATTGAAAAATATCGTAAATATCGATAATATCGATGTTTTTGATACCAAAATATTTATATCTAAATGATACTTTTTCAATATCGCAAAAAATATCGATCGCAAAAATTGAAAATAAAGTTGATCTGCCTGCAGCTATAAGAAACATTTGTCCCATACATGTCAAACCTCTATCTCTTACCATCTCCGAGATCTGTTTGTTCATACGGACGGACGGACAGACGGACATGGCTATATCGACTCGACTGTTGATGCTGATCAAGAATATATATACTTTATATAGTCGGAAATGATTCCTTCTCCCTGTTACATACTTTTGCACAAACTTAATATACTCTATGTACCTTCGGTACAGAGTATAAAAATTAATAAATCGAAACTATTTGTATGATACAAAGAACAAGGTATGGCGCTCTCTGATCTTGGTCCAAAATATTTCAGTGTGCAGTTGATACTTAATGCGAAATGTAGTTTTTTTTATTTTTTGTGTGGATGGGTTTCTGTTGCCCTAATCGCTTTGTTGTTTCTGTATTGCTTTTTTGGATGGGTGGTTCTGAGGTTTCTTATCTCCCTCGTCAAAAAGTGAGTTTGGCGATAGTTTGAGTTCAGAGTCTGCTGATAGTAGTTTGGCGATTTACAACTATAAAACACATAAGGTATCGCATTTTTAACATAAATGGGAGAAATTAGCGATATGTGGTTTCAATTTTAACTGCGCTATTTAAATCGATTGTATGTGGAATAAAGACTTCAGAACTACAAGCAACCATTTATGGATGAATGCTTTCAGACATATTCAATACAAATAACCCTTTAGTTAACCGGGCTGAGATGCGCGTCGTAGCACAGTCGTCTAAAACGTCAGTCCCCCATTGTGTTTTCAGTCGAAGTAAAAGTAAGTAAAAGTTTTTCATGTAATGAAATATATGTTTGTTGAATTCGCAGCAGCAGCAAGCATTTTTGGATTTTGGATGGATTTTTTTTTCTTTTTTGAAATAAAATTAATCAATTGCCTCTTTGACAGAAATATGAATTTAAAAAAAATGGTCTTTTGGTTATGTGACGTCAACTAAAAACAAATGAGATATAAAAGTAAACCACTTCGCCAAAAAGAAGGTTTTGACTTCCAAAGAGAATGCTGCGATGATGCGCAATAAGGCAGAAGAAAAACGCTCCAAAGAAGTAAAAAAAAAAACCATTAAAAAAGGCAAACAAAAGAACAGCCACATGGAAAAAGTGCTCGTATATAAAAGAAAACAAGCCGACTGCCGTCAATCAATTTTATGAGAAATTTTTATAATTTTTTCTTTTAATAAAGAATAGTTGCTTAAAAAAACGAATTTGAAACCTTTAAATGGGTGGCTCACAAAATTTCGAAATGTCAAAAATCACCTTTTTTCAGTATAACCCCAAAAATTTGTTTTTTAAAGCTAATGATGGGAAAAGTTAAATGCATCTTTTAATTAAATTACAAAACGTTCAGACCGAAAAATATTGATTTTTGGCGAAGTTATGTTTGAAAAACAAACACAACCCCCCATCTTGCCCTCCAAAATCTGTGTGTTTGTGAGTCGTGTACTCTCTCTCTCTCTCTCTCGCGCTCTGAACAAAAGCGCTTAGTCTAAAATGTTGGCTAAGCACCATACTTTGATTGTTGTATCATAATCAGAAGTGCTAGGAACCGGTCCCCGAATCGAATCTTAGACTCTTGGACAGAACCCGCAGCCTTGATCCAAACTCAATTTAAAATTTTACAAATTTCGCGATTTTGTGGACCGTTTGATAATAATCCGTGATTATAATAATCTAAGCTCAGACGAAAATTTAGTAATTCTAGCCATTTTAAATATTTTTCGATCTTTATTCATTACTTGGACCGTTTTTACACCTCCTATTTACCAGCCTATTTATCCGCCTATTAACCCTCTACTTACTCTTCGGCTTATTTACCCGCCTGTTTAACTGTCTTTTTGGCAATCTAAGCTCATAAATTAATATTGCAGTTTTTTTGTTTTTTTTTATTCTGTCTTTTTGATTAGTGAAAAATTTATGTGCGATTTATACTTAATTATAATAATTTATAGTTTGATATTTATTACGATGCCAGAGGAAAAGGAACGTGCTATTAAAAGGGAATCAGCTCGAATCAAAACAATTTTTCATTTCTACCACATTTTTCTAACTTTAAGAAAAACTTCCATTGTTCCGTTTTCAAGAACATTTTAAACTCAATTTCGTTGATTTTGAATGAGGTTATCAACGGATCGCAGATTGTGTTTGGGGTCTAAAAAGGAGACTTATATGTATCTATTTGAATAGCAGGAACATTAAAATTTTTGGATGAAGAATAAGTTTGGAAAGTGTGTGTTGGAAATTAGTATCAAGTCTCTATATTTAATTTATTAATTCATTCAACCTTTAAGACATTTCTGGCATTGTTATTTGAATTAATGCCAAAAACTTAGGCACCAAAGTGCAAAAAGCGAGCATGAATTTTACTTAACATAAATGCAGCCATAGAATATACATACAATCCACACAGCTTTAATGTATAACAGTAGATGGGGAATAATATCAACTTAACAGAGTCACAACATAACACCCCTGGCAGGTAACATACATTCCACAGCTAAACAGACTGCCCTCAAACGGACTTTGTGGAGGGGCAACTGTTATACAATGGCATCCACAGCTGGGACGGACCCATGACAGAGCCTTAACATTCTAATTCGTTAACATTTCGTGCCACGACACACAGCAAATTCTCAAATCAAAACAATTTGAATGAAAAGATAATTCTACAATTTAAATGCTTACATTAATTTTAATAAATATATATATTTTAAATCTTTTATTTCGTTTTTTAACTTTTCCACAAAACTGTAAGAAAATAAGGGACATTCCTGCATGCAAACGATTCACCGTATAACAGTTGGACACATTAACAGCCCTACCCCTTTATGTATAACAGCTGGATCTTAAAATAAATTGTTATACAAAGGCAGTTGCTGCAACATTTCGCTTAAAAAGATAGGGGAAATTATAACAAAATGTAAGGCAGCGGCTTAGCTCAAGTGGTTTTGACATCAGCTAAGTCTGTTATATACACCCCATTAACATATTTATGGTTGGAGAACAGTTAGATGGTTCTGATAAAAGCTCGGCCAGCTATCAGTATAACAAAGCAAAAACAGCTCTCATTTTTTACAGTTTCGCTGTAGCAAACTAATGTTAAAATTAACGATATAACAGAACTAACAGAAATGGCACAAGTATTAAACCTGCAAAATTATGCCAGCTCGATGTTCTAGTATTAGCTAAACCAGCCTGAGATATAATTTCCACAGAAAAAATCAAGCTGATTTTTGTTGATATCAAAAGTTATGCTGAAGTGCCGGCGGAATTAAAAGTAATTGATATTTGAGTAATATTAATATAATATTTACCCATCTTCATGACAATCTAAACTCATATTAGAATTTTTTGCAGATTTCGCGAATTGACACCTTCACCTTGCCCGTCGCCAATTACTTATTATTAAATCTTCATGATAATCTGAATTATTTATAAATTTTTGAAATTTTCTATCTTATATTAGAAGAGACAAAGGACTACCAACTTTTTAAATCTGAGATTTTTAATATCAGTAGAAAATTTTTCAGAATTTATTAAAATTGTAAAAAAATTAATTTTATAAAAAAATAACCAACTTTTATCAAACGCAACGTTTTAATCGTTTCTCGTTCTGTGCACGAGGACCGAAAGCGTAACACAAAAGAGTATATTAAGTATGTGCAAAACTATCGTAACAGAGAGAAGGATCATCTTGATTTGCGGACAAAGGGAATCGAACGATATCAAAGCGGATATCGGAAACTTTCTTGTCTATTTGTATTTGCATTTGAACTTGCCGAGTCGAATTATATTTGTATTTGTCTTGTTGTTGTTTTTTTCCTTATTCTTTGTTTCTCTCAGCTTTGTTGTTGTCGCCGAGACGTTTCAGAGGGTGGTAAGAGAACCGATCGTTTGTTTGGTTCTTCGGCAATATGTTAGTGGTTTCGTTTCTCCCTGAGTAACAGTTCAAAACAATACGTCCTTGGCTTTCGCGAACGGTTCGTAAAACGTTTCGTTTGTTTGCCCGCTCTGCTATTTATCAGGTTTATCAAGTTTATTTTCAATTTTTGCCACGCCCCCTCCCGCCCCAGCAATTTGAAAAAAACTTTATATCTCCTACTGTTTTGAAGATGGACGACTCGTTCCTTCTAGATATAGTTAGTAATTAGCAAAATGAATAGATTTGCCGAAGAAATGATAAAGATCAGATAAGCGGTTTCCAAGTTATGAGCAAAAAAGTGATAAATAGCCGAGGTAAAAAAATGTTGCATGCTTTTCGGATGTTCTGTTAAACATGTTTTTTCCAGGGTTCGTAAAATGCTCAAAAGATATTTTTCTGCCATGATAATTAACATCAATGAAAAAAAATTTTTATTTTCACTTTTTTTTCAGAAGAAAATAAAATTTTTTTTCATGATATCACGAGAATTTTTTTCACGCGTGTTACAATGAAAAAAATTTCTGAAAATTTGATAAAAAATTTCAAAGCTCTATCTTAAACCGTTTTCGAGTTATTGAAGCGTAGAACTTCCGCAAAAGAGCTCCAAAAAAGCTCACGTTTTGGGGTTAAGCTTCTCTGATAATAAGCTCCCTTTGGGCGAATGATCATCCAATTCGGAGAAATCATCCCAGAAAAAATCTTTTTTTGGTTAGGAATGCCTCATTTATTTAAACATTATTTAAATGTTGCATGAAAACAAAAGTCGAGCAACTGTGACCAAAGCAAGCTGTTCTGAATCCCGTGGAGAGGGTGCCGATGTTTGTACCAAAGGAGCACTGTTCTGATCCATGCCGCCGCCGTCTGTCTATGCTTCCCTCCGTCAGGTTTAAAGCTATCGTAACAACTTTGCCGAAGTTTTTTAGTACAAATACACTTTGGAACCGGCCGGATCGGATGATATACATATACTCCAGAGAACGATCGGTCGAAAAACTAGTTTTGAAAAAAATTGTTTGTTTTCTTCATGTGAACTAAAGTATTCAAACAACACAGTTTCTATTTTATTTAGCTATATTTACTATTTAGTATTACATAATCAAAGTCGCGAAATTGTGTCTCTTTTATCTTTCTTTCATTAAAATTTTTGTAGTCAAAATTGTTATTTTCCGGAACTATGTCGTTTTTTCTGTCAAACGACATAATTTCTACGTTCCAACTAGAATTTTTGTTGTCGAAATTATGTCCTATTTATCTGTCGAACTTTTGTGGTTTCAAAACGACATAATTTCGCCGCCAAATGCACTGGGCGATATTATGTCGCTCTGGCATAACCACGTAAGCTTTACATTTTCACTCAGCTTAGCTTGGTGGGTTCAGTTACCTGCTAAGCCATAAAGTCTAAGCTCAACTGCTTTTAAGCTAAAAGCCTATCGAATGAGTCGATAAATTGTGGCAGCTTTGGGCCAACAAAAAAAATCCTTAAAGTTTTGGCAAAGTTGCGAAAAAGTGGACCAATTGTTGTTTTGTTTCTCAGTTGGCCGCGAGATATTGCATAGAATGGTTAGGGAAATGGAAAAACGGTGCTCGTTTGCTGCCACATTTGCTCCTGCTCCTGCTGCTGCTGCGTTATAATTGTTGTTAATTTTTTTAAAGTGTTGATTGTTTTTTTCGAAAAAGTTTACATCAAATAGTAAAATACTAAAAGTGTTTGAAATAAGGTAAAATCAAATGGAAAATGCCTCTGTGTGTTTGTTTCTATGTGCGTGCGTGTGTGTGCTCTACTTTTGGCTTTTATCTTGACTCTTTTCACTTTTTTTTTGTGTTTTTTGAATACTTTGACTTTCATTGCTTTCAACTCTCTATTTCAGCGGGGGGTTGGGGGGGTGGGGGGAGGAATAACTTTTGATTGTGTCTATCGTGACGTGACCAGAGCTCATTTTTTTTTTTTTTGACCAACTCCAACTGTCCCCATTTGTGTGGAGCCCAAAAAGAGGTCACTAGCCTCTTCCTGCCTGCCTGACTTCATCTCCCGTTGAGTGTCCATTTCAATTTCTGGGCCTTCTATTCGATTATTGGCTTATGTGGCGGCACTTGTAGATGTGTGTGTAAGTGTGTGTGTGTGCGTGTGTGTACCTGGGTGCTTGCATATTGTTATTGTCGCAGCGACAGTGGAATGACCTCGCAGTAGGTTAATGAAAAGTGGCTCCGGCAAAGAGTTACTCTAAGCCCAGATGCTTGGAATAATATGAGAGAACACCCACTTATTCCCACTTATTAGCCAGCTGCATGTGTGTGCGTGTGTGTGCACAGAAAGAAACAAAAAAGGCTTAATTCAATTAATTGTTAACTTATTTCTTGTGTGTTTTCATTCATTTGCTCGCATATTAGTTGCTCCTTGAATCTAATAAATACTGTATATTTTTTATTGAATTCAAATCTGGTCTAAATTATTGGCCCACGCTTTATTATATTTTTCTCTCAGTGTCTAAATTTGCACTTAAAGTCTCTGACCCGCTTTCTCTGCCACTTTCCTTTCTATAAATCTCCTCAGCATCTTTATGATCTCATAAATCCATTTCCAGGTCATTTCAGAAGTTCAATTCGGTCCGACTTGTGGCTAATAAAGCAGGGTATGACAACTTCGTTGCCGTTTCTCTAACGTGTGTGTGTGTGTGCATAATTAAATGGGCTTAACTAGACGTAAATGCGACACTTGAGTGAGCTTATGAGCTGCTGACGTCCCCCAACCCCAATCCAAAAGCCGTAAAAATAAAACTTCTGTGCATACCAAATATCGGTTAACTTTTCGCAGACTTTTGACACGGCATGAAAACCAAAGTAAGCTTATACACGGTCTACTTAGTAAATTAATTCATTAACCATTAGCCAGAAATTTAGAGAGGACGCCCCTTTAACGGATTCCTTTTGTTTTAAAGATAATAAAATTTCAAACAAAACCAAATAAATTTGAGTTTTTACCGGCGCGACGAGAGTTAATTTAAAATTAACCCTTCACCTTAAGCTACAATAAAATTTTAACAATACAAACCAGAAAACCATAACCGTAAGCCGAAAAGAACCGATTAAAACTCAGAACCGAAATCGATATTTTTAATATTTTTTATACCGGTATCCGAGAGCCAATACATTGTATCGGTATAGCTCCCCACAATGAGAGAGAGAAAGAGAGAAAAACTTAGAGATGAGCGCATAAGCAGCGCTGCATTCAGCAAAATTGTTGTTGTTTTTAATTTGCCAGAGGTATATTTCGGAGACAGAGAAGAGAGCTACATATATTCTGGTTGTTATACATAGTAAGATAGAAGGCTGAGCACGCTTATAAATTTGCTGTTGCTTTATGTAGGCTTATAGCGCGCGTTCTCCTTATACGCGCCAGCTATTCCTTTGCTTTCAAACCACAACGAATGCGTGGCTTGCGGAATGGGCTTGTGCACTCCAGATCTAGAGTGACTTTGGCTTTCTACCGGTTTGCTGCCATATCAATAGAAACACTAGTAGATATAGAGATCGATTGTAGGCTCACACAACTCTTCTCGAAAATGAGCGGAGAAGGCTTTAAAAGCGTCATCCGTCCGACCTACGGATTCAAGGAAAGGCGACTAACAGACCGTTACCAAGTTGATGATATGAAAAAAACTAAAACCAAAATATTTTAAGAATTCTAATAGTTTTTTTGAGTTATCATTTAAAAACCATTAAATTCTTGACCATATCGCTAACTTACTTCAAAGCTGTCATATTCGGTCTATTGTGTGTTATTTTGCGATTTAATACTTTCCATGTGAGATGAGAATATGTCGCAATATCATTTTACAGATTCATTTTCATGTTAATGCAAGAGCCTCATATATCAGTTGTCCTGCAGTTGCACATTGTATTTTGCAGTTTTATTCATAAGCATTTTACAAGATTAAATCGGAACTAAACGGACCACTTTTCTGGGTTAAATCTATTAAGAACTTTAACCGCGTTTTTCTCAAAATGGATTATTTTGAGTTCTGCCAGTCTTAAAGTGAGTGAGCGATATCACCTTTGTAGGTTATTGCTGACCTATTTTCTGATAAGACGAGTTTCTGATATGATGGAGTTATAAATCTGTAGGCCCGATTGACTAAATGACATAATATCAACCCACAGACAAAACTACTTATCCTAGAGATCTCAGTTTCTGAGAATCTGACAGCGAAGTGGATGATTTTTTTGAAGATCTTTTGTTCCTCAATGCCCAAAAAATTTATAATAATTTCTAGTACAATGTACATTAGCGCGGTCCCCAAACCGGCAAAATGGAAAAAAGGAGGTCTCAGCATTCCCAAAGCTAATATTTGTTGTATAATTAATAATGTGAAAATCAAAATATTTTATTTTAAATTTAAATGGGCGTGAGAGGGTCTCAAAGTTTTAAAAATATAAATCATACGATACGTTCACCAAATACAAATTTTTCCATCGAAGTTCATTCATTTCAATTGCTGTCATTGTTTGAAATTCAAAAAGGGATCTACATTTGTGGAAATAAAATATTTTTCAAATTTAAAATCATCGCCGGCTATTTATAAAAAAAAAAAATAAATGATAATAGGCAACGCTGCGTATGAGTTATTTACAAAAACTTTAGACGCCATTCGCGCCCATTAAAACTCGACTTTTTTATTTTTTTTTTATTTACGCTAATTATACATGAAAGCATGACCTTAGAATTTCATATACATGGGGACCGCTCTAATGTACATACATCTAATCGAAATTTTGATTTCCCATAAGAATTTAAGCAACTAATGCCAAGAATACCTAAATTCGAAAACAAAAACAAGTAAGAGTGTTGTGGTCAAGTGGCCCCTGTACCAAGTAATGTTGTTCCTATAGCTTTGAACTCCTTTTATTCTAGAATTTATTTGAATAAATGGGCAGGCGCATCTCATTGCGGTATACAGAATAGATAGATGTTGGGTCTAACTGAATGAGTCAATAGGTTCAAACTTAAAAGTTGTAGCTCTGACAGTTTTTCGCGGTTAGAAAAAGAAGGAGGAGGTATTTGCCAAATCTGGTTACGGTATACACCTACATACATGCAAAAATTTGTGGTTTTACCTCTTATAGCCTGTGAGATCAACGCGTTTATACAGAGAGAGTGACAGTTTTTCGCTGCTAAATGATGGGGAGGAGGTGGAATTTTCCAAATCTAAAACAAACTCGATGTGGGTACAGTATACACCTAGATAACTCTATGCTCATCAGCTTCTTGTCATGGTTAAATAATTAGGTCTCGGGCACCTAACCCCTATGGGGAATAAGCCCCATATTTTTTCTGTTTCGGTTATGATAACCGGTTATGTTACTAAAGGTTATAAGGTTAAGGTTATAAGAAAAATTCTTAAGGTTTTTCGGGTTCGGTTACGGTTTTGGTTACAAATTTGAAAGTGTTTTTATCGGTTTAAGGTTACGGTTTCGGATACGGTTTATATGAATGTTGATGTCTTTACAATCGGAGGCATTAGAAAGACTAGAAAGATGAGGTCTTGAGATCAAGTCACCGTCGATGCTTCTTTTGTTAATCATAATTGTTATTAGTTCAAAATCACATCTCAACTGGATTTAAGCTTGACTTTTCCGGTTGGTTTTGTAGTTCTCTCACGTCAAGTGCCGTCCATAATCATTGTTCTAGTCTAGGCTAAGTTGGCAACTGACGTGAGTTCCAACCGTCCCCATGGCCGTCGGCTGTTTTGTCTTTGAAGTGGCAATGCTGCGTCTTGGGTTACAAATTCAATTGGAAAAACTGTCAACGAGTCGGCGGAATTTGAAGGGGGGGGAAATGGGAATAAGAGCACCTGTCCACGACACCCACGCACGTGTAAAATGAGGCGAGATGAAAGTGTTTCCGATCTTCCTTATTTTTCAAATGAAAACATTTGGGTTTTATTTTCGAGCTGTTGACGAAATGAATCACCCTTTTTTTTTCATGCACCTTTTGCAGGCAGCGTGGTTAATGATGATGATGATTAGGATGAGGATGATAATGCTGCTGCGCTGCTAGGAACCTGCAGTTGACCAACAACATAATGGACGGCACACCGCTGGCCATGACCTTCAGCAGTCTGGCTCTGTTGCTGCTGTTACTGATTATGTGCATACTGTTCGCCTGCCATTGTTTGGGATTGGGACCACGTGCGGCCAGCTGGATGAGAATGCGCTCCAGTAAGGAGGAAAAGATTGGACTGTCCAAGCATAAGCTGTTTCATGCCAACGGGTATATGGCCAGTGTGAGTATTAGCTGGGAATTGGATACTAAAAGTGACTCCGGAGATGATCACAAAAGCATTTGGTTTTTTTTATCCTTGTTGGGTCTTTTGTGGGAAGAACTTTTTCATTTCATAAACTGAAATAATTCTGTCCATCAAAGTAGGCATTGCGACTGGGCAAATAGTTTACCTTATAGAAAACTCAACACATTTGATCAGAGATCAGCCAGGCCTTGTGCAGGCAACAAGCTCTCTTATTTTTTATTTTTCTTTGATTTTATATATTTATATTTTTTCAACAAAAAAGAAAGGCAATTGCGATATCCGAGCACTGAAAAATCTTCGCACGAAGCTTTGCCAGTTTAATTGTTTCTCGCTTTTTTTAATATCCACTTGCATCGAGCGCAATTGTAAAAGTTTTAAAATATTTATAAAAAAATTTTATTATAAGTTATCGTAAATCTAGTACTGTCTTAATCTTACGGACGCCACCCACGAGATTTCTGGTGTTAAAAGTGGTCCAGTCATATGGAAAATATTTTTCTTAATTTGATTGCGTTCTGTACTCCATAGTTTTATTATATTTGTCCCGCACCGTTATAACTGTCCAATATATTAGCAGGCTCGATGTCAGCGCTTTCATTACCAGCAGCCAGTTGCATTTCTGATTCTTCTTCAACTATTGACTATTGGCTCAAGCCTTTCTTTTCCAAGCCTTAATGAAGATCTGTTAAGGCTTGCGCATCGAGGCACCACAAAATCCTCAACTGAGGCCTTGTCAGTTCAATTATTTCTCCTTTTTTTTTAATATCCTATCCTATCCTTATGCTATAATTATTGCCACTGGCGAGCTTTCCCCTTCCATCCCTTGAATAGGCCGAACACGAGGCACCGCAAAGTCCTCAAACGAGGCCTTGTCAGTTCAATTGTTTCTCCTTTTTTTAATTTCTAGTCATCCCATTAAAACTATGAAAATTTAAAAAAATATATAAAAAAAATGTATCATAAGTTATCGTAAATTTAATGCCTTCTTATGGGTTTTACGGATGCGCCTTCTGTATTCCACAATTTGATTATTTCTTTCCTCATCTCGATGACTGTCCAATATTTGAGCATTCTCGGCTATTGGCTCTAGCTCTAGCTCTAGATCCCGCTCCCGCTTACCAAGCCTTAAATAGGTGGAACACGCTTAAGGATCCCAACTTATTTTTGGCATAAGCCCCAAAAATTTATTTCTAATTTCAACTACTAACTAACTACTTTTTCAAATATCCATCCTAACGGATCTGTTAAGGCTTTCGCATCGAGGCACAGTCAAGCCCTTAACGCGAGCCACCTAGAACTTACAACCAAAACGCCTAAGAGCTACGAGCTGGATCCAGTATATGTCAAATTTCTTTGACAAATTAAAGCAAGGGAACTCAAGCCCATTCCGCAAGTCACGCATTCTTTGTGGTTAGAAGCAAAGAAATAGCTGGTGCGTTTACCGAGCTAAGTTTTTGTTGTTGGCGCATACATAAGTGACTCTCTCTCTCTCTCCCAAGACTCTGGCAAATTAAAAGGAAACAACAGTGCCGCTCGCCTCGCTCGCAGTGGCCGCACACACTAGAGACCTGCACGAGTGATTCCGAAATTGTACTATTACGAGTACAAATAATCGTTGAGTAAAATGAGTATTATTTTTATCTGTGTTATTTTTTATACACGATGTGGAGTATTAATCATGGCATTGTACGATTATAACCTCCAGCTTACTATAAGATTCAGGGATAACGTAATTATGTTTGATTATGAACATTACGATGCATTCGATGCTCTTCTGCGCGTGTAGGCGTCCCCAACCATAGCCCCTGGGGGCCACACACCCTTGGCACTTTGGACCGAATGCTTGCCGAAGTCATACATCAATAAGGTTCAGAGAGACGATCACCACACTTCTTGGGGAACGCGGATATATGCCAACAGCAACTTCGTAGGTTTTTCTCTATTCTCTTTCTCTCCCTTGCTTATAAAATCAAACGAAGCAACAAATGATCTCGGGTGCATCAGACAGCCACGAACATACACACACATCACGAGGCGAAAATCGGGCTACTTTTTGTTGTGGATGTTGTTTCGGGTATCAATTATCCTTTAATTTCGCCATACATCCCCAGTCTGACAAGTCCCAATTAGGAAATATTCACCAACTTTAGTTCAATTTAAAATAAATAGATATATTTTTGTTCAAAACTTAGATAATTATTTTGTGATTTTGATTTGACAGCTGGGTTGTCGGAGGATTTTTACTTATAATCGGCGATTAGATTTTTATACACTCGAGCAGGTCTCTAGCACGCGCAAGTCAGTCATCAAGTTACTCTTTCTATTTCTTGTAGTTATTCTTGCTTGACAAACATTTTGTGCATTTGTGTTTCTTTTCACGCGATCGTAAGCTTATTCTGGAAACCTCTGATTTAATGGTCTAAAATCTCTTATGCGAAGGTGCCACAGAAACCTCTTTCAACCAAATTTTAACCGAATTCCAATTCTTAGGTGCAAAGTAAAGTCCTCAAGACGAGTCATCAATTAAAGACTTGTCAGTTAAACTGTTTGGTTTGTTTTTTATGTTTTCCGCTTGGTAAAGCCTAAAGCCCTCGCCACATCGTCCTAAATCTTACAATGGTCTAAACCCAGTTCACGTTCCCTTGCTTAGGTGAACAGTTCAAAGCTTGCTGAATTTTGCTTCACAATGATAGGAAGAGCTGTACCTAAGTAATTGGAGTTGTACCACATTTTTTTATTCAAAAACACATAAATGAATTCTCTCATTAAAGAATTTGTTTGCGATTATATAAAAAACTCGTGATATTTTGATCAAGAAGCTTGCATCAAAACCAAATACCATAAAATATAGTAAATAAACACGTACCATTTAATCAAGTAAGTAAGGAAACAATATGAGTCGACAATGAGTAGTTAGTAAAATTGTTTGGTTTTCTTGTAACAATTTGTTAAGGCCCTCGCAACGAGCCACCGTTTACAATCGGGGCACTGTTAAGCCCTCAACACGAGGCACTGCAAAGCCCTCAATCGAGGCAGTTACCGCAAAGCTCTTCACATGAGGTACATTAAATCAAATTTGCTAAATAGTTTAAGGAAGTATTCTTCATGCTAAGGCTGTATTTGGAACTTTTTAAAAAAAACTTTATTTGACAACGCAAAAAGTATGAGTAAAAATACAGTGTAAGAATAATGAAAATTGGTTCAGTAGAACTGGAGGAAAGTGGCATGTCAGTCCAAAAAAGGCGTTTTACAGAAAAGTTATTTACATTAATTTTACACTATGGACAAGCTTTAGCTGTTAGTCCCAAATGATTTAGCTGTATTCGGTCAAAGTTTGGAAAAAAAAAATGGCGGATCCATTATGGTGCTCAATTTCATCAAAAACGTATTTGATTTGGCTGAAACATTGAAAAACCCGTTTATCGATAATATCTCGATAAATAGTCGATAGATTTTTTTCATGTCGATCAGCGGGCCAAAATACTTTAGAAAAAATTGATTTGGTGAACTGGGGGGAGATTGCTGTCGAGCAGAGTATATATATTATCTCGCACAAAAATCATCACCGTCACTGAATCTGCAGCTATCCGCAGCTTATTTTTGGCTATGTTCTGAAGAATTGTCTAAACAATAATTTCTATTTTGTTTATAAGTGGGATCAGATGGGACTTTTGACTTATTGCTTCTTCTAACACGACTTTTCAGAATGTGTCCAAATAAAACAAGTAAGACCATTGCAGTCGAGTTAGCTCGACTTCAAAATACCCGTACAATTGACAAACACACACATACCAAACAAACACACACGCACACATACACACAAACGCGCCAACAGCGGGCGCAAGCAGAACGTAGCGTAATAGCAAAGCGTGGGGGAGGGGGGTGCAAAAATTGTTTCGTTAATAACTTCTGTGTTTTGCTCAGATTTCAATGTGCTTTTCAGAATAGATAGATTATAGGCCTAAGATAATATATATTAAGCGACGATGTTGTAACTTTAAAATTGTGGCTCTGACAGTTTTTTGCGGTTTAAGGGGGGAGGGGGGGAATTTTGCAAATCTGAAACAAACTTGATGCGTACGGCCTATCCTAGTACTAAAAATTGTATCTCATCTATAGTCTCCGAGATCGACGCGTTCATACAGAAACGGACGGAGGAAGCGGACAGACGGAAACGGCACAAATCGACTCGCTGGATGCTGATCATATATATTTAAGGGTGGAAATGTTTCCTTCCTGTTACATACTGCACAACTTCAGTCCCTTTTACCCATTTTCAAGGGTCAGGGTATAAAAACATCTCTTTTTTATTAATAATTCACCATTTCATGCATTGTTAATACAATTTTGAGCATTACGTTCAAATTGTACTAACTTTCTACAGTAGAATCCATTTTTCAGAATCCAAATGGGGCTAATTTTTCGCGAAACTATGATGAACGCAGGATGATAACAAACGTAGTTCATACCTGAGCCAGGTGGGGACATTAAGAGTCCATAAAATAAATATTTTGTCTTTGACTTTTGGCCAGCTTTTTGGGATTCGGGACCATAATGCGTCGCAGTTATTTTTGCACCGCATTTCTGAAGCTTTTTTCCCTTACAGATCCAATCCGGCTCAGAGTTCTTGCTAAGCACCAGCGGCAGTTTCAAACGATTCGATACCATTGACAAGGACGATCATCAACGTTCTCAGCAGCTACAGCATCAGCAGGGATCAATCAATGGTGGTTCCTTGGCAGGTAGCACTGCTCTGGATACCACAACCACACCCATGTGGAATCTACCGCAGGCGGATGTAAGCATACCACCGCAACCGTTGCGTCCGGCTCCGGCCCCTAATAGTGCGGGGCCCAGCAGCAAGACGGTGACATTCAGCTTTAGCCAGGTCAATGAGCTGAGCTCACCCACAGCCGAGTTGGACAGACGCTCCTGTTTGCGTTCACCACAGCGTACAGCGAATGGAACGGCTGTGCCACAGCCTCTGGAGGCTCCTCCACCGCCCAGACTAACTACCTCCGCCTCGGTAACACTTTCCGCCACGGCCATACCAAGACCCATAGCCAAGCGTCAGGTGTCGCTGCAGCAGGGCATAAATCGTGGTGTGGAAAATCAAGAGGTGGTGGTGGAGGAGGAGACACAACGGACACCCTTTTTGAAGCGACGCAATTCCAGCACAAATCCATTTCTGTGCGAGTCGCTGGAACAGCTGCCAGCAGCGGCTGCTCCGCAAACCAATGGCAATCCCTTTGTGGAGTCGTCACCCAGTCTAAGCAGTCGTTTGCTTAAGCTGCAAAATGCCAGCACCACCACCAATCCCTTTACGGGTCTGACGCAACGCGTCAAGGGTCCCCATCTGCTGCAGAAAACCATATCCGAGGATTATCTTTTTCGCAAGCTGGGTGGTGGTCATCTGGTGAATGGGAATACCCATGGTAATGGCAATGGCAATGGCACCTGGTGCTTTGGACGCTCCCTTTTGAGGCAGGAGTCCACTCTCAGTCTGGGACTCAGCAGGCGCAACAGTTCACAGATCTCTTTGGACTCATCTCAGCCGGGTTCACTTGAGGGCATTAATCTGGAGCGTGCCATTTCCTGTGATTCGGTCAACTCGGAGTCCTCACTTTGCCTGGACCAACTGGATCAGCCGTATACGCAAATTACGGGCTATCTGTGTGTGGGTCTGCACTATGAAAAGTGAGTCCGGTATTCAGAGTGTTTCCCTTGCCGATGGTCCTGAAGGAGGATTCTTTTGTAATTACAGCCTAACCAATGAGGGAATGGAGCTAACCGTAAGTGTGGTGGAGGCCAAGGGTTTGCTCTGTCCCTTTAGCATTGACACCTTGGACACATTTGTGCGCATTTATTTGGTGCCCGATCATGCGGGAGCCATGCAGACCAAGGTATATTGTTTTGTATCAAAAAGATATTTTCTTGTATCCAATTGACATGAAATATGATCCCCCCACCAGGTGGTCAAATCTACTCTAACCCCCAACTACAATGAAAGCTTCAACTTTTGGCTACACAAGAAGCAGGTGCGTCACTCGCTTTGGTTCCACTTGTATCACAATGGTCCCGCCCACACCCTCATAGGCGAGGCGGAAATGGAAATTGGTGAAATGCCCCGACCCATCACCACCTGGATCCCTCTGTCGGATTCGCGCAAATGCAATGCCCGCTGGGGTGAACTAATGTTCTCCCTCAGCTATTTACCCACAGCGGAGCGTCTTACCATTGTGGTGGTCAAGGCACGTAATCTTAAGCTTGAACTGGAGCAGCCCGCCTCAGGTGTGGTGCAGCATGTCTTTGTTAAGGTGAGCCCCTACCCACTTACCCACCCATTGTACTTATACCTTCTCCCTGCCCCTGCAGGTCTACCTAATGAACAACGACAAGAAGGTTTTGAAAAAACGCACCTCACTCAAACGCAAGGATCGTTGCCCCATTTTCAACGAGTCCATGATCTTTAGCGTGCCACCCCAGAGCCTGACCACAGTTCAATTGCGTCTCACCGTTTTCGGTGTGACCGAGGGCGGCATTTTACCGCTGGGCCATGTCATTGCCGGCAGCTGTGCGGTGGGCAAAGGACTAAGACACTGGCATCAGATGCTCTCCTCGCTGCGTAAACCGGTCGCCATGTGGCATGTCCTGAGGCGGGCCATCAATCAACCAATTTTCACGGGCGGCGCCGAAGCGGTAGTGGCTGCCATGCAAAGCACTTTGCAACGGGCCAGCGCCAAACGTAACAGCATTGTCTAAGCGAAACTGGTTACTTTCTGGGAATTCCAATAGAACCCCATCCTTGAAACTCAAAACGAACCGCACACAAACACACACAGAGAGAAACCACAAATCGGGCATTTTCCAAAGAAATCAAGGTGACAATGTGATTTTAGGGTCAATGTATCGGGATGTATTCGATCGATAAGATAATCCTGACTGCAATATTTATCTTAACTTCTTAAATTGTAGGGGATGCAGGGAGACAGTAGGAAATTGTTAGTGGGTGAATCCAAGAATGGTACTTCATTCGACGGTTTTTAGCATTTCTCGGAAAGTTATGGCCGTCCCATCATAAAACCTTTTTCAGAGTACTAAGAATATCATGAGGATTACTCCTAATTTTTTTTAAAAATCTCAAAATGGCCGTTTTTTTACAAACCGCGATTTAAATTTTTTTTAAGTTTCGGCGGTTTCTTCCTCTAGTTCAACCATCGCAAATATTATATTTTTACCACAAAGGAAGGGAAAACCAATATATTTTGAAATTGTCATTCATTTTTAGGCCTATCAAATATTTAGTTATAACCAACTTTAACAAAATATAAACAATCGCTATATCTTTGCATCCCACAATGGTAAAATTCTGAAAAATCTATTAAAAATCATGGAAAACTGCGCTATCATCGTGACAAAAAAACTATAATTTTTGAATAAAATCAATTGTTTCGATAAGTTCCATAAATATTAAGACTTCTTTAGACTTATGATGTGTAATTTGACTCGCATTAAACTTTTTTTTTTGAAGGGGCTAAAAACCTATATCCCTTATCTGCCATAACACAATGGACGACATTTACGATCTAGCTCTATGTAACAATTATCGAAGATCAATTCAGTATCTATAATAAAAAAATTACAAGTTTACTCTTATAATATTCCAACAAATTTAATATTTCAAATATTTTGTTATATGTATCTCGCAAATTTTCTTATAAGAGATTCAAAGATAAATTTTGCTTTTTGATATGATCGACCGATACCAACATTTTTATTTAAAGTTGCTATGTATTCCCTAAAAGGATTTAACAGAATTAAAACAGGCGGTTCGGTTGAACGTTTGGAAAGCCGACGCGGACCGGAGCAGAACAAATTTTTTCTTCCCGAACCCGAACCTGAACCGGAGCAAAAAGTAGTTGAAAAGGGTTCGGTTCAAAAAATATGTTTCATTGCGTATTTCTCAAGCTGCTATAAATGTCAACTTTGTCATTTCCCACAATTTTTAAGCCTTGGAATAAAAACAGCTTGCAAAAAATATTTTACAATATTAGAAAGGAACTAATTTGTTAAAGCTTTAAGAATGGTTAAAAAGACAATTAATGATTTTTTACCATGCTTATCTTCTGATGAAAATGACAAGCAGTCTTTATGCATTAAAGTCTTGGAAGAATTATCATTGTAAGGAAATTAACAATGTCGCATTTGTTGTATTAGCAGTTGCTGCAAATACAATTAATTGTCTTGCGCACTTTTTCTACTCAGATATTTGTTTTATACAACGATCAGTCAGTCATTTTGAAAGATAGCTGGAAGACACACTATTGATTAATTTATACAGTGCGTTAACTGAAGCCCCACTAACACAGAAAGGCCGAAAAAGGGCATACACAACGTCTTCTGTCAATTTGGAGCTGTCTGTTTTGCACTTATGCTGCCTTTGGAATTCCCAAACAGTCAGCTCAAAGCTGGCATGAGATGGCCTCTGTCAACTTGCAAAAGATAGGCAATGCCTGCTGATAATCAACCAGTCGACCATCCTCCTTGTCTTGTTTTTAAAGTCTTAAGCGAACATAAAATTATAATATTTAGACCGAACGGTGGCGCAGTCGACTCCGTTCCTCTTACAAATTAGTCAGCTGTATGCTCTCACTTACGCTCTCAGAGTGCAAAGTAGGGAATACGTCCGGCTTGCACTAACCACTGTGTTCCACTGTAATTTTCTATGCGGAATTTCTCTGCTAGAAATTGAGCAGCGTAAATTTGATCTCTAATACTCATTGCTTCATGACTTATCGACCTGGAGTCTATTGTTTGTTTTAATTTACGTATATGTTTTCAGAACAAAATTATTTCTGAACCCCGGTTCGAACCCGAACCTAGGTTCAGTGACCTTCTGAACCCGCTCCGCGAACCCGAACCCAAAAAGATTCGCGGTTTCGAACCCCGGAGTGAACCCCTGTCAATTTGTATGAGGTTTGCAGTCCTGATTAAAACTTAAAAAAAAAGTTTAGAAATTTTATGGATTAAAACCGAAATTTTACCATATATATTTTAAATTTTCGAATTTTTCTTCCACTAAATGAAGTCCGATTGCTGCCATACATTTTATTATATCTATTGGGATATTTATATACAAAATAATATTATACAAATTAATATAAGGGCCAGTAAAGTGTCCATCCATAGATTTTCTTTACCAATATCTTATTTTCTTCGAAAAAGTGCGATTTTAAAGAAAAAGAAATAAAATACATTTTTTTTCTACTTGGTATATGAAATTTTTATTCATAACATTTCTTCTATAACATAAAGCCATCTCTATGGGTCATAAGCACCTCTTCTTCAGTAAACGTACAAGTTTTTAAAATATCGCCAACGAATTTCCCTCAGTATTGGACATCGGCCCACAAAATGATGCATGTTCTCCTGCTCATTCATATTGTAAAGTGAGCAAATACCTCCATTTACGATTCTTCTTGGGCAGCTGTTTAACCATAGGATATCTCATCTGGCCTTCATTATCCAAGCTATCTCGCTTTGCTTGAAGAACTCGTTGCAGTATGTGGGTCCCATTGCATAATTAAGGTCTTTATATATCCTTGTTGCACTTACTGACGCCTTGTTCATGTGCCGCATGCTGCATGTGCTCATGTGCGGTTATCTGCTTTTGATGCGTTTAGGAACTGAACATTGTACTCAATCCAATCTGGGTGCGAGTGGTTGTCTCCGAGTGATATGCCATGATACGCGAACATTTCTCTAAGCCTCGCAAACCACCCCGAATTATTTCGCATCATTTTCTCAGCGAGGATATGCGGGAGTAGAGGTGGGCGCGGGCCTGTCTTTTGAGGCCCGGGCCCGCACGAACACGAACTCTTTTTTGAGAGGCCCGGCCCGGCCCAACACGAAACTTTTTCACCAAGGCCCGGGCCCGGCCCGGCCCGGCACGAAACTTAATTTTTTCTAAATTTGAGCATTTAAGCCTAGTGCGTTTTACATTTAAAAACATGGCCCGATGTTGAAAAAAGCATTTCGCTCGTAGACGGACTGGCAGGAATAGCCAGAATGGTCCGAGTTAATTTGGGAAGGTATTTTAAGTCCCTTGCATTTTTCCAGAATTCTAAAATATGTGTGGCAGGAGCTGCTGGATAGGCCAAATATTTGTCAAGCTCTATGTCAATAGCGTTTTTCTCAACTTTTCGTTTTTTTATATAACTTAAGTCTAAAAATTCAGCAAACATTCCATTTTCGGAATTATTTGGGTTTATGTTATTAGTTATATCATCAACGCTACTATATTCATGATCCCCTATAAATTCGGAGAGCATTGCTAACACATTATCTCTTTTTTCCTCTGAGAGGAAATTCATCTCTGTATAAGGAGGGTTCAAGAAAAGCCCAACCAAATGAGCGATTGCCGGAAGAAACCTTTTTTCTAATGCGCTTAGGGTCATTGTTTTAAACTCAGTTATTATTTGGGAATCAAGTGTGCTAGCTCTGCAAAGTTTACATAATTTTTTTGACCACAATGCAAATATTTGCAAATATTGCAAAGTTTTATCAATTTCACAATAGGACGCCAATTTTGAATTAGTGGTGAGCAAACAAGTAAAATATGTATAAGCAAATCGATAAACAATTAAAATGCGATAAATGGCGGATCTAATTCGAGCATAAACAAAAATAGCGCGAACAAATCAAAATTGTTTTCGGGCCTATTTCGGGCTTTTACGGGCCAATTTCGGGCTTTTACGGGCCGGGCCTTTTTGCTAAGGCCCGGGCCCGCACGAAGCCCGCACGAATCTTAATTTTAAGGCCCGGGCCCGCTCCGGGCCCGTGTAAGCCCGCGGGCCACGAAAAAAAGCCCGGCCCGCGCCCACCTCTATGCGGGAGTCTAGAATCTTCATACTCAAATAATATTCTTGACAGGTATTTGAGATGAAGTGTTAGACTATAGATGTGTCCATCCAATATGTAGTTCGGTGTGCTTTTTGGTAGCTTGAGTATTCTCTTTAGAAAATATCGCTGCAATTGGTCTGCCCCTTCCTTTATTTCTCCATCCTAGACTTGAGCTCCATAGCACTGTACTGTTTTCCCCACTGAGTTAAAGACTTTCCATTTAGATGCTAGGTTCACTGTACCTTTGTTGATGAAGTTCGCCCACACAGATTTTATGCTCGCCTTTGCTTCTTTTGTCCTGGCTGCCACATTGTAGGTGTCAGGATAAATATTTGTACTCCGGTACCACCTTGACCTGTTCCTCCTGAAACGTCCAGTTCAGTCTGCCGCCCTTTCTAAACACCATAATCTCGGATATTGCCTTATTGACTTCCATGCCCCACAATATGCAGTATGTCTCGAGGTTATGGATCATTTTCTGGAGGGTTAAGGGATTGTCCGCTACCATCGCAATGTCATCTGTGCACATTAAAACCCTAATGTTTGTGTTGTCGATATACAGGCCACCTCGTGCAGATCATCTAAGTACAGCGCAAACAGCAGCGGTGACATAAGGCATCCTTGCTTAACTCCTTTAATTGTTTCAAAATTCTCAAAAAGCTCGCACCCAGTCCAAACAGCGCAATACGTCTGCGAGTATACTTTTTTTTTTACATTTTTGTCTTTGGAACTTGTATATGAGATGTTTGCGGGGTACTCGGTCAAAGGCGGCCTTAAAATCTACAAAATATGCATACTATAGAGGCTAAGTTGAATATGTTGTCAACCGTTGAGTACCCATGCCGAAATCCTGCTTAAAACTCGTTAAATTTGTCGTGCTTTTCCACCCACGTTGTAAGTCTCGTCGACAATATACTCATTAGTAGCTTCGCAGCGCAGTTCATAAAGGATATACTTCGTTAGTTCATCGGGTCATTGATATCTCCTTTTTTTATGTATTGGAAATATAATACTGTTGACAAACGATTTTTCTAAACATTTGTTATCAAAGTCTCTATTGTAAATAGTGACTATTTGTTAAAGCATATCATTGGGTGCATTTTTGTAAAACTCATACGGAACTCTGTCTTCTCCAGGAGCTTTATGGGACTTGGCATTGTTTAGTGCTGCCAATAGTTTCTCCATGCATCTAAGTCGGGATCCGCGATATACATCGGTGCATTATGAAACTCCATGGCGTTCTATTTCTTCTAGTTGAAGTTCCAATTACGTTTTTACATGTCCAATTGTCATACCTATATACAATTTCTGTAATTTTTTTTGGAATTTTAAAAGTTGTAATTAAATAGTTGTTCTGTTTCCAGTCGCGCAATCAGAACAATAGTGCCGTATTATTGAACGGCTCTTAAATAGAAGTGGAAGAATCGCATGGACTGGATTGTGCATTGAAATATTGCGAAATGAAGTCAACATAAATTGTAGTTCTAGAGTATTTTTTCAACCCATACTTAAGTCCAATCTGCTTTTTCCACAGACCACGCCTTCCAATTTTAAGACCTTGGTCACTAAAGCCGTTTTGGCAGAGAAAAAGCTCAGGGATTCCTTGATGGAACAAAAGCTCTCCTGTATCATTTAATGCCATTTGACACAGCTAGGAAAAGATTTTTTCTTCTTTTCATGGCTTTGTGAATCGTGTATGGAATGCGTTTTGACTCCCTCCAGAACTAGCAACGTCTTTAAAATGACCCCTTTCAGGTCGGTTCAGTAGATAATGCCACTAGAAGTTTCAGTTTTGAGCTTAAGCAGGTCAGGGGATCTTTCAATCCCCTCTTTTTTTGCGTAGCCTTGGACGAGTGTTCCAAACGCTGTCGCTTGGAGTTAACAAGAATAAAACATTTTAAAATAGTCCATTCCAAAATTTCCAAAACTTTTAAAACTTTGAAAAAATGATAGAAGTTGTATCTTGAAATGACAATTGGACAAGTAAAATCCGAAGTTGAACCTCAACGATGTAGAAATATTAAGAACCGAAGAAGCATTTAAAATCCACTGTTCAATTAGTGCTGCATTAAATCCAATTTCAATTGTCACTTGATTTAACAAAATACCCGACTTAAGTACACAACCCTGCCAATATACTGAACTTATATACACACAATCTCTACTTAACACTCTTCAAAGCAATTCTCTTTTTGGATGCTGATCATTTCTTTACTATAGCCCCTCCCCCAAAAAATAAAAAGAATCCCTCTAAATTGCATTTATGTCTTTTTAACAATGAAATTTTCTAAATTTTCTTACTTTTCTACTAGTTTTTTTCCCCCTATACAAATGTAATACAAATGTATATGCTACATACTTAGATCTAGGCGTACTATTAAGACATAAACAAATCTCTATACATGTCGCGCACACAACATTATAAAGTATTTATAATATTTATAACTAAACTATTTAAACTATGAAAACCAAAACAAAAGCCCGCACCAAAGGACAAATGCGCCTATTAACTAGTTATATGGTCAAACAGCTGCACACAAACCCTAATTGTTATAAAAGATAAAAGATATATAAATGTTTATACAACGAACCCCAAAAAGAAAAAAAAAGAACTAAAAAATATTGTTACCAGTTGTCAGTCACATAAAACCCAAATACTGTACCTAAATTTGGGATATGTAAAAATATGTGGGAATGCAAACCGGGAGGGAACTTAAACGAGTTTATTCTTATTTTGAATTTAATCAAAACTGAAAACCGCGACACCGGTGTCGGTCTGTGTATATCGTTCAAAATTCACTTTATATCTATCTGCATGGAATTCAAAGAGTGATCTGAGATCAATAGTCTTCGATTAGAGAGACCATACTTCTTAATATGTTTGGTTATAATCTTGATTTACAGATCTAATTCCTTATAAAAGTGGTTCTTATCCAAGTTATGTACACTAGTAGAAAAAAAAGATAACTTCGAAGTGATCTGAGCATACATTTTTAATCCCCTTTTTCTTGTAAGCACTGAGATCTGTAAACTTGAGTAAAAAAGAGCTCAGAATTTCATATTTAGATCATAAATATTACAAGTACGAAAATTTTTAATGCAAGAGCGATTTTCTCAATCTTAGTATGCATTTTTGATATAGAAACTTTACACTCAGAAGCAAAACAGAGAATTTCATGCCTGTAACAAAAATTTTTCAAGATAAAAGTACAATAAGAACAAAATTAACAAAATGATTAAAAGAACTTTAAATTTTAGATTGAGAGAATTCTAGATTTGGAAAAAACATTCAAGAATTTTATACTTGGATTATGTGTATTCCAAGTATAAAGTACAATAAGAATGAAATTCTGTAATTTTCCAAGAGCAAATTTCTTGATTTAAGTTTAACTTTTTAATAAAAAATATCGTTATCCAAGAGAATTTCATACCTATATCATGAATTTTCCAAGTCGAAAGTACGATAAAAGTGAGAGTTCCCAATCCAAGAGCGAATTTCCTGATCTAAGCATACATTTTTAACGGAAATTTCGTGATCCAAATGATGTATACAATTACAATTACAATTGATGTATACAAAAACTACAAAAAAATAATATTCTTGATTCAAGCGTTGAGTACTGGATCGAAGTAAAAAATATTGTTCCTGACTCTCCACTTGCTTCAGCGGTTCGATTCTGTTTATTTGGGTTCCTAGGTAGCGTTGAACTAAGATTCGAGCTTAAAAGGAACATTTCTGTGGGTTGAAAACTTGATCTAAGCTACGAAGTTATTTGCAAATTCAAACTCGAACCCAAGAGCGAAGAAAAAAAACTGTGTTTGAACCGACTCCAGTATATCTTGATAGAAGCTATACTAAGGTGACCAAAAGCAAGCCTTTAAAACTTCCAAGACCAACGCTTAATGAAACCCAGTAAACTCTTACCTTTGTTGGGTATAACACAGATGTGGTCAAAGAAGCAAGACGTGGTCAAATAATACCCCCAGATTCTATAGTGAATATGATACTTTGGTCAATTGACATTCAAAAACAAGTGAGAAACTCGGTTAAGCCCGTCTATAACATACTCTGTACCTGGAGTAGAAGCTGAATGCAGCGGTTCTACTGCGCTCATTGAGCCAAGTATCAGTAAAAGCAATACGACTGGCATCAACCACAGCTCGATCCGTTTTGAGTTTGGAAAGCTTACTAAGGAGGCCTCGGACATTATGGTTCTTAGATTATAGAGAGAACCGTGGCTCCTAGCGATTACTTTTTCTTTGTTCAAATTCACACACTACGGTATGAACATATAAGCCAAAGATCAGGCTGCATAACCTTAGTACAAATTTCTTTAGGAACCAGAATATTGAAAGAAGACAGCTTAGAATTGCATTTCATGATGTAGATGCTTAATCAAAATCTTATCTATAAATCCAACTTTTAAAGGTTACTGAATTTAAACTGTCTTACGTTTTTCACATAAAGTTTTGGAAAAAGATAATTTTAAATTCAAATATTTTTCCCAGTAATTTTTTTTCGCTTTTTCCGGTTTGCATTCCTTCAATACATATATATCCTTTCTAATTCTGGCTGTTATATTAAGATTTCATCTGATTATATCTACATTCCTGAGATGGAATCGTTTTAATTATTATAATTTGTTTTGGCAAATTATTGGTTGAGCATAAGAAATGTGATATGTAATTCAAATTGTGTCTAAATGTATTCAAAACTAAATGAAAAACGAATAGTATTGCAAGTATTATAATTAATATATAAATATATACATAAACACAGACATACATACTTATATAGAGAACAAGAGTGTTTTGTAATTTACTTTGACAGTTTTGTATTTAGATTTAGTTGAGCCAAAAACGACAATAACTTTGCAAATTTCAAACATTTTCCAAATCCACAGTTTCCCGCAAAAACTTCTTTAAAATTTGTATATATAGAACCATACAACTCTGACCTTTCCTAAGTAGAAGCACAAATTTAAGACCAAACAAAAATCGAGAACCTGGCGCACTTGTAGCAAAACGAATCAAAAAAGCTTTAACCTATATACATACTCACATATATATGCAAGCCTCTACCTTCCCCGACTACTACTATACTCCAATCATGAAACCAAGATCCAAAATGTTTTTATAAAACAGAATTCGAAATTGCTGTTTTTATTTGCACACTTGTTTTACAGCATTGTTTGTTAATCAACATAACTAAATAGTTTAAAATCGTGTTAAATTTGTTTTTATATCATATATCTCTACATACATATATAGGAAAGGCTATATAAGAGCCTTGGATAGATGTATATGCTACAAATTGTTATACAAATCAAAGCAAAATAAATAAAATACGATTACGAATTATATGTACAAAAAGGATGTTGTATTATATCTCGCGTTAAGGATTACTTAATCCTTAAACTTTCTAATGAACTATCGATGAGCTGTTAACACGATTGTCCCCCCCCCCCCTTTCCACATTCTCAAATTGAAATTAAAAAGCAATTAATATTGGTCTCAAGTGCAGTTTGTCCAAACACACATGTCCATTGAAGCAGACACCAGAGATACGGATACATATGTATCTATCTAGCGCACGGTTTCCAATTCACAGTTTGTTGATGTGGATGATCCCCCCGCTGGTTGCTGGTGATGTGTACCAGCTGTGCTGCCATTGGATCGCCTAAATTTAGACCCAGCGATTAGCAGCCAATGGCAGCCGGGTTAGACCACTTGACGACGAGGCAGCAGCCACAGCAGCAGCCAGACTGTCTGGGCCAGTCAAGTGATTTAAATGTGTGCTCTGCCCGCCTGATCCTTTCAGTTGATAGTTAACCACACAAGCACCAACTAGGATGAGTCAGTGTATCAAGGAAAAGGAACGTCGCCTGCTGCGCACACCCAAGTGTGCCCGTTGTCGGAATCATGGTGTCATCTCCTGCGTAAAGGGACACAAAAAGCTATGCCGTTGGCGTGAATGCTGCTGTCCCAATTGTCAACTGGTGGTGGATCGTCAAAGGGTGATGGCCGCCCAGGTGGCTCTGCGTCGGCAACAGACAATGGAGGCTTTGGAGGCCACGTCGACGGTAACAACAACGCATGGCAGCAGCGATGGCGAGGAGGAGTGTATAGAGTCAGTGTCACCGCCACCGGCAGCATCTACGGCCACGCGACAGGCCTTGATAGCCCAGAAAAGGATCTACAAGCAGCGACTGCGTCATCTGCAACAGTCCGCTTTGCATATAACGGCCGCCATGGAAGGTAAGAAAAAACACCATCGTAATCGATATTGGTACAAAAGACCATTTCAAACCAAACTTAGCAGTAGAATTCAGCTACTCAATTCATTTTCTATTTGTTCTTAAAACAGCAAAGCTTATTCTTAAAATTAAAACAAAATTCGAAAAGGCTAAACCCTTTTTTATGTCCATGAAAATTCAGGTTTTGAAATATTATCGATTGGTTCTGTGGCAGCTAAAAGATATAGTCATCCGATTTTGACCAAAGTTTGCAAATCCGGCTTGAGTTTGGGGACGCTTACTTTAAAAACAAAAAGTTTTTTTCACTTGGATTCACTTTCCGACCTATCAGTACGATGACAGCCATAAGATATAATCATCCGACTTTGACCAAATTTCGAAAATCTGTTTGAAAACATGCCACAAAATTAGACTTATTTAAAGTCTGGGACTGTGAAACTAGAGGCATCAGATAGCAACTCCTTATTCCCAGTTTTTCTTGATCACTTTAAGTTCGCGTTTAATGGGCACATTTATACTAGAAACACACAGCTCCAACATCTGTTGCCTGGTTAAAAGGATTTAAGCGGTTAGAACCCCGCCCATGAAGGTCTATCTTAGAAAATTGAATTAATGGAATAGGACTCGAAAGAGTTTTGTAAGACTTTAAATATACAGGCCTGTTCCCGTTTCCGAATCCGATTAATCGGAATTAGTAAGAGTTGAAATTTCTCTGAAACCATTTAAGAATTCGATCGAATCTTTATGCTATCGAGAGAATCGATTGAAGGTAATTGGGAATTTAAAGTTAAAAGTCAAATATTACAGTCGGTTCTTCGAAGCAAGACCATTTAACAATTCCGATTCCGCACAATTTGATCGAAAGCGAAAACGGGAACAAGCCTAATAATGAAAATATACTTTGTAGATATGTTTGGGGACTACATTTTATTGCAGCGGTGTGCACGAAATTTTAGTTTGGGAGCAGTCCAACAACAAATACAGTGAAAACCAACCTTATCACTAGAGACCGGATATATATGCTAAAAAGAATATGAGTATGAGTAGAGAGCATGAAATAACCACAAAATATTCTATATATTCTTTTTTTTCTCTTATATGTGCCATTTTTCTAGATGTAAGGTGCTCGATTACGAGTCTTACGTACCCAGGTTCGAGTCCCCAGTAAGGGACCGATCAGTTCTTTAATTTTTATTTTATTAAATTCTTTTAATACATTCTTAAGAAAAAATTTTTTTTCGAGATACTCAAAATATGAAGATTTACAAAAAAAAAATGGTTCAACATACTGGAAATTGGCTATAAGACTTTTACACAAGAAACTGATAAGAAATCTCGGTTGAAAAGGGTAACTCACTTAAAACTGTTTTAAAAAATATGTTTTTTTACATATAAATTCAACAATTGAAGTGAAACTTAGCAGAAACTTGGTGGGGGGCGAAAAAATAAATCAAAAATGGAGCAATTTTAAGTAACAGTTTCACTTTTTTTACAAAACTTTGAAGAGTTGCAACGTATAACAATAATTTGTTCAATATGTTTGGCTGTAAGGCTTTCTTTCCTGTCTCACTAAATATTTTTATAAATCTGTTTTTTGGTTAAAATGCCAATGATTTACGGTTTTTTGTTTTTAATAATAATTAATAAAGTTGGTTACTGAACCTAATTGTATATTAAAGTATTGGTTGGCAGATTTCAGGCATGGATTGTATACATTTTTTCAAAAATTCCTTATATTCCTACCAATGCTTAAACGTTAGAGTCAAAGTCCAGAGGGCTAACCATTAGACCATAGAACCCTTTTCTTTCTCTGCCTACAATGACAGTTCAAAGATAAATTAAGGATTAATTGAAAACTTTGAAATCCCGCGCTGCTATCAAAACTAAAAAATTCTGATTTTCGTAAAGCTCTCTATAAAATATTCCAAATTTTTGAGTCATGTTTTTTTGCAAAGAACTTTGCATGTTGAAAATCTCGCAGAAAAGTGCGGTTTAGTTTTCGCGTTGCGTGTGTGTGTTCAGCCACGCGAGAGAGCACTCAGTTAGCTGGTATACTGTCGGTTTGTCGACGTTACGGACTCTGGCAGAGTTATTCTGTCCAATAAATTATTCTTATAAGCATAAAAGTAGTAGATACGATATTTAGTTTATTGTTGATTTTGCAACTGAGGATCCAATATTAAATAGAAATCGAAAGTGTTTTCGCACCATTTTTTTTCAACTTTCATATTTAGTTTTGTTTGCAAAAAATTAATATATATGAAAAAAAAATTACACCCAGTCTGGGAGTCGAACCTACCCAGCTAACAGCTGCGCTACGGCACTTCTTATCTTAGTATAGAAAAAACGGCAATTTTAAGAAAACAAAGGAAAGGTTATTTATTGTTATTATACTATAATATACTCATATTCTTTTTATTCTAAATATATCCGGACTCTACTTATCACACACTGCAAATGTTTTGTATTTGCAGACATCTGCTTTAAGGCCAAGCGAGTATCGATCGCGCACACTGTACCTGCTGGGGCAATTGCAATTCTTGAGACGTATGCTTGCGCTTGTCGGTGTCTCGAAGCAAGACAATTTTCTTAAGCGTCTGAATGACGCCTATTGCCAAAAGAAATAACTCTTAGACCAATGGGAGCATGATAATCCGGTGGTTTAGCATTGTGTTAATCAAAGTAGTTATGTGTGGTCTTGGAAAGCATTTTTATAAGCATTTAGCGTTGTTTTTACCATTGTCCATGGAGATCTTTTATCTATAAATTGAGAGTAGAGTTTGTTTGTGAGTCTTCTTTGATATTTTTCAGCTATTAAATGGTTTGTTAGTCGCGAAAAGTGGTTTGAAATATTCTTTTTGATTTTGACTATTTTCTTCCATGGTATTTATCGCGGTTGAGCATTATCATAATATGTGATATACATATATTAATTCGCATTTCTTTGGCATGTAAGCGCCATTATTTAATGACTATTAATTGCTTTCGCATTGTTTTGTGTGGTCATTTGAGGTTGGGAATACGATCCTTATCGGGGGTGCCACAGAAACCTCTTCCAACCAAATTCCAACCCAATTCCAATTCTTAGGTGCCACAGAAATTACGTTTGGTTGGTTTCAAACCTCCCGTGTTTTGTAAGGAGATTTAGCAAAATTCACCACCCAAACAATTTTAAAAAGCAAAATAAATTTTTGAAATGTAAACAACATTATTTTCTAGGATAGATTGCATCAAACGAATAAATTATTTAATTAGTTTAAACATTGAAATTAACGTTTCAATAATTATTGGGAAAAACAACCAAAGTTTTTCATGTTAATCAAAACCGACCACTACTGTGGCTCCTCCTATCGTTTGTCGCGAGTTTGTGTCGCCATCTGGTTGGCAGCCAGCGGATTAAGGGCTGGCAAGATATTCTTCATGTTTTGCGCCAGCAAATTTTTAAACTTTGCATTTTATTTGTGGAGAATTTGACTTTAAATTAAATTATAATTTAAAAATGCATCATAAAACATATAACACAATCAAAAAATTTAATTTAAACATTAATTTAACCCTTAATTAAAAGAAGAAAAATTTTTTGGCCAGAAATTCAGCCCTGTTTTTAGAGATGGAACTTCAATTGGAACAGCTGGTGCTCTAACTTCATTTTCTAATATGAAAATGAAATCTCTCGAAGTTCTGTGGCACCGACGGTTTTTTCGAGAGATTTACAAACCAACCGTCGGCAAAATCTCTAGAGATTTCTGTGGCACCCCCGTATATGATATTTCAGCCCTTTCCACCCACAAGGTCAAACCTTCTTTAAAAATTTTTAGAGCTTTAAGGAACTATTTTACAGAAATTAAGTTCTCGGTGTTTAATTTAAAACCCTTATCGCTATAAATGAAATTTAGTGTTGAAAATGCCCGTTCCACAGACTTTGATTGAAAGAACACTTATATGTATTTGTCTCACAATAATAAGTGTCTTTGAAGAACACATAACAACGACACAAAAATGACCAAAAAATGCGCAGATGTTCTGCGTTGAACGAAGAATTGTGCTCGTTATCCTGCGAAGCAACAATCAAAGCCATAACTTCTTCGTCGAATAATGTTTCGAAAACTTCGTTTGTGGCTTTCGCTACTAATTCCGATATCATTTCCATCTTACTATTTATAAAAGAACTGGTTGTTAGCATTTTAATGGTGCATGGTTTTTTGGATAGTTTTTGCAGGATTTTGAATATTTATACCCCCATTTCACCTGGAACGTCTTCGGGCATAATGTTGGTGTAGAGCTAATCGACGTTGCCCTCCTCCTCATTCGAAAGGCCGTCTGATATGGTGGAATCAAGACAATGTCAGAATGGTACTTTTTGCTTAGTATGTCAAATCGTTTGCATAAAATTTTGATGTCCCGAATTTATTACCTTATTAGTCATTGTATCCAAGCGAGTACACTCATTTTGTGACTCACCAAAAGCTTCTAAAAGAAGATATCCATTTTCCGTTGAATACAATCAATACAATAATAGCATTATTATTATAATACAATATCAAAAATTCGTAAAATTGTGTGGAAAAACATATTGGAAAGCCTAGAAATTATGTAGAATAACTTATATTAAAGCAAAGAGGCTGAGAAGCTAATGATAATTACACGGATAGTTTAAGTACAATTTAGGTTTCCCAATAAACATGCCTAAACTAGGGATGTCGAAATTTCGATATGGAATACTTGGAGAATATATTTTTGTTAGTTTTGGCCACAAAAAGGGAGGTTTTCTGAAGGTATTCTCTTGGATATTACTAGTATTAATGATGTTACATCCTTTTTGTCGGCAAACCAAAAAAAAGTATTCACAAAAATATCGTCAAAAGTTATTCGATATCGATATTTCGACAACCCTAGCCTAAACATAAACAAAATGTGTGTGCCTCTGAAAAATATGCGATAATGATATTCGTCATTTTGAACAAAAAGATCAATATTTCGATAATATTTTCAAGATCCCCAATAGAATTTGAGTATGGCAGGCGCAAGGTGCTGTAAAGACACACGGATGTGTATGCTGTTTATACGATAGGATATAGGATAGGAAAGAATAAACAGCATTCACATCTGCGTGTTTGTAGTTGACCTCGAGCCTGTAATACTCAAATTCCACAATATTTATTTTGAAGCAATTTTAAGTTCAAATTTCGTAAGCAAGCGAAACAGATGCGAAAAACATAAGTAATCACCACCAACTCCCTTATAAAGTGAGAAATATGACATACTATTTAAAAGGTTCCTCCATACATCGGTTGACAATTTGACAATTTTGCATGTTTCACAATGAGAATCAATCACTTTAATAAAACAAATAAAATTGCAACAAATCCACTCGAATCCTTAAAAATTTAACATCGAATTCGAGACATAAAATTGGCATTAAAAATCTAAACCAGACTTTGCCATGCGGTGCCAGACTGTCTGGCCGGAGCGAGTAATAGGAGATCCTCACAGGAAATGCCCAATTCCTGGGCAACAATAACAAAAATAAATGAAATCGGATTCCCTTCAACTTCTTCTTCTCCACTCAACTCATTTGTGTAAGGCGATACGCGCAAAACGGAAAAACCTCTTGAGTCCGCACCCAACAACAATAACATCAACAAAATTTTTCCATCTGGTTTCCAAGTAATTTTTCCAAAAAATTTTTGTGGTGCCAGACTGTCTGGCGGGACTTGGACCGTCGCGCACTCAAATTACCCAAAAACCGGGTAGAACGAATTGTAACAATTTGTAGCCAATAACCGACTGATAACGCCTCCCAGAGCTCATCCTTTTTTAATGCTTTCTATTGCAGAGTACAAGCAGCGCTTTCCCACATTCAGTTCACCGCTGATGGAACGCATGCGTAAGCGACGCGCTTTCGCTGATCCGGAACTTAACTATGCCATGGAGGCTACGCTGGGCGGTAACCCCTTGTATTGTGCCGCCGCCGCTGCGGCTGCGGTGGCTGCTGCTGCTTCTGTTGGGACACCGACACCACCTTCGCCTCAGTTGTTGACACATGAATCAATGCCGACATTTACACACACGCCCAACGTCACGCACACCAATCTGACGGTGAAGAAGCCCAAATTGAGTTTTTCCATTGAGTCCATAATTGGACTCAACACGTAGCCTGAAGAGTAAACACATTGTGTATATATTTTAGATTTTTTTTTTATAGAATTAAGTTTTCGTAAGAAATAAAACCAATTGAACTTGAATTTGAATTTGTGCGCGGGCTTCAGTATGGGTTAGGCTCAAATCTACATAAGCTTTTAACCAACACTGGAATGGCGGGTAAATATATCGATCTGTTTAGTGATGGCAGAAAACAAATGGAAATATCGTTTGGAAAAATTTAACCACAAGGCAATTGAGGATGTAAGATTTCAAATTCATAGGAGGCATAGCTGGCATTTAAACTAATCTATTTAAGGACTGCTATGGTTTGCCGAATTCATTTTGTACCTGGTTTGAATTTTTTGTGATCAACTAAGGTTGAAATATCGGTCCAAACGTTAAGAAACGTTCACAAAATCGAATTAAGGCATGTAATAGAGACAATCCAAATTCGTAGCGATCTCTTTGAACTTATTTTTGCATTAGTCAATATCGTTCATCTCAGTACGTTTGGTTTGCGTTTTGCAAATGAGGTTTCAGTATGCCAGTCACTATAGTTAGTTAAAGAATATGATCGATATAGAATTTTCGGTTTTTAGCGGTTTTAAATTTAGTGGGAGTTAATTCATGAATTTGGTTTTTATACCCTTGGAGAGGGTATATTGAAATTGTCCAGATGTTTGTAACGCATAGAAGGAAGCATCTCCGACCACATAAAGTATATATATTCTTGATCAGCATGACGAGCTGAGTTGATATAGCCATGTCCGTCTGTCCGTCCGTCTGTCCGTCCGTCTGTTTCTATGCTATCTCCTCCGTCAGTTTTAAAGCTATCGTAACCAAACTTTGCACGAAGTCTTTTAGTACAAATACGCTGCACATTTGTCGGAACCGGCCGGATCGGATGACTATAGCATATAGCTGCCATAGGAACGATCGGTTGAAAAACTAGTTTTAGTGAGAAAAACTTTTTTGTTTTCAATACTATCGCTCTCAACGCTTATATTTATCAGTTTTCAATTATTTCACATAATTTCACTAGGGCTTGTCGAAATCGGACCACTATATAGTATAGCTGCCATACAAACTGTCAGGCATATATCAAGCTCCAAGGGTATATAAACTTCGGTCGAGCCGAAGTTAGCTGGCCTCTATTTTTCAAATATAATTCTTTATTTTTGGTTAAAATACTTCGATTATGTGTGATATTACTTCACACGCCTTTGCTGGAAAGATCGAAAGATTGGGTTGACTACTAGCCAAAGAGTTAATCTAGAACGTCCTTGATGTTCATTAAATGTAGTTGAAAATCGACTTTTTTTGCGCAAACCAATCCGAATTATTTTCTAAAACCTTTGGACTTTGTTCTGTTGATTTTATTCCACATTTCTCCAAATCTTTCAAATGTATAATCAAGTCTTTTCTTAGCAATGTTTTCAATATATTCCCTAGCTATTTTCCTCATGTGGAACTCTGGCTTGCAGTTCTGTTCTAAACTTTTGTTTCATTATTTAAGCAATAATTTATCTTAAATGTTGATGTTATAATGAAAGTTATTAAGCTAAAACTCTTTTTACAATATTCTAAGATCTTTCCTATCGATATTTTATAGTCAGCTCCAAATGCCATCCCTAAATCCAAATAATCGATATCAATGCAGGGTTGCCCTTTACTGTTGTGGGGGCGGGGGTGGTCTGTTGATAAGTTTCAAAAACTATCGCTTGGCGCACTTCACATAATTGCAACAACAAACACTATCAAAAAATAAATAAAAACAAAAGCAACAACAAATCTACTTATGTATTTCCACATCTGTTTGTATAAGTATATATAAAAACGCGCGCTACTGTATAAACAAAATTTTGCCCAGTCGGCATTTCAGTTGCTTTAGTTTTATTGAGGCGAGTATAGCCCAAAAGTCCGCCGTGCTGTGAAGCCTTTGCTTTGATTTTCTTATTGGACAGCGCGCACACACACACGCACACAAGGTGAGCACATATGTATGTGTTTATGGTGTGTTTGCATGGTAGCAGATAAGTTTATTAATAAGTTCAAAATATGTTTAATTATTGTTTTTTTCGTATTCTCACGCCAGTCCCAAAAAATCACAACAAACAAACGACAGTGAGCAGGCGTCGCATCCACGTCGTCACATTAGATAATCGCGTAGCAGCTGGCAGTCACACGCCCCCCCTTGCACCTTCAAGGTTAGTAGAGTGCAAGCAAAGTGCAAAAATGAGAAAAATCGATGGTCAAGTTGGAGGCTGAAAAACCGTTCTAATTGCCAAGAAAAGAATCGCTCCCTCTCTCTCTTCCACACGAAAGTGTTTTCTTGTGCGTTAAATTGTCATAAATTGTGATTTAGTGATTTTGCGTGTGCCGCCCGCCGCCTTCAATTGAATTGCGTGAGGTGCAAAAAAACCTTACAAATTGTTGCTTCTCATTTCTGTGTGTTTGTGTGTGCGTGCGTGTGGCGTTACCAGCTGTTTAGTCAGCCAATTAGAATCTGTCCAATAAGTTTCCTAATTGCATTTGTGAAGTTGACGTCAAAATTATCACAAAGCTTTTGGATTGAGATTGATTTTAATTAAGATTTTGTGTGGCATTTAATTAAATTTAAGCTAACCGTGTGTTATCTTATCGTATATATATTGCGGATATCCAAATAGTTAGGTGAAAAGAGAGGGGGCCCGTCAAAGTCCATTGTGGGGACAGAAATCTGAATATTGCATAATGTTTATGTCAAATGCAACGATTACGTACAGCTGTACGCTGTACGCACCGCAATAAGTTTCTCAAACTTTTCAAATTTTAAATAATATTAAAAATTACAAGTTTTTTAAAATGATTTTCGTCACAGGAATCCTCTCCCGTTTATGGTTTGTCGAGAAGAGCGAGGCTTAAAAGTGAGAGTTTATTAAAGTGAGACAAAAAAAAAGCAACGTAAGCCAGCTGTGACATATTTCATTACCCGCTGGACATCAAGTAAAATGCCTCGGAATGCACTCGGCTTGTGTCGGTGTGAAAAGCGAAATGTGTTCGTCCCCTGCGGGCCAGGCTTGGCTCTCGCAGCTCTATCATAAAAATATACTAGCATTGGTTTTATAATAAAGGGTCTGGGACTTTGAAATTTCGTTTATAATTGGAGAGATAACTTCAAAAGAAACAAATCTGGCCCCATGTGGGGTCATTTTGGTGCCATGTCCTTGAGATATCGTCAAAAATCCTTTTTTTATAAGCTTTTTTGCCAGTGATGGAGAATCGAACAAAGTTCTCGAAAATTGGAAAATTGGTGACATACACTGAAAACATTTTTTGCTATAATTAAAAGAAAACTTGAATGTGACACCTCTGGGTTGGAAGATTTAAGGGGATTTCCTTTTCCAGCTTTTCAGAGTCTCTGAGGCTTACTATGTGGTTTCTACCCACTCCTTCTGTTGTTAACATGAGCAGTGTTGCTTTTTTCTTCAGGCAGATGGTATGGTGGAGTGGTGTTAGCTCCATCAAAACCTCGATTGCCGCTGTCGGACAGGTACGCCTGGCTCCAGTCATGCATACACATACCAGCCTTTGCAGTTTTTGCAACTGCGTCCTTACTGTGAGGAGGTTTGCTCTATCTCCACACACGACAGCTCCATAAGTGAGCATCGGTCTCACAACCATGAGGTATAGCCATCAGAGTATGTGTGTTGCCATGCCCCACGATTTTCCGGCTATGCTCCGAAAAACCGAAACCTAGGTTCACCGACCTTCTGAACAGCTTGTCAGCTCAGCACCGGTAATCTGACAGGTTGCGCTGTGATCTTGACAGTGTGTGATAGAGAGGAATGAACAATTTTTATTCGCGTTTTGGATTCTTTATAAATTTGCTTGTTACCCTAAAATTTCTTAAGTGCGCGTTGCTTCGATCAAAAACAAGCAATTTCCGTGAATTGTAAATAGCGAGCAATGTGGAAAAGAAATTAAAGTAAATTTTTAAAATAAAAAATACTATTTTATTCTTTTAAGATTGCTTTATTTAAAAAATGAAGGAACATATGGCTTTCTATACTTTAAAGCATTTTCTAGTAGACATAGTGTTGTTTTGCCGTCGATGTAATATGTAAAATTGGCTATACAGCTTCAAAGGGGCCAAGCCAAGCATCTCTCAAGCCGTCGATGTAGTCGACTTGAATTTGACATCTTTGATTTCTCTGACAGCCAGTGAGGCATGACTTCGCCATGTAAACGGATTTGATGCGTGTAAATTACTGTTTGTGTGTGTTATATGGTATCACAGCGTTCATGATTTGGATGAAGTACAAGTTTAATTCAAACCCCTATTAGCGATTCTCGATCGCACACACTGCTCTTGTTGCACCCTCTGCTTGTTTACGCTGGCGCCGGTACGTATAAGCTATTTTGTTTTAACTCTCTTCAAAGAGAGTCAATTGCACTTGTTGCGCTGGTGTCGATACGAAGAGAGTTGCTACAAAAAAACTCTTGAAGTCCTCAACCTCATTTTGACAAAAACAGTACAGAAGGTTATCGAAGTTATGTATTCCCAGTTCCACTGTATCCAAAATGTGTAGATCAAATCAAACCAAACGCAACTTAACAGGCTTTTGGTCATGACAATAAAATTTTATTTGAAACAACCTAATTCAGTTCTCAATCTACACTCTTGAGAAAGATATATTATAAAGAAACTCCAATTATAGTGAGTTATAAGAATTTTCAACAACATTCATTGCATACTTATGGGTGCTTGTAGTCAGTTCGAACATTTAAATTCCAATTGGTATAACATTGCTTTAAAAAATTGTAAAATAGTGTATCATAACTTATTTTAAAGTTAAGAAATAGAATTTTAAATAGTCAAAAGAAAATTTTGGGTTCCCCACAAAACGCGTCTAAGATGGGTAAAAATAAACATTTTAAGAAAAATCCAAAAATGTTTAGCACACAAAAACACACCTGTAACTACATACATGGTCTGGTTTTTGCGTGGTTATTCTAAAATAGCGATTGTCACATTTCTGTATTTACATCGACACGAGCCGAACGGATGCCGAGGCCTGTACCAAGAGACTTAACATCGTTTCAGTCATTGGGCAGCGGTCGATGAAGTATAACTTAATGTAAAATTGAATGTAGTCCCAAAGGGCCAAGCCAAGCTTCTTTCATGAAGTCGATGAAGTAGGTCAGAGCTAATTTTCGTCGCTTCTTTCCCCTCTTACTAATATGCACCCAGTTTTTCACCTCGCTTTTTTAAACAAACGCAATTCTAGAACCATTTGCCGGGCCATATTGATGCCATATTGGCGGGTGACAGTTACCCATACCCAGGCCTGGATCTCTTACATTCCTTAGTTCTTTCTTTGTAAGAAGCTTGAAATTTTTCTTCACTTCTCAGCTTAATTTTATTCCACAAAAACGTATCCATTCCCTACCTAAATTATATACAAATTTATATTCTCAGTTCTCATCTCATTTATATCTCTGAATCTTCGCCCAAGGTAACCGGTTTTCTATACGACTTTTAGAATGTTTCCAGTTGAATTTGCCCAGCTTTCTGTTTATTCTCTTTGTTAATTATTAACAAACAAACTGAATACCGAAATGCCATCCCCATCTATATCTATAAATGGGTCTTATGTGTGTACACAGCAAACAGCAGCCGTTCCGAGTGCATAGATAGTATAAAATTTGTGTTTATTGTCAGGTTCTTTGTTGTTATTTTTCTTTTTTTTGGCATTTCATCTCGTTACGTAAATGTGCAAAATGTTTCAAAGTGCAAAATCAAAATACAAATGAATGGGATTAAGGAACAAACCTTGCGTGGGCACGTGTGTAAGCCTAAGCTGGGTGTGAGAGACGTCACTGATAAGAGTCCCGAGCTGGGGCTGAAAGTCAAAAGTACATGGCACTGATAGCACGACAAAAACATATTACACTTACATACACACGCACATATACATATATACTTACATACATGAATTCTTGTAGGCAAACACCCAAAAACAACTAAGCCCCAGATAAGGAGCCACAGGTAGTCCTAGGGCACTAAAGATTAATATTAATTGCAAGCGGAAAGATAAACACAGTTAATTCTGCAAATGGTTTCAATGCGAGAGTGTTCTAGTCTGTTTGGGTAAGCGAGCTATACTAATATTTACGTACAATACCAGTACATTTAATCTATATCACGATATAAATATCAACAATATAAAATAAAAAAAAAAATCATAAATAGCCTTCAATTCCTCACACAAAAGAACACAAATTCCCAGAAGACTAAATCATTTAAAGTTACCTTTACCGTTTTAAAATATGGCTACAGTTCATTCAAAAATCTCTAAGCTTTGCTTTTAAGTGCGCCTTTATATTTTTTGAGTTCCACTGGTCTTTATACAGTTTGCATTGCGATTTATGTGCATCAACTTTAATAAAACAACTCTTAAACATTTTGCTTTACATGTCCACAGACGAGTTTATCGTTTATAGATATATCGCCTCGGTTTTGGGCAAAAATATAGATATTTCGATATATCGATTATAATGTCGACACTTTTCTGCATTAATAAAAGTCACAACCTAGTACATTGTTCTTTAATCAAATAGCACAGACAAACACACGCTTCTCGAACAGTCTGTTTGCCACCCGCATGCTAGGCTTAAACAATTCATCAATGCACCTGGAACCAACAGTTTTCTTTTCCGATGCTTGATTCTTGTTTTGCTGATCGACTTTATTGTCAAACTTTTTTTTGCCAATGTGCCATGATCGCCCTTTCAAAAACTTCAAGCACTTCATTAGGGACAAGCATTTTAAAACGAATTTACAAATATTTGACTGAAACAAACAAATGAAATCAATAGACAAATATTTTGTACATTCTTTATTAAATTTAAAAAAGAAAACTTTTTCAAAGTAACATACGAGTTTTTAAAAAATTTCAAATTTTTATGGAGATGTGATGTGATTTCATCATTCAGAGTAAAACTCTGCGCAATGAAGTTATAAATATAAAAATTATACTATGGTGGGCGGTAAAGAACTAACTGACGTAAAAAAAGGCAAAATAATGGCTTATAAGGAGTGTAACTTAACGTACAGGCAAATTGCTAAAAGGAATTTGGAAAAGCAAAAGTGTTAGATGCAATTTTCTTAAAATAAAAAAGCACTTTCACGTCCTCCAGACTGTTCCACACTGTTCAGCTTTGAAAATTGATTCAAAATTACGGTACGGAGAGCTTTACATAAAGCTGAACATCTAAGAAGATACAAATTCCAAAAAAAATAAACCCATCTTTTAATGCCCAAAGTACAGATTTTCGTCAAGTTTTTGCTCGAAATCATATGACTTGGATGAGGAATGGCATAACGTGGTGTTTTCAGATGAAAAAAGCTTCAATTTAGATGGAAATTATGGTTTTTTCTATTATATTCGATAAGAAGAAAACTCTCTGTCCCGTCATCACAGCCGTGAGAAAGGTGTTATGGTATGCCAACTTTTTAGCGATGACATAATAATTATACTTCTTGCCCTTTTAAATGGTAGGTAACTGTAGAAACTTGGTCGAGCTTTCATCTTTTTTATTTTGAGAACGTTTCTCAGGAAAAATTATTATGCCATCAAACTGTTGGGGGAAAATACTTATCTATTTGAACTGTCTTGTTTCCTCCCATACAAATACATGTATGAATCCACTTAAGCTTCTACTTTCAACCGGTCCTGAACCGAACCCGTAAAACCAGTTCTGTTCAGGTTTTTGGTTCAATTAATATCCTGAACCTGGACCCGACCCGGAATATATGTATATCTTACTAATATTACACAGTTCGACAAAATCAAATTTTTTTAAAAAGCCCGGCATAAGACCCTCAAATTATGATAAAAGGGACATCTGTAAGCATCACCTCATACCCGGTTTTTTAAATGAAGCCGCAGTTCGCGTTTAATGGGTACAACAATTCTAACTAAGTTTTTAATGGCTTTAAGATAAAATTCTCAAAAGGGTCATTGGGAACGCAATATGAAAAATTCACTTCAATTGTGCAATCGGTTAAGGTACCTCCTGAAGGAGTTAAACCTTTATTCTCGAATATCCTTAAAAGCGCACGGTAGATTTTTATTAAAATCGTTGTTTATGATGGTATAATGGGCTATTTACATGTCCCTAAGAGATTGTAATCAACAGCCAAAATACCGCGATATAGAGTACCATTTTTAGACTTAACCACAAATCAATTCATGTAGGCCACCAGATCTAAAAATAGAAAGATCTGCGTTTTCAGTTTTGCCAACGAAGCCTTGGTTCGCGGATTCTAGGCATTTTTGTACTAGAAATTGCCTTAGAACAACATTCACCGTTTAGGGTAAAAACAGCTCCAAAAAAACTGAGGCTTCATTTGAAAAAACTGGGCATGAGGTGATGTTTACAGAGGTCCCTTATATCATAATTTAAGGGTCCTATGCCGGGCTTATTTTAAGTGTTGTTCTGTAATAAATATAAATGTATTTGTATATTTGCCCGTTAGTTACTCAATCACGAAAGATAGTTCGTTTACCAGGACTTGATACAACTTTTATTTAAATGGTCCAAAATAACCGCGAAATTCGGAAAATTATTATAAGAGTATTTATAAAAGCGCTTTCACGCACAAATGGCTCAAAGAATTCGTATAAAACTTGACCCTCAGATAGTTGATAACGTGGACTATGTAGCTAATGGTAAAAAAAACCGCGAAATTCCTCACATTTATTTGAAAAGCTTTTATTAAAGCGCTTGACAATGCAGGGGTAGGTAAATAGAAGGTGTTGATCCAATGGTCAAAAAACCGTGAAATTCGCAAATTTTCCATATGACCAAAGATTATTAAGAAAACTTAATGGACGGCAGTAGTAGATAGCTAAATATTAGAACTGTATATATATAGACCAAACTGTTGAAAAAGTCGCGACATTTTCAAAAATGTCATTTGAGCTTAGATTGTTCGCAAAATTTGCAAAGTTTTGTAAGTGTTGGGAAGCATTCAGCTTTGATAGATGGCAATCAAACGGACCACAAAAAAATGTTTTTATTAGTTAGACTATAAAGTAGACGGGTAAATTAACGGGTCAAGATCAAGCGCTCCAACGAATCCGGAAATCCGCAATATTTTATGATTAGCTCAAATTATCATGAAGATTTAATAGGTGACAATTAAAAACGGGTAAATAGGAAATTGTAACATTTGCAATATTCTTATATGAAGTTAAGGATAAATAGAAGGTGGAGATAAAAAATAATGTTTTTATAAGTTTAGGTTATCATGAAGACTGAATTGACAAGTAAGCGGCACTTCTTCGTAACAACGCACGCTGGGTACCTGCTAATAGTTTATAGGGTCGGAAATGATGTCTTCCAAATCGAGTATCTACTGTACAATGCGAATGCAATTTCAAATTGCGCTCTGCATCGCCTCTGTTAACGCGTCAGCTGATTAACTGCATCTTCTTCTTTCTCTAAAGCGCGCCAATTGAAATGGACAACAGGTTTTGCCATTTATATAACAAATGGGAGGTGGGGTGGGTCAATCGAATGATATTGATAAGCCAGCGCAAATATTAAAACCACCCGATAACAAAAACTCTTATAAATATGCTTACTCTTATACATACATCTTTCCCTCTTTACAGTGTTAACGAACAGTAACAGTGGTAACCGTTACATTCTTTGTCAGCAGCAACAACATGAGTCGCTTACTGTTAACCCATCCCTGTGCCATACAGCGGGCAGCTGTCACAGTGTTCAAACGTCCACAGCAACAACAACCCCAACAACAATGCAAAATTACACCCAGTGTGGTCATACGTCGCTGGAAATCGTTCCTACAACACAATAACAGCGCTGTTCAAAAATCAGCAACAGCAGCGACAGCGACGTCGATTCCCCAAGGCAGCACCAGCAGCAGTCAAGCCGAAGCATTGAACGCGCGTGGTAGCCCATCTCCTCGGTTAGTTGAATTTTCAACTTAACATTAACTTTGCCTGCTTTCCAAGTGTCATTGTTGTTGTTGTTTTATTGTTAACAGTGCGTGTGTTGTTGTTTTTTTTTTGTTTTCTGTTCCAGCTCATACTCAACCGCCAGCAAAATGCCATCGAAATGTCTGCAATTGGAGAACATCAATCCCAACTTCATTACCATGGAGTATGCGGTACGTGGTCCTTTGGTGATACGCGCCGGTGAAATTGAAAAGGAACTGGAGAAGGTAAGTTTGTCATTCACCCCTTCCCCCTCCCCCCGCCATTTCATTCAAAAACCCGTGACATTTTGCGTCTAATCCAAGCCCAAGCCCAAGTGTGAGTTGTTTGTGTTGTGTGTATTTTGCGTTTTGCCGCCCCGTTATACTGAAACAGGCGAGAACGCTTACTAGAAATCATTCACTTTTATTTGAATTTAAGGGCTCTTTGTTGGTTTTAGTCCAGGGGTCGGCAATGTGAGTAGAGGACTTTAACAGAGTTTAAGTCGGAAATTTACACGACGAATCAAACTTCATGACGTTTTTCAAAAAGCTGTGGCTTGTAGGAAACCTTTTTCCCAGAAACGAAAGCTTTTTCAAAAATGTCATTGTTCAAACTTCACCGTTTATATCCCGTCTAAGAGCTGTGAAAGCTCTTTATTCTCTGCCTCTGCGGCCGAGCAAAAATAGGGAAGCTTTTGAAAGCTCCCCACCCGTTTTGTGTATATCAGGGCCGTTAAAACATGTATCGCTGCTTGAATCGAGCCTCGCTGATAACGAATGTTTGTTCTGTTGTTGTTGTTTCTCATATTGTAGAAGTGTATACTAAATTGCAAATCGTTTCCAATTCGATCTAGTCCCCTCTGTAAGTCCATCCGTTCGTATGTGATTTTAGACTTCAAAAAACATGTTGAGAAAATGAGTAGCCAAATTCAAATTTTATAAGGCCAAATGTTCTTGAAGTAAGAACATTTAGGGTGTTCAACAGCCCGCGTAAAAGCGTAAAGCAAAAAGCGTAAACTCCAAAAGTTTACACCACAACAACAAAACACATAAGAAAAGAATTACGCACTTTTTAACAAAAATACTCGGTATCGTTTCATTTCGAGATTTTTGTCTTCGAAATATGCGGTCACACCTACAATAATTAAAATGTATTTGTCTGTTTAACTGCACCTGGCCAGTAAATAAAGCACCTAGATAGCCGTCATCACCTACAGTAAACATAGTTGTAGCTTTTCTTATTGATGCAGCATCTCCAAACTACCCTAAATAGAAAAGTGTTACCTGTAACTAAAGTTCCATTTGTGATAAAAATGCAGTCGACATAAAGCATGGGGCCGCACGGACCCATTGGTCATTGAAAAATGGTATCACATTGGTTCACCAGTAAACTCATTTGGGTGCACAGAACTTGGTTTCTCGCTGCCAGCATGCAACTCCAGCAAGATCCTTCATAAGGTCTAACTCTTTATCGACAGCTTCATGGTCCATATCTCAACACTTTTTTGTATTCATTTTTGAGCATGCTCGTATTTAGCTTGATTTGTACACCTACAATCAATGCTATAAAAATCCGTTTTAAGCTTGACAGAAAAACTCACAGCCTGTGAAAAACAGCTGACTTACGCCAAAAATTACGAGGGTAAGCCTTTTAGGGGCGCTCAATAGCTGCGTCGCGTAAATTTACACAATTACGTTTTTACGCGGGCTGTTGAACATCCTATTAAGCTCGTTAAATGCTCGTTTCTATGCTAGTTGACGAATTCTTAGCGATTGTTTAATTAAAGCTTGTTTTTGGTACCCAAAGGCAAGGCTTATACGATTATTTGCTAGCTAAGACTTATTCTTGAAACCTTTTGCGAATATTTAGCGAATGTTCTTCCAACCGATAAATTATCGAAACCCAAAAACAAAATCCACTGACATTTCAACAGTCATATTCCATAGTTATCAAATTTGCTTACATCATTAATTGTCTCTTATTTTTTAAGGCGCCTTATATTTTGTTGTTGCTTGTAAAAGTTTGACAACTTTCTCACTTGCTATCACAAGATAACAAAATGCGTAGCATACTATTAAATATTATCGAAACTTATCTGAGGCCACCCCAAAAAAACAAAAAGCAATAAAAGTGAACTTTGAAAGGGAATAAACCGGATTATAAAACGATCACCTCATGGAACAAAAATGAAAGTGAATGATATATACATTTATGTGCAATAAGTCGGTTTAATTGTTTCTAATTTTATAGTTTTTTTTTAAGTTTTTTAATTGAACTTGGCAGCACTTTGGCTGACTTCAAGTATGTGTCAAGTTCAGTGAACGGCCTTCAACCGCTTTTAACTTATATAATGCTCTGTAAGGGATGCTGTGCTAGGAGTGGGCGTGGATTACAACCCATAACAAACTTGCGCATGAGCTCTCTGGGCAATACATACATACAAACAATTTTGAATTTTCATACTCTTCGAATTTTATATTCGCTACGCACATTGACCCGAACACACTCAAAACATTTTCCGCTTTCCCCCCATCTATCCATTGTTTGACTTTTTGCATTTTAATGCTGTTGACAGCTCACAGTTGTATGTTTCCGGCTGCTTCCCCTCGATTGATTTCCTCAAATGCTTGCCTTTTGTTTATCAAAAAAAATCGTACATATCTTACAGACTGTGTACAGGCGAGGGCGGCTGGATAAGTCAGTCGAAAACTCTTTAAATTATATTTTTTATATATTCCTAAAGAGGGATTTTGTATTCAAGATAGAATGGGCTTAAAATTTTACGGGTTCGAAATTATTTTTGAATCGGGGAAAGTATCAAAGTATATATTATATTTTCAGTTCACAGCAAAAGTAATTTATGAAAAATACTTTGATTCACTTTTGAACCGGATAACTGTGGTTCGGATCCAGAACCAGTTAAATGTGTAATACTACTTACGACATTAACCTACAGACCTATTTTTCAGATCACAGCTTAGACAAGTTTCTCTTTTAAACTGGTTCATGCGGCTGTTTTGGAATCGGAAAAATATTGAACTTTATACTACTAAAGTATTTACCAAATTTCCGATCCATAGCACAAATATGGCGCTGAACCATTTTTTAACCGATTCAAAACCGGTTATGAACCAGTAAAATATCTTACTCCATTACCTACCGATCAAATATCAAGCTTTCAACCATTTTTGAACCGTTTATAAATGCTTTTAAAACGGTTCATAGGCTATAGCCTATGACTCTTTCCTGATCGACATAAACATACTATGAAAATTTTGTAAAGATCGGATCAGTTGTTTAGGCGCGTATCTTTTATACCTTTAAATTCCGACTGACAGACAGACTGATATATTATCAACCCACAGGCAAAACTGCTTATCCCACAGATCTAAGATTTGGCATTGACCTTCCTTTAGTTATGCAGGCGCCCACTAAGAAAGAAAGTTTGCAAAATTTCACCGCGAAATAGGTGAAAAGCTCTCTCTATGAAGAAGATAACATGGAGTAGAAATGCCAACAACAGGATCATTGCTATGTACTTCCGTTCTGTTCTGTAATTCTGTAAAGTCAAGTCATGTCAAGACACTGATAGGTCGCTGTTAAGTCACTGTTGAACCACTGTCAAGCCATTGTCGTCATTGTTAAGTCACTGTCAAGACAGTGTAAAATCACTCTTAAGACAAAATCAATTCACAGTTTAGTTACAATGAAGTCACTGTCAAGACACTGACAAGTCACTATTAAGTCACGTCAAATCAGTGTTTAGTCACACCCGCACTTTCTAACCTCTTTCACCACTCTTTCATTACTCTTCCTCTGGGACACTCCTATAAAACAACAACACAAAATAAAATATGCAAGACGTCAGCGCAGCGTCACGTGACGCTGAAATCAAATTTTACTCCTACTAAAATCATCCGTACCGAAATTAAGGATGTTTCACATCAAAAATAGCAACTAAGAAGAGAGAGAAAACAAGTGAAAAAGTCGGTCAAGCCCGACTATAACATACTCTGTACCTGGAGTAGAAGTTGAATGCAATGCTGGTGGTTCGCTCATCTCAAAGTTTCTCTCTCTTTTTCTCTCTCTCTCTCTCACTCCCTCTCTCGCTCTCTCTCTCTCTCTCTCTAAGATTGTATGGTGTTAGTTGTGAATGGGTGGAAGGGGGTGGGGCGAGGGCGATATACTTTTATGCTCATAACTTGAGAACCGCTAGTCCGATCTTTATCATTTCTTTAGCAAATCGATAAATTTTGCTAATTACTATCGCTAGAATGTACGAAACGTCTATCTTCAAAACTGTAGGAGATATACGGTTTTTTCCGAATTGCGGGGGCGGGAGGGGGCGTGGCAAAAATTGAAAATAAACTTGATCTGCCTGCAGCTATAAGAAATATTTGTCCCATACATGTCAAACCTCTATCTCTTACCATCTCCGAGATCTGTTTGTTCATACGGACGGACGGACGGACGGACGGACAGACAGACGGACAGACGGACATGGCTATATCGACTCGGCTGTTGATGCTGATCAAGAATATATATACTTTATAGGGTCGGAAATGACTCCTTCTCCCTGTTACATACTTTTGCACAAACTTAATATACTCTATGTACCTTCGGTACAGAGTATAAAAAGGGAGTACACAGAGAATGAAATGACACGTTAGTGATAGAAGGGGGGACGTGAAAGAGTGGAGAGCGCATGAAGAGGAATAGGAGGGAGGGAAAGCCAATTTAAATTAAATTATAATTAATTTGGAGAAGATTTAGGAATCTACGCTCCCAAGAAAAATTTTAAGCGTACTTTGGACAAACTCACAGCTTATGTCTGTAGATGAATAAGTTGTATTAGAGATCGACTAAATTGGATCCCACATCTTAACATTCTATCCCTAGGGAAAATTTTTTACATTTATTGCACGAGTCCATCCAAAAGAAAAGTAAGACGAAGACAAATTAATTTCCAAATGTGTGCAATGCAGATTGAACGACAGTAAACGCCAGTTTGTAACTCTGGTTGGGTTTAGTAAATGTTCCAAGTTTCAAGTCAATCAAAGAAGCTGCAACACAACTCGATTTGAAACTCTTCTTTATTTTGAGCTATAATAGTGCGCGAAAATATGACTGTGTCACTTTCTAACACACTGTCAAAAAAGATTTAACATAGAATCACAATTAGGGTGTTCACCAGCCCTCGTAAAAGCGTAAATCAAGAAGCGCAAACCCCAAAAGTTTACGACACAACAACAAAATATCCATACAGTGCTCCACGGCGCTGAGGAGTTTAAAATCCGTTGTAAATATTAAGGGAAAAATTTAGAGGCAATTACTAAGGTAAATCACAAGGTGGCTCTCACTAGCTCATGTGTGGTAAATTAACCAACGCTTTAACGAGGGCTGGTGAACACCCTAATTTTAGAACGCCTCTCTTTATTTTTGAATGATGTAAACTCCATCCTGTCAAAGATTATTGTCGAGATAAGAAAATAAGTTAAACATAGTCACAAAAATAACTCAAAGAGTCAAAATAACGACTCAGAGAGCCAAAATGACAGCAAACAGCTGACTGATATTTCAGTAAAAAGTTAATCTTCGATCTCCAGTTAAAGCGGTTAGGGCTGTGGACTGAAAGTAGGGCTAAGACAGATCCCAAATTTCTTAAAAAAAAAGTGTCTTTGTTTGGATTTAAATTTACTTGCCAACTTGTCAAGCTGCCCTCGAGCCAGAAAAGTTTTACTTTTTGGCCAAATGCCAACAAATATAGACAACAGATGAGCCAGCAGTCATTTGTCAGTTGCAGATAATGTTATCATGCTTGAATTAGCTTAAGAAATATTGCATTAACTTTGATTTGACTTTTGTCTTTTGTGTATTCGACTGTTTTACCTAACAACGCTTTGTTTACAAGCTCAAGTGCAAATAAGTCAAATTCTGCTCCACATATTCGTACTAAAAAGAGAATCTATTTATTATGTATACTTCTAAGTATACACATATAAGGTGTCAGGTGTGAAATGTTTGTCTCTACCAGCCAACCGCAATACAATTGCACATTCAATTGTTATTGTTTTATGTGTGAAATGTGCGATTGTATCGAGCACTCGCAATCTATACTACGCGCACTTCGGTATGGTTGTTGTTGGTGCAAACAATTTTTATCAGCAACATTGTTCGATAAGTTTTATTGTTACTTAAGGGGAGGGGGCAAGTCTTAACCTGATGAAACGGAAGGCTTAAATAAATTGAAAAGTGAGTGTGAACTTGAGATGCCGAATATTTAGACAATAATTGCATAGATATTTTGTTTGATTATGAAAAAGTATCTGAACATTGATATTTGCAACAAACAGACACATTTTAATAATAACCTCGAGCCGGTTAACATTATTCGGTATTTTTATATAGCAAATTTTAGCAGACTCGAGGTCAGGTTAATACCACAAAAAAAGGTGGAAAAATTTTCGCTTTGTAATTCCCAATCAAGTCCTACTACTGAAAATATAACCGGGAGATGCTTGAATCAACTGTACAGTACACCAATCTCCTGTATGTTGTTGTGTGTTCTTGTTTAAAGTTATGTAGAATCATAAACCTGAAGTGATTGTTCAGGATTGAACAAAAACTCACATATTTTGATATTCTAGGGTCATTGCAATTCTAAACTTCTCAATAGTGTTTAGTGATTTAACAATGCCCAACCACCAGCCAACTGACACTAATTTGCCATTTAAAAACAAACAAATTGAGTGCCGGAGAAAATCTACAAAGTAACACACAATTTGCCAGGCTTGGAGTGTCATGCAATCTGCATGTAATCACGAGTATGCACATCGTCTCTTTGCTCTTAAATGGGCAATTTATATCACAGAATTGTGCAGCGATATAATGAAACGCAAGCACAGCACTTGAAAATGGTCTGGGTGGGTTGGGTGGAGGAGTGTGAGAGTGAGAGGATGACGTCAATGGACGTAAATATGGATAATTGGAAAATTTACAACAAATCACGAACGCGAGTAAACAAAAAGCAAATTACGACCCTACATGACGGTCACACGTATCCTTCATCGGAAAGATATGTGGCCAAACTTACAACACAAAATGCTAATTTGGCCATGAATCATCTAGAGAAAATGTACTAATTAATTTGTTAGGATTGGTAATGGCTTTAAGCTTGACAATATTTAGCAAATTACCGCCCAACAGTGATTTTGGTGCGGTCATTATAGATTATTTAACAAATTATTATTGTTTCTAAGATATAGGGAAAAAAAAAAAACAAAAAAAAATTTTGATATATCGATACATTACTATTTCGCATGTCTTTTCTCTGGACCTCAAAATTCGAATTATTTGAAATTGATACATATTTTAGTGTTAAGAAATCGAATGATGGTCACACTGTAAATAAAATAAATTGGGGCGAAAAAAAAAAAGCTTTAAATAAATGAGTGGTCGACAACCACACTTCGCTTCATTTTCTCTGTTGAAAAAGTCATTTGCCAATTTAAGGGGTATTTTCTCATGTTAAGGCTGTTTTTGGACCTTTTTGAAAAAAATCTTATTTGAAAACGCAAAGAGTTTTTCCAATTCTGTTTTTTTATTATGTTACAAACAGATTAGAGTAAATAAAAAAATTGTTACTGCTTCGATGCGAAGGCTGTTCTAAAAGTTATCGACCGTCAAAAAAGGTGTCCGAAAAAAAAGTTATGGTGCTGGCGGCCATGATTCGAGGTCTCCGGAATGTCTGAAATGAAAAGTGAAAACGGGGTTATAATCAGAATAGACGTAATTCTGGTCTGAACCTCGAAAAAAATTTTCAGGTCTGTTCCCATTTCCGAGTGGATTTAAAAAGTAAAACGATTGTATTTCCGAATCGTTTTCATTTGATGTTCCCGTTTCCGAGTGAAATAGAAATCGATTGACTTTTCGAATGAAAGTTCGAATCGTTTTCGCACTATAATTCAGCAATGGTAACATAAACAATTTCGATCAGCACTGCGCATGCGCTGATGCGGAATTGCGAACAGCTCGGTTTCATTTCGATCGTTTTTGCTTTCGTCTACATGCAATTTTTGGGGTACAACTTTGCAAAAATTGATTTTAATTCAAATTGAATGCCCAATACTTCTAGGGCCGTTTTCTCATGTTCCTGTTTTTGCAAATCTAGGTGGATTTGGTGCATTACGAAATGCACCAAATCCACCAAATTCTCCTATAAAAAACGGCCCTAAGTTAAAATCTTCTCAATATATCCCTTATTAATATAAAAATATTTGATAGATAAAAAATATAACCGTTGACATGAAAATTGACAATTACTTTTGATTTCACTCACTTAAAGGCAAAACTTTTAAAACCGAATAATTTCATCGTTTTTCGGAAACGGGAACAGCTATGAATTTCGATTCCACATGATTTGATCGAAATCGAAAACGGGAACAGGCCTGTTTGTGATTTTTCTTGACAAAATGGCGGCAATTAAAAAATGAAAAATCGATTTTTGGTCTTTTTTTTTTGTTCTTTGTAAAAAAAAATAGTAAAAATTTTTTAACATTATGGTTGAGGTTCAGACCAGAATGGTGACAATTCTGCGTCGATTTCAGTTTAGAGGATCAAAATCGGTTCAGTGTAACTGGAGATATCATGGCCGCCAGTTCGGAAAACGTAGTTAAAAGTTTCAAGTTCGTTTCTAGGATGAAAAAAAAACACAAAATCAAAAATCAAAAAATGCAGTTCTAGAATGGTGACAATTCTGCGTCGATTGCATATAACTTTATCAAATTCGGTTTAGTAGAACTGCAGAAAATTGGCTTGGCAGTCCGAAAAAGTAGCTTTAAAAGTAACCAAAAATGTTACTAATATTAGATACTTACGGATATTAGTCGGCGATGTCAGCTGCATACAGCGGACCTTTCTCATTTTCAAAAAAAACTGTTTTCAGCAGCAGTTCTCCTTACTCTGCGTGCCTTCTGCCTTCTTTAGATGCGGCCGCAGCTCTAGTTTCTGAGCGATTTGGTCGGTAGTAGCATTGCGAAGAATAGCCTTCGATAATTATCGATTAAAGGCCGATTAATAATCGATATCGATCTGGGCGACAATATCTTACCATACAAGTTCAAGAACCAGCCGTTATATCATAGTTTTATTGAATGGAAATTTCTTTGCTCAACAATTTCTCGTTTTAGCGAAAACATTGCTCTACTAAAAACGCTATATCTTCTAAAGAATTTTGAATTTCAATAAATCCTTTTGGGGCGATATTCTCAAATATCCAAGCTATAAAAAATGCAGAAAAAAAAATTTTGCGCATGGAGAACACCCCCAACCAACCATATAATGCACCGATCCAAAACCACAAAACAATCCAAATATTCAGGCCTGTTCCCGCTTTCGATTTCGATCAAATCATGTGGAATCGAAATTCATAGCTGTTCCCGTTTCCGAAAAACGATCAAATTATTCGGTTTAAAAAGTTTTGCCTTTTATCTATCCAATATTTTTATATTAATAAGTCATATTTTGAGAAGATTTTAAAGTAACCATAAAAATATTGGGCATTCAATTTGATTTAAAATTAATTATTTCAAAGTTGTACCCCAGAAATTGCATGTAGACGAAAACAAAAACGATCGAAATGAAACCGAGCTGTTCGCAATTCCGCATCAGCGCTTGCGCAGTGCTGATCGAAATTGCTTATGTTACCATTGCTGAATTATAGTTCGAAAACGATTCTATTTCACTCGGAAACGGGAACATCAAATGAAAACGATTCGGAAATACAATCGTTTTACTTTTTAAATCCACTCGGAAATGGGAACAGACCTGATTGAGAAAATTTAACAAAGATTATTATAAAAGTGACTTAAGTAAATTTTTAAACCAAAATTGTAAATGTTTTCGCGTTTCTATATTGTTCACCAAGCTATCCTACATTTCGTTTCTGCGTTATGGCTGGGAGTTTGATTGAAAATCGCTCTCAGCATGTCTGTCAGTCCGCAGAACGCTAATTGAGATGGTAAGAGCTAGAGGAACTAAGTAGTGTATGGCACCCATGGTTATCGGATCAACCTAAATTTCCGGCTTGGTGTAACAAATACAAATAACAAATAAATAATCTGACCGACTACCTACCGACTTCTTATGGTCTCAAAATCACCACTCAATTTTATAAATAATTTTTGAAAGACGTTCAGAATTTCTTATCGTCACCCATTTAAGTCTTTGTAAATTTCCATTTCAAAGTTTATTAAATGATTCACAATATGCACATCTTTTCGTCTATGAAAAGTCTTTGGTATAACCGAGTCTTAGTATGCTTGAATTTACCGCATAATGTTTTTAAGACTGAGCTGATACAAAAAAGCTAGTTTTGTCCGCGAACGTGTCAATGGGTGGTTTTCTCGATTTTCGCCTTTTATTCACATACTATTTACACGAGTGTTTCTATAAACACATACGGTTTACTATGTACATTATCAATATGGGGTGGTTTTGTCCATTCTATACACACACGTCCGTCTGTCCCTTCTCTGCTCGCTTCATCCATCCAGTGTGACCATCGTCTCTCTCTTAAAATAACTTGACGCTAATTACTTATTACCGAAATTAATAGTTATTTTATAATACAAATTTGTGCACTTCAAACAAATTGTCGCCTGAGAGAATTTCCATTACTAATACAGAGGGACCGAAAAGGGGCGCACACACACACACGCAAAGATTCTGTGCGAGTTGGGGTTGACGCTATAAACCAGCCTTTGGAATTCCCAAGTGGTTATAGCAATGCTGGCATGAGGACAACTAGCAGAAGTCAGGCAAAGATTGCTGATGAGTGAATCTGAAGATTTATGAAATAGCTATACAGTCGACCAGCCTGCTTGAAACCTCTGACCCGCACCTTTTCCAAATCGATAGACCGTTTAGATTTGCGTTTCACCCAATCCGCTTCCTCGTGTTTAGTTTCTGTTGTGTTCCAAATCAGTTTCAATTAGCATAAATAGTTGATGAAATCTATAATTATGGCTTGTGTTTTGTGCGTAATTTGAGACCCCAGCAATTACTCTAATTGGACTCATGATTCCCTCCCCCACCCACCCTCAATCTCAATTAATAAATAATTTTGTGTTATTTTCAGGGCGTTAAAAAGCCATTTGACCAGGTCATACGTGCCAACATTGGTGATTGCCATGCCATGGGACAGCAACCGGTGACGTTTTTGCGTCAGGTGAGTTTCAATTTGTCACCCCCAACCCTTGGCTAATCCTTCCCCTTTTGTAGCTGCTTACCTTGACCTTTGAGCCGCGTTTGCTGGATTCGCCTGACTATCCAGAGGATGTGAAGCAGCGTGCTCGGGCCATTCTGGCCAACTGTCAGGGTCGCTCCGTAGGCTCGTATACGGATTCAGCTGGCCTGGAGGTGGTGCGTCGCCAGGTGGCCGAGTATATCCAGCGTCGTGATGGCGGTGTGGCCAGTGACTGGCAGAACATTTATCTGACTGGAGGAGCCTCGCCTGGAATTAAGAGCATACTATCGCTCATACAGTAAGAGATTAAGAAGGAGAGAGAGAAAGAGATTTTAATAATTCTCTTCCCTTTTTAGTGCCCAGGTGGGTGGCAAGCCACCAGGTGTTATGGTTCCCATACCCCAGTATCCTTTGTACTCGGCCACCATTGCAGAATATGGCATGACCAAGGTGGATTATTATTTGGAGGAGGAAACCGGCTGGAGTTTGGGCCGCAAGGAACTGCAGCGTGCCTATGACGAGTCCAAGAAGCATTGTAATCCACGTGCTTTGGTTGTGATCAATCCGGGCAATCCCACCGGCCAGGTTTTGACCCATGACAACATTGTCGAAATCATCAAGTTCGCCCACGACAATCAGCTGCTCCTCTTGGCCGATGAGGTCTACCAGGACAATGTATATGACAAGGACTCCAAGTTCTATTCGTTCAAGAAGGTGGCCTACGAAATGGGCGAACCCTATCGCAGCCAAGAGCTGGTCAGCTTCCTGTCCACCTCGAAGGGTTTCCTGGGCGAATGCGGCATACGTGGTGGTTACATGGAGGTGCTCAATCTGTGCCCCCAAGTCAAGGCCATGCTAACCAAGTCCATTACCGCTGCTTTGTGCAGCACCACCGCTGGTCAGGTGGCTGTCAGTGCTCTGGTCAATCCCCCCAAGCCCAATGAGCCTTCCTATGAGCTGTTCCAGAAGGAGAAGAACGCCACCTTGGCTGCCCTCAAGGAAAGGGCTGAGCTGGTGCACAAAACCCTGAGCGGCTTTGAGGGCTACACCGTGAATCCGGTGCAGGGTGCCATGTATGTGTTTCCACAAATTGAGATTCCACCCAAGGCTGTGGAGGCGGCCAAGGCCAAGGGCATGGCCCCAGATGTTTTCTATGCATTTGAGCTGCTGGAGACTAGCGGTGAGTTAGGACTGTATAATCTTTCGACATGAATGAATCATTTTTTGTGTGGCTTCTCTCCAGGCATTTGCATTGTACCCGGCAGTGGATTTGGCCAGCGACCCGGCACCTATCACTTCCGCAGCACCATTCTGCCCCAGACGGACAAGCTGAAGCTTATGATGGAGAAGTTCCGTGTATTCCACTCGGACTTTATGAAGAAGTACAAGTAGATGCCGCCGCCTGTGTTAAAAGTGTCTGATTCCCATGTAATAATTGTTTATAAATAACTCTTTTTTTTTTTTTAATTTTAATCACCGAGAATTGGCTTTGCCACTTTTTATTCTGCGTTATTTATATATCAAATATATATCTATATAATGTATGGATGTGTGAATTGAACCGATCCTATGTAGTTTCCCCACTTGGCAAATGCGACAATAATTTTGGGAAAATTACAAAACTAAATTGATATTGAAAGTCAGAGGGAGAGAAGAGCTCCACACAAAATTATGAGAAAAGTTATTAAATATATAATATCGTATTATTGTTACAATTGATCACAACAAATTGGTTTTATTGAATTGGAGAGCATAGGGCTCACATTTGTAGCAAGCATATCAAACTCATTTTGTGATATTAAAACAAAAACAAGTTATTACTAAATTCCAAATTTGAAAATTAGTTAAGGCAAATCTAACCTCAACCTAGCTTGAAATTATAATATCGATACATATGAAAGTGTTCTTCTAACTCTTAGATAAAGGGCTGAAATTTCGACGTAGATTCTAAAAATTCCACCCCCAAGAGGTATAAATGTGCCGGAAAAGATTGTATGGGAAAATGTATTATATTTTTCATACAATAGATAGAGATTGAAATGAAATAATTCGACACATAATTTCCCGATTTCAAAAAATCCGCCCACGAGGCAAATTCGTGGAAAATTCTTCATGCAAAGGACTATATTTTATCAAATTGGTTTTAAGCTGAAAAAAGGTCTTCCTCTAACCACTTTGATCCGGTATTTGGAGAAAGTCAGAGCAAATTTTGCGATGTTTCGTCCGTTGTTGATTCGTTCGTGATTGCAACCAACGAACTCCATCAAACATGGTGTGTTTTTTTACCTCTCTCAAAAGAAGCGTAAAATATTTGTCCGGTATTGTTCCGTTTGACCCTGATGCTTTCTCCGAAGCTGACTTCATTGAGGCTGTCGAACGAAGTGCAGAAGAAGTCGCCACAGAAGCTGATCTTGATGAAGACGTTTCCGCCGATTCCAATATTGGGCGAGAATAAGTGGTGGTTATCCTCCCCCGAGCCATCCACTTCACGAGCGTCTTCGGCTAACCGCTTATCACTGTTGGATGAAATTGGACCGGTGCAAGGAACTTCCCAGAAAAAGCCATTGAATCGCGGTCGCAAGCCAATGCAAACCACTGTGATAACTTCTCTGGACAGCGTCGAGGTTTTGCGCGAGAAGGCAAAAAAATAAGCTGAGCGCGCAGCCAAGCGTGATTCTGTGTCGCACCTTAAGAAGACCCTGCAGAAACGTAGCCGGCCAGGAAAACGACAGGCAACACCACCAGCCAAGCCGTCAGCCAAACGCACTCTTGCCAAAAAAAAAAACTGACCGCTGCAAATTCGATCCATTGCGATGTGTGCGATCGTCCTGTGCATTTGAAGTGCGCTGGCGGCCGGCTCATTTGAAGGCCATTCTTTTTTGTTCTCTTTGCCACTAAAGGCTTCTTACATAAATAAACTTTCTTTTTTCATCACTTCATGGCCATACTACGATTTTACAAGGGTGTCCACAACCGGGAACAAAAAAAATTTTGGCCAAAAATCATCACTTCATATACATGGCTGCAAATTTTTTTCCATTTGTCTAAAACAATAGGTTAGTTCAGAGGAAAGTTAGCTAGAGTCTCTAGCTTTACAATGATGTTCAAATCACCGCATATTGTTGACTTGGAAAAAAGTTATTAGTGAAAATTTACTTTACGTTTTACTTTACGAGTAAAGGGTATAAAATGCAAAAAAAAAAATCTAAAAATAATATTACACATGGAGAATACCCCCTTGATGTTTAACAGTATAGAGAAGAGAGGCTAGTTGCAACAAAAATCGCGTATTTTTGAGTATTTTGGGGCAACCTGATCATCTTTTTTAAATAGAAACGAAGCAACTTTTCCACTTTCTTTATATTCCTAGAACGGGGAATCTGCCATTAGAACCAAGTCATACGCTTACATGAGAACTCTTATGTGCATTCCTCCTCCTACCGAAAATCCAATTCTAAGTAATCCAGTGAATTATGCCAACTATATATAGTGCGGATCGCAGTGTTAATAAACTTAAGCTTATTCATAAGTACTGAAATACTCTATCACATTTCCTTTGGAATTTTTCAAATATCTTTCTCCGTTCAAAAGTTAAACAGGCGCGCCGCTTGATTTTATTAATATACAGAGACTATTCATGCATATTATGTTCGTTTGCCCATCTTTCTTGCCACAGGGTGATCGATTCAGCCGTTCGCCTTGCCAAAGGGCAGATGGACAAAAAGGCTGATCCCTGAGATCAAAAGTTGGCTTCGCAGGAAGCACGGAGACGTCGATTTCTACGTAACACAGATGATGACAGGACAGGGCTACTTTAGCGCATTCCTACACTCAATTGGGAAAAGCTCAGAGCATAACTCCGTGTATGGTGATGCAGAAATAGATAGTGTGGAGCACACTGTGATACACTGCGAACGATGGGCCGATATTCGAGGCAACCTTCGAGGCCCCACTTCGAAGTAATGCGAAAGATTTTCCGAAGTGGATACAGGCCTAAGAGAGAGGGGGGGTTTTTAGTAGGTGCGAGTCCTACATACCCTTCTGTGAAAAAAAATGCATATTATGTTCAGTTCGCTCATACTCGCAAGACGCACATCGGCGCAAGGCCACATTAATTTTATTTTATTTAGAAATATGCATTTCAAAAATATTTCTCTCTAGAAGCGTGGATTAGCGTGGATGCACTTTTCGCAGTCCATTAAAGTGAGAAAATAAGGTACAAAAGTAGTACTTCAGTAAAACGACAATAACTATTTGAAAAGTTATTCAGAATTGATGCATCTTTAAAATTTGTGAATTTATTCTTTCTTCACTTAAAAACTGAATCTGCTTGTGTCCTTAAACAAAGAATTAAGAAGCAGAATTGTTTTATGCGAAAGATTCTTCGAAGGATTTATGGATCTTTGAAAGTAAGCATACGAAAGAATGACGAACTGTAGTGCGCTATGGGGATACTAGTCTAGTCAAGTCGAAAAACTTTTTCGGAAATCTGCAATGGCAATGTTAACAAGATAACGCAACGATTCACAATGCTCGGGTGATAAAATCCTGGATAGAGGGCCAAAATGTGAATTTACCCTTTGTTTTTAAAGTAGTTTCTCTGGATTACATAGGACAAATGAATTACTCTCTTTCAACCCTTTTTCTTAGGTTAAAATATTAAGTTATGGCTAGAAAGCGTCAGAAAAAATAATGATCTTATTTGAATTATTTCTTATATTACTTTGGAACAAAAAAAATTAAGAACTTTTGTTTGATTTTACCAAGAATTTAATCGACAATTAACAAGACAAATAATCAACATTTTTACTCTTTTGATTTGGATTGTACTTGCATCAGATTTAGCTAAAGACAGGGAGAGAAAGGCAGATTTAAACGAATAACTAGAAAGCCCTTAATGTACTTACAATATATGGAAAAATGGGAACCAAGGGAGGAAATTTTGTTAATCCACGTATGCCTTCTCTTCCTGTGTCTGAGACAGTACCACAAAACTGATGAGATTAAAACTGTTTTTCCTTGTGCGACACAAATTTCGATGACTAGACTAGAAGGCCGTTAAAGACCAAGTAGATGTGGTTCATACAGTTTTGCTTCCATAGGATATAGTAACCATATCGTTTCCTCTCACTTGACAAAAACAGTCATTAAATTTGAATCTAAATTGAAATGGTTTTAATTTAGATTTTAGAATACTTTTGGCATCATATCAGAACAAAAATTTTACGTATCGATACGAACCACAGGACGTCTGATGAGAGTTTTCATCATGCCTTGACGGTTTTGCTTCACCGCTAAAAATTTGGTAAGTAAACATTGATCAAACTTTGTTTGACCTTGTTCCTTAATATAGCGTTCCGTAAGCAGAAAAGACAGAATGATTGAAATGGTTGGATTTCCTCTCTAATGGGAACTAAATGCTCAATCACTGCCTCCGCAGCTCGTAACAAAACTGTAGGACACGTTTCAGGATTATATGAAATGTCGGAAGTAAAATCGGTGACCGCCTTTTTGAATTTTCCCGTTCATCAATTCGGGTGAATCACTTAGATTAATTGTGGTCCTAGGACTGGCCATTTTTATGGTGGGATCACGCAGAGCGAAGACTCTGGTGGTGTCAGAGTTTTCAAGCATAGCATGACACACGGGGAATATGTCTCCATAACGTTGATTAAAACTGCGAGCCAAATGCTGAGCCAGCTGTATGTGCTGCAGCTGGTCAGCTCCAGCTCCCACGTTCAGCTGTATGTGCTGCAACTGGTCAGCTCCCTCGTTCAGCTGTATATGCTGCAACTGGTCAGCTCCCTCCTTCAGCTCTATGTGGTGCAGCTGATCAGCTCCCACAAGATGGCCCTAAGGTAAGAAAATTTAAAAGATTAAACAGATCAACAAACTATCATTGTGTAACCTACTTGTTTAGCATCATATAAAGCAGACTGAATCACCGGATACACATATAAACCCAAAGGCTTGTCCCACCAAAAAACGAACATCAACTGGATTGCACTTCCGAAACCCAATGTTCAAGGCTATCAACAGAATCCAGCTTGCCGTGTCCTGCAGTATATTGTTGATGCTGTGGTACGAAATGGTAGAAAGCGTGGAACACTTGGTTCATGAAAGGCATTCCATCATTAAACATATGTGAATATACCTGAAAGAATGATCGTTGTCGTTGATCGTTGTCCAATGGCTTCATTTTTCCATATTTTCTTTTTTACAAATTTTATGTGGACTGAATAAACTGTAAATTTGAAAGTGATGTTGCCAGACTGTTTTCTAAAAAATAAACAAAGACAGGGACTTCTAAGCACAAACAAAATTTTTAAATTATTCAATATCTGTGTGTGTGCTTTAAGCCTGCTTAATATTGATGGTTTGATTATTCAATATCTCGTGGTATATATATGCTTCTTAATCCTATTGTTAGCAGACTTTGCTATTAAGCTTTTTTATTCCAATATACGTACATATGTATGTATTTAGGGCGCAGTTGTAATGCTGCACATTACATTTTTTTCGCATCTTTAATAGTATTTATATTACTGCAGTGGAACTCTATAATATTCTATAATTTGTTTGGACTATGATCATTGTTCAATGCTCCTTATGACAAAAGGAGCGCGTGCCTTGACAATGGTGCACAGTTCACTCTACTGACGTGCCCTCCCGATCATCTGGACATATCTCCAATGTTTGCTACAATATTATAATGGTAATAATATGGCTGGTGTGGAAGCATCTAGAATCTTTAGAGTATTTTTTATCAGAAGGGCTAACGCCATTTTTTGTTTTCTCTGGCATGAATTAAAATTTCGCGGATACTTCAGCCCCCAGGCTAAGCTGCCACATAGACTTTTTATGCTAGGCTTACACTGCCTCACAGAGCGTCACAGCGTTAACGGCGAAAGCCTTCTCACAGAAATCAAGTATTTTTAAAAAGTTATACTTGAAAAGAAAAGAACAAATTCCGGAAAACATGAACTTTTTTAAAAACCTTAGTAAGAACGCTTTTTTCTGCGGACTTTGCCGAAGACAGTTTGCGAATATCACCAAAACTGAATGAGCTGTTCGCTTAAAACTAATGACATCTATTTTTGGTTATCACACCCAATATTAAAAACTCTGAGGGCGCAAAAAAAAGTGGGAATTTACTCGAGCTTGGTAGTTTTTTTGACTGTTGCACTGTGTAATCATTCAGTCAGTCGGGCGTAGAGATTTACATATATAAATAAGCGTTTTCATACAATCAAATGGGCATTATAAACCCACCAAGCATTTGGAAGATCATTTTAGTTGTATAGTAATGTAAGGGTCAGCCAAGAGCTCAACAGCAAAGAAAATTAAAAAAGTAATTAAAAAAAACAAAAATATTATTAAAGAAGAAAATTTCAGCCAAACAATTGATAAGACTAGCGGAAAAAGAAGACCAAAAATTATTGTTTGCAAAAAATACAAAAAAAAAATGTGTCAGGTCGCACCAAACCTATCAATTATTGAATTAATTTTTTATTATGAAAGTTCAGTTCTTTTGATAGTGAAAGTGCAGAAAATGAATTTAATTTGTGCGAAAGACTGGCCATTTGTATGAACTTTAAATTGTTTTAATCTTAGATACTCACACAGTTACGATTTTTGCTTATAGTTTTTAATATGTAAACGAACTCGTTCAATATTCACTATTGTGCTTAAACAATTACTGCGATGGCAATAAGGTCACTGTGACCGGCAGTGTAAGCCTAGCATTAGCCAAGGCGTTGCCATACTGTTGCAGTAAACGGCCTGTTAAAATTTGAAATATCAATATAGCTGCCTGCGGCGCAAGAAGTAAGGCCTACGTATTATCCAGAGTCCAACGAGTCCATTCAAGCCATCGTCTGGGACAGCATAGTTCCACCCAACGCTTATATAAAATCCAAGCCACATATCCTTCGCATTCTTCTTTTTATTACTTTAGATCAACGTGAAAAAAAAAGGTGTAATGTATTTTATATAATTCTTAGTAAGTTGTACGAGTTGTGAAATGCTTAAATGCTACATTTACGTGGCTACAATAGTTGGCTTCCATCTGCATCACTTAGTTGACTGCCTTCAGCTCCACCTCAAAGACCAGGGTAGAGTTGGGTGGAATTTTGGGCGGAGCACCGCGAGCTCCATAGCCCATGTGTGGGGGACAAGTGATGCGACGCTTACCGCCCACCTTCATGCCGGCAACACCCACATCCCAGGCTTTGATCACCTCGCCACCGCCCAAGGCGAATTTGAAGGGCTTGCCCTGTAGGAGGCTGTCGAAGGTTTTGTTATTGGACTGCAGGCGTCCAATGTAATAGACAGAGGCGCGCTTGCCAGACTTGGCCTCATCACCCTTACCGGGAGCAAGATCAAGAATTTTAACCCCGCCGGAAATGGTGCGTTCGCCGCCAGTTTGCGGCTGTTTAGGCTTAGCCGGCTGCTGCTCCTTCTTAGGGGGCTGCTGATCTTCCTTCTTGGCCTTGGGGGTCTTTTGCTGGGCCTGCTGGGAATCCTTTTTGGTTAAACCATTTTGTTCCTTAGCATTTGGCTTCTTGGCATTTGCATTTGTAGGCGACAGTTTGGCCACTTTGGCCTTGGGCTGTTCGACCTCAGCATCGGATTCGTCTTCCTCCTCGCCGCTGTCCAAGTCATCATCGCCCTCCTCCTCCTCTTCAGCCTCCTCCTCATCATCATCATCTTCTTCGTCGTCGTCATCCTCATCCTCATCATCCTCTTCGCCGTTTTCACGCAAGGCCTGATATTCTTTCAAAAGCTGCGAGTCATCGGCCTCCTCATCGTCTTCGTCCTCCTCTTCGTCATCCTCATCGTCCTCTGCCGGCTGCTGGCCATTCTTAGCCCCCTTGATCTTGCCCTTTACCAATTGCTCCAGATTGAAGTCATCATCATCTTCATCGTCAGAGTCAATCTCATGCAAATAACCCAACAGGGAAACAGTGGCGTCTCCTGGAATTGGCAAATAAATGATGAGCGACACCTAAAAAATGGGATCAAGATAACTCACCTGTGGTCTGGAAGATAATTTGATCACCCTTGCTGAAGTTTAGGTCCAGCTGCACTTGGGGTATCTCCTTGGACACGGTGGCCACAATGTATTTCTGCTTGTCGGCAGTCAAATAGAGCTTGGCCTCGGTGCCCTTATCCAAGGCCACATTGGACACATGAAACGACTTGATAATCGTTTGAGTGTATTTGCGATTTGGTTTGATGCTGAGACCTGGTCAGAAAAGGAGGCAAAGTGGATGAGAACAAATCAAACACGCTGCCTGCCGGCTGGAAGCACGTGGCACCGGGTGGACAAATCTTAAGGGGGCTACTTGGGAAATAATAGGTGCAACACCATGTAATTAACTTACCCCAAAACATGGACATGATGACAATTTGTTTGCTTTTTACCAATAAAACGTAACAAAAAAGAATTAAAACGGAAATTCAACAGAAAAAGGCAAACGACGCCGTTCGGGAAAAGTGCCGCAGTGAAAGAAATGTGCCCGGCGCGAATGATTGAATCGATATCGCGTGAGCTATGCTAGCGTTGCCACCTGGTTATCGATATATGTATGACAACAAAAAGCTAGAAATAGCCAGAAAATGTTGCTTGGTAGCTAAAAAAAAAACCGCTAGAGTAGTGAAACCACATTTTTTATTGATTTAATCCAAGATTTTTTTTTGAAAACTTCTCAAGTTCGTTAAACATATCTTCTTCTGAAGCTGAACTTATGTAGGTCTAGTCCCTATCTTTTTTAAGCATACTGCTGGCATTTTATATATTTGACAGCATTTTTCTTTCCGGCGTATTTCGTATCTACTTATATGAATATTATATTTTAAATATCCTATTGTATACAGACTTTTGAATCGGCTTCATATTATTTATCGATTTGTTTAATATAGGAAATTTTTGCATACTTTGCATATTTTGGCATACGTTGAGCAAATGCATTTCATGCAAATATGCAAAAACAAATTTTAATATAAGTCATCAGAATTTACCTATCTTAATACTGAAAAAATTATGCAAATATGCAAGATCTAAGGTCTATTTATAATTTAATAAAATAATTTTACAATTACCTTATTTAAAACCATGTACCTTTGCTTAAGCTCATTAATTTTTTTTTTTAATAAATTATGTCAATTTTAGCTATTTTGGAAGGTAGCTATAATTTCTGCTAGCCGCAATTCGACAATGTACCCCGCATTTACCAATTGCAGCCCGCTAGATCTAGCGGTAAAATAACTAAATTGGCAGAAATGCTTGGGGTCATATCCTGTCATCGAAGTATCGATAACTTAAGCCAAAGCCTTACAAAACGTTATTTTTAAATTTGAACCAAATTTAAATTGCAAACACAATTATTCTTGATGCATTTATTAGTTGAACCTCTATGTGTGGCTCGTTTGTTTCATTTCCAGGTCTCTCCTTTTAACCATTAACCATCAAATCGTGCAATTTCTTGCTGCTCTTAATGATTAAAATTGCATGCATGCAAGTGAAATAAATACAACAGTATAAAATAGTTGAAATGTTCTTATCATTCACGCAAGCATTCCATCCCAATGGCCAAAAGATATTAATCCACAATTCCAAAACATACTGAAATATGAAAATGTTCCACATAATCAAGAAATCGGTCAATAAAACTAAAAAACGGCGCTGCAGTTTAAAAGAACAAATTATTTAGAGAATTATTACAAAAAATCCTTTGACTCACTTGAAAAAATGCCGGCAAGAGGAACAAACAGTTAATCCAAAAATTACAATAAGCCACAAATTCATAAAATTCACATAAAAAGCATTCGCTTTCTATCTCTGAATTCATAAATCTGTCCAAAAAGTGAATCCATTGCCAGAAACTAACAACATTTTCAGCTGTTTGGGGGAAGAAAATGTTTAGCAAGTTTAACTATTAGCTTCAATATTTACCCTTAAGACTGCTGGTCACGGCCTGCATCCATAAAGTCAACCACAAATTGTACACAAATATGCTTAAAGCTGGTATGGCAATCATTTTGGAAAAAAAAATTGTACTACTCTCAACAGTTTTTTGATTTGATGTGAAAATGTTGAATAGTAAATTGACACAAAGCACAAATGAAGTTGATGTAATTTACTACGTTCTTGAATTCGATAGCATATCGATTAGAAATCTGGCCTTTATCGATATCGATATTTCTTAGCAACCCTGTCTGCGCACGCCATATTGTGACAGCAGCTGTCAAATTACCTTTCGCTCTTTCTTCTACGAGCGTTCGCCATACAAGATGGTACGGAAAATCTATATTAAAAATTTAAATCGTTAAATATCTGTGACATCCATTGAGATTTTGTTAAATAAATTGCAAAATTGTGTACAGCGTTAAAAGATTTAATTGTTTTATTAGAAATTTGTGGATTTTAATTAATAATTTCTTCTAATCTGTGATTTGTTTTGTTTTTTTCTCTCCCTCTCTCGCTCCCTCCCATATACAGACGAAGGGTACCTCCAGCTTTGGTAAACGTCATAACAAGACGCACACCTTGTGCCGTCGTTGTGGACGCTCCTCTTACCACATCCAGAAATCTACTTGCGCCCAGTGCGGCTATCCAGCTGCCAAGTTGCGTTCGTGTAAGTGTTTAGTCCCCTTCCCCGCCTCTCTACAATTTGTGGCCCACAACTAATACTCTTGTATATTTCTAACAGACAACTGGTCCGTGAAGGCCAAGAGGAGGAAGACCACTGGAACCGGCCGCATGCGTTACCTGAAGGTGGTGCGCCGCCGTTTCCGTAATGGCTTCCGTGAGGGCACCCAGGCTAAGCCCAGGAAAACCGCCCAGGCCGGCAAATAGATTTGACATAATCTATTGATTCCCAGCAACAACAACATGATCCAGCAACAAAAAATGAATGTGTGCTCCTTACTCTCTGTCTGTTGTGGCCAAAAAAGAGGAGTTAATAAATTTAATTTTTTTTGATTAAGTGAATGGTGGTGATTAATTTTTTTTTTTATTTTTATTGTGCGGCTCCAAAGTGAAAAGTGAACTAAAAAGTAACATCCACATGGATGGATAATTCATAAGAACGGGAATGCAGCCAATCCTTTAGAAAGGTACAAGAATGTGCCAACGGTAGCTTAAGTTCGTTTAGTCAAGGGACGTCCCACTAGAATCCAATTAAGTGCGAGACCCAGGCCCAGCTAATGTAAGCTGGAGTTTGTCTCAAGCCGCTGAATTCCTCCTCTTCAGAATTAAATTTTTTTTAATTCCTTAAATCACTTTCTCAGTTTGTTCCTAGGAATAATCTTAGCTAGACTTTCGATTTACATTTAACCCTTTTTTTTTTGTAAATATTTTCCTTTTATTATATTCAAATCTTGCGTGCGAGGTTACAAGTTTCAAGGCTTGAGTTGATCCCATCAAAGTCAGCCCAGTTGCCAAACCAAAATCCAAAAATATCAAACAAACTGAGAATGTCCTGTTCAGAAGTATTAAAAGTGTTTGAAATCTTAAATAATTATTCAATTCAAGCAGAACTATTGAGGTTTGCTTTATATTCGATTTTAACAATATTTTAATAAAGGATTTTAGCCTTCTAACTTCTTGAGTATCCGCATATTGCAATTTCCTGATATTAATGTCGTCAAGCTGAGTTCTCCTTCAAGATAATCATGTAAAGACCAAATAGTAGTGGAGACAGCAAAAATCCTTACTTAACAACACTCCTCGTTTCAATTGTATGGAATAGCTCTGTGCCAGTCCAAACTGCGCTCTTTGTATGTTCGTATATTTTTTCTATAAACCGTGCTGTCCTTGTCCGAACTCCCAACATGTGTAATTTATAAATTAGTAAACTTCTTGGAATTTTGTCAAACGCGGCTTTCAAGTCAACGAAAAATGCGTAGACCTTTTTAATTTTTCCGAGAACCAGCTTGATATTCTTTTAGCTTTGAGTTTTTCTCTGCCTAGTCTGAAAACCTTTTATGTACAATACCCATCATTATTTTAGCCGAACAATTCATAAGAGAAAGTCCTCCGTAATTCCCGGGGACATCATGGGGGGAGGGGTATAACGCTGGTTGCGAATGTTCGTTCTAATAGCTCGTCTAGTGTTTATAAATCCTGTCGAAAACTTTGGCAAGTTCAAGTAAATACTCACTTTATGCATTTATAAAAAACTTATACGTAATTCTATCTTCTCCGGAAGCTTTGTTGCATTTAACTTTTGTCAACATTCTTCATCCAGTTCTACATCTTCGTGTAGTTAAACAGCATAGCTTATGTTCAAAGCGAACTGCCTGGGGTTCAGAAGCTCTGTGGAATAGTGCTTGAAGTGGTCGACCCCGATTTTAAATCAGCTTTCTCTTGCCTCATTTTTACCACGTTCCAAGCCTTGCAAAATATTCGTTCTATTTTATTACATAAAAGAATATTGTTAAATTTTTTTTCTTGCTGTACTGGTCTTTGCATACTTCGCTTGCTGATTTTCTTAATATTTTAAGTGCATCAAAAACCCCATCTCTACCTCATCTAGCTCTCTTTTTTTATGCTTAACTTAGAAGCGTCTGAAGCTTTTTCGACGAATTAGCTTAAAATGTTTCTCCCTTCTTACTTTAGATTATTTATGCATTTCGTTTTTATTTCTGGCCTGGATTTGTTGAATGTTACTTTTAACCTCGAGTACTTTGGTACTTTGCTAATTTGTCTTAGATCCAATAATGTTTATTTTGTTATTTAAGAGCAGCTCATTAATGTAATTATGTTAAAGGGAAACCTTTATTTTAAACGTAAACAGGTCTTATATGTATCTGTTCTGAAAATCACATTAAGATCAGATTAGTTGCTATCGTGGGCATGGCCTAGCGACGTCAGCCTAAGCAGCTTCATGAATTGAACATAAGTGATTACACAGCCCAACAGTGATTTTGGTGCAGGTCTATTTTTAACAGATTATGTTAATATAGACTTCACTGAACAAAACTGTATCATTGGTTTTGTTCAATCAGCTCTTGTTTCCAAGTTATCGCGGAAAAACCAAATAGTCGACTTTTTGGCACTCTAGGATTTATGGAGGCCACACTAGGCATAATTATCTGAATTTATGAACTAATTGCGATAAAGTACATATCAATGCAAATTTTAAAAATCATAGCCGCTATATTAGTACAGCGGAAAGTGTCTAAATTGGCCTCTAAAGACAGACATTTTTCATTTTATAGCATTTTTAGCATTTTTTATAGCCCGTTAAAGCTAGCGCAGTTATTGAATTAATATTTTCGCCATCTGCGCCTATAGACAAACATATCGCTCACTTACTTTAATACTGGCATAACTCAAAAAATACGATTTTTGACTTAATGATGCAGAAATATTCGCTGCATTGTGTACTATTTTGTGTAAAATTTTCATATTGATATCTCAGATACTTTTCACGTGAGATCAAAATTTGTCGAAATATTATTTTACAGGTTCATTTTCATGTTACTGCAAGAGCGTCATATCTCAGTTGTCCTGCAGTCGATATGACACAATCATACCTCGGCTTTTAGTTAAAACATCATATTTTCAAGTTTTATTAATCAGCATTTTAAATTTATAATATTTTACTAGATTAACTTGAAACTAAATGAACCATTTTTTTCGGTGATAAACCCTTGAGAACTTTAAACGCGTTTTTCACAAAATGGATTATTTTGAGTTATGCCAGTATTGAAGTAAGTGAGCGATATGATCTTATTTTGTGATTTTTATGGCGATTAAATCAATTTATTTGGCAAAGTTATAGCCTCTTAAAAACGAAATTACATATTTAAATTAATGGGAGGAAAACTAGATTTGTTATTCAAATATTTATGGGAACTGTGAAAAGGCTACTTGTTTCCAATATAATTTATCATCTACATGTAAACATATAACAATTTATGCCGAGTCAGGTAGCCCTTTTACAGTTCCTATACATATTTAAACTATCAATATAGTTTTCCTCCCATAAATTTAAATATGAATTTTCGTCTTAAACACGCCATATCTTTGCCAAATAAACTTATTTAAATGCCATAAAAATCACAAAATTAGATCATATGTTTGGCTATATGCTCAGATGGCGAATGTATTAATCCAATTACCGCGCTTCCTTAAACGGGATGATTTATTTTGATAAAAATGCTATAAATCGAAAAATGTCTCTCTTTAAAGGCCAAATTAGACATTTTCTGCTGGACTTATAAGGTCCCTATGATTTTTTTAATTTGCAATGATATGTCCTTTATCGTAATAAGCTCATAAACTCAGACATTTAAGCCTAGTGTGGCCTCCATAAATCCTAGAGTGCCAAAAATGCAAGATTTTCGTTTTTCCGCTATATCTTGGAAACAAGAGCTGATGGAACGAAACCGAAACCAGTTTTGGAATCAGTAAACATAAACTTATCATATTTTTAAATCAGCAGGGCTGCACCTCACAAAGATGGTCCTTTTGTTGGCCTGTGTTATTTAAGATTTTACATAAATACTTTAGATTGTGAAAAGCTATTTGATGTTTAATTTTGGTTGATTGACATTTAGATTTACAAATTAATCTGTTTATATTTTAGATCTGTATTTTTGAGCAACCGTGGGGAAACCGCTCAAAACTTTCAGGTACTCTTCCACTAGCAGATCTTGTTTCCCGAAATGTGAAAATCTATACTCCCGATGAAGTGGGCACCTGGCTACAATGTGTTCGGTGTCTTCTCTTTCTGTGAGCGGGTTTTTAGGGGCGGCAAATTTCTGGACGGAAAGGTTACTTACAAAATATATTTAATCATAATTTTTTTTTAAATTAATAGTGGTATTTCTGAAAGTGCTGAAATGCATTTAGAAAGCTTGCAATCCTTTTAAAAGGGATAAAAGATCAGTGGTCTGTGATTGACTTAATTAGAAATATTCGGAATTCCATATTTTTCACTATTTTATACTGCTTCTTCCTATTAAGCCCTAACAAAAGTTGTGTCAAATATTCTGAACAATAATCTTTCAGTTCTTCACAACCTGCGGGTCTAATAACAACGTTTTCGAGCAACTAATTGATCTTTATTGAAATTTCTGTTTTAGTTTACCCCTACGCACAGTGTAAGATTTTGCCAATCTAGGGGGACTTAATTGAAAAAAAAAATTATTTTTATGGTCAATGAGCTTTTAGGAGTCAATTTAGATATGTTCAAATGTTACGAAAACAAGCCAAAACAAAACATAAAATTTTGTCAGAGATAAGTACAAAGAGTGTGTGTGGTGGGCGTCAATTATTTTCCCATAATTGTGGAAGCATTATAGATTTTTAGCGCTATAAAGGGACTTCATAAGTGGCTACAACATTTTGGTATTTTTTTGAGATAAGTGCCAAAAAGTAGGTATATTTTTAACAATATTCTGTATTTGGTGGGGAAAAACTCACAACATTCAATCACATTCAAACAACAAAACATACGAATTTTGAGAAAACTATTCTGAATCAGGATCAGAAATAAAAAGTTGCTATTATTTTGCACAAGGACCTTCAATTAAGCAATGAGTGAAATAAAACGGGCAGAGTTTTTGGAGGTTTGGGTAGGAAACGCAAAAACCGTTAAGCTTAAATCCTCCTAGAGCACGCAGATCATTTTGGCAATGATATTGATCATAAAAAGTAATGTTGCATTTAAAACACATTGTCCGTGTATTTAGTCGAGGTGGACTAAATCTAGGAGGATAAGTCAGAATTATGACGATAATACAGTTGGCTTCGGGCAAATAAATGGCGATGCTATGGATTGATGTCGCGCCTTCAACCTCAAACCGCATCGAAAGAGCTATAAACTATTTTCGATCAATCTAAGAGAAGTTGTGATTCAAATTCGATTTTGTTAAATTTGTCAAAAAAATTCGCGTAATCTTTTATCACTTTGGTTGTTTTTTTATTAAAAAAAATTCTGAAAAATATGGAAATCGTTTTTTTCTTTCAATAAATGAATTACCTTTGAAATGCATCCATTTTTATATTTGTACGGAAAATACTTTTTATAGTTACAAGCAAAAATATGAACATTTAACATAAAACGTAAATTTAAAAAAAAAAAAAATTATTTTTTTCATGATTAATTTTAAAAAAATATTTTTAAATTGGCTAAAATCAAAACAAAAAATACTAACCTGACACTTTTTTGAAAAAAAATTTTTCCTTGTTTTTATTGCGGATTGTATGTTAAAAAAGTGAAAATTTTCTGGTTTTTACGTACTTTACGCCCTTTAAGGTGCCACGCCCACTTTAACTTTTCGTCCAAAAATTTCTTTGGGAAATTTCTGAACATTCAGTCCAAAGTTCATGTCGATAGCTTGAAAAATACGACTGCTATTGAATTAAGTCCCCTAGATTGGCAAAATCTTACACTGTGCTACGTAACCTTCGTATAATCTGCGCTGGTCGGGTCATCTCATAAGTAAAAGATTGGCCTCTTCTTTAAAACTTTATTGGGGTCGTTTTTTTTTGGGACGCAACTCGCCTGGGCTCAGGTGCACTGTATTAAAATAATGTACTTTGTAGTTATTTTCACAGCATTTAATTCGCGGCTTGTGGGCGCCAGGACCTTTTTTCAAATATACTTTACCCAGAAGTTTGCAAAGCATAGAAGGAATCATCTCCGACCACATAAAGTATATAATATATTCTTGATCAGCATGACGAGCTGAGTCGATTAAGCTTTGTCCGTCAGTTTGTCTGTCTCTCTGTCTGTTTCTACGCGAACTAGTCCCTCAGTCTTGAAATTATCGAACTGAAATTTTGCCACAGAGTCTTTTTTTGTCTTCGCGCTGCTTCGCTTTCTGATACTCAGTTTGTAAGCCGTCTTAGCAATAAAGAGGTGAAAAGCTTCATGGTTGCACTTAGGCACGATATTCCTCTATAGTTCTCAGCTAATGTTAGATCACCTTTTTTGTGTACTGGGAAAATTATGATTTCCTTAAAACAGCTGGGAATGCTGGTTAGACGACAGGACCTTATTGTAAGAGTTAGTCAACATCTCAATGCACATTGGCGAGGCATTTTTAATAAACTCTACTGGGATATGGTCGACCCCTGGGGCTTTGTTTGTCTTTGCTGCCTTGATGGCAAGGTATACCTCATCCAGTGTTTCATCTAGCAATAACGAAGTAGCATGGGCAATTTGGTTGTTCGGGATTTCCACAAAACGAAGAGGTTTTTCGAATCTTAAGTTTCGGTACAAATAATGGTTCCTTTCGGTGTACGTTGTAGGCTAAGTCTAGTAAATTTGTACATCAATTTGATTTGTGTTTTAACTCAATTTACTATTCAACAATTTCATAACGAGGCAGTATAAGTTGAGAGTATAACAAATTTTTTTCAAAATGATTGCATTTTCGGCATTAGGCCTCTTTTTCTTCAATTTGTGGTTGACTTTATGGATGCAGGCCCTGACCCGCGATCTAAAGGGTAAATATTGAAGCTTATTGTTTAATTTGCTAAACATTTTCTTTTCCCAAACAGCTAATAATCGGAGTTTCTGGCAAGAGATCCCCTTTTTGGGCTGACTTTTGGGTCTGGAAATGGAGAATGAATGCTTTGAATGTAAATTTTATGAATTTGTTTCTTATTGTAATTTCCGTATCAACTTTTTGTTTCTTGTACCGGCATTTTTCCAAGTGAGTCAAACGACTTTTCTTTAATAATTCTCTAAATAATTTACTCTCCTAATTTGCAGTCACGATATTTCTTGCTTTTGACCGATTTCTTGATTCTGTGGAACGTTTTCATATTTTATTATATTTTTGAATTGTGGTTAAATATCTATTGGCCTTTGGGATGGAATGCTTGCGTGAATGATAATGACATTTTAATTACTTTATACTGTAACGTTTTCTTCAGCTGCATCCATGGTATGATAATCACTGAGAGCAGCCAGAAATTGCATGATTTAATGGTTAAAGCTTAAAAAGAAAGTCCTGGAAATGATCCACAAATAGTGGTTCAACTAATAAATGTATCAAGAATAATTAAAACAATTGTGTTTGCAATTTAATTTCGGTATTCGATTCTGTATTGGTACCTGGATCTTCATATCGGTATACGATACACGTACAGGTTAGGAATTGGATTTTAGAGCCCTGCATGAGTGGATTCATAGCGTCCTTGGCTTCAACTTTAAAAAAAAAGGTACTAGTACATCAAGTCATAGAAAGAAAATAAGTCGACCTTAAAAATCTCCAGTGGAACAATGAAAAAGCAGTGCGGCATGAGCAAGATATTGTCAAGCATGGTGTGAATAACTAAAGCCTCCTCGATCAAAACAGAAAAGGCAGCGACTTGGGCCAAAGCAAAAGAAAGCTTCATATACATATGTGGCATAGATTCATTTTGGTGCATCTTCGCTGAATCCGCTCTTACAGTTTTTAGAATCTTACAATTAATTAATCAGATGTCGGACAATAACAAGCTCTTAAATCTCAATAAAAGTAGAAATTTCTTCAAAGTCAGTTTCATCTTCGAAAGCAGTTTTTTTAATGTCGATTCTAAGTTTGCACCTGTTTAATAGTCTATCAATAGTATATTAATTCATTTCATCTAAAGATACACTCCAAATTTCTAACCTGTCGACGGTTTCTTTCTATGGAGTCCTATGGTGAAGAGGCGCCTCATAAGTTTTCCTGTACAACAAAAAATTTCAAAATCAATTGATAAGTTATATCAAACTTCTCCTTTTTATTAAAAAAAATATTACATCTTACTGTTTTACCGCTATTTCGGCCACCTGTTTTTGGCCTCCTCCTTTGGGGTATTTGAGTTGAGCATGATCGGTCTTATAAATCTCTAGGCCCGACTGACTGACCTATTATCAACCCACAGCCAAAACTGATTTTCCTAAAAATCTAAGATTTACCATAGAAGGTCTATTTATGAACTATGAAGAAAATTTGACCGCGAATTGGGTGATTGAGCCTCCATCTCGAGCAGACTAGTGAGAACAGTTTGGTCAATACTGGGTTTTTGTATTTAATTACAAATTAATATTGAATCCAGATAGAATAAAAATCTGCGTTATATTTAAAAGGATAGATGAGGCGAGTTAAGATTTTGGTTAGCTGCACACACTCTTTCGCTCTCTTTTCTTTGTCCGCGTCAACATGTATCAACCGCAGAGGTTTTAGATAAACCTCGTCGCTCACCAAGGGGCATTGTCATGCCCGACAAGCAGACATTCAAATTGGACTTCAGTCTTCTAGGGGCGCTAGTCTGGCGTCACCACTCTAGACTCATCGTACCATATGTACAAATATGTGCATATTAGGGCACCGTGGTTGTAATCCTACCTTTGTAAAACAAAACCTGAGCGATCAAATTAGTTCTGTACTTAGAATGTTCATTGTGCATACATCAAATAAATTTTCGTCAGAGCAGGCCTCCTATAGCCGAAGTCACTCGTGTTTTTATGCAATGAATTGCAAGTAATAGTAGAGGAAAAACCGGAATTAACCCGGTTATGTTAATAAATGTTATACGGTTACAATTATTATAAGGACAATTTTTTCGGTTACGGTTTCTGGTTACAAATTTTAAAGTGTTTTTAGTGGTTAAGGGGTTACGGGTTCGGTTTTTATCTATGGTTTTAATATATCTGCCTGGATTTTTCTTAAATGGTTTTAATATATCTGCCTGGATTTTTCTTAAATGGTTTTATTTTTTCACCCAAATTGCCCGTTCAAAGAACAGAAAAAGTTATGTTAAAACATTAAGTTGATTGCAATAAAAATCATGAATTTTTCTTGTGAAATTAAAATAGTCCTATTTTTTCGTTACGTAGGTTAAACAATTTAAGCATTCAATTAAATTACAAGCCCATTGAGTTTTTAATTGTGCATTACCCTTAAAGTGTTCTTAACTGGTCTAGTAAAAAGTTGGTATAGGCGGGAAGCACCTTTAGTTAGTGAAAAGCTGACTTACGGCCATTTAAAAATTAATTTTTTTGGGATTAAAATTAATGTTCAAAGTAGGTGAAACCTATGAAAGAGGCAACCAAACACACCATCTTTTTGTTGATTATAAATCAGCCTTCGACACACCGATAAGGTCAAGCTTCTTCAAAGCCCTGTCTACTTTAGGTATTCCAGCAAAGTACGTTCGACTTTGCATGATGACGTTGAGAAGTACGCAAAGCTCCGTCAAAATAGGAAAGAACCTCTCCGAACCATTTGATACCAAAAGAGGTTTTAGGCAGGGCGATACCTTATCGTGTGACTTCTTTAATCTACTGATGGAAGATATACTGCGCAAGTGCCAACATGCCAACAGAACCGACGGATTTATTTATAAAAATCTAATACTACTTGCATATGCCGATGATATTGACATTATCGGCAAAACCACACGGGCAGTAAGCAAGGCGTTTTCAGAGATTGAGAAGGAGTCTAGATTAATGGGCTAAGTAGGGAGTTCAAGAGCAAAGACCTTAAGCGAAGAACAAAAATAGCCCTGTACAAGTCGCTTATCATCCCAGTCCTGCAATATGGCGCAGAAGCATGGACAATGACAGCAGCGGATGAAGCGGCGATTGGCGTGTTTGAACGAAAAATTCTTCGGAGGATTTATGGACCTTTAAAAGTCGGCGATGATTTCCGCATTCGAAGAAACGACGAAGCAGCAGCGGCTGCGCTGGCTAGGACATGTCGCCAGGATGAAGGAAGAAGCTCCAGAAAAAAAGGCGTATAAATCGAAAGCGGCTGACTATGGAGGCGGCAAGGTGGGAAGACCACCACTAAGATGGGAAGACCAGGTGCGGGAAGACATTGCCGAGCTTGGTGTGACCAACTGGTGGCAGCTCGCACAGAACAGAAGCGAATGGAGAGCGTTAATCGCAGAGGCCCAGACTGTCGAACGGTTGTAATGGCCATTAAAGAAGAAGAAGGTGAACATTTGTGCTGATATTGGTACTATGTCTTGTATTGTCTACAAGATAAATCAACACAATTTCTTAAAATCTTGCACACGGACAAAGTCGCGATGAGTTCAGCAAGTAAATCATATATAAACGATGATGAGTTCTTCATTTATTGATGGAAGCCAAAGAGTATGCAGCACTCTTTTTAAAGATGACAGCATGAACATAATATGGAACTCATAGAAGTATGCTTTAATACAGGAGTGCCCAGAATTAGCGTATTATATCAGCTTTGGAAAATCTGCTGCCGACACTATTGACAGAGGAAGCTACTGAGGTGGTAGCTTTGCTAAATCTCTCAACAAATCACGGGAGGTTAACAAAATAAATTTCTGTGGCAGTTAAGAATGGAAATTCAGTTGGAATTTGGTTGGAAGAGGCTTCTGTGGCACCCCCGATAGAAATAATGGAAACGAAGGAAGAATTTGTGAAATGGTCTTGGGTGAGTGGATTTACCCTACAAATAACCAGAGGGTGTCATGCAGCAGTGCACCGACCAGGCGCTAGAGTTGCCGCCTGCAATAAGTAGCCTCACACACTCGCATTTCTTACACAGTACCTACTCCTTTCCCATCCCACACATCTCACCCAGGGCCGGACTAAGATGTCACTCGGACCGTGCCGAGAGTCAGGCTAGCTGGAGACCCGGGTAACAAATAGTCCAGTCTCAAACGGTGGGCTCACGCTAGAGAGGCTTGAGCCGTGGGAAAATGAGAAAAGTAACCCATAAAAATATAAGCAGGAAAACCCTGCAACCGCAGTCGCGAGACAGTTAGATTAGAGGCAGATGGAGCTGGAGCGTTCAGGCCTCGTTAGAGATGAGAAACGACTAATAATGATGAGAGAATTAAAAAAGGTCTAGTGCCCAAAATACCTACAGCCTATCCCATGGGATAGGAACTCATAATTCTGAGAGAATACACGTGTTCCTGCTCTCTCGCGACGCATGCTTTCGGCCTTTTCTTCTCTCATGAGGCATTTGTTCGTTTGCTTGTTGCTACGCACACAGCTTGATAGTCTAAGTTTGGTCACCATCTGGTCTAGTCCTGCTGTTGGAGTGGTGTATTGGCTTATGCCCTGGATAACTCGACAGGGAATAAATAAAAGTGATTAGATTTAGGTTTCAATATCGGAATACTGACCTCGTTCTTATCTTTAAGTCCCCTAATCCCCACCAAAGTTACCCAGTTTTCATTCATAAAATTATCAATATATTTAAATTACGCAAAACAAAAATAATAATAATAATTATAAAAAAAAACAGTTTTCACATTTGACCTGGCTTAGAGTAGGTTACATTTTAACGTACAAATAGTAGGTAAGTATAATATGGTAAAACAAGAGCTCGTTCCGGGACCCGGGACCCGGGAACGAGCCCCTTTGCGTTTAGCAAGCAAGAAAATATCGTACAACAAGCAGTGATTGGTTTGACTACGAAACGGTTTCATTTGCGCTCGATTTGACTAACAATACAATTTACAATGTATAAAGCGTTCCACTACAAACTAAGGGAGAGGGGGACAGGGGGAGGCAGGCTTACTAAATTAAATACGTTGCCACTCTAAATGCTAACAAAATATGCACAAAAAAGAATTACACAATTAAGGACTAATCGGCGTGCGAATGGGGAAGTGGGGAGGCAGTACCATTCGACGTCGTCTTCGTCGTCGTCGTCGTTGTTGTGGTTGTTGTTCGCTTGATCAAAAGCTTCTTCAGATTCTGGAAGGGTGCATCGAAGAGCACTGTCAGGGCCACTGAGGCCAGGAATATCGAAATGAATTCATTGGTATCAAGCTGGAAACGGAAATTAGTTATTAACAAGTGTTTGACAAGGATTTTGGTTCGATGGGATACTCACAATTATCGATACAAAATTGTAATAATGATGCACATGACGTCTTCGTCCCACATTAAAGAAGAACACGGGAAACTGTGTCAGGTAAATGGCATAAGACAGTTTGGTGGATACCTGAAATCCTCGCCAGGAGAACAACCGAGTGAGTTTGTCTGCAAACGAAAGAGATTACACTAGTTTACAGCCAAAAAGACCCATTTCTACTGAAAATTTTTTTTAGTGTAGTTTGGAATGGTGATCTCAAAAATCAATTTCAAAAATTTTTTCATGGCTCCGTTTTTGAAATATAATTTTTTTTTATTTTTTGGTAGGGGCACTTACATTTTAAGTCATATCTCACTTTATAATTGTCAGATAGAGTCAAGCAATATAAGAATCGAAAGGTTATTTCGCTGCCGTTAATCGAGTAGAACATTGTTTTTAAATCGGTTCATTAGTTTGACTACAATATCCAAAAATATTTCGAAAAAATAGATTTTTTGCTCGAAAATTCATTTTTGGTCGCCTGGAAAAATATAAAAAAATCCAAAAAATTATTTTTATTTTTTCTACATAAAAACCGCACTTCTACGAAGAAAAACAGATATCGATGATCAAAATCTGTGAACAAACACAGGAGCTGTAAGCAATTTAGTGCAAAAAAATGTGATATTTTCCTGAATATTTTTAAAATAAATTTTCGTTTGCTTCGACTTTTGTTCCGTTTTTAATTTTTATTTTTGTTCTGGCTTTTCGTTCACTTCATAATTTGACCAAAAAACGAAATAAAGTACAATGTTAATTTTTGAAAACACACAATATACTCAAATTTGACGGTTAGTTCCTCTACGCAATTTGATCCATCTATAGTATGTGTTACACGATTTTCCACACCAATACCTTATTTTCTTCGTAAAAGTGCGATTCTTAAGTAGAAAAAATAAAAATAATTTTTTTGTATTTTTTTATATTTTTTTCTAGTCGTTTAAAAATGAAATTTTTTGGATTTTCGAGCAAAAATCGATTTTTTTGAAATATTCTTGGTTGTTGAATTCAAACTACTGAACCGATTTAAAAACAATGCTCCACGCAATTATTGGCAGCTTAATTACCTTTCGATTTATTTCTTACTTTTACTCTATCTGACAATTATGTACTGAGATATGGCTTAAAATGTAAGAGTACCTACCCAAAAAATTAAAAAAATTAATATTTTAAAAACGGAGCCATGAAAAAATTTTTGAAATCGATTTTTTAGATCACCATTCCAAACTATACTTAGAAAATTTTTCAGCTAAATTTTTTTTTTTATTTTTGTAAACTAGTGTTATCAGAGGGGAGAAAGATATTATAAATTATTTGAAACTTACTCTTGTAGCCATTGTGGGAGACAAACACTATCCAGGAGAAGAACAGACACCAGGCAATGGGTGCAAAGGCAGCATAAATGGCCGCATGCGTGGAATTGTACACATAGTTGATATCACCCATGGGAGCGGGACCCAGCAGAGAGGCCAGCACACAAATGGTGGCTCCCAACCAGCCCAAATGTAGCTGCAAGCTACTCAGTCGTGCACCCTGGAATTTGCGCAGAACATAACCCAACAGTATGCCCATTATATAAACCGTAGAGCGATGTGGTGGGAAGGAGTACATGTAATCTGCGGTGCGGAACAGACGCTGTATGCTGGAAACACAGAGAAGTGAGGAACTGCAGCTGCCAAAAGAAATCACCACCACTCACTTGGTACCAAAGTAAATGTAGTTGGACAACTGATTCACTATGGTTGTGTAATAACGAGCCGCCGTTCCCACGGTGCACAGCAGGAGGAGAGCAAACAGACCACGTCGTGGCCAACGCCACAGACCCAATATAAACAGCGGAGCCACCGCAAACAGTTCCGTATCGATACCCAAATGATGGGTATGCGTTAGGCACATCTCACTGAAGCCAAAATAGTTGTGAATGAAGAGGAGATTGCGCCACCAATGCTTCTTGCATATATCCGCATGATGACCCACCACCAGATTCCATTGTGGTCCGGAACCCCACAAAGGCAGGACATAAGTGCAGAACAGGATTAGAGCGGCCAGGGGAGGGACAATGCTGTGGAGTAAACAAAAAGAATGAGGTTAAGATTATGGATTAGGGGCTGGCAATGTGGGCAGAGAAGTTGCCAATGCATTAAGGGTCTAAGTTACGGAAATTCTATTTCATTGTATGAAAATGTTTAATTAAAATGTTTCTTCATTATAAAGAATTGTATGTCACTTTTTATATTTTTCGCAAATTTATGGTTTAATTAAATTAAATTATTGGAATTCTTTATTATTTAGTTCGGTTACTAATTAATAGACTCTATTATTCAATAATACCGAATTTAGACGAAATGGCATGGAGTTAACCAGTTTTAGGTGAGATGACTCTATTTTGGATCATTCCTCTTCTATTGCCAATTTGAGCTCTTGTGGTGACTCGAACTGCCGGCAATTCTAAAACACTTTAGAGGAGAGGATACCCCAGATATCCTCACTTGGATTAAGGTCGGGACCCGATGCTGTCCACTTTAAAACTAGAGTATTTTTCTCATTAAAGAACTTGGTAGTACGCTTTGCGCTGTGAATTGAAGCATAATAAGTTGACCACCGAATTCCATCAGCTCTACATACATTTGGGCATTCATTTTTGTTGATATGAAACACATTGGACTCCTATCCTTATAGCAAAATGCAGCTCATACCATTACCGTCCAACTACCATGGCCCCGCTTATAACACGTTTGTCGATCCTGTCGCATGTTTCTTCAATATTTCCGACAATATTTCAATTTTTTTTTGGAACCGCTTTCATGCATTCGAAGCTCACGCCACTCAACTCGCTGGCCACATCCTCCAACTACACCATCCTCCGCTCAGATCGCGAGAGAAACAAAGGCGGAGGTCTCGCGTTTGTTATACACCAGTCGGTCAACTACAGGCCACTGGTGATTAACAGCAACGACGAGCACTTGGAGGTTCAGAGTATAGCCATTGTAAGCGGCACGGACGAGATTGACATTGTAAATGTCTATATTCCACCTGTGACTGCATGTCGCGTGGGCTTCCGCCCCGACATCAAAGATCTCTTAGATGGCGAAATGAGGATAGTGGTTGGAGATTTCAATGCCCATTGCACTGCGCATCCCTCAAATCCGTCCTCTCTCCCGCTGAGGCAGTACCCCTCGCCGAAAGAAGAGACGCCCTTATCCAGAAGCTTGAGCAGCTGGACAAAGGCTCCAAGAAACTATGGAGCACCATCAAACAGCTGACAAAGCCCCGCAAGGCAGACCTGGTTACAATTTCGTTTGATGGCAACACGCCACTCACCCCAAAAAAGTGTGCAGCAGCCTTTAACAGGCAATTTGTCCCTCAACCTACATGCGCAGACAAAACGAAGCGCAAAGTCGTATGCAAAATCAGCAGCCTTCCACTTGATGAGTATCCGACACCCTTCAGCACAGAAGAGGTAGAACTGGTAATAAAATCCTCAAAGCCATCGACAGCAATTGGGCCGGACGAACTGGGCGCAATCATGCTAAGGCATATTGGGTTCGGTCACTGATTATACCCAGTATATGGAAAACCGGGAAAATAGTTTTTTATACTAAAGAGCGGCAAACCAGCGAAACAAGGCGCGTCATACCGTCCGATCACCCTATTGTCTCCTATCATAAAAATTCTTGAGACCCTCCTTCTTCCCACACTCCGAACCCACCTCCGACCCGCTGACCACCAGCAAAAAATGTTGTCACATATAATTCTTTTACAGAGGTATATTTGAACATGCAGAGCTGCTAGACATTTTTTTCAGCCACGAACGATCAGAGGCCGCAGTCAAACTGCCAAATATTTTCGAAAACCGTTGAATATCAAACGCCTTGGCGAGCACTCGTACTTGACCCGTAAATATCCCCCCGATGTGGGCCCGAAATACATTGGGAAACTAAAATCGAAAACTACCATCTTTTATTCCTTGGATGGAACGGATGACCTGGAGCCAGCAAAAACCAAACATTTGAACAAACCACCCAAGTAAAACCTTCGAAACACAAGTAAATAAAAAAGCGCTATTGTCAAAGGAAATTGACAAATTGAGGGCAAAAAATACTAAGATTCAAAAATAAGCCTTCTGAATGGCTTGATAAAAACATACTAATTGACATTGAAGTAAATTGTGGATCTATGAATAGAGGTGGTCCTCCAAAAAGTGGACTATGAGAACACTAGCTCCCGACAAAAACGAAAGTTGGCGATAGAGCTTTTATAAGTTAATAATAACTCGTTGTATTTGCTTGTATGTGCAAGAGTTGCTACTAAAAAATCAGCAGATAAACACATAGCTGCTGTTTTAAAAGCTGTGCCTTAGACTCTTCGGACCCATTGCAGTATAGTATCTATTTAAAAGATCGACTGAATAAAAAAATTAAAAATAATCAAATCGTATTAAGTTTTCTCGATGATGCAGTCACCACGATTTGAATTTTTAACAAATACAGATGATGAAGAATACGAAAATGAAGAAGATGAAGTAGAGAATAACGAAGACGTATCCTAACCAAGCTGTTAAAACATAACTAAATTTAAATGATAAATTAATAATTGAATCGTCTAATCGTCTAGTTTAGGAACAAAACCTTTGTAACTAAAGCAATGTTTACCAAAGATGTTTGAAGTTTGTTAACATTAAAAAATTTATAAGTTGTGACAATTGGAAAGCTCGTCCTTTTTAAATAAATTTGGCCGAAATTGGTCATTTAAAGTGCTCTCATCTATAACCAACAGATCAGATCTAAAGAAAAACATATTTATTTTGAATTTTCTATATATTTAAGATTTTAGACTTCGGGAAGGGGATGTTGGCGCAATCGATTCATAAAATAAACAAAAACCGTAATTCTACTTTAACTTAAATAATTTATGTGCAAAATCTTATCTTCCTATCTTTCAATAGTGCACTGGCAACTGAAACTGTACAGAATCGTCGACTTCTTTAAAATTTTTTTTTTAAAATTTACGTATTATAATGCCTAATTTCCAAGGCTTCGCAACTCTGACTCACCGCATCAATCGACTGATATACTCATTCTTCAGTCGTATGGGCTGCTGTTTCATCAAACGTCCAAACAGCGAGTACGAGGTCAACATTCCACTAAACAGCAAAAATGGATCCGTATATAGTGAAGCGGCGCGTCCTATTACCGTCCACGGTTGTCCCAAACTCTCCGACATGGCCGTACGATTGTTATACGGATTAAAAAACATGGCCATCGATTTATGCGAGAAGATCAACATCAAGGCATTAAGAAACCGTATGCCATGCACTGCTTCGATATCACCCGGTGCACTGCTGGTGCTAAAAAGCCAACGTAGATTCTTGTCCAACGAGAAGGCCGTACACCAGGCATCTGTAAATGAGTTAAGTTGGCAAACTGCTCTTGTAAAAATCAAATGGCAACTCACTTTGCGCTCCACTTTGCGTCTTAGTGCAACGATCATAGATGGTAGAAAGCACAGCCAATGACAGGATTAGTACAAAGAAACGCACCGCCCAGGTGGTATTACGATCCCAGGGCTGTTGATCCCGCACCTGGCACATTTGCGGCTCCACACGCACATTGAAGCTGATGCCGGTAAATGCCGTTTGATTCTTAAGATATTCCGCCACACTGTACTCCACATCGCGAGCTGAACAACCAGAGGGCACACAGATACCCCAGTTGACAAGCGAATAACGCGGCACACGATGACCAGGCTAAAATGGCAAGAATGAGATAAAGAGGGAGAGCAAGATTAGCTACCGGTTAAGCTTAAGTTCATGGTTGGTCATTTTATTAATTGGTTAGTTGGTTGAACCTTACAGCAATATCCGTATTAAACGCCCCGAAATTTCAACAGATTTATGGGGGCGCCCTTTGATACATAAGTTTAGGGTGTATAAATTTTTACTAGTTTTCCGTTTTTGTTTAAAATTGTGAAATCATTTTAAATATTAACAACCCGACGCATTTAGCACAGATTATATTGTTGAAATTTTAATGGAGATTAAGGCAAATACGGAATTTGTGGTAAGAACTTTGTGGCCTTGTTGCGCCCACTAAAACTGTATTTATTTTTTTGTTTTAAATTATATTATCAACAATAGCACAAAAAGAATAAAGGCGCCCTCTCTAAATTTTTCTTTTTGCTTAAGCCCCATACGGAGTACGACGAAAAATTCGTTTCGATACAGTATTTCATATAATTAGAATCACCCTGGCTTTGCTTTGATGCTCATGTGCTATTAGAAAGTGTTTCTATTTATGTGAAATACTGTATCGAAACGAATTTTTTGTCGTACTCCGTAAGATTTTTATAATAATTTCTAATCATTCAGATTTCAAAGCTATTTAAAACTGTTTCTATTACATATCGCACATAATTTATCCGTTTTCTATAAAAATGTTTTAAAGTTTTAGAAAAAAAGTCAAGATCCCAAAAAAAACTATAACCGAGTCCTAGGAGCCAGAGATTAAAACCGTAACGGAAACCTTAACCCACAACCGCTACAATCACTTTAAAATTTTAAGCCGAAATTGAAACCAGAAAAATTTTTTTCTATACCCGTAACCGTATAACTTTTATTTACGTAACCGGTTATCAGTACCGTAACCGAAACAAACATATTTTGTTTTTTACTAAAAACCTGCCCAAACATATACGACACCCCAAAAATATTAAATTCGACTCTCGTACGAGATACATACAACGAAATCAATTATGCAGAATGAAAGCTTCATAAAGTCTGCTTAAAATCTGATGTTTTTATCATTTTATCTCTGAACATACATATTTAATAATTAAAAGAGTCACCTTGAGCCCTTGCTACCTCGAAAATGCTCTTAGGCATTGAATTCACTAAATTTGTAAGTAAATTTTGGTGTAAAAGACACCATTGAGAAAGACAAAATTTCGCATTTGACGCTTTCGACATTCTTAAATTTGTTGTTATTAGCGTACACTTGCGCCTCTAACAACAAATACCCGAAATGTTCTCTGGGTTTAGGTCAGGGGAGCAAGCTGGCCAATCCAAAAACATTTATAGGGTGATCACTTATAAAGCAATGGGTCTCTCTGCTCTTGTTCTTTCCATATTTTTTTTTTAAATGGCTAAAGACGATCCTCCACTGTTCATCCTGGAGGTTGTAAAGCACAGATTAGGCGTTTCAGACGCCCTTCACGCCCCCAAACCATTGCCGATCTGCCTTCGAAATTTCGTTTGGAAAACCGAAACCCACCTGGGACGTCAAGATTACATTTTTATACTCTGTACCGAAGGTACATAGAGTATATTAAGTTTGTGCAAAAGTATGTAACAGGGAGAAGGAATCATTTCCGACTATATAAAGTATATATATTCTTGATCAGCATCAACAGCCGAGTCGATATATCCATGTCCGTCTGTCCGTCTGTCTGTCCGTCCGTCCGTCCGTATGAACAAACAGATCTCGGAGATGGTAAGAGATAGAGGTTTGACATGTATGGGACAAATGTTTCTTATAGCTGCAGGCAGATCAAGTTTATTTTCAATTTTTGCCACGCCCCCTCCCGCCCCCGCAATTTAGAAAATTATCATTTTTCAATTTATATCTCCTAAAGTTTTGTTAAGATAGACGTTTCGTACCTTCTAGAGATAGTTAGTAATTAGCAATATGTATCGATTTGCCGAAGGAATGATAAAGATTGGATCAGCATGTTCTCAATATAAGCAAAAGTAAAGTTCAAGCCCCCCCCCACCCCCTCCCACCCATTCACAACTAACACCACACAATCTTAGAGAGAGAGAGAGTAAGCGAGAGATTTTGAGATGAGCGCAGCACCAGCATTGCATTCAGCTTCTACTCTAGGTACAGAGTATGTTATAGTCGGGCTTGACCGACTTTCTCACTTGTTTTTCATTAGAAAATGATCTCAAGTGAAAAATATTGAACAGCTGTATAAACAAAATAAAGTTAAAATTTCTAGTTCTTTTTCACAAATTGAAGTCGTGCTGTTTTGTGGTGCCTTTTTTAAAGACTCCTCTGACAATGCACTCCGATTATTGCAGCGTCTACCAAAAAGTCATCCGCGACACAGGCTTACTGCAACATGCGGCAAGTGTGGAGCACGAAGCAAACGATTGAAACGATAATGGATTTATATCACATACCATATGCATTCGGATTGTTCAAAAAATTTGGTAATAGCACAACCTGTTACAAAAATCATGTTCCTTCTTAAATTAAGTATTTAACTTTTTTTTAAATACATACTTATATTTTTTAAACGAAATTGAAAATAAATTTCACACTCAAATAATGTAATGTAGTCCATTCGATTAAATTATCTAGGGAAAAAAGCGTCAATTCAAGATGGACGGAAATTTGCACTGCATTAGACGCGTATATGACGTGCAAAGAAATCAGAAAATTTTACAACAAATTTTGCTAAGCAGAAGAGAAGACATAGTAAAATGGGAAAAAAATCAACAATATTTGCAGATTTTTTTGAATTATCAAAAGTTGTGCTAGCAGAACCATCTACTCGCTTGGACAGTCAAACTTCAAATGCTATTTAGATGTAATTACCATCTCGATTAAGATGTCATTTCTGAGAATAACCATTTGTTACATGAAGGTGCATAACGATATTTAGTATATACGTTTACCAATTTATATAATGAATTAAACTTAACTCGATACTTTTGTGAATGCAGTAATTTCTCATCTTTTAGCCACTTACAATGTTTAACTTTACAAAAGGCGAAAATTCTGTATAATAAATTTGAACTTTACTAAATGAAATTCTAAATGGGGCGAGATTTGTCAAAGTACCGTAAACTTAACTGAATTCCGAAACAGGATACGATTAATAACCCATATCTCACAGCTCCACTCTAAAACTAAAACGTTGCTATTCAAATTGCTTGCCGGACTGGATAAAAAATCTTCTCCCACCCGGTCAGAGATTTTCCTGTTATTTAAATTTAATTTTAAGTTATAAATTTGATATTATTATTATTTTTTGGTTGAAGTTTCTTTAAGAAAGTTTTTCTTTGAATTTTTTTTCTGTCTTTCTTCCTGTCGCTATGCTTGATTTTTTTAAATTTATTATATTATTTATTTTGCCACGCCCTCTAATAACGTTATATCTCCCACAGTTATAAAGATAGAGATTCCTTCTAGAGAGGTGATTAGTATTAGCAAATTTGAATCGGGGCATAGCTGGCCGGACGGGCAAATGAACTTCCCCCACCGTGTTGAAGTTGTTAATAGTTTATTTTGTAATATCATTAGAATGTCTTTTAAAGGCTTTCTTAGCTCACTCTAAATTAGGAAAAAAAAATTCAGCTCTAAGCAATAGGCTCCAACCCAGCGTTCGCTAGCCTGGGGGCCGAAGTCATGCATCACTGTGTGTTGGAGAGAGACACAGTCACATTTTTGTGTCTTCTTCTTGGGTTTCATGAAGAGTCAACAAAGAAGGGCTTTAAACAGAAACGCTCTCGCTTCGATTTGTAATTAACAATTATTAGCCTAAGCCACGTGTCATTATTTTCGCCCATTTATCTTTTGACATAATTTCTTGTCTAAAACGTGCCTTAAAAATTCCAACTATGTTTTGATATCCGAGTTCAATGCTCTCTGCGGTCACAGAGCGGTTTGTTTCGTTTCTATTTTTTTTTTTTTTGTTAATCAAAATTCATGATTAGCATATTGTGGCCAAAACGATTGAATGGCTCGAAGTTTTGATCGCGTTTTCTTGTCAAGTTCAATGTCGAATGCTTTCGAAGAAGATCAGCTGCCTCTCTCTCTCTCTCTCTGTCTCTCTGCTTAGTCATATGATGATTGTGATCTAATCAGTCACGACTCTTTACTCACATCATTGAATTCGCTTTTGAAGGGACCGTGTGATTGGAGCAGCTTGAAGAAGGCCTGCAAACGTTTCGATTTGTGTGGCAACACGGGCTGGGCATAGGCCAGACAATACTGTCCACGCAGTGGAATGGACTCCTGATGGGGTGACATTCGTTGTTGAATGGCCAGGCATTGATCAAAGTCACCAGGTTGATTGATGTTGCCATTCAATAGGCCGGAGTTCAGTTTTCCGCTGGCATCGTGCACTAAAAAAAATAAGATGAAAAGTGTTAATTAATTTGTGTGTGTGTTAATCGGGGCGGGGGCAGCAATGCATGCAACTCTTAACGCCACGGCGTGACCTTGACTGTGAGGTGTGCGCGACGATGTTGTTCGTTCTGATTCTCTCTGAGCTCAGCAGCCGGCCACAGCTGGTCACTGGCAGTGGCAGTTACTAAGTTTTATGCCAAGTTCGCAGCAGTTGGCAAAAATTTCAAATTGTTGCCATCAGGTTGGCATTGTGACTGCAAAATGTGGGTAAAGTTCGACGCTTGACCTTCAATTCACATGCACGAACATGCACTGAGCATACTACATAAATACATATGTATATGTATGTATGTATTTTTCAGAACTCGCTTTGATTTGATGCATTTGACTTTGCACTCTTGCAATTCATGTCGACTTGTCTGGCGGTCATGCTGCGGCTGCGGCTTCAGCTTGCTCCGCCAGCTGGCAATGACTCGAATTTTGAGACTCGCTTCAAGCGAATATCATTTGCAGAACTAGAACCAGTCCCCGGCTAATTTGCAACTGCAACTCATACTCACTTTTCAATGCCCACAGATCAAAGTTGTTCAAGGCATCCAGATATTGGCGCATTTGGGCGCGACACAGGGGCGAGGCCTCGGGATTCCTTGCGGCATCAAATGGCTGGGAGATGGCCAGAAAACGTTGCCCAATATTGAACAAGTAGGCTGAAAAGAAACAATGAACAATTAAAACAGTTTCACTTCCAGTTGACATACATTGTTCTTAAGCGCATAGACTTTAATGTCTAGACTGCAAAATTGCTCAGTCGATAGCGCTTTCTGTCAGAAATTAGTCAAATGTACGCACTAATTTACGCTCCATGGATACATTTGGGAATATGTCTGTCCCGCTATCTTTTTGCATCTTTTGTGTATTATAAGAATTGAGAGGCAGCGCAAATTTGATCACTAAGTTAAGGTCAGGGACTGTGTACTTCTTAACTTCTGCCAGTAATAGCCGAAAGTGCTCGCAACAACAAACAACCGTTAAGTCTAGCTGAAACAGCTGTTTGGGGGTTATCGAAACAATTGTGCGTCAAAATAACGTCACTTTGGAACGATGGAGTGCGAGACATGGAATATTTTTAAAATTTATGTATTAAGGTCTATTTTCAGAAAAAAATTGCGCACGAACATTAGTTTTTATGTTCAACTTTATATAAAAAGAGGGATGTGAGTGTCTTTAACACTCAAGAGGCTTCAATGTAAAACATTATGCTTAATTTAAGGGCTTAATTTCAAAATTACAAGCTATCTCAATGGTATATAAACTAGCAAAAACAGTCTTTCAAGAGAAGAAAACTAAAAGAAAGTGGAATTATCAACAACAAATTCTTTCTTACGGTAATTACAGTCAGTCAGTCGCAAAGGAATAACAGTCCAAAATAATAATCTTAATCTTGAAATGGCAAAAGTTATAAACAATTTTTAACTCTTTCTTCACCCACTGTTCCCCCCTCTGTCTCCTAGCTTAAGCCCACTAAAAAGTCACTGTATAGTCACTGTGTAGTCATTGTTAAGTTATTGTTTAGTCATTGTATAATAACTAATTAGACACTGTTTAGTCTGAGTTAAGTCACTGTTTAGTCACAGTTCGATCACTGTTCAATCACTGTTCAGTCACTGTTTAGTTACTGTTAAGTCACTGGCTAGTCACTGTATAGTTACTATCTGGTAACCGTTAAGTCACTGTTTGTTGTTTAGTCACTCATTAGAGACTCTAGTCACACTTTAATCACTGTTCATTCATTGTTTAGTCTCTGTGTAGTCACTGTTCAGTTGATGCGTAGACACTGTTAAGTCAATGTTCAGTCAGTGTTGAGTCACTGTTTAGTCAAAGTTTAGTCACTCTTTAGTCCCTGTGAATTCATTGTTAGTCACTCTTTAGTCACTGTTAACTAACTGTTTAGTAACTGGCAAGTCAGTGTATAGTTCCTGTTTAGTCACTGTTTAATCACTGTTAAGTAAGTGTTCAGTAATTGTTTAGTCACTCTTAATCAGTCCTTAGTCACTTTTTAGTCACTGCTTAGTCACTATTTGGTCACTGTTCAGTAGTCATTGTCATTTTTCAGTCGCTGTTTAGTCACTGTTAAGTCACTGATCCGCTCTTTCCATTTCTTTCCCCTCGCGTCACGTGACGCGGAAATCAAATTTTACTCTTACTGAAATCTTCCGTACCGAAATTAAAAATGTTTCACATCAAAATAACAGCTTCGGCCATTTATTTAGCTGATATCCAGAAGGGACACTAAATAATCACAGCGTTGCCACATCGTTAGCTTGTGTGGATTGCAAGCACAGCCGATTTGCTGAACTAAAATGAAAATAAATAACTTGCAGTACCTTTTTCCGGACAATGTAAGGCGCACCAAAATAGTCCTACAAATTATAAATACATTAGCACATAAAATAGCACTCTGATTGTATATTTTTATATTTTAAGTGCCTTAAGACTCTCTACCAAGGATAACGAAGTTGCGCACACTTTTGGTAGTACATCATGTTATTTTGAAAGCTGTTAGCTGATTTTAAGATTGATTAAACTGTAAGTTGATAAACACATTTTGAATTCAAGCGGCTGACCAATCAGTGCGACCCTATGGGCGCCATTTTGGGTTTTTTTTTTCGTGTATTTTTGTACATTGTGGCCTTACTACAGCTTACAATCCACACAACATAAATAAGTGGCAATTTCGTGACACAATTTTTATTTGTTCTGGAAATAGGCCTTTATTAAAGAAAGATATTGCAAATATATTATGTTATAGAACGTTGTTTCTGCTTGTTTAGTGTCTCTTAATTAGTTACTCTTGTTCAGTGACTCCTGTTCTACAGTTTTAAAGTGTCACGAGTTAATCCTCTAAACGTCTTAAGGTTTTTCTTTGTTATTTTGTTTTCTGAAGTCTCAGATATTCCGCTTACATTCTTATAGAATATAGAGTTACTTCCCTAATAAGCTGAAGTATCTGAAGTATTGAAGCATCTGTAATATTTTTGGTATATATTCAAAACAACTTTTTCGGACAGCCTCTCCTTTCTCCAGCCTCGTCATGAGTAACCCCCCTTAATAAAAAAAACATCATGTTTTTATGTTTACTTTCTAGTTATGAGTATTATTCGATTCAAAATAGGAAGAATATATTCGAATCGAAGGAATTCGTCTCCTAGGAACGAGCTTCGGTTCCCAAATTTGAAAAAAGTTTATGTTGAATTCATGCCATTAATTCTTCTCCTACAATTTATCCACTGCTATTTACTGATTTATCCAAGGTCAGCCATTTGACATCCAGGAAGTCATATTTTTATTGACTTCTCTCACCAAAACTATCTGTCAAATAAAATTTTGTGCGCCTGCGTACCGCTGCACTTGGATCGCTCAAATTGTAATGGCATCGATCTCTACACATGCCGCATTGCTTTTGGTATGGCACACGTGCTGTTCGGGGCCAGGGCTAGATCGGCTAGCATCATCAGCATGCAGGAGATGAGCTCGTTAGCTACTTAAGCTTTGTTCTTATTAACATTAACATTATCATTGTTGGACTGTCGCCTGTTGTCTTTTTATGCTGAGGCGAAAAAAAAAATCTTCTTCCAAGTTGCTAATTTTTTGATTTGAAATTCTGAGCGCGTTTCGTACTGGCGGCAAGCACTTGGGGCTTACGCTTCATTGCCTGCATCCGTCTGGCAGCTGTCAGTGGATGGGCAGTCCCCAAAGTGCTAAAATGCGTCAGAGGGAGAGAGAGACGCGACAAGCATTGACTGCGGAATTTAGACCTGTCGTCATTTTCTATATATGGTCAAAGATATAGAAAGGTTGCTAATCGATGAGGAAGAACTCTACGATTCGATGTTGTAAATCTGCGATTGTTTGCTCGCCGTTGGTTTGGTTTGGTTTGGTATGCCTGGCATGATCGCTGGGAAAACCCCCGAAAATAAGTACACAACATATTAGCAAGTGTGGATGAACCCTTCGAGTGGAGTCTATAAATTGCCTGGCATAAATCAAACGATTAGCACCATTAATAACTTTATATATCTACGACATTTCAAATGCATAATTTAGAAACCGCGTTTAACTAACTAGCAACTAGTTCTTCAAGCCAAATTATGATTAATTCTTTATTTCTGTATTCTTAAGCATTTAGTTGAGTTTTTTGTGTTCGTGACTTAGGCGTTCATTTTAAAGTTTACTCTGACTTTGTAGCATTAGTATGATAAAACAAATACAAATTCCAAATAACAATAAAATGCAATAATCAGGCGGAAATAGAAGCCATTATTGACTTTGATGTAATAGTTCAAATACCAGAGAAATAATAGAATTCTTTGTTAAGTTATTAGACTAAGTGAGAGAGAATATAGTAGGAAGACACCGGAAACTGAAACTTCTTAACCAGAGCTGAGGCACAGGGAAGCGACACAATAAATACAAGGTAGCGCAAGCGGAAATCAAAGGCGACCATGTCGGACCAAGGACGACTGAGAATATTGCAGCTGTTAAGTGCGTTATCTTGTGGCTATTGCAGCATGACTGTACTTCAAACTTTAAAACCTGACTTTGAAAGCAAGAAACTACCGGCAGAAGGAACGATCTTACCAACTACATCAGGAGTGCCCACAACCTATGCGCAAACTGTGCTGTGTTGTTGTTTTAATCATAGCTATAATCAATTTTGTAAGTTTTCTCTCTTCTCTTTCTCTACTGAGCCTCTTGCAAAATCACACTGAACAGCAATTAAGTATGTCCCGTTTCTAGAGCTCACTCACAATATAAGGATTTTACTTTCTATTTCTTATCATCTGTATTAATGTCTTCGCAGCCGCAACTTCGAAGATAAAACAGGACAAGGGAGCAGGTATCTGCACTCTTTCTGTCTATCGAACTGCCAGATCTATGCAATTTGGCAAGCGACTAAAATAATTTGGACCAAACATCAAGGAACATTTCAATTCGAATCGACAGTTAGGCTGCTTTTAAAGTTCCGTCATCAAACGCTACAAAAAAAACGGTCGCATCTCCCAATCACTCTAGCCACAATACTCACCATACAAAGCTTTTCAATTCTTAACCAAAACCAATTCTCAGTGTTCCAGAAGTCTCTTTTTTTGATAGATAAGCTGGGAATAAAATTGATAAAAATGGGAATTTTTTTGTGCTAGAGATGCAACCCAGTTTTAGAGATGGGACTTTACATTGGACATATTCTAACTAGACTTTCAAACAAGAAAATGAAATCTCTTAACGAATTTTTCGAGCGTTTTGCAAACCAACCGAGAACAAAATATCTGTAAATTTACAGAACACCTATCTATATTTTCTTCTGCCCTTCACTTCTTGGGAAACTACCCTGCCTTGGGGATTACCTTTTTTGAAGACCTAAATAGGTAGTCGGGTAAATCTTCTCTAGATGGTTCAAACGGAGGCATTGCTTAGAGCCTGACCCTTCTCTATCAAGCTTTATAGCCCACTATTAGGCGTAAAAATGGGCCATTAAACCTCTGGGTGATCGTTATTAACCTCAACTAACCCCAAATGATTGCTTAAAGGCTCGAAAAAATAGGTGAGTTCATACTTAAATCAAAAGTGTACGATGTCAGAAGTTTTCGGCTTTGTTGAGTTGATTTTGATAAATGTGCCTAGAAAATTAAAGATAAGTAAGGTCACGCTAATTGAATTCGCGAAATCAACCACCAAGTTGATTTCGATTTGCTTTAATTTCAGTGCGACCGTTCTGTTTTCATTTTCTCTGATTTAAATATAAAGATCGTTGTAGGTTATTTTGCATTGCATATTTTAGTAATTATATGATCATTATTTATTAAGTCTTACGGCCGATTTCTGTTCACCCAGATAGCTGCTATGTGTCAGATAGTCATAGATTTTACACTGTTATTTGTTAGTTTATGTGACAGATAGCTCTATGTAGAAGATGTGAAATCGGCCCTTAGACTACTGAAAAAATGGCCTGCGACCCAAAGTGGGCCAAGTCACGAGTGCTCGAGTTCTTGGAGCTTGTGCTTGACGTGGTCAAAGATGTTCAGAGTTACATATCTGCACAGCTCTCCCAGAAGAATTTGAGGTTACAAATTCTTCCTCAATTTCATCCTGTCTCTTTCTCTTTGGTTCTGTCAATTTGCATAAGTCACTTTCCGTGACCATCAAAAGTTGCAAACATCTTAAAAATATAGATTCTCCCCACATATTATTATTATAAAAGATTACAAAAATTTAATTTACAATTTCATTAGGCATTTTTTGCTTTCGCGCCATTGTTTCAATTTTGCGCCAATCGAAAGCAAATCAAAATGAAATCAACAACTGCTTTGCATTTGCTTTCACGATTCCATTGTCAGGAATACGGGTTGTCTCGTCACGGTTTGTTGATACGGGTGTATCTTTTGTTTGTCTGTCTACTATCTACTGCGTTCTACTATTGGTCTCGTCAATATCCATTCGATATACAGTGTTTGCATACGGAATGGTCACATTCTTCGGTGTCTTGAAAATACCTTAACACTAAAATATCAATATTTTTACATCCTGGCGGTTTTTTTTAAAATAATTCCAAGGACGAGTTGTGCTTACGGCACGCCTTCCGTGAAATTAGCCCTCCATTTGGATTTACCAAGGACTACAATTTGGGGTCCCCGAATCGGACCATGAACCGAACCCCCAATAATTTTGCCCCCTCGAACCCGAACCCGAACTGGACTACTTTTTCGAAAAATTAGGTTCGGTTCACAACATAAAGTAGTTTTTCTTAACGACACATACAGAGACAAACAGAGATTTTTTGTAATCTAACTGATATCATTCAAGAAGTTCTCCAGTCAGATGTCAGATTTATACGATCACTATTGATAGGTCGCACACTTTGTAGGAAACTCTCTACTCACACAATACGAAATCTATTGCAAATAGAAAAGTCGAAAAACTAATGCTAGACTGTGTGACGCGGTGAACTCAATTTACAAAATGTGCAAACGCTAACTACCCTTCAGTACGGCTCAGTAGTGAATCAGACCTGAATCACCCATGATTTGGAAGGGCAGGTACTGAAATCATGGCTGCCTTTACATGCATTTCATGCCTGAATTTAACACAGACAGGGCCTACTACGTCATGATCTCATCTTTCAGGCATGCTTTCAGTACTGAAAAATCATGGGTAGAACTGAAAAGTGTACTGAAATCAGTTATGAGTTGGAGCAATTCCTACTTCTCAGGTCTGATTCAGCACTGACAAATTCAGTACTGAGACGTTGAACTGCATTTAGCATTTTGCATTAAGAGTTCCTTAAAAAAAACTTCACGTAAAAACATATGATTGGAAAGTAGTTCAAAATAAATATAACTTGCTGTAGCCAATTTATAAAACTTCTTTAAAGCTGAAAGATTCAAAACCAAGTGACTTTTATAACGCTTGCTTTTCTTGACGAGTAATTGTTCTAAAATCTTCAACAAAACATTCTCCGATGCCCTTCAAAATTACCAGAATATGTTTAGCAACTGGGCCGCTGGATGAAACATTGCCATAAACACGGACCTGCCCGGGAGTATTCTTGCAGCCCATAAATACCTTGGGGTGACACTCGACAGAAGACTGACTTTTGGACACAGTATCAAGGCAATAGCTTAGGCAGTGGCTGCCAGAGCACGGCGCATGGTGTGGCTCCTAAGCTCCAAGCACAAGCTGTCACTCAGGAATTCAGTCCTACTGTACTTGTCTATTCTGGCGCATTACGGAAGCTGAATGGTACCTGTCAATCAGGGATATTGAAATTCTCAGTGTTCTTAGACCCGAGATTTCAAAATATTCAAAGAATCGAGGACTTCAATTACTATTTGAGTTATTAAATTCTTTAGCTGACAAAATTGTATACAATTGATATAAAAATATAATTTAAAAAAATAAGTATTAACAAATCGGAACTTTTCTTTTATGTTCTAGCGAACCAGGTTCGGGGTTCAGGGGTTTCAGGAACCGGTCCTTTGTCTTTACAACGGGTTCGAATCCCCGGACCGAACCTTATGCAAAATTTTAGAGGTTGCAGCCTTGCTTAGTACTAGAAACTCTGTAATCAATACTTTTTTATAAACTCTGAGCTTGTTAGTAAGTACTCGATTAGTAGTCGATACTAAACAATCGATACTCAGTACTGAGTGCTAGAAACTCAGAGATCTATACTGAGTACTCGACAATCAGCACTGAGTATGCGATACTTAGTAATCTATAATCAGCAATTGATACTCAGTATTCGAGTCTTAATAATTGAAACTCAGAGCTTGATACCAAGTACTCGACATTCAGCACTATACACTCAATATTGGATACTTAGTAACTGATACTCAGCACTCCATACTATAGATACTAAGTACTCAATACTTGGTACGCCAGTACACCACCCACCGGCAGCTACAGCAAATGGCAAAAGCGGCTGACTTTGTGAAGACAAAGGCGCGCCCCAAAGCTTTTGTTTTAGTGCGATTAATAAGGAAGCTCCCTAAATCTTAAAGGTTTGCATCAGCAACTCAACAATCCTCAAACTAAGCTCTAAGCGAAATATTGCTTGGATTTTTAGTATGATGTTTGTGAATTTTAACAATTTGGCTATAGTAAGACTTTATACTTTCAATTTCAATCAAAACTTAAGTCGGCTTCCTCTAGTTTGACGTCAGTCTTCTGTGCTTTATGCTTCCTTTATTATTTTTTATTACTGCCAATTGATCAACATATTGGAATGTGATTACAATTTTAATATCTCCTCTCCATGGATACAAATTTTGGCATTTGTTACCCCAGCTGGCAACAGTCGCTTTATTAACCGGACTATGCGTTTGACCCACTTGGGTGACTAGCGAATGCCTACAGCTGTCAGGCTTAAGTCACGACTGGCGGCGGACTTGTTGCCCAATTCCGCGCCGTCTTAAATATACAGAAAACACACAGATATTGCCAAACTTCCACAGAGTTGTTCTACTTCATGGTAGCAACTTTGTTGTTTCACAATTCCTTCGATAGCTCCCGCCAACAGTTTTCGGGGCTACCAATTAGCGCCATCCAGCAGAATCTTAGTTATATATTTACCCAGCCAAGCGAACAAAATTCATTTTCAATATTTGCCCAGCAAATTGTCAGTTCGGCAGCCAAGATGTTGTTGTTCTTGTTGTTGTTTGTGTAATTTGCCACCGTTTCAAGCCCGACAATTCTGGCTATCTAAATGCCAGATTATCTAATAACAATTCCAATTGTAATTGAGTCGAGTGGGTGATGCGAGCATATTGGGCACTCTTCATTCTCATCATGACTCGATTAATTTTGTTGCTTTTGCTTTTCGGCTTGGCCTCTTGAAATGGCAAAAACGAAATAAAACAAGTTTTCTACTTTGTTTTACGACACATTTAACGGTACATGGGTTGGTCAACTGGCGAAGATCAATTGCGAATCAACAAGCCGAAGCTGTCAACTGAACAAACACTTAAGATACCCACGAGGGATTGACGAAGCGATAAAAATAAAATAACCAAATGAGCAAAATGACAAAAAGAAAAGAAGACAGAGGGTTTGCGAATTGTTTACTGGTCAAGTCCAGTGATAAAACTTGGATAAACCAGAACTAACAAGAGCTCTCAGGGAAAGAAGTATCAATTTACAAAGCATTAACATTAATGTTAACATATTAACATGATGCTTGTGTTCCTTAAGAAAAAGGCCATCCGTTCATTATACTATCTTTAACATTGGGTATATAGTTATGAGTTTTAAATTTGAGATCAATATCTTTAAAAATAGTAGGCGGTATTACAACAATTTTTAAAGCGAGGGCATGACAAAAAATTGAAACAAAATTGATCTCCGTGTATATTTATCCTTTGCTTGCATGGGCTATAGTCTTTCGACTGTTGATGCTGATCGAGAATGTATTCAGGCCAGTTTTAAGCGAATGTTCTCAATTGATTTGGTTTTAAAGTTAAAACCCGAATAGCACAGCCAGGGTTCGGGTTCACGGAGCGGTTTTAGGAGGTCGTTTAACCAAGGTTCAGGTACGAATCTGAAATTACCTCAAAATTTTAATCATTTAGGGCGCGCGCATACATGTAACTGAACGATGTACTGACGGCAGAACTTAAGGCTGACCTTGACAAATAACCAGGCCCTAGAGCCTTGATATTTTCTTTATAATATTAGAGTATTTCAGTATACTTTTATTAATTCTGGTTCTTTGGCTGGATACTTGTGCCTCAGGAAGAGTTTATACAAGAAATGAGACATTTTTAGTTCTTTACATTTTTAGATAGTTTTTCCAAAGCTTTAATACATAAGAAATTTGTTTCCAATTTGAAATTTCGAAAAAAGAAAGAAGATGAACATGGTACATAATCGTCCATGCTTTTATTTATTAGTTCCTTCTAACGATAATTGTTGGGATTAAATTTGAAATGTGAGAACGGTTTTCTAAGCACGAATATTTAAACCCTGCATGAGTGCATTTACGTGTATTAGAAATTAATAAATACTAAAATAAAATTTTGTAGAAATATATTTATGAACCGTACCCTTTCTGATTTGTTTTTACTCCGATTCGGTTTCAGGTTCGGCCAAAAAATTTTCTTTTGCTCCGGTTCAGGTTTGGTTCGGGCTTCCCAAAAATGGCGGAGAGGTTCAACTCCGAACTGGCTTGCAGCCCTGGTTTTGCTACTTTTTGTGCTACTTAATTGCTATACAAATATACAAAAAAAATTCTTTTTAAAAATTCAAGTTTTTTTATTTTTTAAACGTAACATCACGTCAGTAAAAGGTACATAAAAAAGGAAGTTAGAAAGTCGGTCAAGACCGACTAAAATATACTTTGTACTTGCTCCTTTGAACTTCTTGTGGTCCTAACTTGACCCATAGATGGCTCCACTGCTTGATTTTAAAAACTGACTGTAACCATTATAGTTATTTGTGTAACTGACTTTATTAAACAATAATACATATAACGTACTAAAATACAAAGAATTGAATTCGATCGAAGCGACGACAAACTTTTCAGATCAGCGATGGCACACGTCACTCATATCGATAGCTTCCGTAAATATCGGCAGGTATGCAGGTATCGCATGAGAGATTTGGTCGGGGATGCTACACCATTTCAAAACTGACCAATAGATGGCGCCACTACTGTAAAACTGACCTTTAAATCTGATGGGATCTGACTTTTGTTCATAACTTGAGTATACTTCATTCAACTTGTACTATTCCTTCGGCAAATCGATCAATAATTTTGATAACCAAATATCTCCAAAAGGTACAAACCATGTGGAAGATATAACGTTTTTTCCAAACTTTGGGGGCGGGAGGGGGGCGTGGCAAAAATTGAAATAAATTTGATCTGCCTACAGGTATAAGAAGCATTTGTCCTAGATATGCCAAACCACTATTTCTTACCATCTCCGAGATCTGTTTGTTCATACGGACGGACGGACTGACGGACATGGCTAAATCGACTCGGCTGAATATATATACTATATAAGGTTGAATATGATTCCTTCTCCCTGTTACATACTTTTTCACAAACTTAATATACTATACCTTTGGTACAGAATATAATAATATAAGCAATATAATGAACCTATAAAATTTTGGTGAAGGTTGAAGGTGAAATATTTGTTTAGGAGAACGATTTTAGAATATGAAGCTATTTATGTAAGGCGTCAAGTCAACTGAACCAATTCCCTATTGTTAAAGTTCATAGTACACGTACATACTTGGGTGTTCCAAAAACAAATTTATTCCTAAAGCTTGTAGAGTGAGAGCTTTTTTTTCAGATTTTTCGAAAGACGTTTAGAGGTCCCGGAAATCAAATTTCCCCCCAGAAGCCGGATTTTCCGTATTGATTTCGAGTTTTACTTTTAACTTGGTCGTTAACCACGATATTCTTAGTTTTCAAATCGACATTTTAAAGAAAAAAGGTCAACATTTTACTTTTATAAGCATAAACCATAAGTATTGGCTTTGTTTTTGCTTGTTTAGGTACCATATAAATATAACATTTTTTTCGTTACTTTTTCATAAATTTTGTTAAAAACTCATTACAACTTTTAAAATTTCTATGAACTTTTCCTTTGTATATAAAAAGTTGGGCTCTCTGGTCCGGTTTGACGGACGACCGAACCCGATCGGTTCTTTAAGTTTCGCATCAGGACCGGTTTGCAGCCTTGACTTTAAATCTCTTTTCGAAACATTAGAGATTTGTGAGAGGAAACACGAGTCTTTTTAATGGTTGTCTTGATTTTATTTTAAACTTCCACTTTTGGCACCGGAGCGCCATAGAATGATCTCGGCGCGCCTCTTAGAGTTCGCGTTACAGCTCTAGGAGTATGTGTGAAAGAGATGACTATATACATGAGGGTTATGGATATGTTAATGTTAAAGGGAATAGCCGTTAGGCTGACCATGAGTATTTGAATATGTAATAGCTATTCTACTAAAGATTTTCAACCATTTGAAAGAGATTTCCGTTATACCGAAAATCAATTTTGTGACAATTCCGTTAGATGTTTAAAGTCGAAGCCCTGTTCCTTGTGTTGTAATAACACTCTCAAACGTTATCTATTTCACACACTTGTACGTGCCACTTTACACATGTTCACACTTCTTCCCCGAATCTGGGCTACGCCCCACGGAAGGGGATTTCTTAACATTAAATTTAACACTCTCTCTTGTCCCCCTTAACTTGGACAAGTATTTCGCCAATATTTGCTAAAACAGAAAAAAAAAACTAGCGACAAGGCCAAACCTTTTAGCAAGAATAATGTGCACAACAAGGGAGGAGATCTGTCAAAAAGGGGCGAGCCATGTTAACGAGCCGGAAGTGCGCGTCATTCAAAAGATGACTCAAATGCCAAAGTCCAGTTGTTCTTTGACCAAAGAAAAAAAGGGTTTCGGCTTGGTTGTTGGTCACGTAAAGCGGAGGTCTTTGTGACCATTAAAAAAAATTGAAAAAAAAACACACAAATTACAAAACGACGTTAAGCGACAATGATGAAGACCTGACCAAAAGTGATCGCAGCAATTGATTTTATTTGACGCACGCGTTTCTTATGCAACATTTCGCTGTGGGTCACACAAATTCGAATGTCGAATTTTGTTGTGCAAAAACAAGTTGCAAAGGGGGGAGGGCGGGGGGAGATTGGAGTAATAACATTAACAATTGACAATTGAAGAAATATCATAAAATCACAAAAAAATGCCGAAGGCCGCAGGCAAAATTGCAGGTGGGTGGCGTGAGAAAGTTGAAATTGATACCCCTTAAACGGTTACACTTGTATGAACTCACATACATACAAAAATTATAACCCAACGGTTCGTGGAAAATTGTTAAATAAATTATTACTATACACTTTTTTTTATTTCGTACCTGTTTTGGTATTTGAAGTGTTTATCGAATTTATTTAAAATAGTGAATGCTTGGGAGGAGAAGTGTCGACAAGTGAAATATTAGCTTAAGACGCTTACTCTTGTGTGAAGTGTGCGATTCTTCATTAAAACTATTGGCCACTGTGTCAGAAGTGGGATGGAAATTTCTTTCATTAACATAATAGGGCCAAATTGGGGAGACACATACAAAGGGTAGGAATTCCCAAGCTCTGGCTTGGAGAGGTGGCTGTTCGCTTCAATACAAATGGGCGAAGATCGCTGATGATTTGGTAGAAATTCCAATGAAACAGCTGTACGATCAACTAGCCCCCCTTGTGAGGTGTTGCGTTCCTCTTTTGAGCATAACGTGACCTCGAGCCGGCAGAATATTAAAGGTTTGATTATCAGCCCACAAATTATTTTCTGTAATAATTTGCCATTCAAATGTGAAGGTATTCAAAATGGTCCATCGATTCGCGCGCCGTGTGGCACCGTCTTGTTGAATCCGCATGTCAACCAAGTTTAAAGAAGTAGACTACTAGACTAGCATGTATCATGTGTCGAACAGTGTGAATTCAGCCTTAGTTTAATGACATTGTACAAGTTCGAAAGAGAGAAAAACTTGGCCTACAAAATTTAATAGCACAAAACAAGAGCAATGCGTTGGTTTGTTTACAGATTTGGATCACTTAAACATTTAATTGATGTGTAATAAATCTGTAGACCGCTTTGTTAACACAGTATGGACAAGATTGATTTGGAATGAGTCAGTTGATCCCGTCTGTGGATATAAAGATGATATATTTGAACCTGTTGTTGTCCAAAATGTCAAAAGCATATTCCATGGGATAGGAATTCATCATTTTGCCGGCGTCGCAGCCGCCACAGATATAAATATATAGAGAGAATAGAATTATGATGCACGTGTTCGTTTGCTTGTTGCTCATGTTGAAATGTTTGACCTGTACACAATCTCAATGCTTGATTGTGTGCGCTTGAAACTGATGAAAACGTCGAATATAAGGGGCCGGGTTGTGCTGGTAAAAATGGGTAATCCGTCACATCCAAAAAGCATTTTCTCTGTTGCATAAAGATATCATCCTAAAATAACAGAAAAGTAGCAACGTACTAAAATCTGATTCACAATGTTCGAAAGCAGAACGATTCGTTCTTTACATAACGCACTCGATTCCTGATCTACAGGAACGACTCGTTTTTGGAAATTTTTACTTTGAGTATGAATCGTTCTTAACTTCAAAATTGATCGTTCAAAATTCAAAAATTTAAATAAAATTCCTGATTTAAAAAAAAAAGTTTTAATTTAAAATCATTTCTTTCTTCAATTCAAAATTGATCGTTAAAATTCAAAAATTGAACAAATTTGCTCTTGAAATCGAGATAAATTCGTTCTCAATGTGTTTCTTAGAGGCAAGGCGAGTGAGGGGAAGCAAACTTAGAGAGAATAGCGTGGGACGCGATCACACTGAGAGAGAGAGAGCGCGCGTGCGCAGTTTGTCGTTTCTAGATGCGTACAAATACAAACAGCGTATATTCTTAAGTATGGTTTGGACGAGAGTTTCGCTGATGCGCTGTCGTCCGTGTGTTCAGTCTTGAAGTCTCGAGTTCAAGTCCTAGTAAAGTACATAAGTAACAAATAAAAATTGGTTATCCATGTGGTTACCTCAAATTCAATCGTCGTGTCTCTAAACAACACTCTTACCACCTTTCTTTTGAGAACGAATGCTTTTGATTCAAGAGTGAAACTCTCTTCCTTTTCTCTGAGTGTGCTTATTTTCAGCTATAAGAGTTCTTCAAATAATCCCAAATCGTGCTTAACAAATCCAAAGCGTTCTTGAAATCAAGAATTGAAGGATTTTTAAGAACTCTTTTAAACCATGAAATTTCTTACTTAAATTCAAAATTTTCTGGCTTATTGAAATATGGAAACTGAAAATTCTTGATTTTTCTCTCAGTGTAGAGATTTTCTAGACACCCCTGATTAAGGTTTCTTTAATCTAGAGCACTTAAGGGAGAATAGTTTTATAATTTGTTTGGTTCTTATGGGCATTCTATATTATTTAGAAATGTAATAGCCAGATTTTCAAAATTCTGAGAACTCATCTCAAATTTTGAGAATCTCTGATATGTATATTGCATTTATTTTCGCCCGAGAAACAGAATAGCAATTAAAATCTCGCCAAAAGTCAATCGGTTCCCAAAAAATTACTAAAATTTTCAAAAACTTTATAAGGCAAGGCAACAAATTTAGACTTTTTTAAAGTATATAGAAGGTTTTGTGGTGATTCAAAAAAAGTCTTAACAAAATATAGGTTCCCCACAAAACGAGTCTATAAAGGGTCAAAAAGGCGTTTTTTGAAACTTTAAGCTCAATTTACTAAATATCTTGACGTGAAGGACCATTTCTGAATGCAGATTTATGTTCAGAAAACATCACAAACCCTTTTATATGCTGGACCTTGTAGCTAAAATTTAATTATCGCTTGGACCAATCGGTCTAAAAATAAGCGAAATTTGAACAAATTTATTGAGTTCAGATTTTAAAGAAGATTTAATAGAGGACAATTGTCAACGGGTAAATAGGAGGTGCAGGACAATCGGTCCAAAAAAATCTCAAGATTTGCAAAAAAAAATTGTTGAGTTTCGATTGTCATAAAGATGGGTAAATAGAACTACATCGAACGGTCCCAAAAATCTCAAAATTTGTAAAATTCGTATAGCTTATTGAGTTTGGATTGTCATAAAGATGGTTAAATAGACGGGTAAATTGCCAAGTAAAACAGAGATAAGGTGTAGATTTCAAAATTCGCAAAATGTTAATATGAGTTTAGATAATGGTGAAAATGTAATATTTGACAATTATCGACGGGTAAATAAATAGGAGATGTATTTTCAAAGAATCGCAAAATTTGTTCAAATTTTTTTTCCAGATAAATAGAAGAAGAACATCTTACGGACCAAAAAATCATGATTGTTCTAAAGACGGTTAATCAGACCAGTCAGTAAACAGATAAATATTATAAATATCGCGGTTAAAAAAAACCACGAAATTGTAAAAATTTTATAGTAAGTTTTGATTATTATAAAATCTGATAAATAGACGAAATACAGATCGAAAGTTTTTTGGTATGAGCTTAGATTATAATGCACAAGAATGAATAGCTAGATGGCAAAGATCAAAAGGTCCCAAAAATTTTAAATTAAGTTTTGATTTTCATAAATCATAATTGTAAAATAGAGTTTCACTTCTTCGTTTTGTTTTTAAAATACTAAAGGGGGCTGGGACAGCTAGTAAAAGATAACTATTTTTGATATAACAACAATTGAATCAATAATTCTTAAGGAACACAACTGGAATAAAAATATTAAAATGAAAATTAGGTTTCGGATCTCACAATTGTTTAAGCTCAATAGTTGATTCAAACTTTATGGCATGGAAATGCATAAATAAAGATTCCGGAAATGCATTCTACTGCACAAAACTTGCGTTCTACTTTTAGTATATTTACACCTAATTTGGGAAAGATTAACTTTTAACCCAAGACTTACAGGAATTATTGAAAAATAGATCAAACTGCTCTAAAACTAGAGCTGGTGGGATTCGTTCCAATATTTTTGCTTACCACGTTCATCATCCTCCAACTGATCATCCTCCCGTTCGGTCACCACCTCCTCCACATGTCGTATCGTAAAATTTCCCGCTGCCGTATGCAGATCACTTAAATTTCCCGTTGTCAAAGCGGCGTTATATTCCAACACTGTGGTTGTGCTTGTCGCATCATCGGCAAATAACTTTAGACTATAGTTGACTTTATCCTCAAATATGGAGGCAATTTGGCTTTCCAGCTTATCACTAGACGCATCCGCACTGTCTGGCGTGGCCAGCAGATTATCCCCCAAATTGCAATTGTCTTTCAGACTGCAGGTGGGGTTCACCACGGCGGCAGCAGCTCGATCCAGCGCCAAGCTATTGCCCATCAATGAGGCGATCATTAACAGTGGAATTAGCATCCTGGCGGTTGGTTTCTGTCGTTTTTTTTGGTAATAGTTTTGTTTCCTCAACTTTTTGTTTGGCTCATTACACAAAATGCACTAACAGAACACGCGAAAAAAAAATAAATGAAATCGATTGACCAACACAACTCCAACTCGAACTCGATCGGAGATTCTTAAGCTGTGGCTAGGCGCTTTCAGCGACAAATTCAACGACCGCTAAGACGAAACATTCAACGTCAACTGATTGTCCAAATGCCGCCAAACATACGAAGACCGCTCAGCGTTCAGTTCGAAGCTAGCCCCGTGAGTGTGTGAGTGTATGGGTGAGCGTGTGTGTGAGCTGCCGGCAGACCGAATTTCAAAACCCAAATGCAAACCGAATTCAAAGCGGAGCCGGAGCTAGAGCCAGAGATCTTAGCCAGAATTAATTTTGATAAAGGAGCCTGTGCACAAATGTGGGATCTCAACTGATAAGCATACAATTTCCCACATTTGGTTATAAACAATTCTCCAGCTTTGTTTGGCTAATAATGAGAATTAGTAGAAATTTTCATTAATCTATTCCATGATGACAGCTTAATTAAGTTATTATTAAAAAGAAGAAACTATGGCGAAATTACAAATTGCGCTTAACTTAGAAGTAAGCTAAGGCAATTGAAGACTTCAGCTAATTGTGTAATGCTTAGAATTTTCTTAATTTATAATTATTTGTAGTTGTAACAGTTTTGCAAAGAACTGTAGTGGGTGGTAGATGTTGGAGGCTTTGAGGATGGAAATTTGACGTTATTCCTTGAGTAAGAAGCTAAATCTGACCTGATTTTGAAGGATCATGAACTTAACACAGACAGGGCCAACTACTTCAAAACCTTGGCTTCTTTTCGACATGGATTTCAGTACTAAACTTTTTCATGGGTAGTACGGCAAACGGTGGAGAAATTAGTCATGAATTAAAGCATTTCCAACTTCTCCGATTTAATTTCAGAGCTAACAACTAATATCTAATACTATCTGCCATATAAATTGTTTTTAGTTTATTCATATAAAAACCTCATGTCTTTTCCCCGTTACCACTTTGCTGCTGGGTTTCCCCCACTTCTCACCCATATTTCAACCACTTCCCATCCACCAACCACCCACTTCCCACCAACATCCCAAACCTATGCCCTAACATTTCGCATGTGTGTTGGTGCAATCGTTTGACGGCCCAAATAGCCACCCTTACGTCTTGCTGGAATTTTTAATTGTATTACGCACACACGCAGATAGGCCAAAGAAGGAGTTTGAAGAAGGTTCTGCACAGGGACACTCAAATCACCTACCGTAACGAAACATAGTTAAAAACCTATTCTACACCTGGCAGATATATAGAAACATAATGTCATTCAAATCGGTTAAGCCGTTTTGGAGGAGTTTGCTAACTAAAATGTGACACTATATAAGTAAAAATTTCGAGTTTGGGAGTAAAAGCATTCAAAACAACCATTAGGGTATTCACTTTATTGAGCACATAGGCACTTGGGGAAAAGTGTAAGCAACAATTTACTCTGAACAACCCAAACCCTGGCTACGAAAAATAGGGCACTTTTGCTCAAACAGTATTCCCATATTTTGTCTAGAATAATTGTTATAATTCTGTATTAAGAGTCCAGTTAGATGCGACGTGAATTCCCTAAAATGTAAGGTACGCCATTTAAATAACGGCTTGCAAAAGACTGAGGCCTGAGGTGCTGGGATAGGAAGGAAGAAAAGACCCAGAAAGAACCTTACAAGATAAGGTGCGATATTCGAAATTTACTTTGGTTGATTTCTTACGTACGTAATTGTACTCAAATGTTGTGCACAGAGGGCTGCTCACAACCTGCCCAAGTGCCTATGTGCTAAGCAAAGTCTAAGACTTTTTCCAGACTTTTATCTTGTATGGCAGCTACACTATATTGTTCTCCGATTTTCACTTAATATAGTTAAATTGCGAAAAAGCGTAGAAAACTTATGCATAACTACGAGATTTGAGGACGTTTGCGTTGAAGACAAACAAGTTGTTCTACCATTTCGACCGATCGTTCTTAAGGCAAATATATGCTATAGTCATTCGATCCGGACGGTTCCGACAAATGTGCAGCGTATTTGTACCAAAGGGCTTCGTGCTAAGTTTGGTTAATATAGCTTCAAAAATTAAGAAGGAGATCATAGAAATATGCGGACATGGCTATATCCAATCAGCACGTCTTGGGGATCAAGATATGTGGTCAGAGATGCTCTTTTCCATAGCACGGCACGGAATACTCAAAAATGCGCTCGCAAACGAAAAACTCCATATAAAAAATAGTTGTAAAACCACTCGCAAAAGGTTTAGCGTCAAAAAAGGTATGTAAGGCTCTCAGTAAAATCCACAGAAACATCGAACTCTGTATTTGTGGATAGTATGAATAGCTGTTCGAGCTTTGTTTGGGCGGTCAAAGAAATTTCATGCGATTAAAATGTCCGAAAAGAAAGGTGAGCGTAAAAATCGTTGGAAACGCTTTTATGAGGTTGAATAAATTGCACTGATTAATGCCGTAGAGGCAAGAATAATTAATTGGGACCTCACAAATAAAAATGATAAATGATCTGCAGTCCAGATAGATCTGCAACAAGCATGTCCGGGCCAAAAGCAACAATAGTAATACTACGTTTTTTGCTATATAAAAACAAATGAGTACCTGGGACACTCCGGTCTTCTGTGGGCGATAGACGAGAGCCACCAATCGGGCTCATTGCATCGTATGCACTTTCAGTGTTGACAGGGTAAATGCCATACTGTGTGAAATTACTTTATATCTTACAATCTGTCTTCGCATAATCAGAATACTCTTCCCTTATTTCTTTTCTGCCGTTGTGTCTACTTTTTGCGTCCTCATTTTCCTCCTCTTTGAACACGATTTGTGCGGGAAAGCTGCCCCCTGGCTACACCCTTAAATATCTGAATTTCATATACTGAATTTTTTATAGCTTCTTTCAAATTCTCATAAACTTTTTAAAAGAAATCAAAGCTGGAAAAGAGTGTGTTCCCAATTTTGGATTGTCCTCGTCGATCTAAGGCTCAGTTTTTTGCCCGCAGAGATCTTATAGCAATTATTTGTATATCCCGATGCTGCTCAGCTGCTGCTGCCTCGCCTAAGTTGAATTTTAATGATGTTAGTTGGGCATATTTCATTTGCCATTCCGAATTTATACCTCGCCACTCATTCTGTCGTATTTTTCAGTTTGTTCCCTGTAATCAAATGACACATTGCAATTATGGTAAGCATTTTTGAACTCAACAGTGTAAATCTTAGCTGGCATTTAAAAATACTTAACAATGTACTAAAAATAGTATGTGTCGCCTAACAAATTAACTAAGATTATACTTAATTCTTTGTCACGACTATGGCGAATACCTTCTTCTACATTCAACATTACACGATTTGTTTGTTGGGTGATTTGACTGGTTTGCATGAATTTTGTTATTGCAGTTTTGTGGAACTTTTAATAATATTGGACATTTTAGATCTTGTAAATCAAAAGGTATATCTTAAGCAACAACAACCACAAAAAATAGAGAAAGAAACCAATTTTTGTTTTTATTGTGTGTCTGTGATCTAGTCTATCTGATGCTCACGTTGCCAACAACCAAACCTTCGCTCGAAGAGAAGGTACAGAGAACACAAATGATACCTTCGAATGCGCTGCTTGCGCATAATACTGGGGCACCCCTGGCGAATACACAGCAAAATATACTAAGTCTTAATGCAAATATCATTTCAAATTGTATTCCAATCATTTTCAAAATTCTTATAGCTGGCTAATTTCCAAGTCAATTAATTTGTTAGAACCGGACTCGTTGTTAAACCTACACCATACATTTGGCTTTCAAAAAAAAAGGGTCATCAAACAGCTCTCTTGACTTGTTTTCTTTTTTTTTTTGGTTTTTGCCATTTAGAATTCCATTTATTTAAGCAAATAAAAACAACAATAAAAATCCATAAATAAAATCAAAAGTAAGTCAGGCGCTAGGAGAAAGGGGGAACGGCATTTCTTCTTTACAAATGTCACCAACAATTTGCATAATTTTAATTGGCCACAAATTGTGTCAGTGTAGGCGAGTCCAAGGAATTTCGCAATTTTTAAGTTTATAATTAAAGCCAAGCCAATTGCCAATCCCATAACTTGTTTTTGCTCTTTTCCTTTTTTATAAGGCCAAAAGAGTTCTGTCTGCTGAATGTCCAATAATTTTAATTGTATGGAAGATGTTGATGAGATACAACAATTGGCGATGCGCAGAACACCAAAATCATGTTGTTGTGCAAAATGTTTTTGTTTATTTGTTTGTGTTTTTGGTTGATTTCTGTAATAGAAACTGACGCAAATGCATTGAAAGTGAGCCTCTGGTTGCCAATATCAAATTACTCAACTTACTCGCTTAACTATTTACAGCTCGGTTGGCCATAAAATGGCAAAAATCGGAGCTGCGTCCACCTTGTTGATTCTTGCAGCAAGCTAAAATTGCAAACGGAACCAAAATATTTGTTGAGGAAAGGTTAACATGGAGGCAACGACGTAGAAATACTCTATGCTGCGACAATGTTTTCAGAGCGAAGTTCTTCTTCTAAAACTAGAAACATTTTTGTCTTTTCGACAGATTACCTTGGCTACGCTTTTGTCTTTGTTATTTTCAAAGTTAACAGATAGGTCAAGTGGGGGAGCTTAACAGTGACTCGACAGTGACTTGACAGTGACTTGACAGTGACTTGACAGTGATTTGATGGTGACTTGACAATGGCTTGACAGTGACTTAACAGTAACTCAACAGTTACTTGACGGTAACTTGACAGTGATATGATGGTGACTTAACAGTGGCTTAACAGTGATTTAAGAGTTCATTAACAGTGACTTGACAGTGATTTGATGGTGACTTGACAGTGGCTTGACAGTGACTTGACAGTGACTTGACAGTGACTTGACAGTGACTTGACAGTTAACTTAACAGTAACTCAACAGTTACTTGACAGTAACTTGACAGTGATTTGAAGGTGACTTGATGGTGACTTAAGAGTTCATAAACAGTGACTTGTCAGAGACTCTAAAGTGACTAAAAAATGACTTGACAGTGACTTGACAGTTTATAGACAGTAACTAAACAGTGACTTGACAGTGACGTCACAGGGACTTGACAATGACTTGAATCTGCTCGCGTCTGTAAACAAGAAAATTAAGAAGCATAGTCGGGACTTGATGCAATCAACCTACCAGAAACGTTAACTGCCATTTTTGTTCCTAAATTTAATTTAATTATACAGTTAAAAATATATCTATATATATAAAACTGTTCAACCTGACTAATTGCACTGGACCGTACAGCCTAAACCATAAGAATAGGGGAGGAGTAAGAACGGATTTTGGAAAATTCTGTGGGAAATGTGGAAAATCGCGATTATCTTTTTATGAAAGGGGGGGGGGGGGGGGGGGGGGGGGGGGGGGGGGGGGGGGGGGGGGGGGGGGGGGGGGGGGGGGGGGGGGGGGGGGGGGGGGGGGGGGGGGGGGGGGGGGGGGGGGGGGGGGGGGGGGGGGGGGGGGGGGGGGGGGGGGGGGGGGGGGGGGGGGGGGGGGGGGGGGGGGGGGGGGGGGGGGAAAAAACTTTTTATTTTTCACGATCAATGTATCAAATCCGTTTCTGGTCTACAACAAAATATAGTTTCAACATTAACTAAAGTCGTTTTTCACCATTTAATTATACAGTTAAAAATATATATCTTATAAATGAGAAATCATAGTCAAAAATTTGTTTCAAATTAGTTATATTTTTTGCTCTTTTAAGATTCAGTTTATCCAAACGAATTCAAAAAAGGTCTTTTCTAATAATTCTTTCTTCTAGTAATATTCCATAGGACATCGCTATATACTTTAAGACCCACCCCAGTTTTGGAGAAGGCTTATCTTTTTGTCAGTCTGGTCTGGGAATCGAACTCCGTGGCCGTGGAAAGTCATCTTATCTTACTTATTAACAAATTTTAACAAATTCGAAAAAATATAGAATCTTAAGTTTCAAAAGCTCAATAAGCCAGAAAATTTCGATTCAAGAGTGTGTTTAAAAATCTGTAAGTGTTTGATTTCAAGAACGAGTTACATACAGGGTTTGTACGGAAAGAATTTATTGAGCCAATTGTTACAATTCCTTAAAAACTTTCAGGCTCTTTCTGCATCGATGCAAGGCATTGAAGGCATCACGAAAGACAAGCTTCGGAATAGCTTTGAGAGCCGCGTTGCATGCTGATTGGATCCCCTCTGTCGTCTCAAAAAGCTTGCCTTACATCAGCCTTTTCAGGCGAGGCAATAAGAAAAAGTTATCTGGGTTGTAGGGCGGCTGCGGAAGCGTTGAAATGCCGGCCTTGGCACTCTTCCACTCGCCGAAATTTCTGGTCGTCAGTGAGCACTTTTGGGACTATCTTGCATGTTTAAATGCTCCGTCACAATGTCATGAACCACAGATTTTGGTAAATTTAACATCTGGGCAATTGATCGAATACTTAGTCGACGGTCTGAGTTCAAAACTTTGCGCACACGAGTCACATTGTCGAAGTCGAAGGTCTTCCAGCACGGTCTTTAACGGCTACCTCTTCCCGGCCACACACCACTTCTTGCTAAAGCAACATCTGGGTAAGCCTGCTTGATCATATCAAACATCTCTGTCGCAGAGTTTCGAGTTTCACGTACTTCTGCTCTAACGAACGCTGCATTTTCGGCTTGCACCACTCACAGAAACACGTAGCGCAAAAATGCCTGTCCTGACTCGGAGACATTTGACCAGCCACTCGTTCGTTAGCTAGGACCGCCCTCTACCGAATCCAGTCCCATTACTTTCCGGACAATCCCTGTACAAGTCAGATTACAAGGAATTTCTATATTTCCCCTGACGTTGTAAAACCTATAAAATTTGGTAAACCAATCCCAATTTTTAGAAAAAGGGGTTCGTTTCGGGTTCAGGTTTGAGGAGTCCAAAATATAAGAGGTTCGGTTCAGGACCGGTGTGCGGCCTTCAAGAAAACACTGTGATTTTACAACCAATTTTAATTACGGTGTCAATTATGAATTTTGCTTGTCTAGCCCCGTATCCAGGGGTAACTTTTTACTTAAAATTATACCAAAAACCATAAACTGCACAAAGTGACCATATTACATGCATACATCTTAACATCTGGTCGCACTGTCCCAAAAAAAAATAATTGTAATTTTTGGATTTGGCAGTTTCTTTGTTGAGGTATATACTAAGCTTAACAAATGGTAAATAATGCCAACATTCACCCGAATTTCTTGAGAACTAATTACATAATTTTGATCATTTTATTTCGGTGAAAGCTTACACCCACACATCAAATCCACGTTTGAAATCAGAAACAGTCGATTTCGAAAATAACTTCGCTAGTTTTTGAACGATCCGAAATACCCAAGATCACACCAGAATTACATCTGTTCCTGAAAAAACCACGTCTTCGTTTTTACATTCAGATAATCCGTTTTTCAAAATTGTTTGCAAACATGGGCATATGTTATAAATATTTGGCGAACTTCGAACCGGAATTAAAAAAACAACAACCGCAGGAACAATAAAATATTCTGAAAGCTCAAATCACAAGCCGTATATACACTGTAACACGAATATCTGAATAGGAGATAAAATTAGGTTAAGGAGCCAGGAAAAGGTACCAAAAAACTAAAGTAAATAAAAAATGTATGGGAAAACATGCAAAATTAAAAAAAAAAAATTATTAAACCGATTAACTATCGAATATAAAAAACGTCTTGATAATATTACTTTTAGTTTTTGTGTAATTTAATTTTTTGGAAACCTTTAAAAAATGACACCATGAGGTATACAGTATCCATAATTCGAGGAAGACCCTGACCACTGGCAGAACTAGCGTAGCAGACTATTGCCTCCACCACGGATATGTGGACGGATGAGTGTACACAACAAAGTTTTTTTTTTCATATCTTAGAAGCTTTTCCATTTATAGGTTTAATGATGGGAAAATCAATTCTTACCCACAAAAGCACCTCCTCTGTCGATCGCCCCCTGTGTAATACCCCACTCAAAAAGTGTATCACAACAAAAACATTCTCTTTCATCGAGGCGAGTTAATTAGGCCGGTAGCCGAAAGAAGAATGTGGCAATTGGCTCTTGCTCTGACTGTGTGTCTAGGCGGCCTGTGGCAATCTGAACGAGTTTGGTTCCGCGGAACCCCGCCGACGACAGCGGCATGTTGCACGTCTATTTTTCAAGAGGCAACAACCAATGTTCAGGCTTTGCTGCCTGTCGCTTGCCTCACTCTGCACTTGTTGCCGGCAGCAATTGGGCAAGTTTCGGACGTTGCCAATTGAAATGTTGCTTTGGCATTTCGTGCGAATTTTCCATTTTCATTTTCCCGCCATAAAATTGTGCGGTTTGGTGTTTGTGGGTTGTGTAAAAGTCCATTAGCACTAAGCTTGGCCAGAGTTCTTGTTTGAACAAGATGAGAGAAGACCGTGTTATGGGAACGGCAGGTGTCAAATAGAGGCCAAACTCTTCTTTTTTTTTTTGGGTTGACAACGTTGACTATGTAAATGGCCATAAAATAAAAACCCTTTGTCAGCATTTTCAATGCAAATGCATTAAATGTTGCATGCAAACTGGTTTTTTGTCTTTACAATGAGGGGAGGCCAAGCAAAAAGCCACCAAGAAACATGTTTCAGCAAAATTTGTACAAGACGAGTTAAGAGCTAACAAATATTTGTGATAAAAATGCAGGGAGTAGTTCTTAAGCATGTATTGGTGCATTTCATTCGGCTCAGGCATAAATCAAAGGGCAAACTGACAACGCTCTGAGAGTCAAGCACAATAAGCGTGGGAGAATAAATCAATGTGAAAACGTGAGCAGGCATAAGATTTGCACATAATTGTTTTACTTTTAAGTTTCAGACTGAGCAAATGTTAGAGGTAAGATGATGCTGTTGCTTCAAAGTTTACAATAATGTTTTATAGTTTATAAGCCCTAATTGCACGAGTTCGACCTTTTCTTAGCGAATGTTGCTCTCTGAGCTACTTCACCCACAATGCCGCCGAGCAAAATGAACTTTGTGTCAATACAATTTTGAATATTAAGCCGGCTCTACGCTTCCGTTGCCTCCTCTATGAGAAACTGAACAAATGAGAGTTGCTCCCTTGGAAAAGTGAGCATTTAATTCATTTTGATCAAATTGTTTACCATAAGTTAATCAATAATTATACTTTTGTTTGTTCACATTTAACCGTTAATAAACCGTTAAACGACTGTTAAGCAAATGTTTGCCCGTTGTGATTGCTATTGCTTATGATCACTAATGGATCGACTTTATGCGCTCTTTACACCTTGACTTTATAGCTTACGATTTCGCGGCAGCGTGCAACATGCAACATTTAGTCTTAATATTGTAGTTTTAGCATAATGTAGTTTTAATTGTACCTACTCTATACTAAAGAGAGGTACACAGGGCATATTAAGTTTTGGCAAAGGTAGAGACGAAATCATTTTCGACCCTAAAAAGTATATATATTCTTCATCAGCATCAACAGACGAGTCAATATAGCCATAACTGTCTGTTTACCTGAATGAACGAACAGGTTTCTTTTGGTCATAGCTTGACCAATAGATGGGGCCACTACTTGCTTTGAACATTGCGCGTTAAGGGATTTTCAAAACTGACCAACAGATGGTGCCACCACTGCGTTCATGTCCCAGTTCTTCCAGCTCCAATCACAGATCTACTTCATCATACTAGTTCACACATCACTATCAACTATCGATTCGTGATACTCCCACCTCAGTAGGAGGCGCTACCAAACTACCGAAACATACATACAAGCGCATTGCAACAGCAACAACACAACAAAAGTGAAATGTGCATAAAACATTGAACAAAAATATCTAAACAAATGTACAAGCAGTGCGAGTTCTTGTGAAATAGTTGACCCTAAACGACAACACACCTGTACCTTAGGTTGGACCCCAAGAGTATGAAATATTTAAGGTCATGCTCTCATCCCCCTATCTAATACATTTTGATGTATAATAAGCGTAAGTCAAAAATCGAGTTGTCTTTTTGAATTTTAAACAATGACACCAATTGAAATGAACTAATAACTTCGTTGTAAACATTTGTAATTGGTGAACGTGTCGTATGATTAATATTTTTCAAAACTGTAGGGCCCTGTCGCGCCCATTTAAGTCAATATAAAATTTTTGGACTTTCACAATTATTAATTATACAAAATGCTGAGACCTACTTTTTTTATTTTGCCGTTTTTAGGTCCGCTCTAATGTACATAAATGCATACGATAAAGAAATGATAAAGAAAATTTTCAATTAACTAAAACTACATCGTGTCAGTCCCACCAAATGCTTCGCGGTTCATAGTCAAAGCTCAAAACCAACTGCAGATGATCAACCTTTTTGCAGCAAATAAAAACGGATCATCCATACATAAAGACGTCTTAACAGAGTTCAATTAGCTTCTTCAACCTGGCTTAAATACCCACTCCAGAACTCTTGGGTTCGTTCAATCCACCTTCTCAACAAAAAAACCGGTAGCTGGCGGATCTTCACTCGCACATAACACATGTCCAATCCCCACTGCATCGAAGACAGCCGCCATTGACATATAGGCAACACATGTCCAACCAACTCGGCGACATTAAGCTAAGGTCTTCACGTCAAAACATTCACTGAATGTTAGAGCATTTCAAACATTTCAACAAAATCTGGATCCCGATCAAGCAACCCCTTGAGCCACCGAACACTGGAACTACACACAACATATCATAGATATACAAGCCAGCATTCAGTGTCAACTTCCCTGATAAGCCTGTTAACTCAACACATCATTTAAGGGGGGAGTGGCTGTGGCGGTTCCAGATCCAGTTCTTCTAACTACTTCCCACATTACTTACAACTATCTTTGCTCGATACTACCGCCCTTATATATATCTCACATCTCTAACTCACACACACACTGACTTATCTCTAAGCCTTTCTGTGACACCCATTCTTACCGTCAACAGCCCGTCTCCAATAAACCGAACGTAAGCCTAATCTGTATTTTAAACTAAATAGATTAAGTGGCGTAGCCACAACCCCTATGGCAAGTCAGAGCTGCGGCAGCGAACTTTCTTGTGGTCATAACTTTAATACAGTTCGTCCGATCTTAATTATTCCTTTAGCAAATCTTGACTACAAAATATTTCTGGAAGGTACGAACCACCTATCTAAAAAACTGTGGGAGGTATAAAGTTTTTTCTAAATTTCGAGAGAGACACAATCACACTTTAGCGCTAATTATTCTCAGCAGATTATTGCAGTGGTGTCCAAACTCACACAATGTAGAATTGAGCTTGTGTAAACGTCTAACATTTCAATATGAGCAAGCAGCCAACGAACAAATGCCTCGTGAGAGAACACGTGCATCATAAGAGAGCCAGCCACTAAGAGTGAAGTAGCAGACTACTTCTGTCGAGCTAGGCCTACGAGCCCAAGAACCCTGCTGATTTGCCCAAGCTTGATACAAACATAAGAAATGTTTTTAAAGACTTTTAAGTCCAAATGTTGGAATTAAAAGTATTAGTACAGAAATCAAAAAAAATTAAAAAAAGTTTTCTACCGGTTTTCGTATAAACGTCAGCATTGAATTTATATGTTAAGGGGCTCGAATATGCCCGGCTACTAGATTAGATGACTAAAGTCGAGCGATTTGAAAGCGCCTGCTCAAAACCAAGTAGATTTGATGCGTCCGGTTTTCCTTCCACATAGTCAAGAATGCGGTCTGATTCTTGGCACTTAGCAAATAGAGTAGTCCCAGTTTAATTCAAAGTACAATCGATTATACGAAAATCTCTAAAGATTTCCAGGACACCCCTGAATATGTATACTATAAACAAGACTCGAATCTCATGAAAAATATTGTTATGTTTCCGCAATATAGACTATTTTTTTTTTTTTTTAATTCTATTTTTTTTTTTTTTTTTTATTTTTATTTATTATATAAATTTTTTATAATAATAATAAATATAAAAAAAAAAAAAAAAAAAAAATATAAAAAAAAAAAGAAAAAAAAAATAAAAAAAAAAAAGTTAAAAAATAAAAAAAAAAAAATAAAAAAAAAAAAAAAAAAGAAAAAAATGTGGTAAAAAAGGAAAAAAAAAAAAAAAAAAAAGGGGAGGAAAAGAGAGGGAGAGGGAGAGAAAAAGAAAAAAAATAAACAAAAAAATAAATAAAAAAAAAATCCCCCCAGGTTTAAAAAATTTTTAAAAAAAAAAAAAAAAAAAAAATAATTTTTTTGGGAAAATATGTTTAAATTAAAGCCAAATCTATAATTTTACCCCTTATATCTGTTTATTTTGGGGCAGAGTGTTACCTTTTTTTGGACAAAAAAATAAGAAAAATTATAATATCAATTATATCGATATATCGATTTTTTCAAACCAGAAAATATCATCGAAACTATATTTTAAAAATAAACGACAACCTTAGTAGAAAGTGTTGCAAAACTGCAATATATGGATCCTCATACATGAAACTAGAGATATAAATTGGGAACTAATGTCAGCTCTCGGGAACAATCGCTTTCTATAATATCTATGGTATAATACAACAACAAAGATATTGCACACCTGGATAACCTTGGAACTGGTACAGAGTATGTTATAGTCGGGCTTGACCGACTTTCTCTCTCTTTTTTAATTTCATCATTAATTTAAAGCGTGGCCGTCCAGGTATTGCTGAACGCTGGGCGGATGTTTGGGTTCGATCCCGCCTCTGAACATCTAATTATAAAAAGTTTTTTCTTTCTTTAGAAAATAGCTTTTACACATACGGTCACCTTTAGCTTTTGCGCCAGCTTTGAAATAACCAAGCAAAAAAAAGCAAATTCTCAAACTTTGCTGTTCGGCGGCGTTAAACGAGGTCCCTTTTTCTTGTGCAAAATTTAAAGCACACACGCAAGGATTGGGAGAAGCTGGCTGGCCCCGTCGGAGGAGCTGTTAGCCAACATTTACATTTACATAATTTAAAGCATCCAAAAAATTCAATTTGCTGGAGGGCGGAATCAATTTAAAAATCCTTAATTTTCTCTTGTATGCTCTAATTCGGCATTGTAAATAATATTTAATAAATTTGACAGTTAACAACTTGCACAGCTGAATGTATGAAATTAAGGCTGCCTTCACACTGTTCGACACATGAGACATGCTATTCTAGTAGTCCTGATTTTTGTTCTGTTTTAAATAATAATAAATATATTCATAGAATTTCATGGGGAAAACAGGCCTACTAGATGTCATGGGTCATGTGTCGAACAGTGTGAAGGCAGCCTATAAGTAACCATACAAAGGAGTGTTCACAACAGTTTCAGATCAAGTTGACATAAAAGTCTTAAATATTTATCGTACTCAGCAAGTTTAAGCGGTTGCAAAGTGAACTAAGTTCGGAATCGGGAAAAGATTCAATTTAAAATTTGGGAACGTGTGTCCGAATCGAAGCGGGACGGATTCGTTTTAACAAACAAATATTTAATTAAAAACTTGACTCTTTTTGTGCTGGGAATCGGTTGAGTGTTTTAACTTTTCTTATCAAAATGATCAAGAAATGCATTTAAGTGATTCATCTTAAAAGGCCGAGCTAATCTACCGATCAACCTTTTGTCATATGACCCCAAAAAAAAAAAAATAATAATAAAGTTTTTACATTGATCCAAGCCTATATCCCACACCCAAGTTGCTTCAATGAAAACGAGAGTGAAACGAGTCAATGATGATGATGACTCTGACTGCAGGTTGCCATCACGTTGTATATTTTATTGCATTCAGAGATGGTGACTTCTTCGTCCACGCTTTCGCGCGACTCTCTTGCAGTGCGTCGGCCTTGACAGGTGTGTGTAACCCATTTTCCACCTCGCCGCGGCGGCCAATGCAACGATTTGTATGTGGAATTTTAAACAGTTTCATTGTTAATTGCTGAATAGTTGATCGGTGTCTTGTCTGCGGTGTTGAAGGGCAATCAAGCCAACGTCATCGCCATCGCCATCATCCACATCCACATGGCGTTTAATGGCTCCTCGTCCAATTAACAACTGCGTAATTAAATATAATAAAATTGAAAATTTGAGCATTTTATTTCGAATACTTTTGTTGCTTTGTTCTTGTCAAAAAATTCAACTGAAGTTAGACTTGTGTTGCGTTAATTAAAATGCATAAATTTAATGAGCAATTTAATGAAATAATGTTGACTGTTTGTTTTAAGCGCAAATCCAGTCATTCGCTTAGTTAATGCCTGGGGGCAGGCACAAAGACCATTGAACCTCACGAGATGTGTTCTTGGTTGGGTGAGTGGTTGGTCAACTAATCACATTTGGACAGTGGTTGGCATGCCGAAAAGAAACACAAAAGATAAACTAACATTTAATTTGTCTTATTATGTTGATATATTAGAAGATGATGTAAGCAAGGAAGTCAAATGTAGAAAGTGAAAGCTTGAAACGAGGATTGACGCGGAAGAAGAGAAGTATTTGAGACAGAGATTGAAACCGAAATGAATAACGATTAGGGTTAACGGTTAGGGTTGAGAAATTATGCAGGCAAAAGCAGCCCCACTTTGTATTTAATTCAGAAACAATTGTAAATAGAGAACCGTGAGTAAATAGAAAACCAGTTTGCATACTTTTTGAGCTTGATTTTAGATTTATGTACTTGAATTAAGAACGCATTTCCTTAAACTTTATGGTAAATAGAGAATCGTGTGTAAATAGAAAACCGTTTGCAAATCGAAAACCGGCTTGGATACTTTTTAGAGTTTAAATTTTCAGATCAAAATTTTATGTACTTGAATTAAGAACGCATGCCCTAAAATAGGAAATCGTGTGTAAATATAAAGCCGGTTTGCATACTTTTTAGAGTTAAAATTTTAAGATCAAAAAGCTAAGTTCTTGAATTAAGAACGCAATTCTTAAAAGTTTTTGGTAAATAGAAAACCGTGTGTAGATAGAAAACCGGTTTGCAAAGTTTTCGGAGTTAAAATTTTAAACGCATTCCCTAAATCTTTTTGGTTTCTTTCCCATTTCTTACCTACTTGAGTAATTCCAAAATTCCAATAATTCGTTTAAGTTTTTTAAGTCGTATTTTGTGCCACAAATAAAAGTACGAACCGAATTTCAGTTCAATAGCATAAAATACAACAATGTTGGAGCAAATCGTATGTATCAGTTATATGGCAGCTATATGAAATAGTATGCCGAATCAAACCATATAAGTCGCTTCAGAAGCTTAAAATACGTGCTCAAAGCGAATTCTAGATCAACATCTTTAAAACCAACGAAGTTGGTGCATATCGGCCAGATCGGTTATATGGGAGCTATATCAACTAGTTGTCCAAACCAAACAAGATTTGGTAAAACGTATAAGGAGCTTAAAATACGTTTACAAATCGAATTTCTACAACAAAGTTTAAGCAAATCGGCCAGATCTGTTTTATGGCAGCTACATCAAATACTGGTCGAAATTGAGTAAAATTTTACAAGTCGTCCTTGGGGCCCAAAATATGATTATAATCCAAATTTGGGGCCAATAACATAAAAATTAGAGTTTATGCCACAAAAAGGCAAAAAAAAAAACACTGTGCATTGTTCGGATCTTATTGTACTTCTCAGAATACAAAGATCTTAGGCCTAGGATCCAGTGCGTCACCGGATCATCTCATACAAAAAGTCAATATGCTCTGAAGGTAACAATAAAGAACTTGTTTTTTGGTAATTTTTTGTACAATTTTTGCCTTTCTTTTAGAGTTCAACTGCATTATCATTATCTCTGTATACCATTGGCACAGAGTATAAAAAGATTTTGGCTTATATATGTATATGCTTTGAGCGAAACCGAAATATGTTTCGGTTTTAATCCCTAGTTTGAAGGTAAAACTAGAAAAAGAAAAAGCGTCGCAGGCGATTTTACGGATTTTAAAGTGAGTATCCACAAACTGCTCAAACAATAAACATTGTAAAACTTCGCCGGATGTGTAGGGCATATTTTAAATTTTACTTTCAAGTAAAACAAAAAAGTCGTACACGTCTCTAAGACCATATTTGTTCCTTATTTTGGTTAGTTTTATAAATTTGGAAATGCTATTGCATTTAAGCTTCGTGGTTAGTTTTAACGTTTTCTGATTATACCCTGTTCCCATTAAAAATGGGAAAAAGGGGATCATGAAGTTGTGCAAATTTATGTAACAGGGAGAAGGAAGCATTTTCGACCCTATAAAGTATATATATTATTGATCAGCATCAACAGCCGAGTCGATTAAGCCATGTCCGTCTCTCCGTCTGTCTGTCTGTCCGTCTGTCCGTCTGTCTGTCTGTATAAACGCGTCGATCTCAGAGGCTGTATTAGATAGAGCCACAAGTTTTGGAATGTATTTAGCTGTATACTGTACCCACATCGAGTTTGTTTCAGATCTTTAAACACACACAGACTATAAGAGTTAGAGCCACAAATTTTTGCATGTATGTAGGTGTATACTGTTGTTAAATCGAGTTTGTTTCAGATTTCGAAAACTCCTCATTCTCCATCATTTAGCAGCGAAAAACTGTCACTCTCTCTGCATAATCGCGTTGATCTCATAGACTATAAGAAGTAGAGCCACAATTTTTGGCATGTATGTAGGTGTACACCGTACCCAGATAAAGTTTGCTCCAGGTTAAGCAAATTCCTCCTCCATCTTCTTCTAACCGCGAAAAACTGTCAGAGCTTCAATTTTTAAGTTTTAACCTAGTGACTTTATATATATTCAGTGAGGCCCAACAACTATCTGTTCTGTGTACCACAATGAGATCCGAGCAAAAACATCAAAGATATGTACATAAGTGCGCCAGCCCATTTATTGAAATAAATTTTAAAATAAATGGAATTCAAAGCTTTAGGAACCACATTACTTGGAACAGGGTATTTTGCTGTCGGGGCACTCGACCGCAACACTCTTACTTGTTTTTGTTTACATTTGACGAAAAGAATTCACTTATTCTTAGTACATAACCTGCAAATTTAAAAACTTCATTAAAAAGGAACCCGTGGATGACGTCATTGACTTTTGAAATACATAACAAATAAATTGAGATTCGAAACTACTTTCAATTTTCTAAGTAATATAAACATTTTATCGCCTTCAAATGGAAGTGCCAATATCTTAAGTCAATTTGAACCTAAAATATGTATGTAAATACTTGAACCACAATGACTTGACAATATTGTTAAGGGGCGTAGCCCATTTGTCTGGCTCCAGTGCTTCCCACACAGCACAGACACCACAGTTGATTTCCTCTTCTTAAATTAGACTAAAGTTCGGTAGCCGAAAACTTTGATTAACAACAACAACAACAAGTACCTTTGGAACCTGAGCATTGTTGACTCAGACAGTTACGCCTCAATGCGTTCCAGAGTTCCGGTCGAAATTAGAGAAGTTTGCTGTTTCCAACTATTCAATTTATGCAAATTGCCGGGTCAGAAATGTGCAAAAAAAAATTCATTTTAATCGATAAGCAATCGCCACAAACAACTTTCAGAACAGAAGTCTCAGTTTCAGGGGGTCAGTTTTTTTTGTGGCGCTTTTTGGCCAATGATGTAAGCAAAAAATCATGCAAAAGAAACGAAAATATGCCTAAAGTTTGTTGTTGGTTTCTAAGGTAAATAAAAAGCCAAAGTTTTTATGGCCTTATGGGTACCTTGAACTTGTGTGCGGGAGGGTATGGGAGAGCTATGGAGCATACCTTTGCGAGGCGTGAAATAAGCGCGCATAAATCGCGTTTTATGGCAGTTGTGGTCCGCACTTAGTTAACTGATGATACAATGTAGATTTATGCCTTGTACCCATCTCTAGATATGGTCATTCAACTGACGCATTAGCTCTTGTTTCCTACTTCTTGAGTATACTTAATGGACATTGCCTATTTCATGATCAAATTGAACAACACATTATTTTGGGGTGAACAGTAATGTTTGCTGTTTGAGAGATGAGGAAACAGGTTTCCGAAAAGAAATAAAAAATGCTTTGAACAACTTGCCAAATAAAAAATACACACTTGCTTCTTTAAAGTGCTGGTAAGCAAATAATTAACAAAGATAATAAAACCGCTAAAGGGGAAAGAAAACGAAAGGAATATAAGAAATAGTGGGCGTCGTGGGATACCCAAGACTAGCAAAGCTCTTTACGAAGAGAAATCTGATGTAGCAGCAAGGGGATTGTGAGTCTGATACTCGATACTCAGTTATCGTACACTTGATATTCAGGAATCGATACTTAGTACTCGATACTCAGTACTTGATACTCAGTACACACAATCTCTTTGCTAATTTCGGTAGATACTTTAGAAATAGAGATATCGAATATATTATCGATATATCGAAATATCGATATTTTTGCCCAAAGTTACAAATATCATTACCGCAGATTTTTTCGAGGCAATATATCGGGAATCGAACATTTTTTGGTAATATTTTTGTTTTAGCCTTCGTTCACACCGTTGCGAAAAACTGTTTCTTGTGTTCTGGACATGTAAAGCAAAATGTTTAAAAATGATTTAATTAAAGTTGATGCACAGAAATCGCAGTGTTGTAAAGGCCTGTAGCAACTCAACAAATATAAAGATGCACTTAATCGCAATCCATGAAGATCCTGGGCTGAAATGCAGCTAATTTTTAAAGACACTAAATGTAAGGCCGTCCGTACACGGCTCGTATCGTATCGTAGCAGTTTTCCTTATAAATGGCGTTTTGATGTTGCACACTTAAGTTTGAAGAAAGAAAAACATGCTTGCATCATGACGACTATCGTCGTGTAGTTTCTGACACTAGAAGCAGTATATCCGATGAGCACAAATGTAACTCAACCCGTTCTTCTAAAATCTCTCTCTAACGACTATTGGTAAAATCAGAAGCTTTAACGTTTTGTTAATCGAATGCTCTATTTTGAAAGATGATGAAGTTAAAAAGTAAAAATTCATGAACAAGTTTGCAGAACTTTTTATGTTATATATGAAAGAAAGAATGCACCAACAAGAAAATCTTAGCAAGGATTCAATTTCACTTCCGTCAATTTTGAGTGGAAATGGAAATGAGAACACGCCTGACTGCTCTGCAAAACTACGCTCGTAAATCGTTTTTATGTTGGTGTTTCTTAAAATAATTTGCGAGCCCACCCACCACAGATGGAGCCCACCCGGTCTAATCTTGGTCAGCAAAAAACTAATGAAATTCACATTAAATATTCAAAAAAGTAAACAACATTACATTGGCTTAATAAGCATATTCCCCAAGCTAAAAAAAAAACAAAACAAAACTACAACATGGCACAACTCAAGGTCGCGATTTGGCACTTCGATAACGCACACACGTGTCCAATCTGATGGGTGGCCACTTGGCCAACTGGCTGGGGCCCAAATCCAAGCACGGGTTACGCACTTTGACGTGACTAAGGTTAGAAAACAAAAAAAAAATACACAGAAAATAGAAAACAGATTTGAAATGTTAACACCAAGCAAAACATCCACTGACATGGCCATATCCCCACCCTGGCAATGTCCATCATCCCACCCCCCTACCCCTCCCCCTCCCCCACCCCTGATGTACAAACCTAAATGCAAATGCAGCTTACGGCATCGCATTTTCGACCTTCGAACACCAAAAACTGCTGAACACTGCACACGCTCCACAAAAAGGTAAACAAATGCAGCTGGGATTCATTTTTGGGGCCATTTCTCAATCTTTGCATTTATTTGGATTATGATAACAAAAGGTCATCTGTGTGTGTGTGTGTGTGTGTGAGTGTGTGGCGTGTGAACACCCCTCCAAGGTCAGCACTTTGTGCAACTTTTGGCTAGTGGCTAAGTGGATGAGCGGATGGTTGGGTTGTTGCTCTCTTCTATATTTATTTTGAGCCGCCTACGTGTCGCAGTTAACATCATCGCTTAGAACCAGTTTAAAGCTTTTGGCTAATTTGCACATTCAAATTAAACAATATTGTTGTAAACAATTTGGAAATGATTTAAACATCATGATATTAGCCGCTTAGGAAGGCACATTCGACACCCAGCTCTAATGTTTAATCCAGTTCGAAGTTTATTTGTGACAATTTAAAATTTTAAAGGTTTTTTTTTTATAGCATATAGTAATCCGATTATGAGCAAAATTTGCAATTTTCTTTAAAAGCATATAATATTTTAAGTAGTGGATTTTAGGAATTGAAAACACTAAGATCCATTTTCTGATCGATGGTTTCTATGACAGCTTTAGGATATAGTAACCCGATTTCGACCAAACTTTGCAAATCTATTTTAAAGCGTATAATATCAACAATTGCCCTTTTGGGCAAACTAATTATTATTTTAATAATGATTATGATAATGATAATTATCAGAGGTGCTAACACAAAAAGCTCGAACCAAAATTTATCAAAGGTTAAAGCCCCGTACCCAGAACGAACGATTTCATATAATAAGAATCACTTTGGCTTTGCTTTGATGCTCATGTCCTGTTAGATGAAATTCTGTCACGAACGGAATGTTCTGTCTTTTTGCGTATGAGGCTCTATGTTCGAAAGTTTGAGGTGGGAAGTTTTCCCTTCGATCGCGGAGATTACTTTGAATAATGATTCGAGTAATACTCGTCCAAACTGCTTAAAATCGAGCGATTATGACCAGGGAATCAAACAGAATCGTTCTTTTTGGTTCCGGTTCCACTTTTGGTCCGTAAATAGATCTGTGTTGGTTCTAACATTATTTCGGTATACCGGTACGTACCGGTCTGTACCAGTAAAATTTAAAGAAATTTTTAACCTAAGACCAAGACAAATCAAAGTGGGTAAGTAACCTAGACTCACACTTACGGATGTATTCGACTTACAAACATTTTTACAATATTCTATCGCCATTGTTTTTGAGTCCATACGTATTTTTAGCGGAGCTTTCGCTTACTTAAGTTACTTTGTCGACTTTTCATCTTTATTAGTTGGTTAACGATTTAAGCTGCGTATAATCTTGATTAATGACATTAAAATGATTTGTGAAGATACTGAATTATGTTTATAGTCCTATTTCTTTTAATATGTATAAGTACATATCGTTCACTAATAGCCTAATTACACTAAGCACATCTTATATCTCATTTGTAACTTATAACATTTGTAAATTCTTGTTATGTCTAAAGGAACCACCCAAATTTTGCTACGGCAAATTTTTGCGACTATTACTTTAAGACACAAAACACGAATTTTGTGATCTCTATATTGTGCTCCATATGGTCTCCAATTATCATATTAATATATTTTATTATCACAAAATATTTCGTTATTTTATTTTACAACTTTAGTTTAATTATCCAAAATGAGTGACATATCATAATTGTTTAACAGACCAAGGTGAACTATATAGTAAAATCACCTTGCTACAGACGATCAATATCGTATAAACATTATTTACCTTTCAGTTAAGACATATTTTCGAATTGCATTGATTGTAAACAACAACTTAATCACTTTCTGAGCAGATTATCCCATTTAGTTTGAAAAATTGGGTTATGAATTAAAATTTTTAAATGCATATCTGCATAAGTAGTTACCCAGTTAATTTTTTGTAAGGTAACCGTGGTATAATAATGCTTGCTTTGCAGTCTAGTTTTTTGCACTCAGAACCGAAACTGTAGCGGTACAATGTTTAGGTTATTCGGGTTCACGGAGCGGGTTCAGAAGGTCGCTGAACCCAGGTTCAGGCTCGAACCGAGGTTCAGGAATAATATTGTTTTTCCTGACTCAAAAAAAGTGTGTTTATTGAAAAAACTATAAACATTTCATACATATTTGGAATATAAAATTAAATCAATAATAGTTAGATTAAGGGATATTTCACTTTTAAATCAAAGGTAAATTTGAACTAATTTAAAGAAAGTAACTAGAAAAGTTCGACCTAATTACACAGATTTAGCAACCTTTCCATTTGTATACTTGGTCGATAAACTCAAATTGAAAAACTTGGAAAAAATCAATTTTATATAAAAATCCCATAATTTGTATTTTATGAACAAAATCAAAACTTCATGTTTGGGTTTTCTGTAACGTCATTCTATTCAGGTAACATGAAGTTCGTTACGAAAGGTTACTTAATGTGGTCAGATGATTCACAAATGTAAAGAAACTTCTCGTAGCCCGGTTTTGCAAATAGAACGTATTTTGTAACCCTGACGTGCTGGGTGAAAACGGAAATATGATTTCAATTCAGCGACCAATGAAAATTATGAAAAGTTTTCTATCAATCCTGTTGTCCTTTTCGTATTCCGTTGTTATCAGACAAATCTCTCATTTTCCTTTTTATTGAAAAGTTTTTTCTTAATTTGTTTTTGGTTTTTTTTTTTTGAAGTTCTAAAAGTTTTTCCTGTTTATTTGAAATTTTTTCTAAAACCAGGGCAACTTTTAAAAAAGGCCAATTCTTTAAATTGATGTCACATTTTTTTCTTAGTGTGCATTTAGATCTATTGAAAGATGTCAAATTTAGCATCTAGAACATTTTTTATAATTTTTGAACCGAACCCATTTTTTAAATTTTTTTGCTCCGGTTCAGGTTTAGGTTCGGGCGAATAAAAATTAACCTGCTCCGGTTCGGGTTCGGTTCGGACTTACAAAAAATCCCGGAGACCGGTTTGCAGCCCTGAAAAAAACCCTTTTTTGATCGCCCGTTTTAATTACCAGAAACTTTTGTAGGTCGCATACATATCTTACTGGATGTTGAACCAAGGAACATGAAAATAAATGTTTTTTGGTTGAACTGAACATACAATTTTGATTAAAAACATTTTCAAGTTCAGCTGGGTTTTTCTCTACACAGAGAAAAAAAAGGATAGTTTCTGATGATCCTCAGGATATTTTCGATATCCATTTGGACTGTATAGTTAACTATCCTTTTTTGGGATCCATTGGATATTTTCGAAATCGATTTATTTATGCTTAAAAAGGATATATCAGAGAAAAAATATTTCATTGATCTTTTTTCTCCATCCAAAGGAGCTGAAAAATGTGAAAAGGATATTTTAAAAAATGGATCTTAAGTGGATATTTCGAATATCCATTCTACGGGGATCTTTTTTTTCTCTGTGTAGCGATTCGATTCACAGAAAATAAATTGTCGGAGTTCCGGGTTTATTCCGGAATATTATACGGTGAAACTATTTTAAGCAATTTGCCAATCTCTAAAAGAGCATGTTTAACCAAGATTTAATGTTTTCAATATGCTTCAACAGTATATAAAAGATTTGTTCACTAAAATTCTGACTTTTTTTTAAAGAGTTTCCAACATAGATTGTAAGTTCTTGGAAAACTATTTAGAAATCTCAAAAAATGCATACAATTAATTGCTTAAATTGGGAACTCTAGATGATCAGATGATATATAAAAGAATAAAAACCTTTATTACCAAAGCTTTTACCGAAATATAAAAATATTGGGTTTAAAAAGATGTGATTAATTGATACATATAATCGTCATCGGGCAGCAGACTTATGCTATGACTTGACAGTTTTCTGCTTCTTCAAGCATTAGATGTAGGGATTCAGACCAATGCATTGCAGGTGCCTTGTTCAATGAACGCTGAAAGTCCTGAAACTGTGCTCATGCCACAATAAATGTGAAAGTTCACCTCCTTGCTGGCCCCCAGGGGATCCGTAATTATTTTGGCAAATTAGATCCAAGGCCACAAGGGCATCAGATCTGCAAGGGCAAACAAAAAGCTAGCATGAAGCGTCCAGTCGTAGAGGATACAAAGGCCGATTTGCTGACACGACGTTCGGGCACCATGCCGCCACAGGAGAGCCGTAGATAATGCAAATTGCATTTGTTGTACAGGGTACGAGGGAAGCACAATGATTGTTCTTTGAAGCTCGCCCCACGGTTTGAGTGGTAGCGGAAACTATTAATACGAGCCGAAGTGCTGGGCAACTCGTCCAGTCCAACTGCTCATCCTGTTTTGCTTAAACGAAAGTTAAGGCGAAATGGAGAAAGACCACCTACTTACCTTTTGGTTATTCCCAATGACCGCAAAGACCATGCTGGAGGAATTAAATCAATCAGCCTAAAAGTATTCCGTGTTAATCTCCAATAAAGATTAGCTTGAGCAATGGCAATGGTATAAAAAAAACTAATAAACAGAGACAAATGTGAAATATGCAAAAGATTTAAGCCGAGAGAGAAAAAGAGAGAGAGTGCTTGCAAGTGCTGCCCATTTGTGTGAGGACGAACAGGGATGCAGAAGAAGCGGTTTATAATTTGGAACTTGTTTACTCGCCTGAAAGTGAATCAGATTTGACTTAGACTTTGTCCAACAGCTGTTCTATACTTATAAATCTGTAGGCTCGACTGACTGACTGACTGGCATAACTGCTTATCTTAAAGATCTAATATTTGGCATAGACCTTTGTTTAGTTTTGAAGGCGCGCACTAAGAAAAGAAATTTGGAAAATTTATCCGCGAAGTAGAAATTAAAGAGTGCTGTTTAACAGTAATGAACTTGCAACTGTCTACAAGATAAAGGAACACAATTTCTGCAAATCTTGGACACGAACAAAGTCGCGGCGCGTTCAGCTAGTATGCGTAGTATATTTTTTTGGAATATCTTATGATATTTGTGCGCTGGCCACTTTGTGATCTGAGTTGAGACCGCAAACGCATTTAATGATTTCAAATATGATAAAAAGCTAACTACAGCGAGATAAAAAATGTCACGCCAAGTGCAATTTGTGCGGGAAAGTAATTAAAACAAATAAAGTGCAGTCAAAAACATACCTGTTTTTGTGTATATGTGTATTTAAAGAGGCGTCTTTTTTGGGTGTGTGCATGTGTGTGATTTAAGAATCCAAATTTTCGGTGCGTCATTCATGTATATAAAATTTACACACAAACGCACCGAAAATCAAATCTTTCCCTGCCCAGTCGGACTTTGCAGCATTGCCAAAATAAGTACATTGGGTGGCATGAAATTACAGGAAAATCGTCACTATATAATTTTTTGGCATGACATTAGCCCATTTATCATCATGAAAAACTCACACGTTCTTTTCTCAGGTATTCGTAAGGCTAAAAGTCGGCCTATCGTGAAACGGTTCAATCTCTCTTAGTCGTGGGATTGAGCACGAAGTATAAAAACGAAGACAGCTCCGAACGCTTGGCGAACGTTGACAAAACGAAAGAGAGAAAAGCGAAAAAAATTCCTAAGTCAGTGAGACTTCGGCTTATGCAGAAAAAAGACATGTTCACAGAGAATATTTATAATAATTCTTTAATTATAAATGTGCAAAGTAAAGTAAAGTATTATAATTATCATTAATTTGTCATTATTTAAAAATTTCATTCCTGCAGAAACGATAAGCAACAAAATTTTTAAAGGCCAATTCACTAACAATCATCCCTACCATTAGCAACCAAAGGCATCATGGCGAACATTAATAATAATAATTGAAATAAACAAAAATAGTTTTTGGTTTGTATATTAAATTAAATGTCAATAATATTTGCAAATAAACTCAAATGTAAAGTTGATTATGGGGTGACATTTTTTACCAAAGGCCTGCAAAATCAGGGGTTCGTAAGCTTAGGGCTCAGGTCTTCCTCCCTACGATATACAAAGTCAGTGCATTTGAAGTACTGAGTTCATAAGGAGAAACGCGGAACCCGATGGCTGCCGCGTGGCGTCACCCAAACGGTTAACGGTTGCAACAACAACCCCTGATTTTTCCAGATTTTGGCATGCCTATTGACGTGAAAAGTTGGCATGAAATATGGACTTCTGTCATGCATCCAAGTCCGACTGGGAGGTACCTAAGGCGAAGCTAATGTGGTCGGCTTAATATTAATTATGTTACCTTTGTCTTATATCTGAACAACATCTGACAAGCTATTCTTATATTCTGAAAAGCGCAGTAAGATCCGAGAAAAAACACCAAAGTTATACACCAAACAATTTTACTTGTGGGAGCACTGTGACTATTTCAGGCAGCTACTGTGTCTCAATTTTACAGGGTATTTCGGAGTAGGGAAACTTTACTGCAACACTCTGACTTGTTCAATATGGAGTTTGACACTCTGTTGTGTGATTTAGTACCAAGTTTTCTTAGCATTTCAAAATGTAAGAAGTCAAAATAGAGTATTTTTACAAACATCTCAAAGTGTTGCAGTAACATTCAAAACAGCAAACAAAAATATTTTAGAATCCCTATCACAATTTCTACAAGTCGACAGATTTGCTTTTATTTTGATATTTTGAAACTGTGAATTTGTAAAGGCCCAGTACCATCTCAAGGTTTTCCAAATTGAGCATAAACTTTTAAAGGGTTCGACTCATTTCGAACTGAATTAAATCAAATTTGTCATCTTTCAATCAATTCTTCCCTATCTTGAATTAATTAATTTATTATTTATTTGTTTTTCCCTTCGTAAAATTTGTACGCAGTCAACGGCAATGCAAGCAACATAAAATTGAACTTTAATCCCAACTAGCGCACTGACGCTAGATTGGCCTGGGCCCCATCTAGTATTAAGAGCTGCAATTGTAGTAAAAGTGGAAGATAGCGTAACGATAAGCAAAGTCAAAGCCAAAGTCTTGAATTAGTATGTAGGTCAGCGTCGCGATTTGCGATTCGCGAAGCTTCATAACTCGTTTTTGGGCTGAGAATGCACATTGCTTGCGTTCGCTCGAGATCGACAACAACAACAACAACAGTATATATGGTCTATGATAAGGCAAGACAGCAAAACACACAAACATGCGTACATACACCGTGAAAAAAAGAGATATTTTTCATATCAATTTTACTGCGATACGTAGATGTATCAAAGTTTATTTCTTTGGATTTGTTGGTCACGTTCGAAATCGTAGATATGTGTAAAATAGTATGAATAAGTAACAATTCCTTCTTATTAATACATTTAAAATCCTTTCGAACGCCTTAGTCGCTGAACTAATCTTTAAGAAATTCCTAAAAATTTTGCTATACTTTGTCTATATATAGCTGCGCCCGAAAATCACTTTTGTTCTTATTACGTTCGAATCGCTTCTTACTTTGACTTTTTTTCGAAACCGAACTTAGCTTGCTACTTACTTTAGCACGAATTAAAGTACTTGCCAAAGGCTATATAATACGAATTGAAAAATTTGCTTTATATTGAAATTTTTAAATTTTTAAAGCGTACGACGGTCACGTTCGACATAAAAGAAATACCCGTATCACTATAAAATTTTAAGTAACTCTCAGAATGATTCTTTTTACTATCAATTCAAGTATATGATATTATTTTGGATCAGAAAAATATTATTTTCTGGTCAATTGAAATGAAATAATTGATATTTTTGAAAAGTTCATTTTTATCAGGTGAATGTCAAAAAGAATTTGAGAATTTTTTTTCTCTGTGTATGTATATGTATTTACTATCATGTGGGTGCATCGAGAGGTGGACATTTGTGCACAATTACTCTTTCAGATCAGGCATATGCAAATGTTAACAAGGCTTGGATTTAGTGATTAAGGTATCGGTCAGGGTGTCTTCTTTTGGTCGAAAATGCAGCGCGATTAAATTTTGTGTGAAACTACGTTAAATCTGCGACAGAGACGTTTGATATGATCAAGCAGGCTTACCCAGATGTTGCTTAATGTAATTTTTCCGACACCGACCCGTCAGAATGTCGGCAGCAAAAGCTTGATAAAAATCATCGATTGAACTATTTTAAAACAAAAAGTAATATTTTGCATTGCCCATTACTTCAACATTTCAAATATTCTCCAATAATCCCTAAATATTAGGAAAAACAATTAACTAAATTTAAATGCAAGCAAATCAGCGCAGTGTGACCGTTTCACATTTGGTGGTATTTCGGCGTTGAACAGTCACACTGCATCGTACGCTGGGTAACCCATCGGAATAAGTTGTCAATTTAGCTAGCGGACGATTTAGTTTGTCTGAGCTAAGCTTTAAGCAAGAAGTGGCGTGTTTCGGTGGCACCAGGCCTTTTTAGAGGGCCGGGAAGAGGTCGTCGATGAAGACCTTCGACAAACAATATAACTCGTGTGCCCAAAGTTCTGAGCTCAGATGTTAAATTTACCAAAATCTGTGTGTGACGGAGCATTTGAACATGCGCAAGTTGTGCGCGAAGATGGTCCCAAAAGTGATCACTGACGACCAGAAATTGCGGCGAGTGCAAGTGTGCCAAGGCCGGCATCCCAACGCTTCCGCAGCCGCCCAACAGCCCTGATGCACAGTGGTCCAAAATCCCAAAAAAAAACGGCCAAAAGTTGAAAAGCCTATTTGATTTTGCTTAAAGTCTGTATCATGAATCATGAATCCGAAGTCATAATTTAAACAAACCAAATGGCGGATCCAATATGGCGGACCATTTCTTCGGAAACGTATTTGATTTGGCTAAAACATCGAAAGCCCCTTTATCGATAATATCTCGATGACTATTCGACAGATTTTTTTTCATGTCGACTTTCCTGCTTAGCGGGCCAAAATATAAAGGAACAGTCGGTTTGGTGAATCGGGGGAGAGTGTTGTCGGGCAGTGTATATATTATATATTATGTCGCGACAATTGACGTCCAAAAATCATCACCGAAACTGAATCTGCCACTATACGCAGCTAATTTTTGGCAATGTTCTAACAAATTGTCTAATCAACCATTTCTATTTTGCTTGAGAGTGGGATCTGATGGGAGTTTTCACTTGTTGCTTTTTCTTACACGACTTTTCAGAATGTGACCAAAAAAAAAATCTGTACCTTTATTAGCTATTCACTATTTCATGCATCGTTAAACTCCTGTCCGAAATACAGGTTTCCATCTCTTACCGTTCGGGCTCTGCGTAGATTGCTAATCAGTCAGTCAGAGAGAACCAACTCTTTTCTGTTCCTTGGCATTATCTTGATCGGTGAAAGGGCATACACAAATGCGCATTGAATTGTTGGAAATTCTGTCGCTTTGTTGCCTTCCAGACATTTGAGGAAAATTGTGGCGTTTAGTTGAGCTTGGCACTGGAACAAGTGCGGACGCAATCGCAACATTGGACTGCCTAGAACCCCCCTTCCAAACCCCCCCCGAACGGAGACTAGTTGTCAAACCGGATCCCATTTGCATTATTAACTGTGTTGCTTTTTCCCTTTTGGCCTGGAAAATGAATGTGTGGGCCTTTGTGGCATTTGTGGTGTGGGCGATTTTCTTGCGTTTTGTGCCGCAGATTTTGATATTTTTGCGTTTGCAACGGTTTGCCAATGGCTTGCCGGGACCCAGTATCAGTGAATTGTTGGCCAATGTGAAGAAGGGAGGTGAGTTTGTAAATAACCACTAAGTGCAGCACCCAATCAGTTCCCGTTTTATGTCATACCAGAGATCCTCAACTGGCTAAAAGAGTTGCGTTTGAAACATGGTTCAGTATTTCGCATTTGGTTTGGCAAGGATCTCATGGTGTTCTTCAGTGATCCGGAGGATATTAGACAGCTCTTGGGCAACAATGCTTTGTTATACAAATCCCGCAACTATAAGCTGGTGGAACCCTGGCTGGGCAAGGGTCTGCTGACAAATGGCGGAGAGTCTTGGCATCGTCGACGCAAGCTGTTGACGCCAGGATTCCATTTTCGCATTCTGAGCGAGTTTAAGGAGCCCATGGAGGAGAATTGCCGTATATTGATTAGTAGATTGAAGGAGCAGGCTAATGGTGAGATCTTTGATATATATCCGTATATTACGCTCTTTGCTTTGGATGCCATCTGTGAGACGGCCATGGGGATTAAGAAGGATGCCCAAATGCAAAGCGAATCGGAGTATGTGCGTGCGGTGCAGACGTGAGTATGGCGATTTCATTGACCTAAAGGGGTTAGTTGGACCAAATTTGTTTCGTTTTAGGATCTGTCGTGTCATGCACAAGCAAAGCTTCTCCTTCTGGCAACGTATGAATCCGTTCTTCAAGTTCACCCAGGCGGGTCGGGAACGTGATGCCGCTTTGAGTATACTTCATGGCGAGACTCATCGTGTCATACGTCTAAGGCGGGAGCAACTGCAGCAAGAGCAACGTTTAGGGAACACACAGGATAAGGATAAGGATGATGATGTGGGTAGCAAGCGTCGTCTGGCCTTTTTGGACATGCTGTTGCTCTCCCAAATGGAGGCTGGGTCAGCTGCGGAGCTAAGTGATGTGGATATACGCGAAGAGGTGGACACTTTTATGTTTGAAGGACATGACACCACCAGTTCGGCTATTGCCTTTGCTCTCAGTCTTCTCTCCAAGCACGCCGAGGTACAGCAGCGTGCCTACGAGGAGGCCACCGATTTGGAGGGCAGGGAAAAGGATTCAATGCCTTATCTAGAGGCGGTCATTAAGGAAACTCTACGTCTACATCCCTCTGTGCCGTTTTTCTCCCGCAAAGTGCATGAGGATTTGCAAGTGGGCAAGCTGACTGTGCCCAAGGGTGCCTCCATCAACTGTCTAATCTACATGCTCCATCGGGATCCACGTAACTTTCCTAATCCCGAGCACTTTGATCCCGATCGTTTCTATTTGAATGAAAAGCAAATGCATCCATTTGCCTTTGCGGCCTTCAGTGCTGGACCTCGGAATTGCATAGGTCAAAAGTTTGCCATGTTGGAGTTGAAGTGTTCCCTGGCCATGCTACTCCGTCATTATCAATTCCTTCCAGCTGAAAATCATAAACCCAATCCTCTAGCAGAGCTGGTCATGAAGAGCGGCAATGGCATTTTGTTACGCCTGCAGCCCAGGTGACTTCCAGTTTTATGGCATCTAATTAAGTCTAGGTTTCTGGTTTTTTTGTTTTCTGTGAGTAAATAAACAAATTATTAAACCCTTATCAGCTTGGAGGCATTTGTTTTCTACGCATTTACGCATCGCATGACCCCCCATTGATGTGAATTAGGACTTTGGAAGAGAACATCTGGTAAACATCTGCCGAGTCTTATCAAATCATAACAATGACAGTGAAAACTTAAGTGGAACACTCACCTTGGACCTTTCTAATCAGCTAAACTGTGCGAGGGGTCCATTTCTCTGAAATGCTACCAGATAGTTCAATTCCTCGCCTTCCCCATCAATCCCAATATATGCCACTATTTTACTTATATTATAAATGTAAAAGCTTGTATGTTTGTATGTTATATAGCGTAAGGAACTCGGATGAAATTTAGCACTCAGATAGTTGATTACCTGGAGTTGAACATTGACTATATAACTTTTATTTAAATGGTCGCGAAATTTGCCAAATTATTATAAGAGTATTTTTGAAAGCGCATTCACTCACAAATGGCTAAACAGATTCGGATAGAACTTGGCGAACAGATAGTTGATAACCTGGACTTGAACATAGGCTATGTAAATAATGGTAAAAAAAACCGCGAAATTTCCAAAATTATTTTTAAATTATTTATTAAAGCTCTTGATGATTAGATGACAATGCAGAAGCTGGTAAGTAGAAGGTGTTGATCCAATGTTAAAAAAACTCACGAAATTTGCAAAATTTTCATAAAACCTAAGATATGAAGATTAGAAACAAGGGCATACACTCAAAAAACAATTCACCCTAAAAAGTGCCATTTTCGCCCTAGTTTTTAGAAAATCGCCTTTAAAAAACTTCCAGAGGCGACTCGCCTTATTTTTAAGAAAACGCTTTTCTAAAAAATAAAAAATTATGTTCTAGATTTCAGGGCAATTTTTCTAAAAAAAAACTTAGACAATTTTAGCTGTTAAGTCAATTTAAAATTCCCAACCGGTTATGGCAGCGCTGGCATGAGAAGGCAGCAGCTGACAGTAAAAGACTACAAAAAAAAATTTCAGGGGGAGGCAGGGTAGGACAGACTACAGTCCACCCCGTGTGTGGTTGTTGTTTGGATCCACCCCGCCGCGAACCGTTGGGTTGGGCCACTTTTTTCTAAGCTATAAATTATTTTTAAATGCATTAACCATTTTTTTTACTTACTTTACTGGGACTTGAACTTGGGGCCTCTCTCAAATACTGAACACTCGGACGACGCCTTAGCCCACTCGACTATTAACCTTGAGCAAGACGTAGCGACATAACTATAGTTAATAATGTACACAGATGGTGTAGTTAATATTAATTTCGGTTAGCCAACGTGGAGGCCTGGGCTCAAGTCCCAGTAGGAGCATACTTTTTCTTCTCATTTAATATATATTTTTTTAATGTTTGTTATTAATGTTTTTTTTTATTTAGCAAAACCTTGTGTTAAAATCATACCTAAGAATTCGTGTGGCATATTTAGAGCTTAAGTACTCACATTTGCCACTAAATAAGAAGCAAGAGTCGTGGTCGAGTGGATAAGACATTAGTTTAGAAAATGTCATGGACTGGGATCCAATCCCCGTAGGAGCATAGTTTTTTTTTATTAAATGGTTATTTTTTTTAATGTTTTTTTTTTACTTGAGGGGTTTTTAGATTGCTTTTATTTTATACAATCCTTTAATCGATTACTACAAGACGAAACAGAAACTTGCTCAATACATCTGCAAACTTCAGGCATTGCGATAGACATTAGTGTGCGTAAACAAATGCCATCATATAGACGGCTTCGCGTTAAAACCGAGAGGCAGCATATCGCAATGCAATTTTGAAAACATTTTTAGAAAGGTCGAAGGTTTTAGATAAACTTTCTTAAAATTGCGGTTTATTTTCTTAATTTTAGGGCAAAGTACGCTAAATATTTAACAAATATTTTCTAAAATCAAAGGTGAAATTACCCTAAAAATTAGAAAAGGCAATAAAGAAAATTCACCCTAAAATTTAGAAAAAAAATATAGTTTTTTGAATTTTAGAAAGTTTTGTCTAAAAAATTTATTCGTAGGGCCACTTTTCTAAAATACAGAAAATTTTTTCATAAATATAGAAATTTTTTCTAAGTTTTCGGGCGATTTCGATTCTAGGGTGATTTTCTTAAATATAGAAAAATAATTTTCTGAGTGTACGCAAGATTAATTCATATTAGGGGTGGGCAAAACTTTGTAATATACTTGATCTAAATTAGGGAAAACATTTTTTAAGTTGGTGGCAATAGCGTTCATTGTTTAATAAATTTAACTTTTTAGTTCCAAGAACCAGTAACTCGAACTTTTTTTCTCAGTTAGAGAAGTTCGAATGTTTAACTACCCTCTAGTACGGCTGGGATCAGTCGGTCTATATATGTAAGTCAACCCAGCGTTGCTCTTTGTACGGTGATGAGTCGTGATGCCTGTCATAGTTGTTAGAGAGAGAGAGAGAGGCGTACGCTCTAATTTTCTTCCGTGAGAGAGCGTGTGCAAAGAATAGAAAAGGATTTGAAAAAAAGGTATTTCAATCCTCAAACACTCTATCAACAATATATTTCACAACATGCAAGTGGAATCCATTGCAATGCGCACTAATTATTAAAATTTATGATGAAGAGTACGTAAAGTGAAATATTTATATTATACATTGCCGTCAAAAGAGAAAAATCTCTCTTGGGTTGAAGGAGCCTCGCTTAAGTCGGTCCATGCATGACTTTGGGTCGAAAGAGCGTCGTTTACGTAGCTTCTCTGCATGGCATTGCGTCGACCTAGCGTGCATGGAGAGTCGTTAACGTATTGAGCGGACATCCCCTTGCAAAATACGTCAGTCGACCTCATTGTGAGGGAAATAAGCGTGCGTCGAAAACAGTCACAATATCGTCGACGAAACGTTGATATAGCGTCGGTCGGCCGTACTAGAGGGTAACAACTTATTAAACTATATGAATAAGGTGAGGTAAGCCGAGGTATCTAGATTTAAGTTGAACGTCGTGGATCCTCGGACAATTCTTTTTAGAACTTTCTCTACAATGCACTTCTCAATTCTGTGAACACTAAGCATATTTCAGCTTCTCCGCTAGAATCCAGAGAAGTTTTTAGACATTTTTACAAAGTCCTCGTGAACATAATTCAAACGCTGGCAAATTTTTATCCGCGAATCTGATTTCGAGTGAAGTAAACAACGAGTCCAAGTATGGAATCAATAGCGATCTCTTAAAATTCAAACATACACTAATGGGCTTAATTATTTTGACCAAAAAAAAAAAACCTTGAATAAACCATTATATCTTTTAAACAAAAAATCACAAAATTTTGAAATTTATATCGAATACTGGTATAAAAGTAAGCTTTCAATTTAACATAAGTAGTACACAATAAGCTGCTTAGGTTAGAAAATATAAATCAAAATGTGCAAATGGGGGTTGGCATAAGTATTTTGACAAGCAACGCCGGAACAGCACAGAACCACAGAAATGGTAAAAGAATGATTGTTTCTAGACAAGTTTTTCATGCTGAACCCGAATCTGGCTTTAGAAATTTCATGTCTCTAATAGTTTAACTGAAAAATGGACATAAAAAGGCAAACAAATGGCTTATTTGCCCGTTTTGCCTGGATAAAATGTCCTAGAAACCGACTCTTTTTTAGAATTTGGTAATGTCAAGTTAAAGTACTTAGTGCCATTAAATAGAGATCAAAATGGACCGAACTGCGTTTTCAGATCTATAGCCTATATTGCCTTGAAGGAGGGCGCTGTCAAATGTGGTACCCACCATCGCGGTTTTTATAAGTCCGTATCTCAATATAGTTAAAATCTTATACAATTCTATCGAGTGGTTTTCCATTAATTCCGTTTTCTAAGTTAGTCCTCTATGGGCGGGGTACTAACCGCTTATCCATTGGCGGTGGGAATTTGGTATAACAATTGTGGTAACTCCCTTCATCTTTAGTGAATTTTAAACAATTTTAGCTCTCATCTTTATTTGACCAGCAACAGATGTTGTAACTGTGTGTTGCTAGTATAAATGTGCCACAGTGTAACCAGCAATGCATAAATTCACCCACAGGTTTTATAAATCAATAGTTTATGCAATTCTTTACAATATTGCATTGTCAGATTCTAAATTAGTTGGATAATTAAGGAATAAATCAAAATATAAAAATTGCCCTATTGATCCAGATTCCATCGTTCCAAATCGACACTATTTTGACGCACATAGAGTATGGTATAGTCGGGCTTGATACAAAAAATCAAAAATAATCATTATGATAAAAACTTTTAATGATTACGGTCCCTATAACTATGAACAGTCGTACAGATAAAAGAACTATTTGCATATTCCATACATATCTATCATGCATATCAATAATTACATTTTGAATTTAATTAACAATTAGGGCCTTAATTATTATTGTCTGAGTGAAAAAATAATACTTAAGACGTAATGATTATTTTGCAATTAAAATTTTTTTAAGACAAAACAACTACATATATTCTAAGAAGGCGAACTTATAAAACCCAAATTTGATTTAAATAAAATCTTCCTTTAGTAGCGACATTGATGGATAATGCGGCAGTGGCGATCTGACATCGGATTTTGATAGATGTCGACGAGATCAGACGAAAATAATTTGACCTAGTTTCTAAGACATCCGCTGAATCGATTGATTGGGGCAACGCCTAGTGGGTGCATTTTCCACAAGATTGGTGTGCAGGTATTGTATAATTTTCATGTTGATATTTCATAATTTGAATTGAGCCTGAACGGATGAAAAACAAAATTGGAAAAAACAGTTTTCAGGATTTCCTGACAGAGTTTTCCAAAACCGAATCTTAGTACTTACTTTCAGCCTCCTCTCTTTTATGGTTTAGGCTGTGCGCCACTGAACTCCCTTTATATATACAGCTGAGATTATATTATTATAGTTTCCTCATGGAAAATCGGAATCCAATTGTTACAATGGATTTTTGTCATATTTACCTGATCTGCAAAAAAAGAATCAGCCAATAGTGCAACACAATGTTTCATTCCTTTGTTTTGTGGATAGTTTTATTTTACTTTTGAACTATGGAAAATACAATTCATCAATACGTCAACTCATCGGATGGTATATAATATAGCATATTTCCATGATTTCTCACTATCAACATTCAAGTCAACAAAAAAATATACATATATGTATTTGTATTTGTATATAGTTAATAGATTATGGCATATACACATACACATACTTATTGCTGTCGTCCAACTGTGTGTTCCCTGACAATTCCTTAAGCTAGGTATTATCGATCCCATTTCGTTTCGCCTAGATAAATTCCTTTACAGTAATATATATATATATGTAGGTATATAGTGTGTGGTTTATATAAATATTCAATATTTTTTGTAGTAGGTAAGTGTAATCAAGGTAGGTCCCACCACTTGGATTGCCTTCAGTTTCCTTTATTCATACTCTATGTACAGATCCTTCCTTCCCTAGGTTAAAGCGAGTTTGGTTTAGTTAAAGCTTAGCAGGAAACAATACGGCGGCTAATGATATGATATTTGGCTAGAATAGTGCACCCACTCTAGGGGTCAACAACAACATGGAACTGGTCCCGACCTTTTTACAGCCAGGGTATGCATATGGTGCGGCACACCTCGCGTCTCTGTGGATAAGGCTCTTCGCCCGTCTGTCCACCGCCGCCGCCTCCAACACCATCGCCACCGCCGCCTCCTCCTCCTCCTCCACCACTGAAACTGAAAAACGAACTCCTTCGTCAGTGTTTGCGTTGCGACTGAGGCGAAGCGCTTGCAACGTGGCCAGGACTAACACTGGCCCCGCTGTTAGCACCCGCCTCCGGCATGGGGGGCAGCGCAGCGGTCACGCTGCCGTAGCTGGCGCGCTGCTGCGACTGCGCATGAGGATGGGCATGGATTGAGCTGGACGGCCCCGTCGTCTGTGTGGTGTTCAGGGTCGAGGCACGGGCCAGCGCACTATGCCGCTTGGGTATGACAAAGGGCGGCGGCGGCTGTGGCGTATACTGCGGCGGTGTCGAATTGGCCGAGGCCTGGCGTACAAAGGAACGCGTCGGGGGCGTCTGTACCGAACCACTGCGTGCAATGGCGCCCGTACGGGGCGGTATGGCCGGCGGGGGACCCGGTGGTGGGGCTGTACGCAGTTTGGGTGGCGGCGAACTGATGCCCACCAGGCTCTCCGTAGACGGTTGCGAGGGGACGCGTGGCGGCAGTTGCGGCAACTGAGCAGCAACGGGTTTGGGAGCTGCCGCTGGGGTGGGCAGTTTGGCCTGCGGTTGCACCGTGGACATGGTAATGGTGGGTTTCTGCATGGGCACCGTATGCCTAATGGTGATGCTGCCGCTCTGCGGTTTGCTGGTACTGACCCTGGCCAGGGGCTGAGCTGGAGCCGGTGTCGGTGTCGGAGCGGGCGCATTTGGTGGCGGCTGCTGCTGCTGCTGATGATGCCTCTGCTTCTGCTGGGCATGTATGTCCTGTATTTGGGGTGTGATGACCACAGGATTCTTCTTCTGATCCTGTCCAGCGGCGACGTAGGAGAAGACGCACAGCACCGAGTAACAGATCTGATCGGACTGCGTGTGATGCGTTTGTTTTAGACACCAGAATGGCACAAGGCAAAGTGATTGAGGGGGTGGGTGGGATGTGGTCACGACACAAAAGCATGCAGTGGGAACACATGGGAGTGGAACACAAGGTTAACGGCAAATCAAAAGCAAACGAAAGAAATCATGGTGTATGAATCAGTGATCATTGATTTATTTACAAACAAAATCATTGTATAAGCATTTCAATTCGCAATCGTTTCTGTTTCTGGTTCCAATTCCAGTGTTTCAGCAGGCTTGGACTTGTTGAGATGGCAAATGTAGGCAAATCGCACGGAGGTCACCCGATGAAAGCTCAGCACAATTTCAGAGGCCTTTTGTGGGTTGAGTTTTTGTTTTTGAGTTTTTTGGGTGTTTTGTGTAAAAGATGATGGATGATGTGTGATGTGGGTACAGATTTGTGTTGTAGTTGTTGTTGTTGGTGCAGACATGTTGTTGTTGTGGTTTACATAGAAATATATATATACATACATGTATAAAATGTAAACAAAGTGCAAACCCAAAAATAAAACAAACAACCCAAGGAAAGAAAGGATTACAAAAAAAGTGGGAAAAATCAAACAGATATACTTAATTTTCATTTTATACAAACTTGGTTTTATTTTTTTTGAATGTGCAAATATTTTATACAGTGTGATTAGTTCAAGTCAATTATGTCAATTGATATGTACACAAAAGCATTAAACGTTTCAAACACTCAAAGAAATGAAGCAACAAAAGTAAGACAATCCACTGTCAGCTGGGCATGTTCCTATCTCAAGCTGTTCCACTCAGCCGTTTATCGATTATCGTTTTGAAATTAAATCAATCCTTTCCGAGCTCGCTGACTTAACCTATACGGTTATAGCCTATTCACACTACAGTCCATCTACCGTTTACCGTCTACCGTCAAAGATTGTACATAAGAACTTGCCGTGCCGAATTTTCTTAAAATATTTCACCGTCAGTTGGGGATGTTCCTAACTCATGCTGTTCCAAGCGATATTTTTGGGTCCACCACTTTATAATTGCCATTCACAACTAAAATATACGCAATTATCAACGTAATTTGAGTGTCAAAATGAAATTGCCGCGCAACAGAACACCAAATAAAATTTTTTAATATTTCCAAAACTGTTAATTCCGGTTATAAAATGCACTTGTTTTCTTCTATTAATGTCTGATATTGCATCCAAATGCTTCGATGCACTGGGCAGAAACATTTGGTATAAGTACGTATCGCCCATTTCGCACATTTGTCGGTTGTTTTCTAACACCTCGGCTATGCATCGAGTGGCTATGTGAACACGAACCATATTCTCTTCCGCCAAGGTGGACTGTAGTGTGAATAGGCTCTTACACACAAACCCCCGTTTCCTGTCAAAAGCCTTTGGAGAAGAAAGCCAAACCGTTTCAGAAGTGCTCCCAAGTACATATAGCCAAGCCTTCAGAGCCAATTTTTCAACACGAATCGAAACTCTAATGAAATACTTTCAATTGGACCTTAACAAATACCACCGGGTCGAGCACATCTTTGAGCGTGAGCGAGATGGCAATAGTGACCGACCTAAATAGCGCCCGTGAAAACGTAAAGAAACTCAAATTGGGAGTGTTCACCAGCATACACCAATCATTTAACCAAAATCATCAATAAAAAAAAAGTGTTAGACTGTTGGTAAACGAACTTGATAGAATTTTTAGGCAACAAAGTTATCTATATATTTTTGTTGGCGGAAGGTTTGAATTTTTAACAACAAACAGCTTAATTGAATCAAGAATATTCAAATATTTATGACCGTCGTCGTTAGCACCAACTACTCATAGAATTCCCTTTGAAGTTTCCTTAAGACTTTGTTAGCCATTCAATGTTTGCTGTAAGCCCGGCACATCAAACTCAAATATCCGATGGCCAAATCTTTTTTCTAAGTCGAAACATACATTTACCATTAGGAAAGACTACTTTCCACGTAAAGAAGGGTCTGAAAATGTTAATTTTAACAAAGTGGCGATGGGCTAAGAGAAGAGATGGGCGAATAAGGACAATTCGTTCCCCTTCCGCTACGATCTCGACCACGGCTGTCCCGTCCCGATCCCGACCAAAATATTTTAATTTAATGATGCATGCTTGCCAATAAGGCAGTGACCTGTTAGGGCCCCGACTAAAAGTAAGATGTTTTTCGTTTCAGGTTAAACGAGGACCACGTGTCCCTAGCTACAGCGCAAGCCGGAAGATTATTCCATCGTTCCGTAACCAGGCGCCGGGTTTCATTTCTTGTGATTATCTTGAAAGAGGATGTGGACGTCCCTATCAAGCTCTTATCTGGGAGGAGCTGAATGGTAGTGCCTTGTCAAACTGTGTTAAGGTGTTCATGTACCCAGATGAGATGGTTACTACGCGTACGCAATAGTTCCTCTTTTTGGAGTGGCTGCTTTTCAAGCTTTCCTCCTCCTCCGTAACAACGAAAAATAGCAAACATAATGGCGCATCATGCCCGTTCACCAGCACAATCTAACAAAAATAGTCGATTTTTTGTCATTGATTTATGCTGCTGAACACGCTCATTGTCTGTCGCTGAGTGGAAGCATCTCCTGGTGGCAGCAATGAGGACCGCATTTTCTGGAGACCGTTAAATATTTGAATTAATTTTGATTAATCGCCATTCTAAACGTGGCAATAGTTTGCGCGAAGATTTATTCGAATAGATTCCTGTACTAATTAAATTTAAATACATATCTGTACAGAATACGGGCAGAGAAAAAAGCTACTCTTCACTGTGCGTCACTAAGCGCCCGCTCTGCTCTGCTGTTAATTCTGAGAGAACAGTTGCCGCTTGATGAGAAAAACATGTACACATTCTCGCTAAGTTGCTTCTTATCATTAGGGTTCCCCAACAAGGAGAGCGCGAAAATGACTGCCCCTCTTTCTAACACTCAGTGATGCCTGACTTCGGCAAGCATTCGGTATGAATTTGTTAGTGTGTTCGGCCCCAAGGGGCTATGACTGTTTTGATTCCAGTCCACAGTTTAAAACATTGAAGACGCTGCTAAAAGTTATGAAAAGGACTTGAATAATTCCACCGAATATATACACGAGTTATATACATGTACTAGCTAAGCCCGCCGCGTGTTTGTCCGCGTCCAAGATTTTAAGAATTGTAGAATATCGAGTTCACAGCTGATAAAAATATATCAGAATTTTGCGTGGTAGATGCAGTGGCCCGTACACTTGTACACTTTTTTCCCATCCCGTCCTAAAGGACCCTACACCAAATTTTCGAGGCGAAAATTCCAGAATCTCAATTCCACTACTTTTTGAAAAGTAAATCGAACGCAATTGCGCTCCGGTTTTGTTTTTATGTTCTCAATTTCGAATAAAATTGCTTTCTATGTACTTTTCGCAATCCACTGGACCAAGCGAGAATGGCACTAGATACACCAGAAAGAAACCAGAATTCCAAACAAAACGAACGAAAATGGAACAGAGAGGCTGACTTTTAGGTTTCGATTTGGCTGTGCAATGCCAATTTCTGTACATATTAAGCAAGAAATCTTTATTAATCGATTAAAGACTAGAATGATCACAGAATTAAGCAAAATTCACTTTATGCACATCTAGCAACTATAAGAGGGCATAATTTGGCATTTACTTTTCGTTTCAACGACTATCAACCATTACTTTTCAAACGAAACAGAAACAAATGAATGGGTTCAAATGGAAATTCGATCAATTCTCGATTAAAAATCGTTTTTACTCACAAAAATTGACAGCTTATTTATTATTCGCCGCATTGTTGCTAATGAAAAGAAACAAAGCAGCTAACCAAAATCTTTACTTTTCTTATCTTTCCTTATATTTGTTAGGCTGGAATGACACTTTCAATTTTTAGGGACAATTTTAGTCACAATATTTCATCTATAGGCAAAAGTCGTTGGTGTAAGCGAGTCAGAGTATGCTTGAATTCTCCGCAGAATGCTTTAGTAGGGACTAAAATGATAAACAACAGCAAATTTGACCTATTAACAAAAAATTGCGACAATTATTGTCTCAAAAAATTGAAAGTGTCATTCCAGCCTTATTACACTTCCAATTTGTTTGAATGAAAACGTAAACATAAGCAAAGATTTTCAAATTCATAGTAGAGTCATGATAAAATGCAGGCCTACTAGGTTATCATGTCTAGTGTATCATGTACATGATCTCATTGTGTATTTAAGAGAAAAATGTTTTTGGCAAGCCGTCATCTTGTCAGCTTGTCAGCTTGATGCCGGTAATTTGACAAGTTGCCCTGTGATCTTGACAGTGGATGGAAAAGAAGAATGAAAAGTCTTTATGCGAGTTTCGAATTATGAAAATGTTTCGAAAGACCGAAGCAGAATGTTGGACAATATCAAACTAAATTTTCTATTAATGATCAATAAGAAATGTGAAAAAAGACTTAAACTACACAAATTAGTTAACATTTATCGTGGTATAGTAATTTTCTTAAGTGCCCGCAGCGAAATAGATCAACACTCCTGGAGGAACAACAGTAAAGTGTTATTATCAACTGAAATGTTCACCACATTATATTCCCAATTCGGTCCTAATAGTTGGCTTGTTTCTCTTACAATTTTTGAACACTTGATTAATAAAACCCAAAAACAATCTAAAATATTCAAAGAGTATACTTGGGATATGCGAATGTTCTCCGATTAATCACTTTGTGTACATTTCAATATGAACAATTTAAGGTCAATATTGGAAAAAGAAAAAAATGGTGCAATTTGTATGAATGCTGGGAGAGTGCAAGGTGCTTGTTTATTTTTTTCTTTTAAGGGTATTACAAACATAACCTCAACTTACCATGCTCGATTGATATTTGCGTTGTATGAGATTGCGTGTCTTAGGATCTGTAAGAAACGACGGAATGAGAACTGTTGGTAATGCCATTTTCCAACACTATTTAATGTACTTACTGTACTCCTCCAGCACAAAGATGCCGCCTTTTTGTGTAAAACATTTGCGTATGTGATCCAAACGCACAAAGAACTGAAATTATTTAGCCAAAAACAAATGTCATTTAGCGTGGCCAACACAACACATAAGAAAACGGAACGCAAAAGTGGAACATAACGGAAACGGGTAACAGAAAATTGGAATGCAAATGAAAAAGCGGAAAACCAAATAGCTTCACACAAAAAACATATTTAATATATTTAGAATCTATCTATATACTTGTGTGTATATATATAGAGAGAAGGAGAAATAGATAGACTTAAATCAGTTTCTTTCCATTATGGTTTCATGTGTATGTATGTGTCAGTGTGAGTGTGTTTGGCTGTGTGTATGTGTGTGTGGAACTAACTTGAAACAGAAACAGAAACTCAAACGCAAGGCAAAACACCGCAGGCAAACAAAAGCTAAATGCTATGTGAAAGGCAAATGGGCAAGCACAAACAGGTACGGGTAAGCGAGACAGAGACGGCTACAATTTTACAACATTCACAAGTAAACAGAGCAAACTAAAAAGAGAGAGAAAGTCAAGTGAACTGAAAACGTTTGCGATTGAAACTGTGGAAACGAAACGCAATGAGAAATGAAACTTTTGGGAGAGAGAAATGCAGCAAAATCAAATCAAATTGTTAATTTGTTTTACTTTACTTTTTTTCAAAATATCTTTTAAGTATATAAATATATATATTTTTTATATGTACTATATAGGAATATATATATTTTTGCTCAGTTTTAAAATCTAATTAGCACTTGTGAGATGGTCGTATATATAAAGTAGCTGGGATTTTGAGTACAAAGGCGTTTTGTTGTTTCAACGGGCGGGGAAGGGGTAGAATTATTCATTGAAAAACTTTCAATTTTTAATTTTGCACTAATACAAGAACGACTAGTTAACGTCAGTGTGTGTGTGTGTGAGAGAGAGTGTGTGTGTGTGTAGGCGTGGAAGTTTACAAATGAAATGAAAATCTGAGAATAAAATTAAACAAATCAAGTCAGTAGATTGTTTTTTTTTCTTTCTTTTTTTATTATATCTAAAACTGAAACAGCTAGGGCAGTGCGAACGGCAGGGGAACAACGGAAGACAGTACAGTAGACACCCAATATTTCTTATAGTCGTTAATGAGGGTCTACTGTAGTTAGTAGAATAGGGTCTTATATGTACATAACTTCAAAACTCCATGTTACCATTTACAATTTCGCAAAAATTTTGAAATTGAAAATGGAAGCAGAGCTGAAAAAACTTTTTTACACTCCTCGACATTGGAATAGGGCTAAGGCTAATAATTTAAAATTAAAAAGGAACATTTAATTTATTCGGGGTTAAATGAGACTTTATGGTTTCATAATTCATAAATTAAAAGGGTCACTCTAAAACCAGGCTTAAGTTTATAAAATTGAGTTAACGCATGTTTTGAATTACAAATTTCCCACTAAGCAGAATATTGTGGTTTTCGTTGTGGTTTTGAGCATAGCATGAGCCGCTCGTATAACCAAAAAATATGTCAAATTCTGTCCTATACCTCTGCAAAATCGAACGCAACAACAAATATGTATGCGTCGTCTTCTGCGTGGACTTTTTTGTTGGCTACTAATGACTTTGTGTGCATCAGATATTTATAAGCACACACAATTATTGGATTTTCTTCATTATTACTGTGATCTACGCCGCCGTAAGCTGACTCTTAGCACCACTGATGTTTGCCCATAAAATATTTTATGTTATATTTTTTCTGGTAAAGCTATGTATACATTTCCACCAAATAACTCCATACTCTCTTTGTTGGCGATCCCCCGGTCTCAGGTCCCGTAGCCAGGGGTGGGCCGTGAACAACACAAGTTAATCATCTGTATTTATTGATTGTGAAACTTATTATTTAAAATTAAACCAAAAATAACGCTCTAAACAATGTTACCATTTTACATGCATACATCCTACAATCTGGTCACACTGTCCCAAAACAAAAGAATTGTCACTTTTGGTACTTTTGTTTTGGCAAGTCTTTGGTGGAAGTGTATACTAAGGAAAATATAATTCAGTTTTAATAATAATATAATACTCGATAAAATACTCGATAATGTTACCCATTTTAGCCTATCGTCTACAACTATCACCACTAGCTCAACAAATGCAAAACAAATCATCCACGCTCCTGAAAGTTGTGGTAGGAAAATATGGATGGATTTCGTGAGTGTGCTTCAAGTATCCAAATCAATGGACTTCAATCCTGACAAACTAGCAGACATTTGGACAAGTTAATCAATTTATTTCAGACTTCTCATAGTACCTAAGGAAAATGGCTATATGTACATGTATGTGCGAAAAGTATATTTGATATTTCCTTAATAGTTATTAATGTTTCTTTGCTTCTATTATTCAGTTCTGTCCGTCTATTTCTATGCTATCTCCTCCGTCAGTTTTAAAGCTATCTTCCAAACTTTGCACGAAGTCTTTTGGTACAAATACGCTGCACATTTGTCGGAACCGGCCGGATCGGATGACTATAGCATATAGCTGCCATAGAAACGATCGGTCGAAAAACTAGTTTTAGTGAGAAAAATATTTTTGTTTATCGCATTTATGAGATTTCAATGCTTGCACATAATTTTACCAAGATTTGTCGAAATCGGACAACTTTATAGTATAGCTCCCATACAAAAGATAGGTTTGAAAAAAAGTCTTAGTAGGAAAAACTTTTTGTTTTTAATGCTATCGCTCCCAAAATTGTTACTGATAGCATATAGCTGCCATAGGAACGATCAGTCGAAAAAGTTGTTCTAGTAAGAAAAACTATTTTTTTTGATGTGAAACATTTTTAATTTCGGTACGGACGATTTTAGTAGGAGTAAAATTTGATTTCAGCGTCACGTGACGCTGACGTCGTTTATATTTTGTGTTGTTGTTTTGCGGAGTTTCTCGACAAATACACACACAAACACAAGAGAATGGTCGGAGGGGAAAGCGAAGAGGTAGGAAAGATGTTGAAGAGGGGCAACTGGGTGGGTTCTGGAAAAGATCTGGGTGAGATCCTGGTGGGATCTTATTGGGATCTGGTGGTATTTGAGAGGGGTTTGGGTGGAGTCTTATATGGGCGAGATCTGGGTGGTATCGGGGTGAGATCTGGGTGGGATCTGGGTAGGATTTTACTGGGATCTCGGCGGGATCTGGGAGGGATCTGGAAGGACTATGGGCGGGATCTGGTTGGGTTCTGGATGGGATCTGGGTGGGATCTAGGCGGGGTCTAGGTTGGATCCTTGCGGAATCTGGGTGGAATCTGGAAGGAATCTGGGTAGGATCTAGGTGGCATCTTTGTGGGATCTGGGTCTGATCTGGGAGCGATCTGGGTGGGATCTGGAAGGGATCTGGGTGTGTTTTGGGAGGGATCTGGAAGGACTATGGGCGGGATCTGGTTGGATTCTGGGTGGGATCTCAACGGGATCTGGGAGGGTTCTGAGTGAGATCGGGGTGGGATCTGGGTGAGATTTGGTTGGGATTAGGGTAGAGTCTGAATGGGAATTGGGTGAGATGTGGGTGGGATCTGGTTGGGTTCTGGGCGGGATCTAAATGCGATCTTGGTTGGATCTGGGTAAGACCTTTGTGTGATCTAGATGGATTTTGGGATGGATCTGAATAGGATCTTGGTGGAATCTGTGTAGGATCTAGCTGGGATTTGTGTGGTATCTGGGTAGTATCCGGGAGAGATCTGGGTGGGATCTGAGAGGGAAATGATTGGGATCTTGGATTTCACCTTGGTGGTATCTTAGCAGAATAAACTTCCTGAAACACTGCAGCAAGTGATCTTGTTTCTGGTATTTCTACTCCCCTTTAATTTTCTTCTTTCGAAAGAGTGCCCTTGTTCATTGAGAGAGCTTGTGAATTGAACATAAGCTCTTAAGCTAAGCATCCTGTTCCACATCAAAGAGTCGTGAGTGCTAGCGACACTAACTTCTATTTTTTTTAAACACTTTACACTTTTCAGTTATGAATATATTGATGAATATCTTGTATAGCTGCCATAGAACAAACTGGCAGGCATATCTCAAGCTCCAAGGGTATATAAACTTCGGTCGAGTCGAAGTTAGCTTGCCTATATTTTTTTGATTTAAGTTGGAATGTGACTCGTAGTACTGAATTGTCTTAAGAATAATATAAGAAGCTGGCCTGAAAACTGGTTAAATTGCTTCCTTATTAAATCGACACCGATATACTATATACAGATTCCTAAAGGATCCATAAGGTTACCGCATAAATCGCCGCCACGGTCCCTTAACAACCATCAGCATCGGGACGAAGCGGCACATGTGACAGTTAGCGTCTCAAGATATGAAGAGCTGAACTCGGATTAGCACTCACCAGACAAGGTGTGGGTCACGTTTTGCACGTAAATTTTAAACTCACATACAAATGAAAGAAACGTCATCAAGATGCACGCATTGCGTTTCATAAAAGGCAAAAGTTTTGGGTCGTTCAGTTTAAAAATATAATTTTTGCACCGAGAAAAAAATTATATTTTTTCATAGCAATTTTTAATATGTTAAAAAATATCGATTTGATATTTTTAACATATCAATTTGACATTTTTTCAAATCGACTTAAAATTAATTTAAATCGATATTTTTTAACATATCATAATAATAATATTTTTAGTATCATTCTGATTGTATTCAATATCAATTTTTGTGAATTATATTATTTTAGATCAGAAAAATATTATTTTGTTATTTTTATCAGGAGAATATTATCTTTTTTTTCTCTTTTTGTCTCAATTTGGACCAGCACAAGCAAAACAAGGGCATTTTGTTACAAGAGGAACGATGTCGGTGGATCGCTTATGATATGGGCTGCCTTCTATATGCTTTGTATCCGGCCGAGTGAATGCAAAAGCATAGAGTTGATGGACAGTGAACTTATTATGTTTTCTGAGTACTTTTATGGTGATGATTGGACCTTTCAGCAGGACAGTGCATCGATTTATGTTTCTCGGAGTACAATTCACTTCTTTTTGAACCACAATTTAAAGTTGAGTTATCTTAAAGGACTGTAAAAAAACCATCGTCGCAGAATGCTGATTTTTTTTATTCAACACAAGTCTTACCAAACCCGACCGATATAATTCGGTAACCGAGAACGGGTCTGTATATGTGGGTATATATTTATCGCAAGTGGTTCTTGAAACATACATGCAAAAAAGACACTTTCATAGTTCGCTCTTGAAATATTTAAAAAGACATTCAGAGCTCGCTGTTGAAGTATATTTTTGTCTCCCTTCATTCAATGTGTTTGCAGACAACGGATAGGGTAGGGTTTATTTTATATTGCTCAACTTATGTATATGCACTACCATACTTACCGTAGTCGTAGCTGATGAAATCATTAACAACAAACATAAAAACTCCGCAAAGATAAAAAATGTAACCATTAAATTAGAGGAGGATTAATAAATGAAAACCTGACAAATAAACTAGTAATTTTAGAGACTATGAATGGAAAACCAAAGAAATGGCTAACCTTAATCCTATCCAGGTGACGAGGAGTATACGCTTAGCTTAAAGTGTGGGGTGGTCTTTATTTCAATTGCTCTCGGGTCAGTTTGGTGTGTGGGGGACTTGGATTACATTAACAGTAACAGGCATGCATTCTATATGCTTGGTTTTTTTTTTGTAACTGAAAAGTATAAACTTAAACGGATCTAGTTGTTTCAGATTGAGAGTGGCTTTACTTTACTTTATTTAAATTTTTTTAAGTCAAAACGAAATTGGAATCTAGTAACCAAACATAAGTATAAGACTCAGTCAGAGCCGAAGACAGTTTAAAAATATTTATAGAGAGAGAGAAAGAAAGAGAGAGAGTGAGAGAGAGAGACAGACAGAGCGAGAGACAGACTAAGCTTAAAAGAGTTAAAGTCGTTGCATTATTTTTTTAGTGGTCGGGGCTTTAAAAAGGGTTCTTTGGTCTGTGTAATTTTTTATTTTGTTCAACTACAACTACGATTTGCTTTTAAATCTTTGCTATACAAATAACTCTACTCAAGCAAAATGATAAACATTAAAAACTAATGCTTTGTTGGTTTCTCTTTAATAACTTAATATAACAACTTAAAAAAAAACCCAAAAGAAAATTAAATTCAAGAACTGAGGAAATTATTTGAAAGCCGAGTTCGTAAGTCGCTCAGAGTTTTCTAAGTTTTTCTTAGTTTCGTTTTGTTTTGTATTTATTTTTTTTTTTTTTTGGTGGAGCATCTAACAGAACAGTAACAGCACAGCGAAGTACGAGTATATGGAAGTATCGAGCTAGGTTCAAAATTAAGTGAGGCAAAGCGCTATTGTTGGTGGTGGTGTGTATGTATGTATGTATGTACATTCAAGGGAACTTGCTCTTCAACTGGTGCGAACTGAAAAATAAAGGAAAACTGCACTCAACTTAACCAAAAAACTTGCACCCATTTAAACTTAAAGCAATAACAATTTGGAACTCATACCGCTTACAAATACCGCAAACATCGCATTATTTCCGAAGAAGCAAACATTTCTTTTATTTTTAAGAGAAGAAGAAAACTGGTAGAAGATTTGATTGTGCACTCACAGTTGTTGACATATATGTGTGAACACCTGCCAGAGGCATTGCCAGTTGTTACCATATATGTTTTGAGAAATCTATGAATATAATGCTATACAGAATGCCATATAACTGGCAGCCTGTCAGTGTATATGCACTCATCCTAATTAAAGAGTTTCATACTCTGTACCAAAGGCATTCAGACAAAATTAAGTTTGCGCAAAAGTGTGTAACAGGCAGAAGGAATCACTTCCGATTCTATAAAGTGTATATATTCATGATCAGCTTCAAGTTTTGTAGATAAATGATTCGATTCGTACCATTTAGAGATATTTAGTAATCTGGATTGTGTGTCAACTTGCGGAAGGAAAATAAGGATCGGATGAACTATAATCAAGTTATGGACCCAGTAGTGGCGCCATCTATTGGGCAGTTTCAAAAACTACCCTAAACATGCATTTGTTCAAAGGAAGAAGTGGCGCCCTTCTAACCCTTCACAAGCATTGTTCACGGCAAGTGGTGGCGGCATTTATTGGTCAGTGTTAAAAACTACCCTAAAAACATTTTTTTAAAGCTAGTAGTGGCGTCATCTATTGGTCAGTTTTAAAAATCCCTTCACAAACATTGTTTAAGGCAAGTTGTGGCGCCATCTATGGGTAAGTTTTAAAAATTACCCTAAACAAGCAGTTGTTCCAAGCAAGTAGTGGCGCCATCTTAAGACCAAAAGAAAATGCGCTGTCGCAGCGCAGCTGCAGCGCTACTACTGCAGGTACAGAGTATATTACAGTCGAGCTTGACCCACTGTCTTACTTGTTATAAGAGTGGGAGTCTCTTTGAGATCTAACTCAGATTTCTAAATTTTCTGTTGCCTTTTAAATATTTTGCTAACTTCATTTTGATTCGGTTCCACTAGTTTTTTTGAATTCTTACTAATGAGTCATCTGATCCTTTTCAAGGCCTCTAGTACATCTACTTGGCCTTCAACAGTCGGTTTCAAATCGCTCAGCTTTTATCATTTAATCTACTAGCACATCACGTATAAAGGCAATCAGTTGTAATTTGAAATGCAAGCGATTTTAGCAGATTTTATCGAAATATTTTCGGTCCCCTTGATACTGTATATTGAAAATGCTCATTAAAGCATTTCGAAATCTTGACGGATTTACCGCATTTCCCTGGCTCAGGCTTAAAATGAGTAATGTAAATTCACAGAATCCAGCAGGGTTATAAAAACCTGGAACATGAACCCTATAATGTCTAGTAGTTTTCCTTATAAGCTCTAAAATATTTCGCTTGTTCTTCTGATTCTCTGTCGATTATAGAAGATATTTAAGTTTTCTGTTAAGGCGTTCGGTCAAACTCTTGCTATTTTTATTCTACCCACAGTACTTAGTTTCTTTACAAGTTTTTCTGCTAAAGTCTACCTAAGTATTTAAGAGATATAGCTATTGGAACTGCCTTGTCACATGCGTCAATACTGATTGAACTCCAGGGCTTGCTTTTCGATAGAAAAGCCAGGAAATGGAACACGACCATGGCAATTTGAAAGAACCAAGACTGATTGGGAAAGTCAATCGATTATCGATAAACTATCGATAATTTTAGAAAAGCCATTCGTGGGAAATCTACACCGCTGCTTTAAGACGCCTACAGCCTGATGGGAGCCACAGTCATTAAATTTTCGACTAAAAATAAAAATAGTGTGACCATTTAATATTTTATTTGTGTGGAATTGCGACCAAAGAAAGTCTTTTCATAGGAAATATTATCAAGGCTGATAATATTTGATAATATATTATTTTTTTGAGTTACTCTATATAAGAGGCTCTTCTTAAGTGATTCTTATTCAGCACAAGCCTGAGGGCACATTTTAATGATCAAACTATGTGCTTGCGTTTGAACACAAGTTTGGGGGCACCCAAGAAAAGATTAAGATAAGCCACCAAATGGGAGGATTACATTTGTAAGCATTAAACTCGACCCAGGCAAAATAAGATTGTGTAATCAAAAAATGTATAAAAAGAGCTCATACTTCAAATAAAGATTGATTCGGCTTCTTCCAACATATATAGATGTATGCGTGGTATAAACCGACTCTTTTTTAGCGCCTTTTTTAGTGATTCTTTTTCTGTAATTTTTCGGAGAGAGAGAGAGAGAGAGAGAGAAGAGAAAACCGCCCACACCCCATTTTTTTTAATTTTTTAGGGACTTTTGTTAAGTCACTATCGTTTCGTCTCTTTTGTGTGTAGTGACTTCTGTTTAGTAATTATTTTTGGTGACTTTTAGTAAGTGAGTCTTTTTTAGTGATTCTTTTTCTGTGACCCTTTTTAGGAGTTTTTTTTCAGTGACTCTTTTGAATTGACTCATCTTTTGTGATTCTTCTTTTAGTGACATCTGTTCCGGGCCTTTTGTTGAGTTAGTCTGGTTCTGTCCCTCTTGTTCAGTGACTTTTCTAGTGCGACTCTTGCTTAGTGTTTGTTTTAAGAGATTCTTTTTAGTGACTTTAAGTTAGTGATTCTTATTCAGTGACTAATTTTCAGAGTCACACTTGACCCGCCCCCCCCTTGTTCAGTGACAAATAGATACAATGTTGTAGTTATGGTATAGGTATACTACTCTGACTATTTGCAAGCGGTATCTGTGAGTTTGTTAGGCTGCTGCAGCTGCTACGCTTTCGGTTTTAAATGGCAATTTTCTTTTATGAAAACACGAACGCATGCGGATCTTGGCACAGACAGATATGCTCTGGACAAGCACGGTCGCCATGAGAAAGCGTTGATCCCGTTTTTAAGGTTTTGTGTGCTTTAAAATGAGAAAACCAAACAAATTAATTCTTTTTTTTTCAAACAACACGCAAAAAAAAAGAAATGTGTCTAAAAGTACTTCCAAATGCCCGGGCTAATATATATATACTATATGCAAATATGTGGGTACTTGTGTATGTATTTAAATGTTTGTATGTATATGTGGTACAAGTATTCGATGTTGTATCGGGAATGTAAATAATAAAGAACGGAAATCAAGTTGCAAAATCAGAAATCAGAATTGAGCTAAAGTAGAAAACGTTTTACAAATTTACGGCTCTGTTTCAACAAATTGCAACAAACAAACCAACCAACCAACCAACAGTTCAAAAATGAAAATCTCAGTTTATGGTTTTAATATCAACTACTAATTGTTGTTAGTTTTTTGCTGTATAGATTTTGGTTTTTAAAACTGTTGAATGCCATTATTTATTATATAATTTTGTTTGTTTTCTTGTTTATTTTTTTATTCGGTGGGTGAAAGTGAAGGAAAATCAAGTGTGAAGTAAACCAAAAATTTAAAACTAAAACAAACACAAAAACTCAACGAATTTTGTTTTTTATTTTGGGAAAGGGGGGAGAGCAGGAACAATAGAATGGCTTATATAAATTTAAAAGTTCAAATATAACAAGAAATTTGTTCATTGCAATACCTCGAAATCCTTTTCGTTATCATTTCAGTTTTTAGTTTAGTTTTTGTATTGTTTTTGTAAGACCAATCATTGGGGGGAATAGTTCGTTTCGATTTTTCATTTTTATAGTATATTTTTTTGTATTTGTTTTGGAGCAGGAGCAACACCAACGGTTGTGCAGCGATCCGCGTACGATATTCGAAAAAACATTAAACAAACAACAAAGAAAATTAAGATGATAAAAAGAAAGTAGAAAAACGCTTTTTTGATTTAGATTTTGGTTTGGTAAAGAATTTTTTTTTTTTTTTTAGTTTTGTAGTTGTTGTTCTGTTTTGAAAATTTCTAAAGAAAAAAGAAACTGTGTTTTTTTTTTTCATTTTGCTAGCGAATTTTTGTACCAAGTGAAAGGGTGTTTCAAAGAAAGGGCAAGCAAGATTTGAGGGGAGGATGGAGTTGTTCAAGCTTAACAGTTTACTCATCTTTTCATTTGAACCTTAATCCAAATAATTTAACAAAATATGATTTCTAATTCCTCCATCCCATTAACATAAATTCAGGAATAAGTTTCCCATAACATTTTTTGGATCTGATCTGAAATAAAATTTATATCGTGATTGTTTTTACGACCTTTGTCACAATCAAACTAGCAAGTCTTAGCCGGCTCGAGGTCATGTTAAGTTTCCACATTACATCAAACAAAGACTCACTACACCCAAAAAGTAGCCTAGTCCGACTATACAGATGTTTCATGAACATCTCTACTGCAAATCAGTAGACTTTCTTTTAGACCCATTTTTTCTTTTGCCTTCTATGTGGTGTTTGATAGTTATGTGCAAGAATAATATGACCTCGAGTCGGCTACCACTTGATAGTTCGAAAAACATATCTCTAGTTAATCTAGGGCCGATTTTACTACTATATATTATAAAAATAGATCAGAAAAAAATTCTTAGTAGGAAAAACTTTTTTGTTCTCAATGTTAGCGCCCTTAAACTCAGTCTTTCAAAGAGATTCGCCAAGTCGGATGACTATATCTTACAGCTTTCATAGGAACCAATGGTCGGAAAATGAGTCTTAGTGAGAAAAACATTTTTGTTCTCCATGTTAGCGTTCCCAAACTCGGTCTTTATTCATTTGAAATACTTTCAAAATTATTACCGAAATTTGATCAAAGTCGGATGGCTATATCTTATAACTGCCATAGGAACCATCGGTTCGAAAATGAGTCTTAGTAAGAAAAACTTTTTCGTTTTTAATGTTAGCGTCCCCAAGCTTTGTTCTCAATGAAAGCGTCACCAAACTAGCTCATTATTACTTTGGTCATATTCCCAAAATTTGATCAAATTCGGATGACTATATCTTATAGCTGCCATAGGAACCATCGGTTGGAAAATGAGTCCTAGTAAGAAAAACTTTTTTGTCCCCAAGCTCGGTCATTAATTATTTTAAATGCTTTCGAACAGATGTGCAAAATTTGTTTTAAATCGGATGAATATAACTTATAGCTTACATAGGAACCAACAGTAGAATAAACTCAACTTTTTCCATAAAACGCATTTGGAAAGTAATTTCTAGAAAAATCGAAATTTAATTTCCATTTCTTGTTAACCAAACTCCCACATAGCATTGGTCCGTCGAGCCGGATTGCAATCAAATGGAAAAGGAATAAAGCTGACGTTTGTTTAAAACCGAATCTATAAAGCAAGGTTCCCCAAGAAGAGAGCGTTAAAATGTGATTGTCTCTCTCTCTCTCTTACACACAGTGAAGCATGACTTCGGCAAGCTTTCGGTGTGCCCCACCGAAATCTGCTATAAAGTCACACATAATTCTTGGACCTGAGTCTGAGTCTACCTTCTGAGCTCAGTTCGGGCAGTTAAATCTTCCCAAGGATTCCAAAAATGTCCGGTCCACCTTACAGTCCATTAATTGCCGTTTGGGCTGTGCGTTGATTAATCAATATTATGAACATTTCATTATTATTAAATTACATCTTGCTTGATTATTTTAAAACACCCTTAAAGAAACGTTATGAAATGTGGTTGTTGTTGTTGTTATGTTTTCATAGAGAGTTGGGTGGGTGGGTTTTGGGGGGGGGTGGGGTCAGTTTTGAGTGGGGGGAAAAGGGGGCTACTAGAGCTTAAAAATATTTTTTTTTTAAATGAAAACGAAATCATTAAAAGGAAAACGAAATTGAAGTACAAAACGCAGCTCAAACGGAATGTAACATAGAAAAAGTAGAAATTGAGAGAGAATTAGTCTTACAGAAAGTTGGAGAAAGAGAGACGGAAGAGAGAGAAAGAGAGACAGAGAGAGAGTTCTAGAGTAAAAGCAAATTAGCCACAATGAAAAAAGAAAACCAAAGTTAAACAAAATCAGCAAATATACACAAGGACCATCTCAAAAGTTACCAGTTTTTTTTTTTTTTGATTTAGATCTTTCCTTATCTTTGGCCTAACAAATTATTTTTTGAAGACTTGACAAAGAACCGAAAATCCAAAGAGCAAATGAAATTAATGAATAGCCAAACTCTCGTCTTGGATATCAACTATATATGTATGTATGTACATAAGAGTTAAGGCTTAACTAAAACACAAAATACAGTAATTCCAGTTCACTTCATCTTCTTCTTCTTCTTTGATTCGGCTCGGGCCTTAAGATCGAACTTTGTGACAAAATTTCAGATGATCTGGAGAGGGGGTTTGGGGGGTGGGTGGTATGGATTTTGAAGTTCGATAGTTGCACTATGGAGTGTGGTACGCTCACTAATCGAAGAATAAGTAAGAAATTGAATAAAAGGAGACACAATCATAATGGTGGAAACAAAATTAAGAATGTTCATATAAGTAATAATTAAGGAGAAATGTTTGGTTTTTTGTTTATATTTTTTTTTTTGGTTAGATAAGAAATAAAATAGAGAGTATAATGAATATAGCATTCAGTACATTCACTAGCACATTATATGGGTATGATAATATGGAGATTGGTATTTTTTTTTTCATCGATCGAAGGGATTATTAATTAGAGATTCCGTATGCTTTATTTTTTTTTTTTCTTGAAGCGAGTAAAACTGAAAGCCCAAAACAAAAATGCAATAAAATGAAAAGAAAGGAAACAGAAATCAAGTATATATTTTATGCGAAAGTCGTGGGGGTAGTCGGGGCTCAAAGAAACGATAAAATATATATGTATATAGTTAAAGTTAGACGGTACTACATATCTAGTAGCCTGACATATATATATATATATGTGGGTGGGCAATGTTACTAGACATTGGCCATATTTATGTTACATAGGGGGCTCTACCAGCATATACATTCAATAATTGGTCCATATATAAGTCCTAGACACCCACACTTAGACGGTAGTTCACCAGCGACACAGAGAGGAAGGGAATGAATCAATCAAATTCTGTCTGTAAATGGATTTAGAGCAGGGGTCGGCAATGTGAGCAGAGACGTCGGTTGGTGAGAGCTTTAAGACAGGGGTCGGTCACAAACACAAACACATTTTGGCCTTGACATGGAGGTCGTTTTGCTCGGCGGCATTGTTGCGAATTAGTGCTGAACTATTGCTTGCACAGTGGATAGCCACGAGCCGGGTTCTCCTTCAAAGTTTGCTGCCTAAGCTCTCTTCTTTCTCTCTAAAAAAAAAGTATACATAAATTTTCTCAGTTGCCAGTGGCAACTTTTCTGCTCACATTGCCGACCCCTGATTTAGAGTCCTGCACGAATACGTTCACAATTCCAAATGACGCTCTCTCCTTTTTACAACCTAAGTCTCGGCCACCTTGTTCTCCAAACTGAACCTCTTTTTCAAAAATAGGGGCTGCGTTTTTGGTTCTAGTTCGGGAGGCTAACATCTAAAAGGTTCGATTCAAGAAAGTCAAAAAACTTCAACCGAACCGACTCTAGTATATGAGATGACGCCAACATACAATTGATTAACCCTGGATTCCTAAGATGCTGCGGCAAACATTTCAATCAGCGGTGGGCATGAAATTTGTGCCAAGTGAGCTTCGATCGCGCACACTGCAACTGTTTCGCCGTCTGCTTGTGAGCACTTCGAAGCATGGAGGAATAAGTTTTAGAGAGAAAATTTACGCTGCCTCTTAATTTTGCTGGTGCTAAACAATAGAGCCCAAAAAAGGTAGGAAATCACTGTGGTTAGAGCGAGACGACCATATTCCCAAATGTATTCAGAGAGCGTAAGTGAGAGCGAACAGCTGTCTAATTTCTGACAGAAGCGGTGTCGACTGAGCAAATTTTCTCTCTTATAATCATTCTCCATGTTCGAAGCGTGGCAATAGCATTTGCTGCGACGTGAGCTTGTGCGAATTGGCGTTTGCGAATAACACAGTTGGAGCAATGGTTAAAGAAATGAAAGAAATCCATTCATAAAATGGTTTGTCTATCGGACCCCAGAATTTAGGTCGAACCTTGAAAGGTTCTAGAAAAATAGGGAAAGGTTTTTATTTTTTGGTGAGCTTTCAATTAATTCTCATAGTACTTAAAACAAAATATGCCAAGTTCTAATAACATTTGAAAAACTTTACTGTTTTGAAGGTGAACTTGTTGCTCAAACAGAACTGATTGGTTCTATTATCAGTAAGGTTCAGTTTATGGTATGTTTCAATAGACGGTAAATGTTTACTTTAAGGCATAGCTGTTAAATTACGATTACGATTAGTAATCAATTACATTATTTTTTAAAAAGAATTTTAATGATTATATAATCCTCTCGGTTAAAAATATTTGATTACTAATTAATTATTTTCAGAAATAATCAAAAATAATCGGGATTATTCAGGATTACCAAAAAATAATCAAAAATAATGAAAAATAATCAAAAAATAATTCGACTAGTTTACAAGATTATTTTTGATTATTTTTGATTATTTTCAAAAAAAAGGCATAGCCAGATTTGTGGCCCTCAGCTGCCTACTAAAATGCCTACTTAAACAAGTCGGCAATGGTGTAGAGGTTAAGGCCTATGACTGAAAGGTAGTGAGTTCAAATCCCAGTATGGGCAAGTATTTTTTTTTTTTTTTTTTTTGTAATCTAGAATTTTAAATTAATTGCATTAGCTCCCGTGTACCAGATTATGCTATTAAACACAGCAAGCAAAATATGTATTGTTTCTCCTTTTCATTTCATCGTGTACCCAGCGGCGCAGAGGTGAATGAGTCTGGTCCACAACATGCATCCCGTAGGTGCCCACGAAATGGAAATTTATATAACAGTTGTGTTATGTTTGTGTCAATCGACATTTGGAAAATGGCTCGTCTGTCGGCAAAGTGCCAACTGCTCACACTATTAGTTATGATAATGTTGACAGTTTACCCATATACCTAACAGTCAAGTGAGCTAAAGCGCCGTCGTTCATATGTTTCTGTGTTCGAGGTTCCGTGCTCAATTTCCGCACTTTCTTATACGTTTTTTTTTATGTTTTTTTTTTTACTTTGATTCTGTTATACGCCCACTTTTCCGATTACATAGTATTCTACTTTGAATACAGTACGCCAACGAAAACGGCCAACCTTACGTAAATGTATACAGAGTAGTAACCGATACTTGAAGACTGCCAGCCTTCAAAGTGTTTAAGAGCACATCGATCTTGTAATGGGCATTTGCGCGGCTGTGTAATGGCCTGCATTATGACTACCCCCAGGACTATCAACATTTCGTTTGAAATGACTCTTCCGGGTCGGTTCAGTCGTTAAGGCATGAAGTTCCGGTTTCGAGCTTAAGCTAGTCAGTAAAAATGTAAAATTGGCTCTACAGCCCAAAAGGGCCAAGTCTCTCAATCTCGTGGCTTGTGTGCGCTTATAATTTGTTGCACAAGACAAACAGACCTACAGTTTAACTCCAAATCCGAACGGCAAAGTTTGAGAAGCTTTTTCATTGCTTGTTACTTCACAGGTGATTTATACCATGGAGAAATTCTTGAACTTTCTCTGGAGCAAGAATCGAGGTCTTAACATTTAAAATCCGTACAGTAATACGGCGCTATTGCAGATAGTGTGCGAATGGAAACAGGACTGCTTGTTTTAATAAATTTTAACCACCTTCCATTTAACCTTTTAAAATTCTGAAAAAATTAGAGAAATTGTATCTATGAATGACAACCCATTCACCTCTGCGCTGCTGGGTACACGATGAAATGAAAAGAAGAAACAATACATATTTTGCTTGCTGTGTTTAATAGCATAATCTGGTACACGGGAGCTAATGCAATTATTTTAAATTTCTAGACTACAAAAAAAAAAAAAAAAAAAATACTTGCCCATACTAGGATTTGAACCTAGGGCTTACTACCTTTCAGACATAGGCCTTAACCTCTACGCCATTGCCGACTTGTTTAAGTAGGCAGTTTAGTAGGCAGCTGAGGGCCACAAATCTGGCTATGCCCTTTTTTTGAAAATAATCAAAAATAATCTTGTAAAGTAGTCGAATTATTTTTTGATTATTTTTGATTATTTTTTGGTAATCCTGAATAATCCCGATTATTTTTGATTATTTCTGAAAATAGTCGTATTGTAATCATTATTTAAGGTAACTAACCTCGAAAATTGGAAAATTGATATTCCTCGATGAACTGCGAATTATGAAGAATTTATGTGCAGAAACTAATTAACGGTCGACCATTTTTCTGCCCATACAAATATATGCTCGATCACACTTTTGTCGTTATTCAATTACGAAATTCATATCGCTAAGCTGGAGTTTTTATGGGACCTCAATGTGATGACAAAGGAATTAATATGTCCGATGTGCATGCGAATCGAGTCAAGGTCCATTTAGGTGCACCGCTATGTTCAAATGAACGAACACCAAGATGAAAAAGGTTCATTGTAATTTCTTGCAAAGCGTCCGCAAGAATTGTTTTTTTGACTGGTCACATTTAAGCACTGTTGAAATTGTCAATTTCGTGATAGGAGCACACAGCGCGCAATCATAAAAGAGCGCGTAGCGAATGGCCACAGACAGAAGTCAAGAAAACCGTAAAACATTTCTGAAAGTATCCCCACAAACACTCTTTTTAACTCCAATCTATCCATCAAGGACATAACAAATTTTGTAGTATGGCATACTGTTCGCTTAGAAGGTAAAATTAACTTTCGTGAGGCCTATTTTAAATACCTACTATTTGTTAACATTTAAAACATTAAAAGGTGAACTTATGTCTATTATATGTAACACTGAAGAAACTTCTTAATTGAAGTCTACAATGACTGGTCTGGTCGTGAAAGTTGTGGGACACTTGGTGACCATGAAAAAATCGTTGAAATCGCAAATATTATTGTGGCCGGTTTGTGGAGGGGCAGTGGATTTTTGGTGGATTGCAGCGAGAGTTTGGAAAATTCTTTATAATTCCGGTTGTAGACCTTGGAAAGGACACTCTTTTAAAAATTATGAATGAGAATATAGCTTTAGGTTTTAACACGAAACTGTTAACCGCTCAAAAACTTTGTGGATCCCTAAACCCGAGGGCACACACAAAAAATAAAAAGACGTTAGCGGGACGTCAAGTGCGAATTGCCACATTTTGGGCGGAAAAAAGTAACGTTATTTCGGATATTTGGCAAAATTCATGTTTCACAAATGGTTCCCCCATTACAAAGAGAGGATTCATAGCATCTTCCAGGCAATTGGACAATGACATATTTCTCAAAGCGCTAGAACAGATATGTATGTTTTATTAAGTAATAATGCGATTTTTTGCATATTCTTCATAATTCGCGATAAATCGAACGGAATTTTTTTTAGATTTTTCTGAGGTAAAGTCCCTACACCAGACAATTGCCACAAATTGAATTCGAAAAACATATGTGATCGAGCTTATATTTGTATAGCAAATTTTAAGTTTCAACTAAAAAAAAACCATGGTCCACCGCCCTTTAGTATCTGCATGTAAATGCATTATAATTCACTATCCATCGAAGAAAAATAGTTTCAAAATTTTTTGAGCAACAATTACCCAAGAGACACTCCATCTCTAATATGGTCTGAAGTAAAATAACTGTCCCTAATCAAACACGCTTTAACTGGTGACCCCGACATGATCTGAACCAGCTTAATACAATATTTAATATTACTCTCATGTCTAAGCTATTTTCTACTACGTAAACTCAATCGATTTGGATCGCATTGACTCGTGCAGGACTCTTTAATAAAAACAAAAATATTGAGAAGGTCCTTGCTTTTCATAAACAGAACTGGATGCCCCTTTGGGGGGGAGGCATTCTCTGAGAAAAACAACAAGAAAGAGAAATCAAGGGGAACGTAAGCAAAATCAAAACCAGAAAAACAAAACAACAAACCAAAAAACTAATACTCAACACAGGGAGAAGTCAAATTTCCAAAAACCAATTGATGGTACTTAAATGGGAACCAAGTTGTAAAAGAAATGTATCGATATCGGAATACCAGAGAGAGTACGCCCAAAATGTGTATGTATATTATAATCCCTATCAAATTTGCCAGAGAACCAAAATGGCCCCCCGAAATGATGAATCTAGGGGGGCGGGGGGTGGGGTAAGGGTGTTTTTGGGGGGACTCGTTATGGAGGACTTTGATGCTTTATGGCTTTTTATAGATGCAGAGAGTTATACACAAAACGAGTAGTTTAGAGAGCGGCGAGTATATGTATGCATGTGTGTGTGTGTGTGTGTATGTGTGTGTGTGAGTGTGTATAAGTGGGTGTGTTTGTGCGGTTTAGGTACAAGACGAGCACTTACCTTGCTATTGGAGAACAACAAACCGACACCTTCCAGACAGACCTGCAGTAGACCACCCTCGCCCGTATTCATATCCTGAACCGGAAACTCACCACCCAGTTCGGGCACATTGGTGGGCGTACCCCCACGTTCCATGGCCTCCTTAATGCAATTATACAGCTCCTTGCACTACAAAAGACCATGTTGATGCTCTCTCTTTGGATTAGGACTCAAAAATTAATAGCCTACCTTCCGGGTGTAGTATTTATGCAGCTGCGTCTGGCCTCCATTTCGTCGCCAGAGGCACAGCAATTTGGTCTTCGGTGAGTAGGTCATGTTCACCAGGCGCTCGTACCACCAGCGTTCCACTATGGTTCCATCCACGGAGCGCAGAACCAGACCATCATCGCGTACCTCCATGAAGCGCAAAGGTCCATTCACATCGGTGCCCTGGTGCACGGTAAAGCTCTGACGATGCAACAGACGTGAGCCCAGAGGCTTCAGATCAATGTCATTGCCGTTCTAAGGAGGCAAACCCATAATTTATACCAATTCCTCTTCCTTTAGTGTTGTGGGACACTCACCAGATTATTGATCTGATCGACCACATTGTGCACCTCCTGGGAGTAGACCAAGCCAATGTGACTTTTGCCCAATAAACGACGTATCTTGCGACGTATCTCATCCTTATGGACGTTCAACATCACTAGAATGGCCGTTAAATTGTACAGCATGGTGGACAGCAAACGATCCTCGTCATGTTCGAGACGCTTACGCTCCGATTCACTGAGCGATTTGTAACGTTCCATCATCTCAATGGGACCCTGGAATTAGGGGAAGTCTAGACTAAGCAAAGACAGAGTGTTCGCCCCTCTCACCTGATCCATGCCTATCATATCGCGTTCCTGGCTAACAGCATCCAGAAAGGCATCCTCCCAGAACTGCATTTGATTCCACAGATTTAAGCGATCCTTGCCCAACAGACCCTCAAAGAGATACACGCGTGGACTGTCCGGTGAGGGTGAGGAGGAGGTATTGATCAGATGTCCACCCGTATAACGGAAGCCAGCACTAAGCGTGGACTTGCCCGACCACAGATTGCCACCGCTCTTTTTGGAATCCTTGGAAGTGGTGGTCTGTAGGTTAAAAGTTAATTAATAGTATTTAATAAGAAGTAAACCAAAGTACAAAACCGTTCTAAGCCAAGTGTCTGTCTAGGTTTTCGGTGGGGTTTGGGATGGGCAAAAGGGACTTACATTTTCGTATTCGGTGTCTGAGACCGTGGAACGGCAGCTGGAGGGCATGCGCAGGTTTAAGCTGCCAACGGGAAGCAGATCACTGACCACGGAACCAGCAGCCTACAGCATGGAGATATATGTATATGTTTATATATATACAAATAGTTGTGTATATAAACGGAATGGTAGAGGTAGGAACAACGCACAAATGTATTAAGTCGTTCGCTAGATTCCCTAACTGACAAAATGTCTTGTCAAAAAAAGAGACTTCGAACAGGGCAAAAGCCGAGCAAACAAAATCCATGTAATCTTTTTCAATAATTATGTGGCTAATCTGGTTCCCAACAAGCCCTCAACATGAGGCACCACGAAAGACCTCAAAATGAAGCACCACGAAAGCCCTTAGCTAGAGGCACCTGGAAAGCCCTCAACGAGAAGCACCACGAATGTTCTCAACATGAGGCTCCACGAAAGCCCTCAACGAGAGGCACCACAAAAGCTCCAACTTGAGGCACCACAAAAGCCCTCAACATGAGGCACGAATACGCTCAGCTAGAAAGCCCTCAACGAGAAGCACCACGAAAGTCCCTAAAATGAGGCACCACGAAAGTCCTCAACATGAGGCATCACGAAAGCCCTCAGCAAGAGGCACCACAAACGAACTTGCGTGTTGACCTCCACTCGAAGCAACGACCTTATCCTCATACTTAACTACGCAAATTTGTACTCGAAGCACAGTTTCATCAGATATTCTACACTCAACGGAAACAGTTAGTCAGAGCAAAAAACCAAGAACAGTGGACTCCAAATGAGCACAAATGTTAGCAAAAACAGTGCTTGAACGGTTTTTCTCATTTGTAGTACAATGTTCCCACCTCAAGAACAGTTTTTTTTTAGAACGTCGAAATTCAAATTGAGTAGCTATTGTTTTATTTTTAAAAACTTGATTGTAGTTGATATTATTCCGTTATCAAAAACATTTTAAACTCATTTGGGAAAAAAATTTGATTGATTTTGGACCAGGTTCGAGCGGATTCCTGACATTCTCCAATGTCATGGGGAATAGGAAACGTGTGAACCATAACTCTTGGGATTGAAATTGATATGCTCTGCTGCTTTCTTCCATCCGTATATTCCTTAAGATTAGAGACATTGCTTGTTCCACAAACATGAACGACCCCAGCTACCCACTCCACCTGACTTATTCGATTTAAGTTGTTCAGAAAATCACAGAAAAATTTTTTCGGACTTGACTGGAAAATGAACCCGGTACCTTATGCACTTAATGTATGGAATGACGCGCAAACACATTTAGCCATTGCAGACTTTTGCAGATTCACATCTAGAGGGCTACTTACGCTTGGCTGAGCTGACAAGAGAGAGATAAAAAAGCCTTCTCGTCCGTATGGTGTTCCTAATCGTGCTGTGAAGTTAGCCATGGCATTGCATCCAGCAGAGTTTGTGAACACATTCAAGGAGAGTCTGCGAGCAGACAGTTTTCCATCTATTTGGAATTTGTTCCAGCTACTGCTACTCCTTCCTAAACCAAGAGGTCAACCAAGCAATGCACCGTTCTATAGCCCTATCTACCTCCTCGATACGGTCTTTATATGCTCTTAAGTCAAAGACTCAACGAGGCCATGAGTGCAGCTGGTGTTCCATAAGGCTCCGTGCTGGGACCTGTCCTATGGAACGGCATGTACGACGGGGTACTCCGCCTTTCTCTTCCTCCAGGAGTTTACTTAGTGGGCATTGCGGACGAAGTGGCACTTGTTGCTGTAGGCAAAGTGCTTTCGAAGGACAGAAAAGGCGTGCAATGCTGGCATTGAGCGTATGCACCAATGGATTAATAAGTTGGAAACAGCTTGGGTCAGAACCATACCATAGAGTAATGCTAGACAGAAGACTACGTTTCTGAGAACATCAAGCGTACGTCGGAGAGAAGGCTGCAACATCAGGCAGCGCCTTAGCTATAATTATGCTTAACACACGCAGTCCAAAACAGGTACGAAGACGGCTTTTGGCGAGTGTCACTAAGGCCACAATTCTATATGCGGCGCCAATCCGGCATCGCTCCATGCTGCTCTCTAGCTATATAAGAGGCATATGTGGGGCGTACCGTCTAAGTGCGCTCAGGATCTCTTATGCGTACCGTACGGTGTCAGAAGATGCTGCTTTAGTTATTGCCGGTATGATTTTTCTTAGTGTGCTAACCATAGAAGCAAATGAGAGGTATAGGGCTTCACGGTGGCAATTGCTGATCTGTCAATCCTCTTGGTGAACTAAAGATGAGCTTCAGTGTTGAGCTGCAGCCCAGCAATGTCTCTGCGCAAATTCTTCAAAACTTCAAGTAGGTTCCAGCCAGATAATTTAGAACCTTTTATAAGAAGTCCCTGCTCGGGCGCCATATGGATCGAGCCAAATTTAATTAGCAAGAAGCGAGACTGCGAAGCATTGAAAGGTGGCAACACCGTTGGGACCTATCCACTAAGGGTCGCTGGACCCATAGCCCAATCTTTAAGTTATTGCCATGGCTGTCTAGAAACCATGGTGGGGTAATCTTTCACCTCAGTATCTTAGTGAACACGGCTGTTTTAGAAGCTACCTGAAATAAGTCGGCCATGATGATAGCGAAGAGTACATATGCTGCGAAGAAGGCCCTGTGGAGGACCCTAGGCTGGTCTTGTTCGTGTGTAAAAGGTTTGAGGCTGAAAGGGCGGAAATATCTAGGGTGATGGTTGGCGATATACCCGAAGATAACTTAGTTCCATACATGCTGATGTCGAAGGAAAACTGGGAGACTACTTGCGAGTTCGCAGCTACCATTATGGCTATGCTTCTGTTCCTAGTCAGTCTCCAAAGAAAGATTAGTCGAGATTGGCCATTCCTCTTGGGGGTTTCGACAGCCAATCTGGTCCATGCCATCTGAATTCATTTTCCACTAGGTACTGGCAAGATCTGTTGGACTATCTTCAAAGGGGATACACAGAATCCGGCTCGAAGGACCAAATTGCTTATAGGGAATGGATTACAAGATGAAAAACGCAGTGTTTACTTTCTGGCCCATCTTATCAAGGGGTTAGACTATTTCAGTATATTTCAGGTGTGGTGTTGATTCTAAATGATTCATGTGTGTTACACACGAATCTGTTCCCGATTTTAGATACTTTGAGATTAACGCGGCTTGAAATGTATTTTTTGACCCTATTTAGATGAGTTTTGTGGGGAGTTTATACTTTTGTTTTGGCTGTCTTCAATATTATTGTAAATAAAGCGAAGATACGCTTGCTCGATTTAATTGTCTAATACCTTTGTCCAATACCTTTTAATCTGTGACCCTACTGTACAGTGGACCTAGACAATGGGGAAGTTGGCCATATCAGGCGGTTCTACGATATCCAATCTGGACAGACGACAAAAGCACGACACTTTTACAAAACAAATTTTATACTCACATCTGAATCGAATGAGGTGAGCATATGCTTCAAGGCACTTCTCTTCTGCGACAACATATCCTTGAACATTTCCGTTGTCGATTGCCCATCCTGGCTGTCCGTCGAGGATAAGCGTCGCGTTGCCGCCGCCGATGTTGTCGTTCCAGCCACCGGCAGAGTCGTTGTGTGCGTTGAGCTTTTGCGCGATTCCTGCGGCGAGGCCCATTCCGAACCCAGGCCCGAGTGTGAGCCAGTCGGTGAGCTGGGTGAGCGTAAATTTTCACGACTACCCAGTGGACTGGCCGCATGACTAGAGAGCAGGCTGGAGGACATATCGCTGCCCTCGTTTATCTCTTTGCTCCAGTAATGCGTGTGGGCCACCTCCATGAGCTGAAATACTGAAGCCATTCCGCCGAGGCCAAAGTTGCTAAATGTCACATCCAGTCCACCGGCAATGGCCTGAACACACTTGAGCATACCCTTCCACACGGGTTTGGTCACACACTGTTGTCGCAAAAAAGAAAAACGAAAGAGAAGATTCGATTACAGATAGAAATGAAATGGGCAATTTCTCTTTTTAAAGTTTAAACTTACAATCGACTCTGTTATTTGTTTGTTTATGCGACAGATAGGAGATATGAACCTGTTCAATGTTATAATAGAATCTTAGGTTACAAAAGCTCATACACTAGGACAAAAGTAAAATGAATAATTTGAGTACGAACGCTCTTGAAATCGAGCTAAATTCTTTCTCTATTTGGTTTTTAAGGGCAAATTTCGTTGAAATATCGTAGCGAAGAGGACAAGCAACGTTGGCGTTGAACACGCTCCCAGAGCAAGCGAATGTCTCATGATACAACTAGGACACGTATGGAACTTTCAGAGTGCGGTCACAGCTTGGTCCACAAAATATTAGTGCGTAGTTGAAATTTGAAGAGAAAAGTTTGGTTTTTTGTTTGGCTGACGGGATTTCAAGGGGTTGTTTTTTTCACAGATTGCTTTGCTATTTCAGCATTGCGTTTTTTATTCCACTTACTTACGAAATTGTGTGTATGTGCGTTAACTCTTCCGCTCATTCTCCCTTTTTTCTTTCAAAAGCGCATAGACCACATTGTTGGCTGAGTACCATACCGTATTAGTTGTATCATACAATGTGTTTTCGCCCCTTGTTGCTCGCTGAGCGGCAAATTCTCAGTAGCTTACATTCTTAACTATGGATTCGACGCCAGGTCTTGCTTATGGCTGAATAGTCGAGTGGGCAAAGGTGCCATCGTCTGTGAGTGTTTCAGTCTTCCAGTCTTACTGAGTTCATCACAATATACATCACAGCTTAGAAAAAAGTGGATCGATAAGGCTGGATTTTCAGTTAAAACAATTCGGAACCGAATTAAATAGTGTTCGTAAGCCGAACAGCGAACCCAGCCGGTGAGCTTACTAAAAAACAGAATCAAGCCGTAACCACCAAAAGAAAACGGTTCGTTTCAACTCATTCTATTGACAACGATACACCACTCAGGTTACCACATTTAAGTCCTAGCCAGGGGTCGGCATAAATCACTATCATATTTTAGCATTGCGTATGTGAAGGTTGCCACCGACACGAAATTCATTTTGCTCGGCAACATTGTTGTCGCAGAAGCGCAGCGACGACCTTCTACTAACGGTGCTGATGCTGAGCACTTTTGTATGCACAGTAAATAGCGACGCGACGAACTCAGGTTTAATCGTATGTTAAGTTAACTTTTAGAACAAAATTTGATACAACTCCAACCTCAACCCCTTTAACAAGTGTTCATGACGGACCAGTATTATCTCCCTATCCACTTACCACATCATCTATATGATCATCGGGCGCTATCTTCTTGTCCAATGTCTTATTCAGTTTGCTCAGTACTAATGTGCGATACGATTCATCCTCCATTAGCTTCCTAAAACGATTGAGCTTTAGCCAGCCCACACCCTCACCGGCCAGCACCTGGTTGGTGACATCCTTGAGGAAAGCCTGATTCTCGGCATTGCTGTGCGAGCGTTCTTGGTTCTGTTGACGGGTCAGCTCCTCCTGGGTTTGTCTAGGTCCCGAATGCTTAATGAGCGGTGTACGCTCCACGAGACCCTTGCGACTGGGAAAGGAATCAAAGTTGATGCCCGTCTTCGACTTGGTGGAGCCCGCACTGGACGTTTTATGCTGCACATTCGATTGTTTCTGTTGATTTTCTGTTTCAAGGATTAGTTATTTCATTCCAGCAAAGTGTCTAGCAAGGCTTACTTTTCCCACCAAACATGCCCGAAAACATGGTGGAAGTGGAGGAGGCCAGACCATTGAAATCGGTGCCGATGGAGGAAAAGAAATTGTTACCTCCAACGCCGCCAGGTCCACCGCTTTGTTGCACCTGCTTTTGGGTGGCCAATTGGGAGCCCGGCAACTGGGTGGGACTGGCCACGGGACCGCCATGCTCATCGATTTTAATGATACCCTTCTTGGTGGCCGCCTCCTTGGCTGTTTTGGTCAGATCACCCAAAGTGGATTTGCCCACATAGGTGAGATCCTCCAAAGTGTTTTTGCTAACGCCAGCCGCCTGTTTGGATACCTCCAAGGCCTGTTTGGAAGCCTCGCCCGCCGCCTTCTTGGCATGTAGAGTGAACTGTGAAACGAGTTGGTGTTATGAGGATTAATCCAGATATATGTATATGGAAGGGTATGAAGAGTGACTAAGTAGAGCTACAATCAAATGTCTACGCCATAATATATGGATGCTTGAAGATGAGTGTGAGTCGTGGGTGTGTGGGGTACCAACCTTTTCAAAGGTATGACGCATTTTGTCATCAAGATCTTCGTCCAGAGCATGCTACAGATTTGTGTGGTGTTTCGTTTACGCATAACAACAATATTACAACATTGAGTACCAGCAAACGGATGCAGCGGATGCACTCACTGAACTGGTCACTTACCTTATCCACATGGGCCAGCAGACCCTCCTGACTGCTTTGGCGTGTGGTCTCACGCACCAGCTCCTTGGCATGCGAGGCAAAGTTCTCAAACAGAGAACTCTGTGAGCTCTGACGTCCGGGACTGCTGGAACTGGAACCAGAGCTGCCAGTTCGGGCCAATATGTTGGTAACGCTGGGCTGTTTGACGGTGGGCGTCAGAGGTGGCTGGAATTGAAGACAGTGGCTTGGTTAACGGTTTCGTTCTTTACTTATTTTAGTCAGGACAAAACAAAGTGAGCAACTGAACCACTGAACAGTAAAGAGCAACTCATTAACCACTTGTTCACTTGGTCCGTGTCATTCCTTACTCATTATGGTTCACTTACTCACTCCACTTACCGGTATTTTCTTTTCCGTTCTTTCCACATCGCTGGTATTTCGCTGCAACTTGCTGCCGCCGGTCATACTCTTGCCAGTGGTCACTGTGGAGCCCGTATCCGATTCCGCCTCAATGCTGGCCATCTTAATAGTCGCCTCCAGTCGTGCTGCCAATGGTGTGGTCATTTCGAATGGCGTCGGTTGTGTCTGGCCTCCCTTGGGTTGAAAGTCAAACTCCGAGTCTCGATTGAAACTGGGTGAGCTTAAATCCGAGCGGCTGGACGAGGAAGACACCGGTGAATCGGCACGCTCTTCATCCTCCTTGCTGACCGTCAAATCCGCCAGACCCTCTGGATACTGTAGCTTACTGGGCGGATGATATACCAAAGCCGGATCCAGATTTGAGGACAATGTCTGTGGCACCACATGCGGTCGATTGTACGACCCGAATACATCATGCAAACTGGGCGACAAGTCGGACGAGGCCATCTCCGATACAAAGTCACTCAACGAGCTGTACGATGAGCTACTGCTGTCCGCCCCCTCCGAGTCCGAGCCGCTCTCGTCTGTGGGCTGGCACTCTAGCTGCTTCAGGGAACGCAGGGCTCCATTCAGCGAGCTACCATCATCCCACACCGAGAAGCGTATGGGTGTCAGTGAGTGGGCAAACCACTTGGGCTTGTCACCCACCTGCATGGGATCCATAACCCCCGTCTGCACCCGCAGAAAGGCCACATTTGTGGGTGTCAGCGACCACTCCGCTAGAAACTCCACCGCCTGAGTGCGGGCAAACTGATTGAGGAACTGTGAGGCGCGCGGACGAGATCTTAAAAAGCTATTGATCTGAAAGGCCACCACGGGACGTGGATACAGTCGCAGGGTGCGTGTGTGTTCCGCGAAATTGGCCAAGGTGTTTTGGGCATTGAAGAAGCGTACCATGGCCACCCGTGTGGCCACGTCCACCGAGTCCACATCGGTGCCATACACAAAGGGATTGAGAGCCGGTGAGTTCATGGGACTGGGCTGACGTGAGCTGATGGCCCCCTGGGCGGACACGGAGTTGCGTTGACTGGCCTGGGCCGAGTGGGGAGGCGTCTGAAGAGGCAGGCGCACCTGTGAGACTCTGGAACAGATTGGACTTAAGTTTATGGACAGGCTAGGGGTAAATGGTTAGCACAAACATACCCCAGAAGCGGTGGCTCCTGTAGACTATCCCTGACCGAGGGTAACAGCTGTTGCGAGGACACCGCCTGATTTGTGGCGCTCATGGAGGTGAGAGCCTAAATGTGGGAGTAGGGCAAAAACGAGTTCAATGTAGTGAGTCTAGGCTGGGGTCACACCTGGGTTCAACAGGACTAACTATGATAAAGGGGGTTCTAGGCTACATTAAGTTAGTTACACAAGTTACACACACACACGCACACACATACACACAGACAGACAGAAGAAATGACTGATCAGGCATGCGCACCCAAGTGGGAACTGTACTCAGGAGAGAGAGAGAGAGAGCGAACTAGAGAAGCGTTACATGAAAGATCTTTGATCTTCTGAGACGGATTTACTATACGACTAGACAACTAGATCATGTTCTATGTTTAATGACTGTTTGCATGCGGTTAAGACTTCTATGTTACGTGAATCGATCAATAAGCACACGAGGAAATGTTATATACATTGATCTATGGTCAAATTTTGGGTTAGGACGGAGGAGCTCTTGTGAGGTTCCACCTTAATGTGGCCACGCTTGGCCCGCCGGTTCCGAACCAATTGGCTACTCACACGGACACGAGCCGAGCGCATGACGAGTGAGCAAACACCTCTTCAGAAGCTAAAGCGTCGCTTTACTTAGTCTGAATGAAATATAAAGTTCCTGGAATCAGATCCAAATGACGACTAGGTCCATACAAGCGGCGATTTGGCAGATGAGACCATTAACGTGACATATATTCGTATTCTGAGAAGACCTGCTGATTTAAGCTGATTTTTCTTTCTACGGAGGCAAATCGCCCAAAACTTCCATATCCACCTAAGCTAACTAATCCATCAGCTTCATTATTCTCTTGCCAAAGTGGAAAGAAGTGTTGACTGTGTAATATTGATCTATGCTAGATAAGGGTTATAAAAATAGATCCAATAACCCAAGCGGGTTGTGACCTCTTGCAACATCTATTTCGAAATGGTCATGATTTTGTGATGAAAACTCCCTTCTTTGTCGAAATAAAGTAACTCCTAACCCATCAACACATTATTATTATATTCCACGCTGGATTGGAACTAAAAATATGTACATGAATTTAGAAAAAGCGAGCTTAGCATACTGAGATCTAGGTGTTTATACAGACAGACCGACCATGTAATCATTGATCTGTTTTAGCTGCCCTAGCATTCGTTCGACGGCCCAAATAGCCACCCCTACGTGTTGCAGGCATTGTTTACTGCAAACGATTGATAAATAACGATATTTCGATATTTTAGGAATTTACAAAGTTGTCGCGAGCATCCTGCTGCGTCGTTAATTCAAAAGAATGCTCTGCTATGGAACACCCAAATCACCTAGTGTTACGAAACATAGTTAAAGCGTCGTGATCGAACGCTAACCAGCGATTGATTTGCTTTCTTGGCCTCAGTGTCGGCATGCGTTAGGCTCGTGTATCTGTAAATAGCCAAATACTTTCGGCCTCGGGGGGCAAAGCGTGACTATCTCTACACTAAACCAGAGGACGGCAAAACACACATGCTCGTTTTGCGTTGCGTGTGTGTTTGTTAAGCCCAGCGCGCTCAATTGAAAAGAGCGCAAGCTGTTTTTTCGGTGTCAGTAACCATATTTGTTGTTGTACTATAAACATATTATTATTGTTTTAAAAAGATCTAAATTTGTATAGTGGTTTTTGTTAGCTTCTTCTTATTATAAAAACTTTGCATTTGTGGTCCTTAGAATTATTTCGTCCAGATGTAAATATATCGATATTTTGGTGTTAAGGTGTTGTGAAGACATTGAATGATGGTCAAACCGCAGAAATGGTCGAGGCAGACAGACGTAGAACAAACCTTTAACAAGCCGTAAAGAAAAGAAAACGTAATTAGGATTGTGTTCAACGTCTATAACCTGAAAGAATAACGAAGATCTAAAATTTGCTCACGATCTACGAAGCTATGAACCCCATCTCAGTGTTCGACAAGTTTAATAACCGTTTTACTAGCCCAATCCAAAACATTCCAACAAAGGTTTTACAGCCTTGATACGAAAGCTACATCAATAAGCCGCACTAATTTATGTAGCAATTGGATTCACTAGATTACTTAACAAAGGTGAACGTTTATCGGGACAAACGGCGTTCCATCAACCGAGCACCAACAATAGTCTGAATGCTGGGCTTTAACAATTCATCAATGCACCTGAAACCTGCAGTTTTCTGTTTCTGTGCTTGATTCGTGTTTGGCTAATCGACTTGACTGTCTAGCTATTTAATCAAGTCGACAAAAAAATTTTATTTGAACGAAAAGACTTCAAAGTTTCCACAAATATTACGTATACGACACATTCACTTAATCGAAATTTCGTCAACAAATTTTCCGTATCATTTTAAATGTTGTCTTATTTGAATTTAGGGCCCATTTCACATCATTTACATGTATTTTTGGTCGGTAAACTAAGACTTAATTGACGGGAGACCTAATTCACGAGCGAGGTTAAAACAAGGTCTTTATACCTTTTCAAAAGGCGAACTCTTGGCGAGCGAGAGAAAAAGATTTTGGACCATTTTTTGAACAGCCCAAGACGTTCCTAAGCGCTGTTGGATGCGAAAAAATAAGGCGCCTGTATGAGCGATAGTGCATTTCAAGAAGAGTTGCTCGGCTAAGCCCGAGTTCACCAAGATTCCCTTTGGCCCAATGCGATGCCTAATAATGGTTTGGAAAGGGAAATGGGGGAAGTGGGTTCCTTCACATTAAAAACCACATTAGAATGTATCCAATTAGATTTTCAAATAATCAGTTTCTTGCACAATAAAGTAAAAGAAAGCTAAATTAATTACCAAAGACCATTTTTAATTTCTCACACAAAAATTTATGATTTTCAATATGTAACAACCAAAATGGACTTTGCGAGCAGTGTTTGTCAACGCTCGGTCCTTCTAGACACATTCGTAGTATAGTAAACTGCAGTAAATATCAATCCTCAAAGTTTAAGAATGATCGAATGGACGATAATCTACTTATGAAAATGGACTTTGCGCAGGAACGGCCGCAACCGTGAAGTTCCCAAAAATGTATTTTGATATGCCTTTTTTGGAAATATCGTAATTTATCAGGAAAGGCTATAAAACAACTTAGGGGATAAGAGCGGTCTCGTGTACTTATTGATCGGTTCACTTTATGTATAACTGTTGTAGATTCTTAGGTTTATATTTGTATGTACAAAACCAAAAAACAAATCTTAAGAAACTCAAAAAAAAAAACGATTGAACCAAAACTTTGTTTGTTTATATTCTTTTTTTTTTGCGAACGATATTTACACCAAGTCCAGCTTCATCCATAAGTAGCATAGCCTGCAGTTGTTGTTGTAGTTGTTGTTGTAGTTGTAGTTGTGAGTATAACAGATAATGCATGAGTGTTGAAAGTAAACATTTATATGTTTTTATATATATAAAAAGAGAGAGTATTATAGATAGAGAGAGATAGATAGAATGAAGAGTTTGGCAAAAGAAAAGAAATGCAAATGTGGTCAGGTTCCAAATCATATTGAGTATTTTAAATATTGAAGAACAAACTCCAGAGGTGAATGTATATAAGTATAATGTTTAGACACGATGACCAGCATGTTGACGACAATTAAACTCGAGTGCCTCGAGTATTAGGCATATATAACAATCACAAAATGTAAAGAGAGTGAAAAAAAAACCATTTGAGATTCCCAACTAACCGTAGGGTTGGGATTGGGTCACCTAAGCCCGCTCTGTCAGTGTTAGAGTGAATTTTCCCTTCTGTGACTTTGTGTTTTTTATATACTGTTATTATTATGGCTTTATTGTTGTCCAGCTCAAGCACCACAGCCGATCAGTTGATTGTCTATACGGCCCTGCTGGAGCATTTGTTACTACAGAAACTGCACTACGAGAACGAGCTTGATCTGGAGCTAAAACGTTTGGAGCGTTTCAAGGGCGAGGGCTTCAGCTCCTATCGCCTGCAGGTGCAGAAGCAGGTGGTGAAACAGGTCCAGGCCATGCTGCCGGGGATTGTATACAAGATGCGCAACGATCTGGATACATTCGAGCGTTTCTTGCATACGGAGGAGCAGCAGCTCAAGCAACTCAATAAGCAGCTTGTGGCCCAGGGCTGGCAACTGCTCCGCGCCTGCAGGGAGAATCTGGAGCAAACGCCCTGAGAGTTGATCTAAATTAAAAATGTAACCCAACCCATACGGTCAGTGAGAAACTGCTGGGGGGCGGTGGCTGGGGCTGGAAGGGGAGGGAGTTACCTGTTTTAGGTGATTCTTTAGGATGGTGCCCTCTGGTTCGGGTAAAGGGGGTATCTCCTCATAGCCACCCGTGGGCGGTGTTAGCTTCGTTGAGTCCAAGTCCACCAACCAAATGTCATCGGGCAGCCTGAACACAAACCCAAAAGTATCAAAAGTTTTGCCTGCAACAGAGAATTATCCTTAGGAGACGCACCTAAAGTTCTTTTTGTAGACCAGAAACGAGGCAGGCACTCCAATGACAAAGGGTGTGGGGGCCAGCAACAGCTGTTCGGCACAACTGAGGCAGGTGGGCAACAGTGGGATGACGGGGAACATGTACTCCAAGGGATAAAGCATGGTCACAAACGCCATGACCGACATGGATAAAGCATTATAATCGCGCGACTGAAAGAGAACCTTATTTTCTTGCATTATGAGGGTCCAGACCTTGAGGCAGGTCTCTACGCCCAGCAACTCCAACGGCAGGTGCAAGGGAAAGTCCACCAGGGAGAAGCGAGTGTGATCGGGCAGTGCAAAAAGTAGTGGTTCATGCACAGTGGGCGATAGCACCTCCACCTGTAAAAGGGAGCGGTAGAGATTAGGCTTGGGAAAAGTTTACCCCCAACTGAAGGGGTCGGCAATGGTGGCAGAAAGAGAGAAACTTTTTACAAAGAGACAGATGATTTCCGGTAGTGTATTACTTAATACTCAATGCTAGATACTTAGTAGTACAGTATTCGATACTCAGTACTCGATACTCAGGACTTAATACTCTCTTTTCAATAATCATATATACTCAGTACTAAGTACTCGATACTTAATCCTCAGTAATCTGTACTCTAAATTCAATAACCGATACTTAGTACTCTAGTCTTTGATAGCCAGTGCGAACTCAGTACTAAGTACTCGATATTCAATACACGATACTCAGTACTCCGTATGCGACATTCAGTTTCGATACTAAGTTCTTGATACTAAAGAACTTGATATTCAGAACTGATACTGAGTACTGAGTACTCAGTATGCGACACAGTGTTTAATGCCCAGTATTACATACTCAGTACTCGATACTCTTCTTCTTTTCTTCTTCTTTATTGGCCATCACAACCGCTTGACGGTCTCTGCGATTAGTGCTCTCCAGTCGCTTCTGTGCCGTGCTCGGTCACTCTGTAGCGAATAACTGTTTCTTGTGCTCTAGACATTTAAGGCAAAATGTTTTAAAGTTATTTTATTAAAGTTGATGCACAGAAATCGGGACCAGTGGAAACTCAACGAATTTAAAAGCGCGCTTAAAAGCAGTGCATGGAGATGTTTTGCTGAAATGCAGCTCATCAACGGTACCATGAGTACCAGAGATTATAGCCCGAACGAATAACGGTTTGGGTTACGGTCACTGTTTTGGCCGATCGCTTTTTCCCGGTTACGGTTATATTACGGTTGTGGGATATCGCTTACGGTACGGGTTACGATTATTTACTTAATTCTGTTTCGGATTTCGGTTACGATTATAAGAATAAAATATCGCGGCCCTATAAAGTAAAAGCTTAAAAAAAGATGATGAACGATTGTAAAAATAACAAAGTGAACCAACCACAGTTTTAACAAAAAGGTCAGAAAAGCTAGCATATTCGACAGGTTGAGTCAACGACAAAAAAATAAATTGAATTGCAATAGAAATATTCCATTAAAATTCGTCAGCAGGGCTGAAAATCAAAATTACCATTACAATTTGTTCGATAATCAAACAGCAAGATTTAGCCTGCTATGTTTGTACAAAACAGGACAATGAGGTCTGGTCGAGTGTACAGCTGTTTCAGGAACCTTGCGGTACCATCATTAGACATCTTTGTGTTATGCAAAATTTAATAACCACTACAGTTACAATTATTTTGCAATAAAAAGAAGACAATTACCATTACAATACTATAACTTGACATTTAACATTTTTTTAAAAGTAACCAGTAGTGGGGTTCCTTAAAAATGGGTAAATAAGCCGTTTTCTGCATTTTTATGTCCATTTTACAGTTATTCCATTAGAGATATGGAATTTTTAAAGCCACATTCGGGTTCAGCGTAACAAACTTGTCTAGAAACAATTAGGGTGTTCACTTTGTTGAGCACTTGAGCACTTGGGGAAAAGTGTAAACTAACAACAATTCTCTAACAAATTTTGCCAGCTTGCTCGACACATACCTGGACTATTTCGAAATAATCGGGCACTGTACCTTAGTGCAAAAGTTTAAAAGTCAGAAGCTGAGATCTATGTGTGATCAAAATGCAAGGGTGTGTCCCAGAACTTACTAGAGTTTTCGGCTAAACGTTAGGATTTCATAGTAAAGCTGTTTAAATTTATATGTTGAGGGCTCAAATATACCCGGCTACTAGATTAGATGACAAAAGTTGAGCGATTTGAAACCGCCTGCTCAAACCCAAGTAGATTTGAAGCGTACGGTTTCCCTTCTACATAATCTAGTAGGCGGTCTGATTCTTGACACTTTGCAAGTAAAGTAGTCCTAGTCTAGTTTGAAGGGCAACCGTTTATACGAAAATCTCCAGAGATTTCTAGAACACCCCTGATTAATTGTATGGAAAAAGCGCCAACTTTGAATGAACCATGGATTACTGCCGAATCATATCTCAAACGTAGTTGAGCACAAATTTCGTGCACAGAGGGCTGCTCACAATACTAGTCAGGCAAAACTGCTCAAGTGCTCAACAAAGTGAATACCCCAATTCATTCTTTTCATTTAAGGGCCTGGGCTGAGAATAAACTAATTTTAAAATGTTGTCAAAATACTTTTGCCAACCCAATAAGCACATTCAGATTAATATTTTCTAACCTTATTTTTTATTGAATTGCATTCACCTGCGATGCCATTACCATTACCGAATCTAACAGGGCCTATTTGATCTAGCAACTCATTTTGTGAGAAATGGATCAATTGATTCTATCTGTCTTCAAGCCCTTCGAATGGACAAACAGGAAAATGTTTTAGTGTTCAAAATATGGTTTAAAAATTCGTTTATTTCCAGTTTTGAGCGGGTTTTCTTTACTTTCTAAAACGCATTTGAGCTTTAACATCTAATATATATTTCTTTTAGGAATCATCATTTAATAGTAACTCGCTCTTTGAAGAAGAAATTTTTAACAGGATCGCTATTTGCTGATCACAATACTGTTATGCTTCTTAAGTACTTCAAAAGACCTGTTCATTGTTAAGATTCAGATTTTTATTGAAAAATATCGAAAATATCGATGTTTTTGACACTGAAATATTTATATCGAAATGATACTTTTTCCATATAGCCCAAAATATCGATATCCTAATATTAAGTACTCAATACTCAGTACCAAACTTCACTTGAAAACCATTTTCTCACTTCACTTTGCCGACCCCTTGACTTTTTTTTCAGCCACCCACCTCAACTCGCGTGGACCCCGGCACTGGCACCGGCGTGGAGAGCAATCGCAATATCCAGGTCTCAATTTCACGCACATCGTGTAAAACTATCGACGGTGTCGCCTCACTGGCATGTCCCGCCAGCACCGTCCACACATTGTCCCGATTCAGCTTCTGCGAGGCACCCACCCTTTTGGGCGATGACGACTCATTGCAGGCATCGATCAGTTTCTTCAGTATGAACAAACACTCCCGGAAGGTGGTAAAGAACGGATGATGCGAGATAATGCAGAGCGAGGTCAACGATTGATTGCGTAGCTTGGTCCGTTTGCGGGAAGCGCGCGGCGAGGGTGAATGACTGCCGCCCGATTCGGAGTCCGCCGATGGCGCCATCAGACCTAGTTTGGGGGCCGAGGTGGTGGGCTGGTGATGGCCATGCAGGCGCTGCTGGTCCGAGTCGCGACGCGAGGTCAGTTCACGATCCGAATCGCTGGGCGCTACGTTACTTCTGTAGTCGCTAGAAGTAGTTAAGAGGCCGTAACTATTATGGAAATGGTTTGGAAACGATTAGACAGGCCAGCTAGCGGTTAGCCCTGGACCAGCACTTGCCTGCTGAACGCCGAGTCCGAGCTGCGCTCCATGCTCTTGCGCCAGGACTCACGTCGAAAGGCCGACGAGCGACGGCCGCGAGCACCGCCCGCTCCGCCTGCACCAGAACCACCCGCAGCACCATTGCCCCCTGTTAGGCCACTGCGTTCGGCACCAGCTGCTCCGGCTTGGGCAGCCGAACTGGGACGCTCAATGGGCCGGTAGAAATTCACACAAATGCCATAGCGTGTCTTGCCCGAATCTTTGTCGGTTAGGGCGAACACAAACGAGGTCATGTCCCGTATGGCCGAGCCGGTGCGCCTTGGTCCCACACTGGTGCAGCCTTCCGGCTGGCAAAAGTACACCATGTCCAGGGGTAAAGGAAAATCAGCATGATCCGAGGGCGGATAGCGGCGCAACAGATCGGGCACCTAAATACATTTAATGTGGTGGGGGTCAACAATAGACTTGTTCACAAGGAGACTTACCTGCACAGGTGGAGCCTTGGTGCCCTGCATACCCTTGGGCATGGGCGGTGTGGTATGAGCACCCACTATGGCCATATAGTCCACCAGTCGGGGGCATAATGAGGCACGTTGCTGGTCGGACATCCTTGTAAACTGGGAATAGAAACAAAAAGCAAGGAAGGACATATCAACATAAGCTGCTGTGAAGGTCAAAGCGAAAAGCCTAATTCGAGGTTAAAGCAAAAAGGAAAGAACAAAACCAGCTTCGACTACAAAATACCCTTCAAGCTTAATTATGTCCTCAAAGTCCTGCAGTAGCCAAACTTTTCGACTAAAATGTTATAATTGATATTAGACTTCAGTAAGCAAATATATTTGGTTTAGTTTCAAGGCAAAAATTTACATTTTCTTTTACACAGGCAAATAATTTGCCCAAATTTTGAGGCAAATTTTTTTAATTAGGCCAAATTAGCAAACTTTTCGGCCAAATGATTAGGGTATGAAGTTATAGGTATTGTTTTAAGTTCCTGCAAAATCTGCCATCAAATATATTTGGTCAAATTTTGATCAAAATTTGGGCAAATTAATTTTTAAGCAAATTAATTTGTCTGAACTGACAAAAATGTGTTTGATTTGCCAAGTTTTTTAAAAAGTTTGCGTGCTGTAAGAACACAATGCATACACTCTCTCGCAAAACTGTTGTTGCATTTGGCGAGTTTGCCGTGCAGTTGCAAATGTTAGAGCAAACTATGGCAAATCTGTAATTGATCGAACGTTTGTAAACTAATTTTAATATTTGATTTTGTTACTTGGATACTCACTTTACTTGACTGCACCTAATTATGCAGGTTTTATTTTATTTTGACAAATTTACTAGCAATTAAATTTGGCGTGTGTGAGTGAGGACCTTTGCAAATTTGGACACAAATCAGGCAAACTCCGCCATGACTGTTTGTGTTAGTTTATTTGCTCGTGTGAACTTAGCCTGCTTATTTGCTTTGTGATATTTGTGAAATAATTATGGAAATGCATATTTATTAGGTACTAACATTTTTAGAAAATTACTTACACAGATTTAAATCAAACCTTTCCACAGAATGTAAACGTTCTAAACTTGTTTCAAAAACTGAAACAGTTTATTCATTTCGTTCGTGATAGAGTCAATGTTCCAAGTCTATAAGCCAGTTCAAAAGTGGATTCAATTCCAAAGCTTAAAAATATCTGGGCTGGATCTTTTTACCAATTTGGGTCCAGTTTTTAATTGATATTTAAGGCCATAGGAAAGTGGTTCAGAACCATAACTCAGAAATTATGTAAGCTATGAACTCGAAATGTAATGTGTAGATAGTTTGATACTTTCCCAATTAAAGAATGGTTCCAAACAAGTCGCCGGGTGTGCCAGTATCTATACTTATAAATCTGTAGGCCCGACTGACTGACAACCCACAACCCATACTGCTTATCGAACAGACCATAGACCTTCGTTTAGTTATGCAGGCGCGCACTAAGAAAGAAAATTTTTAAAATTTGTCCGCGAAGTGTGTGTAAAGGCCAAAGAAAAGTTTGTGAAAACTGTGGAGAGTGGACAGCTGAGCAAAAGGGAGGGGGGAGAGTAATGAGGGGGGACGGGAAAAATTGGAGAGCGCAAGAAGAAGGAGGGGGCGAAAGGAGGTGGGCAAAAAGGGTGAACATCAATTTGAATTGAATTATAATTCCAGAGTGGCTGTCATGAGGTCAATTTGTTTTGATATTATTGGTTCAACGAAAAATATAGTTTCTTCTATTTTTTTGTAAAGATTTAAGAATAGGCCATGGACCAGAAGTGCTGATGCTGCTGTGAAATCCACAATCTTCTTATATTTACCTCAAATCAGCGCAGGACAGAAATATTGCTAGACCCGAAATTCACTATGTGGTCCACTTGACGCAAGGGATTAATATATAATTCTGCAATTTTCGAGTTTCTTTAAAACGGACTGGAAAAAAATGAAACTGTGAACTCGAAACTGTCTTAAAATCTTCGACGCGGACAAAGCCTCGGCGGTTTCAGCTAATGTCTAAATATATAAATCAAAGTAAACTAACCTGACTTATTTCTCAAGATCCAAATAAAAATCCGCGACAATTTGCAAAAATTTATGCTTAGCTTAGATTAGTGGTGCCCAAACTCCCACAATCACGAATCACTTTTGTGTGCGTACCAGCGAAACTCGAAGTTAACGTGGACTTTCTTCATCGAAAGCAAAACTACGACTGACCGCGTGTTTGACATTCGAACATGAGCAACAAACGAACGAACGAATGCCTCGTGAGAGAACAAAAAGTCGAACTCGCGCATCGTAAGAGAGCAAGCCGCCGAGAGTGCTATTTATAGAACACACGTATTCAGTTTCTGTATACGTGTGTCGGCTATGACGCTAGCATAACCATGAATCCCAATTCCACTGCTTTAGATCAGAGTTCCCCAGCGATAGCACCGGGAGCCCGAACTTAATTGCCGTGTGCCAAATGCTTGCCAAAGTTGTGTGTTAGAGAGAGACACAGTCACGTTTTAGTGCTCTCTTCTTGGAGAACCCTGTTTCATGAAGAGCTTAAAAAAATCTGAAAATGTTCAAACGAAATCCCTAAATACTTGATTTAAGTATATTTCGGTATATTTTAAGTACATCGAACTGTTATCTGTAACTGGTCTTAACAACAGCCCTATTTACTCTCAATCAATAAAATGTGCAAAATGTTCTTCATCAAAGTCTAATAAATTTTTAAGTCAACCCCAAATCATTTTTGAAGCAAAATAATACATCAAAAATTAAGTAGAAAATATTCTTGGTTTAAGCCTACAATATTCTAAGCTTTCCCGATTTGTCCTTGAAACTAGGTCTTTGTATAATATCAAACTCCAGAGGAAATGAATTATCCAAACACCAAGATGTTGATACTGTACCCTGACTCCATAATCAAAGTGTTAGAATTAGGGAAAAAATTTAAGAACAGAATGAATTTTCCAAAGCACTCTTTTTAGAGATTGTATTGTAAGTCTATTTTGTCCTTAATTGAAGAAATTTCGTTCTTAAACTAAGTACGGAATTTTTTTAAATTTGTAGCCAAGGTTTCGTTTTAAATTTAAGTAGGTACATAAAAGAACGAAACTTACTTGAAGTTTATGTACAAAACAGTAAAAATTCTATCTCGATCGATCTATAACTTTGCCGGACGTTTGTTTCTAAGTGTAGAGATGGCAAATAGGAGGTGTAGATCAAATGGTCAAAAATTCGACTTCTTTGCAACATTTTATGAAGACTTGAGATAATCGTGAGATTTAGATGGCTGAATTGTAGACGGGTAAATAGAAGGTTTACATTGAACGGTTCAATAAATTTCGAAAAATTTTAACTTATAAAATTCATATATCCAAGTTTGATGTAAAGACGGTTTAACAGACGGTTAAGAAGACCGGCAAAAAATCGAGAAATTTTTGAAATTTTTTAATGAGTTTTGTTTACTATGAATGAAAAGTCTTAAAAAATTTCAAAAATTATGAATTTTTCTTACGAGTTAGACTATTATAAAGTTGGGTAAATAGATAGATGGTGAAAATCAGAAGATCTACAAAATCCCGAAATTTGCAAAGTTTTCAATTCAGTTAAAATTATCATGGACATTTTATACATAGATGACAATTGTAATCTAATACTACGTTCATACACACAACATTTATTGTAATTAGAGTCCCTTAGAGTATGCTATGCTTCTAAAGAGAACAATATTTATGCTTTTTTGGCTAAACACTAAATTATGATATATACCTTAAACTGGGCCGTCAATTTGGGTGAATATTCCGTGTGGATTCTGTATTATACTGCCATATCTGACTACAATGGCTACGTTGATATTAATAATTATAAAAGGCAATAAAGTTTGCATACTTTAAGGGGCATTACTCACAATAAATTTTGTGTGTATAAATATAGTATAAGATTCACTTCTTGACTTTACAGCTAAAAGGGGGCAGCTTATCTTTATCCTATATATAACGTGATTCGAGGTTGCTTCTTCAAGACCGCTTCCTGTCCAACACGTGCACGAATCACCCAACACCAACACTTCAAGGACTATTCAATGCACCTGTGTGGCTTGCAGTAAAGCGCTTTAAATGTCTTTCAATGCTGCCACCTTCAACTTCAGAGGAATAAAAAGAAAAATACAAAATTAAAAAACAAATAAAAAAAAGTGCCAGCAAAAAACCCTTCACCCTCTCTCTCCCTCTCTCTTCCTTTGTCGGCATCAACATGCGGAACGTGCTCGTATTTTAAAGCGCAAATCGCATTGACGTCAGAGTGTCAGAGAGTGGAGAATGTGGACAGAAAGGAATGCTAATGCCGCAGTGAGAGTTCATTTTGCTATTGGCATGCGAATCATTTAGGAATTTTGTGCCAGGAAGTTTGCCTCAAGGCCACACAAGTAGGGGGAAAACCAAAGTCAACATCAACGCCGCATCCATCAGAGATGACACGCGCTGGCCCTCCTTTTCAGTGCTTGTGTGGTCCACCAGGTCCACCCACTGGCCCAACAAACATGTCAGAGCAAATCATGTCAAGGCTGCAGTTTCTACTGCATGGAAAGTTTTATCATTTAAAGGCTCTAACCCATTCCCTCTCCCGTCCAGCATGACATCAGAGCAACCGCATCCATTTGTCCGTCAATTGTCTTTCGTCTGCGTCTGTTCGAGGGTTAAAAATAGAGTAGAGTATCCCAACTGTCATTATTTCCCCTAAAAGTGTCAACGACGCCATCCAGTGACGTCTTATTTGCCATTTTGGTAACCAATCGATAAAGCAATCTGTACAGGAGATTTAAAGTTGTTGCTCTGACGTTCTCACAAATGATAGAAACAAAAGGAAATGTGTCACAATAAGACATGCCAAATGCAGCCCACAAGGAATTTCCGCTGAAAGCATAAAAGCACGTGGGTGGCTTAAGAAGTCGGTGACTAACGTACACAAAGGAACCATCCTTTCTTTCATTTACAGTCTGTGATGTCTCAACAAGGACTCGGACAATTAGCATCTCCCTGTGGTGGGGGGCAACAAACTGTTAAAGCAAGGATTGGGAGAGACAAAATTAAGTACAGTATGTACTTAGTGCGAATTTTCGAATAATTTTCAAACGATTTGGGAATGGGAACAAGCTGAATAAACAGTTACGGCCATCACCAAACTAGAGCTATTAGATTGAAATTGGATAAAATCATGTCGGACTTAGTTCTTTTTGTGGCCGAGTGAAGCAACAACAACCACAAGAAATAGAAAGAGAACCCCGATTTTCGTTTGTGTGTGCGGCGTTCCGCCACTGCGTGCCAATCGAAAGAGAGGCACATATGATGTTGTTTCAACCTTCGCTCGAAAAGAAAGAGAGTCCCAGAATTTGCGTGAAGGCCATACGCGCCTGCTACACCTTTGCACAAAACAACAACGAATGCTTGGCGTGCAAAATGGACTTGGGCATCCCTGGTCTTGGCTAATCATTGCTCGAAATAGCTCGCTTTCCAGCCGCTGCACAGTGGTTTCTGCCATAGGCCAAAAATAAAAAAATCAAAGTCAGAAATTTGGCTTTGTAAGTGTCATCTCTTACTTATAAATGATGAAGCTTTTTTATTGTGTACTTGGTTATTTTAACGGTACTCTATAAGAATAGTTTTAAAAGAGAGAGAGTGTAATGCATTGGTTACTAAAAAGAGGGCAGCTTGAGATCAAACTACAACTTAAAACATATTAAAACTACGTTAATCAATCAGATATTAAGGAAAACAAAAATGAATATTATAAATAGAGGTATTAACTTATTTTTCAAATAATTTAAGTGTTCATAATTTGATTTATTCGTTTTAAGAAAATTCATTTTTCGTCAGTGCTCTTTTTTAGAGTTCCATTGTCCACGTGATATAATTTCAGCTAAGGTAATAGTTGTGATCCCCCCGAGCCCCTTAATTTGACTTATTAGGTAGTATTAGTCAACCTTTTAAGATTTTAAATTACAAAACTTCAGCTGCCACAAAGTGCCGGAAAGTTCTGTTATGTCAGTAGACGCCACAGCAGTTTGAGCATGGAAAGTAACAGTTTTACAAAGTAAAAGCGCTGCAGTCCTATGGCCTGACTCCAAATTTTCGAAACTAACCAATAGATGGCGTCAATACTATGACCATTTCAAAGCTGACAAATACTGTAACTATTTTGGCAAACGTGTGGCAAATTAAAACACTAAGGCCCGTTTTCTCATGTTTCTGCTTTTGCTCAAACCGAAATCCACCTAGTTTTCGCAACTAGGTGGATTTTGTGCAATCGGTTATCTCATGTAGATTGATTATGAATTTGGGCATTTGCGCTACGATCACACCGAAGGGCTGAAAAGGCACTAAATCCAAGTTGGCAGCGCCTTGCAACTCGCTGAATTTTTGTTTTAATTATTGCGCGCCAATTTTAAAAAGTAAAGCCTGCATTTCACAGAGGATATATGCCAAAATATGAAACTTTCCGCCCATATATGATAATGGCTTGCCATAACTTGTAATTGACAATTTGCCCATTGATTATGCAGCGCGGGCAAGCAACTTAGGATTCATGTTTAACCAAACGTTGACTTGGAACGATCGCATTACTGCTGCTGTCGGAAAAATGTACGCACTTCTCAAACAACTGTATATTACCAGAAAACTTCATACCTTCATACTATTTAAACCATAGAAGTCATAGGTAAATGTGACGCAAGAAGCCAGCGCAAACTTAAAGTAGCGTTTAATAATATTGCAAGATACATATTTGATTGTAATCGCTTTAAGGGTACTGTATACCTTCAGGTGTCATTTTTTAAAGGTTTACAAAAAATTAGATTACTCAAAAACTATAAGTGGTATTAAGAAGCGGGTTTTTTCATTGGATAGGTAATCGGTTAAACTAAATTTGGTAATTTTTGTTGTTGTTGTTGTACCTACGGTTGTTGTTGTATTTCTGTTCAAAGTTAACCAAAAATTTAAAACATAGGCCCATGGTTGCAAACATTTTTTGAGAACGGATGATCTGAATTGAAAACTGAAGACAGGGTTTTGTTAAGAAATAATGTAATTCTGGTGTGAACTAGGATATTTTGGATCCGTCAATAAATGACGTAGTTATGGGGTTTCAAAGTCAAAATTTCGAAAATCGACTATTTTTTCCCACTGTATTGGTCCTAGCTCCGTTATTTGTTGACCGATCAAAAATATCCTAGTTCACACCAGAATTGTGGGTATTAGGAGCAATTTAAGGGAAAGAATTTGAAAATCGGTCAACAGGTACTCTTTAAATCTTTGCAACCATTTTGGAAAATGTGCTTCCGAGATAATCGCATTTAAAGATTCGACATCTGTTTTCGATGAAATAAAAATTATATATAATAAATGTATAAGTCGGATTTGGTGCATTTGGGTGTTAACTTTCACCGAAAAAAAAGATTATCAAAATCGGTTAAGCAGTTCTCCAGAAATTTGAGTCAAAGTGCGTCAAGACATGGTAAAAAATAAAATCTCCAAAAATTTTCAAGTAAAATTTTTTTTTTCAAAAATTTTTTTATCCATAATATCGAACATTTTATAAATATTTATACAGTTTTTGACCAAATAAGGGAAAAAAATACGAATTTCTAAAAATACGAGGGTCGATAAAAACAATTTCCATATAAAAGGGTCGGAAAAAATAATTGTCTTTGTTTATATCTTTAAAACTGAGTTTCGGATCAGCTTGAAAGTTTTGCAGGATGTTTATAAGATCCTAATAGAACGTTTAAGCAAATAAAAAAAAAATCCAAAACAAATTTTTCTGAAGGTATACAGTACCCTTAATAGAATATCTGACGTTGCAATAAAAATCTTCGATTTTTTTCTACAATCCTGGACAACCCTTCGAGCTTTGATAGCGCTACAAAAAATAATTTTCTGAAATGAACCTTATTATCTATATAAGATGTTGAAATTCTGTGCGTCAAGAAGAACGAATAATATAATCTGGCGGAGATGCAAGCTAGCTAGTTCTGAAAGACATGTCTTTATATATGCTGTTCACAGTTCAAATAATCTTCTTCATAATTTAAAAACCATAGTAAATGCCACGCAGTTTAAACTACAACTAATATCACACCTGCAAAATTTAATAGACTCCTAAGTAAGAAAGCAATAGAAAGAGTTAGTAATTAAATTAAATTTCCTCTTTTTTATTTGTTTTAAATTAATTTGATTTAGTTTTTGCAGTTTGGCTGGCTTGAGGTCGGTGGAGAGTTACAATTCAATGTAATCAACACAAATCAACAGAGATTAATTACAACAATTTGGAATAGCAATTGGTATGTCTGTACAACGATCGCTGTTTCAAAGATAACCACATCTTATCATCAGCAGACTTTTGTATTGCATATTCACATTCAAACATTCATTCTAGGCTGAATCGTGGTCTCGTCCCATAGCAAATTAGAGTCCCCAACTCGTTATTCGGCGATATGAAGATATATAGGGGAGTCTGTGTGGCCGTTTGAATGTGAATATGCAATACAAAAGTCTGCTGATGATAAGATGTGGTTATCTTTGAAACAGCGATCGTTGTACAGACATACCAATTGCTATTCCAAATTGTTGTAATTAATCTCTGTTGATTTGTGTTGATTACATTGAATTGTAACTCTCCACCGACCTCAAGCCAGCCAAACTGCAAAAACTTTGACAAAAAACAGGTCGCTAAAACCCATATAAGTTAATTTGATTTAGATTTATTTATTCTGTTACTTTTGTGTTCATAGATTTTTAGCTTATTTATTCAGTTATTTTAAGATTCTTGTCTTTATATTTGTAAACTTTCAATGTATTAATTTAACTTTGGTGACTAACGCGATAACATATACGTCTCCCCAGACTTGTAGCGTTGCGATGTTAAATAAATAAACTTAAACTTAAGAGCATGATAAATTTTTTTAAAACTTAATAGATTCAGCTCCTTATCTATATATATAAAACTGTTCAACCTGACTAATTGACTGACTGGTGACCGTCGCATAGCCTAAACCATAAAAGATAGGAAGATGAGATTTTCCCAGTAGTTTTATCTTATGCTGAAAGTGAGTACTAAGAACGGATTTTGGAAAATTCTCTCGGCAAATGTGGAAAATTCGCGGAAAACTGTTGTATGAAACTTTTTTGTTTTTCATCCGATCAAGTTTAAACTCATTTTCAAAGATCTATATGAAAATTCGACAAAAACTGCATACCAATCTTCCGGAAAATTCACCTTGCAGGGTGGAAAGTGGGTGGTCAAGGTTGTATGGGCAAAACTTTAGTTGCCAGAGATTAGCGCCAAACTCATTTTCAAAATTACACATAAAAAAACATAAGTTGTAAGCATAGTACGCGAAATAATTTGACACGTGTTTTCCCGATTTTGGAAAATCCGCACACGAGAAAAATGGCCGGAAAATTCTGAATCCAAAAAAGTATTTATCATACGATTGGCTTGAAACTCGGTTTTTAAGTATAGAATACGAAATAGTTTAAAATGTTATATTCCGAAGTTGGAAAATTTGACCTGACGGTCAAAAAAATTCCCGGAAAATTCTGCATGAAAAAAAACTATTTTTCATCCGATTGGCTTGAAACTCGGTTTGTAAGGACAAAATACGAAATAATTTGAAATGTGATTTTTCAATGCCCACGAGGAAAATGGCCGGAAAATTCTGCATGCAAAAACTATTTTTCATACGATTGGCTTGAAACTGGGATTGTAAGGTCAAAATGAGAATTTATTTTGTTTTTAATTTTCCGATGTTGGAAATATCGCCGGGATGCTCACTGTGAAGTGAATGGTATGTGGGTGGGATGTGGGTGGAAAGTTGTCTTGGAAGTGGGTGGTAAGTGGATGTAAAGTGGGTGAAATGTGGCAGGAAGTGGGAGGGATGTGGGTGGGATGTTAATGGGAAGTGGACGGGAAGATGGCGGGAAGTGTGTGGTATGTGGGTGGCAAGTGGGTGGAATGTGGGTGGGATGTAGGTGCGAAGTGGGCGGAAAGTGCGTGGTATGTGGGTGGGAAATGGGTGGGATGGAAATGGGAAGTTAATGGGATGTGTGTGGAATGTGGCGGTAAGTGGGTGGGATGTAAATGGGAAGTGGGTGGGATTTGGGAGGGAAGTGTGCGGTATGTTGGTGGCAAGTGGGCGGAAAGTGGGTGGGATGTGGGCGGGAAATGTGCGGAAAGTGGGTGGGTTGTGGGCCTGAAGTGGGTGGTAAGTGGGTGTGCGTTGGTTATATACTTTTGAAGGCGCAGCGAAGCGTGACGGGCTATTTGCTAGTATTATATAATTATATATTAATTTCATATGAAACTATAGTTGTAGTTTTAAATCCTGTAAAATCTTCATTCATGGCTATTTTAAACAAAATTTTGCCAAATTATTTGCTTGTGTGAACTAAGCTTAAGCAAAGATCTAAGGGAATTAGTATACGCATCTGTCTCTTCGGCAATGCCTGCAGGTGTCTTGCCTATAAAAGGCACATCCAATATTTTAAAGTTTTGGTTTACTTTTTAACAGTTCAGACTTCACTGTTTTTAGCAGCAGTTGTTTTTTTATTTTAAGTATTTTTCAGTGTGACCATATGCGCGCATACTTAAAAATACGGAATTTGGCTAAGCATGTACATGGTTTTGAAATCAATGAGGATAAAGTAGATGGCAACAAAAACCATCTAGATGGCTAACCATGAACATGAGCAAAGCAAATACAGCAAATCTACCTAGATTTGCAAAAACAGCAACATGAGAAAACGGCCCTAAGTTGATTTAGTATTAATTAAGTTTATTTCAAAGGCAAGCGGTAGCCATATTGTAAGTAAATAATAAGTATTCGATAAATAAGTGTGACAAGAGCAGATAAGTGTGCGGTTTCAGTCCCAGTTTATCCATCTCTGTACCTCTGCAGACTGAACACACAGCATGACCTCTTAGCTCACTCGGCTATAAGAGCGGCGCACGACGGTAATTTTTGCCTGCTGAGTTCTTATACTGCAACTGGTTGCGCCTTAAAATGCACGGTCCATACACGAGTGAGCCACTTACATGCCAAAAGCTTGATTAGAACGAAAAAGTTGTGGTTCGAGTCCCAGGAGGGGCGGGTTGCTTTTTTTTATGATTTGATTTTAACAAATTAAATAATGCGGGTGTGTCACAGAAATCTCTAGAGGTTTTCGTATTAAAGCTGTTTGAATTTATATATTAAGGGGCTCCAATTTGTCCGGCTAGATTATAATTATATGACAAAAGTTTAGCGATTTGAAACCGCCTGCTCAATGCTAAGTGGATTTGATGCGTATGGTTTTCCTTCCACGTAATCTAGTAGGCGCTATGATCTGCCCTTCGCAAATATAGTACTCTCAGTTTAGTTTGGAGTGCAATCGTTTATATACATATATATACCTATATCTTATACTTATAAATCTATAGGCCCGACTGACTGATATGGTGACTGACATATTATCAACCCACAGCCTAAACGGCTTATACTACAGGATTGAGATTTGGCATAGCCCTTCGATTAGTTATGCAGGCGCGCACTAAGAAAGAAAAATTTTAAAATTCCACCCAGAAAAGTTGAAAAAGCGTCGGAAAAGTTTTTATGGGAAAATGTTTTTTTTCCTCCGATTGTCTTGAAACTTGGTTTGTAAGCATAGTAAGCGAAATGATTCAACACGTGTTTTCCCGATTTCGGAAAATTCGCCCACGAGGAAAATGGCTGGAAAATTCTGCATGGAAAAAACTATTTTTCATCCGATTGCCTTGAAACTCAGTTTGTAAGGACAGAATACGAAATAATTTGAAATGTGATTTTTCGATGCTGGAAAATTCCCGGAAAAATCTGCATGAAATAAAATAATTTTCACCCGATTGACTTGAAACTCGGTTTGTAAGGGTAGAATACGAAAGTATTTGAAATGTGATTTTCCAATGTCGGAAAATCCGCTCCATGCGTGAAAAATCCCGGAAAATTCTGCATGAAAAATACTATTTTTCAACCGATAGACTTGAAACTCGGTTTGTAAGGTCAAAATGAGAATTAATTTGCGTTTTCATTTTCCGATGTTGGTGGAATGTGGATGGCAAGTGGGTGGGATGTAGGTGGACACTGAAAGAAAGGCAGACATGGCTATGTACGGTCCCTGATTGATAATGTAAATAGTAAACTGTGTGTACATAGAATCCCGTGTAAATAGTTTATAAATAAAAGCGCGCAAACCCAAAAAAGTTTTCAAACATGACATTTTTCACAACTCTACAAAACTTTGCATACTGTTGGACTATCCCCCTAAGGAACACAAATTTTGTCATACTATTTCTTTGTTAATTAACATATGGGAAGGCAATTAAACATTTCTTATGTATGTTCTCTCTTGTCTTGTAATAAATCTTTGGAAATTTCACATATTATATTTCAGTTTAACTACCGTAAGACACAATTGATTTCAAAATGGTACATTGAAGATAGACAGACAGTTAAGGACCAAATTTGATGGTTACTTAGCAATCTGATGGATTCTACTTCAGTCTTTTGCTCACCCAGCTGTCTCCCTACTCCCCCCCTTATTTACTGCACCTTATCTTTGTCCACACACTCCCTACTACAGCCTATTTGAAAGCAACTTTTGTCTGGCTTTTGCATGTGAAGTGAATGACTTGTTGTTGCCTTTAGGCACGTGCCCCCCTTTTTGGTTGGTTAGCCTTACATTAAATCAATAAAGGGCTCGTCGAAATGCAGTTGGTTTGCTTAAGGAAGAGGTGCACAAGCCACATCATCAAGGCCACAAAAGGCCTCCGCGCATAAATTCAAAAATGCGCTTAAAAGTATGCTATCCCAAAATACTCCGCGCACACACACACACACTTCAGGGGGAGGACAAGGCTACACACACGCACATTAGCGGGGAGTACGCAACAAGGTCACTGGAAAAATCGTTAAGAACAAAAAAATACAATGAAAAAAAAAAAACCATACACACAACAACAATGTGTCGATACTGTGGTATACATACACACACGCACATTCATTTAGCTGAGTTTTTCATCAAATTTCACTAACCTTAGCTCTCCCTCTCTCTCTCTCTTTCTCTCTTTGTTGGCTTAATTAGTTAACAATTATTTGGTCAATTATTCTACAGTTCGTTGTGCACATTTCGTACATTTGTTTCACTTGAATCTTCCCAAGAATCACAATTTAAAAAAAATTCCAGCATTGACAACAATTTTCTTTAGGTTCTCCTCAAACGTCTGCGTCTTGGCTGGGCACTGGCCGTGGTGTGACTGAATTCCGTTTGAGCCAGTTGGTTGTAAGCTGTAATCTCCCGCGTGGTGGTGTTGGATTCGTCCGTAATGTTGAAATTCCTTTGCTTGGCCACAGCTGGAAGGGATGGAAAGCGTAGACATTTCCATGCCGCACTTGTTGGATTCTTTCGTTGATTGGAAATCGCTGACTGCGCAGCTGCGAGACGGCCACGTGCTTTCCACTCCCAGTGGCTGTGGCTGTGGCGTGGAGTGGTCCTGGGTAGACCCCAAAGCTCAAGTTGAACTAAATGGACGTTGAAATTGAATTAACGGAATGCTGGTTAGTGCATGCAACATGAGAAATTTGATTATAAACTTGGGAAATTGGGAAATGTACCTTTTTTTTAGTTTAGTTTTGTTTTTGTCCCGCAGAAGCTTCAAAGGCAAAACTTTTTGGCACCTCATTTGAGTTTTTGATAATTGGATGAGATGAAAGTTTTTCAATTTTTCAAAGGACACATGTAGTTGGTTTGTGTCGCTTCGTCGATCTAAATGAGATACCAAGCTCCAAACATAATTTTGTGGCTAAATAGAAGTGTATCTGAATCAGCTTACGACCGCGTAGACACCTTTACAAATGAACAAAATATTTCGATCACAAGAACTAGAAAGAGAAACATTATGTGTGTGTGTGTGCTCGTGGCATCTCTTTTTGGACCGATATTTATATCACAATGCCCGTCAGTCGACTCTGCTGCCTGCGAGCTGGCACCAGTTGTTCACACCAAGCTGGGAAATGTCTTCCTGCACCTGGTCGCCCCACCTTGCCTCTTTCTCCAATGTTTTTTGTATTTCGTTTGTAGACCGCTTTTGCTGGAGCTTGTTCGTCATCTTAAAAGGTCCATAAATCCCCCGATAATATTGCCCATGCTTCTGCGCCGTATTGCAAGCGACTTGTATAGCGCTATTTTCGTTCTTTGAGCAAGGTCTTGAACTCCCTACTGAGCCCGTAGTAGCATCAGTTTGCAAGAGTAGTTATTCTTCGGATCTCTAGGTTGATGTGGTTGTCGCTGCTTATCATCGTTTCGAGGTAACAGATTGTCCAAGACGCGTAGACTTCGGTTTCGCTGAAAAAAGGTATTTCGTCTTGTCCATTAGCAGGTTAAAGAAGTCACACGATAAGGTATTGCCCTGCCTAAAACCTTTTTTTGGTATCAAATGGTTCGGAGAGGTTCTTTTCTTTTTTGACAGAGCTTAGCGTTCTTCTCAACGTCATCATGCAAAGTCATACGTACTTTGTTGGAATACCAAATGTAGACAGGGCTTCAAAGAACCTTGACCTTATCGGTGTATTGAAGTATGATTTATAATCAACAAAAAATATAGTAAGTTTTGATGCTTTTCTCGTAGGTCTTCTCCAGAATTTGTCCTAATGTGAATATCTAGTCTGTGGTGGAAGGTCCAATAAGTGTAAGCGGCATTAGCCGATACGTTTGATACTTTTGTCGGGAGAAAATGGTACCCTAGCCGCGACTTTTCCACAAGAGTCGTTAATGACAGATTTTCTGATCAGTTTCGACTCATTTTCGAATTATTTTGCGAGTCTATTTCGAGTCGTTTGCTGATAACTCCCATTTTGAGCAAAGGCATGAGTCATTTTCGAGTCTGAGATAAATCCCTTTATAATCATCAAAAGAGCTCGAATAAGACTCGCTAAGGTGATTTTTGTTAAACTGATCTTTCAAATGCTTGGTGGGGAGTCGTCCCATTGTGCGTTTTCGTTGTGTGTTTGGTTTGTTTATTGTTTCTTTTCGCTATCGCTGCCGCGTAGATGTAGTTCCTTTGGTAAAAGCACTAAGCAAGAAATATATAGAGGCGTCAAACAGCAGAAAAAGTGCTATCAACCAAACGGCTGAGCCTGGAACCGCAGAGCAGCCGAACGAAATGTCTAGCACCCCGAGAGCGCCCCGAGAGTTGATGGCGAGTTAAATTCGTTCTTAGGACTTTAAAATGTCTATTTTTCTTGTGCTTTTCAGCCTCTCAGATCCCCCACATAACTTTTCTGTGAGCCATAAGCTATTTTTCCTAAGCAGGATAAGCAGAAAATAATTTAAAATGTGCTTTCTGCGTTCATTACTATTATGATTTTCGGAATACCATTCTGAGTATTTATCTACGCTTTCCGCCTGCGCAATACATTTATTAACTAAGGTTTCTTTAATATTTCTAGCATGAGGGGACTCTTCAAAAAATTTGTGAAATATATTATAATGCCGCTTAATCAGTTCAAAAAAAATCGTCCTGTGGGGCTTTTAGTTTCAAATTATTGTTCGTACTTCTGTAAGTTTTGTTGAATAAAAATAGTTCGGATTGCTCAAAATTCACTAATTCATCTTTTGTCAGCATCTTGCAGGTATCGCAATTAAATTTCTGTTGTGTTTTAAAATAGCACAAATCCTGTAAAATATCTTAATGCATTTTCACTTGCTACGCTTATGGCAAAGGTGCCGGTTTCATTATCGTTCATAATTTCCATTTCGTCTGATTGCGCTTCAAAACAAATATCAATATCTTTAAAATACACCTGTTCTTGGTCATTTAGATTGGCGGTCTGTTCCTCATTTACGTTTTTAACTGCATTAATAATCATTTCATCATCATCTGGCTCGCAGTTTCCAGTTGTTCTTTTAGAAGAGATGACCTTCATTGATAGCATCTTTGAAATAATGGCATTAAATTCAAAGAGCATTGGATTGTTGTTTGTACCGCCTCTACTTCGTATTAAATAAAATAGTTGCTCCAGAGCATCCTGATTAAGACGGGACAATATCAGAAAGTATACATTACTTTCACCCCAGACATCTTGCGCAAGCATCAAAATTGAATTTATGGAAAGTATTAATCCGTCTATACAATAAACTTTGTGGGGGTATTTGCATTTGTGTAAATAATCTTTCATTTCAGTAATGTAGTTTTCTGTGTCACTATTCTTCTGCATGGCGGCCTTGAAAGGATTTTTACTATATATATTATTGCTATTCAAGCAATCGAAGAGCCTATTCATTTTTTCAATAAATTTAACTGTTGCAAGTGCTTGTTCTTCGCAGTCATTAAATGCGCCATTTTGTATAAGGGTCTTTAAGGCAGAAGCGACTGTTTGGCTAAATACCTGCGTGGCATATTTAACCTTCATTTTTTCAAAGGAGTTTGGGTCTATATGTTTCCGAGATAGCTTTGGGCACAACCGAGTTAAAGAGTTCAAGTTCAAGTTTCAAACAATTTAACAATAATTTTCCATGAGACTTCGCCATCTGGAGTCATAATACAATTTTTCATCAAAATATTGCGAAGCGATTTAAATAAGTGGGGGATATCATATATAGCGTAAATTTTCTGACTGTCAACAGATATAAAAGGCTCTTCTTCATTCACCCCGAATTTTTTAAAAGCTCCTCGGTTGTTCGATCCTTGGTCACATACCACTGCTCTTATAATGAGGCCTAAGCTCTTGGCGACTTTTATATTTTCTGTTATTAAATCTTGTAATTTATGAGCTTAAAGTCCATTGGTCGTTGCGACATAACTCAAGACAAATTTCCAGTTCTCATACAATCCTCTCACCATAAAAACGCATATCTGCTTGCACAATGTGTTCATTTTTTCGTTGCCATCATCAACAAAGCCTTCCACTTCATCTCGAAGGGAGTTATATTGCAGCCCTTTTCTAATTGAAATTTCATCAAAAATTAATACGGCATTTCTACTCCTACTGTCCATTTTTGCAATAAGTGATTTTAATATATTTATACAATTTTCATTAAATCCCGGAACCATGTGTCGAACTGGAGCCCATCTCACTAGCGACGATTTTGACGGCAGATTCAATTTAAGGTCATCTCTCATAAAACTATAGGCCTTAGCAGAATAAAAATTTATACTTTGAGCAATTAATCTTTCGTCTTCATTCCACGATTGTTTTTTCTTTATTAGCATCTTGCAAACAGTATTTGAACTCTCAGATAAACCAATTTTATCAATGGCAAGTAAAGACAAGTATGTACAATGTACATATACATGTACATTGTACATATATTAAGTCTATTAATGTAATTGATTTTTGTTTGGGTCATAGGGCATTTAAAAGTGATGGTTGATAATAAAACTAATTTTCACATTGTCGTGACGTCATAAGCAAATGAGCCGTCGCGGCGCCACTTGCTGTTGCCGCAGACAACTCAGGATCAAAAACATAACAAAGAAGAGCGGCAACCGTGTCTTTTGCACACGCTTGCAAACGTGCGAGCGCTTGTACATATATACACACATACAGAGAAACGAGAGCACAGCGCGCAGATGCGTGCCTCATCGTTCCGCATTTGATCTGCGACTGAAAATCGGTTTCTTGTTGTGATGGCTTTCGAACGAATGCTTCGAACTCGAAACAGCCGAGCGCTCTCGGGGTGCTAGACATTTCGTTCGGCTGCTCTGGGGTTCCAGGCTCAGCCGTTTGGTTGATAGCACTTTTCCTGCTGTTTGACGCCTCTATATATTTCTTGCTTAGTGGTAAAAGTCTTCTTTGTAATTTAGTGCTCTCTCCCCTCTCTGTTGAATTCGTAAGCTCTCTAATGTTAGTCTCGTTCGCTCTCTCCTCTCTATGTCTAGCAACTTAACATTGTCAAAGTCAGCTGTATGACCAGTTGATGTCAAATGTTGCGATAATGCCGTTGTCTCTTTTTTGTTTTTTGCGTCACCTTTGTGCTCTGTTGTTGTTCCTATTGTAACGCCGTCGCAAGGTTCTCCCTCTTTTTCTTTACATGTAATTTCGTATATTACGTTTTGTTGTTGTTCTTTAATTAATCTGTCTGGTGTTTGTGAAGAGTTTCCTTATATTTGTATGAGCTTTGTAAGCGTACGTTATGTTTGAATGTTTGTTTGGAATCATTTTAGTAATTGAGTGTTTATTTGTTATTTTCTCCACTTACGGTACGCTTATGTAAATTGAATCTTTGTTTTCTTTATTGGGGTTTGGGGCGGTATTCTTTTTTGTGGCGTCTGTGATAAGTGTTTCGATGAGCTGTCCTGGAAAGTTATTTTTGAAAAGTATTCTCCTTAATTTTGTATGTAGATTTCCGGTCTATATCTTTGGTCGCTTAGTGTGTATGCTTTGAACATCATCATTTTGGCAATGTTTATTTTTTGGGATAGTGCTTGATGCGAGTGAAAATTCATTATGCGTCCTAATGCTGTGTCCTTTGTGTACCATTTAAATAATAGTTTTTCTTCTTCTCGTTTTATCTCGGTGTCTAAATATCTGGGCTGCAAACCGGTTCGGAGTTGAACCGCTCCGGAGCCGGAGACTCCGGAATTTTTGGAAAGTCCGAACCGAACTTGAACCGGAGCAGAAAAATTTTTTCTTCCCGAACCCGAACCTGAACCTGAGCCAAAAATAGTTGAAAAGGGTTCGGTTCAAAAAAGATGTTCTATTACATTTTTTCAAGCTGCTTTTTGTCATTTCCCACAATTTTAAAGCATTGGATAAAAAGCTGGCAAAGAAAAATTTTATAATATTAAAAACGAACTACTACGTAAAAGCTTAAAGAATGGTAAATAAAACAATTAATGATTCTTAATTCTTTAAGGTTTTGGAAAAATTTTCATTGTTAAGCCTAGTAAACAGAACGATAGAAAATGTCTTTCGTTACAGTATTTCACATGAATAGAAACACGTTCTAATAGCACATGAGCATCAAAGCAAAGCCAAGGTGTTTCTAATTGTATGAAATTCTGTGACGAAAGGAATTTTCTGTCGTTCTGCGAACGAGGCTTAAAGAATTTTACAATGTCGTATTTGTAGTACTAGCAATTCCTGCCACACAAGAATCAGTCTAGTGAACTTTTTCTAATCATATATATTTGTTTTATCGAGCGATCAGTAATAATGAAAGATTGCTGGAAGACACACTAATGAAAAATTTATACAGTGGGTTAACTGAGGGGAGCCCACTAATTCACAAAGGACCCAACGCCTTCTGTCTATTTGGAGCTGTTTGTTTTGCACTTGTATTGCCTTTAGAATTCCCAAACAGTCAAAGCAATGCTGGCATGAGATGGCCCTTGACAACTTGCAAAAGATGGGCAAGGCCTGCTGATGATAAAACCGCAAAGTTATTGAAACAGCTGTACAGTGGATCATCCCCCCTTTATGGCGTCTTGGTTTAAAATTTATGAAGAAACATACATAATAAGTAAACTGTTTGATCTCATTGGGGAATAATATGTTCGGCTCGCTCTAACCACTGTATTTTTCTATGCGGAAACTTCCTAACACCGTTTAAAGTTGAGCAGAGTAAATTTGTTGACCTGGAACCTGGAATTTACATACATGTTTTCTTAAAAAAAATTATTCCCGAACCCCGGTTCGAACCCGAACCCTTGTTAACCCGCTCCGTGAACCCGAACCCAAAAAGTTTCGAGGGTTCGAACCCCGGAGCGAACCTCTGTCGATTTTTATGAGGCTTGCAGCCCTGGTCTTAAATGTATATTTTGTTTCTCCAGCTACTCCTTTGTATCGTCTAGTATTTTGTCGCAATAGTGAGTAAAATCGAGTTTCCCATAGGTATACCAAATATTTGGGTAAACATGTTATTGTCAAATGCCACGTAATTGTTGTCGATGAGTACGGATTCTAGTATTTCCCTAAATTACGCTTTTGGTATATTTGTCTGTATCGATATGTCCGTCCATTTGTCCATGATGATCTTAATGGCTAGTTTTTACGGGTATATTAGTAAATAATCACTGTCAATTCTTTCCTCAATCAATTTTTCTTTTAATTGTGTCGCATTTTGAATGTTGTATGTGTCAGAGACGATGTTTTTAATGATCGTTTCTACATGTTTTGCCAATTTGTAACACGGGACGTTTGTCGATGCCGCGATCAGCCTTAGTGGCGTGCCCTGCTTGTGAATCTTGGGTGGATAGCGTGTCCTCCAGAACAGTATAGTCCCATTTTTAGTTTAGCGTCAACATGGTTTAGCTTGTTTAGATGATTTACTATAGTGTTGTTATAAAGAAAGTGTCTGTGTTGGATTCTTACGTAATTTCTTGTATGTGGTCTTGTCCTCAAATAGTTCTTCCATCTTGTCCATGTATTCTCTTTTGTACATTACGACTGTCTTGTTCCCATTGTATTCCTTGTTCTATGTCTGCTATTAGGTGTATTGGTGATATATTCTCATTTGTTACAGGTAAAGCGAATTTGGGTCCCAGCGACAATAGCCATTTACTAGCCTCTGGAAAGAATACGTCTGTCTGGTTTACGAAGCATTCCTTGTTAAATGTTATGTTGTGTTTTTCTAGTAGTGACGTTTTTTTTTTAATTTTTCAATTTTTTGTTCAGTATTGTGGTCTGTGTAAGTTCTAATTCTGCTAATTTTTTATCCTTTTCGAGGTCCAGTATGTCCTGACTATTTAAAATTGTCTTTAGAATATGGTACTGATGTGTTTGGTTTCTGTTAATACTAAATATATGTCTATGTGTTTCTTTAATTTCTAATTGTAACGTCCGCAACGCAGAATTAGACCATATATAAGATTTGGCTATAATACGATACAAGAAGAAGATTTAAGGCCCCCTGTTAAGTACATATAAACTAGGTACAAAAATAGTCCAAGCTGCATTTTCATATTCACCAACTAGACCTCTTCTTTCATTCTTCTGCAAAAACTCATAAATTTGTCAGTATTTTTTCAAGAGATTTTCGTACCAAAATATCAATTCCATATCCTTTTTATCATTCACATCAACCATTTATGAAAATTTATTACAACAAAATACCAAATACAGTTGTACTGTACAGTAAAGCATCGGCTTAAAAACCTAACAAAGAATTCTTTTAAATGCAAGCGACACACACAAGAGTTAACATATGTATGGATAACCGGCCAGCCATGTGGGCTCAAACAATAACTAGGGAAGCTTAAAGCTAGCGAGGAGCCCCTCAAAGAAGCTGCCTCCTATAAATGCAAATTCTGGTAGGGGGAAAGAGTTTACATGGCGGCCAGTAAATAAATGCAACAGAAAACAGCCTTATCCGTTGTGGGTTTAGTGCAGCAAGAAGAGTGCCGGCTGCTCGAGATATTGCTTCCAGACATTCGAAAAGCTGGCCATGGTAACACCATCGATAACACGATGATCGGCCGACCAACTGACACTCATGATATACGCCTTGATTATCTCATCCTTGTCATTGAAACGGGGCACAGCTTTGGTACGACCCATGGCTCCAATGGCCACCTGTGGGGCCATAATACAGGGATGTGTATAGGTGCCGCCGATCTGTAACCAAACCGAGATTATTTAGATACAAACAAAGCACTTCACTTACAATTCCAATATTAGACAGGGAGAAAGTTCCATCCGCAAAGTCTGAGGGTGACAAAGTGCCAGTACGTCCACGTTCCACCAGAGCATTGAGATCCTTGGCTATCTCAATGATATTCTTCGATTGGCAATTCTTAATGTTGGGCACCACCAGACCCTGAGGTGTATCAATGGCCACGCTTATGTTATGCGCCCCCTTAAAGATGATTGACTCATTGGCCAGATCCAGGGAACTGTTTACAATGGGATATTTGGACAAGGCAATGCTGGCGGCCTTAATGCAGAATGGCATATAGGTGAGCTTGGGCACACCGCTCTCACTGGCCACGGATTGAAGTTGGGCACGGAATTGCACCAAATTGGACATGTCAATCTCATCGCTGTAGGCAAAGTGAGGGATTTTCTACATAAGATGGGTAGAAACTATTAGATAAAACTTAATCTTGGGCCTAACAACTCACCAGTGATTCGGACATGGACTTTAGCATGGCCTTGCGTACACCCTTGAGCTGCTCTACACGATCGGCTGGGGCATTGAATGCTTTTGTCTGGGCCACCGCCTGCTGCTTGGCGACGATGGTGGGATGTGGCACATTTGTGCCGGCAGGCACTTGTCCCAAATACTCCAAAACATCACCTTTTAAGACACGTCCATTCTTGCCAGTTGGCGCCACCTGAGACAAGTCCAGCTTGTGCTCTTTGGCCAAACGACGTACCGCCGGTGTGGCCGGTGTTATCAGGCGTGCTCCACTCTGCTGAGCAATGTTTGAGTTAGCCTGCTCACTGGAGGAGCTGCTCGTACTGCTATTGCCCTCCTCCTCCTCATCGCCCTCCTCATCTAGCACATCAAAGTCCAGCAGGGGCTTGCCCACCAAAGCAATCTCATCAATGCTATGATAGATTTTGGTTATCTTACCATCATAGCGACTGGTAATGGTCACCGAAGCCTTATCCGACTGCACTTCACACAGATTATCGAATTGCTCCACAGTGTCACCCACCTTGACAAACCATTCCTTGACCGTGACCTCACGTATGCCCTCACCAATGTCGCTTAGATTGAAGGAGACGCGTTTGTCCAGGCAGGGGGTGAGGTGTAGGCATCGCTGAAGCTTTAAGGAAAGACCATCAAATTGAGCGAAAAGCACATAACAGACAGCTAGCTCTCTCTCTTTCTCGCTCTAGCACACTGTCTATAGGCCACAGCCAAATCGATTACATAAGCTTTGCCATTTGAAGCTGATCTCTGATCTAAACTAATTTTACTCACTGCTGATTGTTGTTGAAGTCCAGGGCGAAGACAGTAGTTCCTTAGCAGCCAGCTGGTAGCTCCATTTCTAAGCAAATGTGTGGCCATTGGGAAATAATTTTACCGATCTAAAACTGAAAGAGCATAAATGGTAAAAAAATAACGGCATTTAGCTAGATGTGCACATTTGGTACCTGGGCTGGAAAAAAAAATAAGGAAGAACACTGACAACGGCCCCAACCAAAAAACAAATGCCCTTATCACGCGTGTATATGGGGGCCCAACAAAAACTTAATTTCAGTTTGTTTTTGCAAGGTCAACAGCTGTTGATCGTGCTAGCGAGCAGTGTAACACGTTTAGCCATTTTCAAGCCAAATGTGACAGAGCTAAGTTGCTTTTTTATTATATGGGGCATGTAGTTGATTCCATCATAACGATATAACGATCAAGGTATGGCGCTTTCTTAGCAAAGTCCTAAGAACTTCGGTGTACTACTGTCACTAGAGGCGAAAGCAAAAGCGCTCCGTCCAAATTTTTGGCTAAGCGTTGTATTGTGGCATATACTTAAAATAGAGATGCGCGCGTGAGAGCCACGAATATGCATTCGAAGTAAACACGAAACAAACTCAAATAATTTCAGATTTTTGTTTCGAAACAACATAAGCTTATCAATTTCATTGCTTATATTAATGCTCAGTAGAGATGAGAACCACAGCTTTTTTATTATTTCAAATCAAATATATTTTAGAATCGGTGAAGGTACGGCCTTGCTGGCAGCTTTAATGATCGGAAGGAATTTAAAAAAAAACACTGGAAGCTATGCAACTGCAAGAGTGCGAAGAATTAAAGACCTAAAGCCTTCGTCCGAAAGGTTACCACTGAGAAGAGGAAAGATAATCCCTACCTAGAATGCGAAATGGATAGTTAGAAGATAGCAGAAGATAGTAAAAGATAGCATATAAAGAAGAAAAAGCAGGCAGCCTTAAGGAAATAAAGTTTCGTGTTGTCTTGAGTAAGTACTCAGCGTCTATATTACCCTTTAAAAGTATGTTTAAAAACATTATACCTTACATAGTTCGTATATGCTCAAGTGAAGATAAGTCTAAATGCTTAAATATGGAAATACAAGGAGTAGGTCTCAACTGTGGGTCCCAACCCAGGTTGCGAAGAGCAAACCAAAGGAACTGTTTCTGGACAGATTCGATACGTTTACACAGGGTAAGTGACTGAGGGTTCCAAATACACGAACCAAACTCCAAAATGGGCCTCACAAGGTATATAAGTCAGAGCTTGGTCGTGTAGTGATCATTTAACTCCTTAGACCAACGTTTAATAAAACCTAGCAAGCCCACGGCTTTATTTACAGAAAGTTTAATGTGAGTGCCAAAAGAAAATTTATGGTCGAGGCTTATACCCAGATCATGGAATGATTCAACCTCAAGCAAAGCAGAATCGTTGGGAAAGTTATGGCTCTGTAATATTTTTAAGTCATCTGCGTAGAATGCTTAATTACATTAGGCAGGTCATTAATAAATAACACAAAAAGAGTATCCTAGGGAACTCCAAGAGGGCAGAAATACCGGATAAGAAGTGCAACTATTAAAGACAACATTCTGAGTTCTAGACTGGAGATAAGATTTTATCCAATTAAGATCTCGGAAATCTCAGCGCTGCGGACGATGTCTACCTGTATCCGGCGGAGCGCTTGACCAAAGCTGGCCATCCTATGGACGGTATTTTATAATTAAGCTCGACGAGCGTTGCTTTTTGCTTATATCAACGGCTTCAAGAGCTTTGGTGGCTGTTGCAGTAACTTTATAGAAATCTTCTGTCTGTCTCAGCATCGGTAGGAGCATCTTCTAAAGGGGGCACATATTTGGGATCGGGATCTTCGGCCTCTTTATCAGTACCGGCCAACCATTTGATTCCTCTCTTCTACCAATGAATTCTTCGAAAACCACAAATATATATTTATTTCAGTTCACAAAATTTCCAACTACTTAGCGTCCTAAAACACTCAATAAAATATCTAAAAAGGCAACCAAAATTGTAGGGTCAATCTGATTTGTCAGCCTTTTGTATTCAAAATGATTTGATCAAATTCAAGTTCAAACAAAAAAGTTATTGATTTATCGTCTGTTCAAAGCATCCTTTAAAATTCTAACGCTGTTGGTATCAATTTGTGCATTCTACATACACATTTTTCGCATTATCAGGACACTCCGAGTTTCAATCGCATGCCACACCATTCATATTCATATTATACATAGGTCTGACTTTTTTTTTTTAAGTTTTTTGAGAGTTCTGTTCGCATTTCTACTTCCTGGATCTGGGTTTGCATAATTATCATTTACATTTTCGTCCTAAGATTTTTTATAGATTTTTTTAAATAAATGCATAAAAAAACTAACATATAATTTATTTTTGATAATTTAGCTGTTTCCTAGCTAGTTTGCCAGCATCATTTGCAAAGTCAGCTGTGTTTGCTTAAGAATTGCATACACCCTTTTCCAACACTGCACCCAAACATCAAAACAACGTGACAAAATGGCAAGTTAAATAAAAGTGGAATTTTTCAACAAACTTAACCAGATTTTAAACATTTCCCACTCCACAGACCAATCTACGCAAAGAGCTGGAGAAATGCAAACATCCCAATAGTCGGAAAACCAAAGCCCTCGGCAAAAAGGCACGTCGTCAGAATAACAAACACAAGGTACGCCTGGGCCATGCTGTAAAGAGTAATCTGATGGGCGAGAAGCTTAGCTGGTTCCATGGCCACATAGCTCCCGGACGCACCGAACCTTTGACGGCACAAGAATTTGAGGATTTGATTGCATTGTATTTAAAACGCTTCGACGAGGAGTTGGAGCAAATTAATTTAAAGCAATCGATAGGTAAAAATCGGGCAAATCAGCATGCGGCGCGCAAGGATGTGATCACCATGACGTTGGAGAGAGAGCGCAATGAGTACCAAAGTGGAGGCATGGGTAAGCAGAGACAAGTCCAGCTAAAAGTGAATATTAAAGATTAATGAAACTTTTTTAGAAATGTTAAATCTTTGCGATGCAGCGAAATTCAAAACTTTGCTGGAGTGGGATGGCAGTGCTTTGAGTGTGCAGCATTTAAAGTTAGATTTGGTTTCGCAGAAAAAGCTAAAAAGTCTTAAGCTTAGTATACACTTCCACCAAAGACTCGCCAAAACAAAAAACTCCATATAAAAAAAACTCCACAAAATTTTTGTGCCAAAATCCTTTGGCAGTCTCTTTGGTGGCAGTCCACACTCAAAACAAAAAGGCCTCGATTAAATACCGATAAAATACTAGATCCGTAGTTTTTGTATTTTTATCGATAGCTCCCTGAATAATTAATTTTAATTATTTCAAGAGGTATCGGACATTGCCGATACACAAATATGCGTAATCGGGTGAAATTTGGATAATTTTCTCATCAGTGATTGAGCGCTATATTCAAAGTAAGGTACAAAACACCGTGAGACTTCAATCATACTTAAACTGGGTTATAATTATGAATTTAATCATTGCATAAGTGTCATATCTGCTCATCAGGCCCAGTAGCCAGGGTTTGGCCATGAAGAACGCATGTTAATAACTTGTATTTATTGATTGTAAAACTTTTAGTTTAAAATTAAACCAAAAGCTACGGTCTTGGCAAAGTGACCATTTTACATGCATACATCTTAATATCTGGTCACATTGTCCCAAAACAAAAGAATTGTCACTTTTGGTATTTTTGTTTTGGCGAGTCTTTGGTGGAAGTGTATACTAAGCTTTAAGAGCGAAAAAATGGAAACTTAAAGGAAAATAAATGAATTAATTCAAATTTGGCGCTGAGGGGTTTTATTTATAGCCAAAACTGGTCACACTTAATATGTTATAATGAAACAGTCTGGCAACCTGGCCACTAAGGGCAAACACAACAAACAAACACAAAAGTTGAATTACGAACTCATTTCATTTTCATTGTACTAATAGAAGCCTTGTAAAACGGTTCAAATACGTTTCGGTCGGAACTTGTGGATTGCTTGCTTAAATTATGACTCCCAAAAATTAATTAGAAAAGTGGTACTAAAAAAAAAAATTATTTGTGTTTTTTTTTTCGGAGTGAATCAGCTGGTGCAAAATTTTCTGGAATATTCTGGCAAAAGGTAAGTTCGAGAACCACCCACAGCATAGCCCTACTCCGTCCTTGAGTCCATTTCACAATTTTCCACAGCTGCGCAATATGTGTACGTTATATACATATGTATATTTTTTTTCGTTTCTGTTTTCATTGGTTGCTTTATTGTATTGTTTTGTTTATGTCTTGCAATTCATGTAAATATGTGTGCGTGTGTGTGTGTGTGTGAGTGAACTAAATGTTAATTTTGGAAACTGTGTCAAAACTTTGTGGGGAAAATTGCAACATGAGCGCAATTTTCTTAAAAAAAAACATTTTAAATTGATGTTAATTTATTTTACTTTTGTTTTTTCGCCTGGGTGATTAAGTGATGACGTTTATACGTTACAAAATGATGACGATAAATTTATGTAAATTGAGAACTGAAAATTTAGGAATTGAATTCATTTTAAATGACTATTTTGTCCACTTTATATCTAACTTAACGCATTTCTAGTAAATACACATTTTTCTACTCGTATAAACCTTTTAATACATTTGTGTGCATTTCTAACAGTTAACCGTTATTTGCCTTGCTTTGTTCACAGAAGGCAGCAACATCTGACCCTGAGAAGCTTAGCTTTGTTTAAAACAAAGAAAAGTGCAATAAAGAGCGAGAGAGAAAGAAAATTGCAATAATTAATCAACATCAACCAAAAACCAGTTAAAAGACAACAATTGCGTCTTAGGTTTTTCAAACAAAGAAAAGCTTAACTCAAAGCTTTTCATCTCGTACTCCCAAAAATGGACTCCAAGGAGAACAATGATCAACAGTCAGAGGAGCAGAATCGCCTGCGTACGGATAGCGAAAGCTCCATTGACTCCTTGACTCGCTTTGTCCTACCCAGTGTGGCCGGCAGTCCACCCAAAATTGTGACCATAGATGAGGTGTCCAGCATGTTTAAAAATTTACGCAACATGGAGCTGGCCCATGAGATAGCCTTGAATCCAGAGTTTCGGTTGCAGCAATATGAGCCACCCATGGACAGGTGAGTTGAGACTTCTCATACCCTTCATCCATTGGCTTAACTCTTTTTATATTCACCCCTTAGCCTGGAGGGTCGCATCAAGACCATGGTCCACAAAGCCTTTTGGGATCTGTTGCGTCAGCAGTTGGAACGCCAGCCGCCTTCATTTGATCAGGCCATACGTCTGCTGGCTGAGATTAAGGAATGCTTTCCCGTGGTGCTGTCACCCAAAAATGAACGTTGCCTGCAGCACATCAATGAGGTGCTGGATGATGCTGTCATCCGCCAGCAGGCGGAACGTGGCACTTTGGACTTTAGGGCTTATGCCAATTTTGTCATCAATCTTCTGGCACGCATTTGTTCACCTCAACGGGATGAGGCAGTGGCCAAATTAAGAGAAATTGATGATGTGGTGGACACGTTCCGTAGCATAATGGAGACCATGTCCCTGATGAAACTGGATATGGCCAATTTTGTTTTAGAGGTGGCTCGCCGGGATATAGCCGTCAATTCGGTGCAATATGAAAAGGATAAATTTAGCAAATATCTCAATGAGTTCCATGGCAATGGTAAGTAATGATTATCTAAAAACTATCCCCTATTGAAGGTAGTTGATGTTCCGCGGCCCTTTAATTCAATCGCAGTGTTGATAGGTCTTTCCTTCATTGCAAAATTATTAGGGTAGGACAGGAGCTTCTCGAAATATTTGCGTTTGAGCTGCTGTATTTCAGTTTCGACCAATGGGATCTTTAGGTCATTGTGGATATACATGGCGCTCCAGTAAGTGTTCTGAGAATTTTTGATGGTGATCTTTGACACTGCTCGCACAAGCATTTCCCCTTAGCTGCGATCCATATGTCCTGACAGGCTTGTGGATGCTTTTGTACAGTAATACTTTATGTATTTAACTACTTTTTATTTTTTTATTTTAAGTAAGTTTGGTGAAGACATTGTTAATATTATTTTAATAATCTTAAGAACACAAACATGTATAATTTTTATGGCAAACACTCGCAAATGAAATTGATAATTTATATACACATACATGAAGTACTGCTGCATACCCACTTTCATTAGGCTTAAGTTTTAAAATTTCTGTTAGTTTTACTGGTCCTTACCGGTACGATGCCGAAATAAAAAGGTACCGGAACCGAATACCGAAACAGTAACAGAACCGTTAGATTCGGTTCGTACCGGAACCGGAACTGAAATCCGTTTCGGTTTGATTCCCTGGTTTGAGTACTTCTTTGTGGATTCACTATAAATTTTACTTTCTAATATCCAGTTAAGAATGTATTAATGGTTTCGAACACGTTTAAGTGAGAGAAAAGTGCTAATGGAATCCAGTAGCTTATTTGTTGACACAATTTATGTGTTACTATCAGGGCTGCAAACCGGTTCAGAGTTGAGCCGCTCCGGAGTTTTTTTGTAAGTCCGAACCGGAGCAGGTTAATTTTTATCCCCCCGAACCTGAACCTGAACCGGAGCAAAAAATAGTTACAAATGGGTTCGGTTCAAAATATATAAAAAAATTGTTCTAGTTGCTAACTTTGCCATTTTCCAATAGATCTAAATGCACACTAAGAAAAAATGGAAAAGTGAATAATGGTCATCCATGGCTCGTGGTTCAGTATTGTCATAGACAGGGGAATGTAGTTATGTGTGATCATTCGTGGCTTTGAAAAGCAGATTTTTAAGCATTTCGCGGTTTTATTACCATGGAGTCTCCTTAGCTGCGAATTGCGCCTATGCATTGATTGATTTTTCATTTAAACCGCATTTCGATTTTTTTGTTTTTAGGATGATCCGATGACGAGCTACGATCAACACGTTTCACTTCATAGTACCAGCCTACACATCAAGTTTTCAGTTCAAAGCTTAAGTCATTTCTTAGAAACCAAGGCTGAAAACCTCTGAAATTCTGTAAAAGGTTCGGCTTGTAAAGGTTAATTCTATAGAAACAGCCCTTTCAATAATATCAATGCCGGACTCTCTTCTTATTTACAAGCAAAATTGTGAAACTGATACGTTTTTTATGCTCTATCTATGCTCTTCATTGTTGGTCATCCATGGTTCGGGGTTCAGTATTGTCAAAATCTTGGTAATTTAGTTATTTTCCTTATGATCTTGACAATGTTCTTTAACTTCGGTCATCCGTGGTATTAATCGCGGTTCTCGGTATTATCATAAACAGGGCAGTGAAGTTATGGGTGATCATTTGTGGTTTTGAAAATTGGTTCTTAAGCATTTCGCGGTTTTGTTACCATTGAGATCCCTTAACTGGGAATTGCACCTATGCATTGATGCTGACATGATTTTTCTCTTGGTTGGCAATTACTTTTTCCATAATTACTATGTTTATTCCTTTGGTTTTTTCGCTATTTAAGAAGTCTTCAGTCATTTTTATCCTCTTTGGTTTTTTTAAGCGATTTAATAAGTATTCAGTCAGTGTAAATGGTTTTAATACCTGACCTCTCACAAAGTCACAACTAAATTCGTTTTACACTCCGTGTACTCAACTTAAAACCATTTTGTACTTAATTGTACGTAACTAAGATTGTTTAGTACGTGCGAGTGCTAAACACAAAAAAGTTCGGTACCTATTTTTATCGGTCGGTGCGTTACAAATTATGTACGAAACGAAAAATGTACCGTACTTTTCTGAGTACGGTACTTATGTAGTGTATACGAACCCTGGTTTTGGGTGCATTTCCGTAAAATATCAGACCGTAGTCAATCTTTGAGATAACTAGTGATTTAAGTAGGTACTGAAATTAGGGTGGCTGTATTGAAATTTAATCTTGCGGATGAGAGGCATTTTATTATGTCTAGTAGGGGGGGTCGATTTGTATGGGCCGAAAAAAACGTACCAAGCGTATAGCAAAAACGAAATCTACGGTCAATTCTAAGAAAATTTCACCAAGAAACCATGGGTCTAAAATGAATTCCTAGTCCGCGCAAATCGACTTCAAATATTTACGTTACTTTTTCCCAAAAATCAAGTTAGAAGGTCGCTGAACACCTACTATAACATGTTCTGTATACCCCAGAGCTTGCATTTATCTGAAAAATTTCATATAGAAGCCACACAAAGTGATACTGGTGTCAAAAAGTGAGCCCAGTGCTGCCCATCAACGTTGAAGCGGTGCTACCCATCAAAATTTTTTGTTTTACGTATAACTCCGCTATCGATCATCCGATCTTCATAGTTCCTTTGGCGAATCGATAAATAATCATGATTATAAAATATCTCTAGAAGGTACAAACCATCTATCTCCAAAACTGTGGGAGATATGAGGTTTTTTCTGAATTGCGGGGGCGGAAAGAGGCGTGGCAACCTGTGACATAAAAATTTGTTTTCCGGCAACTATAAGAAGTATTTGTCCCATACAAGTCAAACCTCTATCTCTTACCATGTCAGAGATCTGTACTTTTACAGGTTTATGGACATATTTACATACTACGTTTATGCTATGCTCATTTTGCAAAATCGTTTCATGAAATGCCTCCGAAAGTGCGTGCATAAACACCATTTTCGACTTCAATTCATGAAATGCCGTGGCGCAGGCAACTTTACGTTGAGTTGGTGTTGGCAGATCTCTTGTATTCTCATATGTGCTGGCCATTTTGTGAATTTACAGGAACAAATTTGATTTTGCAAATTGGAGAAATCATGAAATTCATAGCATAAACGACGGACATGGCTATCTCCTGTATTATTTTCTTTTTTTTAGCATATGACTTTTCGCCATAGCTACTTTACGAAAAGGTAACTTTTATTCGAAATTTGTTTGCCGGAAAATGTGCCTGACAATACCGGCCGAGATAGCTGCCAACTTTAATTTGAATTTGAATTTTATTAAGAATGCACTATTTTAGTTTTTCTAACTTATAACAACGATCCAATTTGTCACTGAAGAAGATGATATAATTAATGAGTCATTCGGGTTGTCAACGAGCAACTATGGAGAATCAAATTGATTCAGTTAATCGTTGAAAGATGGTACAAAGAAAAGCAAATCAAGTTCTCAGGTGGAACCGAGCCGGGTTATCCTTTCTACACATTGCTTCTCTAGTGTTGCAGATAATTTGGTAGCTAGTAGGAAAATATTTCTGCTTGAGATGTCCTTTGCCAGGACTGTCAAGTAGCTGCTTAGCATTCCGTCAATCGGTTATTCGGGGGATCAATGTTTTCACATTCACTCAATGGCTTAGTCACTGTCGACTATTTTCTCAGTGAGAATAACCAAATCTCCCATTGATTCCGTACTTTTGAGCAATTGTTATTATATTTAGTTGCCAAACAAAATCCTGCTGATTTCTGCAGGTATTTTAGTGCAAACGATTTGTTTTGCTATTATCTACCGGAAATCCATCTTTTTGTTAGGTCGAAAAGTCCCAAGCTAAAAAAATGTAATACCAGAGATAGTCATGTCCGTCTGTCTGTCCAAATACCTGCAAAAGTACAGATCTCTGACATGGTAAGAGATAGAGGTTTGACTTGTATGGGACAAATACTTCTTATAGTTGCCGGAAAACAAATTTTTATGTCACAGGTTGCCACGCCTCTTTCCGTCCCCGCAATTCTGAAAAAACCTCATATCTCCCACAGTTTTGGAGATAGATGGTTTGTACCTTCTAGAGATATTTTATAATCATGATTATTTATCGATTCGCCAAAGGAACTATGAAGATCGGATGATCGATAGCGGAGTTATACGTAAAACAAAAAATTTTGATGGGTAGCACCGCTTCAACGTTGATGGGCAGCACTGGGCTCACTTTTTGACACCTGTATCACTTTGTGTGGCTTCTATATGAAATTTTTCAGATAAATGCAAGCTCTGGGGTATACAGAACATGTTATAGTAGGTGTTCAGCGACTTTCTAACTTGATTTTTTGGAAAAAGTAACATAAATATTTGAAGTCGATTTGCGCGGACTAGGAATTCATTTTAGACCCATGGTTTCTTGGTGAAATTTTCTTAGAATTGACCGTAGATTTCGTTTTTGCTATACGCTTTGGTCGAAAAAAAATCGACCCCCCCTAATGTCTAGTCTTTTGTAGAGTCCTGGTATTATCGCTTCTATGTGTAGGTTCCATTTATCTTTATGGTTTATTGTTAGTCCTAAAATTTTTATATTTGTATATGTATTGTATAGTTATAGGTTGTTACTTGGGCGTTACAATTGTGTTTCTTGCATATGTGGATGCGCTTGCATTTGTTTGGTGAGAGAGCAGCTCCGGATTGGGGATACCAGCCTTCGATGTTGGAGAAGAGAGTATTTAGGTTGAATGTGCAGTTTTTTGATTTTGTGTGGCTGATTATAAGATGGAAGTCTTCTGCGACAGCACAGAACTTTATGCCTCATTGCTTGTTGTATGCTATTACAAATAGAATCACTAAGATGGGTGATCCTTGAGGTATTCCATTGTGAAGTGGGTGTGTTTCAGATGTGTGGTTTCCTATTCTGGTTTTTAATTTCCTGTTGGCCATGTAATTTTTTATGAAGTTGTAAATGTTTGGTCCTATTTTCCATTCGTTTAGTTGATTGAGTATGGAATAGACGCCCACTATATCGAAAACTTTAGAGAAGTCCAAAAATATGATATGAGATTTCGTTATAGGGTTGCCGAATATTTTTAAAATATCGTATCGAAGATATTCTCTGATTTGAAAAAATATCAAATGATATTAAATATATTACTTTTAAAACATCGATATATCGATATAAATGATATTTTAATTTTTTTCCTGTTTATACCAAGAAGAGGAAATACTCTGCCCCAAAATAAAAAGATATAGTCTATATTGAGCAAACATAACAATATTTTTCATGAGATTCGAGTTTTCTATGTATTATACATATTAAATACTTTTAGTTCCAATATTAGGGCTAAATTTTACATGTTTTTTAAAAATTCGTGGAAAGAAATCGGGAAGAGGTTTTGTAATTCTCTTTCTTGTATTTGATTGTACAATTCATTATAAAAAACACAAAATTAAAAATTTGTGAATGTGAGGGCTGTTCAAAAAGTTCTCGGGATCCAAAGTAGGCTCTTCCAAAAAAGATGTGTCGATTGTACCCACGTTTCCGGGATTCACAATTATCAGAAAGCAAAACGGAAGATGGGAAGTTTGTTAGTATGAATGCCATTATCGTCCGTAGCTGAATTGTGAAAATAAAATTGAATTTAAAAAAGTGCGGCCTTTTAAAAACGAAAATCGATTTTTTATCTTTTTTTTTGCAGTCCAGTGTACAAAAAAATAGTAAAATTTTTTCTTTCTCATGCCCTACATCATCAAAATCGGTTCGGTAGAACTTGAGAAAATGTGGGCACCAGTCCGAACAACTTTGTTTCGAGATAAATGAGTTTAAAGTTTAAAGTAATTTGAAAATTGCTTTTTTACCGAAGTCATTGGTCGACAAAAAAAAAAAAAACAATATAATCTAATGCGTATTTCGCATTTTTAAAAATCCATTTGGGATTATATTTTTGAATATCTAAGTTATAAAATAAAAACAAAAAAAAAATTTGGAAAAAAATTTTCTAGACCAGAAGAGGGCCTTAAAAGTCTTTAAAAAGACGCGTCGCTTTGACGCATATGGCGCATTTTATAGCAGAAGCAAGTCGCTCCGAAGGCACTGGGGTAATAAGACACCTTACGGCTAGTCTGCATAGTCCCGTCATGGTCGCCTTATGCGAATTCCAGAATATTAAGGGATAACTTTCCCATAACGTTTGTGGCAACCTAAAGTATAACTTCAGCCCACTATTTTGCGACTCTTGGGCTTGCATAAAATCAACACACAGGACATTTGGTCGTGCTAACGCTTGCTTTAAATACTTTTTCGAACAAATTACACTTGGCTGTGCTTTTTTTATGTCGCTCTAGTTTGCTTTTATCAAATTTGAATCCATTTTCTGTCTCTTGAATGCGCTTGCACTCGCTACCCAGATCAAAGAGTTACCAACGCAGAAATATCATAAAATATCCCAAAAAAAAATCGATATTCGATATTTGGTCAAAAAAAAAATCACGATATAAATATATCAGTTTTAAAAAATATTATCGATATATTGATATTTTGATATATTTTCGACAACCCTATTTCGTTATCAGATGATCAACATAAAGTAGACTATCTGTAACGGATTTGCCTTGCTTAAAGCCTAGCTAGTTGGGGTGGATGAGGTTGTTGGTATTAACATACCACCATATTCTTTTGTCTATTATTTTATCTAATAATTTGCTAATGCATGAGTTAAGGGAGATAGGTCTGTAGGAGTGGACTGATGTTTTGTCTGTGTTCGGTTTCGGTATGGGTATTGTTAGGCTAGTCTTGTACATTTGTGGAATATAGTTTTGGAATATATTGTTAAAAAGGTTAAGGATTCTTGTTTTCGTGGTTGGTGAGCAGTTTTTTATCATTGGATATAATATTCGGTCTTCTTCAAGTTAAAATTGTTGTCGTTGTGTGTTGCATGTACAAAAATACCCATAAAACGCTTCATTTGATAAACTGGGTATGAGATGATGCTTACAGAGGTCCCTTTTATCATCATTTAGGGCTCTTATATAACCAGTTATATGCTTATTACGGTAGCCTTAAATGAGGATTCCTTGATTCCTAACTTGTTCTTGCATGTGTCATAAACCATTTCATTCGTTTCAGTTGGTTTTCCCGCCACTGAGGAATGGCTGCAACGTCACCAGCGCTCGGGCATTAGCCAGGATGAGATTATCTATCAGGCTTATATGCAATTAATGGACTATCCAGCCGACAAAGAGTTTCCCGAACTCCTACGCCTTGACAAGGATCGTTTCCAGGGCCTCAGTTGGCGTGCACAACGATTGATATTGTGCGCCTCATTGATTTCCATAGCCCAGAGTCTGCCCATAATCTCACAGCGTCGTGAGAATCGTGTCAAATTGGCACAGCAATTGGATATCATTGTCCGAGATCTCAAACAGGCAGAGTAAGTGTCTAAATCCCTCTTCCCCCTAAGCTATTTAAACATGTTTCTTTTTTTTTAGCCAAGTGGCCGTGACTCTGGAAAGCTGCTTTGAGCAAATACGCGCCTTTATTCAAGCGGCCCTCAGCCAAGAGCAAATGCCCACCATGACTGAACAAGATCAGGACACGCTCAAGACTCAGCTCTTGCAGCTTAGCAGCAAAACTTCACCCGTGCGCAGTCTAATGGGTAGGCTAACCAAAAAAGTACCAATTTTCAAAACTAAACTCATGCTTTTTTAGCCAAGCGTCTGGATGGCTTTGTGCGCGTGGCTCTACGCTCCAACAATGGCATACCGCCTGCCCCCTCTGGCTTTGCGGACTTTGAAGAGGAACTGGTTGCATTTATAGCCTCATTCCGTCGTCTGGTTTCCTACAATCATGCGGTATTTGGTGAACACTTTGTCAAACTGCTCAACAAGCAGCGTTCCACTGATGAGCCCTCAGGCGAGGCTACCGCCTCTGGCCTAAACGCCACTCAGGCTCAATTGGCCAAACCTTAAGACCCCACCGGGAGGGTGCGAATGGGAATGAATTCAAAAGATTCGCCGGAACAACGAAGCAACTTCTGTTAGTTTCTCTTTATTATAATATATTTATTGATATATTTGGTAACTGTAATTTTTGGGACAACCAAATTTTGTAGCACACCCAGTGATAAGCCCCTAATCCTTTAAAAAGAAACAAAAACAGGTGCTAGGGCGTCGTCTGTGATAAAGAGAAAAGTGTTGAGGCTATGGACAAGGCAAACGGCACCCTAAAAGCGCGACTAACGCCCACCCCCAACTGCCTGCTGGCAGTTGCAGAGTTAAATTACAATTATTTTAATCCGTTAACCTTAACCCCATCTAATCCAACAAATCCTTAATGTTTCTAACTTTTGATTCCATCATTAAAACTGAAAGAAAGAGAGATGGAGCGATGGAGAGATTGAGAGAGAGAGAAAGCAAATGATTGTAGCCTACATACATACATATAAAATATACATTTTTAGACTTAGTTTACGTTTACTTTTACAATATGATCTAAAGAAATAAACTATATACATCTGCTGGACTATGCTAAGGCAGTTAATCATGAGTTTGTTCATGTGGATGTGGCCTACAAACCTTTAAAATGTATTGTCCTGCTTCCTGGTTTCTCTAGTTTCTTCGAGATGGCAAGGGAACCACGAATCTATCACAAATTTGCGGGAAAGTTTACTTTTATGATTTTATTTGAACAAAAATTTAGCTAAAGGCCATCGAATGCTCCAAGACGACAAACTTAAACCAAAATCGACGCCAGAATCGAATATTTACATTAGCGAGGTCATACTCTTTTATTGGTGGGAGCAATTGGACTTAGAGGGCTGCTACCACCAGGTGAAACCATCTCAGGGCAAGTCTACCTATCTCCAAAATTGTATCCATTCGTGGATCGCATCAAAAAAAGCATCGTTTTTTCCGAAATGGTATCCGAAAATTGCCAAAAAGCTGGGAAAAAGTGTGACCAGCTATTGGCAATGCTTTGAAATATCAATTCATTAAGCGTCCATCTTGAAAAAAGTGGATATCAGGCTGGCAAACCAGTTCTGAACCAAACCGAACCGCTGTTTGCGCTCGAGAAACGAACCGGTGTGTTTTACAAAACATAAAATGAATGGTTCGATTCGGTTCATTTCAACTACAGGCTGGTCCATCTATTGTTTGGAATTTGAACTATTCATAATTGAAAATTAAAGCGAGTTGTATTATGTAAGACCTTTGACATTTATGATATGGGTCGCTATTCGCTTGAAGAAAGTTGGAAATGTTAGTGGATAAACCAATCCGTGTACGTATTCGTCCGGTGCGCTCGACCGAAAACATTGCCAAGTCAGCCGTGGTGGTCATTTGAACGAAATTGTTTTTTCATAAATAAATGAGATGAACCAACCTTTCTAATAATTATCGAGTCGTTTTTGTTATAGCAAAAGTACATTCCAATTTTTAAATGGACCACCCTGTTGGTATCAGGGCTGCAAACCTCCTGAAAATCGGGAGGGGTTCACTCCGGGGTTCAAACCCGCGAAACTTTTTGGGTTCGGGTTCAGGGAGCAGGTTCAGAAGGTCGCTGAACTTAGGTTAATTTTGTTCCTCGCTGATTGAGAAAACATGTAAGCAAATTAAAAACAAGCTTCGTGCTGATTTCTCTTTCTCCAGATAGCTGCTATGTGTCAGATCAGCTCACAATTTACTCTGCTCTCTATGAGAAACATTAGATGAGAAATCGGCCTTACACATTTTATTCATAGGTGAAAGATTAGAGGCTTGATAATATCACATTCGAGCTTGGAACTGGTGTCGACTGCGCAACCGTTCAATCTATATCAGGCCTGTTCCCATTTCTGAATCCGATGGATCGGTAGTTGGTAAATGTTGTGATTTCTAAGGAACTCGACCGTATAAGTTGGCTATTAAGAGGATCGAATGATGGTAAGTGGGATTTTTAAGTAAAAAGCCCAATAGCACTGTCGGTTTTTGGAAGGGTCGATGTTAATGTTTGATTATAACTTTTAAAACGAGACACACACCAAGAAGAATGGTCGACTGTACAATAGAGTTGGAAATTTTAGTTCATTTTAATGACCTAGTTCATTAGTTCATTTTTTCATGAACTATAGTTCATTTGAACTATAGTTCATTTTTTGAACTATAGTTCATTTTTTGAACTATAGTTCATTTTTTGAACTATAGTTCATTTTTTGAACTTTAGTTCATTTTTCGAACTATAGTTCATTTGAACTATAGTTCATTTGAACTAAAGTTCATTTTTTGAACTATAGTTCATTTGAACTATACTTCATTTTTTGAACTATAGTTCATTTTCTGAACTATAGTTCATTTGAACTATAGTTCAATTTTTTGAACTATAGTTCATTTTTTTAACTATTGCTCGTTTTTTTAACTATTGTTCATTATTTTAAATACTGAGGATAATTTTAATACTGTTTGATACTTGATACACAGTCGGCTTGGTTTCGATGGATTTGTTGAGTTTGCGTGCGCGTAAAATCAGGGCTTCGGTGCTTGCTCGCGCAGTTGCTCGGTCAGTTTGTTGAGACTAAACGATTTCTTAATGTTGTTATAGGCAAAATGAAAAGCTACATCTTCATAGATGTCTCAGCCATGGATCACACATGTCGCGCAGGGGGAATCTTTACACAATCAGCGAGTCACCCTTAACCCGTGCCTCTTAGTAAATTCAAGTTAACATGTCAGCCAGTTGGGAAGCCGGCTCATTAATACCAATAGCGTTGGCACGCTTTACCGAAATTTCCTCCTCACGTACGACTACCTCTTTATAAGAGAGTGTTACCATTTGGTTGGACCACTTTAAGCTCAACTGGCAACTTCTGGCTATGCTCGAAGAGGAAAAAAGTAACACCTAGGCCTTGGCTAAATCCGTGGCTGTGCACTCGAAAAACACCTTCTTGGTCTTAGGCAAGTTCTTCGATCGTTCACCATTAATAAGTAATGGGCAGCAGTGAGAGAACTACACGATTGGCACCATAGATCACTGGGTAGACGGAAGAGCCACGAATGATGTGGCTTAAGCTGGGCATTTAAGTCCATCAACTGCAGACCTGTCATCTCCTGAGTTTGGTTATGCGGTTTGAATTTGATTCCCTCTGACGCCAAATCCTTGCAGCTGAAGGCTCCCTGTAATGTGTCAAGGTCGTGGGTGCCCATGGTCACCAGGGTAAATGTTTTGGAGCAGCTTATCGTGCGGATCAATGAAATTTTTGCAGAACTATGGGGTAAAGGACACATTGCGAAGCAAAGCGGCCACAGCATGTGGAAGAATCTGTGCTGAGGAGGAGGCAACACTTAGCACCTGCTGCTGGGTTGGCTCGAAAATCTCATACTTTGGCTTTGAGAAATGATAGTCTCGTAGTCCTGCTATTTGTAATTTTTTAAATGTGAATAGCTTGTTAAATTCATAGAAAATCATTATTAAATGCAGGCCCAATAGATTTTCATACAAAAATGATACTAAAATTGGCTTCAAATAAAAAAACTATAGTTCAAAATATGAACTATAGTTCAAAAAATGAACTATAGTTCAAAAACTGAGAAATACATAGTTCAAAATATGAACTATAGTTCAAAACCAAGACCTAGTTCATTAGTTCATTTTAAAGACTAGTTCATTTGAACTAGTTCAACAAAATCGGCACAACTCTACTCTACTGTACAACTGCTACAAGAACCTCCCAGTTTTATTATAAGCAGGATTTGCTTATCTTCTGCAAGTCGGCAGAGCCCATTGCAATAACTGTTTTGAAATTGCAATGGTTATAAAAGTGCCAACGCCAGAATTGACAGAAGCAGACTTTTTGTATGTGTGTGCCCCCATTTCAGTCCTTCTGTATTAGTGGAGGAAATTCTATCGCCCCAGTTAACACAATTGGTATAGGTTAATTTTAGTGTGTCTTCAACAATCTTTCATTATTACTGACTCTATCGATGGATAAAACCAATATAGAGTTAAAAAAGTGCACTAGACTGATACTAGTGATGCAGGAACAGCTGATACAACAAATGCGACATCTTTAAGTTCTTTACAATGGGCGTATTCAGCAGATAATTCCGATTTACGATTTCTGATTGCCGATTTTTCCTGCTGAATACAGTGATTGCCATTTAGGATTGGAAAATTTGACAATCATGTTTTCTGAATAGAAATCGTACCAAACGTATGATTGGTTAACGATTGCGGGGTCAGCCTGCCTTTGTTAAGATATTCATATTAAATTTTTAATTAAACAAATCCATAAATATTAGAGATTTTGTGAAAGTGTTTTCCATTGATAAAAAGTCCTAAAGCCAACGGATATCTTAATGTCTGCAATCAAATCTATTCAGCAGAGACTCATCAGCAATCGCAAATCGTAAATCGATGCTGAATACGCCCAATGATAGTTTTTTCAAAACGCGGAATAAAATTTAAATAATACATGTGGTTTGAACCGAACCCGTTTTTGGGAAGAAAAAAATTGTTCGGTTCGGACTTCCCGAGTATTAAAGAGATGATTTGCGCCATTATGCTGGTGCTAAACGATAGTTCCCAAAAAGATACTTTATAGTGCTAGGATGAAATAGCTGTGGTTAGAGCGAAACGACCACAATGCCAAATGTACTCAAAAAGCGTAAGTGTCAGCGAACAGCTGACCCAAAAGTATCTAGAGAGCGTATGTGAGAGCGAACAGCTGACTGATTTCTGACAGAAGTGGTGCCGACTGAGCAAAGTTTCTGTCTATTAGTCATTCTCATTGGTGTGAGTGAAATGCCCACATGTTCGTTCTTTATTGCAGAGTTCACCAGCGATAGCCTTACTTGCCGAAGTCATACTTTATTGTGTGTTACAGAAAGACACAGTTACGTTTAAGCGCTCTCTTCTTGGGAAACCCTGCTTTATTCACAGCCAGCTAAGCACTGACAAAGAAATACTAAACGAGAGAGCCTGGGGAAGGAATGAGGGGGTGGCGGGAAAGAGTGAAGAGCGAGGTGGGAGAGGAATGCAACGGAACGGGAAAGAGTGGAGAGCGTTGGAAGAGGAGAGAAGAAAAAGTCGAGAGCTGTGAAGAAGGGGATGGGGATCAAGGAAGACAGCCAATTTGAATTGAATTATACATAAGTGAAGAGTGCCTGCAGGTCAATTTGTTTTTATATTTTGTTTGTAATTATTGTTCAACGGGAAGGGACTTAAGTCGAAGTTTTATCCATTTCTTTGGGAAAGACTTGTGAACCTATACGTTCCCATTTATGGGCCAGCCGTGCTGATGCTGCTGTGAAATCCACAATCTTGATATATATACTAGATAAGGGCGCGATATGGGATGGGATTTTTACCAGCTCTAAACTCGAAACTGTCTACAAGATAGATCAACACAATTTCTAAAAATCTGGGACGCGGACAAAGTTCTTTATTAAGTCAGTATTTCCGTTGCAGGTGCCTTCATACAACACAAACCTAATTTGTATGAGTGTGACTCGTTCCCTCTCTCACTCTCTTTCGCGCTCTTAGTCAATAAGCTTTGTCCACAATATTGCCACAGCCATTTATGTGGCCCATACAAACTTTTCTTTGGTCTTTTCCAAATTTTGGCCAAATATCAGATCTCCACGAAAAGCAGTTTTGGCGGGGGGTTGATAAAATGTCAGTCTATCAGTCAGTCGGGATAGATAAAGTCGAAGATGATTTCTTCTAACTAAAAAGTCAGTATTTCCGTTGCAGGTAATTAATTGTACGATTTACAATAACTTCCTGACAACAGACTGATTGCTATGCAAATATAATCTCCGTTATCATCTGGTATTCTCCCGTAAAACGGCCACACTCACTCTCTCCCCCCCTAACAATGCAATAAAAGCCAACAACAGAAACCCCAAATGCACTTTTGAATATGGGCTATACCAATACTACGAGATCGTGACACGTACACACACACACAGAGACACTCCATTGTCCGTAACATGAATCTTTCATTTGCCGGCTGTGGCTTTCTGGGCATCTATCATGTTGGTGTGGCGGTTTGCTTTAAGAACTATGCTCCCCAAGTGCTGCTGGAGAGGATTAGTGGGGCCTCGGCGGGTGCATTGGCTGCCTGTTGCCTTTTGTGCGATTTACCGCTGGCTAGCATGACCACGGATTTTCTGCATGTGGTGCGGGAGGCGCGTCGCTACTCTTTGGGCCCGTTCAGTCCCTCGTTCAACATTCAGCGTTGCCTGCTGGAGGGACTGCAGCAGCATTTACCCCTGGATGCACATGAGCGAGTAACGGGTCGTTTGTGCATCTCCTTGACCCGCTGCTGTGATGGCCAAAATGTAAGAATCTCGCAATTCGCCTCGCGCCAGGAACTGTTGCAGGCTCTGCTCTGCTCCTGCTTTATACCCGGCTTGTCGGGTCTGGTGCCGCCACGTTTGCGGGGAGTACGGTATATGGATGGAGCCTTCTCCGACAATCTGCCCATATGGGATGAGCAGACGGTCACCGTGAGTCCCTTTTGCGGTAAAAGTGACATCTGTCCCCGGGATCAGAGCTGGCATAAGTTACATCTGAATCTCAATTGGGCCAATACCAGCATACGGATCTCCCGCAGGAATATGCAGCGTCTCCTGCGTATAGTGTTTCCGGCCCGAGCGGAGTTTTTGTCCTCCATCTGTCAGCAGGGCTATGAGGATGCTTTGAGATATTTGCAGAGCCACCAAATGATTAAAGGCAGAAGACAGGCTAAGGACTTGAAAGGACTGAAGCGAGTCATACATAGCTACATGGACGATAGTCATCTATCCGCTGTAAAGCCTCTGAATCTGCTCGGCCAAGTGACCCAACAGGTGTCCCATCTAATGGACGAACTCATGATTCAATTGAACAATTTGGCTTTATGCGATCAGCCGCACTTTGATCTCCTCGATGCCATGGGCCTTTGTACGCGTGATCCCGCCCTGAGTGCGTCTACGTCACGACGCCAAGTTGTGGACAATGGAGGCGATAAGGTTATACTAAATAAGCGACGCGACGATAACGCTGCGAAAGTCAAGGTAATTGAAATTTTGGACTCAATTGATATGGCGACAGCGGCGGCCCCGACGACCGTGACAAAGCCAAAAATGAGCAGAGGAACCGCCGCACCAGGTGCTGCTATCCGTGGTGTCTGTATACAAAAAGCGAGCCATTAGTTTAAGAAGTTATTTTGAGTATGTTTACTTGTGTGTTTGTTGATTCAATTCCATTGACCTTTAATGAGATAACTTTTAGTGAAATTAATATTTGAAAAATTAAACTGATTTTTAATGCTTCGAAAAGATTTTTGTTTTGGAAGGAACAACGTCCCAGTGATCGGAAGGGGGAAACAAAAAGTATCCAACTTTATTCTAAGCTAAACACCAGAAATATTAGGTTCATCTCTCAAATAACTTCTGATTTGTGGCTCTGAACCAATTTTGAATCGGTCCTGAAAGAGCGCCAAATCTATCTTCGTATTAACCACCTACAGTTTATAGTTCACATATTTTCAGCGATATATATTTGAATCACCTTTGAACCGGTTTAGCCGACTTGTTCGGAACCAGTAAAGTATCCAAGTCCTTCATTTCAACCTAAAAAACAAATTTCCAGTTCATAGCTCAAATAATTATTTTTATAAGTATAATTGGTAATGTATGGAAGAACTAAGGATTGCGATCCCACAGACCATAGTCGAAGAAATGGGCCGTAGGATATCCAAGGAAGAAGTAAAACAAGCACTCAAAAATGCAAAAAACTACTTGTGAGAAAGATGGTCAAGCCCGACTATAACATACTCTGTACCTGGAGTAGGAGCTAAATGCAGCTCATCTCTAATTTTCTCTCTCTAAGATTGCGCGGTGTTGGTTGTGAATGGGTGGGAGCGGGGCTGGTTCACTTACATAACTTGAGAACCGCTCATGCGATCTTTATCATCTTCTTCGGCAAATCGATACATATCGACAATTACTTAATATCTCTAGAAGGTACAACCCATCTATCTACAAAACTGTGGAAGATCTGACGGGAGGGGGCGTGGCAAAAATTGAAAATATATTTGAACTGCATAAGGAGCATTTGTCCCATACATGTCAAACCTCTATCTCTAACCATTAGTGAAACCTGTTTGTTGACTCGGCTCTTGATGCTGATCAAAAATATATATACTTTATATGGTCGGAAATGATTCCTTCTTCCTATTACATACTTTTGTACAAACTAGCACGCTTAACTGATTGGGTTGAAAGTAAGGGCATATTAAGTGAATACGAAAAAGGATTCAGAAAGCGGTATTCCACCGTGGACAACATAAATGCACTTACCACCATTTCAAAAGACCGCCTAGAAATCAAAAAGAAAATTTATACTTTCTTTATTCATTTTTAAGCAGCCTTTAACTAATTTACAGCATTTCCGATCCCGACCATTTGGCAGTCATCTCATATGTAAATCCCTTTGCTGTGCCGTATTCGCTAGTTATACCCGTTACTCGTAGAGTAAAAAGGGTATAATAAAGTCGTGCAACAAGAGGCACCAAGAAAGTCCTCTATGAAAGGTAAAACGAAAGTCCTGAACGCGAGGCACCACGAAAGCTTTCAACAAGAGGCACCACGAAAACCCTTAAACGAGAGGCACCACCAAAGCCTTTAGCGAGAGGCAGCACGAAATTCCTCAACGCTAGGCACCACAAAAGTTTATAAAAGTTCTCAATGAGAGGCATAAAGGATCAAAGCGAGGCAACCACAACCAGCTTGAACGATCTTGCTTATCGACCCTCACTCGACCGAGTTAACTATCGACTCAACTACGCCAATGTGTACTTGGTGGTTGCTTCGGACTCAGCAGGTTCTACACTCAACGAAAACAGTTCGTCTAGCAAATTATATTGAAAGCTATTAGCTTCTCTCACGGTCTTTGGAATGTGGATATCGATAGTCCTATCGATTGTTTTGAAATTCATTTAAGACCCATTTCCCATGCTCCAGTGCCTGCAAATTCAAGGAGATATATCGCACTCCCATCTCTAACGACGACGTCCACCACTAGCAAACCTCTAGGATCGACATTTGTTCAATAAAATCGAGGTCTGATCGAAATTTAGGGTCCAAACAGGAACAGTTCTATGGTATTCAAGCTCGAAAGCTAATGCGTAGACCGTGCCTGATCCCGCTCGTTGAATAACCTAGAATCCCATAGATAAGGCCCCCCCACAAACCAGCTAAAAACGCAATAATAACCTACGCAGCTGCAATGCACAAATTGAAAGCCCCCCAAGCGTCCCCACAAGTGCAATCCAACAAGATTCGAACCCAGAATTCTTAATCATAAGAAAACAAGTAAAAAAGTCGTTGAAGCTCGACTGTTAGATACCCAGTAAATCTTAAGGTTTAAGAACTCTGAAGAGTGTAGCCAAAGCAACTGTGTACCGAAATGCCCATTGCCGATTACAATTACAGGGTATCAAAATACACATATATAAAAGAGAATAATAATAATCACGCCACTTGCTGTACTTTGTACTTGCTGACTGATGTGGCTGCTGATTGCCGGCCACGCCTCTTCCGTTGCGTTTTTTATTGGCTCTCTCGCCTGGACCGCAGGCCCTCATCCTGAGGCCTTTATCTGGCCTAAGCTCTCGCTGACGCTCACGCTCTCTCTCTTTTGCTTTTGCTTTTGCCTTTGCTCTGCCCTGGGTCCGATCATAATATAAATTTTAGATTGCTTCAGTTGACGCCTTTATGACTCTCTGATAAGAAATCTACATACATACAGACATTCCGTTGCCAACTGGGGCCCGTCATCGTTCGTCATCAAATGATGTTGACAAAGTCCAAAGTCCAAAGTACCCAGAGTCTTCATTATCATCTTTGTGGGTTTATGTAAATTGTTGCAAGTGCACTTTGTACATACTTATGTACATACATACGTACTATATAGATGAGTTATCTTTTGCGGTTTAACAATTTCAACACGAAACCCGTCCAACCAGTCATCCAGCCGCAAAAAACCAAAATAACAAAACAAAAAACTACCTTGCCCAGAGCCTACAAAGTAACAGCGAAACCTTTTTTGGATCCATCTCATGAATATTTACCTTAACTCAAAATATTTTTGTCTGATCGAAAATGATGCGTTAAGGATTCCAAGCGTTCTTGGGTTGTTGGATTTTCCGTTGTCGAGGAATACAAATTCAAAATACATATCATACTTCCTCGCAATGGTAGAGACAGGCTAGTGAGAAAAGCTGATTTGGTATAAGTAAAAAAAATCCTCATGATAATCGAAATTCAATGTTTACCAACTAACTATTTACTATAATCTAAGCTCCTACGAAAATTATATAAATTTCGCCATTTGAAGTTTCGACCTTTTTCATTCGTCTATCTTTTGATCTGCAAGTCTTATTTACCCTTCGACAATTATCAATGATTGAGTCTTTAAAATAATCTAAACTTTTTAGAAAATTTTGCATATTTTGCAATTGACCTACACCTCCTATTTACCCGTATACCTGTTTATGTAAACGTTTTTATAACAATATTAACTCATATAAGAATTTTGCAAATTTAGCGATTTTTTGGATCATTTGATCTAAAGATTTTATATACACCTTTTACTTACCCGTCTATTTACCTGTCTGTTTAACCGTTTTTTAGACCATATTCTCTCATATTTTTATTTTGCCAATTTAGGGGTTTTTTTTTACCAGTTGAACTACACCTCCTATTTACCCGTCTGTTTAACCGTCTTTATGACCATCTTTACTCATATATTGTTACCATTTCAGTAAATTCTGAACCAATTTATGTTCCATCATGCAATTCCTGACAACTGCGGTCCAACAGTGAAGTTGCTTTTCTCACTAGCCTGAATTGACGCATCCTCTAGACTGAAATTAAACGACGAAAATAAAAGGGGACCGACTCAAGTCTGAAAACTAAAGCATAATTGCCCAATCATTAACGCCATCATTATCGACATGAATGATAGTCCAGGCCACACACACACATACAAACGTGCATCCAGAAGTATGTATACACTCTTCAGTGTTATCTTTGGAATTCTGTTTTCTGGGGCCAGGAATTATTGTACTTCGCCAGAATTGGCAGTAGATAAGGCTATATTTAAAGTAAAAACCCAGCTAGAGTACGATAGTGAGTATTGCTAACCCAGTTAGTTGACCGAATACATTAGCTAGCTCTTGTTTGAAATTTGAATCGAGCCCGAGATCCGATAAGATTTGCAGTCTTGGTATTAACAGTAAGTTAAGCTAACAAAATCAGATTTTTATCCCATTTTTAGGTTAATTTGAATATAAATTTTAACACTACGTCATTTTAATGAAATTAAGTCAATCGAAGTAATGTGGTCTTAAAATCTGGGATTAATACCAAAACCAGAACCGTTAAGCGCCATAAACCCTTCGGAACTGTTACCGAACTACAATTATTTCTTAAGATCCAAAACCCTATTACCTTTAACTGGAACGAAACCAAAACATTAATACCAGGGAATCAAACTTAACCGAATAGAAACGATTAAAATTCAGAACCGTAACTTTAAGCGGAATCGGTTATCCGAGAACAGATATTTTTAAAACCGAAAAGAACCTAAACAGTGTAGCTTTTTTCGTTTAGTTTTCCGTAGCTTCAGCGAAGTTATTTTGTCATTGATATATTTAAAGCTGCTACCTGTATCAATAAGAGAGACTGAAATCTTTATACTCAGAGCAGCTAACTGAGTCAACGGTGGGAGAGTGACTACAGATATGGTTTCTGACGTCTGTGCATATATGTATCTGTGTGGTAGACTGAAACAAAAACAGCAACAAAAGTATGTTTATATTTGGCGCTGTCTTACTTACGTTCTGCTTTTGCATGTTCGCTTTCTGCTTAGTATTCGCCTTCTGTCGCTTTTGTATGCAAAACGGGAAAAAAATCAGTCGGAACAGTGGGTTAGCACGAAGGTAACAGTAAACAGCAGTTAGTTAACAGCGAGTTAACAGCAGGTTAACATTGTGTTAATAGTAGTTTAACAAGGGGTTTTATCTGTTGTTAGTTGGCAATGGTAACCTCAACCTCTACGCCGGGTTCGATATTGATCGAGGTGATCTACTTGACAGTGTTAGAGGGAGAGAGCAAGTCGATAATGCGCTTATGGATTCTCATCTGAAAGCGATCTTGGAATCCTCACCACAAGGCGTCTTTTGGGTGGTGATGCGTTGGGCCCTTGACACGCAGGTTCTGGATCTTGGCACCGTTAAACAAATCGCGGCACACATTCTTCAGGGAGCAAGGGTGATGCGAATGCGGTGCACAGAGGCAGAATCGCCGCCATAGGCCTTCTCAATATCCTTGCTAGCAGCAGCAATTTTTAGCCATTTCTGTGGTAGAGATAGACGGGATTTACACGGTGAAGCAAACTTCATGAAGTTTTTAAAAAAGCTTTCGTTTGTAGGAAAGAGGTGTAGAGGGGCAAGCTTCACCGCTACACCTCTTTCCTACAAGCCAGAGCTTATTGGAAAACTTCATGAAGTTTACTTACTGTAAACTTTACTGTAAATCCCGTCATAGTCAAATCCTTTTATTTTAAGCAGCTCTGAATCAGTTTACGAAATGACAGTAGGTAACAGTAGAATAACATTGAGTTGACAATAGTTTAACAGTGGGATAACAGTGGGCTAACAGTAGGTTATCAGTGGTTTAGCAGTAAACAAACAGTGGGTCAACAGTGGGTAAGCACTAAGTTAACAGCGAGCTAGCAGGAGGTTAACAGTAGATTAACAGTGAGCTCAAAGTAGGTTATCAGTGTGTTCACATTAGGCTAACAGTGGGTTAGCAGTGAGTAAGCAGAAGTTAAACAGTGGGTTAACGTTAAGTTAACAGTGAGTTATCAGTGGGTCAACACTGGGCTAACAGTAGGTAAACTATGGGTAAAAAGTAGGGGAACAGTGGAAGAGGAGTGGTGGAAGAGGGGGAAAGAAGAGCTGAAGCAAAAACGGTCAGAATACGAGCGAAGGCACGACAAGATAATTTTTGCAACATGGCAAAGCTCGGCCACATGTTGCGCAGCCCTTTGAAACAAACAATGAGTTTAAAACAAATTTTTCACAATAAGTATAGAGTCAAACTTAAGGGTACTGTATACCTTCAGAAAAATATTTTTTGGATTTTTTTTTATTGGCTTAAACGTCGGATCTTATAAACATCCTGCAAAACTTTCAAGCTGATCCGAAACTCAGTTTTAAAGATATAAGCAAAAACAATTATTTTTTCCACCCCTTTTATATGAAAATTGTTTTTACCGGCCCTCGTATTTTTAGAAATTCGTATTTTTTTCCCTTTTTTGGTCAAAAACTTTATAAATATTTATAAAATGTTCAATATTATGGAAAAAAAATTTTTGAAAATAAAAATTTTACTTGGAAATTTTTGGAGATTTTATTTTTTTTCCATGTCTTGACGCACTTTGACTTAAATTTCTGGAGAACTGCTTAACCGATTTTGATAATCTTTTTCTTCGGTGAAAGTTAACACCCAAATGCGCCAAATCCAATTTATACATTTATTAAATATAATTTTTATTTCATCGAAAACAGATGTCGAATTTTTAAATGCGATTATCTTGGAACCGCTTTTTCCAAAATGGTTGCAAAGATTTAAAGAGTACCTGTTGACCGATTTTCAAATTCTTTTCCTTAAATTGTTCCTAATACCCACAATTCTAGTGTGAACTAGGATATTTTTGATCGGTCACCAAATAACGAAGCTATGACCAATACAGTGGGAAAAAATAGTCGATTTTCGAAATTTTGACTTTGAAACCCCATAACTACGTCATTTATCCTAGTTCATACCAGAATTACATTATTTCTTAACAAAACCACATCTTTAGTTTTTAATTCAGATCATCCGTTCTCAAAAAATGTTTGCAACCATGGGCCTATGTTTTAAATTTTTGGTTAACTTTGAACAGAAATACAACAACAACCTTAGGTACAACAACAACAACAGAAATTACTAAATCTAGTTTAACCGATTACCTATCCAATGAAAAAAACCGATTCTTAATACCACTTATGGTTTTTGAGTAATCTAATTTTTTGTAAACCTTTAAAAAATGACACCTGAAGGTATACAGTACCCTTAAAAAAAATAACTTTGAAACTTAAGTCAAGTTCCAAAAACCGGTACCAAAATACGATTCTGTTAAATTTCTGAGCCTAAATAAATTTTTGAATAGTTCGAGTGACCCAAATAACTCGGGTTGCGGTTCTAAACCGATTTCAAGTATAAGATTGGGTTTTGAGCAGCTTTCAGAGTCCAGAAAAGTGTATAACATTTTTATTTGAGTCGAAAGAACGATCTATATAATTTAAAGTTTAAAGATGATTTTGTGTAAATGTTGACCGCGGCTGCGCCCTAAATGGTTCATACTCTGGATCTAATTTTGGCTTACTCTTTCCAACATATCGGCCGGAATGTTACGAATTAATTCTTAATTCTTCCATATTGACTGCCAGCATGTCAACTGATGCGGGTTGGTCGCTATCGACATGAGCCCTCACATAGCCCTACAAAAAATAGTCTAAAGACTTTATATTGCACGATCTAGGCGGCCAATTGACCGGCCCCAAACGTGAAATAATCAATTTACAACAATTTATAACTAATTGGACCATTGTTTTGGCGTGCTGTGAGGCAGGTGGCATCGCCTTGTTGAAACCACGGTAGCGTTCACCATTCACAGTAACATTCCTGCTTTCGTCATCTTTAAAAAAGTACGGTCCAATGATGCCACCGACCCATATGCATTGACAGATACATTGGCAGTTGTTGCAATGCTTCTGACTTAATGATCTGGAAGCGTTGTTCGTTTGTAAGTCGATTTAGGGTTAAATTATTGACCAAACTGAACATGTTTGACAGTAACATGTATCATGAAAACAGCAGGCAGAACAAAACTTCTGTTTTACTGATCCAGCAATGGGGCTTGCAGCTTTTTTAGAGTTAGAGATTTTGATAATCATTCACCTAACCATCTCAGCTTCAATGTTGATCTTGTACTCCCTCCTCTTTTTGGAATAAAAATTCTGTTCATCTTTTTTTTACTATTTCTGTTTGTTTTTCTTTTCTTTTGTGGTTTTTTTTTTTTTGTATTTTATTTTTGTGTTTTTTTTTTTTTTGTATTATTAAGAGCAAAGAGTTATTGTATAGTTGATTGTGTTTTCCATATATATAAAGCATAATTCTTTAAAATTTAAACATTAAATGTGTATAATATATTTACGTATGTATATAAAACATCTTCTTCTTCTTCTTCCGACTTCTCTGCAATTCATCGATGTGTACAATAAAATTAAATAGCATTACGTATAGATATAGAGCTATAGCTACATTATATACATGCCGGGTGTATATATGCGTATATATATATATATTGTATTATGTAAATGTGTGTGTGTGTGTGTTGCATACAATCTAGATTATTATTATTCTTCATTCAATGCAATGCTTGGCACTTTTTCTTTCAAATTTAGCACAGCTAAAAAAAAATTGGGCAAAAAAAATTACGCCCTTATCTCTCTACAACTTAAGTAAATATATATATAGAGCATATATATGTGTGTGTATGCGTGAGTAGGTGTGAGCGTGTGTGTGTGTGTGTGAGGGCTACTTCAAATAAATATTTACAAAGCAAACATGGGAGTGGGATAGGGCAAAAAAAAGGATTGACAAAAAAAAGTAAGCAGGACACAATTACAAATTACTGGGCCTGTGCTGGTGGTTTCTTAGCCACCACGGAACTGGAACTGGTGCTGGCACCATACGGTGAACAATTCTCGCCCAGGGTAGACTGCTCCACATTCGTGCCCATCGAGGAGTTGATGAAATTGATGTACTGATGCAACTTGAGGGCGGCTATCAGTGAGCTTAGGTAGTCGTTGATGTTGCCCTTTTGGACCTGCTTGATTTGTCGGGAGACATTTCGATAGACGCGACGTGAGATCTTGTTGGATAGACGTCCCACCGTCTGTACGGTGTGTAAGACTGGGTCCTCGCTGGCGGAAACTGGCACTGCAAAAGAGAAAGAGAAGCAAACGCAAACGATTAGCCACATTTCAAGTCAGAGGTCAAAAGGGAGGGCCTTAAGCTTACCATAAAATTGTTGAGTTCCCTATCAATAAGATCAATGATCTCTGGATTTCTTCTAACATAATCAACAATATCGCTGATGATTTTCAGGGACATGGACAGAAACACCGTGGAGGCGGCTACTAAGAATCTAGTGTCAATCTCTTGATCATAATCAGAGTCCGGTACCACAACTACAGTTTAGGCAGTCGAAGAAGGATCAAAGTATAGAAGAGAGAGAGAGAGAGAGAGAGAGAGAAAGAAGCATTTAGTAAGTAAGCGGAGGAGTGTTCTTTGTGGTTAACCATCAGCATCATTATCATCAAGAAGAAGAATCCCTAAACTTGGCCCTAATCTGTGGTCTATACTAAGTTCTATGGGTTAGTCATCAGCATGCTTGGTTGGGGTTAGAACAAACAAAAACAAACAAAACTTACTGTCAGTATTCCCATTTTGCACGACAGCATTTTGTTTATCATCTGAGAATTAAAAATATTTACGATTTATTTATAGCTTTTTATACAAATGGCCAAGAGCCAACAACATTTGCTGCTGGTTTGGCTAAGTAAACATGAGTTTGTGTGTGTTCGTTGCTGGCAGAGATATGAAAGATTGGGAAAGAGAGGGAGAGTAAGTCACTAGAAAGCCTTTCTTAAGACAAGTTTTGTGTGTTTTTTCGACTTGACCGCGTCCTTAAGAAGTTTTAAAAATTTTCAAACTATTTTTGAATATTTTCTTATTTGAAATTTGTCACCCATGCTCTCACATTCAAAAAAATTCTAAGAAAACTTCACCAGTAACCCTTGAGTCGAATATAAATTCCTACCCGGCGCAAATCGGTCTCGTATATTAAAGGTACTGAAAACCCCGTTTAACTTATTCTACTTGGATATCGCACTTCTACGAAGAAATAACGTATAAAAGACGAAAATCTGTGGTGCCATGCCTGGATCAAGTTGAATGGAAAACTTCGTTTTAGACCTATGGTTTCTGGGCGAAATTTCCCAGAGATTTCGTTTTTTCTATACGTTTTGTGCAGAACAAAATCGACAGTCTAGTCATGACAACTTGCTCCTACTATTACCTTACTATTTTATGTTGATATATGTGTATAATAATATCGATAGTCGCCTATATCAGCACATCGTCCAACAAAAATATCGATATTGAGGACCTTTGGTAAATGTAAAAAATATTCAGAAATCTTTAGAGATTTTGACGACGGTTGGTTTGTAAATCTCTCGAAAAATTCGTCGATGCCACAGAACTTCGAGAGATTTCATTTTCCTATTATAAAATTTAGCTAGATGCTCCAATTGAAGTTCCATCTCTGTATTTCTCGCCAAAAAATTTCCCTTTTTTTAGTTTCACTTAAAATTGTTGATTGTGTAATATGTTTTATGTTACATTTTTAAATTATAATTCAAATTTCATTCATATTCCCCATAAATATAATGCAAAATTTAAAAAGTTGTTGGCGCCAAACATGAGATATAAATTGCAGCCCTTAATCCGCCGACTGTCAAGTAGATAGCGCTGCCATTGTCCAGGGGGAGCCACTAAAAGAGCGTTTTGACAAATCTTCTAACAAAACACGGGAGGTTTGAAACCAACTAAATGAAATTTCTGTGGCACCTAAGAATTGGAATTCGGTTGGAAGAGGTTTCTGTGGCACCCCCGAAAATATCTGTTTGAATTAAAAGCATAGTTTTTGGAAAACCCAATCTGAACACTTTAATATTTTTTAAGTCATGATTTCGTTTGAATCATTATTGTATTTTTGGCTTTAAAAAGTTGAACTAAAAACAAGAGTGTTGCGGTTAAGTGCAAAATACCCTGTACCTAGTGATGTGGCTTTGAATTCCTAAGTAAATATCGAGTTAACTTCTTCTACTAAATATATTTTCATGCGGCTTGACATGCTTCTCATAATTTTGGTAGGCCTACTTTTTATTTTAAAATTTATTTAAATAAATGGAGAGGAACACTTGCATCTTCTTCGGTGTTTTTGCTCGGATATTATTATGGTATACAGAATAGATAAACTCTGGAGTAATCAAAAAATGTTTGATTACTGTTCGAAAATGCCTTAAAAATGAGAGAAAATTGATAACAAAAACATCACCACTCTCAATTTATTATGTTTTATTATGCATAATTTTAACCGCACTATTTAATTTCATATTCTGTGTTTGCTATCTGAGATAATATAAATTTATAATAAACAAACAAATCAACAAAGGCCAAATTCTGGAGCTTAAATTGAGAATCGATCCGAGAAAGTTGTTCAAAATTTTCCAAAAACTCAAAATGAATATGGAAAAAAAATCCGAAGGAGGTAATACGAAAATAAGTCAACGCGACCAATGAAAAACCGCGAATGAGTTAGCGGCTAAAAGTGTGCGCTGGACAGTTGCGCGGGCTTTAAAGAAATCTGAAACGAGAAGGCCAAGCTAACTTCGTCTTTGCCGAAGTTTTAATACCCTTGCAAATGTTTTAATACGACAGAGTTTACGAACGTCAGCATTAAAACAAACCATTTTTCTGATAAAAGCCACTTTTCGACCGATAATTTCTATGGCAGCTATAAGATATAGTCATCCGATTTTGACAAAAACTTCCAAATCTGTGTAAAAGCGTATAAAACTAATAATTGGCGAAGCGGAAGGCGTTCACATTAAAAACAAAAAAGTTTTCTCACGAAGACCCACTTTTCGACCGATAGTTCCTATGGTAGCTATAAGATATAGTCATCCGATTTTGACAAAAACTTCCAAATCTGTGTAAAAGCGTATAAAACTAATAATTGCCGAAGCGGAAGGCGTTTACATTAAAAACAAAAAAGTTTTCTCACAAAGACCCACTTTTCGACCGATAGTTCCTATGGTAGCTATAAGATATAGTCATCCGATTTTGACAAAAACTTCCAAATCTGTGTAAAAGCGTATAAAACTAATAATTGCCGAAGCGAAAGGCGTTAACATTAAAAACAAAAAAGTTTTCTCACGAAGACCCACTTTTCGACCGATAGTTCCTATGGTAGCTATAAGATATAGTCATCCGATTTTGACAAAAACTTCCAAATCTGTGTAAAAGCGTATAAAACTAATAATTGCCGAAGCGGAAGGCGTTCACATTAAAAACAAAAATGTTTTCTTACAAAAACCCACTTTTCGACCGATAGTTCCTATGGCAGCTATAAGATATAGTCATCCGATCCGGTCGGTTCCGACATATTAGCAGTGTGCAGTAAAAAGAAAACTCTGTGCAAAGTTTCAGCTCGATAGCTTTAAAATTGAGAGACTAGTTTGCGTAGAAACAGACAGACAGACGGACAGACGGACAGACAGACGGACGGACAAAGCTCAATCGACTCAGCTCGTCGCCCTGATCAAGAATATATATAGTTTATAGGGTCGGAAATAAATATTTCTATGCGTTGCAAACTTCTGGGCAAAATTATAATACCCTTTGCAAGGGTATAAAAATAGTGTGACCAAAATTGAAGGTGGCAGCTAGGTTACTAGACCGCCATAAAGAAGCCCGGTTTAAAATTCCCCAGAGATAACTTGGGAACTGACTGGACAAAGGTAAAAATATTTTATAGAGCACAAATATTAATTTAACTTTCTCGATCATTTTCTCATATGAGAAAACTCATATGCTCATAAACTCATAGGAGAAAAAGTTTAATTTGAACAGTCCTGATTGGTTTACGCACTATTTTATTGATTTGAGAAACGAATCTCGTGTACAATTCTAAAAAAATTGTGGAGGAAGATCATTGATGGTTTGGGCTGCGTTCTGCGAGTCTTGATGTTTAGAGGTGTCATTTCCATGAACTCGTGAACTATAAATTGTTCGGTTTTTGGAGTGAATCTGCTGAAAACCTGTGGGAGTAAAATAGTAGGGGAAGATGAGGGATTCTGAGCCACGCGAATATTTTTCATTTTTGACTTGTGAATATAAATTAAAATTTTATACGAAATAAAGTAAGTACCAAGGAAATATCTTTGGTCAATTGCCTTTTTGATAGAAATATGAATTTAAAAAATAATTGGTATTTTGATTATGTGACGTCAACTAAAAAAGAGTAAGATATAGAGGAAAGTTTTTGTATTTTTTTTAACTAAACTGCACAATTTACAAAACGAAAAAATATTGATTTTTGGCGAAGTTATGTTCGAAAAACAAAGCTATGATCACAACTCCTCTATCTTCTCCCACTAAAGAGCACCAAGGGCATGGAAAGAACTGTCCCTTAGTAACTTAGTGATTAGTTAATCATAACACTCATTATTACAGTGAATATTTTTCATTGAAAACTATTAACTTTACGAAGCATTATTTAAAGAACTTCGAGAGACTTTAGTTATTGTTCCATTTTATCAAACAATCGTAAAATGAAGTTTGCCATATTTTAAATTTTAAGTTATGTTGATGTTTAACTAAAGTTTTTTAATTTAAAAAATGTTTAAAATTTCAGAACACGATAAAAGAAAAACAATCCGACAATCCAAACTCCAGTATCTTTCCCTCCTTAACTCTCCCTCCCAGATCTTCCAAACACTACGAAAATGTACACTAATAAAACAACGTTTCAGCGCATTTGTCTCGATAAACTGTATTGTATACTAGACAATTTCTTAACGGATTTTAGAATGAAAATGTTGAAAATTAAATTTTTGGGAATTTTGATTTTTATTCTAAGCGTGCATAACTCTTTTCGAAAAGTGATTTAAATTCCAAGTCTGAAGAAATTTAAAAATTTGGCTTGGGATGTGATTAAAATTGAATTTTGGATAAAAGCCTCAAAAATGCTGGGCAAACCTCATGGATTAAATGAATTTCTTATTTAATCAATTGTTTACTCACCATTATCCTCCTCCACATCGGATTCTGATTTGGGGAAATAATATTCCAATAGACGTTCGGCCAGAGCTGTGGTTGTATCGACACCATTGACCGCCAGGCTGCCATATTGTGTGGCCAACACCTCATTGGCCTTTTGCCAGGCCAGTTCCTTCAGCGAGGCAGCCTTCTGTTGTCCAGCGGCCTTAAATTTAACCACACGCTCTATATGTGGTTGCACCACTTCACACACTTTGCTCTTGGCCTGATTATAAATCTCCTGTGGTGTATCCTTAATGATGGGTGCCTTAACCTCCAATTGTTCAATGCCTTTCACCAAGGTTTGATCCACATAGGCAATAGGACGATCTAGTTTGGTGACAAATGGAGCTGCTGTGCTAACGGCACGAGTGACACAATCCTCGGCAGCGGTAAAGGCCCATTCAAAGACACGATTTTTGCCTGCAAATGGAGTGGAGAGAGAGATAACAACAAGTTATCGACATTTCCAACTGATAAGGCAACTGCGCAGTTATGTACTTGTACATATGTACATAAGTATGTATATAGGGGCCCTTGGTCTCTGTCTCTCCCACTAGTTTAGACTTTGATAGTTTGTCATCAGCGCCATCATCTCATTATCATCTTCATTATCACCATAAACGTTCAGCACAAAATATCACAAACAAGTCGAAAGTCCAACTAACCCAGACAGAGGCGCGTTGGCAAATAAGAGGGTGAGGCAAGTGTGTTTCTTAAACATACATTTTTTGAATTGCTTAAAAATAAATTGCCTCACCTTGTGCCTCTGAATGCATGTATGCATGTGCATGTGTGTGTGTGTGATTTAGCCTACGTGTTATGTAAATTTTTAAGTTTCTTTTCTGTACTTCGTCATGGGGGCAAAGTTCTACCTGGCAAAATGGTTGGTTGGTAGGTCATGGTTGGTCTCCACATCTTGCACCCAGTATCAATTGACTTCAATTAAGTTCAATTTCTACTTATTGCCGTTTAATTTATCAAAAAGAAATGGACACAAAAAGAGACAAAAAAAAAAAAAAGAGTTCAAATTCGAAACTAACTAAAATGGCGTCGCCTTCTCATAACGGTTTCCATTTCGGTTGCAGTTTCATTTTCGATTTCGATTACCGGTACTTAAGCCGAGAGTTCAATGCACTCCACTTGCATGGAGCACATTTTTCTCTCTCTCTCATCTTTTCCCCCCTGCTTTATGCACACTTACCCTTCACTTTGCCATAGACATCTTGTGACTTATCCCAGGCTGCATTTACCACAGGCAATTTGATAATGCGCTCCAGGGACTCTAAATGCGGCAACAGATCCTTGGCATCTTTGGGCTGTTCCTGTTCCAAGGCATTGCTGCTATGGCTGGTATGGTTTTTGACATGATTGGTGGTTCCATTGCCGGTGGCATTCTTTTGCTCTGCACTTGCCATCTTTTGCTTAGTTTTCACTTTTTTGCACTTGTTTTTTATGTTTCGTTCTTCTCGACTCTTCACCGAAAAAAAACAGCGTGTCTCTAGGTGTGTGTGGGGTTTTTTTAGAACTTCAACTGTGTTTTTTGGTTTCTTGGTGGAGCGTACACACACACAGCAGAATCTGGGGTTTTATTTTATGGGAGGGAGGCGGGGAAATACACGTCTGTTCGCTGGCACACTCAACACGTTTCTGATCGTGATGTGAGTTTTCTAGTACCACGAAATGTGAATGCGAACTGAGTGGCTGGCGAGAGTAAGCGCCAAACGAAGAACGAACCGATGGTATCCACGGCGGAGCCCTCTCTCTCTATCGCGCTCTCTCGCTGTCTTTCTCTAAGTTGTTGCAGTTGTTGTTGTTGTTGAGTTTTGGACTTTGCGGGGCGTCGCAGTCAGTCACATTTACCTCTGCCTCAGCCTCTGTCCCTCTGCAATGCTGCTGCACTTAAGAGGGGGGGTACAGTGTCTGAGAATAGTATGAGAATACATTGGAGAACAGTTGCACTTGTACCAGCCATTATTCCATTATTTATAAGCCGAATCCTTCAGATTAAGGAACATGCTAGCTTAAGAATAACCCGAATTAAAGTTGTTTGCAAACTTAAATCCCCTTTACTGAGTATCAAGTACTTGGCATCGAGTTCTGAGATTCTGAGTATGATTAGTATCGGGTACTGAGTATATGGTATCAAGTTCTGAGTATTAAGTACTTGGCCTCGAGTACTGAGTTTCTAGGTATCGAATACTGAGTATCTTGTTTTAGCTCTTTCGGGGGCAGAAATATCCAGCTAAAGAGCCAATATTGATAATGCAATACTGGAATATAAATTGTTTCTAGTCGATGCAGTATATGATGCGCCTGGCCTTAGGCGAATTAGGGTTATTGTAGCCGCAACGTGCATCTACATGATTGACATACACATCGTTCATAAAGTAGATTTGTACAAATGTATGTGGTTCATCACATCTTCTTCACTTGGCCTTTGATAATGACCATTTTTCGTTGTATTGTGCATTATTTCTGTTGCTCCGAACAAAGTCATTTGAAACCATGTATAAAATCTACGAATGGACTTCAGAATCAATTTTGAATCTGGATCTGCGCCGATGAGCAAGCCGTGGTGTCTTCTCTACTTCCGAAGCGTTACGCACCCTGGCAGACTTATTTTTTGATTTTAGTGCATGACAATTGTTACATTCTTTTCTCAAAATTCGATATCTGGCTAATATACGAATGCGTCACTACTTGTTGTCGTGGTCGGTCAATTGTTCTGCGTGTGTTAACATATGTTCGGCGCGCTTGTCTCTACTCTAATTGTTGTTGCTCAAGCCTCTTGTGATTAAGAAGAATGATTAAGAAGAGTAATTTTATTTATTTCATGTAATTGTTGATCTATTCTTGCTGCCTTAACATTTCTTATGTGTGTTGCTGCCTTTTTGACGGCCCAAATAGCCACCCCTACGTGTGCCTGGCATTGTTTAAGTAATTTACCAAATTTTCAAAAAAATAAAACACAGAGTGACACAAATGATCGTCAATTCAAAAGAATGTTCTGCAAAAGTGACATCCAAATTACACAGCGTTACGAAATACAGTTAAATACCTATTCTACACCTGCCGTATATATACAAACAAAATATCATTAAAATCGGTCAAGTCGTTTCGGAGGAGTTTGCTAATAGATATCAATCACGACTCTAAAGTTCCATTAGGGCGCGCGCACACTTGCAACTGAAGCGATAAACTGTAGGCTGACAATGATTTTTTTGTACGTCAGCAAGCCGAAATATGTAAAAAAACATGCTTTAAAATTTTCAAGTAGTTTTCAATAATTTCATTGTCCGAACTAGCGAAAAAAATAATTATTTCTTCAGCGACCTTCTGAACCTGCTTTGTGAACCCGAAATCCGAAAACCCCGCAAAGAATCAGATATTTAGTTCCCTAGTGCCCTAGATCTGAGTATTGAGAAATGATAATACGTAACAAAGTCTCTCTCGAGTACTTAGTGTGGAGTACTGAGAACCAAAATGATCGTTTAATACTATGTACTAAGTATAAATAGCAAAGTATATAGCACTTAGTACAGAGTATTCAGTACCAAGTGCTGCGTTTCGAATATTATTATCGATTACTCAGTAGTCAAGCAGTGAGTAGCAAGTAATTAGTATAGAGTACTGAGTACTGAGCACCAAGTATCAAGTACTGATCATCTAGGATCTATTACTATGTATTTAGTACTGAGTATCGAGTTCTGTGTATAGAGTACTGAGTATAGCAAGTATCGAGTGCTTAGAGGGGAGTATTGAGTACGAAGTTCTGCGTATCGAGTACTTAAAATCTATTAAAGAGTATCGAGCACTGAGTACCGAGTATCAAGTACTGGGCATCTAGGATCGATAACTGAGAATCGAGTACTGAGCATAGGTACTTAATATCGAAATCTTAGTATCAAATACTGAGTAACGAGTACTGAGTATTGATTAACACGTTCCGCAAATCGAGTACTTACTATCGATTACTAAGTATCGAGTACTGAGTATTTATTGAGTACCGTGTAACAAGTTCTAAGCATCTAGCATCGATTACTGAGTATTCGCTACAGAGTATCGATATATAAGTATCGAGTTCTGAATATAGATTACTAAGTATAAAGTACTACGTATTGAGTGCTTAGTATGGAGTTTTGAGAACCAAGTTCATGAGTATTTATTATCGATTACTGCGTATCAAGGAATAAGTATTGAGTAGTGAATATAGAATATCGAGTAGTGAGAATCTAGAATCAATTACTGAGTATCGAGCTGGGTTTAAAGCTCTAAGTACCGAGTACTTAGTATGATGTACTGAGTACCGAGTTCGTCGTACTTATTATCGACTACTGGTTATCGATACTGAGTATAGAGTTTCAATTACAGAGCATCTAGTATCGGTACTGAGTTTCGAGATCTCAATATTGAGTACTGAGTACCGCGTTCTGATTATAGAGTATTGAGTTCTAAGTGTTGACTAATTAGAATAAAGTATTAGGAACCAAGTTCTGCGTTTTGAGCTCTTATTATCGATTATTGATTATCGAGTAGTGAGTTTAGAGTACCAATTTTCAATTACTGAGCATCTAGGATCGATTACTGAGACTTAAGTACTGAGTATCGAGAAGTAAGTATCGAGCTCTGAGCATCAAGTTCTGAATAAAGAGTAGGTACTGAGACCAAAGCCCAGATAGTATTCCCATAATCAAAGTGTTAGAACCAGTTAGAAATTTCAAGAACAGCTTCCTTTTAAACGATTGGGTTTTGAACTTGGAACGTAGATGGGAGACGAGGATGACATTAGAGAGCTTGCGAATACAAGAAGATTTAAGGAAGACTTCGAATAGGCGAGCGGCAATCACATCAGGAACATGAAATCAGCATAACAATTCAAACAAATACAAAAACATTACGGATAAAACAACAAAACTATGACGTCCCCTAAAATACAAGATTTACAGAACAAAAAAAATATTGAAATTATGTTCGAAAAACAAATCCCCCAACCCCCTATTATTATGCTTATGGTATCCATGGGCTAATTGGCAGTCTACTGCTGTAGCTTACCTAATTTGTATTAATGTTTACTAGATCTACAGACATCCTAAAGAAGGCAAAGGAGAAGAAAGGCGTAGGAGAAAAACTGAGCTGAAAAGTGTTTTTGACTGCAGGTGAGGGTAGATGCCCGAAAAACAAACCCAATATACTCAACGAGTCACAATTTCCCATTCTTCAGGGTGTAAATTTCTCAATTCCAATTCGCTTACAATTCTCACCCACTGTGCTGCGTATCGCCTCATGCGATTTTTTGGTTAGTTTTGCTGTCGTATTGTTACTTTGGACTTGAATTGAATTTCAAAAGCAAAAATGACGTTTCGAAATTTGCTAGTAATCAAATTAAGTGAATATTTGCATATTGAAATGGCTGTTGGAAGGGGCAGAGCTCTTGTGCTGATCCTAGGACTGATCTCTACTTGACAACTAGATTAATAGTTGGGGCCAAAAATTGGACACGTTCATTATCAACACGCAACTGCTACGTGTGATCTTTGACCCGAGGGAGGCGATAAGCGCCGTACTTTTACATACGGATTGCACTTTTTTTTTTTTTATTATTATTTCTATAGGATTTATGGAAGCTGTCGCCAGTCGTCATGTAATACCCCATTGCGATTCCAAAGTACAGCGGCCACATTTGTTCTGTGTGACTAAACTATGAAACATACATTCTCATACATATGTACGAAGAATGTCTGGCTGATAAGGTCTCTTGTCTGGCCATAAACATGACCGGTAACTATGTTGTTTCAGGCTACAAAGTTCAATCTGTCTGGTGTACTAGTGTCGTCACCCCGCATGTTCAATTGTTTGGGGGAGGGACGATAAGCCTCTCTGGTAGACTTTGAGTCAATGTAATCTCAGTTACAAACTGCGCAGCCCAGTAAAAAATTCTTTACGATCCCCATTTAGTGGGCCATAAAGTTAAGTCAATCAAAACAAAAAACGATTCCACTAGAAACGCAAGTGTGCACGCTTGGTCTCTTCTTTCAATTGTATTTCGACTCGAAGTGATACGAGATTCTATTTAGTTTGATTTGGTTTATTTATTGATACAATGGACATTCTCTGGTGTCGTCTGTCTGCTGATTACCAGAGGCACTTGTTTATGGACATTAATAATAACAATCTTTGTGATTCCCTTTTTGTTTGGATTACATACGATCTGCGCAAAAACTTAGCAGACGGCGCAACAGGTGCAGTGTGCATTCCATTGGCTTCAGCTGCGTATTCAGTATTCCTATTGCCTGCTAATTAGCCGTCACACACATTATCACATTTATATGTTTGTATACCCGAAAGGTATTTCATTTATTTACTTATTTCTGTACACATAAAAATACATATATGTATCATCAGTTTTGTGTACTTTGAGTCCGCGTGAAAGACGTATGAGTAGTTTGCTTTTTTTTTATTTTTATTTTTTAATGTTTGTTCTAGGTAGATTTGCCTGATAAGAAAGTTGAACACAAAACAGAAAAAAAAGGTTTTGTTTTATAATAATAATAATTGCACGTTATCTAAATGGGGTTGCATAAAGACTTTAAGTCAAGTTGTTAAATATATTTTAGATACCAAGTGATTTGAGGTCGACATACTCAAGGTCTTCAAGTCATCTGAAAAAAAGGCCTACAGGTCTACTAAGTCCAAAACTAGGTTTGAAATTGCCCAAGTTTTCCAAAATTTCCCTTGAAATCTATCCATCATCGATGACACAAAATTCTAGTTGAACCTCTTTGATGCTCTCTGGTTCTTAGCTTCGGCATGCTTTCGGGGTGTGTACGTGTGAATAGCGATATGTTTTCGCCCCCCTGGAGGAAACCAGACGACCAACGCTGCTCTAGACTACAGCCGTTTTACTTGCAATTGAATGTTTACCGATTCACACAACAATTCAATAAGTTCACGACTGACTTCGGCTTTGGTAGCTATGGCTGGCAGGCTCTGTTATAAAGGCGAGGGGCCATAGTTTGTACAGATAATAGCTGCTCTGAGAGATATTTACTAAAAAGAGATAACAAACAAATAAGGCCCCTCGAAAGAGAGCATCTATGCTGAGAACGTCACCTTTATAGTTAAATCATCATGATCCGTACCGTTTCTATTCAATTCAGGCTGACTTGGACTTAAAACTTTTATCCTAGTGTCGGAATCAGAGATCTGCACGAGTGCACTGCAACTACAAGTGTACTGCATTCGTACTAAACATTTTTTTCTAAATCGAGTGTCTCTAACCACTGCAAAAAATATACGCGGTGTTTCCGTTTTTTTTTACTTCCACAAGCCCTGCAAACAATTGATCGATTGTTTAATCTCCAATCGCTTAGAAGAGTCTTCTGAGAGTCGCGGGATTGTTTTGCCGCCAATCAGAAGAAGGTAGCTAGAAGCCTAAATGTTCCAAACGATCAATTGGCTATAAAACGCGTTATCCCCAAAACTAGCGAATGAACGAGTAAGTAACTTAAGTAACGGTAACGCCTTACTTTCAGAGAAAAGCATTAGATAGCGGGGGTTTTTAAGTAAATGAGTGTGAAATTACTTTGCAAAGCTGATTTGTGTGGCGCATTAAACCTTTGATTTATAAACAGTGTGTTACGAGACTTTATTTATAAATTTGAGTAAAACGCATATGTTGTGCGAGTGACTAGCTCCTCTGATTGTTTATTAATATTTTTAAAGAGACTCTTCTGGGTGACAATATGCGACGCTTTCCATAGAGTCTTAGGTGAGCCTACTGCGAGAGTCTTTTGCGCCTTTTCAAAAAGGCTCTCTTGCGACACTTCCAGAAAACTGTTCTGCGATTCGTCTGAAGTGGCTCACCTTCTCCCAACAATCGATCAGAAATCGATCAGAATGCAAAACAAAAGAGTTCTCTTTAGACTACAGCCGTTTTACTTGCAATTCAGTAATCACCGAAATACGCAAACATAAGTTCTCTCTCTCAACTAAACGGCGTTTGCTGTTGCTTTGTCAAAGAAAATTATTTGACGTTTGCATTGATACTAAATACTTTTTTTTACACAGATTTATTTCTTATTTCTGATGAGCTAAATTAATGAAACAGACCCAGCGTCTTCTGAGCCTGTTTGTAGCTGATTTAAAGACAAGTACATTGGAGTGGGACATGATACCTGCTGGTCGGTATAAAGTTGTATGCCTCACATCCTGGTATGTGCATTTGCGGTACTCGGCTTATAGAAGATTTTACATAGTTTCTTGAGTCTAGTGGAGTATGCTGTAAGCCATAAGGAGATCCTTCAGGTCCAGGAAGGCATGATAATAGCCTTTTAAACAAGGATTTTGGATCGCAACGAAAGTACGAAGCCAACTGAACTTGTTTGCCTTAGCTGCGACTGATCAGGCAGCGGTATTCCGAATATGGGACTATTGATCCTAGGAGTGGCTTTTTTCGGGTTCGCCCAACAACCAAGGCCATCCAGGAACTGCTAGACCTTCTACAACTATTGCTAAAGGCTAGAAAAGCGGTATCGGGACTGGATGTATCGACTATATGCGGCAGATCCGCGGTGAACAGAAAGTATAGTACCGGTCCGACCCAACAACCGTAAAACAAGTGGAGGAACTTAACTAAAAATCGAACGCCTGTCTAATGTCCAAGAAGACGGCAAAACAGTTGTAAAAGTTCACAAAAGATTTTAGAAGATGGTAGAAGAGTCTGTATACCGGTTGCGACGCACAATGTTCTAGCTAACATGGAACCTATCGTTCGACAAATGTATCTTGAACATCCATTTCAATGTTAGCGTTCCTAAACTCAGTCATTTGCAAAGTTTGGTCTAAATTAGATCAATTTATCTTTCGACCAATCGGTCTTCTAGCTACAAGTTCCAACTACCCTTGTTACTTTGTCTTTATATTTGGGTAAAGCTTCTTTGTTACCAAGTTTGCTTAAATAAAACCTTAAGTACTTTGGCCACAAGTTTACTGTTCTACATACACACACACACACATACATATGTTAGGTATGCTTAAGTATTTAAAACGTACGAGTAAGTATTCGTCATAAGAGCAAAGCCACCAAAGAACAATAAACAACTGAACAAATTGGACTTTGAACGGTCTGCATACGTGCCTGTCTGACGTCGTCGTTGCCCGAAGCGAAGACTTCGCTTAGCTTGGAGAGTCAGAAACAGAGTCAGAAAGAACCCAACTCTTTGACTAAATGCAGACAAACAAAACCAAAGTATTGAAAATACGTCATCTTTTGGATATGGACAAGAGTTAGCTGTTTGTGTGTGTGTGTGTGAAGTAGTACAGTCGGCGGCTTAAGCGGACTGTTCCAGATCCAACCAGGCATTGCCTTATTCATACCTACATACATACTATGAAACGCATTCCATTCAGAGACTCAGACATCTAATCAGCCAGAGACTTGCTTCACTTCAATTTTAGATACCCTTGCAGAGGGTATCCTAAATAAAGAAAGCAAACGAACGAAAAAGATGCAATTGATAATTGTAAAACCAAATTAGAAAGAATATATGCTTAGCGGTAAGAAAAATGACCGCCGACTGCGCCACATGTTCAATTCTAATTGAATTGAACCGAAAATTGAATTGCGAATCGAATAATCTTGCGTAGGGAAGTAACTAAATAGTGACTAAATAGAGACTTGAAAGAAAATGAACAGTGACTAAACAGTGACCAAACAGTGTCTTAACTGTGTCTAAGCTGTGACTAAATTGTGTCTAAAGAGTGACTAATCAGTGACTTAACTACCAAACGTTACTTAACAGTGACTAAACAGTAACTTAACGGTGACTAAACGGGGCTTAAACAGAGACTCAACAGTGACTTATCAGTGACTTAACTGTTCATGAACAGTGACTAAACATTGACTTAACTGTGACTAAACAGTGACCAAACATTAACTAAACAGTGACTTAAATATGAATGAACAGTGACTCAACAGTGACTAATCAGTGACTTAACTGTGACCAAACAGTGATCAAAACAGTGGCTAAACAGTAACTTAGCGGTGACTAAACGGGGCTTAAACAGAGACTCTACAGTGACTTAACTGTGACTTAACAGTGACTTAACTGTGACTAAACAGTGTCTAAATAGTGAATGAACAACAGTGATTAAACAGTGACTTAACTGTGCTAAAACAGTGACTAAACAGTGACTTAACTTTAACTTAACAGTGACTAAACAGTGATTAAACAGTGACTCAACATATGACTCAACAGTGACCTTACGGTGACCTAGCAGTGACAACAGTTACAAGACATTGACTGAACATCGACAGTGTCTTAACTGTTACTAAACTGTGACTAAACAGTGACTTAACTGTGTTAAAACAGTGACTAAACAGTAACTTAACGGTGACTAAGCAGGGATTAAACAGCGACTTATCAGTGACTTAACAGTGAACGAACAATGACTAAGCAGGGACCAGTGACTTAACTGTGTCTGAACATTAACTCAACAGTGACTAAATAGTGACTTAGCCGTAACTTAACTGTGACTAAACAGTGACTCAACAGTGACTTAGCTGTGTCTAAACCAATGACTCAACAGTGTGTTAAATTTGCCATCAAATTTATCGTCGTAAAGGGCTTCGCTCTTTCGCTCTTTTTCTTTAGAATAATGTTGGAATTGCTTTAATATGTAAAAAGTTTCCGACTTTACCTAAATAAAAGCCTAACGATTGTTAAGGCGCATACTCAGATGGGCTAAAAATTTAGTTCGGCACAATGCTTCATATAAATAAGAATCCTTTCCTAATTCATTCAGATTTCGATGAAGCAAATATGAAATATTATAGCAAACTAAATAATTATCTCATCTGAGTATGGGCCTTTAATTTCAAAATATTTTGTTACTTGTGTTAAGTGACCCAAAAAGACTGACATTTTTCGAAAACCGATTCACAAAAAAGTTCACAATTTCAAACACTGCTCTGAAGTGTATTCAAACTTCGGTCCAAGGCAAAGCAAGTTTTCCTTTCTCGATTTGTATTGTTGCTGAGACTTTTGTCTGGCTTGGAAAACTACATATGTGCGTACAGATGTAGATAATAGTTTATGCAGTGCACATGTACTTAAAACACAATAACAGCTTCCGTTTGATGTCTCTTCTTTGAATTCGTTTTGTGGGTTTTGCTTTAGCTTAGCATGCTTAACCTTGATTTTATAATATTAGGTTAGGTGTCAATTTTCTTTAGAATGTATTTGTGTTCTCGTTTATTTAGAGGCGAGGGAAGCTTGAAGCTTTCCGATTCAAAAGCTCAATGAGACGGGAAATTCTTGATTGGACTTTTAAAAATTTCTGAATTTGGGGATTGTTTTTAGATTTTTTAGTTATTTCGTATTTGAATTAAGAACTTATTGTTTCAAAATCTCAATGAGACTGAAAATTTTTGATTTGGGAACAAAGTACTTGATTGTGCTTATTTAAATTCCAAAAATCTTGATTTTATGCATGATTCGTTATTGCTTTTAGAGCACTGACACTCTGTGGTTAAACAGAAGCATACACAGACAGGGAAAGAAGGAGTGCTCGCGCCGTGCAACCTAGGGAAGTCGAGAATATATTATACTTCCTAGGAAGATGTCCCGTTTTCAGAGAGTTTCGGTGCAGATCACTGGGAGGAACGGAACTTATAGATCAGGAAATAATAGGCGCATTAAACGGTGAGGGCCTCTTCAATTGGATCATGAATTGTAGGAAATCAATTATAAACGAGAATAATATTGATCAATATGTGAACACAAATATTGATATCTTATCTTAACTTATTGCTTTTAGAACTCCTAAGCTTAATATAGTCCAGTCTAAGACTTAATTAGGGACTTTATGTGCTCAGTTTGAGAACGAATAAAGCGTGGACTTCAAACGTGGACTCAAGCCCTTCTTATATCTGAATCTAATACCAAGACGTTGCTTAATTAATCACTTTTGGTACTTAGATTCAAATTGTTGTACTGAGGATCAGTTCCGTATTATGCTTTGATACAGGGAAGCCCATGCCCATTCCGCCAGCCGCGCTTTTGTTGTTGTTTGACGCAAAGGAATAGCTAGCGCGTATACGGGGTACGCGCGCCATAATCCTACATAAAGCAACAACAAATTTATATGCGGACTTTCCTCTCTTTCTTTTCGAGTTAATGTTTTGTCGTTGGTGAGAGCACACCTTCAACAACAACATCATATGTGTCTCTCTACTCTCGCTTTAATATCTCGGGAGAACTCAAACGCAACAACAAAGTTGCTTATGCGTAGTCAGCGCTCGCCTCGCCTCGTGTGCTTGACACAGCAACGACCTCACACACACACAAACAAAAATCGCGTTTCTCTTTCTATTTCTTGTGGTTGTTCTTGCTTAAGTTAAACTCATTCTGGGCACCCCTGCTTTAATCCATCCCGATTTATTCTTAAATCTAGAAGTGCTGTTCTGTCTTATACGAAATTTGCAATATTATTTAATGAATTTCTTTCTTGGTTTAAGATTTTTTGTTCTATTTTCTTTGCATCCAGGAGTAAATCATTCTTCAGGAACTCTTTAAAGCGAAGCTCTTTTAGGGACGGTTGACTGAAGAAACGAAAACTAAACTAGATTCTTTTGGTTATGTTTTTGCCTTTGAATTTTGTGTTTGCAATATCAGCCGCTTTTACCATTGCCTTAGCAGCAGATAGTTTGTGTCTGGTGTAGGATGGTGTGAGGATGAAGTGAGGGAATCTGCTGGGAATATGGTGGAGATCTGGTGAAGATCTGGTGGGGATCCGGTTTCAGATTTTGTTCCTAACAGATTTGGGTCTTTTAAAGAGGTCAGCAACATTTCCTTTCTTATCAAGCATCCCTCGTCCCCACAAATAGAACATTACTTACTTAGATGTAACACTTAATATTCGTAATTTGTATTTGATTGTGTGTGAGTGTATTGACAGCCGCCTGCCAATTCTCCTTCATTAATCATTAATCAAGGTTCATTGTTGCACGCAAAAAAATATTTTATTTCAAAGCAAATCACAAAGTTTTTAAGTTTTGTAACATATTTGCTGTTTTTTTCCGAGTGTAAAACAAGTTCCTTTTAATTGCCACCTTCTCCTTGTACTTAGGCTAGGTCAGCGTTTGGCTGTGTGAATTCAAACATCTGCTCAGCCAGGACTCCCACGTAGGCAGTGTGGGTGGTGGTCAGTCTTGAAAAATTTAGTCATCAATTGGTCATTGTCTAGAGGAGTTCACAGACATGAATAACGCCACCGTCTCGACGTCCCCTTCATTAATATTGCTGAGCAAATCGAATCCTGTGTTCTGTTGTTATCTCTTCTGGACCAGTTTGTTGGTCCTTAAGATGCTGTTTATGGCCCTATTGACAGCACGTTATCGTATGAAAACTAAAACCTACGCAAATCCGGAAGATTTACGTATTAGTAAGTCGACAGAAGTGCGTTTTGGTGATCCACTGGTGGAGAGAGCACGTCGGTGAGTTTTTAAAAATCACTAAAACCTTCAAAAAGTCGATTTTTTTAATTCCAATCTAATGACCTTAAGATGTTTTCAACTTTATTTTTGTTAAGAAGAAAGCGTCCCAGCTTTTTGAAACGTCAAACTCCTTCGTAACGTTCAATTTCAATGTTACTTAAAGTGTCTGGTTTTATTTTTTAAATTAAAAAGTTACACAATATTAAAAGTTTCATTCTCGCAGTTGAATTTGATTTTACAGCCTCAATACTTTAAAAGTGAGTGAAGTAAACTCTTATCCAAAACCATACGGACATAACTTTAAAGGTAAACATCTGGATTTTTTAACTACCCAATCGATTTTTATCTTTTTTAAACATGGTTTGATTTTAGAAAGCATTCAAATCTGTTTTGTAAGAGAGAATCTGCAAGAGGAAATTATGTGAAATAGCAACCCAACTCCCGAACGAAATAGTGCATTTAAAGCAGAGAATCTGTCGGGCGGAAATACAAAACAAGTTAAAGAGCGTATATGGGGATGTCGAAAATATTATCGTTATATTGAAATATCGATATTTTTGACCAAAGTGAAGAATATAATTAGGCGATATATTGGAAATCGAATATTTTTGATGATATTTTTACCCGTTACTCGTAGAGTAAAAAGGGTTTACTAAAGTCGTGCAAATGTATGTAAGAGGCAGAAGGAATCATTTCCGACCATATTAAGTATATATATTCTTGATCAGCATCAACAGCCGAGTCGATATAGACATGTCCGTCTGTCCGTCCGTCCGTCTGTCTATATGAACACCTAGATCTCAGAGATGGTAAGAGATAGAGGTTTGACATGTATGGGAGAAATGCTTCTTTTATCTGCACGCAGATCAAGTTTGTTTCAAATTTTAGCCACGCCCCCTCCCGCCTCCGCAATTTGGAAAAAACGTTATATCTCCTACAGTTTTGAAGATAGATGGTTCGTACATTTTACAGATAGTTAGTAATTAGCAAAGTCAATCGATTTGCCAAAGAAATAATAAGTATCGGATAAGCGGTTCTCAAGTTATTTACAATTAATATCAAAACACCCCCAAAACTTAGAGTTAAGCGCAGCAGCAGCGCTGCATTCAGCTCCTACTCCAGGTACAAACTATGTTAAAGTCGGGCTCGACCGACTTTCTCACTTGTTATACCCTGTACCCATTGAAAATGGGTAAAAGGGGATCATGAAGTTGCGCAAATGTATGTAACAGGGAGAAGGAAGCATTTCCGACCCTAAAAAGTATATATATTTTTGATCAGCATCAACAGCCGAGTCGATTTAGCCATGTCCGTCTGTCCGTCCGTCCGTCTGTCTGTATGAACGCGTCGATCTCAGAGACTATAAGAGATAGAGATACAAATTTCTACATGAATATAGGTGTATACTGTACGCAGATCAAGTTTGTTTCAGATTTGCAAAATTCCCCTCCCCCTTTAACCGCAAAAAACTGTCAGAGCCACAATTTTAAAGTTACAACATCGTCGCTTTATATATATTATCTTGGGCCTTAAATCTATCTACTCTGAAACGCACAATGAGATCTGAGCTAAAACACCGAAGTTATTCACAAAACAAATTTTGCCCCCTCCCCCACCCCACCCTCTGCACCACGCTATGCAGCGCGCGCGTACATATGTGTGTGTGTGTGTGTGCGTGCGCGTGCACGCGTGTATGTTTGTTGCGTGCGTGTGTGCGCTTGTGTTTGTCAATTGTACAGGGAATTATGAAGTCGGGTTACTCAACTGCAACGATCTTACTTGTTTTTTTAATGACTTTTAGTGTTCAAAGTTTATCACTTATATTTTCATAAGTTTGTTTGAAGTCATTTGAAGTGCATTTGACAAAAGGTACCATTGAAAAATGGTTTTCTAATACATATATCCAGGATAAAATGTACATAATATTTTCTGAATATATGTTTTTGCGAAATCACATATTATTGCAAAATTTCTACTAATCTGCGTTGTTCACTTCTAGATGAAAGCCTGTTTTGGTCGTACACTAAGAGGCAATGAACATATATTTAAAGTGAGGCCCCACACGAACTGAACTGAAATGCTGCGCATCACGGTTGTTGTTGTAACGGCGTCTGGAAAGATATATAAGTGAAGGGAGAAAATGAAAGGAATAGATAGAGGGTAAAATTTAAAGAGATGTAGAGCTAGTCGGGGGCCAGACCCAGGAAGGAGGCTACCTCGACTGGGTGGGACCAGAGGTCTAGAGGTGCCAGGGTGGTGGGGTTGCGCGGGCACTCGAAGATTTGTCTGGTGTCGTGAGGAGTGAGGCCACACTTAGGGCATTCGTCCAGGATTTCCGGGTTTATTCTAGCTAGGTAGCTATTTAGTAGCTTGGATTTCCCAGACCGTAGCTGTGCCAGTGAGGTCCTTGCAATTCCTGGGAGCGTGATTTCCGACGAGTCGATGGGTGGGGGTCTGCCCCCCAAAACTACAGGGCTGCTGTAATGGCCTCAGCTTCGATGGCGGTGTGTGCCATTTGTCTTGCCTCTGCGCAATCAGTGGTGGAGTGTGGGCCTTCCCTTAGGTATCGCTGAACGGATGTGAGCTCATTCCTAAGGTCAAATCTCACTGCACGTGGTCGCCTGGACATGCTTTGTGAGATGCAGGAGTGGTTTGGGTGGTGTTCACCGTGACATCCGATTAGGTGTTGTTGTGTGAGTAGTTTGTTGTGCAGGCGGACAGGGAGAACATCCGTCTCCTGATGGAGGTGATCAGGATGTGCCATAGTGTGACAATCGGTTGCTACTCGCAGGGCGGAGTTCTGCGCGAGTTGGAGATTCCTTCATTGGGTCTCACTGATGGTGAAATCTGATGCCCAGCGGCCCGAGGTGCTTTAGCAGAATGGTCGCTAGCCCATCGGGTCCGATGGCTTTGGAGGGGGCATCACGGTTGCGGCCGTTGCTGCGCATATTTGACAATATGCATACCAGCATCATCTCATCATCTTTCATCTTTTAGACGCATGTGTGCGTGCGTCCTTAGACTTACCAGTTTACTGGCCACTCAATCTTAGGCTAATGTCAAAGTGCGCGCGAGAAGCGATAATATTTCTTGCTATGAGCGAAGCGAGAAGATGACACAGTGAAAGCTTTGAGCGAAGCGAGTTGCATTGGTCAGTTTTAATTTTTGTCAGAATTTACCATGATTTAATAATACAAGAATAGGCCAGTATTGAGAGACTCAGAGAGCGCGAACTTTATTTTCTGTGATTATAGGAGCGCAAGCGAAGAATATTTTGCTACAAGAGCAACAATTAATTTTGTTAAAAAATTAATAATAATATTGATATGCATGATTTCGAAATAGAAGAAGCTGACAAAAATGACCTGCGATCGGATCGAGCTGAAGCGAGAAAGTAGGTTGCAAGCCGCCTTGACACAAAGGCCACCCTTATACACTTCTCGTAAAGCTTTATTATTTTATATTTTTAACATTTCTTAACTGAAACTACTTAGCGAACTGGATTAGGATGCAACCTACTTAAAAGGAAACGCGTGCAAGGACGTGGTCCCTAAGATACCTAGATTATGTATATATTTTCAGCTTTCTAGGCATTAAAGGAGCGCAGCATCATGATGTACGATATGGCCGAACGGACAATCTGTAATTAGAGAAAGAGAGAGGAGTTCAGGACAACGTAGATTCAAGACTTACCACTGAAAATGTAGCCATATTTGCCTCAAACATATATCCATTTATCTGACAGGGTCGCTGAGCCCGCATCATGGCCACCAACAAAGCTCGCCTGGTGGCCGGTGCGAATTCTACCCAATTGGAGTCATAAACAGCCACAGCAAAGTCCATGCTGGCCTTTTTCAAAATCTCCCCGCAATGCGAATAGATGAACAGGGCAATCAGTACGGAGCCCGCAAATGATATGAAGTACAGACTCTGCGGATTGGGGAACACATCGGCCAACTGGAAACCCACAAAACACAACAACAGCGTCGAACAGAAGAATTGCACTAAAACCAGCGGACGATAGCGTAGAGAGATTCGTTGAGCTATGAACAAACCCTGCTGATGCAAGCGTAGAATTTGCACCAATTCCTTCAGCTCCTGTCGAGGTTTGAGCTTGTTCGCTGTCAAAAGACGCACACGCTCTTGGGCTATCCGGAAAATGGCACACACATTGTAGGTGAGGGAGAACAACAGGGTGTCCACACACAGGGTCAGGGTCACGGTCGCCACGCCGCCCGCGATATTCCACAAATAGGTGGGTACATAATACCAAACCAATTGATTGTTCCAGGGGTAGATCGCTCGGTAGGGTAACATTAAATGGAGGGTACCCAAACGTACACGCATTAGGATCATTAAAATGCAGGGTTTGACAAACGCAAACACCAGGGCCACATAGAAGGAACGGGCATAGGTTAAGCTAAGCAGCTGATCACTTCGATTCGCGTCCTCAATGATGAGCGAAGCCTGAGGCCAGACCAAAAGTTCTGCAGGGATTAAAAAGGGTGGAGTCAGAGCTATATATTAATCAATATAAAACTAGTTTCTCGTACGCTCGTTCTTATGGCATGGAGCAAACTTTGTAGAATTCCTTAAAGGCTTACAAAACTTATAAATACGAAGATTCAAAACGACAAACTTTAAAACAACAAAGTTTTTCTCACTAAACTAGTTTTCAACCGATTGTTCCTATGTCAGCAATATGCTATAGCTATCCTGATTTATATCAAACTAAGAAGAACTGTGTAAAGGCGTAGAGAACCAGGGATCGCATTTAAGAGTTATGGAAAATAAAACGAGAAGGTCAAGCTAACTTCGTCTTTGCCGAAGTTTTTATACCCTTTAGAGTTTACAAACGTCCGTATTAAATCAAACAAATTTTCTAAATAAAACCCACTTTTCGACCGATATTTCCTATGGCAGCTTTAAGATATAGTCATCCAATCCGGTCGGTTCCGACATATTAGCAGTGTGCAGTAAAAAGAAGACTCTGTGCAAAGTTTCAGCTCGATAGCTTTATAACTGAGAGACTAGACGGACGGACAAAGCTCAATTGACTCAGCTCGTCGCCCTGATCAAGAATATATATAGTTTATAGGGTCGGAAATGAAAATTTCTATGCGCTGCAAACTTCTGGGCAAAATTATAATACCCTTTGCGAGGGTATAAAAATTCATAAATTTCTCGAGATGGAGTGAAAAAAACCTCTTATTTCTAAAGCTTAATAATTAAATAAAAATATTACTGTCTTGTTTAAATATATTATAAGAACACAAACTTTTTTACATACATTGTTTTACACGTCTGTTCCGTTCGGCGTGGAACTGGATACTGAGTTATTGTTTGTTCAGTAAGTGTCTGTATAGGTGCGCACAGTTCTCTGTGTCCGATTTGTAATTAAGCCTTTTGTCAGTGTGTGTGTCTATAATATACAACATCTCAAGAGTGAAGCGTTTGCTGTAGTGGTTTTCTTGCTGTAGGTGTGTCGCAAGCGCCGTTTTTTGAATGGTGGTTTGATGTCTGAGTTTGTAGTCTGATTTGAGTTGAGATATCCTAGTTCTAAGTTTCGATATTGTTGTACCAATGTACAATTTGTTGCAGCTGTTTCCTGCATCTCCATTACATGGAATCTAGTATATCACATTGCTCCTATCGAATGTGGCTACTTTGGACTTCGTCTTATTTAATAAAGTTCTTCATTGTGTTCTTTGGCTTGTGGGCTAGATGTCTATCTTGTTGTATTATTGTAGCAATCAGAATGGGAGAAACGTTCTGAAAGTTGTGAAACATGTATGAGCGACTTGTAAGTTTTGGGTTGTTGTTTATTTTTATACCCGTTACTCGTAGAGTGAAAAGGGTACACTTAAGTCGTGCAAATGTATGTAATAGGTAGAAGGAATCATTTCCGACCATATAAAGTATATATATTCTTGATCAGCATCAACAGCCGAGTCGATATAGACATGTCCGTCTGTCCGTCTGTCTGTATGAACATCTAGATCTCAGATATGGTAAGAGATAGAGGTTTGACATGTATGGGACAAATGCTTCTTTTATCTGCACGCAGATCAAGTTTATTTCAAATTTTGGCCACGCCCCCTCCCGCCCCCACAATTTGATAAAAACGTTATATTTCCATTTATTTAAATGATAAAGATCGGATAAACGGTTCTCAAGTTATGAGCAAAAAAGTAAACCAAGCACCCCCGCTACCCGCGCTAAAAAAAAATGTTGCATACTTTTCGGATGGTTGCCCTAAGGAACGCGGGAACACTGTTAAACATGTTTTTTCATGAATATCGGGTATATCGAAGTCGGTTAGAGCCGACTTTAACTTACGCTCTCGTTTTATATATTTTTATTGATTTTAAGGCAGCATTTGATACAGTGAATAGAAGAAGTCTGTTCTACAAACTGAAGCTCTATTTACACGACCTGATCACTCATCTGAGTTTTCGTCTGATTTGCTGTCAGACCGTGTAAAACAGAGTTCCCCAGCGATAGCCCCGGGGGCATGAACTTACTTGCCGAATGCTTGCCGAAGTCATACTTTATGTGTGTTTGAGAGAGACACAGTCACGTTTTAGCGCTCTCTGCTTGGGGAACACCGGTGTAAAAAGACGTCTGAGTAGACAAGAAGCTACTTAGATGAGCGATCAGACGAAATAGAACCGGTTCTACACATGACATTTATCGAATTACAGTGTGACCTAATTGCAGTGCGCTGGCGTTGCCATTTTTTAGCCGACGATATACAATGGATATCGAATTTTAAATTAAAATCTCGCTTCCATATTTGTTTTCTGTTAGATTTAACTTAACAGGATGGCAATATAATTTGTAATGCTTCTTCATTCATTGTCTTCTTCTTTAATGTAAGCAAATTGTCATTCCGTTATGGTTATGTAAACCAGATGATTCCGATGAACCAATGGTTCTGCAACTGGTTCATCTGAGCTTCTCAGGCTCAGTTGACCCTTGAAAAGGTAAAGAGCTTTATGTACCTAGGAGTACTTGTGGCACACACTGAAAGATGAAAAAGTCTGCTTAGTAGGAAACACGTCAAACCAAGCACAAAATACGCGGTCTTCCAAGCGGCGGTACGCTCAATCCTGTGCTATGGTTCGCATGGCATGGTATGGTATGTCGAGCGTCTCCAAACCTTCTTCATCAAAAAAATATTAAGGCTCTTTTCAACGTCTCCAAATTATGCTCTGTTCACATACACAACTCATACTCACTGCCTAAACAAAATAATGAATATGAAGAGTTCAAGACTGCTGAAGATCATAGCTAGATAAACGATCCCAGTACTTTGAAATATAGTCTGGCATCTCCAACGAGAGAGCAAGAGCAAAAAAAGCACAGTGAGGACTCTGTATAAATCACTGGACCTCAACCTCGGAGCAAAAAATTGCTTCGATGACAGTCTAGAAGTTCACAGTTGTAATCCTCATCAGGATTGTACCCTCTTCTAGGCCCCACCTATCTGTAACAGGCATCAATCAGCAGCTACATTATGTTAATTTCAATAGATACAGTTGTCCGATTTTCATCAAACTTAGTGGAACTATAAAACAGCAGAGAAAACTTATAAAAACAAAGTTTCCACCGATACTTAGTCTGATTGTGCGCCCAGCTGGCGCCAGTAAATATTAAATTGCTCATTTAACTCACATTAAAGCGAAATTATTTGCTTGTGCGACAGAGAGGCGCCAGTTTCCGACTTACCCGCCTCTAGTATGTCCCTTATTTTATAGATCAGCTCCACAAAATCCTTGCGATAATTTTTGAACACAAAATACTTGGCCATGGTCAAAATGACAGCTACCAGTGACGTCGTTATATCGGATAAGGCTTCCACATCCCTTAGATAACTGTAGACCGCAAATGTTGAGGGCAACGTAAAGGCAAACATGGGAATTAAATAGGCCAGAGTTACCAAACGACGATCATGTGCTGCATCAGCGCTCCACAGATCGATGCCCATGTAATGGAAAAGCTTACGTTGAACGAGCAGGAATTTGGCGTTGTCCATTGTTCTGCAGATAAAACTCAAGTTGTGGACAAGGAAGCGACCTGCGCGTTTATATTTGAAGTGGAGCAGCAGATGGGCGTGGTTTTACCTTTATTATTTTTCGATTTGCATTCTCCATTCAGCGTAACAGTCCTTGCAGTTCTCAGCGAATTCAATGGAATTTTAATGAGTCTGTGCGGATTGCGTAAATCATGCACCGGTTGACGTACTCCGAATGGGGTAGTAACAGCGTATTCCTGCCTTAAAGAGTCCCTTAAAGTTGAGCTTTAGACCTTTTTTGCAACTAGCTGGTCCAAAGAACGCGAAATAAATACTAAAGTGGCACTATAAATTCAATCCTGCACAACTTTGCTTAACTCTTTAATTACTCCTCTTCCTCGTCACCTTTATAACATCTCCGTTACGCAGTGATAAAACTGCAGCGGTATCACGGTCTTTGATCAGGACTCCCTTGACACGAAAGTTCAGGCGCTTCTTCTGAATATTAACGTAGCTGGCAAAGGCCTCCTTCACCTTACGCATTGGCATGGCACGTCTTATATCAAAATATACAGAAATTGTGTTAAGAGTATTAATTTTTACAATTAGTTTAACTCTAGACATTTTGATCGGAGTTGTTATAATCTGAGTGAGAACTCCTGGCAGATTGATTTGGGATTCAACAAAATCACTTACAAAAGTCGATAGTTCTCAATATTTTTTTGTACCTTAAAAAAATTACTTTTGGGATTCTTCTGTAAAAATTTTTACTTTTGCACGGATCGAGTTTTATAGGACTATATAACCACGGTCGCACTTAATGTGGAAGTTTTTTGATTCTGACCTGACTCTTTTCTGATAAGATATAAGTGCATTCTCCCTCCCAATGAAGCAAATAAAACCCTCATAAAAGACATTTAAAAGTAAATTTTCTAGGCACTCGAAAAGGTACTGAATCGCCTCCTGAAAGGCTCTTTTTAGACGAATAATGGAGTGCACATTTAATTTAAAAAAGAGCACCAATCTATGTTTATATTTACCTCAAAAATAAACAATATGGAAAAAAATTAGAAAAGTAAAAAATATCTTCAAGACATATTGATCACAACTGCCCAGCCAGATTTCATATCACACTTGGAATCGTCAGACTCTGAATCTGTAAAGGATCTATCATTATCCATAAAATCCTGGAATTCAAAGATATTGGTTTATTTCTATGATTCAGTTCAACAAGCTCCGATGGCAAATCAAAAAATAAGTGTTAGTCTGCTGGTGAACAAGCTTGATACAATTTTTAGGCAACAAAGTTAAGTTATTATATTTATATTTGACAATTCACAGCTTAATATAATTAAGAACTGACTACTAAATATTTATGACCGTCGTCAGCAGCACCAACTGCTTGTGGATTTCATTGAATTTTCCTTAAGACTTTGTTAGCCATTTAATGTTTGTTGGCATCAAACTCGAAACATACATTTACCATTAAAAAGGACTCCTGTCCACGCAAAGACAGTTAATTTTAACTAAGAGTAGGGTAAGAGTAGAGATAGGCGAATAAGGACAATTCGTTCCCGTTCCGCCACGATCCAGACCAACAAATTTTATATTTTCATTTTTATATCTTTGTTTTGAGTTTCCTCTACTTAGAGCTAGGCAATGGCAAATAAGATCAAGAAATGTCTCCTCCTGTTTTTCTAAAGAAATCGTTTCGAGCGACCCCCAAGCGTGCTGCATGCCTGCCAATAAGGCAGTAACCCGTTTGGGCCCAGACCAGAAGTAAGATATTTTCTGTTTCAGGTTAAACGAGGATCATTTGAACCTAGCGATATATTTCCCACTCTTTTAATAGCTTCTTGATCTTCCTCATTGGCAGGAATCGCTTCCTCGCAAACATCATCAGTCAAAACGTCCTCAAATTCTTATTATCCGTCCTTAAAAAGGCACAATTTTTTGTTGGGGAAACTGGATAAAAAGAAGGTTGGAAATGATTTTAAATACATATATAGGCATGTTCTCAATTCCACTTCCACAAAAATTTTGTGATTTAAAACCGGTTTTAGTACTAAATTTGCACTCCAAATCACAAAACTTTTGTGGAAGTGGAATTGAGAACATGGGCGATAGCTATTTTATGGCAAAATTTTGAACCTTTTTACAAAATAATTTTTGAATGACAGCCGTTCAAAGTGGATTTTTCTTAAAATAAATGCAAAAAAGAAAAATATTAAATAAAATAAAAATTATTAAGTTGATTTCCCTTTTTTATCTTCGCACTAAATTGACATAAAAAATTATTAAGAAGTTTCCATACGAAAGTGTTTACATAAAAAATTTAAAAAATCTAAAATTTTGTGGGTTTTTTTATAATTTGTAACTTTTAGTTAAGAGTACCCAAAAGCTCCTCTCTTAATTTGATTGTAATATTGCTTAATATTCTTATGTATGCCACTTTGTAAACTATTTATCCTATATTATTCCTATCCATAAAAAGGGACCAAAGTCATTCATTTCGAACTACAGGTGTGTATCGAAACTATCGGACATTCCTGAGCTTCTTGAAAAGATCCTGACTTCCCAACTACAACATTATTGTCGTTCGGTAATATCTATATCTCAACATGGTTTCATGAAGAATCGCTCTATCTCTACGAATCTACTTGAATTTACTACTCTTGTAAACAAAGGGTTTGTCAATAAGCAACAAACTGATGTAGTTTATACTGATTTCAGTAAAGCTTTTGACTCAGTCAATCACGAGCTCTTAGTACATAAACTGTGTCTGCTCGGCTTTCCACCAATCCTCCTCAACTGGATAAAGTCTTACTTAAGTGATCGATCTCAACGAGTTCGTTTCAAATCAGTACTATCCAGCTCCATTAATGTACTATCTGGGGACCCTTACTATTTAAGCTTTTTATAAATGAAGTCCCACAAGTCCCATTCGCAGGCACTGATGTATGCCGATGATCTCAAACTTAGTTTGTCGTATAATGACCCTACGTCTCCTCTACTCCTGGAATCCGATTCACACCTGGTGCTCGGTTAATAGCCTTCCTTTTAATCTCAGCAAGTGTAAATGTATGACTTTTAGTCGTAATCAACCATATGAGTTTGATTATATGATTGATTCCATCCCTTTGGAACGTATCCATAAAGTTGATGATTTGGGTGTACAATTTGTGCCCAAGTTATGTTTTAATAGTCATATATCAGTCATCGCAAACAAGGCAATGAGAGGTCTTGGTTTTGTTAAACGATGGTCGAAGGAATTTAATGACCCCTACGTCGCTAAGCAACTCTATGTCTCACTAGTGAGACCAATACTTGAATATGGGTCATGTGTGTGGTCTCCTTATTACCAAAAATATCAAGATAAACTGGAGTCGGTACAAAAACAGTTCTTAATTTTTGCTCTTCGAGGCTTAAACTGGGATTCCACCATTCATCTTCCTCCTTATGAAGACAGATTACGCCTAATCAACCTTCCTCCTTTTAAGAACCACCGAATTTGCCATGGTGTTCTTTTTATACCCTTGGAGAGGGTATATTGAAATTGTCCAGATGTTTGTAACGCAGAGAAGGAAGCATCTTCGACCACATAAAGTGTATATATTCTTGATCAGCATGACGAGCTGAGTTGATATAGCCATGTCCGTCTGTCCGTCCGTCTGTTTCTATGATATATCATAAATTATTTGAATTGTCTTTGCAATCATCCACTTTCCCTATGTTATGGAAGGAATCTTTTATCATTCCTCTCCATAAAAAAGGAAATAAGTCTGATGTTGAGAATTATAGAGGTATTTCAAAGTTGTCTGCAATTCCGAAAGCTTTTGAGAGAATTATGACATCTCAATTGCAGCATTTATGCAGTTCCATTATTTCACCCTACCAACACGGCTTTGTAAAGCGTCGATCCACTACAACTAACTTATTAGAGCTTACATCATTAGTGAGCAAAGAATTCTTATGTAATATGCAAACTGACGTGATTTATACTGATTTTAGTAAGGCTTTTGATTCTGTCAATCACTGCTTGCTGCTTCTCAAACTAAGTTTAATTGGTTTTCCAACCAACCTTCTTATTTGGATCTCTGATTACCTTAGTTCTAGAACACAAAAAGTTCTTTTTAGTAATTCATATTCCAAACCAATCCAGGTTACCTCTGGTGTACCCCAAGGTAGTCACTTGGGTCCACTGCTTTTTACACTTTTCATAAATGATCTTCCGTCAGTCTTGACTCACTCTCGTGTGCTTATGTACGCCGATGATGTGAAACTATGTTTAACATATAATGATTTGGTCTCCCGCTTTAATTTGCAAGCTGACTTGGATGCATTTCATTCTTGGTGTAAAGATAACCTCCTAACCCTTAACAGTTCCAAGTGTAAGGTTATGACATTTTATAGAACCACACCACAATTCTTTTCCTATATGATTAATAATGTCCCACTAGAGTGTTTGAATGATACAGTCAATCAGGTAAATGATCTTGGGGTTATTCTAGATTACCGATTGAAATTTGACTCTCATATTACGGCTACTGTTTGTAAGGCCAGGAGTATTCTTGGGTTTATTAAGCGCTGGTCGAAGAAATTTGATGATCCATATACGACGAAAATTTTGTACGTTTCTCTTGTCCGCCCTATACTCGAGTACGAATCTTGTGTGTGGTCTCCGCAGTATTCGACCCATCAAGACAGAATTGAATCTGTGCAAAAGCAGTTTTTAACTTTTATACATAGATTGATTAATGGTGAAATCGACTCATCTGAGTTGGTTGGTCAAATTAACCTCAACGTTCCTAATAGACCGACTCGTAATTTTATACCCCTATCACTAAATCGTTGTACTACTAAATATGCTTTGCATGAACCTTTTCGTGTTCTCTGTGCTGATTACAATAAACTCTAACGAGTAATCAACTCGGAAGCTTCTCTTCCTGCTTTAAAAACTACTATTTTAACATATTTAGTCCGTAGTTGACATTTCTTTATGTTTTTCCTTTGCGATTCGTCTCATACGTTACTGTCTCCGCCTCTCGGTCGGTTCGGCTACTAGTTTGGGCTACTATTTTGCCTGCGGTTCGCGCGTAACAGGCCCTGGCTTGGTGTCGCATGGGCCACTTGAACGTTCTGCGCATTGTACGTCAACGTCCAGATCTCCTCCGTCAGTTTTAAAGCTATCGTAACCAAACTTTGCACGAAGTCTTTTAATACAAATACGCTGCACATTTGTCGGAACCGGCCGGATCGGATGACTATAGCATATAGCTGCCATAGGAACGATCGATCGAAAAATTTGTTTTAGTGAGAGAAGCTTTTTTGTTTTCAATACTATCGCTCTTAACGCTCGTATTTATAAATTTTTATCGATTTCACATAATTTCATTAAGCCAATCGGACAACTATATAGTATAGCTGCCATACAAAAGTTAGGTCTGAAAAAAAGTCTTCGTGAGAAAAACTTTTTTGTTTTCAATGTTATCGCTCCCAACGCTCGTATTTATAAGTTTTCAATGATTTTACATAATTTCACCAAGGCTTGTCGAAATCGGACCACTATATAGTATAGCTGCCATACAAACTGTCAGGCATATATCAAGCTCCAAGGGTATATAAACTTCGGTCGAGCCGAAGTTAGCCTGCCTCTATTTTTTTTCTCGAATTGTCCCAAGACCGCCTCTAGAGGGGATACCTTATAAAAGCAATAAAAAGCTAACGAAAACTTCTTTGTGTGGGTCTTGTTTTTTGGGTGCTTGAGACTATCAGCAACACGACAATAATTTTGTTTCTAGCGGTGAATTTTTTGAATATAAATTTTTTAAAAAATTGTTTCAATTTGCACTTTTTACAAAATAATAATTGCGTCCGAGATGCACAAATTTTCAACTTTCAACAACAAGCTCTGGCATGTAATGTAGAGGGTTAATGTTTAGCCCAAAAAAACCGACTTTTTGCCCATAGTGATTGTGCTGTACATTCTATTGATCACGTTTTTGTTTTCCCGTTTAGAGCCCATCGCAATGATCTGGAGAACATTTTACCATTTTTGATTATGTCCTTGGGCTATGTGGCCACTGGACCGCATCCGTTGACCGCCAGACTGTTAATACGCATCGGAGCCAGCTCACGGCTGGTGCACACCATTGTCTACGCTTTGTTTCCGGTGCCGCAGCCGGCCCGTGGTCTTGCGTTCTTTATAACCTTTGGCATTACCTGCTTCGAGGCGTTCTATGTGCTCATCTGTTGCATTAAATATATCTAGTTTGTCTAGTAGAGTCACCCTCAATCCAATCAACAATTATGGAACCAGTTTGGCTTGTTTTTTTTAAGTTGTTTTTTGTTATTTTGTTTTCTGTTTCAAGATTTGCCATTGATTGTGCCATTCGCACAAGTTCAGTTGAGTAAGAAGCACGCGTATTTTGCATCATGTCCAGTAGCAGCAGCAGCCTTCCCATACCTATTATATACCCAAAAACAACTTTGGAAAACAATGATCTGTACACTTTGGATAATCCCATCTTTTGTTGTTACATTTTCTGGACCACTGTGCTGGTGGTGAAAATGCTGCTAATGTCACTGCTGACCGCTCTGCAACGTTTCCGTTATAAGGTGAGTATGTGTGTGAGTTGGATTTGGATGCTTTAAGCTTTCCCATATTCACAGTTACTGGGTCTGGTGCCATTTAAATTAAGGCGTAAGGTAAAATGTTTTTCTATCAATTAGAATGTTGCTTGTCGACTAAACCGGGGTGGCTTAACCAGATGAAATGCAAAATTCTCATATATGTATTTCTTATGTACTTTTCTTAGATCTTTCCCAATGAAGAGGATTTGTTCTTTAAGAATCTGGAGGTAAAATTTGATGATCCGCATGTGGAGAGAGTACGCAGGTGAGTAGACAATTTCCCGCTCTTTCTCTCCCTCAATGTTGCTTTACCTTGTTAGTCTTTGCTTTAACTCTCTCTCTCACTTGCAGATGCCATCGCAATGATTTGGAAAACGTTTTACCTTACTTTATCATGTGCCTGATCTACATCAGCACCAATCCAAATCAAACGGTTGCCTGTAATCTGTTTCGTGTGGCCTCCGTAGCCCGTATTCTACACACCCTGGTCTATGCTGTATATCCTGTCCCACAACCCTCCAGAGTTATTGCCTTTGCCATTATGCTCCTGATCACCTTCTATATGGCCGCTGTGGTGGCCCTACGCACTTTAAGCTTTATCTAAATACATTTGTTTTGTTTTTAACAATTTGGGTTTGTTTATAATTTAAGTCTACAATTAAGCTTGAGATATATGTTTAACAAAGAACTAAACCAAGTACATTTGGCCTTAAGCGCAGCCTTAACTTAGATGTTGAAGCCTGCATCTCGCATACATTGCTTGTGCGCCTCAATCAGTTTTGTGCAGTTCTCCTCGCCGCGCTCAACAATGCTAAAAGGGGTGGGGTGGGGTGGTGTTTATTAGCAGCAATCCTTACGTCATGTCAACACTTACCATTGGTCACGCACTCTTTTGGTCTCGGGACAGGCACAACAGGCCTTGCATTTGGGTTTCTCGCCGGCAGCAGCTGCTGCAGGCGCTGGTGCTGCTACAGCGGCAGCCTGGGCCACTTCTACTCCCTTGGAGGTGTTGCTGCCCATGGCTTAAATGTATAAGGCAAGTGTATTGACTAGCTAAGGGTAAGCGTTAAGAAAATATTAAAACATTTAGTAATGCGTTTTGTTTATATAATAAAACTTACAGTTGATAAATATACGGCTGTTATTTCACCACAGTTCGGCAAAACTTCAAGTTCATGCACACAGACACACACACACACACAGAAGCACGCGCTAGAACACAAAACAGCTGCTGCTGCCTATCGGCTCGTGAGAGTAGTGTTGTACAACGAAATATGATAAGTTTGAGTTTACACTAAGTGGCACTATTGACAGTGCTAGATTGTGACAAAAAAGAATATTTACGTTAAATATGTTTACATTGCTGATTTGAATTTGCGAATTTTTAAAAATTTAAAAATCAGTTTGGTAATATTTTATTATGTGAAGTATGAATATCCGGAGATTAGCCGTTTGGGGGTAGATTTTTAAACTCTCGCCCAAAACAGCCTTAACCATCCATTTCCACCCAAGGAAGTAAATTTTAAGAAAGATTGGTATGCAGTCCCGAACCTGATAGGATGAAAATCAAAAGTTTTAGTCTTTGGGGGATATTATAATCCAAAGTTTAAAAGTCACTAATTCCATATTTTTTTATGTGTAGGCTGGAAAATAGCTTTAAAAAGCCAAAAAACGGCTTTAACTCCGTTATTTCATGTTTTGATAAATCGATATCGAATCGATGTATAACTGCCGACATGTTGACAACTGCCGACAACATGTTGACGACTACGTTTTTTTTTTCAAATTTTCTTTCTTAGTGCTCGCCTGCATAACTAAACGAAGATCTATACCAAATTTGAAATCTGTAGGATAAGCAGTTTAGGCTGAGAGTTGATATTGTGTCAGTCAGTCGGGCGATGGATCGATATCGATATCATTTCGCATTTTTTCACCTCTTTCTCTCTCTCTGTCTCCATCTCTCTCGAACTGGTGTTGTGGTCTAGCTCACAGTGGAAATAATAAGGTGAAGCGAAGCAAGACAGCGCTTATTCTGTCGTTTAATAAACAATCAGAGACAAACAAATGTTCTGCCATCTCTTTCTGTCTCACAGGTATGCATCAACTGCTTTTACTTAAGGTTCCCCCCTGAAAGTGTGTCTCTCTCTCTCTCTCTAACTCACAGTGAAGCATGACTTGGGCTTTGGCTGGGCAAACTATGATTTTTTTTGTATTTTAGTCAAATGTTTTTATTAAACATATCCGATATCCTATGGAAATAACGCGCAACACAATTTATTTGGTTTGGATCTCTATGGCTAAGGCTAAATACAGACAGCTGAAAAAGCACATGACGAATTTGAAATTCATTAAAAATTTGTAAATGCATTCATAACACAAATGAAGATCGACATATATATATATATATATATAGAAAGATATATATTGAGATGTTTGCTTGCTTTTTTAATATGGCCAACGAGCTAATGAATCTTTGGATGCTGCCGATGATGACTGATGATGACTAGCGCAGCTGTCGCTGTTGTCCGCGATCGTAGAAGAGTAGATAGGCGGGCACACTGAGCACCTCATCAATGGATACCTCGCGCACAATAGTGTCCGAGGTGTAGAACCAGCTAAGGATTAGAAGTAGAGTTGAGTTAAGATCGATAGAGAGAGACAGAGACAGAGGGACAACTCACCGATGAGCATTTCTTAGGGAGCCCCGTCGATAGGTTACAAAGTGTCCACTGTTTGCCTCACCCGAGTGAACAACCACAGCCAATAGGCGATACAAATTCTTGGGGAACATGCAGCCAAAACCCTCACCACTGGGTCCACCACCCAAACCATTGTTCATGGGCAGGCTGGAGGAGTATAGAGACATGGTGGAGCCCCAGGGAGTGCCAGCCTGACTGTTCAAATGCGGCTGGACAAAGCTGTAGGGGGCCATCGACAGGCTCTCCGGAAAGTGTACATAATCCTGCCGCTTGCACACCTGTCCGGTGGGCAGCCAAACCGTTCGTGCCACATGTATGCAGAGGCAAGCCGGCAGTTTGGCAAATGTTACGGACTTCGTATGCGTTGTGGTCTCATTGCAGTTGTCACACTTGACATCACTCAAGTCCTCCGAGGTGATGTACTCGCTCAGCAGATGGCCCAAGCTCAGGCCCGTGCGTCGTTGCGGCGGCAGATTGAGGGTGACGCTGTCGAATTTGTCATAGCGCACCGCCGACTTGGAGCCACAGCCATTGCACACGATCTGGGCACCCATGGCACCCTGGAACGGATGCGCCACCTGGCTGGGCATCATGTTGGACCAAATGGAGACGCGGCCGGGTCCCCGATTGAGTCGCTCGAGCGAACGACAGGAGGTGGACACACGCCGATTGAGGCCCTCGCTTAGCTCCTGCGACTGGGGCACACGGGGACGAGACAAACGCTCGGGCGAGGCCGTGGGATTGACATCCAAGTCAAGGGGAAAGCCAAAGTGATGTGAAGTTCCAGGCGTTATGGCATCCAGCAGAGAGCCCAGACGATCGGGAGCCTCACGTTCGCACACGGAGGCGGGGGAGTCCGGGGTATGGGCCTCGGAACGCACCAGGCGCGTTAGATTGGTGGCCTCATCGTACTCCATGTTCAGAAAATCCGATAACATGGCACTCGAGGGACGATTCGGTTGATCGCCAATACGCTGGCCCATGGCCACACCCGGATTATGGCTGGTAATGGGGGTCACTGCCGCCATACCAAAATTACTCACACCCAGGCCATCGCCTTCATCCGCACCCAACGGCAAAGCATCAGACAAACAGCCCATGGGCTGTGGCCGGGTGGCTTCCTCCTCCAATGATGAAAGCAAAACATGGAATAGCTCATGCGCATCGTGCTCCTCCTGTGGTATAACCCAGCCCAAGCTGGTTAAGGCGCGCAAGACAGCTCCCGGCGAATGGGGGTCGCCACGCAAAGTGGCATGTGTGCCATTGACCACCTCCAGGGTGTTTAGCATGGAACTAATCAAACTTTTACGATCCGGCGAGACCCCATTATACAGCTGCAGCCAGGCTATAAACTGTGGACAGGCGGCCAAAGCCTGGAGCAAAGTGTTTAGGAAGCAGGTTCGTCCAAAGTTATGCAGACCTGCAATCTGTCCACGACGCTGACGCAAACGGGATCCTGGGGGCAAAAAGAAGGGTAGATAATCAATTATGGTTAAGCTAAGGCTTATCTACTCACCGGAGGGTCCCCAGAAGACAAATGCTCCTACCACGGCAGCCACCGTCACACCAGCGGCCATCAATATCTTCTCACTCTCCATGTCTCTTAACGTGGGGGAGCGGGTGGAGGGGTCTAGGGAACACGCCTACAGCATTGGATGCTCCTCACAGGCAAACACTCGTCGTTCAAAAGGAATTTTCAATATTGTTTAATTTAATTTTGTTTTTCGGTTGTGTTGATTTTGTGTGTGTGTGTGTTTTAAGCTTAAATTATGTATATATGTGTATTATTTCAGTGAATAGGGTGACCATGTTTTAGAATTTTTTAGAGTTATTAGAGATGTGCGGAAGTGCGTGAGGTAGGCTTACGATATTATTGCTAAGCACGAAAAACCAAGGTAGGAAAAGTATTCCATGCATTAAATCAGCTAGATATAAAAGAGTTCACTGGCCATAAAAGATTGAAAGCTGACTTTTTCACAAGAATTTTTTTTATACACTTGAAAAGTGTATTATAATTTTGCCCAGAAGTTTGCAACGCATAGAAGGAATCATCTCCGACCACATAAAGTATATATATTTTTGATCAGCGTGACGAGCTAAGTCGATTTATCTTAGTCCGTCCGTCTGTCTGTTTCTACGCGAACTAGTCCCTCAGTTTTGAAGCTAGCGAGCTGAAATTTTGCACAGAGTCTTCTTTTGTCTGCACGCTGCTAATATGTCGGAACTGACCGGATCGGATCGCTACTTCTTGTAGCTGCCATACAAATGATCGGTCGAAAAATGGATTTTAATGAGAAAAACTGTTTTTTTTCTCAATATTACTGCTCTCAATCGCGGTCATGATTAATATTAAATGTTTTTAAGCTGATCTGCGAAGTTTGGTCTAAGTCGCTAACCGTTGAGACAAGCGATTTCAAGTGTATAAAAACTTCGGCACGGACGAAGTTAGCCTTGCCTTTCTCGTTTTTCTATAACAAAAGTAAATACTAAGATCGGATCGTAGGGAAATGTGGACAATGCACGGAAAACTGATAGGGTGATAATGTATATAAGATTTTAACACAGGATCCGACACTGAGCACTGATTAGAAAAAAACAACGCAATCATCAACACTAAAAATGGACCTGTACTGCTCCATAGAACATACACCGAGAATCCACAAACAAGATACACCTCTGAGGCCCCCCGCACACAGAAAACGAAGCAGAGCACGGCCTATCCGCTTTTAAAATCAAACACACATTTTATCGAAACAAACAGGGAGTAGAAATATCAGCACTAATATCACTTAATTCATATTTCATGATGATGTTTCACCCACACAGATTCCACCTATATTCTAACCAGATCCCACCCAGTTCCTAAATAGAATCTTTTCTACCACTTCGCTTCAATCCTCTTGCCCATCCTCTTTACAAAACAACACAAATTATAAACGACTTCAGCGTCACGTGACGTGGTATTTTTCACCACTGGTAAAGCGTACAGAAATATAAAGAAGAGAGTATAATCTAACTGGAATGACCATTCCAAGGAGGCTTCGGCACTAAAGAGGTCATACTTTGCAGATATTTTCAACGAGGTTCCTATGCTCATCTTAAATGAGATACGTACACAATAAAACTTATTAAAAGACTACTGATCAATCACACGGATGACAAAAGTGTAACTCTACACAATTAAAGCGAGGCCAGATTATATTTGCTCGAGATTTGCCTCCTTGAGAAAAAAATTCAAAATTTTTAACCGTTTTTAAAAACTTAAGTTTCTGTTTAGTTAATATTTTTATTTAATGCTTTTTTTTCTCCTATGGTCACCGGATCCAATGAATAGCTGCCCATTCCTGTTGTTGCAGACCTTGGCCATTCCATGATACACGATTCTTCTTAATGACCTGAATAGCTGCCAGATGCTAGACGATTCTTGTTAATAACCCAATGGGCTCCATTCAAAGTTGCTCGCTGTTAGTTGGCGACCATCGGATTTTTCATCTTTTTTTGGCTTTAGACCAGCTTCATTAGTCCCAAGCTGGTTACATTTTTTTATACTAAACAAAATTATTAACCTTAACCTGCACACAAAATAAATAAGACTGAACATTTGGGGACTGTTTTTTAAAAACATTAAAATACACGCCTACTAAGATATACTCGTGTTTGACTTGAGTCATCTCTAGATATTTCACTGTGTCACAGTTGCGACCAGTGCACAGTGGTCGGACTTGTATGGAAGTATGCGACAAAAATAGTTATACGTGTCCTCCAGGTTTATAATTCAAACTGTAAGCCTTTAACAATAATAAAAATCTATTTTGAAAAAATTGGGCGTGGTCATACGCCCATACCACCCATTTACTTACCTATACCTATATTTTGAATAAAATATCTTTTCTTAAAATACTTGTGAACACTAAATTTATTACCAAAAACTATAAAGAAAATATTTAAATGCATTTTATAAACAAAGTAATTAATACATCCTCAAAAATTTCAAAAACAGACTCCTTTAATAAAGTTTTTTTTTGCAAGGTAGTTTTCTTAATCCACATATGAGAGGATCCGAACTTAGTAGAAATCTATTTAGAAAATCTGAGTTAGTAGCGGATCGCGAGATATTTTTAGTATGTTGAAATCTGTATTTTTTAATATCTTTGACTCTCAGAGAGCTCTCCAATCGATACTATCCACACCACTTTTGAAAAATTAACTTGTAGAAAAAGGTGCATTGAAAATAATTGTCTGTTGCCAATTAAAATGAACCAAAATTAACATTAGTAATTATAAATAAAACGTAAGCGAATTTGACATTTACTACACATATAACATACACATACCAGAGCATATTACATGGAAAGCACAAACAACAAAACACAAATACCTGCTGAATTCGGATCAAAACATTATGACGTTGGGCAGCTCCGGGCAGCTGATTCTTTTTTTATTTTAATCTATTATTATTAACAACTAATAATAATAAACATAAACATCGGAATCGATCGACATCACAACTAAAAGCTTAAGGAAAAGTAAAAACAGCAAACAAAAAACACCCACAAAAGGTCATTTATGATTTTCTTTTGTCTTATACGATAAACCACATTAAACAATGTGTTAAATATTTCAAATCATAGTTAATACCTGTTCGAATGATATCCATATCATTAAGAAGCTATTAGACCTTTAATTTTTTAATTTGTTACCTTTTAACTTTATTGTCACTTTGAGACAAAACACAACGCGCTGAAATTCGTAGCACGAGGTCTAACTTTAAGGGATTTTTTTACAGAGACCGAATGGTAACACTAAAAAACCCCGTTTGTTTTAAAAAAGATCATTTATTTATGATATGATCGACATGCTTCAAAGTGTAAAATTTTGATTTCGGTTTTTTTATTTTTGTCGTATGGGAGCGACCACTGTGCGCTAGCGGAATTAACATGCAGTTTGGGGCAGAGTTTGGTGCAGTGTGGAGGCCATTGGAGTCAATTAATATCATAGCTCGCAAATAACTCTCAAACCTATGTTCGGTTTGCTCTGCTCAGGTCACTGACCAACCAAAAGTGTGCTGGAATTTTGCTCACTGTTCAGTGGCTGTGGCTATCAAATCGGTCATAAAGTGAGCGCTTATCGATAACCAAACTGTAAAAATGTTAGTTGCAAAGGTTGCAGACTCAAGAGAGCGCCAGAGTTTAGCAGAGAGCCAGTCAGTGTAAGAGAGAACGAAATAGCGCAAATATAGTTTGTCGAACACATTTATATCAGAGTTCCCCAGCGATACACCCGGGGGCACGAATTTACTTGTGTTTCGCTCCTCTCACAACCAAAGGGAGGCAAATAGCGTAGTTGAAGGTTGTTTCGGTACCTTTACTCAATGTGGTCGTGCGAAAACGGTCGTTTTCGTACCGACTTTTGCAACCTCTGATTAATATTTAAATAAAGTTTCACTTCTCATTCATTTCCAAAATATACCAATTTTATTTAAGGATAGAAAAGCTTAGCTTGGACTTGAAACTTGCACTTAGGACTTAGGAGATGTTGGGGCAGGGTAGAGACGCTTGAATCCCTTCTGATAGCAAATGCCCACTCCGAAAATCTCCTTGAGAATTAGTTTTTTGAGTTTTTGTCCCAAAGTTATCAACTATGTAAGAGATTTTGGCAACTATTTAGCATATTTTGTGCTCCAACGAACGCGAAATAAAATATCAATCTTCAATCTTTGACAACTTTGCTTAACTTCGTTTCTTTGTCACCTTTATCACATCTCCGTTTCTTAGCGACAATTTAGCAGCAGTATCACGGTCTTTGATGAGAATTCCATTTACGCGGAAGTTCAGGCGCTTCTTCTGAATATTAACGTAGCTGGCAAAGGCCTCCACCTTACGCAGTGGCATGGCACGTCTTATATCAAAATATACAGAAATTGTGTTAAGAGTATTAATTTTTACGATTAGTTTAACTCGAGACATCGTGACGGAGTTGTTATAATCTGAGTGAGAATTCCTGGCAGATTGATTTGAAACTCACAAGTCGATTGCTTAGATATAATATTCTGATGTATAAAAACCCTTAAATAGCGTCACACTGTGATCAAAGTATACAAATGTCCAAAGTGTTTACATTGGTGTCACCGAAATTGCATGTCACAACGCTGTGACAGCGCATCAAGAGTACTTTTGATGCGAACGCTTCTGCTTGTTGTTGTCTCTCAAAAGTGAACATTGAACAGTTCATGAGCGGTGAGCCAGATCCGTACACAATGGCAACAATCAAAAGAGAACAATGAAGAATGGCCGTGTTGAAATGTCGATTCGATCCCTAAGTTTATTGAAGCCGTAGAGGAGTCGGCATGGCTCTGGAATGCGACCACAGCGCCAGTTATAAAATGCGTCTTGCCAAGGAGTCTAGCTGAAGCAGCATTGCCCATAAGCTTGTCGTCACCCAGAAAGACGTTGTCGACATATCCCAGCGCACTATGGTCCCAAATCCCAAAACTTTAAATGATTGGAATAGTTGTAGACTACAGTTTGTATTCTGATCATTAATAAGTAGGAAGTGTTCCTACCTGGTTCAGATATAAACTCCGTTTGTGAGCGTCGAGCTTACCTCATGGTTTACTGGTCAAGCGTTGAAAATAACAGAACCCGTTTGGACTCTGCAAAACGGATTCTACCCTTGAAAGTAAGTACAATTTAAACGTATTGCTCAAAATTATTATTATATATGCAAGAAATAGTGAATCATTAATAAACTGAAAAGGGGTGTTAGAATCAGCTATAAGTCAAAACTCCCATCAGACCCCACTTTCAAACAAAATAGAAATTGTTGCATAGACAATTTTTCAGAACATATCCAAAAATTAGCTGCGGATAGCTGCAGATTCAGTCTCAGTGATGATTTTTGTGCGACAAATGTCATATATAGACTGCTCGACAACACTCTCCCCCAATTCACCAAAACAAATTTTTCTAAAGAATTTTGGATCGCTGAGCACGAATCGTTATCGAGATATAATCGATAAGCGGGTTTTTCGATGTCTCAGCCAAATCAAGTATGTTTCCGAAAAAATTTTCCATCATATTGGATTCGCCATTCTGTTTTTCTAAATTGTGACTTCGGATCCGTGATCAGCGACCCCGAAAACCCTCGAGTACAAACCTCTTAAACCAGAGCTCCCCCCCTGGGGCACGAACATACTCGCCAATTCCTACCGAATGCTTGCCGAAGTCATGCTTTAGTGTGTTTTAGAAACAGTCACATTCACATTTTTCGTTCTCTTTTCGGGGAACCCTGTCTTAATCGAACTTCTAAAACTGCATAGATTACAACCCAGTATACTTTTATACTAACATGGCCGCTTTGTGGACAGTTAGCATTCGAAACCTCATTACTTTGTAATCAACAAGTGGGCGATAGCCGAACGCTTTTTGGAGCTACATTACAACTCCATGTAACAATCTAAGATAGCTATATATTTTACATTCGTTTTAGTTACTTTCGGGCTTCAACAGTTGGCCACACTGCACTACTCTCCCCTGCTTCGGGATTCAATCTTAAGTAATATTATGGCGTTTCATAACAAAGAATGATAAATTTAGCAATTGCCTTGGTCGTGGGAGTTGTCAGTTTTTCATAAAGGGTATTCATACACTTATTCCACTGTGCTAAGACCATGATCAAAACTAACAAGGTATGCGCTCTTGATATCGCATTAAGTTGAGAACTAGAGAGCGCACTGAGAGCACCGCCATACCCTCTCCTCACAGTGGTTTCGTCATTTCGATAGTTAGCTTTTGAGCGGAAGAAGGCTAAATGTTGCGACAGTGACTTGATCATTCGTCGCAGAATTTTGTATGAAAGTACAAAGTCGCGGCGTTGGAAAACAGTTTTTTCTGCCTCTTAAATACATTTTCACTCGGACTTGGTGTTCAACTTGAACTCTTCGGTAAAGGCTCACTTTTGTTTTTCGTATATTTAAGCGATTCAACTTCACAGTGACGCTTAAAGAAAACTAAACTTTTCCCCATCATTAAGTTTCTGTTTAGTTAATATTTTTATTTAATGATTTTTTTTTCTCCTATGGTCCACTGAATAGCTGCTCATTCCTGTTGTTGCAGACCTTGAAAGCCATTTCCATGGTAAACTATTCTTCTTGATGACCTGATTAGCTGCCAGATGCTAGACGATTCTTGTTAATAACCCAATCGCCTCCATCCAAAGTTGCTTGCTGTTAGTTGGCGACCATCGGATTTTTCATCTTTTTTTGGCTTTAGACCAGCTTCATTAGTCCCAAGCTGGTAACATTTTTTTATACTAAACAAAATAATTAACCTTAACCTGCACACAAAATAAATAAGACTGAACAATTGGGGACTGTTTTTTAAAAACATTAAAATACACGCCTACTAAGATATAATCGTGTTTGACTTGTGTCATCTCTAGATATTTCACAGTGTCACAGCTGTGACTCGTGACCCATCACTACACTTACACTGCTCATCTCTAAGGCCGGGCTTATATTGGGGCACAGCACGGCACGTTTCAGTGTCACAGCGCAAATGGCTTGTCACAGGAATGAGTACTTTTCAATGTGAACACCAGTACTCATTTGGCGTCACAGTGTTTCTGTGCCGGAGGGTGGCTCGTTTGTGCCAGGAATATATTGAACAGCTGATTGCAATGAGTTAGCTCAAAACTAGCTGATTAGAACTATTTTTCCTGTGACAAGCATATCGATCAAGTTCGTTTTAAAGGCACATTGTGGCCATCTTGTTTTGTTTTTTTGCGAATTAAAAATTTTGGTCATTTATTGATGATATTTATGTTAAATTAAATTTTTTATCTGCAGGAAATGAATGCGCGAAAGGCGAAAGGGCTAGTGGCCCGAGCTGTTGTGGCGTTGTGGGTGCAGAACGAAGGTACGAAGATGACAATGATGATGAACCAAGCCAAAGCGCTCTTGCTGGATCGACAAAATTAATTTGACTCGAAGGGAGGAAGGCATGTTTGCCAAGTTCAACAGAGAGTTGCGAAGTATTCCGCACAAATTTAAAAATTATGTGCACATGGATGGAGCCAGTTTTGATCAGCTCGTATGCTGGGTAACGCCACTTATCAGAAAGCAGACAACGTATTGCGCTATTCGGCTTCAGGATCCAGAGTTGGCATCCCTCTCATACGAGTTTAGAATGTCAAAGGCAACAATAAGGCAATCCATTGCATTGGTACTTTAGATAGAGAGCACCTTCTTATCCAAGAACCACAAGTCTGTTGTCTGCAAAAATGTGAATAAAAATACAATTTCATGCCGGGTAGCTTATGTATTGAATTGTACACTTACTCGAAATCAGCCAGACTCCTTGGCATCGCAATGTTTATAATTGGCAGTGGTCAAATTCCAGAGGCATTCCGACTCCTCCACGGATGCAATAAGGGATAGAATCGGCATTCCACTGCATGGCCACACGGCGATCGCGATTAATAGTTTTTGACGTCTTTATTCTTTTTTTTTAATTGTTGCCGGTGTTGTTTACTTTATTTATGCGGATCTGGCTCACAGCTTACAAACAGTTCAATGTTCACTTTTGTGAGCGAGGTGGCGCTCTGTGACAACGACAAGAAGCGTTCACATCAAAAGTACACATTTGGATAGTCACAGCGCTGTGACATGCAATTTCTGTGACGCCAATGTAAACACTTTGGACTTCTGGTACTTTGGTCACAGTGCGTCACAGACAACACGGTCACAGTGTGCCCCAGTGTAAGCCCGGCCTTATACGCATTGCCATGCCGATTGTGATTGTAACAGGACTTCCAGCCAGTGGCAAATCCACAAGAGCTCAAAAATGGGTGGAGTATATCAAAAGCCGGAACAAGCAGGTTTATCTGATCAGTGAAAATGAAGGCCCAAGGCTTTGTTTGAGAATCTGATCATGAGTCTAATTCAAACCAGTTCGCTCCGTCAAATGATTTAGATTATTACTAAAAATGGGCGCTCACGTCACGTGACGCTTTCAGAGCTCTAAATGGAAATGTGGCATAACCTCCAAAATTAATATATCGGATTTAAATTTAACGCCCATCCTTACATCCCATACTAGCCCATTTTTAGTAATAACAATTTTTTAAGCCTAATCTCTGTAATATAGCGAATTTTAATTTTATAGCTTCAAATAGTATTGGAACTCCTGAAAGCGATTAAGATTTGTAGATCACTTTCTCTTGTGCAAAAAACTTAAAGCCAACACACTACAAGAGATTGCGAGAAGCTTGACTTGGCCCTTTCAGAGCTATGATCTGATTTAGATTTCGTTAACAGTGTGACCAAACATTTAACATTTAACCATCGGCCGGCGTTATTTAAACCACATCAGAATATTATATCTAAGCAATCGACTTTTGAATTTGATTTTGTTGAATCCCAAATCAATCTGCCGGGAATTCTCACTCAGATTATAACAACTCCGTCGCGATGTCTCGAGTTAAACTAATCGTACAAATTAATACTCTTAACACAATTTCTGTATATTTTGATATAAGACGTGCCATGCCAATGCGTAAGGTGAAGGAGGCCTTTGCCCACTACGTGAATATTCAGAAGAAACGCCTGAACTTCCGCGTAAATGGAATTCTCATCAAAGACCGTGATACTGCTGCTATATTGTCGCTGCGAAACGGAGATGTGATAAAGGTGCCAAAGAAACGAAGTTAAGCAAAGTTGTCAAAGATTGAAGATTGATATTTAATTTCGCGTTCGTTGGAGCACAAAATATGCTAAATAGTTGCCAAAATCTTTTACATAGTTGATAACTTCGGGACAAAAACTCAAAAAACTAATTCTCAAGGAGATTTTCGGAGTGGGCATTTGCTATCAGAAGGGATTCAAGCGTCTCTACTATGCCCCAACATCCCCTAAGTCCTAAGTGCAAGTTTCAAGTCCAAGCTAAGCTTTTCTATCCTTAAATAAAATTGGTATATTTTGGAAATGAATGAGAAGTAAAACTTTATTTAAATATTAATCAGAGGTTGCAAAAGTCGGTACGAAAACGACCGTTTTCGCCCGACCACATTGAGTAAAGGTACCGAAACAACCTTCAACTACGCTATTTGCCTTCCTTTGGTTGTGAGAGGAGAGAAACACAAGTTAATTCGTGGTGCCCCCGGGTATATCGCTGGGGAACTCTGATATAAATGTGTTTGACAAAATATATTTGCGCTATCTCGTTCTCTCTTACACTGACTGGCTCTCTGACTGGCAACCTTTTCAACTAACATTTTTACAGTTTGGTTATCGATAGGCGCGCATTTTATGACCGATTTTATAGCCACAGCCACTGAACAGTGAGCAAAACTCCAGCACACTTTTGGTTGGTCAGTGACCTGAGCAGAGCAAACCGAACATAGGTTTGAGAGTTATTTGCGAGCTATGATATTAATTGACTCCAATGGCCTCCACACTGCACAGTGGGTCAAATTCCCAAATAATTGGCATAAAGTCGTGTGTTGCAGATATCGTGTTGAAACTTGGTACTTTTAATAGATATAACACCTATAATATTTAAACGAAATGTTAAGTTAATTTGACCACGCCTTCCCCGACCGCCCTTATATGGCAACACTGCGTATACGTAATCTGAAAACAAAGTTTTGAAAACTGTGAATAAAATGTTAGAGTTTAAATTAAAAATGAATTTCCAGTAATTTATAGTCAAATTTTAAGCGTACATTCCTTTAGTTGGCCAAATATCTGGTTTTTAAAAGCGGTAGAGTTGCCGTCCATACGTCCAGCAGCGTTGCATGACAGAGTTTAAGCTCATTTTCAAGTTTGAAGCACCGCAAAAGCCGCAAAAAGCCGCAGACAGGATAATTATAATCTATTAATACACACTTTCTACTTTATTTTGACATATATTACAAAACACACAAACACGCACAAGGTTAGTTTTGCTCCACAGAAGACTTGCACTTTTCTTAAGTTTTCTCTGTTTAGGGACCACACGAAACAACACAATTTAAAGCAACATATTGAATATTATCAAGAAATGCTTCCATTTATTTATTCTACATACCCTGGCCTTTATTATCCATAATTTGGCAAAATTTTTTGTGCAGCTTTACACGACGTGCAAGTCTTCAAAGTTAACAAATATTTGTCGTCAATTTTATCGCAACAATCACTGCACTGATCACCTGACTTCGATAATCGATAACAATTTCAGGGTTGCCAAACTATAGAAAATATTACTCGATTCTTTGTACATAGACTATGTATTTTTAAGGTGTATTTAAACAATGAGTTTTGTTTCCATGAAATTTTCGACTTTATGCCAATTATTTGGGAATTCGACCCACAGTGCACTGCACCAAACTCTGCCCCAAACTGCATGTTAATTCCGCTAGCGGACAGTTTGGCTTTCAAACATACGAAGCAACAGCTGCAGTATTTCCAACTATCCCACCTCTGGTCACACTCTTTCTTAGTGATGTGAGGAGAGTGAACTCTCAGCTCTAGATGTATTTAGATAGGAAATTAAGAATATTCAATTTTTTTTGTAAAACAAAATGAGCGACCTCGTGCAATCCATGTTTCCGCTGCATCCCAAAATGGATGGGGAACTGGCCCAGGCATTTACGGCCCATGAGGATGAAGAGGAGCGACACATCCAGAAGGTGCAGAATGCGTTTCTCTATTATGGGTGAGTGTGTGTGTGTGCCGCTGCCGGCGGCCTACATATGTACCGTTAGCCGTGTTATCACAAAAACTCTTTACAGACCATATGCCTGCCTGCGGCTAAACAAGACATTGGATTATCTAAACAGCATGTCCTGCGATGATCAGCATTTGCTAACCAAATATCGTGCACATTTGGATTGTGTACGCACCTGCATTGAGCGTAATCAGGCGGTCATTAGGCAGATCTTGAGCGAACGTGTTCTCTATCCCAGCACAACAGTGAATGAGTTTGAACAGGAAGCACCCGCTCAGGTGCGTCATGGCGACATGGAGCAGGTACAAGCAAGCAAAACTGATGACGATGATGATGATGATGTTGAACCTCTAAAAATTTTAAAGGCCCAGTCGACACTGAAGTTGATAGCACGCGATTGGAGCACAGATGGGGCACTGGAGCGTGAGCAATCGTATAAGCCCATTATTGATAGCATTAAGGAGTACTACAAGCCCAGTGATTAGTAAGTGAAGACTGAAAAGGGGATAGAAAAGAACTAACAAGGACATCTACTTTTTAGCGAACTGAATGAAATCAAAATTTTGGTACCCGGAGCTGGATTGGGTCGTCTCACCTATGAGCTGGCCTGCCTGGGCTATGCGTGTGAGGGCAATGAGTTCTCCTACTTTATGCTGATTGCGTCCAATTTTGTATTAAATCTGTAAGTGGTTAACATTAAATCGAATTAGGTCTTAATCTTTGAACTGAAATTTACAGCTGTGACTATGAGAACAAATATGTTTTGTATCCCTGGGTGCATCAGTATGTCAACAATTTGAGACGCGAGGATCAAGTGGCAGCTGTACGCTTTCCGGATGTTTGTCCTTTGAAGAATCCACCCAAGGGTAACATTGAAATGGCTGCCGGAGACTTTTTGGAGGTGTACAAGACACCAGAATCGTACAATTGTGTGGCCACCTGTTTTTTTATTGATTGTGCCAACAATATTATTGACTTTATACGGACCATTTACAGGTAAGACTCTTACAGAGCTAAACAACTATTTCATTTAAATTAGTTGTGTGCTTTAATTACCATTAAATCCTGTTGAAATATGCTTACATTTTAGCCCAACTGTTTTTTTTTTTTGCGTTCAAATGAATTTCAATTGTTCATTAGAATTTAGAATTAGTTGAAAGTTCAAGCTTTAAGTCAATTATTAATGGCACTTTAACCCAGTCAAGTACCAGCTGAAATTTATTTATTTTATTTTTCCCCTCAAGTTCATTTTCAAAACTGTAGGATATATAACGGATGGATATTAAATTTTCAATTGGGATTTTTAACATAAACCAAAATTTTATTTAACCTTGCAAAACTTTTTATTGGAGCTTAGATTAATTAAGAGGCTGAGATTATAATAAAGATTTGATAGGTGTGGCTCAAATGGTCAAAAAAATCAAAATTCCAAAAATTTTCATTTGAGTTTAGATTTTGTACGCCCGTAATGATGTAATTGAACTATAATAAAAGCTTTATTGTTTTTACTGAATGAAGCCAGCTACGATCTGGCGCATTGTGAATACTTAGCTTTATGGTGAACTTACAAGATATTATAATTAGCACATAAAACGCGAAAAGGATCATGCTGTGCGAAATTTGTCCTACACATGCTAAGTGCAAGAGGTTGAAAAGACCGCGTAACTTTTGGTGGCACAACGAAATGGAGCAGGCTGAGAAGGTAACATGAATCAATCAGTGGCGTACCGTGTAGTTATGCCGCCCGGGGCGAAAGTCGAATTTGCCGCCCCCCCCGTCCCCCTTGAATAGTCCTAAATTTTAAACTTTTTTCTATAATTACAATTAAGTTTTTCTAATTCTTTCCATCAAAAACTTCTCTGTAACATAAAGGGACGTACGCTGGATTTGATTGAGGGGAGTATTATTTTGCAAAAGTTGCTATCATTATTGGAAAAAATTCTTGGGGATGTATAATAAAGGTGCGCCGCAGGCGAAAATTTTTTCGCAAAATCCGCGGAAACGTATTTTACATATCTTCTTAACCAAAATTTAAATACAAATTGACTTCGATGGGCCGAAAAAAATTGTTTTGAGGTCGAACATGGTTTTCTAGTTTGATGGCAAATGCGTTTCGAAATTAGTTTTTTACTCCAAAAAAACGTTTCTTGTAGGGTGCCTGTAGAGGTTTTTACTGGAGGCTGATTTAATTGGACGAGTTGGACTACGTTTTTTGGAAACAAAACACAATGGCAGTATAGAATTGTAAGCTCCAAAAATTCGGAAAATATCACGTAATAGATGGACGCGAACTATGATGAATTAATGTGAAAATAAATAATTAGTGAGTTTAGCAGGCTCTAGGTACGAAAAAGTTGTGTTTGTTCACAACTAAATACAACTTATGCATTATTGTACACCAAAGATGAGCTGGTTGCCTATACGGTACCGTTTCATCATTCTCCCGAATGAATCTTCAGTAGGCTTATCGCTGTCGAAACCATCGCTTCACCTGCCTTTCCATACAATCAATGTTTTAATCAGTTGGGAACCTCAAAAAACAATAAGAGTAAAAATAGGTCAGGCTAACAAATATTTATTCTTGTTTGATAATTATTCTTTTATAATTAACACTATACATTGTTTTTTTTTTAGTCCATGTAACAAACTATTAAAGAACTCATTCTGTATTGATTACAAAGTATATTTGAAAACAACTTTCTGATTTTGCTCATTGGAATGAAATTTTTGGACTTTAATATGGAAATTGTGGTTATTTTTTTTGATAAAAACAATTTTTTTTAATTATTGTTCAGTTGACACAACTTTTGTTTCATAAGAACTTTTCAAGGCATACTACAAATCTGCACCCTCCTGCATACTCCCTTGAGAACATAATCAATATAGCAGCATGTTTGACTCTGTCTATGGTAGACCTCTGCTCTTTAATCCCTTTATACTGATTCGTAAGCTTTCAAAAATGCATTCAATGAATATTTCTTTTATAACTAGATCTTGAAGTGCAGAGTCTTGCAACGTTCTCCATATTGAAATGACAGCAAAGTCTAAATCACTTTCAGAAATACCACTATTTCTTAATTTAAGAGAATAATCAATATACATTTTGTAATTATTTACCGCCCCTGAAATTTGCTGCCCCTAAAATTTGCCGACCCAAAAACTTCCCGCCCCTGAAACTCACAGCCCTCAAAAATTGCCGCCCCTAAAAATTTGCCGCCCAGGGCGAGCCATTTGTTTTCATGTCTATGATAAAAATCAATCTGCTTTGCTCCAATCTCCATACGCTTGGGTTTTCCAAGCGTTGGGTTGTGATGTTGTTGCTGTAGAGGCTTTCCAGGGTTTTTAAGATTTTGGTGGATACACCCAAGTTGCTTAACTTATACAGCAGGCTGTCCCTATTTATTCGGGTCTGTTCCGAATTTCGACTCGATTTTCGTGTAAACTTTAGTATTTTGCAGTCAAATTTGAAAACGTTGTATGGAAGGCGACCAATATACCTGCGGCTACTAGATCATGTATAACAAAATTCGGAATTGCGGCAGCAGCTGAAACCGATTGCTTAATTCCAAATGAATTTAAATCGAGAGAAAATTGCGACGGGATCTAGTAGCCTTAAAATAACTTGACACTTACGTTTAAATTTATATAAATTGCATTCGAAATTCACATGTTTAAGCTTAGTATACACTTCCACCAAAGACTCGCCAAAACAAAAAACTCCATATAAAAAAAACTCACAAAAATTTTTGTGCCAAAATCCTTTGGCAGTCTCTTTGGTGCCAGTCCACACTCAAAACAAAAAGGCCTCGATTAAATACCGATAAAATACTAGATCCGTAGTTTTTGTATTTTTATCGATAGCTCCCTGAATAATTAATTTTAATTATTTCAAGAGGTATCGGACATTGCCGATACACAAATATGCGTAATCGGGTGAAATTTTGATAATTTTCCCATCAATGATTGAGCGCAATATTTAAAGTAAGGTAGAAAACACCGTGAGACTTCAATCATACTTAAACTGGGTTATAATTATGAATTTAATCATTGCAAAAGTGTCATATCTGCTCATCAGGCCCAGTAGCCAGGGTTTGGCCATGAAGAACGCATGTTAATAACTTGTATTTATTGATTGTAAAACTTATAGTTTAAAATTAAACCAAAAGCTACGGTCTTGGCGAAGTGACCATTTTACATGCATACATCTTAATATCTGGTCACATTGTCCCAAAACAAAAGAATTGTCACTTTTGGTATTTTTGTTTTGGCGAGTCTTTGGTGGAAGTGTATACTAAGCTTTACACGAAAATCGAGTCGGAATTCGAAACAGGCCCCATTGTGTTGAAAGCTGCCTTGAAGTCTATAAAAAAGCAATACATTCTTTTTCCTTTGCTCAAATAATCCTTTGCTAATGCAGTTAGAACGTAGATGCAGTCGACTGTTGAGTATCCTTCTTTGAATCCCATTTGGTTTTCACTTGAGAGCTGGTTTCGGTTGGTGAAATTGACCAGGCGAGCAAGAAGAACTGACGCGAACACTTTCGTTGCTGCATTTGAAAATGAGATTCCCCTGTAGTTTTGGGTTTCGGTTGGGTTTCCTTTCTTGAATATAGGGTATACGATGTTGTCCTTTGGTGGACTCAAAAATGTTGTTAAAGATGAGCGATTCAGTGGCATGTTTATAGAACTCACAGAGGACTCTATCTGTTCCTGGGGCTTTGTTGGGCTTACTCGTTGCCAGTGCGCTTCGAATCTCCTATGTAGTAATAAAGCAATCTAGATCATCCACTATGTAGTTGGCTAGTGCGAAACTCAGTGTACTGTTACTCTCGTGTGTCCAGAGCAGACTTTGGAAGTGTTCTGCCAGTGCCGATGGTTTAACCGATATTGTTTTCCTTGTACTAGATCCATTTAGTTTCCTCACCAAAGTCCAAAAATTTTTACTGTCTGTGATATTGCCAATTGCCTTTATAATTGCCACATCGATATAATACGACCGTAATTTATTTTTACATAACTGCTTATATATTGCATTTTGGGATTTATAAATTATTTTTTCTTCCGACGCATTCGTGCGTCTAACTTGCTTAAGCGCGTTGACAGCTCTGTTTCTGGCTTCCTCACAGTCTCCATCGAACCACGGTTGAAACCAACTTCGCTTGTCTTTCGTCTGCATGAATTTCGCTGCGGATGTGATGCATTTTGTGAGCTCGTCTATTTCATTTCGTCATTTTTTTCGATGAAAGTTTCATAAAGAATAAATATGTCAAAGTCGCTTATCATTTTAAAAAAGTTTTTCTGAATCAGTTTATTAGCTAACACTGCAATATTGTAAGATAAGATTCGTAACTTCCTGTAGCTGTTGTGTTGTGAATTAATCGGTAAATTTTGTTCGGCTTTTCTTCGATTGGACTCTATGCTCTTTCTAAGTTTTTTGCCTGATAGCATTCTAGCAGCGTTTTAAAATCTAAGGGTAGATCTCTCATCTTAGCGCCATACAGCTCGTCAAGCACCTCCGTAGCCCTTTTCTCTCCATTAGTTAGCTCCGAGTTGGCATAAAATCCCATCCAATTGCCTCCAATTCGCATGCTATCGTTGAACACTTTCTATAAGGTCTTGATACTTATCATACTGAGAAGGCCAAACGCATGATCGGACGAACAAGAGAGGTAAACAGAAGTTTGGTGATAAGGATCATCGAATTCCTTTGACCAGCGTTTAATAAAAGCCAAAACAACCCTCAGCTTTATTTGCTATTATGCCGATGTAGTCATTAAAGCAAAGTTTATGGTCGAATAGAACACCAGTCATGGTATTGATGCGTTCTAGATTGCTGTGCCCTAAAGAGTAGGTAAACAAATAGACCTCATTTGTTTTTGCGGTGAAATGTCATGAGCTTGCACTTTGAATGATTGAAGGCTGAGAAGATCATTCTGTAACAGATTATATGAGTCAGTACCATTAAAGGATAAAGAAATTTTTACATCATCCGCATACATCAAAACGTGTGATGAGCTGATTACATGGGGGAGGTCATTTATAAACAGACCAAAAAGCAATGGGCCAAGTCGAATCCCCTGAGGGACACCAGAAAAGACATTTACTACTTTAGATGGAGTTGAATTAAATAAGACTCGCTGGGTTCGATTTGACAAATACATAGAGATCCATTTGAGCAGTAATTCAGGGAAACCAATTAGATGATTTACAGAATCAAACGCTTTGCTAAAGTCAGTAAAAACAACGTCAGTTTGCTGCTTTTCAAGAAAACCACGTCGGATTATAGAGCTAAACTCAAGGAGATTGGTTGATGTAGAACGGCGCTTCATAAAACCATGTTGAGTTGGAGAAATTATTGGAGCTTTAAAAGTGTTGCAACTAAGTAGTGATGAGTTTCTCAAATAGCTTGGCAATGCCACGATAGTTCTCGAGGTTAGCCTTACTCCCTTTTTTATGGAGAGGTATAACAAAAGATTCCTTCCATATAGTTGGTAGATATGTCGTGACATTCCTACTGTTGTTAATGAGCTCGATTACTTAAAAACCAGCGATGACTGATTAATGATTTGTCTCTGTCTTTTTTTATTTCTTACAGAATTCTGGTGCCTGGTGGCATTTGGGTGAATCTCGGTCCTTTGCTGTATCACTATAGCGATGTCAATGGCCAAAACAGCATTGAGCCCACCTATGAGGATTTGCTGATTATAATGGAAACCGTGGGCTTTGCCATTGAATCCTCACGCACTGGTCTACGCACCAAATATGCCCAAAATCCGGCCTCCATGAAGCAAAGCGAATATCAAAGCCTGTTCTGGGTGTGTCGCAAACCCTTTGAACCAACACAAAACTCCAAATTGGTATCCAAAGAGCCACAGGATCTCATAGTGCGTGAGGATACCATGGAAGGAGCAACAACAGACTGAATTCAAGCAAATGTGATAGACACACACACAGGCCATAACCAAAAACCACAAACCCACCTATATAAAAAGAACATCATAAAGAACAGATTTATATTTCCTCAAACTTTAATCCTCTCCAATTTTCATTGCGCCACTGATGGCGTGGATCCAAGTGTCGTTGCTTAATCTCTGCATAAATCTTTTCAAAATGTTGAGTTCCCCGGCGTGTGACCTCCGCCAGTAGCTCAAACCACATCGTTTCGCTGAAATCATTCGCCTGGCACATGGTTTGCTTGGCCGCGCCAAACACTCGCTCCCTTAGCTGTCCCACCAGTTCACCCAAACTTTTATGATATGCAGTGGCTTCATTGCTTACCACTTCCGGCATTATGAGGCTGTTTAGGCTACGTCCCTCACCGCGTCCCTTGTATATATGTAGCCCCGTCTGGCCGTACAGCTGCCTCAATTGCTGTTCCCAACGCTGGCGCTCCTGTGGCTCAAAATCTTTTCGCTGGCTGCGTGTGCGCACAAATATCACCTGAGGCAAATACTGGCTAACATAGCCCTTGCAGGCTCCGTGTGGACGTAAACGCAGGGCTGCATTTATCAAACGCAGCTGCTCCAGATTCACCTCATCCATGGCCAGTATCAAGACATGACAAACGCTCAACAATTGGCAAATGGTGGACAAAGATTGCAAATCCACATTGTCCGTGCAAACTGATCTGTTCATTGGCGCCGTGTCCATTAGTATATACCTCTCCTTGGTTATGAAAAACTGTAGCTTCGCCTTGTGCCTTATGGGGAAGATACATTCATCCGCTTCGTGTGCAAATAAATGCTGATAGTAGTCATAGTCCAACGAACGTTCCATGGCCAACAAATTAAGTATAGTGGACTTGCCCACACCCTGAGAGCCCAAAATCCCAATGGCCGTGAAATCGGTGTTGGTTTTGTGAAACAATTTGCGTGCATTGGCATTGAACACCCCATGGCTGACAATCAGCGGTGTGGGTCGAGTCATCCGAGGCGGCAATAGCTCCTGAGTGGACGACACCAAGCCATTGGCTTTATCCTTGGTGGCCAAAGCTGCACACACCGAGCTAGATGCAGGCGTTAGTGGAACACATCTTTCGCTGCTATTTCTGGCTTCGCTGCTACGATTGATTATGATGGTCTTAATGGAGGCGGTGTTCTCCTGGTTACTCAATTCCGTTTCATCTGTTAAAGCTGGTGGTGTTGGTTGCTGCTGCGGCTGCGGCTGCTCCTTCTTAAGCAAAATCTTGGGCTGTATTAGGGCCGAGCAGCGTGGATCTTCACGTCGGGCTATGGTTACTTGGGCTGTGGGTAAGCCACTTGGCTGCTGGCGTCCATCATCTCGCTTTTTGTTGCGAAAACGTCGGCGTGGCTCGGCCATGGCTTTAACAATTAAATTAAACAAAAGTAAATAAACAATATTTGCAAATTTTAGTGTGACCGTAAGCACACAAACTAGAGATGTGCGATTTTGTGTGTTATTTAGGCAGAGAAATACAATCAGGCCTGTTTCCGAACCCGATTAATCGGAATTGGATATTGTGATATAGAATTCGGTTGAATCTTTAAGCTCTTCGGTAAAATCATCACTAATAACTAACTTTTGATTTTTGGTGTCTTAAGTATTTCAATTTCAAAGTGACGCTCAAAGAAAACTAATTAAGTTTCTGTTTAGTTAATATTTTTATTTAATGATTTTTTTCTCCTATGGCCACCGGATCCAATGAATAGCTGCCCATTCCTGTTGTTGCTGACCTTGGCCATCCCATGGTACACGATTCTTCTTGATGACCTGAATAGCTGCCAGATGTTACACGATTCTTGTTAATAACCCAATGGGCTCCATCCAAAGTTGCTTGCTGTTAGTTGGCGACCATCGGACTTTTCATCTTCTTTTGGCTTTAGACCAGCTTCATTAGTCCCAAGCTGGTTACATTTTTTTATACTAAACAAAATTATTAACCTTAACCTGCACACAATATAAATAAGACTGAACAGTTGGGGAATGTTTTTTAAAAGCATTAAAATACACGCCTACTAAGATATAATCGTGTTTGACTTGTGTCATCTCTAGATACTTCACTGTGTCACCCCTCACTACACTTACATTGCTCATCTCTAATACGCATTGCCATGCCGATTGTGATTGTAACAGGACTTCCAGCCAGTGGCAAATCCACAAGAGCTCAACAATTGGCGGAGTATTTCAAAAGCCGTAACAAGCAGGTTCACCTGATCAGTGAAAATGAAGCTGTGCCCAAGGCTCTGTTTGAGAAGAATGCCTACTTTGAGGACTCACAAAAGGAGAAGGTGGTGCGCAGCGATCTCAAGTCCGAGGCCTCACGTCAGTTGAACAAGCAGGATGTGGTCATTCTAGATGCGGGCAACTACATTAAAGGTGTGTGTATTTCTTCACTTAAGATTTTCGTTTTGTCTAAAATGTAACTCTTTCAGGCTATCGCTATGAGCTGTTCTGTCAGACCAAGGCTTCGCGTACCACACAATGCACACTTTTCTGTTGCATACCCCAGGACCAGGCCTGGACTTTCAACACACAGCGCCAGCATCGGGATGACCTAACTGAAATGACCAACAATTCCTGCGTGCCCTACACCCGTGAGATCTTTGATGCTTTGTGTATGCGCTATGAAGAGCCGCAGAGTAATAACCGCTGGGACAGTCCCTTAATGGTGGTTTTGCCCGAGGATCAGCTGGATGTGGAAAGTATTTATAAGGCTTTGTACGAAACGCAACCGCTGCCACCCAACCAAAGTACACAAAATGTAAGTTCTTTGTGGTGTTTTTTGTTAAGTTTTCTAATTCTAAGCCAATTTTCTCTTCCAGCCCCCCTTGTGTGCCACCAACTATCTGTTCGAGCTGGACAATATGTTGCAGCAGATAATTAAAGAAATTCTGGGCGCCATCAAAATCAAAGCCTTTGGCCAGCTGCGGATTCAGGGCAGCACCAATGCCGTCAAGGTCACCACCTCGATGAGTGCCTTGCACTTGAATCGTCTGAGGCAAAAGTTTATATCGAGCAGATGCAGGGCTAGCCAAACATCGCCCATACCACTGGAGCAGGTGCCTCAATTGTTTGTGCAGTTCATCAATGCGAATACAATGGGCTGCTAGAGAGAGAGAGATTTGAATAAAGAAGCGAAATTGTTTTGTATTTTAAAGAATTATGTTGCATACTTTTGGCAGCCAAATTACACATACGCCCCCGGTGATTCAATTCGGACACATGCGACCAGCAGCATTGATGGTTCTCGAATGCTCTTATCTTATAGCTGCCATAAGAACCATCGATTGGAAAATATGGGTCTTGGTCACAAAAACATTTCTGTACTCAATTTAATCGTTCTTAAACTCGGTGATTGTTAATTTAATATGACGAAGAACGCTTGGTAAAAACTCTTAAATTTGTTTGCAAATTTCTCAAATTTTTTTTGTAGTTCAGAATCCAATTTTTATGATAATCTCATGATTATTATGATTACACCACCCCCCTGGAAGATCTACTAGACCCGATACAAGACGAATTCTATGAGCGCCTGGAACAACTATACGAGCGCTGCTCCGATCACGACATAAAAATCGTGCTAGGCGATTTTAACGCGAAAATCAGGAGAGGAGTTTTTGGTTCGACAGTCGAACGCTTTAGCCTTCATGAAACAAAATCTGGTAGCGGCTTTTCATATGTAAATCCTTCAAAAACCCCTTTTTCATAATAATAATAACAAATATTCTTAAAAACATACTTATATGGGTTTTAGAGACCTGTTTTTGTCAAAGTTTTTTGCATTTGGCTGGCTTGAGGTCGGTGGAGAGTTACAATTCAATGTAATCAACACAAATCAGCAGAGATTAATTACAACAATTTGGAATAGCAATTGGTATGTATAACCACATCTTATCATCGGCAGACTTTTGTATTGCATATTCACATTCAAACGACCACACAGACTCCCTTATAAATCTTGATATCGCCGAATAACGAGTTGGGGACTCCAATTTTCTATGGGCCGAGACCACGATTCAGCCTAGAATTCAGCAATGTTTATTTGAACGTGTTGCTTTTTGCTTTTCCAATTGTTGTAATTAATTTCTTTTGCCTTTGAGCTCCGCAAGGTGGTTGAACAATCTGTCCAATGATCCTCCATGGCAGAGTCACGGCGTTTTTTGTAAATACACAGGGTATTTGTTTTTGTTTGTTTTTCAATAGGGAAACCGTTTTTTGGTTTTTATGGACAATTATTATTAAACATTTATAATGAATTTTAACATACTTATTCCATTTGGCGCCATTTTTAAAAGCCAAAGCCTTGTATGTTCACATGTTGTTCTTCACTTTTAAAAAGGGACAACTTAGTATAAACTTGAAACGTAAAGTGAGTACAACTATATCAGGCTTGACTTTATATCCATCGGAAGTTGGCTGATACAATGCGGAATATAAATATGTATATTAGGGGGGGTCGATTTTTTCGACCAAAACGTATAGCAAAAACGAAATCTACGGTCAATTCTAAGAAAATTTCACCAAGAAACCATGGGTTTAAAATGAATTCCTAGTCCGTGCAAATCGACTTCAAATATTTATGTAACATTTTCCCAAAAATCAAGTTAGAAAGTCGGTGAAGTCCGACTATAACATGTTCTGTATACCCCAGAGCTCGCATTTATCTGATAAACTTCATATAGAAGCCACACAAAGTGATAAAGGTGTCAAAAAGTGAGCCAAGTGCTGCCCATCAAAATTTTTTCTTTTCCGTATAACTTTGCTATCGTTCATCCGATCTTCATAACTCCTTTGCCGAATCGATAAATAATCGTGATTACAAAATATCTCTAGAAGGTACAAACCATCTATCTGCAAAACTGTGGGAGATATGAGGTTTTTTCTGAATTGTGTGGACGGAACGGGGCGTGGCAACCTGTGACAAAAAAAATTTGCCTGCCGGCAACTACAAGAAGTATTTGTCCCATACAAGTCAAACCTTTGTCTCTTACCATGTCAAAGATCTGTACTTTCACAGGTATATCGACAGACAGACGGACATGACTATCTCTGGAATTACTGGTATTTCTGGTATTACATTTTATTAGCTTGTGACTTTTCGACCTAACAAAAGGGTGGTTCGCCGGTAGATACTAGCAAAAAAAAATCGTTTACAGTAAAATATCTGCAGAAATCAGCAGGCTTTTGTTTGGCAACTAAATATAACACTGTGGAACACTCAAAATTGCCTGGGACTGGGACCAATAAATTGTGAAACTAGAGGCATTAGGTAGCAACACCTCATACCCAGTTTTTCTGGAGCACGTCAAGTTCGCGTTTAATGGGCACTTTTATACTAGCAACACAAAGTTACAACCAGGGTTCGAATTGCTGACTAAAAATTAGCAATAGTCTGAACTTTTGACTAAAAACTAAACTATCATTTAGTCAATTTTTGTAAATCGACTACGACTATTGACTAAATTTTAGAAACATTTCATATTAACTAAAAATGATATAGTTGTTACAAAATATGATTGCATCAAGTATGCTTTGGAACATGAACAATAACTAAACAAAATGTAACTTTGACCAATGAATATTTAGTTGTTTTAGTTGACTTGACTATCGACTGAGTAGTCGTTTCGATTATGTTGTCAAACATTGTTGTGATTTGTGTAATTTTTCATTGAGTTTATTTCTGAATTGGATGTAAAACAATATTTCATTATCTTTTGGAGGAAAAGTGCAGAACAAGTCCAAGTGCATAACGGATTCTAGAACAAAAATCGAAGCTTCAATTCCTTGTAAGTGTAACAATCGTACTTGCTACACAATTGCCACAATAACTGAATGCCAATTCTTACAGCATTATTGATTATATCCCAATTAGTTCAACATGCCTCCACGTCTTGACAAAGCCTCAATTCTGAAACATTTTCAAATAAGTGAGGAGAATGAATCGGCTGTATGCAAATTGTGCAATTGTGTGTGCTTAAAGAAGGACAGACTATTTAATTTAAAAACTCATTTAACTAATTGCCGAAACATGGTAAAGTTTATTAAAAAGAGCTCCAATGGCTATCGAGAGATATTTGAGCTTAAAGTACTGCCGCTACCTCATCTCGATTGTCCCACACGTTGGGGGTCTACCTATAATATGGTGAAGAACGTGCACAATGCAAAAGAAGTTCTCAATAATATTGAGTCAATTAAGAATAAATCGAAAGAGGAAAATTTTGAAATCAACGAAGACTTCTGGGATTTTATCAGCAGCTATTCTATGGTCTTTGAACCGCTACAGCGAACAATCATCAAATTTCAAGAGGAACAATTGCACTACGGCAACTTCTACGCACAATGGCTGAAATGCAAATTACTGACGGAAAATATTGTAAGATCAAGTGCCGATGAAATAAACTCGCTTATAAACACAATTGGAAGTAAGCTGCTGCAGAGTATAGAAGGCAGAACTAAGAAACTATTAGCCAATGAAAGTTTGAGTGCTTGTTTATATTTGGATCCACGCTTTAGCCACACTCTAGCGCCAACAAAAAAAATGGAAGCAATTGGATTTTTAAAAAAATTGTATGATAGGATAAAAATCACTGATGTAACTTTGTTTAATGGCAACTCGCTTGACCCTAAAAAAAGGAAAGTTAATGAATGTCTTGAGAATGACGATGTATTATTACTCCAATACCTGTTAAAAAACTCTCAAGAAATCTATGACAATAATACGGATATTTACACAAAAATTGAAAATTTAAAATTACCATTTGAAAGCGTAACAACCAATGTTTTACAATATTGGAAGGACAGGCAGTTAGCCGATCCGGAACTTTATGAGTTGTCAAATGTTTGTTTTGCAATTCCACACACACAGGTATTTATATTGAAAATATGTACATATTTCAAAAAATCGAATCCTTTTATTTCAGGTATCAATTGTGCGGGCATTTTCCCACCTGAAATTAATTCTCTCGGAAAACCGCAATCGCCTAAATCAAGATACTTTGGAAAACATTTTGTTGGTTAAACTCAATCCATCTTTTATTGATCGGGCAGTTGAAGAGTTGCCAATTTTCAATTCCACACAATAAACAATTCTTACTGTGTACTACATATAGCAAAAATTATAGTCTTTTCTTTGAATGTCAACTTAATTTACAGACTTCCGTTGTCGTTAGTCAAACGTTTCGAAATGACTACTCAGTCGATAGTCAAGTTATCTGAAACAACTAAATATGTATTATTCAAATGTTACAAAGCGACTATTAACAATCATTTAATTTTAGTTTTTGTTCATATCCCCAAGCATACTTTATAAAATCATATTTCATGACAACTATATCATTTCCAGTTGAAATGAATTGTTTCCGTAGTCGTAGTCAAAAAATCATTTTAGCTTAGTCAAAATGTAAGTCATTTCGAAAAATATGAGAGCTAAAATTTTGGAAAATTCACCAAAGTTAGAGGGAGTCACCACCATTGTTATACCAAATTCCCGCCTCTAATGGACAAGCGGTTAGTACCCCGCCCATAGAGGTCTAACTTAGAAAGTGGAATTAATGGAAAACCACTCGATAGAATTGTATAAGATTTTAACTATATTGAGATACGGACTAATAAAATGTGTACTTAAGAGATGGTAGCATGCATCGAAAAACCGCGATGGTGGGTACCACACTTGACAGCACCCTTAATGGCCTACATAGCCTCGATGGAGGGTGCTGTCCAATATGGTACCCACCATCGCGGTTTTTCGATGCATGTTACCATCTCTACTGGTGATTCCTTTCATCTTTGGTGAATTTTTCAAAATTTTAGCTTTCATCTTCTTTTAACCAGCAACAGAGGTTGTAGCTTTGTGTTGCTAGTATAAAAGTGCCCATTAAACGCGAACTTGACGTGCTCCAGAAAAACTGGGTATGAGGTGTTGCTACCTAATGCCTCTAGTTTCACAATTTATTGGTCCCAGTCCCAGGCAATTTTGAGTGTTCCACAGTGCTTTAGGTATTCCAGCAAAGTAGGTTCGACTTTGCATGATGACGTTGAGAAGTACGCAAAGCTCCGTCAAAATAGGAAAGAACCTCTCCGAAGGAGGTTTTAGGCAGGGCGATACCTTATCATGTGACTTCTTTAATCTACTGCGCCAGTGCCCACATGCCAACAGAACCGGCGGATTTATTCATAAAAATCTAATGCTACACAGAGAAAAAAAAGATCCCCGAAGAATGGATATTCGAAATATCCACTTAAGATCCATTTTTTTAAATATCCATTTCACATTTTTCAGCTCCTTTGGATGGAGAAAAAAGATCAATGAAATATTTTTTCTCTGATATATCCTTTTTAAGCGCAAATAAATCGATTTCGAAAATATCCAATGGATCCCAAAAAAGGATAGTTAACTATCCAGTCCAAATGGATACCGAAAATATCCTGAGGATCATCAGAAAGTATCCTTTTTTTCTCTGTGTACTTGCATATGCCGATGATATTGACATTATCGGCAAAACCACACGGGCAGTAAGCCAGGCGTTTTCAGAGATTGAGAAGGAGTCTAGATTAATGGGTTTAGCGGTAAATGAGGACAAGACGAAGTACCTAGCATCCGCGGACAGAAAGTCATTGCGACTTGAACAATCTGTTACAATGGAGGAGTACAACTTTAATGTTGTGGAGGATTTCGTCTACCTCGGAACGATGATAACCAGCGAGAACAACATCAGTATGGATATCTGACGAAGAATCACTCTCACACCCTTTACAAGTCGCTTATCATCCCAGTCCTGCAATATGGCGCAGAAGCAAGAACAATGACAGCAGCGGATGAAGGGGCGATTGGCGTGTTTGAGCGAAAAATTCTTCGGAGGATTTATGGACATTTAAAAGTCGGCGATGATTTCCGCATTCGAAAAAACGACAAACTGTATGAGCTCTATGGCACCTGTGACACCTGTCTGGTAAAGCGCATAAAGCAGCAGCGGCTGCGCTGGCTAGGACATGTCGCCAGAGTGAAGGAAGAAGCTTCAGCAAAAAATCTTCGAACACATAAAGTATATATATATTCTTGATCAGCATGGCAAGCTAAGTTGATAATGCCATGTCTATCTGTTTCTATGCTTTCTCCTCTGTCAGTATTAATATTATATTAATATTAATTTTTTACGTTTTATTAATATTAATTTGTGCACAAAGTCTTTTGGCACATTTGTCGGAACCAGCCGGATCGGATGACTATAGCATATAGCTGCCATAAGAAAGATCGGTCGAAAAGGAAGTAGTTCTAGTGAGAAAAACTTTTTTGTTTTAAAAGGCAACGAACGGGGGATCGCGTTTCATTTTTTGTTTTCCCCCGCGGGCCGAACACACTCGGCAATTAAAGTTAAGAGAAAGAGAGAGAAAAACAGAGAGACAGTCGCATTTTGCTTGCTCTCTGCTTGAGGAACTGTAAATTTTAAAATGTAAAATTTTCCAAAACACGAAAGCTGAGCTCACGATGCTCGTTTCGCGTTCCATCACTAAAATATGGTCTAAAGATACATTTCGTTTTAAACCTGTATATAAATTTAATTTAATTTTCTTATTTAAGTTAAATAAAATGAAATTTTGTTACATTTGAAACATTTATTTGTAAATTGTAACCCCAAACTTGAATCCGCACAGCAATAACAGCAGGCGAACTGAACCTCAAGTGAATGAACTTTTCTCTTATTGTTTTTGTTTTTCCGCATGGCTCACTCACACTCTCTCACACACACACACACACACACATAGCCAAGGGCCTGCTCTTAAATTTAAAAATGGTATTTATTGTTAAATTTATGATTAAGGCTAAGAGTAAAAGAGTTCTTGCCCAACTAAGAGAGCTCTTTACTCTCTCCCCCCACACACACACACACACACACATACGCGCGCGCCATTGCTTCACTCTGGACTCTCTTTGGGCCGCTGCAGCCTGCTGACAGTTACATTCACATTCACCGTCTTCATTCGCTGCGAGTTTGTCGCGCGCCCGGAAAGCACGCATCAAACAAACGATATTTTTTTGCTGCTCCTCATACACATTTCTGTGTGGTTAATAAAAAAAAACAAAATTTTTTTTTACGTTTTTGTTGTGATTTTTTTTTTGGAAAATGTAGCTAAATGCTACAGATTGTATACAAAAATCGTGGGTGGCTGCCTCCCCCTCTTCCATATAGTTCGCTCTCTCTCTCTCTCTAGTGGAGTGCATTTTCTTAGTGCGTGTGTGTGTGTGCGTAAAGCAATTGACAAGTGTGACCGACAACAAAAACAACAACAAGAAATCTAATTTAAAGCCCTTAATTTTTTTCCATTTTTTTTTAGCTAAAAATACAACAACAAAAAATTGTATCAACAGCTGCTGCTGCATCTTGAATCAAATTACATTAAAACCCCCCCTCCCCCATCTATCAACAACCTACAAAACTTATAACAAAGTGCTAAAATAACAACAACAACAACAGCAACAAGAAGAAGAAGAAGCAGATAGATCTTAAAGTTCAAAAAGAGAAGTTTGCATATGCTGATATCTATGTGTGTGCGTGTGTGTGTGTGTGAGTGTGTGTCATAACATAACGGTTAAACAACGTTAATTATTACTTTGGGCCGAGCATGGATTTCGCCTCCATCTTTAACCATACAAAACCACCAAAAGGCAAAGGATCAACAAACGCCTCATTAGCAACAGCAACAACAACAACAAAATCAAGAGCAACTGCAGCCGCATCCACTTTAGTGGCCACCACCACCATTACCAAGCCGCAAGAGCTGGACATTACAAACTAAATGAACGCCAGCCGGCCACTAAAATGCCACCGCTGCAAGGACGTTGTCAACAATTGATGTAAGTTCCTTTTTTAATTTAAATTTGCAGCTGGAATAATGTCCTCTGATCCTTTTGAATTTTGAATTAAATTTTTAAACTGGAACTGATCCAAAGCCAAATTAATGACAAAATGTTAATAGAATCACATGTAAAGAAAGTAAGAATTATTAGATTTGATCATATTTTCCGTTGCCTACTTTAAGGGTCCCACTTTGTCACTTGTCCGAGCTGTCATAGAATACAACTGTATAATAGGCTCTAGATCACCACATAGGAGGCTAGTTGACTGTATAGCTATTTCATGAATACCAATTCAATCTTCAGCAGTCTGCGCCTGACTTGTTTTGAGAAAAGTCATGAACAAAATTATATCTTAATGGACCTAGAGCCTGCTAAAAAGTTCTACGATTTTTATTCTTTTTCATTTAATTCATTTAAAGCCAGCCAAATGCAAAACTTTAATTCATTTAATTTACAGTTTTGAGGGAAAGCCAAGCCTAATTTCTCTCAATCTCTACAGCTTAACGCCGAATCCAAACGGCACAGTTAAAGATCTTTAACATAATCGTGTACCAAAAACCCCCAGAACATTTCTCCCTTTTTATCTGATCAAGAAAATAATGCCGGAAATCAACTCGAATCACCAGAAAACCTATAAAATGATACCCCATTTAATTTTTTGGACAATTTTACCCCCTTCCATCTCTCTTAAGTCTGCCCCTTTCCACCCGCTTGGAAAAATAAGGACAGAAATGGAACCCTCCCTCCGTCCTTCCCTCTCCCCTCACAACATTTCTTCCTTTTCATCCGATGGGAATAATATTGCAGGAGATGGAATCGAAGCAACCAAAAACCTATAAAATGATTCCCCATTTGATTTTATTTTTAAAAATTTTAACCCCCTCTCCCCCCCTTAAGTCAACACCTTTCACCTGTTTGGAATAATAATGCCAAAAATGCAAACGGATCACTTAGATGCTTTAAATCAGAGATGGGCATGCACACATATCGTCACATATTTTACACCCATACAAGCACAAACAAATATAAGTAGCTGTCAATGCTTATAGCGTACGTGTGATTTTGTGCAGTCTTCCGAGGCAGAGCCCCAATGCACACGCTGCCTCGTGTGTATAGGAAGGTCGCGACGCGACCATCTCTGCTTTAAATACTCATACTCATACTCATACTTACACTCTTACTCATACTCATACTTATACTCTTACTCATATTCATATTCATACTCATACTCATACTCATACTCATACTCATACTCATACTCATATTCATATTCATACTCATACTCATATTCATACTCATACTCATACGCATACTCATAATCATACTCATACGCATACTCATACACATACTCATACATATACTCATACTTATACTCATACTCATACTCATACTCATACTCATACTCGTACTCATACTCATACGCATACGGATACTCATACTCATACACATACTCATACTTATACTCATACTCATACTCATACTTATACTCATACTCATACTCATACTCATACTCATACTAATACTCATACTCATACTCATACACATACTCATACATACTCATACTCATACTCATACCCATACTCATACTCATACCTCGTCGTTGTTTTCGTAAAGGAAACTTTATGTTATTAAATCAACTTATTTGTACAACAGACTTAGTTATTTCTATAGTTCCATTAATTCTCTTTTAGATATCATTCATCCTCCTTGGTACTGTCCTAGACTTTCTAATTTAAAAAATATCAAGTCTAGATGCTTCAAAAAGTATAAACTTTCTGGTTCTGCCGTTGACTTTTCTAAATACTCAATTGCAAAATCTTACTTAAAACTTTTCAATTCTGAGTGCTATAAGAAATATCGTGCCCGATGCTAAATTTAATTCTCGTAGGACCCTAAACCACTCTATAGCTTTGTCAACTCTAAACGTGGATCTTCTTCTTCACCTTCGACCAAAAGGCTAACTTATTCTTCAGCCCCCTTTACCAATACTTCCTACCCTTGTAACATTTCCTCTTTTAACTCGATCTGTCTGAAAACGCCTAACTTTCATATTACTTACTCAAATCTTCACACCCCCAAGACCTAAAAAATCATTCCTAGTTGTGTGCGTTTCTTTATGCAATCCTTTGTAAATGGATTTTGTCACCTTTCAAGTGTTAAATTTGCTTGAATTTATATACAGTTAGTTTATGCATAGTTAATGCTAGATTTCTTTTAAAAAATCAAACTTCAGTAAAGTATTTGATTCTGTGAATCACAATCTTCTCCTCTTTAAGCTAGATCGTTTAGGATTTCCTATCCTATTTTTAAAAAAGAGCTCCAAAACTCGCTGTAATACTTCAAAGTCTGTCTTTGTTACTTTCGGTGTACCACAAGGTAGCCAACTCGACCCTTTGTCTTATACTTTTTATACCTTGTACCCATGAAGTTGTGCAAATGTATGTAACATGGAGAACAAACCACTTTCGACCCTATTAAGTATATATATTTTTGATCAGTTTCAACAGCCGAGTCGATTTAGCCATGTCTGTCTATCTGTCTGTATGAACTCGTCGATCTCAGAGACTATAAGAGATAGAGATTCAATATTTTAAATAGTTTACAAGATATGGAAGTGCCAGAGTCCCAAACATAAGCTTAAAACTTCAAAGTGAAGACCAAACCCAGCGAAGGTATTTCCTATTATAACCTTTTAGAGTTGGTTGGTTTCGACCCTATGAACTTTTAACCTATGTATAAAACGATACCCATAATGATTTTAGTTTTTTTTTTCCACTTCTCACTGTGTCCAAGTGATCAATAACTTTAAATGGTATTACGGCTGTGACAACAAAAAAAGACTGGACAAAAAAATCTAGTTCGATGTCTTCAAAATCTTTGCTTATACATACTCTGTCCAGTCGACCCATCAAAACCATAGCTGGCAATTAATGTAACGTTCGTAATATTCCAATTTTAGTAGAAAAATTTTAGTAGGAAACTTCTCTTTAAGTTGGAGCAGTGGCTACTTCCGGGGGCATCAACTTAGCCTCCTGAATTTTTGGGTAAACGGGAAATATGACACAATTTTGTTATTTTGTTTAGCTCTCGAATAAAATTATACTGTATTTTGCTTAACGACTTTTCCACAAGAATTCTAAAGCTTCTTTCGTCATGAAAAGTTGGGCATTATCCTGTTGGAAAGTCCATAATAATGGTTCGAAATTGTTTTTTAGGTCCGGAAACCCTTTTCGAGCAAGCATTCATTTTATAAGACATATGATTTTGAGCAAAAAATTAACGAGAATCTTTACGTTCTTTATTAAGTGGTGGTTTTTTTGTTATATTTTAATTTCAATTTATAAGTTAAAACTTAACCAAATATTTTTCCCTTGAACCTCATATTAAAGCTCTTCTTGTGTTTAGTATGTGCCAATTGGACAACGTAACAACAACATTAGTCACCCACTTTGCGGTCATATTTTTGAAATTTTCTTCCATAGTGCGCGCCAACATAACTAAACGCAGTCAGTCTGGGTTTCCTCTAACAACATATTTAAGTTTAAGTTTTAAATTTTCGTCCTTTTCCCTGTTGTTGTTGTGGTACCTACCTCAATTCGCCACACTTGAGAATGAAATGCTGGCAATTAGTTTTGTATTTAGCAAAGTATTTATTTTCCTTTTTTGCAATTTTTATTAAGACACGACTCTGGGTTAAGTTTTTGTTTTGAAGGGCAGTGACGTGAGGCGCTGTTTGTGGGGGAGGAGGAGGGGGTATGGGGGCGAGCACATGTCAAGCCCGGTTCGTTGGCCTGGCCGAGATATCGGGACCGGGTTCGCCGCTCTCTGTTTATGAATGAAACGCAACGAGGAAGCGCGCGCAAAAATGTAACAACAACAACAACAGCAGCAGCTATGAAGAGCACAAACGGGAAGAGCAAAACGTCAAAGAGAAATGCGAAAGGCCATTGCGCTCTCTCTCGCTCTCTCCCTCAAAAAAATGTTACTTGCTCTGGCTGTGACTCTGACTCTTTGCTGGCTACGGGGACTTGAGTTCATCGACCTTTGCTATTGAAATTTTTGGGTAACGATACAAACACACACACACACACACGCACACACACAGACAAATGCTCCGAGCTTATTTACACATTGATAAACAAACGTTGGCCGACGCGTCGACGTCGACGTCTCTCGATGACTATTCGATGTTAAATAATTTCCTCATTACGACTTTCCCAATGCTCTTCCCCCTCCCCCCCTCTTGTGTGTTTGGATGCTTGGGATATATGACTAAATTTAAAGCTAAGGGACTTATTGTAGCCTTGTCTTTAGACACGACTATCCATAGTCAGGTATTTGGTTCAGATATAGCTCTGGGTCAAGTTTCTGTTATCAAATATTTAAGTAATGTCATTTCCTGAGACGATTTTCACCCGCATTTATTTGATATATGTACACATATCATTCCATAATTCAAGCAGCTATGACTCACATTTACGATTCTTAAAGATTCGATCATATCGGGGAATCACAAATAGTTCATAGAACTTAAAGCCAGAACCGGCATCATTATGTTCAACTTTTTGAGAACCAGAACTGACAAACACTTCTTCCAGCTTCTCACAAAATAGCAGCCCACCTACCGCCCAACTGTTCCAGAGGTGTAGTCTTTCACCGCAACGTGAAATCGCATAGATAAGAAGGTTAATTAACCATCTAAATCAGTGGTGCCCAAATGTCAATTGCCCTATCCCGTGTGATAGGAAGTCATAATTCTGCCAGCGTCGCAGCCGACACACGCATAGAGAGAGAGAGAATACTTGTGCTCTATAAATAGCACGCACACACATTTGAGTGTTTGCTTGTAGCCCATATTTGACATAATGACGTTTACTTCGTGTCTCGCTGCTACACACACAATTGCAAAGCTTGATAGTGTGTGTTTGGGCACCACTGATCTAAATGCACTTAAATTGTTGTTTTTAAAGCAGAAAGAGAATATTTCAATCGATTTTAAGTTTAGATATTAAAAGAAGGCTTAACTCCGATTTTTTGGTTCATTGAAGTCCACCGGTTCAGTAGTTCTTTCTGAAGTTTAGTAAGCTTTACCTAGTTTTATGGTTCCAAAATCACAATCTCTTTCAAAACGTCGGATTGATACACTTTCACCGGAGTTTTGACTCCTTTTTCACAAAAATGGTGCTTGGTGACTCCCCACCAAACCATTACATAAGCCGAATGATGACCTCTCTGAACTCTCGGAATTAGTGAGTTGGAGTGGATGCGTGTATTTAGTAAGTGTATCAAAACAATTGCGACTCCTAGGTATATTTATACCCTTGCAAAGGGTATTATAATTTTGCCCAGAAGTTTGCAACGCATAGAAATATTCATTTCCGACCCTATAAACTATATATATTCTTGATCAGGGCGACGAGCTGAGTCGATTTAGCTTTGTCCGTCCGTCTGTCTGTCCGTCTGTCTGTCTGTCCGTCTGTCCGTCTGTCTGTTTCTACGCAAACTAGTCTCTCAGTTTTAAAGCTATCGAGCTGAAACTTTGCACAGAGTCTTCTTTTTATTGCACACTGCTAATATGTCGGAACCGACCGGATCGGATAACTATATCTTATAGCTGCCATAGGAACTATCGGTTGAAAAGTGGGTTTTTGTAAGAAAACTTTTTTGTTTTTAATGTAAACGCCTTCCGCTTCGGCAATTATTAATTGTATACGCTTTTACTCAGATTTGGAAGTTTTTGTCAAAATCGGATGACTATATCTTATAGCTGCTATAGGAACTATCGGTCGAAAAGTGGGTTTTTGTGAGAAAACTTTTTTGTTTTTAATGTAAACGCCTTCCGCTACGACAATTATTAGTTTTATACGCTTTTACACAGATTTGGAAGTTTTTGTCAAAATCGGATGACCATATCTTATAGCTGCCATAGGAACTATAGGTCAAAAAGTGGGTATTATCAGAAAAATGGTTTGTTTTAATGCTGACGTTCGTAAACTCTGTCGTATTAAAACATTTGCAAGGGTATTAAAACTTCGGCAAAGACGAAGTTAGCTTGGCCTTCTCGTTTTATTAAGAAATATGAAACTTTTAACGTCATAAAAACCATTTCGTAGAACTTTTAAACAGGTTCTAGTTCCACAAGCTCTATCAAACCAGACTCACTACCAAACAAATTTAAAACCTTCCGATCCTGGACCCAAATAAACCTATTCTGAAAAAGAATAAATTTGTCAGTTTTTTCAGAGCTTCTTAAATTATCACAATATGCCGAATCAGAGCATTAACATTTAAAAATTATATTCAATCTTTGAAAACGAAATAAAGTCAAACAAATGTACGGGTTAATTTCGGATTTTTCTCTAAAAAGTAAAATTTTCGAAAAATGCGCAATGAACACTGTTGCTGACGGACACAAAGAAAAGAGAGCGAATGAAAAAGATTGAGTGCAGCTAACCAAAATCTTTCCCTCCTCATCTTTCTTTATACATATGTGATTTTTTTCTGTTACCTAAGATGTGCGGCAAGATAAGAGAAATCGTAACAATTTAAGTTGCTTTAATTTAAAATCGAGTAAGAGTTTAGAGCTGTGTCCGACACCGTTCAATGTTCTGTGTATTTAAGTAGTGACGTCCATCCTCTGTTGCAGCGGCGTCGATACAGAGACACTATACGAGCGTACACTGCTCTCTTTTGCACTAACAAACATGTGCTAACCCTGCAAACATTTTGTCGGGTTTCTTCTCTCCCTCGTCAAAATGTGAGTTTGGCGATAGTTTGAGTTCAGAGTCTGCTGATAGTTTGGCGATTTACAAAAACAAAACACATAAGGTATCGCATTTTGAACATAAAAGGGAGACATTGGCGATATGTGGTTTCAATATTAACTGCGCTATTTAAATCGATTGAATGTGGAATAAAGACTTGAGAATTACAAGCAACCATTTATGGGTGAATGTTTTCAGACAGAATTATTTCAAATAACCCTTTTGTTGCCCGGGCTGCGATGCAGAGCGTAGCACAGTCCTCTAAAACGTCAGTCCCCCATTGTGTTTTCAGTCCAAAAGAATGCAAAGTAAGTAAAAGTTTTTCATGTAATAAAATATATCTTTGATTAATTCGGCAACCAGCAGCAAGCTAGCAGGGCAGCAGCAAGGTAGCAGGGGAGCAGCAGCAGCTGCAAGCACAAATTTGAATTTTTTTTGTGTGAAACGCTTTTTCATCCCTGAGAAGAGACTTTTTCGTAACTCCCAGAAGAAACGATTTCTTTCCTCCAAGAAGTGTCGCAGAGTGGCACATTTCTTCCCGAAGGAAGATGAGAATGCGATAAATATGCGATATCGCCAGAGTGAAGCGACACCTACTGGAAGAATCGCATTCTTATCTTCAGCGATAAAAAATGTTTGCTGGGAACTGAGAGCGCTCTCGCGTGTCTAAACGCACACATGCAAAGGCAAAATAAGCATGTGTGTTTTGCCGGACACTGGTTTAGAGAGAGAATAATGCTTACCTAGGTGAAATATTTATTGATCCGAGTATAATATGTGTTTATCTGCAGAGCAGAATACTAACTGTATTAAATTGTTATAAAATCTGCACAGTTAAATAAAGAACAACAATAATTTGATTAAATTATCAGGGGAAAACAGTTCAAAACAAGTTTAGTTATGTGATGATTTGATTTCATTTGTGTCAAGTGCAAAAAAATCCTAAAATGAAACTGTTCTAATTAACAATAATCTGACATATTCAATTAAAAATATGTTTCTAAAACAAAAGGGGAAAAATATTAACTAATATTTTCAGATTTTTTTTAAATTGTCAAAAGTTGTGCTAAGAGCACCATTGGTTTTCAGGAGTAGAATTTATAATGAATCCTTGCAGGGGTAGCTTGGACTATCAAGCTCAAAATGTATTTTATGCTATTTAGATCTAATTAAAATCTCAATATAGAGAATAAGCATTTGTTTCATTAAGGTGCCAACCGGTAAATAGTAAATACGTTGACCAATGTACATATATTTATCTAATACTTTTGTGAATGAAATGGTTGCCTATCTTGTAGTTAAAACTTATAATGTTAAACTTTAAATAGGAGAAACAAAATTGTGTATAAGATATTTGAACTGTCACAGTATCCTCAACCGAAACAGAATTAGGTTAATAACCGTAGCCATGAAAAAACCATCAGCCAAAACAGTAACCGTAACCCAAACCGTTACTTGTTTCGGTTTTAATCTCTGTGTGGAACTCAAGCATTTTATGTCCAATTTCCTAGTTGAGAAAATTTTTGCTTGTTTTGTAAATTGGTTGTCTAGTTGTAATACAGAGAATTTTGGGTGAATTTGTGGGAGCATGAAATAACGCCCACGGGCGTTGTTTCACTTTCAAAAGTGAAATAATACCCAGCGGCCGTTATTTCACTTTGAGCACGTGGGCGTTATTTCACTTTTTAAAATTGTAATAACGCCCGTTGGCGCTTTTGCACTTTAAAAAGTGAAGTAAAAACAACGGACGTTACTGTTATGAGTGCAATAACGCCCACATCATCCGCGATTATTTCACCTTCCCTCCTCTCATTGCACTTCAATATTATAGCAATATGTAATGCAACAAAATATATTCCAACCAGTGGCGTAGATAGGGGGTGAATAAGATGATCAATTCCCCCCCCCCCCATTAAGTTTACAAATCTGAATTACAGGACACGAAATCGAAGATGATTTCATTCGATAGATCGCTAGCAAATAAATAATAAAAATAGCAATTTCTTATGCCTTGTACTCAGAACGACAGAAAAATCCTTTCGTCACAGTGCTTTAAATAGATAGAAACACTTTCTAACAGCACATGAGCATCAGAGCAAAGCCAAGGAGTTTCCAATTATTTGAAATAGTGGACCGTGACTTAATTCTCAAGCTATTGTTTCAAATGGTAGTGATCAAATATGGCCAAAAAATTTCCTAATATTGCCTATTTAAGCCAAACTTTTATTAAAATATGGGGAAATTATTTACCTGTGCGAACTTAACACGAGTTCAAATTTTTACTAGGCAATTACCTTATATTCTTTTAGAAAGGAGTTGAAGTATTTATTTGACAATTGGCATTTTTAAAAATTTTTGAAAAAGAAAACGTAGATGAAACCCGAGATTTTTTGAATGAAAATCCTTGATAATTCGCGGTCTATCAAAAGACTCTTTTTTTAAATTTTCAGATAGAAGGACGGAATACTAAACTATTACCGATAACACTAAATAAAACTGAAACGAAACAAAAAAAAAATTTTGAAATTCATCACCCCCCATTGCAAAAAGCTATCTACGCCACTGACTTCAACCGTTTGATTTAATCTCAAATCAGTATCCTCATTATTATTATTATTATCATCAATTTAAAGAGAATCCGAGTTCAAATCACCAAAATCATTTGTAGAATTGCATGCATAAGATCTTCAAGGAATATTATACCCCTGTCTAAATTTTTGCTCAATTCTATATTATGCATATATATATATGCTATATTTCGCTGATTTTTGCGTTTCTGGGTAGGGCACTCAAATCTCCTTCGGTTGCATTCGTAAATGTAACAGAAGCAGCAAAATCCTCATCCTGAATTGTAAATGTAATGTATGATTGGCAAAGGGCCAAACCAAGCTTCGCTCATCCCGAATTACTTCCAAGAATTTATAAAATCTGAATGAATGATTCCAATGAGCTTGTAGCCCTTAAGATTTGACCGTAAACAGAAAGTTCACGTGGTGTGGCTTTAAAACAAGTTAAGATAATTTGTTTTAAGCCTTAAAATTGAATTTCCTTCACCACTTAAAACTTTTCTTGAGTTTCTTAAGGGAGATACAAAATAAAGAGCGGGTTGAAATCAATATTATCAAGGAATAAAAGTGATGAAAGCGATATTTAGCTAAAATATTGACTTAGATGGGGGAAGATGAAAGACAAAATAACGCCCGTGGGCGACAGAAGGTGTAGAATTTGGGGGTTGATTCTAGATGGCGTTCCAGATAAATATATAATATAATATATTAACCTCTTCCGGATACACAATCCTTTAACAAAATCATTTAAAAGTGCGGTGCAGGTTGCTGTGTGAGAGATGAAGTAGAACAAGAGCGCCGCAGGCGCCCGTGGGCGTTATTTCCCTGGGCGTTATTTCATGCTCCCGAATTTGTTTGTTTGGCTTACTACGAACAGACTGTTTTATAGCTTTTTCTACCCCAGATCTTAGATGTTAAATCGAAGAATTTTATTTTATTTCAATTAAGATAATCATGAAAACAGGTAAATGGACGGATAGTAACAACCGCAAATCTTGTGAATTTTGATTATTTTTAAGATTTGAAAGAAGAATATAGTCAAATAAGCTGTACCTAATACTAAATGGGGCGTAACAACGCACTGAAAGTGACCTAAAACGGCGAAACCAATATTAACGCTTAACGTCGCATGGGTACAGTTTCGTCATAACGTTTTTTTTTTGTTGACTAAAAATTCTTGAAATTGAATAGTTCCTAATTTTGAGCTTTTGGAAAGGTTATTTATTGCACAAAGCGCCCTAAAGTAGGCAATAAAAATGTCCTACTGATTCTTCAACATATTAAAGAAGAGTATACAAAGTGCTGGGAAAGAAAGTTTACGGTGAAAAAGTAACAATATTGGCTGGTTTCTTCTTCCTGATTGTGTGCGTGTGTGTGAGTAGCGGGTGGGTTGGCAAAACGCACGATAACAAAACCAACGAGGATGGGGCTTTGTTTTGCTTTGCCTCTTTTTTTTTTAACTGCCTGTTACCAAGTCCCAAATGAGCTTGCCTGTGTGTGATTGTGTGTGCGTGTGTGTGTGTGTGTGTGAGGCCAATGCCTCTTTGGAACACAAAATGTAGTGACAAGGGCGTCAAAAGCCACCAAAAATTCTTTGGGCCTCAGGACCTGAGCAAATCAAGCAACCACTTTACTTGCCACAGAGACACAGCCCAAACGTTGAACCTTCAAAATTGGTTTCAATGTCATGTAACCCCCGTTCCCCGTTGTTACAAGCGCACACAGAGAGGAAGGGAGAGAGAGAGAGAGAGGGAGAGGGATGTAATGCCAAATGCCCATGCAGCTGCTGCTGCTGCTTCCTTTTGTCCATCTTTACAGCAATATTATTAAGGCTTATTGTTTCGGTTTCTGTTTCAATCAATGCCAATGAACTTGACGTTTATTTAATGCCCCACCTCCCCCTCCACCTGCACACACAACGCACCGCCTTATCGGCCAAGTTTGTACTCAAAGTTGCTTGATCCCAGTCTGCCAACTGTGGGCTTATCTCTTCCTCTTTGGTTAAAGATAGTTGCTTGATATTTCCTCTCTCTCTCTCGCTCAGTGAGTCACTCCTAGGTCAAAAATTGAATTTTGATATTATTTCCCGAGAATGCCAGCTTGACATTTTTCTGTATTAGTCACCTACCCGAGTAAAAGTATGAACTGGGCTTTATTTCTACAGTTTAACTGACAACCAGACCGACCTACTCAGTGCCTTGAAATTTATGTAAAAGGTCGAACCCTTAATATTTCGCGGTCTCGAACCCCATAAGCTGTTTTGAATAAACTCTACACAGAAAAAAAATAAGATCCATATCAATTTGATATGGGCTGGTTAATTTGATATTTTGTGAAATATCAGTTCAAAACTATAATGTTTCATTTAAACAGTAAAAAATATCAACTTGTCAAGTGATATTAGAAAAGATTAGAAAGATATTTTTTAATTTTCGAAACTCTCACAATAGGAAAGGAATGTATAGAAAATGCGAAAAGGAAAGAGACAGAAAGTTTTGCAAATCGAAACTTCAAGCAACGAAAAGAAATGTATAAGTAGGCGTTCAGCCATAAGACCACACACATGCCCGATAGCGCGGTACGGTAAAACGCCATGCCAATTTGTGACGTGCAAGTGGTCCCGAGTCAAGGAATTATAAATTCGTTCTTTTTCTGTTTCTATAAAACAATAATTAATAGTTCTTAGCTAAAAATGAGCGGCCTGGTGGTAGTAGTATTGGATGTTACGACCTGCCATTTGTAATTGATTTTTTTTCGTTCTGTAATAATGAAATAATTATATATCAATTTGATCTTAAAAATATCATTTTAATAGGTCGAATAGTTCAATCTGATATTTTCCAACAGGTCAATTTCAAGTTTGTCATATCGGCTTTTTAATGATATGAAAAAATATAACATTGAGCCCCATATCATATCATTATTTTTTTTCTGTGTACTTGGTATCTTCTATCTTGATCTAAATTAACCTACTTTACTTAATATTCTTCTTGGTATAATATCAAAATACAAACGTGTTTGCCACCACCAAGATGTTTACGTCAGAAATCTCCTCTCACTCCATAAACAAAGTTTTAGAACCGGGAAGGAATTTTAAGAGCAGATTCAACACATTTAGGAACTTGCATTGTAAGTCTATTTTGTGCTTAATCCAAGAAATTGAGTGCTTGAACTTAGTACGATATATTCTTAAAATTTTAGGCTAACTGCAATTACAAAACGTTCTTGATAAAGGAACGTTTTATTTTTATTTTAATAATATTAACGGTCGTTTTTATACCCTTGGAGAGGGATTATTGAAATTGTCCGGATGTTTGTAACGCAGGGAAGGAAGCATCTCCGACCACATAAAGTATATATATTCTTGATCAGCATGACGAGCTGAGTTGATATAGCCATGTCCGTCAGTCCGTCCGTCTGTCCTATCTTAACCAAACTTTGCACAAAGTCTTTTGGTACAAATACGCTGCACATTTGTCGAAACCGGCCGGATCGGATGACTATAGCATATAGCTTCCATAGGAACGATCGGTTGAAAAACTAGTTTTAGTGAGAACGCTCCCAACGCTCGTAATTAAAAGTTTTTAATGATTTCACATAAATTCACTAAGACTTGTCGAAATCGGACAACTATATAGTATAGCTGCCATACAAAAGTTAGATCTGAAAAAAAGTTTTAGGGCCGATTTCTCTTCTTCCAGATAGCTGCTATGTATCAGATAATCCAACAAATAGTGAAATTTCGATATTGCATCATAAGCTATCTGCCCCTTCGACCTCCAGATAGCTACTATGTGTTAGATAGGGATTTGACTTTTTGCCATTCACTGTAAATTGACATAATAGTTTAGGTGGCTTTTTAATTTGTGCCAAGCAAATCAATTTGTAAAATGAATTTAAGCCGCGCTATTTACCTTCACTCACTGAAAGATTCCAATAAAGACATTGTGACAATTTATAGAGAGAGAGGCCGAACATCTTTGAGGACATGGAAGATTCCGTATTCATAAAAAGATTCCGGCTTTCAAAGTCTACATGTCTCCTCCTTTTAACAAAAATTGGTAGCCAACTCGAGCCAATCACTGATCGGTTTGTACCATCAACAACAACCATCAGCAAACTTAACTAATCCATCTTTTTAGGAAATGTTCCTTGTCTCCAATGAAGAAGCTGCTTTTAGCATTGCGATTCTATGCTTGTGGTAATTTCCTAATTACTGTTGGCGACTTTTAAGGAGTGAGCACAGCTACTGCATGCCGGGTAGTTAAAGAAGTTGCTTATGCCATTGCATTATTATCCAGCAGCTTCATTAGGTTTGGGGTGAAGTCATTCGAGACTTTTATAAAATTGCTAAATTTCCGAAGGTTATGGGAGCTATTGATTGCACCCATGTACGAATTCAATCGCCAGGTGATGACCATGCCGAGATATACCGTAACAGAAAGGGATATTTCTCGATAAATGTACAAGCAGTATCTAGCGCAAAGCTATATTTGCAAGATGAGGCGGCCAGGTTAAGCCCATGATAGCAATATTTTTAATAACTGTCGTTTGAAGTACCGATGGAAAAGCAACAAATTTTAAAACTATTATATTTTTGGCGATAGCGGGTATAAATTGAGACAGTACATGATGACGTAACAGAAGCTGAAAAGCTTTACAACGAGTCTCAGATCCAGACGCGCAAAGTTGTTGAATTTCTTTTTTAGCTCAATTAGCTCTAAGGCTTTAGAATCTCTTTTACGCTTTAGTTTTAACCCTTCTATTTCTTCCTCGTGCTTCAACTGTGCTGTCTGATTCTCCTGCTCATAATATGTATTTTGAGTTCTCAGTAATTTGAGTTTTTCTTCTTGAAGCGCGCGACTGTAATCAATTTTTGGATCAGTCAGTTTTTTTAGATTTTGGTTTTTTGAGTTGTGCAGGAGTCCTTTTTGGATTAAAGTTTGATGGATCGGCGACTTCTAACTCTACATCGTTGGCTGAGAAATCATTTTGTAGCTCTTTAAAATCAACCTTCTCTAGCTGAACATCCTCTTCCAAATCCATGTCTTGAAGAAAATATTTTGTTTCTCATCTGACTTCTTGTTTTCGATAACATTCTTGTTATCCTCAACTAGAGCCACTAGTTCCCATTCCTTCTGGACTGTAAAATTCCTAGCACGTTGTGTTTTTCATAATTTCAGATGACAGACACACTTCTAACCAACATAAAATGATACAGCAACTCAGCTGTTGCTGACAGTGCTGCCAGATATTTACTGGAAGTGCTACCACCTTATTGGAGAATTTGCCATTCTTATGTAAACGTTTTAGATAAGTTTATACACAGGATTTTTAATCCAATTTCGTTATTTAGGACTTTATCAGTTGCATAGCGTTATTTGTCAAATAGCTATTTCTCACTTATTTAGGAGAGGAGAAATCGGCCCTTAATGAGAGAGACTAATGGGGAAGATTAAGGATTTAAGTTTATAAATACTCGATTCAAGTTGCTTTTAAGAATTTTTTGTATATTTTATTATTTTACCTTGTATGGGGTAACTTCAGACACTCTTAAGGCCAACATCCTAGCACATTAGCTCTACACTTTTCATTATTTGATAAACAAATTAAATACATTATTTAATTTTAATAATACTGAGTTTAAATTTGATTTTTACGTGTTTTAATCATTTTTGTTCTTAATTTGAGTAAAACGTACTTTATTCATGCGATTACTAAATTCGAGTCCGTTTTAACTTAATTTTAGTACGACTTTTTTCTCAATTTAGCTTTGTTAATTGCTAAACAGAAAAACTCACCTGCGGAATTTCCGATCTTGCAGGTGGATTTTTCATTTCAAGAATTTCTGAATTTCATTCAAATGAATTAAAGTGTCTTTAGGGCAAAATGTTAAGTTCAATAGATAATTTTCGTAAAATCTTCTTTGTGGAGGAGATGTTTTGTCAGTCCCTTTTCCATTTTGATAACCTGGCTAAGATGGTTAGTAATTTGCCAACTTTATTGCTACCAATTTGAATTTACACATTTTATTTGCAAATGGTAATAACAATTCGCCTACACAAGCCCTGCGACTGACTGACTGACTGTGTGTGTGTGTGGAAACGGCAGAAATAGGTACAATGTGCGTTCAATGACCTATTACTTCTCCACTGAAACGTATTCCCTCCCTGGCTTATAGTTTATAGTCAAATTAGTCACTAGCTCTGTCCGTGTCTGGTCAAATTGCGTAATCCCGCACTATAAATGACGTCAATTGTCTGTGGAAGGGGGAGGAGGGGGATGGTCATCAAAAATGTCAACTGCAATAAACTTGAAATAAAATGCATAATTTGTTGTTATTTTAAAAACATTGTTAAATCGTCAAGTTGAAGTTGCGACTTACACACACACGCACGCACGCAAACTCTCTTACGCTTACGCACACGACCAGAGAGCAAGTAGACACGCACACAGAATGGCTGAAAGAGAGAGAGAGAGAGAGAGCATGCCAACGAACTACTCTCAAAAGGGCACGTTCGGTGTGAATGACCGCCAACTAACACACATTTGCGAGCGCGCTAAAACAAAAGCAAAAAAAAAAAAACAGCTTAAAGCAGCGCTGCCCACGTCGACAGCAGAGTACGAGGAAGCAAAGGCAGCAGCAGCAACAACAACAACTGAAAAGTAAAAATACAGCACAGCAGAAAGTTGCAGCCGCGTTTTGTTGTAAGTGCTGCCTGTTGGGGCCTTACCATGTACACACACCACACAAAATTGTCCATTATAATGTCAGTTGAGGCTAGAATCAATCAATTCAATCACAATTGTAGGGGAAGATGGGGAGGAGGTTGTAATCATAGTTTTGATTTTTAACCATAACTTCGCCAGAACTCAATATTTTTGTATTTTAGTCATTTGTTTTAAAAAACAATTTTATGTGTTTTTTTTTTATTTCATATTGAAACGAGAGCGCAAGTTAAAGTCGGCTCTAACCGACTTCGATATACCCGTTACTCATGAAAAAACATTTTTAACAGGGTTTCCTGCGTTCCTTAGGGTGAACATCTGAAAAGTATGCAACACTTTTTTAACTCGGCTATTTTTCACATTTTTGCTCATAACTTGAGAACTGCTCATCCGATCCTTATCATTTCTTCGGCAAATTTATTCGTTTTGATAATTACTTACACTAGTTTACAACCAAAAGGACCCATTTCTACTGAAAATTTTTTAGTGTAGTTTGGAATGGTGATCTCAAAAATCAATTTCAAAAATTTTTTCATGGCTCCGTTTTTGAAATATAATTTTTTTTTATTTTTTGGTAGGGGCACTTACATTTTAAGCCATATCTCACTTTATAATTGTCAGATAGAGTCAAGCAAGATATGAATCGAAAGGTTATCGAGTAGAACATTGTTTTTAAATCGGTTAATTAGTTTGACTACAATATCCAAAAATATTTCGTAAAAATCGATTTGTTGCTCGAAAATTCATTTTTGGTCGCCTGGAAAAAATATAAAAAAATCAAAAAAAATTATTTTTATTTTTTCTACATAAGAACCGCACTTCTACGAAGAAAAACAGATATCGATGATCAAAAGCTGTGAACAAACACAGGAGCTGTAAGCAATTTAGTGCAAAAAAATGTGATATTTTCCTGAATATTTTAAAATAAATTTTCGTTTGCTTCGACTTTTGTTCCGTTTTTAATTTTTATTTTTGTTCTGGCTTTTCGTTCACTTCATAATTTGAACAAAAAACGAAGAAAAGTACAATGTTAATTTTTGGAAACACACAATGAACTCAAATTTGACTGTTAGTTCCTCTACTCAATTTGATCCATCTATGGTACGTGTTACACGATTTTCCTCACAAATACCTTATTTTCTTCGTAAAAGTGCGATTCTTAAGTAGGAAAAATAAAAATAATTTGTTTGTATTTTTTTATATTTTTTCTAGACGTTTAAAAATGAAATTTCTTGGATTTTCGAGCAAAAAATCGATTTTTTTGAAATATTCTTGGTTGTTGAATTCAAACTACTGAACCGATTTGAAAACAATGCTCCATGCAATTATTGGCAGCACCATTACCTTTCGATTTATTTCTTTCTTGACTCTATCTGACAATTATGAACTGAGATATGGCTTAAAATGTAAGAGTACCTACCAAAAAAATTTAAAAAATTAACATATCAAAAACGGAGCCATGAAAAAATTTTTGAAATCGATTTTTTAGATCACCATTTCAAACTATACTAAGAAAAATTTTCAGCTGAAATGGGTCATTTTTTTTTTTTTTGTAAACTAGTGTAACTATCTCTACAGGGTACGAATCGTCTATCTTTAAGACTGTAGGAGAAATAACGTTTTTTTCCGAATTGCTGGGGCGGGAGGGGGCGTGGCAAAAATTGAAAATAAACTTGGATGATCTCTGTATGCGAGTTTTTCCATGAGGTGTTGTCTGAGAGGTTGATGGAAACATCTAGCCTCACTGCCTATCCTTTCCCACTCTTGGAAAAACTGGAGCCTGTTCTCAATGAGATATCTTGTTACAATTTCGACTGTCTGGCATGCTCATCACCCTTTAAAGGTAGTTAAAGTGCAGTCGCAGTGTGTCCAAATACAACGGGCCTAGTCCTGTTTCGATGTGCAGTGCATAGTTTGGCGTACTTCTAGGTAGTCCAAAAAGCGCTGTAGTTTTTCCACATCTTCAAAAGAAATATAGCCCCTTTGGACGTTGCAGTGAAGTATTTGTACTTAACACTATGCGCCACTTCTTGTTTACCGAGCAGTGACTTCCAGCAGGAGTTGATTGCCTTCATTGAATCGCTCAGTTTTTCTCGCATGTGTTTCTTAAGCTGCATGTTCTGCTCAATTACCACTCCAAGGTACTTTATAGTGAAAAACTTTCTCCAGTACTTCCCCGTTCAGATGCCAGTTTTCGGTTGCTGCCGTTCTCCCTCTGCCATCGCGAATCGTCATTACTTTGGTTTTAGAGACGTTGATACTCAGGCTCCACCTTTGACCGTAGCTGTGCAACGAGTTTAGCTTATTTTGAATGCCTTTGGGTGATTCTGACATAACGACCATATCGTCAGCGTACATAAGGCTGCCTTCACACTGTTCGACACATGACTCATGACATCTAGTAGGCCCGCATTTCCCCATGAAACTCTATGAATTTGACAAGCTATTCAAATTTAAAACAGAACAAAAAGCAGGACGCTTTGACTATCATGTGTCATGTGTCATACAGTGTGAAGGCAGCCTAAGGGCCCTAATTGTCTGACCTGCAAATTTGATTCCTCCAGGAAGAATAGGGACTATATCGTCTATATACAAAGAGAACAGTAGTGGACTCAGCAAGCAGCCCTGCTTGACGCCTGTATTGTTTGTAAACCATTCTGATAAATGTTTACCATCCCAGACTGCACTAATGTTCTCGGAGTACAGCTTTGGTATGTGTAACGACCCGTATCCGCCCAGTAAATGTATACAATATTTTGTAGCTCTCGGAATATATTAAGCTCGTTGTCGCTCGAAGTCTACGATTCAACTAAAATCTAATTCATACACAATCGACAGCCTTGTCGCACAGACTCCTACATCCCTCCCTTATTGTTAGGGCGAGAATATTAACCTTGCCATGCATCCTCATTTCTTCTTTCCGTTTGCTACTTCTCTGGGACCAGTCTATAGCTCAACATTTGTTGCATGGATTGGGGAAACCCAGATAAAACCCAACCAAACTATATTTATTACTACTCTTACTTGTCCCGGTCTCCTATTCCAGAGACTGGGGTCCTTGCCGGTATCTTTTTTAAATGGCTCACGTTTCGCGTTGCCGTACGTTGCCCATCGACAACTTCACTAGCTCCCGTTCCTCTCCGTAACCTCTTCCTTTGCGTCAAAGTTCGGGTAGTTTGTGTGGGAACACCATGTTTTTAATAAGCACTCGTCCCCCACCTCTACGGTACTTTCCTTTGCCCTCTTCTTTGTCCGCAATCAGCTTCTCTTTTTGTTTGTTGATCAAATCTCGATCTCTTTCGCTGAGTCCAGTATTCTCCCACCACATCCTGAATTCGGGGATCTTATCCCGAATCATCCGGTGAACTGTTCGTGCGGGCTACCGGTAGAGCTGTGTGGTGTCACGTTGTACATCAATACAAATTCTTGAAGTGCTTCCTTATAATTTCTCTTCTTGGAGTGTTCGATTTTCAACCGCTTCACCAGATTGCGATTCATCCGTTCCACTTCCCCGTTCGCTTGTGGCCAGTACGGTGGTGTTTTTAGTTGTTGTATGCCCTTAACTTTGCAGAATTCTTCAAATTCCTTACTAATGAACTGTCTCCCGTTATCAGTTCTTAGCTGTTTTGGAAACCCATGCCTACTGAATATGTCTTTCATTTTATCGATAATCGACGAGGACGTGATTGAACGTATCCGATGGTCCGAGCAAATCTGTCGCAACGCATGTCCACGGGCCTGTTGGGAATCCAGTCCTGTCCATCGGTACCGGATTCTCTGCTTGTGCTACGATTATACAGTCCATGCATTCCCTTACTTCCTTCTCTGCTTCACGGTCTATCAGTGGCCACCACACCTTCGTCCTTAGTCTCCGTTTCATCGCTGTTCCCCCTGGATGTCCTTCGTGAGCTAATTCTAAAACTCTTGGTCTTAGGGTCCTGGGCACGACAATCCGCGTGTTGATATGACATCCAAGGCACAGACTCCTACAGTATTATTTTGCAGACTTTGGATAATTTGTAAATTAAACTGTGCCTGTTGATAGTATCGAAAGCTGCCTTGAAGTCGATAAAACATAGGTATAACTTTGTTTTTCCTTCAGATAAGACTTGCAGATGGTCGTTAAAATGAATATACTATCCACTGTACTATATCCTGCTCTGAATCCCGATTGGTACTCACTTAATAATCTGTTTTTCGAAACCCAACATGTAAGACGATTAAGTAGAATAGAGCTGAACACTTTGACCATGTTGTGAGTCACTCACCCATTTAAAAGTTTAAAATTCGTGTTTTTAAGCTATTCGGCCATGTTCTCAATTTCACTTCCACAAAAATTCTGTGATTTAAAACCGGTTTTAGTACTAAATTTGCACTCCAAATCACAAAATCTTTGGGGGGTGTGGAAGTGGAATATTTTGCCATAACTTGAGAACCGCCATCCGATTCCTTCGGCAATCGATCATTTTGCTAATTATTAAAAAAGGGGGGGGGGGGGGGGAAAAAAAAAAACCCGGAGAAGGGAGGGAGAAAGGGGAGAAGGGAAATAGATAAAAAGATATTCCTCCTATTAATCCCAAATATAATGATAAAAACATCTTTAATTTCGGTACGGAAGATTTTACTAGGATTACAATTTGATTTCATCGTCACGTGACAGAAAGTTAACAGAGAAGTTTACAGAGAAATTTCAGAGAAACTACAGAGAATGAACAAAGAAACTACAGAGAATTTACAGAGATATTACAGAGCAACTACAGAGAAGCTAACAGAGAATTTATTTTTGAGAAAAAGCGAACCGCAGCAGTCGTCGCACTCATGATTTTTGATTTTGCTGCCGCTTTCGTTCAGTGGCGTAAGTCGAAGCACTTAAATTTTCCAAAAATTTCCATTGTGTTTATTTTGCTTGAACGCGACACATTTGTGGGGTGTGCGTTAAATATTTGGCCTGAAATTGCCTTTCCCCAAATACTTTGGGCAAGTTTTGCCAAGATAATCGCAGAAATTTGGGTCTTTTTTTTTTTTTTTGCATTTTGAAAGTATAGTTTTTGGGGCCTCTTGACCCGCTCTTGAAGCTGTACAGTCAGTCTGGCGGGGATTGGCCTGGTGGGATTCCATTGGCACACAGAGAGTGGAGTAGTGAGTAAAGCCTAGAGTGGCGGCGATAGCAACGGCAACTGGTCTGCTGTAGTTGTTGTTGGTATTTGCCTTGCAAGAATAAATAAACAAGCGAGCAAAAAAAAAAAAAAAAACAACAACAACACAGAAAAACCGGCAATGTCATTAAACCCTAAACAAGAGCGAAAGCAACAACACAATAACGACAGCAGCAACGACGTCGACACGAGAAACCAGAAGCGTTATGAAATACTCGGCAGCTAAGAGAGGTGGCCACAGCCAGAGCAACGAACCGGCCGGCCCGCATACACACACACACACTCACACATACAGTGGGGCTCTCTCTCTCTCTGTACTGTGGGGGCGCGCACGCTACTCTTACTCTTAACATAAGTTCTCTTACGGTCAAAGCAAAAAGCAGGTGAACGACCGACCTAGCCATTTGTTTTCCTTTTGTGTGCCCGCTGTATGGCGTTGTGTGTGCGTATGTGTGTGTGTGTGTGTGTGGGGATCAAGTGACTCATTTTATTCTGGTTTGATTTTATTTGCTCCTCTGCTTTCGATGACGGCACTTCCTTGTTTTGGCCCAGGTAAATGTTCTGCGATCAGTTTTTGTACCCTTTGCATAGAATTCCATTCCCTGAGTGCGTGAAAGCAAGCGTAAAGAAATAATAAAAACGATCTCAATCTCTCTCTCTCTCTAGCAGGCGCTATCTCCCACTCACTGGCTCGCTCACGCACGCATGTTGACCTTGACTGTGACTTTCATAAAATTGGTCGTTGTTATTGTTGTTGTTGTTGCTGCTCTTGAGCTTTGCCATTATGGTTGGTCTTTGTCCGGTGTTGCTGCCTGCCTTATGAATTTCATGATGTCCATAAAATATATAGAACACACACACACACGCACATATGTATGCATGTGTGTGTGCATGTATTGAAAGGTTTATTTTGCCTTATCTGTCGCAAAATTCCATCAAAAAAACAATCTTTCTTGTTTCTTGCAACGAAATATACCAAATTCAACAGTTGTTGACAGTTTTTAAATGTTGCCAACCAAAATATTGGTTGATTTTAGTGTGCTGAACACGAATCGGTCGTAATTTGAGCCTGAAAATGCTTAGAATGCCTGCTTAGAGGCGATTTGTGGGTTAATTTGACTTTTGTTTTGACTCTTTTTATATAATTGTAGAATTATATTAATTAAATTTGAAATACTATATTCCAAACAATTTTGCGATTTTTTTAAGCTATGATATGCCATTTTGAAGTGCGGCACGTTCCTATCTACTGTGTATACAACACCGCTCCCGCTTGGCTAAACACACACACGCAACGCCAAAATGAGCATGTGTGTTTTGTAGGCCCCTGGTTCAAAGTGACAAAATTTTCTACAGCCCATAAGTAGGCAATGGATTTTGTTAGACATTTTGATTAGAATTCAAGACAAATGACTAGCCTTTTGTAATGTCTTTGCATAGCATACCTTTGGGCCGTAGACAATTTGGACTCACTTCACTCACAACTAATCCCGAAACGAATTTCGGTTACCTTTCCAGTACCGGTACGTCCCGAAATGAAAGTTTCGGTTAAAGGTTCTATTTTAATTCCCAATTAATTTCAGTTGCCGGTATTTTTATTTCGGTATACCGGTAATCACCGATACGAGTACTACTTGTTTTTAATACTAAAAAAAAACTCTGAAAATTCTAAGATAAATCTAAATCATTTCATTCCTATTTAATAAAACGAATCAAAAATCAACACAAAATGAATGTTTTCACATTTTAAAAGTATATGGTGTTAATATTTCATATTTTTTTACGTAGTTATTGTGTAAGAACTAATGATTACATTATATGCTAATAAATATGTACCCGACGTGCGTTTGCTAAGCCGCTCACCAACCGAAGAAGTGAAGCATACTTGATAATTGCCATCCATCCAATCTTCATCTAGCAAAATTCACCCTCCGTCTATTCATGAGAATCAAAATCGGTAAAAAAAAAAATTTGCAAATTTTGCGATTTTTTGGTCCGTTTGATCAACACGTCTTATTAACTCATATAAGAATTTTTGCAAATTTTTAATATCATATCTTTATGATAATCTGAACTCATGCAATTTTGTAAATTTCCGATTTTTGGTACAGTTCGGTCTATACCAAACATTTTTACCCTCTACTATTGCAGTCTATAAAATCTTCATAATAATTTTGGGAATAAGAAAATTTAGCAAATTTCGAATTTATTTGTTTAATTGTTTGATCTACACCTCCTGTTTACCCGTCTACATTGCCATTTCGAAACTTCGCAATATTTTGGACTGTGTTTTTTTTTTCTACATACATAATAATCTTAGAAAATCTTGGGAATTTTGACGTATAGTTTGATTGTTTGATTATTGGAGGAATCTGACCACTAGTTAAGAACGCTTTAATGTTTTCTAATACGTTTAAGGGCCATTTTCTCAAAAGTTGCGGTTAGGCACCGGCCGGTCAAATTTGCCGGGCGGAATAACCTGCCGGTAAGTCATTTGGTTTTCTCAACGAGACTTACCGGCAGGTTCGCCCGATATCGATAGATTGCTATCGCTGCCAAAGTGTGACCAAATACTGTCAACGAATCAGCTGTGTTTGTTTTGGTTTTCTTAATTCTATTGCTGTTGCTGGTTATCATTTAACGAAAAAAAATTATATGACATGCTGAATTTGTCAACCTGAATCGTTAAAAAAATTTGATTTCATACATTAAATAATTATTTATAATTAGCCCCCTCCTTGTACTCTCTTGCTTTATTAACTCGTTGCTCAGACTAGGATTATGTCGCCATGTTGGCCATTGAGTTGATTCCGTTCCTGGTGCTGGCAATGCGTGTGGATTGTATTTTCGTTATGGTGCACACGTATCTGCAGTTGGATCTCAATCAGTATGCCACATCACAAGGACGTTGGCCTAGTTGATCCTTTGATTTTGCGAATGGCGTGCAGTGAGTTTGCCTGCCTTACGATTAGTGCCATTTAAAATTTTTCGGCGCGGTGGTCAAGACATTTGGCATTGCGGCGGCTGCCATTCTGCTGGACTTTCTGTTCCAGATCGCCGCATGTCTCTTCCTGTTTCACTACCTGCCTCCCAATTTCACTAAAAGATCGTAAATAAGTTTGATCAAATCAAATTTTATCAAATAATTTTCAGTGACAAAAGGGTTTTTCAAAAACCCACAAAATACATAGAAAGGATCTGGCTTTTGGCCGCAGGAAAAAGCAACATTTTAAAGTTTTAACAAATTCTATTTCCACCAGCAAATCAAAGAAGGCAAATTTGTTTTAGTCGCGCGAAAGATTTTAAAATTATCAATCCACAATCTGCTCAAACTTTAAACATTGGGGCTAAGGTAACACAGGCAAATACTTTGATGAAAGTTTGGCAAAAATAGGCCTAACATGGGAACTTTGGGAACGTATGTTGTATGAGTTGGTCAAGTTTTTTGGTATTTTTTGTTCCATGTATTTTCGATTTTTCACCTCATTGGGGATCTGTCCTTAGACATACGAATGTAGGTTTTCAATCTTTTCAGCAGAGAAAAAGTCCCGTTAAGCTGTTGACGAGGTGCCAAGGATCGTCATTCGGGAAATAATTATTGAATTTCCTCGATTTTATGTGTGCCTCGAGTGTAGTTCGAGTTCTCTGTGTCGACTCGGATTCGGTGCAATTATTCAAGTCCTCCCCATAAATTTTTGTCGTCTCTACAAGAAAGTGCCATCTAGAGCAAGAATGTCGAGAAATTTACTTTTAAATCTCTAACCCACAAAAGAAATCATAAAATCACCATTAGGATAGTAAATGGTGTGGAACTGTAATAAAGTTGTCATAACCAGGCCTGTTCCGGTTTTCATATATTTTTTTGATTTTAAATAGAAACAATATCGAAAGATTTTTCTAATAGGGTTTTTTCTAAAAATTAAAATCATTTGGGTACCGAGTCACATCCTCAAATATTAACATAACGGACATTAATAACATAAGCCTAATACAGCACACGTCACCCTGGAACCAGTCTTTAAATCTGAACAAAAACAATATCGATCACTACCTAAAGCAGTCAAAAATCAGTCGCCTTTCATAAAAAATAACTAGTGAAACTAATCAGACTAAGACTTGGGCATACCTGTGCAATTGATCTTAAACTCTCACACTAGAGCACATTCTAAACAAATGCAAATTTCACTGCAAATTCAACGGAACTGCTTCCCCAACGGAAACCTCATCTTCCCCCTTACATATCCTTCTCCAAAATACCTTCTAGATATAATTTAATTCCTTAACTCATTGGATATGATTCACTTGCTCCAATTATTTTAAATATTTCATAATTTGTTACTTTAAATTTAAGTCCCTTCATGTACATTCAATCAATCTGTAAAAAATCATAAGAATCAGCCGAAACTATAAGCATACAGTATATAAATAAATAATAAAACAAAAACCTTGAAAAATCGCTCGCAGACGTCAAACAAGAAAGTAAGCAAATCACAGCTGGCAAGGAGTCTAAGGATACCAAATACCAAATTTGAAAATTTTCTGTCGTTTTTGGCTATCTCAGCACACTATTTTACAAATATGTCGGAACTAGCCGAATCGCTTGACTATAGCATAGAAAATAGTTCTAGTGAGTAAACCTTGTCTTTTAGCTCTCCAGCCATGAATATTTCCGATTCTGAAGTGCTGTCCATCGCCGTTGTGGCCAAGTTTCCATATTTTGTTTTGCTTATGACTCGACTATGGCTTATCAAATCGTTTAAATTTAAATTTCTGCTTCTTAACTTACCGTTTCTTTGACTCTTTCCGCTTAGTATAAGTAAAATAACGTGTTTTTTTGATGAAAACAAAGGTATTTTATTATTCAGTGTGCCATTTAGTTGCACTTGATTCAAGATTCTTCATGGAATTTCTAAGTATAATAAGTATGAATAAGTGAATAAGATATGAAAGTAATTTAAATGAAAAAAAGTAAGGTGGAGAAGCTCAATTTTTGCCGAATGTTTGTAGTGGAGTGTTCAGATCTCCTTGTAGGTGTTATAAATGTCTCCAGATTTTGGAGTTTAATGTAGTGTAGTGTGAAATTGTAGTGTAGGTACACATCTTCAGATCTCGGGGTTAGACCGGAACATTTGTAAAAATCATTAGCTTTTGGTTGAGGACAGACACATCTTCTAGGTGATGGAGAGTGAATGGATGCATCTCTGTAGCTGATTGATTAGTTCATTCTTGAGAGCGAAGGTGTTGGCCATGTCTCCACATCTCGGGGTTAGTTATAGGTATCTGTATGAGAGTGGAATAAGACAACAGATGAATGAGTCTTCAGAACTTTAGGGTATACAGGCACACAGAAAAAAAAAGCGAGTTTAAATCAAGCTCACAAAAATTAATTTGAACTAAAGCTCCTAAAAGGCTTGTATCCATTCAAAAATGCTCATTTCAAGTACAAATCCTACTGAAAAATCATATGATTCTGATTTGAGATTGAAGTAAGTACGGAATTTCAAGTTAGTTAAAATTCCCGGAAAACATTTTTGATCGCAGAAGATAAAAAAGCTACTCTTTAAGTAGATATCGCTTTACTCTGGCAATCATAATTTTAACCCCTTCGGGAAGCCGCCTTCTGAGGGAGATATGTATTCGATTCTCCCTACAGTTAAGAAAGCATTTCTTTATGTTTCGGGAAACAAAAAAGACTATTAAATAATCGTCTACGCACAGCAAGGTAACGTTCAAATCAACGGAACAGTGACGCTACAACAACTGCAAATGAACGTCGTGAAATACAAAATCTACAAAGTGTTGCGTTTACGTACAATAGTTTTAGCGGTTACGCTTTTCCTAGGTATATTATAATTGGTCTAATAAGCGAACGGTTTCGCGACGAGCTGAGTTGATATAGCCATGTCCCTCTGTTTCTATATTATCTCCTTCAGTTTCAAAGCTATCGTAAGTAAGGCTGCAAACCCCTGTCCAGTCCCTGAACCGACGTACTGAACCCCCTAACATTTTTAATTCCCCGAACGAGAACACGAACCGGACCACTTTTTCGAAAAATCATGTTCGTTTCACCAAATGATGTAGCTTTTCCAACGACACATACAGGGAAATATAGAAGTTCCTTGTAATCTTACTTATATCATTCAAGAAGGTCTCCAATCCTACGACATTTCTCATGAATAAATCATGTTCAGATTTATTTTATTACCGTCGATAATAGAACGAATATGATTGGAGCAGGAGAACTTTTTTAAATGACATCTACACAACAGAAGAAGCATGCAATTATGAAGAATGTAATGATGATGAAGGTTGAAGGTCATTTGAAACAAGAGCATTTCTTGGACCATTCCTGGAGGATAATAAAAGTTTGTTTTAAAATTTATGAAAGCAATAAACAAATATAAAACATCCAATCAGTAAATGATGTAATAGATTCCTTCAAATTGTCTAGTGAACATAAATCGACAAATGAGAGAAAGACTTTCAAAATATTGCATTAACTATACATGCTGTTCCAGCAACTCAAGTATCAGTTGAATCGCCCTTTTTAACAGCTTGATCTTTCTGCTCCAAGAGCTGGTATATTATAGATGAACAGCTCCTAGAAGATATGATGCATATTAACTTAAACTTAAGCAGTTCTCAAATTTTGTAAATGTTGCAAACGAATATGAAGAGTGAAACCAAAAATTCAGCCACTCTCATTTACGATTGATCCATTTTCGATCGTTCTACTTGGATTTCTGGTTTCTCTTCTGTGTATCTAGGTATCTAGTGGAACTCTCGCTTGGTCGAGCGGTTTGTTTAAATCAAAGGGACCTCTGTAAGCATTACCTCATAGCCAGTTTTTCAAATGAAGCCTCGGTTCGCGATTTATGGGAACTTTAGAACTTGCAACACACAACGATAACAATTTTCACTCAAATTTTAAAGGTTTAAGATAAAATATATAAATAAAGTCATTGGGAACGCAATATACAGAATTAACTTCAATCGAGCAATCTGTTAAGGTACCTCCAGAAGAAGGTAAGCCTTACTTCTTAAATATCTTTAAAAGTGCACGAAAGATTTTCATTAAAATTGTTTTTAAGGAAGGTATAATGGGCGTTTGCATGCCCCTAAGAGATGGTACTCAACGACCTTAAAACCGCTATAAGGAGTACCATTCTGAAGCTCACCCATAAATCAATTCATATACAGGCCATAAACCAGATCTAAGATCTGAGTTTTAAGTTCTGCCAACGAAGACTTACTAGAACCAACATTGACCGTTTCGGGTAAAATCAGCTTCACTGAAATTAAGCAATCAAAATTTTATGAGTAAAGTGCTTCATAAACAGCAGAAAAACAGGCCATATCATTTAACTCGAAAACCATACGGAAATCCCGATTTTTGGCCTTTAAACGTCTACGAAAAATATCTCAAAATTACTTTACGCTACAAGCTTTCAGACAAAAAAATAATTTTTTGGGACACCCCAATGTATATAAGATATGTAAACTTCGTTAAGTTAGTTTTCCAAAATTTTTGGATATTGATTTTAGTCCGGATATATAGAATTATTATTTTCTGTGTACATTTGCTAGGTGATTAATACATACCTCTTCAGATCTCAGGATTAAGCCGGAACATATATATGTAGGTGTTGTCTATGTGGCTTTAGATTTTAAAACAGAAAAGGTATATCCTCAGATCCAGGGAGTGAATAGATACATCTGATCGTTGACAGTGTTGTTGATGGATGAGTTTTTGCAGTTCTTAAAAAATGGATAAGTCTAAAGAAAATTTTTTTAAGTGTTTTTAGGAAACATGTTCAGATCTTGAGTCTAGTTGGTTACTTACCTACAAATGAGTCTTTATGATATTTGGGGTAGACAGTTTAATGGATAATTATTATCCATCCTTGAAGATCTCTGGAGTGGAAGGTTTTTGTTCAAATTATTGAAGAAGACAGCTTTATCTTTAGGTAATTGTCTGAAAAACATAAACAAAGAATTAAACATGGTTAGGCGGCAAGTGAAAAAATGTCTAGCAGGAGAAATCTTCACAATAATCTGAACTCATTACGAAATTTTTCACTTTGGACCGATTGACTTTCATTGTAAGTTTCGCAGTCTTTGGACCATATAAATAAAAGTAATAAATAGTTATTCTGCCATTCGGAGAACATTAAAATCAGTTAATGTTTTAGAAAATTTTGACTCACACTAGCTGTAAGGGCGTAGCAACCCATGTCGGGTAACTTTATCGAATGTTCCGCACCCAACTTAAGTTTGCGGGTAAAGATTAAGCGTTCCAAAAAAAACACAAAAAAAAAAAAAAAAAAACCGGAAGTACACAACATTTTGTGATTACCACAGATTATCATGAAGATTTAATACTTGTCAATTAAAGACGGGTAAATAGGGGGCTAGTATCGGTCAATAAGTTTAAAGAAATTGTAACATTTGCAATCTTCTTATAAGCGGGGGGCCACAGAAGCCTCTTCCTACCGAATTTCAATTCTTAGGTGCCGCCGAAATTGTTTTTGGTTGTTAGTTAAACTTCAAATTAACTCATCACTATAAAAAAGGAAATTTCTTGGCGAGAGATTCAGCCCTGTTTTAAGAGATGGAACTTCAACTGGAACATCTGATGATCTAACTTGATTTTCTAATAAGAAAAATAAACCTCTCGAAGTTCTGTGGCATCGATAAATTTTTTGACAGATTTACAAACCAAAATCTCTAGAAGTCTTGAGGTTAAAGGAAGACGGGTAAATATTAGGTGTAGATCAAACGGACCAAAAAAAATTGTCTAGTTTCAATATAAAATGCCACCGCTTTGATCCGAATCGGGTGACAAGAGCATAATACAGTGAGAGAAAAATCAAGAATTTTTCAGTTACAAAACTTCAAAAAGCCCGAAAATTCTTGAATTAAGCACAAAATTTTTGGATTTAAAAGCGTTTTTAAAAATCCTTAAATTGTTGATTTCAAAAACGTTTTATGGATATGTTAACAGCTCAAAACGAGAGCGTAAGTTAAAGACGGCTCTAACCGACTTTGATATACCCGTTATTCCTGCGTTCCTTAGGGTGAACATCCGAAAAGTATGCAACATTTTTTTAACTCGGCTATTTATCACTTTTTTGCTCATAACTTGAGAACTGCTCATTCGATTTGTATTATTTCTTCGGCAAATCAATACATATTACGAATGATTAACTATCTCTAATAGGAACAAGTCATCTATCTTTAAAACTGCGGGAGATATGACCTTTTTTTCTAAATTCCGGGGGCGGAAGGGGGCGTGGCAAAAATGGAAAATAAACTTGATCTGCGTGCAAGTATAAGAAGCATTTGTCCCATACATGTCAAACCTCAATCTCTTACCATCTCTGAGATCTAGGTGTTCATACAGACAGACAGACGGACGGACGGACAGACGGACATGTCTATATCTCTCGGCTGTTGATGCTGATTAAGAATATATATACTTTATTTGGTCGGAAATGATTCCTTCTGCCTGTTACATACATTTGCACCACTTTAGTATACCCTTTTGACTCTACGAGTAACGGGTATAATAAGCACACTCAGAGGAAAAAGTAGAGAACTTCACTCTTGAATCAAGAGCATTCGTTCTCAAAAGTACGGTAAGAGTGTTGTTGTTTAGAGACACGACCGACCCGACCAAGCGACGAGTGGTATTGGTGATCTAAGCTGATTGAATTTGAATAGCCACACATAGATTTAATTACTTTTCTGGGACTTTAACTCCGGACCAGCCAAGACTGAACACACGGACGACAGCTATTTGGCATCAGTAATTGTAATTGTACGACGACCAACTGCGCTATTCTCTTTTAGTTTGATTTCCCTCTATCGCCAAATTGAGCACGAATTTATTTGAAATCCAAGAACGAAATTCTTGAAATTCTATTGGAAGAACGATTCGTACTCAATGGCCTTATTCAGCAGGAACACTTTCTCTCTGGCCAGTAAAAATTCGCACTGATCCTTCCGCTGAACTCGAGTGATGCGGTATTATAATAGCCGATTTCAAGTATCATGATAGAGGAGCATGTATCGAAGAAATAGTACGCTACTTTGAAGTGAAACTGCTCCCACCAATAGTAATTTTGTATCGATAAAAACATGCGCATTTTGTGCATTGATTTGCAAAGATAAGTCTACTATCGGCTGTCAATTATAACAATAAATCAGAGATTAAAACCGTAACCGAAACCGTAACCCTTAACCGCTAAAAACACTTTACAACTTGTAACTGAAACAGTAATCGTAACCGAAAAAAGAATTGGTTCTTATAACCGTAACTCCATAACCTGTATTACCATAACCGGTTATGAGTACCGAAACAGAAACAAATTAAACGGTTTATTTCGGTTTTTCTCTACTAGTAAAAATTTCGATAAGCGTAAATCAATGCAGGGTTAATGTAGAGGACAGAAACATGTGCTTGTGTTAGTGAGCAAGATCTCTCTCTCTCTCTCTCTCTCTCCAGACTACAACCGTTTTACATGCAATTTAGTTTTCACCGATTCACACTACCATAAGTTCGGCTCGGTGACTTCGGCCCCTGGTAGCTAAGGTTAGCCGGCATTGGTCTAGACCAGGACAAGCCAAATGGAGAGGACAGAAAAATATGCACTTCTCTTTCCTACACTCAGTTATGCATGGCCGGCTCTGACGTAAATTTATTTGATGTTTGCACGATGAACGTTTTACTTGCATACATTACGCCGAACTGTTGCTGACGGTCACAATGAAAAGAGAGCGAACTAGAAAGAGCGAATGCAGCTTACTAAAATCTTTACCCTCCTCATCTTTCCTAATACATATGTGATAGTACATCCAGCATCCAGATACTGGCTAGTTTTGCCGATCCAAAAATATACAATTTTGGTTCAAATTTTGTTTTCTTTTATGATTTTTCAGTAACCTAAGGTGTGGAACAATATTAGCGAAATTGTTACAGAAACAGTTGGATCAACAAGAATGTAGAGCGAACTGTTAGTCTTTGGTATGGTTCTTTTTATTTGGAAAATCAAAATTTTGAAATCAAAAGCAACGACTGAACATAGACCAAACTTTAGTCTCACGAGTTAGAAGATTTGAGCGTTCGTTTTAAGGAGTAGAATTTTTATTGAATCCCCGCTTTTGCCAGCATGATTAGTCAAAGTGATATTTTATTCTAATAACCGTAACCGTAACTGTAATCAATACCCGAAACAAAATTAAGTTAATAACCGAAACCAGTACCGAAACCGATATCCCACAACCGTAATATAACCGTAACCGGAAAAAAGCGATCGGCCAAAACAGTAACCGTAACCCAAACCTTTATTTGTTTCGGTTTTAATCTCTGATTTAAACAAATAATACAAGCAGTTAGCCAAAGATAATTTTATTCTATTTTTGGGTCTTGATTTTAGTCTGGATATATTGAATTAGGTGATTTAATACATACCTCTTCAGATGTCTTGATTAAACCAGATTTTGTTTTAGATTTTGAAAGAGAACAGGAACATATCTTCTGATCTTCAGAGTGAATGGATACATCAGTTCTTAAGAACTAAAGCTGATGGACTCTAAAGAAAATCATCTTGAGAGTAAATAGGATACATGTTCAGATCTTGAGTCCAGTTAGTTACTTACCTACAAATGAGTCTTCCAGATATTTGGGGTAGAGAGTTTAATAGGTAGATAATCCAGCCATGTAGGTAATGAAGCATAAGTCTTCAGATCTTTAGATTAGATGGTTTGTGTAAAGTTTTGGAAAAGGACAGCTTAATCTATAGGTAATTGTCTGAAAGACATAAACAAAGAAAGAAAATACAAATCAAAGAATTAAACATGGTTAGGCGGCAAGTGAAAGAATGTCCAGCAGGAGGAGGAGGAGGAGGAGGTGGAGTTAATAATGCTAATTAACACAGAAATCGGAAAGGTTTTTTTTTAGCGCTTTCTAACGAAAAGTTCAGTGAACTGGCCGGCGTTTCAACCGAAATGAAATTGCTCACCAGATAGAGATAGAGAAAGAAAGAGAGAGAGAGAGAGAGAGGGAGGGAAAGAGAGGCGGCAGTTTTGCTCAGCGGCGCGCATCAATTTCGAGTTCAATGTCAAACCACAAAAACGACGACGGCAACAACAACAATGTGGGGTAAAAGTGGGGGAGATGAGCGGGGCGGGGGGAGAGAATCGTCGCCCTTTTGTGCACACGCACCAAGCAAAAGACCATGGACTTGCCCGTGAATGTGTGTGTGTGTGTGTGTGTGGGCGAACGTCAGCTGCAAAAGCTAGCAGCGACATGGACGGAGGGCGTTAAACTTCACGGTCATGGCTTTTTTTTTTCTACTTCTGCTTCTTCTTAGGCGGATAGTGTGTGTGTGAGTGAGTGTGTGCGTGTGATTGATAGCAAAAACCAATGTGTCGCCTGGCCCCCACTCCCCTCTAGCCAACCAAAGGCTAGGCTAATGACCGATAAAATCCCAGCACAAGACCCGTTCATTTTTTACTGATAGCTGATATCAAGGAGCGCGCATTAGCTTAGCTGGAAGAGAAGGAGGAGGAGGGAGGACGGGCACCAAAAGTGGTGTCCCCGAGCACATTCAACCCTAACCTCAGACAATGTTGAACTATGCAACAGCAGCAGCCCTACATTTACTTCCCTCGCTGCAACACAATGAGAGTCCAAAACAGGAAGAAGCCGACTGCCGACTACCGACTACACAGGAATGCCCTGTTGCCACATTACGTCACAGGCACAGACACCGAGAGTGCGACAGAGAGAGGAAAAGGCCAACGACCAGCACACATTTGATGCCAAGCCAAAAAGGGAGAGGGAGAGGGAGGGAGGAAGGCTAGGGACAGCGACCCTTTTCAACGTACTCCACGAACGGCTGAGCGAGTTCAACAACCTTTGGCGACCCTGAGAAGAGGTCAGCAACCCCTACACAACAATCCATCCACACTGTGTGTGTGTGTGTAGGACCTAAAGAGCATTCTCTTTGCCGCTCTCTTTTATATTTACGACGAAAGGGCACCACAGCGAGTGAGTGAGTGAGCGACTGACTGTCTGTGTGTGTGTGTGTGTGTGTGTGTGTGTGTGGGGATGCGGTCGTTGCCCGTATGACGACGCCAACGTCAGCTTTTTGGGGTCGTTGGTGGTCGTTATCCTATATACCGAGAAGTACAAAAAAAATCTATTTTTATTTCTTTTTCTTTCGGGCTCTCGGGTAAATGTTCGAGTTCGTTTTTGTCTGCGTTGCGATGCGAGCGAGCGAGTTGCCGCCTACCCAGGTGAGGGAGCGGGGGCGGGGGGGGGAGTAAGCCACTGCAACTGTGTTAGCAATTGTTAGTCAGGATGTAAATTTTTATGATGGAATGCTTTAAAAGTAGACAAACAGGGGATTTTTCATGCAAGTCTAAATTATTCCAAAAGGTTCTTTAACAAATTATTCTAAATTTTTAAAAGTTTAAGGAAAAGGAAAATTTACTAAAGTAAAAACTTAAAACCAGGGCTGCCAACCTTTGCGGAGTTGAACCTCTGCGAAATCACAGACTATACATTTTTGGGAAGTCCAAACCTACAGATCTCTGACAAAGCTCAATCGATTCAGCTCGTCGCCCTGATCAAAAATATATATAGTTTATGGGGTCGGAAATGAATATTTCTATGCGTTCTGGGCAAAATTATAATACCCTTTGCAAGGGTATAATGATTGAAATGGTGACAAATCTGGCTGCTTATAAAGCTGTTTATGGATTTGCCAAAAAAATGTTAAAGATCGGGTGAACAATACTCAAGTTCTGTTAAAAATAAATTTAGTCATAGTAGTGGCGTCATCTATTGGTCAGTTTTGCAATCCCTCATTGTTCAATTGTGACGGTTACAGTTCCAGTTCATTTAGCTTTAATCGCATAACCAATAAATAAAAGCTCTTAAGAATGATAAGAGGTGGCTTCTTAAGAGCCGAGGGGAAACTATAAGCTAAGGTCTACCGATCAGCCTTAGACGACGAAGCCTTAACCCGTCTCCAATGCTAACTGATCCAAGCGTACATAGGTGATTACCATACCCAACCCAGTCATGAAGTTTACCACCCGGCTCCTACTCGGTGGAAGTCAAAAATAAACCCAATGCGGACCAACTGAAAATGGTGTTGGATAGCGATGCGACTGCTGTGGGCTACATAGCCAGCTCCAGCAGAAATGGACTGTCAACCAACTTGGGATCAAGATTAAAAGTGCAACTACTTACTCCCATCTAGGGTTGTCAGTATTTTATCGATATTTTTGTAAAAAAGTAATAGGTGCAAATTATATGGCTAGCCTGATAAAACATCTGATAATACAACTTTAAATCGTACGGATGCAGCAATACGCTGTATTATTAGGTGTCAGTGTTAGAATATATTGAAGACATCGTCATGAACTTTGTGCCGGCTCCTTATGTCTCCCTATATCTCTTCAACAGGGAGACTTCCCTAGTCTTTGGAAGGAATCCTATATTATTCCTATCCATAAAAAGGGACCAAAGTCAATCATTTCGAAATACAGGTGTGTATCGAAACTATCGGACTTTTCTAAGCTTCTTGAAAAGATCCTGACTCCCCAACTACAACATTATTGTCGTTCGGTAATATCTATATCTCAACATGGTTTCATGAAGAATCGCTCTATCTCTACGAATCTACTTGAATTTACTACTCTTGTAAACAATGGGTTTGTCAATAAGCAACAAACTGATGTAGTTTATACTGATTTCAGTAAAGCTTTTGACTCAGTCAATCACGAGCTCTTAGGTCATAAATTGTGTCCGCTCGGCTTCCCACCAATCCTCCTCAACTGGATAAAGTCTTACTTAAACATTTTAAATGGAGAAAATTGGTGCACCCTAACATCCTGTTTAGCAGAAGCCACAGAATATCGGATACAAATTGTAAACGAAGATAGTCTGTAGAGCCGTCCTCATTGACGGAAGATCCACTATTTCGCTCACTTACTTCAATACTGGCATAACTCAAAATTATCCATTTCGAGAAAAACACGTTTGAAGTTCTCAATGGATTTAACCTAAAAAAATGGTTCTTTAAGTTTCAACTTAATTAAGTACAATATTATAAATTCAGAATGCTTATTAATAAAAATTGAAAATATGATGTTTTAACTGAAAGACGAGTATGTTTGGTCAATATCGACAGTAGGACAACTGAGATATGGCGGTTCTTGCATCAACATGAAAATTAACCTAGAAAATGATATTGCGACATATTCTCATCTCACATGGAAAGTAGAAGAGATAGCAATACGAAAATTTTTGCATAAAATAGTACAGAAGATCGCGCACATTTCTGCATCATTAAGTCAAAAATCGTATTTTTTGAGTTATGCCAGTATTGAAGTAAGTGAGCGATATGATATGACTATAGCATATAACTGCCATAGGAACGATCGGTTGAAAAACTAGTTTTAGTGAGAAAAACTTTTTTGTTTTCAATGCTATCGCTTCCAACGCTCGTATTTATAAGTTTTTATTGATTTCACATAATTTTACCAAGACTTGTCGAAATCGGACAACTATATAGTATAGCCGCCATACAAAAGATAAGTCAGAAAAAAAGTTTTTTGTAGGAAAAACTTTTTTGTTTTCAATGCTATCGCATCCAAACTTGTTACTGATCAATTTTACATGCTACCATACAATTCTGCCAATTTTGATTCAAATCGGATGACTATAGCATATAGCTGCCATAGGAACGAATGTCCGAAAAAGTAGTTTTAGTGAAAACAAGTCAGAAAGTCGGTCAAGCCCGACTATAACATACTCTGTACCTGGAGTAGAAGCTGAATGCAATGCTAGTGCTGCGCTCATCTCTAAGTCTCTCTCTGTCTTTCTCTCTCTCTCTCTCTCTTTTCGCGCTCTCTCTAAGATTGTGCGGTATTAGTTGTAAAAGGGTGGGAGGGGGTGGGGGGAGGGTGATTTACTTTTTACCTCATAACTTGAGAATCGCTCATCCGATCTTTATCATTTCTTCGGCAAATCGAAACATTTTGCTAATAACTAACTATCTCTAGAAGAAATAACTTGAAAAAACTTGACGAGGATCTTTACGTTCGGTATTAAGTGGGTGTTTTTTTTTTGTTTTAGTCTTCTTAGATGTTCAGCTTTACGTACAACTCTCCGTACCGTATCGACACTTTCATTTAACTGTAGTTTTGAATCAATTTTCAAAGCTGAACAATGTGAATTTAAGGCTTTTTGAACATTTCGATGCTCTGCAGTACACGAAAAAAACCGGAACCCATATTCTATCCCGGAATCGTTATTCTTGGAATATACCGATAAGATCCTAAACATTATACCGGTGCAACAACTAGACTGCAAAGCGAGTACTTATATTTTGGATGTGCATTTTCTCGAACCCACATACATATGTATAGCACGCTAATCTCTTAAGAAAAAGTTACCTGTGTAACTATATGTATTCAAGAATTTTAATATATCTGTTCTGTTCAAGTCCAACTAAATGGGGAAATCACCTCTGACACTGTATTAAAAAGTGGAGATAAAGCCATATTTTGTGCACTTACTTTCTAATAAACGGTTATGGAAATCTATGGAATCTATGGAAAATAGATTTTGTTGTTTACAATCAATGCAATTCATAAATCTAACGACTTTACAGAATGCAGAAAGATCTTAAAACTGTATTTTCTGTGAAGTAAACAACTCTAGATAAACTAAGATATGTCTTTATGTCGATAATGAAAATGAACTTCTCAAATGAAATAACAAATTTTTTTCAGAGTAATAACAACATATATTAATATGAAAATTTGTAAACCATATAGAACACAATAAAGCTTTCCTATCAAGCTCTTCTTCGAGAGGAGCTGAATGATAGTGCACTGTTCCGCCAGGGACAGGGTTCGCGACAGCCTTACAGCTGAAGCTATTCTGACATTTGGGGCCCAAATCAAAACCGACATATGAAAGATTCTTCAAATCCATTCAGCCGTTTTTGAGACGAAGCAGATTTGAGATATAAAAGATATTTAAATACTTTTCAAAGGATTTGCTTTTGCTAACTCCACCAACTGATATCAGTAAGTTTTTAAATACTGCTATAGGTATAGATGCCAGACAATTATCGTTGCAAGTGCTTCCCTTTGCCTTGTGGCATTTGTTGGAAATTTGAAACCCGCCGCCGCTGGGAAGGAAGATGATGCCCCATTACGAACACTCCGGGGGCTGTTTATACAAAATGTTGTTGCTGTTGAAGCGTGGCCATGCCAGACTTGTTGTTGTTGCAAATTGTAATTGTAATTGTTGTTTTTGTTTTCGATTTCCCCACATTGCAATAAATTCTTCCGCATTTTGTGTGTGGCGGAGCTTAGAAGTGGCAGCGGATGCAATGACCCGTGAATTGGCAGTTCTGGAGTTGGGAGGAGTTGGAGCAGGTGGAGTTTAACCCGAACAGGAACCTCTGGCATAACAATAACACACACAATCCAAGTGTCCATGAAATGTACTTTGTTGACCTTTCCTTGACGGTCGAAGAAAAAAAGAAAAAAACAAGGTGAGGCAAGTCGAGTGTTTACAAAGCTCTCAGCTAACCACTTTTCCCCCCCATCTCTTGCCCCACCATATTTATTGTTGCATCATGTGTTTGGGGTTAATGAAACCGATTGACACACAAACTGCATAACAACAACAAGCCGAGAGCAAGAGCGCCCCCAGAGAGCATTAAAGAGTGCTGTGTTAAGAGCACGAGACTAAGAGAAAACTAAGAGATTTCTATGCTCTCACAGTGACTGGCCACTTTAATATGCATTAAAGAGGGTCACACTTGGCGGACTTTGTTGATAGATGGCGCCACTAAAAACTTTTGAGGGCGACCTCTATCAGCTTATAGCTGCTAAAGCTTTTGCAAAAAGCTTGCAAAGCTTTACCGCCGAGAGTTATATGGGTTGAGACTATATGGGTTGAGACAGTACTGGTTGAGACAGTATGGGTTGAGACAGTACTGGTTGAGATTATATGGGTTGAGACAGTACTGGTTAAGACAAGAAGGCGCTAAATTTGAAAAAAAAAAATAGAGCGTAAGTTAAAGTCGGCTCTAACCGACTTCGATATACCCGTTACTCATGAGAAAACATGTTTAACATTGTTCCTGCGATCCCTAGGGTGACCATCCAAAAAGTATGCAACATTTTTTAGGGTGGGGGGGGGGGTGCCTGGTTCACTTTTTTGTTCATAACTTGAGAATCGCTTATCCGATCCTTTTCCTTTCTTCGGCAAATTGATTCATTATGCTAATTACTAATTATCTGTAGAAGGTACGAACCGACTATCTTCAAAACTGTAGGAGATATAACGTTTTTTCCAAATTGCGTCAGACTTTTCCATTAATTCTATTTTTTTATCTTTAGCTTTAACCATGCTTTTGTTTTCATTCCAAATTCAAAGAAAAGTGTCTAGCTGACTGACTGATTCAACCGCTTTCAGCCCAAACATCTAAAGCTTTTCATAAACCCTTAAAGAAAAATGTTTTCATTAAACAATATTTGGCTTGGTCCAACTGAGAAAAGCCTAAAAAAGCTTTTAAGTATTTTGCTTGCAAAGTTTGTCTAAAAGAGAGCTTCGATTAGACATTTTGGCGCGTGAAATTGTTAATAATTTGATTTCAAAGTGCATATACAAACTATATGAGAGATTGTCAACTAAAAGCTTTTGCTAAAAGCTTATGCACAAAACCCTTTACACTGAACAAATGTCAACTGGATAAAACTGCTCAATAAAGTTTATATTAAAAAGCTCTCCTTTGCTTGGAATCAACTTAAGAACTTTAATTTCAAAAAGGGGACAAAATTGATTTAGTCGACGGATCGAGTTGTATAGGCCTTATGGGCCACTATATACCCATATCACTTGATGTAAATGAACTGATTTTAACTTTAAGCTTTAACTTAAAATTTAAACAAATACTAGAAATTGTTCACACAAAGGCAGACCCATAATTTTGATGAATATTTGGATTAATAGGCCAAATTAGGAAATTTGTTGACCATATATATTTTTAAGGTCATGCTTTCACCCCTCTATCTGATACTTTTTCATGTATAATTAGCGTAAATAAAAACAAAAGATAAAAAAGTCGAGTTTTAACGGGCGCGAATGGCGTCTAAAGTTTTTGTAAATATCTCATACGCAGTGTTGCCTATTATTATATATTTTTTTGATTTATAAATAGTCAGCGATGATTTAATTTATAAGTTATTCAAATTTGAAAAATATTTTATTTCCACAAATGTAGATCCCCTTTTGAATTTCAAACAACGACAGCAATTGAAATGAACTAATAACTTCGTTTATAAAAATTTGTATTTGGTAAACGTGTCATATGATTAATATTTTTTAAAACTTTAAGACCCTGTCGCGCCCATTTAAAATTAAAATAAAATTGTTTGATTTTCACAAATATTAATTATATAACAAATATTTTTTCCATTTTGCCGGTTTGGGGACCCCGCTCTAATGTACATATTCATGCCTGACCAGAATCTGTGGTCTGACTTCAAGAAGGCAGTTGAGTCAAGATCAAGATTGGTCAAAAATTACCAAATTGTATGATTAGTTTCGACTAAAAAACGGCTTAAAGAAATTTGCACATTTGCAAAATTTTGATATGAGTTTAGATGGTTCCACGTCTATTCAACACAAAACAATTTCAACACGTCAATTCAACAAACGTCAATTCAACACACGTCAATTCAACACAGCACAATTATAACACATATACAATTTCAACATAATTAATTTCAACACAAAGCAATTGAACATCGGCAAATTTCAACATAGTACGATTTCAACACAGTGCAATTTCAACAAAAAAACAATTTAAAAAAAATTATATTTTCAATCCTGCAAGTGGCAATGCCAGGCGAACCTGACTTTATTATCCTCCGAAAGTGCATGCACATTTAAAGCACCAGACATAACATTCTTTTGTTCACAATTTGAATAACTTTCATCCAAATGCAGGCGTTGTAAATATTGTTCGTGCTTAATTGGTTTTGTGTTGAATTGACGTGTTGAAATTGTTTTGTGTTGAGTAGACGTGGAGCCTTAATATCCTCCGAAAGTGTACGCATATTTGAAAGCATGTTCACAACTTGAATAAATTTCATCCGAATGCAGTCGTTGTAAATATCGTAAAATTTTTGCCTGCCGCTTGTGTCACCCTTCTTTCCCAGCATGAATTTGTTTGTGTTTAATTTGTAATGTGTTGAAATGACGTATGTTTAATTGACTTTTTGAAATTTATGTGTTGATTATACCGGAAAATGGTTTTTTTAATCGGCGGGGGATGGGGGCTGCGAATGTGTAAAATTTTTTTTTCTTGCAGCTAGTGTCTCCCTTCTATCTCTGATGGTATGTAGTACCTTGCATTATATTCACTATCACTAATAAAAGTAATCGTTACTCAACTTTAGGTTCCACGTCTATTCAACACAAAACAATTTCAACACGTCAATTCAACACACGTCAATTCCACACACGTCTATAAGTCATTTCACCCAACACAACAATTTAACATTTCGTCAATTCAATTCAAACCAAATTTAAATTTAATAATAAATTAATTATTTTGTTTTGTGTTGAATTGACGTGTTGAAATAGCGCGATTTTTGTCTTCCTTCTATCTCTGAAGTGATGTATTGACGTGTGTTGAAATTGTTTTGTGAAGACTTTGTTTTGTGTTGAATTTGTTTGTGTTGAATTGACGCATTGTTGAATTGTGTTGTTGGGTGATTGTGTAGACTGTAGACGTGTCACCGTTTAGATTGATGCGAAGATGTGAAATTCGGCGGTTACTTAAATAGAATGTAGATCTTACTGACCAAATAATCGTGTAATTTTAAAAAAATTTGTGAAATTTGATAGATGGCCATTGTCTATTGAGCTTTTCTTCTTTGGGTATCTCATATGGAAATATATGATTCAAAACAGTTTGATGGCAAATCGTTTCAGAGATGCAAACCGGTTCTGAACCGAACTGCTTTTTTCGCTCGCAAAACTGCTGAACCGAACCAAAAACCGAAAAATAAAATGGTTTGGTTCACTTCAGCTTGGTATTGAGTTACTGGGGAATAGTAAGCAAAATCAGCACTTAGCTTTAAAATTTTGCGAAAATACTTGGAAAAGCAGAGTTATTGTAAAAAAGCTAAGAACATCAACCTTATTAAATTTGTTAACGCCCCAAAATTGTAATAAGCCAAGTCTTGATTGTATTATCCGTTGGGGGTTAACTTACTTAAAACTCAAACCTTAACTTTATCTTTAATTGAAATTGGCTTTAAATAGAAAAGGAGTATGAGTTATACCAGCTGCTAGCTGGCAGGCCTGCAAAATTCATGTTGAAAAGAAGGGAGGACGGCATAGCTCAGTAATTGTCGACTCTTTGGAAAAAAAGAATTCTATTTTTTTTTTAATTTTTTTGGAACAAACTTAAAAAGAAAATGAAAAAAAGGGGAAAAATCTCATAAAAAATTAATTTATTATGTAAAAAAAAATTCAAAACGCTAATGAATGTGTATATTGTCATATTATAAAGTAAAATAAAAACAAAATAAAAGAAGAGGAATTAATAAAAAAAAAAATAATATAGATTTTGACAAATTACCTAATGATTATTAAATGTTGGAATACTTATAATTAGGGGTGTTCCACATATCGACGTCGATTTTCGAATAAACTTATGGATTTCGAATTTAAATTGCTTAAGTTTATATGTGAAGTGCCAAATATGTCAGAGATTACTTGATCAGGTCAAAAGAAAATTGTAATTATTTGACGATTTTGATCCGCTTGGCTTTTAGAAGTCGATTTCAAATCGTCAAAGTTTCTAAACAATATGAAGTAACCAAAGATGTTTTCGTCACTTGATATGTAAAGTTGTAGGATTTCAAAACGAAATGAGGACGTTCATACGGAAATTTCCGTCGAAATTTTGTACAAACCCGTTTAACTGAAAACCCAAGTCTTTGTTAATGAATATTCCGAATACTTGTATCAAAAAAATAATTCTTTAGTTAATTAAATGAATAAAGAGCGAACCGTAACCGCGGTTCAGTAAGCCCCAAAAAACATGCAATCAAGGGATCGGCGGTTCAAAAACTGTGTGATCCACTAAACCGAACCAGTCCTTCTTTCCAAGTGGTTTGCATATCTGAATCGTTTTGCTATTTTTAAATCAAGTGTGTGTTTTTATCACTCAGCTTGTGCTACTCAATTGATGAAGTTGGTTTACAAGCTGAAACATAATTGCAACAAAAACAGAAAGTGATGACCACAGAATCACAAAAATAGAGGCAAGCTAACTTCGGCTCGACCGAAGTTTAGATACCCTTGGAGATTGAGATATAAAAGATTTTTTTTAGAGCTATCTTTTGTATGGGAGCTATACCATATAGTTGTCCGATTTCGACAAATCTTGGTGAAATTATGTGAAATCATTAAAAACTTATAAATACGAGCGTTGGAAGCGATAGCATTGAAAACAAAGAAGATTTTCATACCAAGACTTCTTTTCAGACCCATCTTTTGTATGGGAGCTATACTATATAGTTTTCCGATTTCGACAAGTCTTGGTGAAATCATTAAAAACTTATAAATACGAGCGTTTGGTCCGATAGCATTAAAACCAAAGAAGATTTTCATACCAAGACTTCTTTTCAGACCTATCTTTGGTATGGGAGCTATACCATATAGTTGTCCGATTTCGACAAATCTTTGTGAAATTATGTGAAATCATTAAAAACTTATAAATACGAGCGTTGGAAGCGATAGAATTAAAAACAATGAAGATTTTCATACCAAGACTTCTTTACAGACCTATCTTTTGTATGGGAGCTATACCATATAGTTGTCCGATTTCGACAAATCTTGGTGAAATTATGTGAAATCATTAAAAGCTTATATATACGAGCGTTGGGAGCTATAGCATTAAAAACAAAAAGATTTTCATACCAAGGCTTCTTTTCAAACCTATCTTTGGCATGGGAGCTATACTATATAGTTGTCCGATTTCGACAAATCTTGGTGAAATTATGTGAAATCATTAAAAACTTATAAATACGAGCGTTGGATCCGATAGCTTTGAAAACAAGAAAGATTTTCATACCAAGACTTTTTTTCAGACCTATCTTTTGTATTGGAGCTATACTATATAGTTGTCCGATTTCGACAAATCTTAGTGAAATTATGTGAAATCATTAAAAACTTATAAATACGAGCGTTGGAAGCGATAGAATTAAAAACAATGAAGATTTTCATACCAAGACTTCTTTACAGACCTATCTTTTGTATGGGAGCTATACCATATAGTTGTCCGATTTCGACAAATCTTGGTGAAATTATGTGAAATCATTAAAAGCTTATATATACGAGCGTTGGGAGCTATAGCATTAAAAACAAAAAAGATTTTCATACCAAGGCTTCTTTTCAGACCTATCTTTGGCATGGGAGCTATACTATATAGTTGTCCGATTTCGACAAATCTTGGTGAAATTATGTGAAATCATTAAAAACTTATAAATACGAGCGTTGGTAGCGATAGCATTAAAAACAAAGAGGATTTTCATACCAAGGCTTCTTTTCAGACCTATCTTTGGTATGGAAGCTATACTACATAGATGTCCGATTTCGACAAATCTTGGTGAAATTATGTGAAATCATTAAAAACTTATAAATACGAGCGTTGGGAGCTATAGCATTAAAAACAAAGAAGATTTTCATACCAAGACTTCTTTTCAGACCTATCTTTGGTATGGGAGCTATACCATATACATAGTTATCCGATTTCGACAAATCTTGGTGAAATTATGTGAAATCATTAAAAACTTATAAATACGAGCGTTGGTAGCGATAGCATTAAAAACAAAGAGGATTTTCATACCAAGGCTTCTTTTCAGACCTATCTTTGGTATGGAAGCTATACTACATAGATGTCCGATTTCGACAAATCTTGGTGAAATTATGTGAAATCATTAAAAACTTATAAATACGAGCGTTGGGAGCTATAGCATTAAAAACAAAAAAGTTTTTCTCACTAAAACTAGTCATCCGATCCGGCCGGTTCCGACAAATGTGCAGCGTATTTGTACCAAAAGACTTCGTGCAAAGTTTGGTTACGAAAGCTTTAAAACTGACGGAGGAGATAGCATAGAAACAGACGATCGGACGGACGGACATGGCTATATCAACTCAGCCCGTCATGCTGAATATATATACTTTACGGGTCGGAGATGCTTTCTTCTCTGCGTTACAAACATCCGGACAATTTCAATATACCCTCTCCAAGGGTATCAAAAAAAAAAACAATAACTCTGGCCTTCTAGATAAAAAATAGGTTTAATAAGATGTGTGCAATCAGGACTTAAATAAAATATGCAAAATCCGCTGTCTAGTCAAAACTGATTACATCGGATTGCTCTATCTTTTAGATATAGCTCCCATAGGGAAACCAGGAGTCGAAAAATGGGTTATAGTGAGAACCAATTTTTCGTTTTCAATTGAAAAGCAGAAATTTGGTCGAAATCGGATGACTGTTTGCCTGGAATTGGGTATTAGTTAGAACGAAACTTGGATTATAGTGCTGGCGTTCTTAAACTGTGTTATTTCAAAATTAGCATTTGCAAGGGTAGATATAAGCATTGTCACAAACGAAATTCATTGAAATTCCTAATATTTGCTTCACTTGGTCCTTATAATTTACAATATTTTCCCTTTTTTGTACTTCCAGCAGCCGTCTTGCCCTCATCAAAGTGAAGAAGAATATTGGCTACAAAATTAGCAACTTTTTAAATCTTTACGATCCCCAGAAACTTGGATCGTTATCAACAATAACTAAAGTTCGAACCAAGGACAGATTGAAAACTCGAACCAGAGAGGAGAACGGGTAAGTTGAATGGATTCCAAGTATAAACTTACCTGGGCAAAAATTGAGCTTTAGATGTATGTATGTGTTAGTCCACCTCGGGTTCCAATAGGGCATTCAAGCCACGGTTAGCCAAACGCCTGTTTTTTTCGACGACATGATCCTTTAGGTCAAGGAAACAACGCAAAGTGTTGGCCTGGCTAGGATACAGCTGGCCAGTGAAGGGCTATCAAGAGAAAGTCAGTTTAACAAATTAGAATAAAAATGTTTTAACTTACTTTGAATAGGAATTCCTGCATGTGCTTATGAAGGCGTTGGAAATACTCGCCATTTGCCATATTAAAGTACAACAGGACGGTATACCACATTCCACGCCATTCTTGCATAAACATCAGGTACAATTCAGAGGCATACACCAACTGCAGCCAGTGTATGGAGAAGATCATGGTGCGTAGGACGTAGAATTTGTCGTTACTGACCAGCTCCTTGTTGTTGTAGGCCAAGTAGGTTTGATTCACAAAAGGGACAAAAGACAAAAGCAGACGGAGAATATAGGGAACCAAACAGATGGTGTACGCTTTCAGATTAATGGGCAAATTTTTGATGGACCCATCGAATCCGGGTAGACGCAGTTTGAATTGTTCCACGTTCAACAAGCGGATGAACCCCAAGAATGGCCCCGTGGCCCTCATGAGGGCACGCACGGCTAGACCCAAAAGGCTGGACGTAATCTTTAGGGCCAGGCGATTATGCTTTGTGAAGATGACGCTATCATCGATCAGTCTCCAGTGGCCGTAGAAATAAAGTACTGGACCCGCTTCCATCAGACCCAGGACAAAGACCATGCACAGGAAAATGCCCATTCTGGGCGTATTCAATGGCAGATCCAATAATTTGGTTCCCTCGGCGGGTGGTGGTGGTGGTGATGGGATGGGTCTTGCGTTGGAAGCCATGTTTCAAATCTGTGCCAACAACCTTCGCAGAAATGTAAAACAAATACGTTGTGTGTGTTCATAAATATGTAGTGGCAGGATGGCAGCATGGAGGAAGGGTTGGCGTCTGAAGCACACTCCAGAGTACGTGACTTGGCGTTTTGTGCCTGCCTCAACCACGCCGGCGTCGACGTCATTCAGCCAGGATTGTGTGCGAGTGTGTGTGTGTGTGTGTGTGACTGGCTTTTATGTAAGGCCACCTCTGCCCTGCCCCCTCACAACCTCCTGGCTGTCCTTCAGTCTGCGAGTGCAATGAACGCTGCCCTTTAACCTACATACCAACTGCTCCGTTCTTTTGGCGTCGTCTGCTTACCTGATTTTTCGCCTTGCGTTTGCTTAAAAAGTCGATCCACAAATGACAGAACTTGCTAGAATGCTCGCTGGAGAACGGAAGTCACTACTGACAGATTGACAGATGAGGTATTTTTCAAGTCATCACTTGATGGTCACACTGAATCAAAATGGAGACCGAAGAAAAAAAAACATGTCTGCAATATCGCGGCGGATCATTAGCGTCCAGTTGGAACAATGGAATATGGAACGCTAGAGCTAATTTGGAAGCTGTTAATGCGTTCTTGTTAAAAATTACATAAACTATTAATAAATTTAAACTGTGGGGGAATTTGTTAGTAAATGAAGTTGAAATATCGCCTCCTCCTGTAAAGCTGATCAATATATGTATATCCCTTAGTTGATATTGATATTGAACATGAGTTGCCTTGGCTAAGTCGGTCTTCGAAAAACACCCACAACTTTGCTTCATATTAAAATACAATAGATTAGTTAATGATTCACTCGAATGGGAATTATTTTTATCATAGAGGTGCGCTTCTAATCTAGTCTTTACATCATGCGGCAGATCGTTCCATAGGCGAACAGCGTATATATAAAAATGTTTTTCAGATGTGGATAACCGATGTCTTAGGCAGATAATATTATTAGTACGTCGTGATGCAGAGAATTCAAGTTTTTCATAGAGGCACATTAGTTCTTTGGTACTAATAAGCTTATGTAGAAATATCAATGCTCTGTATTGTATCCAACTATCTAAATTGAGGTCAAAAATCATTTTGGAGTAATTGGAAACATGGTCAGTTGGCTTTAGGTCAAAAACGTATCTAGCTATATTGTTGAAGGCTATGTTTGCTAGCTGCATCACAGTTGCCAAAAATTTCCACTCCACAGAAGAGACAGGCAGTCAAACAAGTCTAATATGCGTAGGGAGAAAGTGCTGTGTGAGATGCAGTAGTCTGACGGATCCGTATATTTTTCGCAGCCTTGATTATATGATCACTGCAGGAAAGAGTTTGATTGAGCGTTATACCTAGATTGCGTACTTTTTCTACACAGTCTGTTGTATTATTCTCTTTTTTTTTAATTAAGGCAAGTCTCCTGTTTCTAATTCTAAAAACCGGACCCATGAAAAAATGTTTGATATCGATTTTTGAGATCACCATTCCAAACTACACTAAACAAAAAAATTTAATGAGTCATTTATTTCTTTTATTTTTGTAAACTAGTGTTAGTTGTCACACTGCTGTTGGCTTATGTGATGCATTTCCAGATGTGGGTACTCATCGTAGCAGCGATCTTCACGAATTTGGCTCCATCATTCTCGAACAAACTTGGTTTTCTAAATTCTAACTCGTGAGACTAAAGTGTGGTTAATGCTGAGTTGATGTTTTGTGATTTAGTTACTAAAGACTAACAGTTTGCTCTACATTCATGTTGATGCAACTTTTTCTGGGGCTTAAACTATAACAATTTCGCTAATACACCTTACACAAATAATCAGAATTTAAGCCGAAGTGGTAAATTTTTGGATCATCTAAACTAGCCAACATTCAGTGTAATATCACATATGTATAAAGAAAGATGAGAAGAGTAAAGATTTTGGTTAGCTGCACTTACTGTTTCTTGAGAGAGGGAAGGGCATAGTTTTCTGTCCTTCTCATTTGCCTTGCCCTGATTTAGACCAGAACCGGCTAGCCATAGCTACCAGGACCGAAGTCATTCACATTTTTTTTGTAAACGCGAGCCGATCTTTTGGTTGTGTGAATCGGTAAACACTGAATCACACTTTTCTGTCCTCTACCTAATGTAGGCTAATCCTGGTACTGATTTACGCTTATGGAAATTATTACTTGTAGTGAAAACCCGAATTGAACCCGTATATTTGTTTCTGTTTCGATACTAATAACCGGTTATGGTAATCAAGGTTATAGGGTTACGGTTATAAGAAAGAAAATGTTTTTCCCGTTTACGGTTACGGTTTCGGTTACAAATTTTAAAGTGCTTTTAGCGGTCGGTTACGGTTTCGGTTTTAATTTCTGGATCAAATATAAAATATTGATCCCAAAACCGCTCTAAATGATTTAAAATGCTATAAATCGAGAGTAGAGGCCAAATAGGACACTTTGTGCGGTACTTATATAGGGCCTTTGATTTTTTAAAGATGCATTGATATCTTCTATGTCGAAAAAAGCTCATACATCCACATATTTATGCCTAGTGTGGCCTCCATAAATCCTAGAGTATCAAAAACTTATATTTTTCCACCATGTTTTGGAGACCAGATCTGATGGAGATAAATCAAAACCAGTTTTGGAATCAGTAAATATAAACTTTTCATAATTTCAAGTCAACAGGGTTGGACCTCACAAAGTGGGTAATTTTGTATGGCCTATGTTAGCTGTGTACCATTTCCATGGCCCAAAGTTTTATTAATTTAATTTTGCAAATTTCGCGGTTTTTTGACCATTTTCCACCCATTCTTTCCTCTTGGAAACCTTTCAGGACATCCGTTATGAACGGTTTAATTTTGCAAATTTCGCGCTTTTTTGAACATTTCTCGCCAAATTTTTTTTATACGCTGTACCAAAGGTACACAGAGTATATTATATCGCTCACTTACTTCAATACTGGCATAACTCAAAAAATACGATTTTTGACTTAATGATGCAGAAATGTGCGCGATCTTCTGTACTATTTTATGCAAAAATTTTCGTATTGCTATCTCTTCTACTTTCCATGTGAGATGAGAATATGTCGCAATATCATTTTCCAGGTTCATTTTTATGCTGATGCAAGAACCGCCATATCTCAGTTGTCCTGCTGTCGATATTGACCAAACATACTTCGTCATTCAGTTAAAACATCATATTTTCAATGTTAATTAATAAGCATTCTAAATTTTTTAATATTTTACTTAATTAAGTTGAAACTTAAAGAACCATTTTTTTTAGGTTAAATCCATTGAGAACTTCAAACGTGTTTTTCTCAAAATGGATTATTTTGAGTTATGCCAGTATTGAAGTAAGTGAGCGATATATGTCCGTCCTTCCGTATGAACAATCAGATCTCAGAGATGGTAAGATATATGGGTTTGACATGTATGGGACAAATGCTTCTTATACCTGCAGGCAGATTAAGTTATATTTCAATTTTTGCCAAACCCCCTCCCGCCCCCGCAATTCGGAAAAAACGTTTTATCTCCCACAGTTTTGTAGATAGATGATTCGTACCTTCTAGAGAGAGTTAATCATTAGTGATATAAATCGATTTGCCGAAAAAATGCTAAAGATCGGATAAGCGCTTCTCAAGTTATGCGGAAAAAAGTGTAAAATCACCCCCCGCCGCCTACGCCTTACTCGCAAACAACACCGCATGAGCTTAAGAACGTGAGAGAGAAAGAGAAAAACTTAGAGATGAGCAGCAGCATCGTTGCATTTAGCTTCTACTCTTGGTACAGAGTATGACATAGTCGGGCTTGACCGACTTTCTCACTTGTTTATATTAAATTCCAACAATTTGTATCTTATGAGTTATGGGTTTGGGTTTCCTGTAACGTCATTTAATGGAGCTTACATGAAAACAAATATCGTTAAAAAAAGGTTACTTAATGTGGTCAATGGAAACCTCGCTTAGCACACATTTTTACAAATATATAGTAAGACTGACGGGCTAAGATAAAACGAACAATTGATTTGTATTGAGCGACCACAAATACCTATTTTTTTTAACACTCTTGTTATCAGAAATTTTGGAAAAATTAGTTTCCTAATCTTTTTTTTATAATATATTTTTCAAAGTTCTAGAAAACTTCTTTTCAAATTTTTCTAAATAAAATCCTTAACGCATGGCACAATTTTTTCTGAGTATGCATTCAGATAGTATTTGGGAAAATGGCAAAGTTAACATTTAAAGCATCTAAAATAAAAAATTAAATTTTTGAACCGAATTCATTTTAAACTCTTCTTTAGAAGGATAAAATGTTTGTACTTCGGTTTGGACTTCCCAAAAATCCGGAAACTTTTTGTCTTGAAAACGAAGTTTCGATATTAGGGCCTTCTATAATCACGAGTCACGAGTTACTGTGGAGTGCGAATTAAGCAGGGTCACACTGCCATATCGATAAATGTTTGGCATCCTCACTAAAGCACATTTTCAAAAAAAGTTATCGTCATCTCTTAAAATGGAGCAGCCTTGAAAAGGGACATAAGTAACCAATGTAACGCCACCAAATACACGAAAATCGAATAAAAATTCAAATTTTGCAATACTTTTTAAACAGACCTCGTATGTAAGGTAAAGTCACTCACAGCTAATCCAAAATGTTAGCAGAAATCTAATTTATAAAATAAAAGGCCAAGTTAAGTCATTTGGATTGTTGCGAATTGGCAAAGTCTGGGTCACAGATCACAATCCAAGTATGGAGGTGGAATTTCTCAAGGGTGCATTTCGCTTAACCTGGTGGTAATCAATAGCCCCACCATCACCAACCACCTCCCCCAACCCTTCCCCTCGCACTTTGGGAGCTGGCAGGCAAGCCTATTACGCCATCGCCGAAAGCAAAAACAAAAGCGATAAAAAAAAGTGCAGCAGCAACTGCGGCGACTGAAAATATCTTCATGTTCATCGTCGGCGTCGCCACTGCAAACAGCGGGGTGGGGTGGGGGGAATGTGTGCGTCAGTTGCCTCTCTGCCTTCGCCTTCTATTTACATTACCAACGCCAGAGCTTCTAGTTGCAGCGGCAGCGACGCCGACAGCGACGACGCATCGCAGACGAAAGCGAAAGGCCATTGTCCGGAATTTTGTTGACCTACTAAGGCAGAATGTAATGTACGAGGCACAACGCTACACTGTCATTGCCGTTGCCAAAGAGCGTTGAGCGCGAAAGCTCAGCGAGCCAAAAAGCTCGCTCCAACATTTTTTGGGGGGTTCTTTGCGGGAGCATAAATTTTGAAAGTTCGCCTCAAGCAACAACAACAACAACATTTACATTTGTGCCCTGCATTTTCGATATCGCCCAAGTCGAAACCAGCCCGCAAGTCATTCACCTTTTGGCCGTTGAGAGCGTCAGTTAGTCTCTCTCTCTCTCTCTCTGTTGAACAAATGTTCTGCTCTGTGTGCTCAAAGCTAAGCTTTGCTCTCTCTCCCTCTCTTTCTCTCTCTGTGGATCGCAGCTGACTTAACGCCTACGCCATAATAGGAGTGTAGTCAGAAGAAAAGGCCGTCAGTGGGTGGAGCAGGAGGAGTAGGGGGAGGGGAGGGGGGGGGCAGCAACAATAGAAAACAATTTTGATGAGCAATCAAATGTGTGTTTATTTTTTATTTTTTTTTTGTTTTTGTTTTTACTTTCTCTTGGCAAATAGAAAATAATTACATGCAAAAGGCAATTAGAAGAGAGCTTCGAGTGTTAACTGTTTCGTATTGGGGCCTGAACTTGGGACAATATGGTATAGATTAGTGTTATAAATTGGCTCTTATGCTAGTATAGCACAGAAGATCGAGTAGAAGAGCTTACTGACTTTACAAATTGGACGAAAATCAAGTCTTATACTAAGTTATCTTATGAGAGATTTCTCAGTCTTTTAAAAAGTCATATATTTATAGGCAAATTTAATGTCGATTTGAATTTAATTTAATTTAGGGCAAATTTTAACGCCTAAATTGATCTTATACAAAGACTTATACCCTTAAAGTGGTTTACAATCGGAACTTATACAAGCTAAAATACTGTTAAATGTTCTTAAACTACTGAATTGATTTCATACAAAGTCTTATACTCTTTTTGTTTTTGTATAGAAATTAAAGTATTTGTTTAAAACTAATTTAAAGAAACTTGCATTTAATTTACTGAAATGGGCTGCGAACTAGATCTTATACTAATTGGTATACTCTGAAAAAGTTAAGAAACTCTTATACTTTTAAATTGAATTAAAGCTAAGGTGCATAAATTTGACTAAGAACTAAGAACTGTTATCCCATGAAAATGTAGATACTAAGAAACTGTTTTGAATTACTTTGTCAATCTTATACAAAGTCTTATACTTATAAATTCAATGGAAACTTAAGTGTTTCTACACCTGTTTCATTGAATTTGTATTAGTTTTGGTCTTATACAAACACTTATACAAGTAAAGTGCTTAATGAGTCACTTCAATTATTTCATAGAACAGACACAAAACTCTTAACTACAAAAATTGGTCTTTTACAGAGTCTTATACTCTTTTGAATTAAATATTGATGTAACTTATACTAGTATGCTCTGAAATAGTTTTCAGCTATTAAATTGGTCTTATACAAAAGTCTTTTACTCTAAAATTGTATGGAAATCAAAGCAGCTTACGCCTATTTAAATAATTTTATATTTAAATCATTTGAACTAGCTTCTAAATAGAGTTTACACAAAGTGATATACATATGTACTTTAAAATGGTGTTATACAGAGTAAAATGTAAAGTATATTGAAATACTTTAACACTTAAAATCTGAACCATTTCATTTTGTTTGAATGTTTAACAGTTTTGGTCATAAAATCCAGCATTATTCCCAACTAAATTGGTCTTATGCAAAGTCTTATACTCTTAAAACCTTAACTATTTGAATTTGGTTTAATGTTAAAGAGTTTTGGGCTTCAAATTCAGTTTTATAGCCCACTAAATTGGCCTTACACATAGTCGTATACTGTCAAAATCTTTACTATTTCGTTTTGTGTAAATGTTTAAGAATTTTGGGCTTAATATACAGTTAAATATCCCGCATAATTGGTCTTATACAAAGACTTGTACTCTCAAAATTTGAACCATTTCAAAGTAATTATTTTAGTGACCTTTTTGATTGAAAATCATAGAACTTTTTTAAGCAGGCTCTAGGTCATTTAAGTTTAGGATATTGTCCAAAACTTGTCTAAAACAAGACAAGCACAACACCACAAAAGAGGCTGGTTGACAGTATAGCGCTATTTCATGAATTCCAATTCAATCTTCAGCTGTCTCTGCCTGTCCTTAGTGTGTTGGCAGATGTTACCTCATGACAGAATTGCTATGACCTCTTGGGAATCCCAAAGGCAGGCTTGTAGAAAAATCCGGCATCAGCATCAAACGCAATTTCATTTTGTATAAATGTTTAAGACTTTAAGTCATAAAATCCTGTATTATAGCCCACCTAATTGGTCCTATACAAAGTTTTATATTCTCAAAATCTTTACCAATTGAAGTTGGTTTAATGTTAAAAAATTTTGGTCCAGTTTAATAGCCCACTAAAATGGTCTTATACAAAGTCTTATATTTTCTAACTCTTTACCATTTCGTTTTGTTTGAGTGTTTTAGAATTTTGGTTTTGAAATTCATTAATATAGCCCAATAAACTGGTCTTATACATAGTCTTATACCCTTAAAATCTTCACCATTTGGATTTGGTTTAATGTGTACGACTTTTAGTCTTAAAATTCAGTTACAAAGTCGGATACTCTCAAAACATCTCATTGCGATTGAATGGCTTTGAACTTTGCTCTTATGAGCATACAGCTTATTAAATGGGTCTTATACATAGTCTTATTATCTCATTTTCAAGCCACTAAATTGATCTTATACAAGGTCTTATAAAGCGAATTTAGAAAGTGGAAGAAATCCTGGTTCTAGCCAAATTCACTGATTTTCGTTGCGACCGGCTTTCCCTTTGAAAAAAAAGCTCCTAGGAAACAGATTTTTATCCTACTGAAACTCTTAACTTTTGTTTTCAAAGATTTTTAAGAATAGTTTTTATTAATTTTGAAAAGATATTTTAAGCAAGTCTTTTTAGTTTTTGTCATCAAAAGTATTCAAGTTTTGCCAACTGTGGCTTACAGACATTACCAATTTTAGGATCCATTCAGGACAACAGCTCGTCTGTCTTTGAGTACATTCAGTTATCCTAACATTGTATTTCGAGTCATTCACTTGACATTTTAATGATTCATGAGTTGCATTCAGGCATAACTGTTTCGCTCGCTCTCTCTCCCTCTCTTTTCACCCTGCTCACGGTTATGCTCTGTTGCACAGAAAGTTCAATTTACAGCGCACCTCCCCTTCTCTCTGGCCCACGCTCTGGGGTAACTTTGGCGAGCTTTAACCCAGTTTAAGGTCATTTGGAGTCAAAGACAAACCTTAGTTGGATGGTGGCGAAACTGGGAGGGGGAGTAGGTGGAGCCAATTTGCTGGATCCTGCTCTCTTTCGACTAGAATTTCCCCAAAAATTTTCAAATAAGGTCACAACAATCTTGACATTGATGATGATGATGATGACGACGACGACTACTCACCCCATACCCCAATCTCCCATTCTCCCCCGACTGCTTATCACGTTTGCGTTGTCAACGTTTTTTTTTTTTTTGACGTCGTCAACAATTGTCTTCGGACTTCTCGACGCGTCGACGTTGGTGATAATGAAATTGAAATTTCATTGCTAATTGCGTTTAATATTTATAATTGACCTAAATAATGTTTGGTTGTTGTTATTGTTTTTGCGATTGAATTTGCTAAACAAAAACAAACAATAAATGGAAAAATGGAACAAAAGAAAGGAAAGCAGAAAGCCTCAAATTGGCAAAATCGCAACGCCAGAGAATTGCTGGAGATTGTGGGAGTGTTTGGAGATTCGTATAGACCAACTAGACTTGAATCAGTCACGATATGTGGTCTACACACAACCAGCTAATACAGTAAACCCTGCTTTACTATTGCACTAACAATTCAACGCTCGCTTTGAGCGAAATATCCTTACGGGCTATGATCCCTAGGTGTCGAATTCACTCAAAGTCATGCAGTCAGCCGTAAAGCTCCAAAGAAATCGATTGAAAGAATCGGGATATTTTGGCCAAATGTCCCAATTTTTTGGATTGGAAAACTGGATAAAACGTCTGTCGAAAAAGATTTTGAATACATATAACCTTTGTACAAAAAAATTTTTGAATGGCAGCCGTCAAAAAAAAAATTTAATTGTAGTCAAAATTAGGATAGCATCAGCATTCGCATTATGATTCTTAATTTCGACTTCGTGCTAGATTGTCATAATAAAATATATAATAGAAGTTTCCATTCGTAAGCGCTATAATAAAAAATGGAAAAAATCTAAAAGTTTGGCAACTTTGCGTCAAGTGTGCACAAAAGTACCTCTGTTAATTTTCTTGCAATACTGATTATTAATTTTTTTTTTAATAAAGTTTGCTTTAGAATTTTAAAAAGTCGCTTTTATAATTATATCCCCATTTGAAATCGACCATGTGCTTTTAAACAGTCAACCGAAAAGTATGATATTTTTTAAGCTTTGGAATTTAGCCCATGCAATTTGTAGTAAACTATTTTCATTCAAATCCAATATGAATGTTTAAAAATGTGTAGCATATTCCTAAAGAGGAAAAGTAAATTTGGATTGAATATTTATTAAAATTCAAGAGTTTCTCCCTTAAGATCAAGTTATGAATTCAGTCGAATAACGAGTCTGCAAGCGTCCTTAAGCAAGGATTGAAGAAGCAGAACCATTATTTCATGCCCATAGTTGACAACGTTTACGGTAGATCGCTTAAAGCAGCGATTGTCCAATGATACAACTAATATGGTATGGCACTCAGCCAACATTGTGAACTAAGCGCTTTTGCTGAGAGCGCGAAAGAGAGAGGGCGAGGAAGCGCGACTATAAAAGACGCACATACACACAATTTCGAATGTGTGTAGAAGAAAAACAATGCTGAGAGAACAAAAAGGAACCACTTAGAAATCCCGTCGGCAGAATAAGAAAAACATCTGAGAAAGTCGGTCAAGCCTGACAATAATATACTCCGTACCAGTCTTATCCAAGGAGTCATGCGGGTATCATGCTATTCAGTACTGAGCTAAGGCCCCGACGTACGTAATTTAGCTACCTTCGCCATAAATTTGTGTGACCAGACTTAAGAAAACATAACGCAAAAAATGTTGGTCATGGTAAAGGTTGAGGATTAAGTGTCAGATTAAGGAGTACGTTTTGTCAATTGCTTTTTTTATGTGATCATCCCGTGATAAATTATTGTTAAATACTTAACCTAAATTTACTGCTCTCTCAATGTAGTCTATACTTATAACATCAATCTTTAGATTTAATAAGCAACCTGAATCAAACAAAGCACTTTGACTTTGTTGGGTTGGTTAATAGACCTTTGTTCATTCCCTTTTCGGCCTTGGTTTTTTCGACAAGCGCTAACTTGAAGTTTTATAAAAGTCCCTTAAATGCTCTTCAATGCTTAAATGCGAAGTGTGACTTAAGACACCTTTTGTTATATACTTGGGAGCTTTTTTGTTACTTAAGGAACTCTACCTTTGTCATGTGCTGTCTGTTAACATAATGTTTAAATGTTAACATTAATGTTAATGCTTTGTAAATCAACATAAGGAAAAGGCTATTAAACATTTCTTCCTCACTTGCAAACATTTAAACATTTGCAAACATTTAACGAATAAGTCTCGTATTAAAGATTATATGTGAATATTTAGCGATTGTTTTCTTCTCTGCTTGGATGAGTGTGTGTAAGACAGGAGCGCGAAAATGTGACTGTTTCAATCTCTAACGTACACTGAAGCATGACTTCGGCAAGCATTCGGTGTAAATTGGCGAGTGTGTTCGTTCCTCAGGGGCTATATCTGGGACACGCAAATGAGAATGTCTCCCTAAATACGAAGAGCAGATGAGTATAGTTTAAGAAGTGACCGAAGTCACAAACGCGAGCTGAACTTATGAGTGTAAGTAAATCGGCTGTAGTCTTTTGTGCTTACCAACACAGGCACATTTTTCTGTGCTCTCCGTAATTTAACTTTTGTCAGAGTGAGACAGAAACCCAAACAGACATAATACTGTATGGCGGGTTAACTACAATCATGGTGGAATTAACCAGGTGAAGCCATCAGGGCCAGTATATGATGTATGCCTGTCAGATAGAAAGTGACGGCTGGGCATTAGTTTTGTGCCTTTGGCTCTACAGAAAGAGCTTTGACTCACTCAGCTTCACCTTATTAATTCCACCAAGCCTAGCCTTGTAAGCTGAGAGCTTTTTGTGAAAGCTCGTAATACATTGAAGACTTTGCAAGCTGTATAAATTGCATCTTTGAATACAGACAAGACAAAGCAAATAATTTCACTTGTGGATTCGCCTCCTCCTAAAGCCATATTTATCTGGAATCGATCATATTGAACCACCTTGGACTCCTCTCACATTGGGTTCTAAATATACATAAATAAAATGAACAATATCACAACAGACAGCCACAGCCAAGTATGTATGATTCACTCACGTAACTCGCGCTCTCTGTCTCCCTCCCTCTCTCTCCCTCTCTTGCTCACACAATTTTTCATTTTATTTGCCTTTTTTTTTATTTAGAGAAAACTTTTCTCTCAGAACAAAAACAAAAAGTAGGTGAAAGGTCTTCAACCTTTTTGCATGAAAACAAAATTGAACAGTGGCAAAAGAGGAAGAGAGTGAAATTGCAGTTCTAGCAAAAAAATAAAAATATAAAAAAAAACAGCAATCAAATGTGTTTAGTCAGGAGCAGGTGAGGGTGAGGGCGAGGGGTGCCGTGTGCGAGTGTGCAAGTGACCGACAGACCGAGCAACTGCAGCCATTTTTTGAAGCTATTTTTAGCGAGTTATATAGCCTGGACTTGGACCTATCCCAATGGTTCAGCACGGTGGGTAGGTCGGGAAACAACAACGACGACGTCGTCGGCGTCGTCAACGACGTCGGCAACCACAACGACAACAACAGATGCGCAAGTTTTCCTTTTTTGTTGTTTTTGCAATGCTAAAAATTTGAGAGAGTCAAGCAAAAGCTTTCCGAGCGAGATGCATTGCAGCTACTTTTGTCCCTCACCGCGACCCTCAAAAGCTTTTTTAGCAAGCAGACAGACATAGACATTGATTTTGAGCGGGGTGGGTAGGGGGGAGGGGTTTCTCCACAAATCCTGAATCGTTCAGGGACATTTGACAACCAAGTCCTTGTACATAATTATCATTCTGTTCTTTTTCTTTTTTTTTTTGCAGCCATTTTTATTTGAGTGCTATCTCCTCTGGCTCATCATTGGTTGCATCCTCCGCCGCCTCGGTTTACACGGTAAGTGTCAAGATTAGTTTACCAAGTCGAAGTTTTTGTTTGTGCTACAATTTCGTCGATGATCGCTTACAATGTTGTTGCCTCCAACTCCAACTCCATCTCCTCCTTCTGGTACTTACCCCGCCGCAAAGCGACAAACTTGAAGCTAGAGGGAGAGTGATTTGCTAAGAGAAATGCCAAGCCAGCTGAGTTAATACCCTAACCAGAAATATGTATGCGTTTCACTTTCGAATTAATTTTGAACAAAAAAGGGTAGAGTTGCCTGTATTTGGTACGTACGTCATGGGTAGCACACACTGCACTTGTTGCGCCGTCTGTTTACGCTTAGATTTTGTTGTTATAAGAGTTGTTGTTTTGAGTTCAAGGCTCATACTCAGATGGGATAAAAGTTTAGTTAGCCACAATATTTCACATGGATAGAAGTAATTTTTAGCAGCTTTGAAATCAGAATGAATCTGAATTTGAACATGCATACATATTTAAATGAAATATTGTGACGAACTAAATTTTTATCCCATTTGAGCGGCAACTTCTTTTCTGAACAAATTTTTATCTCTCTGTGTATAAAAAACTATAAGATTTGTTTTTCCCTTTTCCAACTTGACTTGATGTGTTTTACGTACATGTCATTTAGAACTCAGAACCAGAGCCGAAACCGATACTTCGACTTTTTTATATACCGATATCAGAGAACCAATATTTTTGGCTGGGACTTAGTTTTGGTGGATTTTTAAGTAATTTGGTTAAAACGTATGCTTTCAAAAAAGGAGTCTGGCTTGCCAAAAATTATTGTATTGCGATACTAGCTAACCATACAAACGTTGTTCCGCCATATAAATTGTTTCTAGTAAATATTTGGGTAAATATTTCGGTTGTGAAATAAAATATAACGAATGTAATGAACGTGTGAGGGGACCATAAAAGACCATCTGTTTTCCCTATTTAATGTATTTAAGAAGAAGAGCAATTGAGTGTAAAATATTCTTGTTAGTCTATCCTTAGCCAACACAATTAAGCTCGATGATTTGCCCAAGAAAGAACACGACACATGTATAACTGTCCGTGTGACTGACAATATTATCCCGACGGACTCATTTTTGAATTTGAGCGCATGACAATTTGAACATTTTTTGTCCATAGCAGCAATCAGGACTTTCGGATATCTGACTCATACTCGAATGCTAGACGAAGGAACGAAGTATATGTAAATGCTCGATGTACTTGTTGGCGTTGTCGGTCAATTGTTCTGCGTGTGTTAACATCAGTCCGACACGCGTGTCTCTGCTCTTCGGAAAGCTGGTGCCTCTTGTGATTGAGAAGAACGCAATTGCGACATTCTGACACACAGAGGGAAAAAACCTGTTCGAAAAATAAGTTCCCTTCAACTTAAAATAAAAACAAGATGGTCTCAAAATTCTTCAGAACAAGTGTTCCAAATGTTCCTGGGATGCGTAGTTGTTCTCAATTGGATGACATTTGCATTAAACAACAACAAAACCGCTTTTCAACAGAGAGATATTCCAGAGAGAGAGAGAGAGAGAGCTAGTAAGAGGAGTTTTTGATCTCTCTCTCTCTTGTCAGCTCAACAAAGCATAAGTAGCTAAATGTAAATCCGCAAAACTGAACAACGGCTGAATGTGCTGACGCGTCATTCCATACGTTAAGTACATAAAGTACCGAGTTCAATTCCCAGACAAGCCCAAAGAAATTTTTGCTGTCAGGTGGACGTCGATCATTTCTATGGAATATATGGGTGGAGGAAAAAACAGCAGCGCGCATACCCATTTGTCTTTGCCTCCGTTCATTTTCAATTCCCTATTCCACTCAAATGTGAGGAATTATACGCCCACACGTGGTCCAAGTTCAATCAATTTTTTTTTTCCCAGTTGAGTTTAAAATGGAACAATATTATCTCAAATCAAGTTCTTAAAAATGGAACAATATTAACTCAATTTGAGCTTATGAGTTCTCAAAAAATTGTTCTTGAAGTAAGAATATTGCACTGTTTTTGGTAACACGTTTATATTCGCTTTGAGTCCAATGCGCTCAGTTTTTCCCTCTGTGCGCTTATAATATCATTTATTTCAAACAATTGCTGATCTGTTCTTGCTGCCCTAACATTTCACATGTGTGTTGCTGCATGTTTCGATCGACGGCTCAAATAACCACCCCTACGTGGTCCCGGCATTGTTTACTGTGACACAAATACACACAGATAGGCCAAATAAAAACAGTCAAGCCGTTTTGGAGGAGTTTCCTTGTGATACAAGATTTTTTAGGTGACACGTCTATAAAACACACAGTCATTTCACCCAACAACACAATTCAACAATCCGTCAATTCAACACAAAACAAAGTCTTCACAAAACAATTTCAACACACGTCAATACAACACTAAGTCATTTCACCCAACACAACAATTCAACACACGTTAATTGAACACAAAACAATTTCAACACGTCAATTCAACACAAAACAAAATAATTAATTTATTATTAAATTTAAATTTGGTTTGAATTGAATTGACGAAGTGTTAAATTGTTGTGTTGGGTGAAATGACTTATAGGCGTGTGTTGACTTTTTTTTTGTGAAGACTGTTTTGTGTTGAATTGACGTGAGTTGAATTGACGTGTGTTGAATTGACGTGTGTTGAATTGACGTGTTGAAATTGTTTTGTGTTGGATAGACGTGGAACCTAAATTGACGTGTGTTGAATTGACGTGTTGAAATTGTTTTGTGTTTAATAAAGACGTGGAACCGATTTTTTATATATATGGATGAAGAAACGCAACACCAGTCTTTTAGAAAATATTGCATTATATATACTTAGATCCTCATTATGATGTCATGATAACCTTTGAACAAGAAGTACTTGTGTTATTCATTTCTCTTCAAGTCAAACTTAATTAGAAAAGCGATTCTGACCAAGGCCGCAAACCTTGGAAATTCTATAGAAGGTTCAGTCTGGGATTGAAACTCCTTGAAAAGTGTTAGGTGCGCTTCACAAGCTGGTTCCTTTATTTATCGAACCTAAGGTTTGGGTTCGAAGCTTGGGTCATGAATTCTGCTATCATTGACATATTTTTAAAGACAGGACACATAATAAGCCACAATGCTGCTATTTCAGTTTCAGCGCTTTGCATGAGAGCGCACAATGCAAGAGGAATCAAACGAAGACAGCCGCAGAAAGGCGTTTTTAAAAGTGATGCAGTGAGAGATCAATGGTTTCACATAGTCGTTCACGAATTTAATTTATTACAGTGAATAAAGCATATTTGGAAAGAGTTTAAGATACAAATTTTTTTTTTAAATCCTATGTTTTAATTTCATTCACAGTTTGTAAAGCACTGAATTTATATTACAGACTTGATAAGAAATAATATAAAAGCTAGTATCTAAATGTTGCTAAAAGTTTACTAATTGAGATATAAAAGTGATACAAATAAGTGTCAACCCGATACAAGTTAGTATCAATTCGAAACTCTCGAAATATCCTGTTAATACTTTCGAAGATATCAATTTGATACTTGGAGTATTAAAGAGAATGTTGTTATATATACCGAAATAATATTAGAATCAAAACTGAACCTTTTACGATTTGTTTTGATTCCCTGTCAAAAACGCATATTAAATTATTATTTAAATTAACTTTACAATAAAAATATGTTTTTCAGTTCAAAACTTTTCTTTGGGTTCTAGTCGGATTTAGGTTCCGGTGGCCAAGTATTTGAAAGGTTAAACTAGAGGGACCCAAAATACATATATTTGTACAGTGTGACCATCAGTCGATTTACTTAAAATACCTTAACACTAAAATATTGATATATTTGTACATATTCTAATCAGGGCAGCCAAAAAACACAGAGTGTAGGTTGCACCAAATCGTGGATAATGTCTACAAATTTCAACTCAAAGTCCCATTTACCCTTACCAAAAGTTAGGGTATACACACAACTGCAACAACTTTGCAATTGCAACTACGTCGACGGCGACGAGCGAAAACAAGAAAAATCCAAAGGCAAAATAGAAGCAGAAAAACAAATAACATACAGACGTATGTGTGTGTGTGTGTGGAAAAACTGTGCCAATGCCCTGACAACGGCACAAGGTGATGATGCAAACTGCAGCCGGCTGCAGTCGGCAGTCAGAGTCAGTCAGGCAGTGACGCCAATTGCCATGATGAAAGAGCCAGTGGCACAGCCAAAACGTTAGTGGAGGGGGGAAGAGGGAAGGCGGAGGGGGTTGAGACTTTTGCTTGATGCGTTGGCGAACACACACACACACACACATATCCATAGATACATATACACACTCGACTAGGCGAACAGAGGCAGCCAGTCGGTGGTTCCTCCTCCCCTCCCACCCCTCTGTGTGCTCGTGTGGGTGGTTGGCTGGCTGTGACTCTTGATATTGTTGCTGTGTTGCATACCAGGAAGGCCGGGCCATGTCGAGGTCGGGCAGAGGGGGCAACGGCAACGGCAACAGCATGCAAACAAGGAAGTGAACAAAATATTTCACAGGCGCAAAAGCCAGAGAGTTGAAGTTGCAATTGGACACTCAATACTCACTCACTCACAAAGTTGTTTGAAGTGTTTGGTAGGTGAAACGGCATTTGCATTACCCTCCCCTCCCTCCCCTCCCCCTTGAGGCCACCTCTCTGTTTCGCTTTTTTTTTTGGTTTTTTATGGCAAACTTCAACTTTGGTTTTACGTAATGGGAAAGTGCCAAAACAAATCAAAATCAAAATCAATGCAAAGCAAAAGAAGAGCTCTGAACCACACCGACAGGCCTAGAAATTTATAACAGTATGTTAAGCTAACAGAACTGTTAAGTTAACTGTAACAGAAACTAAAGCTTTATATATACAAGCCTTAAAACATTTATTTAAAAAGATATGACAAAGTTTTAAACAAAGTCTTCCGGAAAGTCAACTACACTCAAAAAAAAAGAAAAACTAACTCCGTCTACACCAAAGTTTATATACTTACCTTACCCTTGTGTCAATACTTACAAATCTGTAGGCCCGACTGACTGACATATTATCAACCCACAGCCAAAACTGCTTATCCTACAGATCTAAGATTTGACATAGCACTTCGTTTAGTTATGCAGGCGCGCACTAAGAAAGAACATTTTTCAATTTTGACAGCGAAGTTAGTAAAAACGCAAAAGAAAAGTTTGTATGGGGCACCTAACTAAGCTGTGAAGCTCAGGCAGATTTGTGAACTAGGGGGATGATGGAGGTGAAAGAGGAAAAAGGGAGAAAGCCAATTAAAATTTTTTCATTTTTGGGAAAGACTTAGGAATCTATGCGTTCCCAATTATGGTCAAGCAGTGCTGATTCTTAACTGTACATGGAATACCCTTATGCTAAATGCTACACAGGTTTGGGGTTTTATTGGATATGACGAAGTGGAGAAGCTTTTTTGATTTTTCTAAAAAAAAATTTTAGATTAGGATCTTTTGATCCTAACTATACGCAAAACGCTAGGATTACATTTCTGCCATAAGGAAAAAACATTTTTTGTTAAAGACACATCTCACTTCATTGCTGTTTGCCCAATTTTACAAGAAATTCGAAAGGTGTATTGGAAACAAGTAGAATTAAGTCAACAACGAACCATTGAAATATGAAACGGAAAGAATTGGAATAGAAATCGTTTAATGTCTAAAGATTTGTAGTATATTCTCAAATCGCATATATAAACAAATTGTATTGCATATAGTTAAGACAACACCCAGAGTTCCCAAGCCATAACCCCACATTCACACCGAATGCTTGGATAATGGAAATCCCGAGTGTAGTATGAGTGTGTGGGTATAATAAAAATATACTTGATTCAAGTACTAAGTTCTCTTTTGTACAGTTTTAACATGTCTCACTCTAGTTTAAAGTGTTATTAAGAAAACTGTGATTTTCTGACACTTTAAAATATCTCACAAAACAGAGAGAGAGAGTGAGTTGAATTTGTATACTTTATACCAAAGGTACACAGACTATATTAAGTTTGTACAGGAAGAAGGATTCATTTCCGACCATATAAAGTATATATATTTTTGATCAGCATCAACAGCCGAGTCGATATTGGAAAAAACGTCAAAGGGATGAATGCTCATAGATGGTTTGTACCTTCTAGAGATAGTTTGTAATTATTTATATGTATCGATATGCCGAAATGATTAAGATCAAATGAGATGTTCTTAAGTTATGAGCAAATAAGTGAAACACCACTCCATCCCATCCTTTCACAACTAACACCGCACATTCTTAGAGAGGGAGAGAAACTAAGAGATGAGCGAAGCAGCAGTACTGCGTTTAGCTCCTACTCCAGGTACTGAGTATGTTTTAGTCGGGCTTGACCAACTTTCTGACTTGTTAATTTTAATATTAATATGTTTGACATCCTTGCTCTAAGTTCCATAGAGCTTATATTATTATAGGGTTTCTTTTTATGAACGATCTTGTGTACAAAATATTAGAGTTCTGTAGTTCATCCATGAGTTTAGGGGCAAATCAAATATTTTTAGAGAATAGTAAGATATGTGCTCATGTCGTATTATGTTAAAAATGCATATGGTAACGTTATTAAATACAGCCTGCAGTTTGTGACACATTTTCAAAAGCCTTTACTCCATAAAAAATTGTAGGAATAAGGCAGGTTTTTGCAATTCTTAACTTGCCCCAGGTTTTCCCCAATGGCTTTATAAATGTGATCAGTCCAGGAAAGAGTTTTGTTGAAGGTGAAACCAAGATTAATAGTCCGTTCTGTATAGTCTACAGGAGTGTTGTCAATAAATAATTTTGGTAAAATTGTAGTGTCAAAATTATTTTTTGTAGACAACTGAGCACTTTGACTTTGTTGGGTTCAGCCCTAATTAGTTTTTAACATATCCTTAAATCTTTAATTTCAAATCATTTCTTGTAATACAATACCATATTCAAGGAAATTTCTCTTACATCAGGGATGAATGCTCTGTGCGCTCTGTGCGCATAGACCCTGAGCACCGGTGGTGTTTAGGTTCATAGGAACTATAGGTTGGAAATGGGATAAATTTCTAGAAGCTTATGAATCTGTTTACCTGAATGTTTTCCAGAATACTGAAGGTCATTTTGGGTCCCCCTTCCACCTAAACCCCCCTTCCCACACTCCACAAGTTGTCCAAGTTATTTTCCTGTTTTTTTTTTTTGTTATTTCTGTTTAATATTTTTCTCATGGATTGCATTTGTTTTGTTGTACGATTTTGCGGCGGCTGCCTGGGGCGCCAATTGCCAACAGCCGCCATTGACTCGTTGACCGAGCGACTCACTAAGCAATCACACACACACACACACACACACACATAGATACATTTATAGTGCATGCAATTGTTGAATTGAATTTGTAAGCGAAATCGAAAGTTCAATAAACTTTCACGTAATCAACGAAAACTATACAAAAAAATGTTCAAGACAATTGCCAAAAAGGTGCGGCGAGGGGGAGGGGGGCTAGAGATGTTCCTGTTGGTCAACAGGGCGTATGAATTATTTTGCACGTATTAAGTATACGCCCGGAGGTGTTTTGTGTTAGGAAAAACTCTTTCTCTTTTGGCTGGCAAAGAAAGTGAATGGAAAATAAAGGGTGCGAGGGGAGAAATTACATAAAAGTAACAACGAACTGTTTAAACATGAACAAACATGAGCTAGAAGCACAGGCAGAGCGGGGCGACAGAGAGAGAGTGCGATCAGTGGCTCTCTCATTCGCTTTTTGTAGTCTGTTCTGCTTAGTTAACTTCTCTCTCTCTCTCTCCTACGCTGCCGCTCTGATGGTTGGCTGGCTTTCACAACCAAATTCCCGTTCCCCAACTCCGCCTCCACTTCTCTCGCTTTGCCTGAAATTGGGTCAGCCATTGAACCCGTTGCGACGATGCTGGCTTTGCTGTTGACGCCGACGCCGACGTCGTCGTTGTGGCAGTTGGCAGTTTGCTTGCCATCAGCACGTGTTCTTGTTGGAATGACCTGCTGAGCGGAGCAAAAGAAACATTAACACAGAGAGAGAGAGACAGAGGGAGAGAGAGAGAGGGAGAGAGAAATGGATCATGCATGAAACTTAAGGTTATGGTCATTCGTAATGACCGTCACTTGGTGGCCCCTCCTTACCACAAAAATAAAATAAACTGACAAGAAAAGAGAAGCGCAAAAAAAAAACACAACCCAAAAAATTTCACTTTCACATCAATTACGTTGACGACGTCCAATTTTACGTCTCGGCTGGCGTCGCTGTCAACGTTTTTTAGTACCCTCTCAGTACTGTACTTCACACAAGCACACACACACACACACAGGACCATCTCCTGCCATCTCCTTGCATTTCATTTAGTCAACGATCGCTGCTTTTGACCAACGTGCAAAGTCAATGAACGTTTAATGGTCAACTTCACGCCCTTTTTTTTAGCTGTAGCCACTCAAAATCAAAAGTAACAAGTTTTTTTTTGTGGAAGAAAGCAATGCCAGACAAGTCAAAACTAGACGACTCTTCACACACGCTTACCCAAAACAAAGCGGAATTTGGCGACCGTGATGACCAAACTTTCCGACCCTATAGAGCAGAGGTGCCCATGCCCATTTCGCAAGCATTTGTTCCCATAAGCCTACATAAAGCAACAACAAATTTATATGCGGAATCTCACCTCTTTCTTTCCGAGTTAATGTTTGGTTGTTGGCAAGTGGAGACCTGCAACAACAACATCCTATGTGTCTCTCTTTTCTATGTCTCGGGTAAACTATTAACTGGTTACTTAGGGTTGGTCGAACATTTGAAAAATATCTATATCGATATTTTTGGCGATATTGAAAAAGTATCATTTCGAGTTAAATATTTTGGTGTCTTGATATTTTTCAATAAAAGCCTGGATCCTAACTGTGAACGGGTCTTTTGAGGTAATTGACGCATCATTTGATAATGATAAATGGTTTGGCTGAAAATCCTGTTTCACTTTATCCTTACAAATATCATATTTTTTTTCAATCAATTCTGACAAAGACGCGATCATATATTTTATATTTACCGTTGATGAGCTGCATTTCAGCCAAGCATCTCTATGCTTTGCTTTTAAGTGCGCTTTTATATTTGTTGAGTTTCCACTGGTCCCTAAAACTATATTGCACAGTTTACACCAATCATCAATGCATCAACTTTAATTCAATATGCTTTAAACATTTTGTCTTGAATGTCCAGAGCACAAGAAACAGTCATTCGCAACAGTGCGACCAAAAATATCACCGAAAAGTCATAATTAAAGAATATTCGATTTTCGATATATCGCGTCTGAAAAATATGCGATATTCGATAATGATATTCGTCATTTTGGGCAAAAATATCGATATATCGATAATATTTTCGACAACCCTACTGGTAACATATGATTTTCAGTGTTGACAAAAACTTCGTTATCTTTAAGAAAAAAAATATAAAAGATACTTTTGAGTTATCTAGCACATTTAGCTGTTCTCTCTACCTTGGTAGCTGTGGTGTAGTGGGTAAGGTATAATACTGAAAGTCAAACCGACTTGGGTTCAAGTCATAAAAATGTTTTTTTTTGTATTAAACAATTATGAAGTTATCATGATAAACACACAAAAGTGTTGAAGATTAAATATTAAATTTAAACAGATTACTTAATTACCCATTTTGACGTGAAAACCCTAAATGTTTAAAACATATGCTCCTACGGGGACTTGATCCACGGCCACCACGTTTTCTAAGCTAACAAGACATCCCCTCGGTCACCCGGTCGAGCTTTTGCGGACAAAAACCAACCGTGTTGATTCATAAATATAGTTTCGCCGCGGCTTATAGCTTATGAAGAATAGACGAGTGAGCTAAACTGCCAGTTCAACCGTGTATGTTTCAGGTCTTCGAGATACCTAGTTCAGGTTCCAGTAAAGTGAGTAAAAAAAATTTGTATCTGTAATGTATGTGGCTAACTCAAAATAAATCACAATAGAAAAAAGTGGGGGGGGGGGGGGGGGGGGGTCGGAAAGGGGTCGGGCCCGGGGTCTCGGTCGTGTCTCTCACACCCAACCCCAATCAGAATAACTGCTCTTACCGTACTTTTTGATAATGAATGCTCTTGATTCAAGAGTGAAATTCTCTATTTTTTTTTCTGAGTGGTGATGGTTTCTAGCTTCTACAGATATTTGGCAATCAATTATCAAGTATTCAATAGATACTAACTTAGTTAATAATAATATTACGTGCTTATACATAAAAAATAAATTCGATCGAACAGACAACGACCGAAAGCGCGGACAGGCTCTTCTGGTCAGCGAGGGCACACGCCACTTATATCGATAGCTTCCATAAATATCGATCGGTAATGTCACAATGGTCACAGTAGTGGTGCCATCTCTCGATGAGTGTATAAAAAGTCCCAACTAGTTATGTTCAAAGTAAGTAGGGCCGAAAAACCCTCAAGAAGCGTTGTTCAAAGCAAGCGGTGGCGCCATCTATTGTTCATATTTTTGAAAATCCTTCAACAAGCATTGTTCAAAGCAAGTAGTGGCGAAATCTATGGGTTAGTGTTTCAAAAACCCGCAACATGTATTGTTTAAAGCAAGTAGTGGTGCCATCTATGACCAAAAGAGAGTCGCGGCCGCAGTTACAGAGTATATTACAGTCTGACTTTCTTACTTGTTTCATTTACAAGCTTGTAAGTTCTTAAAGTGTATACAATAGCTTCGGTAAGATGATGTTGGTAGCTTTTCACCGCAAGCCCAGGCAAAAAACCGGTTACAGTTACAGTTCAAAAATCTTTGCATCGTCTCTTTCGGGGGTCAACACATTTGCGTGTGTGTGTGTGTGAGTTCAAACATGAGTTTGCCACACCTTCAAGCTGCTCCTCCACTTCCTCCTCCTCTTCCATCTCCTGCTGCTGCTGCTGCTCAGCTCTCGCGTCATTCTGTCGCCCTTTATTTTTTGGTAGTTTAATTTTTGTGTGTGTTTTTTTTTCTCCAGAAAATAAACTTGAACTTGCCCGTTCACTTTTACTCTGAGGTTGTGTGTGTGTGTGTGTGTGTGTGTGTGCGAGTGTGTGTTATTGTTTCTCATCGCAGTTAAATGGTAGCCCTCTGTTTTTCTGTTGCTGCTGCAGATGCTTTGACTTGATTACTACATGGCCCGGGCCCAGGCCGGGCCGCCTGCCTGTGCCTCATCATGGCCGTTGATCATGAAAATTTTCAATTCAAGTTTAGGTGAAATTTAATAAGCCCCCAAAAAAAAAAACAAGAAAAGAGATGAAACAACTGACAACAACAAGATACAAGTTCAAAGTGGGAGTCAGTTGGGAAAGCTAACAATGGAGTTAGTCAGTTTGACAGCTGTAAAGATAGTTCTAAATCATTATTTATGGGATGAAAAAGAAGCAAACTGTCAGTGCCAGAAAATCCATCAAAGAGTGCACAAAGCACTTCAAAAAAAATTAATTAATAATTGTTACTCTTATTTAGTTTACAAACATTTAGTTACTCTACACAACATTTTGCTTATTAATGTTGATCAGAAACAAGTTGCTAAGACTGAAATAGCGCTAAGGGACAATTTTAGTCATTCTATGGGGAAAAGCCGTTGGTGTCAGCGATCCAAAGTCTGTTTGAATTCTTCACACAATGTTATGGAAGAGACTGGGATAATAGGCAAAAGCGACTTTTGAACATTGACAAAAAATTGAGACCATAATTGTATAATTGAAAGGCTGGAATGACCCTAACAAAAGTTGTTAAGAAATGTGGCCAGCAAAAAGTTGCTAACAAAAAGTTGATAAGAAAATGTGGCTTACAAAAGTTGCTAACAAAAGTTGCTATATATAATTTTTTAAATTTCTTGTAATCGAAACTATAATTAAAGAAACTATGCTTTTCAGTAACAAATAATTATTTTTCTTTCACTTTTAATGTATTTCAAGTCTAATCGAAATATAAAAAATGACTTCTCCAAGACAAACAAGTGAGAAAGTCGGTCAAGCCCGACTATAACATACTCTGTAGCTGTCTCTTTCTCTCTCTCTCTCTAGGAGGTGGTGGGGGGAGGGTGGTTTACTTATTTGCTCATAACCTGAGAACCGCTCATCCGATCTTTATCATTTCTTTGGCAAATCGATACATTTTACATAATTACTAACTATCTCTATAAGATATAAGATATAACGTTTTTTCTAAATTGCGGGGGCATGGCCAAAATTGAAAATAAACTTGATCTGCCTGCAAGTATAAGAAGCATTTGTCCCATACATGTCAAACCTCTATCTCTTACCATCTCTGAGATCTGTTTCTTCATACGGACGATCGGACAGACGGACGGACAGACGGACATGTTTATATCGACTCGGCTGTTGATGCTGCTCTGGCTCTGGCGCTGGCCTATGCACAAGTTATAGGGAATTAAATAATGCCCATCTTTTAATGAAAGACAAAGTTAATAATTGCAAACAATAACACAGCCAATATTCATTTTTACAAACAAACCTTTCCATGCATAGCATCGCATATATGTACAGGGTTTGTCGGGAAAGTAACAGGACTGATTTTCATCCGCCGCGACTGTACTTCGGAGAGTGCTCGCACCCACTGGATTCGGTAAAGGGCGTTCCTAGTTGTCTCCAAGCACCAGGAGAGTCAGGACAGGCATTTTCGCTCGCGATTAAATTCTGTGTGAATCTTAATGAATCTGCGACAGAGACGATTGATATGATCAAGCTGGCTTACCCAGATGTTGCTGTAGCAAGAAGTTGTGTGTTGCGGTGGCACCAGGCCATTTTGGAGGACCGGGAAGAGGTCGTCGATGAAGACCGTGCTGGAAGACCTTCGACTTCGACAAACACCTACAGTGTAAATCGTGTGCGCAAATTTTTGCACTCAGACCGTCGAATAAGTATTCGATTAATTGCCCAGATGTTAAATTTTCAATAATCTGTGGTTCATGATATTGTTACGGAGCATTTGAACATGCGCAAGCCAAGAGTGCTCACTGACGACCAGAAAAGTGGCGAGAGGAAGTGCGCCAAGGGCATCATCGCAACGCTTCCGCAGCCGCCCTACAGTCCAGATGTGGCCCACGCGGACTTTTTTTTGTTTTCACGCCTGAAAAGGCCGATAAAGGGAAGCATTTTGAAACGACAGCAGCATGCACCGCGGCTCTCCAGAGGGAATGCCTCGGAGAACGTCTTCCGTGACGCCTTCAATGCTTGGAAATCACGCTGGCAGCTTTGCGTCGACGCAGAAGGAGCCTATTTTGAAAGTTTTTAAAGACTCTGACTTTTAAATCGACTCAGTCCTATTACTTTCCGGACAAACCCTGTATGTAGTTACTGCAATTACTTGAATTTTTTTCTTTTTTTTTCATATATTGCCATTTATTTCTATATCAAAAGAAAACAACTCTCGTAAATGATTGTTTTTGATTAAGGCATCGTACACTTAAAAAAAAGTAAGGGCAACAGTAATGTCCACAAACAAACTTGTCAAGAATCGAAGCGCGAATAAAAACTGTTCATTCCTTTCTGTTATCCACAGCACAAATTGTCAAGTTACCTGCTAACCAAGTTGACAAGCTGTAAAAAACACTTTTCCCTTAAATGAATCTACCAATTCTTACTGTAAATTTTGCTGTGAAATATTGTTACATGTATTTTGTTCTGGTTTTGTTTTCAATTTTTTTTCTAAATAAAAATTACCCCACAAATAGTAAATTTAGCGTAACTTCTGTATTAGTTTATTGTTCTTTTTGAAACTGCGGCTTGCAGTAACATTTTACCAAAGCAATACTACCAAGCTCGTAACAGTGGTAAAAGGGTCGTTGGTAAAAGTTACCATAAAAATAGTACAGTTACTGCTCAAACTTTAGTAGTTCTATTTATAATTAAATATGGCCGAATTTGAACTTGGGAATTAGAAGTGGTCTCATCTATGCAATGTGCAAGAATTTATTGGTAGGCAGATTCAATACAAGTAAGATTTATGACGCGTTAAGTTAAGATGTCGTTCAGTTTATGTTGCAGTCCATGTGCCCTGAGTTGGAGTCACCTCGGAGTAAAAAAATTTTTTATAAAATTATTAATTAATAATTCGATTAGTACGTGGTATTTAAACTGTGGTGGGGGGTATTTGTATTGTTTGTGGTATTTATGCTGCTGAGTTGTTTTTTTGGTCGGAGCAATTTAGACTGTCATTCCTGGTTGAAATTAACTGTGTTATGCCAATTTTACTGTACCTGACGGTTAGGTCAACCCACAATGATGGGTTGAAGCATTTGAACCACAGAATTGGTTAAATTTACCGACATCATTTTTATACCCGTTACTCGTAGAGTAAAAAGGGTATACTAAAGTCGTGCAAATGTATATAACAGGCAGAAGGAATCATTTCCGATCATATAAAGTATATATATTCTTGATCAGCATTAACAGCCGAGTCGATATAGACATGTCCGTCTGTCCGTCTGTCTGTATGAAGACCTAGATCTCAGAGATGGTAAGAGATAGAGGTTTGACATGTAAGGGACAAATGCTTCTTATACTTGCTGGGGTATCAAGTTTTTTTTAAATTTTGGCCACGCCCTCTCCCGCCCCCGCAATTAAGAAAAAACATTATAAGTCCTACAGTTTTGAAGATAGACGATTCCTACCTTCTAAAGATAGTTAGCAATTAGCAAAATGAATCGATTCGCCGAAGAACTGATAAAGATCAGATAAGCGATTCTCAAGTTAAGAGCAAAAATGTGAAAAATAGCCGAGTTAAAAAAGTGTTGCATACTTTTGAGATGTTCACCCTAAGGAACGCAGGAACACTGTTAAACATGTTTTTTCATGAGTAACGGGTATATCGAAGTCGGTTAGAGCCGACGTTAACTTGCGCTCTCGTTTTTGTGTGATATCATGAACTGATATGAGGCCTGAATTTTATCATGAATTTGACAATCTTTTCAAATTTGAAACATAACCAAGAGCAGGACTACTAACCTATCATGTCTCATGTAACTTGGAAAACGTGATCGCGTAACCAACTACGAAGTGGCAGTGTGATAACAAATAAAGGGAAATTTAAGGAAAGTAAAGATTTTGGTTGGCTGCTTGTTTCTTTCTCGTCCTCTTGTTATGTTAATTAAGGTTAGGGAATTGCGGTTATAGAAAAAACAATTTTTTGGTTAAAAATTTTTGAGTGTTTTTCACGGTTCAAAGTTACGGTTACGGTTTTATCTATGGTTGGAACCTTTCAAGTCCAATTTTTAAATTCTCCGCTTTACAGTCAGACATTTCAAAAATTTTGTTTATAAACAACTTTTCCAACTGAGCAACTAGGACCAGTTACTTTTTTTTTTACTGACATTAGCACGATAAGTAATCGTTAAAAGCAAGATATTTTGAAGAAGCTATAAAGTGTGGTTAAATTTCTGACCTACAGTTATATCAAAGACTTTAGAACACAAAGATGCGTAACGGCCATACAAGTGAATGTCATGTGAATGTGTATTTTTTTTTGGGCCAACTTCAGTTGTTTAAGTTCGATCTGTCGTATAGCGGATCTCTCCAGTGCCTCCTCTTCAGTCTTCAGTCATTAAATGCTTAAGGAATTGGCATTCCTCTACCTTGTGACATTTTGTTATACTACGTTGCACATCTTTTAAGTTCTAGAGTCTTTGGTAATACCATCTTGGTCTTTGGTTCATTTCTTTAGGATGGTTTCATTCTTGAACCAGGAACGTATTGTACTGCCCCTCTAAGTCGGTTGGGCGGGAGGTGGCCCGCTATTTTGCCAGGGTAGAAGACCCCTTGACATTTTAAGAGACTTCACCTAAAAGAAAGTTCAGACTGGCGACCGAAACAGAGGAGTTCTCATAGACTAATCTTCACCAATCACAGCGTGTTTTGCCTTTCGCATGCTTAGTTCCTGTGCAAAGTCTAGAGTTGGCTCACATTTGGGATTGAATCTCAACAGAGCAGAAATTGCCTTAAATTAGAATTTTGTATTTATTTTCGTTTGTTGGTTGGAAGTGGTACCATCTGCCCAACCCCCAATCCCCAACCACCAAACCCGCATTCCCCTCCCCGCAGCAGTCTTCTCCAGTTTTAGTCAAAACGCCCCCAACGTGTGCGACAGCGAAAGTTTACTGGGACTATGACCGCTTAGAATGTCTACACACACTCACACATCACACACACACACACACACGCATACACATAGACTCTGGAACTTGAAGCGAAATTTTGTTGATGTTGGTACCGCCCGCCCGCTGCCTGGCTAACGTTTGGGTGCCCATAGAAGTGTCTAAATGGTTAGATGCACTCCTCACTCTCCATCTCTGTCGCACTGTGTGCATGTGTGTGTGTGTGTGTGTGTGTGTGTGTGCTTATCTCCGAGTCGTTGCCTTGAATGTAGGGCAGTAGTCGGCACTCGACAGTTGTTGTTGTTGTTGTTGCGGGCGACGGCAATGCAGACAGAGGGCAATGCATGCCACTGCAGCCCAGACCCAGGCGCATAGCCATAGATATAGATGCACTTACACACACACGCACACACACACACACATATGAGCGCCCGCAACTCATGCATGCATAATATTGAGCTCCATTTGATACCCTATACATTTTTGGTCAGGACGGAAGTGCACAAAATTAGACGAAAAAGTACAAAAAAAATCCATCCCAAAGCAGAACCAAAGTTGGATTTCCGTCCTCCAATTGCTTGGGCAGGAAGAGGATGGCGAGAAGAAAGGATGGGGAGGGAAAAGGAAGAGGAAGGAGGGAGGAAGATAAAAGAAAGGAAAGAAGAAGGAAAGATCGAAGAAAGCAGGAAGACAGGAATAAGGAAGGAAGGGAGATAGAAGCAAGGAAGGAAGGAAGAAGGAAACGAGGAAGATGAAAGAAGAGGAAAGGATTTAGGAAGGAGAAAGGAATGGTTGAAGAAAAGAGGAAGGAGGAAAAAGGATGAAGAAAGATGCAAAAAGAAGAAAAAGTAAGAATGAAAGAAGTTGTAAAAGTAAAAGAAATGAAAAGGAAAAAAGGAAGCAAGACAAACAAAAAATTAAGAAAGAAGAAAGAGCAGAGAAAAAAAAGAAAGAAGAGGAAAAAAGCAAGAAGAACGGAGGGAATAAGATGGCAGGGAAGAAGGAAGGAGGTAGAAAGAGAGGAGGATGTAAGAAGGAAAGAGGGGTAAGGGTTAGATGAGAAAAGGATGGATGAAGGAAAGAGGAAGGAGGAAAAAGGACATCGGAGGAGAGAAAATGGGAAGAAAGAAGAACGGAAGGTAGATGGAAGGGAGGAAGGAAGAAAGTAAAGAAGAATGAAGGATTTAAGAAAACCGAAATGAGGGAAAAATGAAGGAAAGAAGAAGGAAGAATCAAAAAAGATGGATGGAAGGAAAGAAAAACAAAAAGAAAGAAGGCAATAAAAAGGAAGAAAAAAGCAAGAAAAAAGGAAAACGACAGAGGGAAGTTAGAAGGATGAATAAAAAAGAAGAAATTAAGGAATGAGAAGAAAGGGACGAAGGAATGGGGTAGGAAGGAAGGCTGGAGGAAGAAAGGAGAAGAGAAAGGAGGGAGAAGGGATAGATGAGGAAAAGATAAATGAAGCAAAGAGCAAGGAGGGAAAAGGACATAGGACAAAGGCCAAAAGAAAAGACGGAGGAATGTAGATGGAATAAAAAAATGTATGGAAGGAAGGTGCAAGGAAAGAGGAAGTAAGGCGGGGGAGAGGAAGGAAGAAGAAGATAGGAAGGGACGAGGTGCGGAAAGAAAGAAGCCAAAGGAAGAACAAAAAAGAAGAAAGAAGTATGGAAGGAAAAACCATGTAAAAGGAACTAGCAAAGAAAAGTAGAAAAAAGAGGGAAGCAAGATGGATGAATAAAGATAGAAAGAAGATATGTGAAGAAAGGAGAAAGAAAGAAAGTAATGAAGATGGAAGGAAGGAGAGAAGTAGGAAGGAGGAAAGAAGAAGGAAGGATGGAGAAATGAACGAGGAATGAAGGAAGAAAGAAGAGGAGAGGGAAGGAAGCGTAAGAAATGATGAAGGAAGGAGGGTGGATGGGAGTAAAGAAAGAAAGAAGACAAAGCAAGGAAGGATGAGTAAAAGAAGAAAGGATGAAGTATGAAAGAAAGAAGGAAGAAGGAATAAAGGAAAAGAGAAGAAAGAAAGCAGGAAGAAAGTAGGTAATAAAGAAGGAAAGAAGAAGGGAGGCAATAGGAAGAAAGAAGAATAGAGAAAGAAATTAAGAAGGAAGGAAGGTTGAAGGAAAGGAGGGAGAAGGAAGGAAGGAGGAAAAAAGGAAAAGAAAAAGAAGGAATGAAGAAGAGAAGAAGACGTCAAAGAAGAAAGGGGAAACAAAGGAAATGACTAAGTACTAGAATAAGCCACCACGCAAAAGATGAGACACTTTCTTCTTAGAAAATAATAAAGAAGTACCAAGTGATTTAATCAGATTCGAAAGTGAAACGCTTACCTCAGCTTACCCAAATCCAAGCCGTTGCATCCACAGGGTATCCAAAGCAACGGCCTGCCCCAAATGCTGCTGCGCTCTCTTCCTCCTCTCCCTCTCCCCCTCCGTTGCTCTTGCTCTTTGGGTTTGCTGTTGCAATGTTGTGGCAAGGCAAAGTCATTGACTTTTTAGAGGTGCTTGTGTGTGGGTGGGTGGTTGACGGGTGCTAATGGTGGCGGCACTCAACTTGCGCCACACAAAAAATTCGGTTAAAAAAAGTTCTTTGATTAAAAGTGGAAATGTGGATGGATGGATGAAAAGGGAATTTTGAGAGTTTCATGCTCGATCATCTCTAATACTTTTTGGCTAAAGATAAAAATACTCGACACACACAGAGAGAGAAAGAGATAGAAATGTGGTTGGTATAAATAACAAGCAGCGCCAAATGGACGACTTCTTCCAGTCTGGCCCGTACCCCTCCCTAAACCACCCAACGAAATAAATGCATTGAAGTAGCAACCACCACACATACATACATACAATAAAAACGTCGCCGTCTGTAAATAAGGCATAGGAATTGGGTTAAAAGTTTATAGAGCAATGCAGAGATTTGTCAGTGTGTGTGTGTGTGTATGGAGTGTGTGTGTGTGTGCGTGTCATATCAGCACTTGAAGTAGTTACATGGTCGAAGGCTGCGCCAGTTTCTAATGGCAAAAGACTCCCCGCCCCCATCCTACTACAAACAGGAAGACCACATACTCCCTACCCCCCTCCCCCCTACCCACCTGATGGACAAAAACAGATGCTTCTAGAGAAGACGGAAGAATGCCAGAAGCCGTAAGGTAAACTAACCCAGTTTTATGACCACCCACTGTTACTTCTTCCCACACACACACACACACACACACACATTTGATTAGACTAAAGGGAAGTTGCTGCTGCACCACATCAATAGAAAATGCAAGTGGAGGGGAGGGGACGCAGTGGTGTGGCAAAGCCCAAGTCAAACAGTAGCAGGCCAAAGAAAAGAGGAAAATAATAACGTGCAAATGAAAAGCTGAACGAGTGAGCTATAACAGTGCAAGCAAACGCAGGGAGTGGGGAAGGGGGAGGGGGGGACTGAGAGAGGAAGCTAGCGGAGCTTCGTTGTTGTCGTCGTCTCGCAGTGGGTCAAAGACCTGTAGGAGGTCGTTTCAGCAGTTGCAGTGGCAATAGGCAACGTACAATGGCGATGGCGGCAGATAGCGCACACACACACACACACACAGAGCCGAACACTATTGAATAACAAGCGACGACGACGACGACTCTGCGCTGCAACATGCTTGCAGCCCCAGCGAACTAGTTAGAGAGAGAGACACAGAGAGAGAGAGAGGAGCGCCAAAGCTTTTGCTCCAACGACCCAGCGACCAACCGACCGACCACCAAAACGAAATCAAGAGTGAAATTCTAGGCAGGTTGACAGTGTATGAAGCGGGGGGGTGAGGCGGGTGACTTGCACATGCACATACAAACATACTCCTCTCATTTAATTCTCCATTTTCTTCTTTGGTTTTTCTTTTGCAGACATGCCAGGCGGAAGAAGGCAGACAACCAGCCAGCAGCAGCAGCAAGTGTTTGACAGGATCAGACAAAGCAGGTAAGATCCAAATGCTCTGGTGCTGATTGTGTAACACATTTTATCACTTTAACTACATACATACATACATAGAGACATACTTGCATACATTTCTTATGCAATCGACCGCAGATTTGCCGTTTTGTCTGGTTCAACTTGACTATGAGTTTAAGTGGGGGAAGGGAGGGGATGTTCCTGTTTAGACTTGGGGCAAAACTTTATCCTAGGAACAGTACATAGATATGCTACCACTCATTTTTTGTCAAGTTTGGTCCTATGACTATAGCATATAGCTGCCATATCGGTCGGTTAAAAATGATATCCTAGTGGAAAAATCTTTTTCGTTTTGATTTAACGGCCGGCCACTCACATCTGACAACTACAGACGCTCATACGCACTCTCTCTCTCTCTCTCTCTCTGAGAGAACGCTTTCAACGCTATTCTCTCAAAAATATGCTTCCCCTTTTCAAAAGAAGCAAATTAAGAACGAATTTAGCTCTATTCATATAATTCAAGAACGAATACGGAAGATTTTAGTAGGAGTAAAATTTGATTTCAGCGTCACGTGACGCTGACGTCATTCATATTTTATGTGGTTGTTTGGTAAAGTTTCTCGGCAAACACACACACAAAAGGATGGGCAGAGGGGGAAAACGAAGAGGCAGGAAAGAGGCTAAAGTGAAGCAACTGGCTGGGATCTTGGTGGTATTTTGAAGGGATTTGGGTGGGATCTGAGTGGGGTCTGGGTGGGATCTAATTGGGATCTGCGAGGGGTCTGGAAGGGATCTGGGTGGTATTTAGGAGGGATTTGGGCGGGATCTGTGACCTTAGTAGAATCTAGGTGGTATCTAGGTGGTCTCTGGGTGGGATCTGGGAGTGATCAGTGATCTTTGCCTATTGTTGCGCTTTACTTACATTAAATCTATTATTCTTTCTCTTAAATAATCTTCACTTATAATTCTATAGGCTCGACTGACTGACATATAATCAACCCACAGCCTAAACTGCTTATTCTACAGATTTAATATTTGTCATAGACTTTCGTTTAGTTATGCAGGCGCGCACTAAGAAAGAAACTTTGGAAAATTTAACCGCGAAGTGGATGAAAACGCCAAAGAAAAGTTTGTATAGGGCACATAAATGAGCTATGGCGCTCAGTTAATATTGTGGACTAAGCTCTTTTGCTAAGAGCGCAAGCTTTGGCCATCCACACTCACCAAAAAAAAATTTTTTTTTTTTTTTTATTTAATAAAATATTTTTTTTTTTTTTTTTTTTTTTTTTTATTTTTTTTTTTTTTTAAATTTTTAAGAGGAGAAGGACCAGTAGACAGAGAGCACAATAACAACACAAACAGAAGGGCGCGGGAAGAGGGAGAGGGGAGAGGAATAAGTGGGGAGAATCAATTCGATTTGATTTTTAGTTCATTGGTTTAACGAGACGGGACTTCTGTTGAAGTTTTATCTAAAAATATTGTTTCCTTATTTTTGGAAAATATAGATAGATTCCCACTATACGTTACCAAATATGCTCCTGTGAAATGGACAATCTTCATATATTTACAAGAAATAATCCGAAATGTAATTAATTTTCGCAATTTTCGAGCGCCTAGAAAATTAAGTTGGTTACTTTAGGACGGGGTGGGAAAATAATTTAAAATGTGCTAACACCTTTGCATTTACCACGCAACATTTTTGTTTTATTTTTACAACGACAAGATAAAAGAACAAACAATTTTTTACAATTTTTTAAAATCTTGGACGCGCTAGCAAAAAGCTGACGGGATAAGCTACTACATTTTGGCACCCCAGTAATTGATGCGCAGTTACCTCATCTTTTCCAAAAATCTCCTGGACGTGTTTCCACCGTTTATGTTCCCATATTCATATTCATATCACGCCAAGCTTCTGAAAGAACTCATTTTGAATATTTTTTGTTCGATCGTTTTGTGTGTCTTTTGGTGGTCTGTTCTCGACCTTTGTTTCTTCCTCTCCATTCCATGCATCTAATCCAGGGTTAAATTCTATACGCGTAACAAATTTCCTCACTTGTTGAATCGTCCAAGTTGACACTTCGTCAACTTAGTAATTTCTGGTCAAAATTTTTCCATTCTTCAAATGAAAAACAGAAGGCTTCAATTCACTAATTTGCCTTTTTGATGTCGTGCACTATCACCTCAGAAAACAGGTGAGAACCGAGGACCAAGTTAATAAACGATGGTTTAGTTTGTCGACAATTCTATTTATTGAAGCCATTTTCTCCATTAAATAATCCGCAGGCTGTCACGTAGATGACGACATCATCAACAGAGGGAGCCACTGAGAAGGTGGCTTTTGTTGACAATGGAAAGATTTTGGTTGTTTTTGCGATCGCAAAATTCAATGTATATTCATTTGATGCAATTTATTCTGAAAAATAATCTTGCTTACATTTCCTAAATTGATTTTGCTTGTCTAAATTGTTGGGTGGTTTTTTCCCAAAATCTACAGAATGTAGAAATTACGTTAGGTTTGAATTCGGTTGGAAGTGGTTGGAAGAGGTTTCTTGGGCACCCCCCGAAAATGTTTCTTTGGTCAGACCTATTCTTCAGTATGGATAATGTGTCTCGAATCTGTACCAAATCTGTACAGAAACAGTACTTACTTTTCGCCCTGCGTGGCTATATTAGAATGCATCTACCATCATTTGATCACAGACTTCGCTTATTGGACCTTTCATCCCTGAATAATCGCAGGATCTATCTTACATAGTGTGCTTTTGCTTTATAAGCTACTCTCTGGTGAGAATAACTCAAGCAATCTGCTTATAAGCTTTATGGTAATGGTATTACGAACTATGCTCATTGTGAACCCTTTCGCAATGGATGATGGTCACACTGTATATAAAATGGACGACAACTGTATACGGACAAACCGTAGAGACATTGTAAATATGGAAGCCGTGTAAATAAAGAAAATTGAACCCCTTGTTTACCAATCAGGTGTAGGGTAAATCAGGCTCGTTACCTAGGGGATTCTCGTTTGCATTCTCAACGTAAAGTATAGAGTCTTAGTCCCCCCGAACCCAAAATTGTAACCCTGTATACTTCCCATTAGTCTATCTCCCTCTTCCCCCCCCCCACACTTTCACGTTTTCTTTGCACATTTTATGTGCCAAAAACTGCAAAACTTTTCCGCTTTTCACGTTCAACGACGACGATCGCCGTCATCTTGTCACCATCATCGCTAGCTTCATCTCTGCCTCATTGTTGTTTTCCTTGTTTTGCTACGGCTCCATTTGCGCAACATTTTGCGGTGCTGTTCGAGGGGGGAGGGGGGGGGGATGCAGGGCAACCATATGATTTGCAATTTCCATTTGCCGCTGCATGCATTGCATTCGAGGTTACGTAACCGAAAAGAAAAACAAGCAAAAAAAATAGTTAATGCCACATAATCATGGCTGAAGTTGCAACAAAGCCTCGGCCGCCGCTGTGGTAAATGGGGAAATGTTGAGGCAGGGTGTTGGTGGAGCAGGGTGGCATGACACGCCATCGCCATCGCCATCGCCATGTTGCAGCGGACGATCGCAGGCGCAGTTTTTCCTGCTACTTTCTCTTTCTGGCGCACGATGAAGTAATCGACTGTCCCACTTGCCCCAACCGCGTAAGTTGATCATTTTTTTTTTTTACCGGTGACTTAATTTTTGTTTTTCCTTTTTGATTTTTCCACTGTTTTACTGTCATGGAAAACTGGTTTCGGTGTGGTTATCTGGGTCCAACGATCGGCAGACAAGTTACGTCTGGCAGGATAGGAGCCAGCGAGCAGAAGCCCTAGACCTAGGGGCTATGATTGAGAGAGATATGATCTCTGCACAAGAGGGGAAGAGGGAGAGACAAATATAGTTTTACTGAAAGTCTTCCGGGTGAATATATATACAATCGAGTACAAATCGTTCTCAAAATTTAATGATGAATTGAATTGTTCAATTCTATTGAATTTAAATGACATTTTCACGGTTTACTATATATACACGGTTTTCTTTTTACACTGTCAACACTCTTTTTTTCTGTCTAACTTGCTTATTTTATATACAGTGTCCGCTTAAGGTGTGACCATCCTTTGATGTTTTAAAAAACCGTTCGGTTTTTTCCACACGTTTACACGGTTTTCTATTTACACAGTGAATACTCTTTCTTCTGTCTGTCTCGTTCATTTTCTATATAGTGTCAGCTAACAGTGTGACCATTATTCGATGTCTTAAAAATACCATATTCACTTTTACACGGGTTTCTATTTACACATGGTTTACTATTTACACTGTCAATACTCTTCTTTCTGCCAGTCTCGTTCATTTTATGTACAGTGTCTGCTTACGGTGTGACTATCCGTCGATGTCTTACAAAATACCTTCGGAATTTATTTACACATTTTTAAACGGTTTTCTATTTACACGATTAATACTGTTCCAAAGACTACAATATAAAGTATTTTTAAATACTGAGTTTAAATCTAATTTAAGGGACATTAAGGTCCTGTGGCCATATAAAGTGTCGTTTTCAAACCAAAAGTAATTTTTGCAGGTGATTTTGCTTCTAAAATCCGTTAAGCGTTCCACGCTCACTTGCGTTGCAGGAACCAGTAGAACAACTTTGAATAGCTCATACAAATTTTGGTACTGGAACTTCTTGCCCCCCCAGTACTCTTTAATACAAATATTAGTATCGATTTTGCGATAAGCTACTTCAATTATTACATTTCATCTTTGTCTTTGTCCCTCAAAGCAACCTCAATAGAGTCAAGAAACTCGTTCAAGAGGAAGACAGTATTTTTGTCATGCAACTCCTCTGTGTTTTCTACCGAAGCCGATGTGGAAGCCTGCGAGCTACTTGAGCTTGGCGTGGAGAAGGAATTATTCTATAACCGAAAAAAATGAAAGTTAAAATTTCATATTCTATGTATAAGACTGTAATGGAAAATGTACTAACGGTTTGCTCCAAACTGTAAATTTGCAAAATTAGTAGCTTAAGCTTAGGTTTCGCAAGCATAATCCTCATTGGACTTTGCTGCAGAATAGTGGGGGGCTTGGTCCACTTTTTTGCTCATAACTTGAGAACCGTTAATCCGATTTTTATCATTTTTCAAATCGATTCATTTTGCTAATTACTAACTATCTCTAAAAGGTACGAATCGTCTATCTTCAAAACTGTAGGAGATATAACGTTTTTTCCAAACTGAATTTTTTCCTTCGGAATGACCAGTTACTTTTGGTTACTGTAAAAAATGACTAAGGGACGATTTCTGTTCTTCTAGATAAAAATTACTTTGTCATGTGACAGATAGTATGAACGAGATGAAAGCTTTGCCAATTAGATTCCACAAAGATTTTCTAAAACTGACCTCAAAACTAAAAAATCTTCGTCTTAAGGTTATTTGAAATGTGAAAGGTCCTTCGAGCCGGATATTGTGGAAACATTGCTTTAGGAAAGCAATGAAGTAAGTGAATAATTAGTTATTTCACAAGTAAAATATCTTCGTCTTGGGGTCATTTGTTATATTTTTTAGTGACTCCTCCTATTAAAGTTCAAACAGTCTGACCTAGATTCATAAAATTGTATCGCACTTTACGAGCTATATCGGTATGACTCATAACATCTGTTAGCATTTTCGTAGAACTTTTTAACAGGCTCTAGGTCATTAAGTCATGATTTTGTCCACAACTTTTCTAAAACAAAACACGCACAACACCACAAAGGAGGCTGGTGGACTGCATAACTATTTAATAAATATCAATTAAATCTTCAGCAGTCTTGGCCTGTTTTCAATGATCTAGCAGAAGGTACCTCATGGCAGAACTGTTATTACCGCTTGGGAATCCTAAAGGCAGGCTTGTAGCAAAATCCAGATTTGGGATTTTCCTTAAAATTTTTTCATAGAAGTCTGTATATCTCGAAAACATAACCAGTAAGATATTGTTATGAGTTCAAGGATATGGCTGTAACCTGAGACCCTTACTGAGGTGAAGGTCGAACTCTTATACCATACCTTACTTTAGTTATTACCCCGATCGTTCTCAACCAGATCGGCATCTTCCCATTGCATTGAATGCCAATCCCCTGTCTCCCTCTCTCTCTCTCTCTCTTTTAATGTCTATTCATACGCTAATCTGGCATTGTTGCACTTCCTGCTTTAGCTACTTGCAAACCATTTGAAATTGATCGCCATGCAACATCATCTGCCCCTCTCCCCCCACACACACTCGCTCTTCCCACAATGGCAACATTGCCTGGTAACACCATTTTCCTTTTGCTGCATTTGTTACGTGAAAAAACGAAAGTAAAACATGCAATTGGCTGGATGACGATGACTTTGGTGCAACGTTTGTTGCAATTGCATTTGCTGCAGTTTGTTGCAGTTGTTGCAGTTGGCATTGTTAGTTTTCCATTTTCACATTATACTCTTTGCGGCCATAACAGGCGGGTATTTAAAATTGATTGTGGAATTTGTCATAGATTGTGGCCAATTGAGAAAGGAATGTGAATTTTAATTTTGTGGCTTGGTTTTGCTTGAGAAATGGCTGGATAATCTAATAAGTATCTAGGTTGAATTGTTGATTTGTAAAGATCCGACAAAAAACACCGAAAGTATGCGCAAAACAAAAGGAGATGTAATGGTCTGTATGATTGGAATACACAGTTATTCAAATGTACAGGGTATTTTTTAGGTAGGGTGTGGCCCAGCGGTTAATGTGCTGGCCTGCTGTGCGGGAGGTCGGGGGTTCGATCCTGTCTTGGAGCATCTAATGAAAAGTTTCTTTACACATCCCGTCACCTTCACCAGCTTTCGGCGCCTGCTCTGAAGCGAAAATATATAAGTACACGTATATAACAAATTTTAGATTTACAGGGTATTTTGCATACAAAGCACTCGACTATAAATAGACTTCCTATTTGTTTATTTAACAACTTTTATGGCGAAGCTTTAAATTCTATTGGATACCCCTTGTCCTTGTATTTCCAAAGTCAACCGTTTTTACCATTTACCGCAGCAGCAGGTGGGTTGTGTGTTTATGGGAGGGTGCAAGGGTGTGAAGTGTGGGGTTAACAGTGTCTTAAAAGTGACTAAAAAGTGATTAAGCAGTGACTTAACGGGGACTGAACAATGTGACTAAATAGTGACTTGATATTGAGTAGGCTGTGACTAAACAGTAACTTAACTGTGACTAAATAGTGACTTAATAATGCAAATAAATAGTGACTTAACACTTACTAGACAGTGACTTAACTGTGACTTAGCAGTGACTTAGCAGTGACTCAACAGTGGCTTGACAGAAACTAAACAGTGACTTAACATGACTTAACAGTGACTAAACAGTGACTAAACAGTGACTGAAAAGTGACTTAACAGTGACTTACCTATAACTTAACAGTGACTAAACAGTGACTTGAGAGTGAATAAACTGTGACTTGATAGTGACTGAATAATGTAATTAAACATTGACTAGACAGTGACAGTAAGTAATCTGTAACTTAACAGTGACTTAACAGTGACTATACAGTAACTTAAGAGTGAATAAACAGTGATCTGATAGTGCCTGAATAATGTGAATAAACATGATCAGTAAATGCTGTTTTGAAAACAGTTCGTGTTAAGGTCTCAACAGCTACGATGAGTATTTATTGATCCACCTTCGTAAATAGTTCTGGTTTTAGAAGTAATAAATTGGCAGAAAATTTATATTAATCTCCAATTTTTACTTATGAACCAGCTTGGTTGAGATTTGCTCCTGGTCCTTCGAGTCGGATTACCAAAAGAACTTTCTAAAATGCCGGAACTCGGAACAGAATTTGTGAAGAGGTATAAAGGGTATAGAAATAATTACAATTGTACCGAACGTCCCATGACATGAAAATATCACGACTCGTGCATTCGTCTATTTCCACTTTCACGAGGCATTTGTTCGTTTGCTTGTTGCTCATGTTTGACTTCATGCCCAAAGCTTGATAATGTGAGTTTGGGCGCTATTGCACTATACAGTTGTAAAGTAAGGTAAAAGTTTCATAGACTCCCTGAGGAAGACAATATAAATGCTAAAACGCATAGGAGTAAACCTGAGCCTAATGTACACAACTTTATTTGTATGAAATTTTTATATTACTTTTAATTACTATTACTATATCTTTGAAATGGCAGCGATTGTAATTTATTAATATTGGGTGAAGTTGTCGTTGATACTTGATTCAAGTACAAAATCCTTATAACAAGTATAATTTTTGCAATCCCAAAATACTTGTGTTAAGACTGATTCTGAATATTTTAAGTAAATTTCGAACTATTATATTCCAATATCTTTTTGGTCATACAAAAAAAAAAAAACAAAATTTTCTTATATTAGTATGTTATGGTCTGAAGTACAGCCCGATTTACTCCAAAATAAGTGCAAACAAGTTTTTTATCGAAATCTAATAAATTTTAAAGTCAACTCCAAACCATTTTTGAAGCAAAATAATACTTCAAAAAATAAGTACAAAATTCCAAGCTTTCCCAATCTGTATAATATCATAATCCAAAGGAAATGAATTTACCAAACCTAAGAAATTTTGTACTTGAACTAAGTATAATCTTTTCTAAAATTTTTAGGCCAACTGTAAGTATGAAATGTTCTTCTCACTTGAATAATTTTAATAGTCGCTTTTCTATTCTAGAATGTTTCGTACTTAATTTAAGTACACCAAAGAACAAAACATACTTTAAGTTTTAAGTACAGAACGGTATAAATTCTATTCCGATCGATCTAGAACTCTGCAGGTCGTTTTTTTTCTGAGTGTATGGACTGAGAAATTGATCATAATTCAAGTTTTTTGTTGTCCAGTTTGTCTGTGCCGCACACGAACATAAACGATGAAGCACGATACCAAATTTTAGATGTCAAGGATGTGAGTGACACTTCTTGATGTTCCTTCTTGGGTAATAACTATTGATTCTTAGTTAAGACCAGCGTGGGCCCTTGAGGGCCGAACCCATTTTGCGTTTCGATACGAACCGAACGCCTGCCTAAGCAAACTCTCTCTTCTTGGGTCAATTCTTGACCTGGGTGCTTCTCCTCTTTAACATAGAGTAGTTTGGCATTCGGCATTTTCTTTGTGTGTTTTCATTTTCATTACGCTGCGACTCGATCGAATCAGTGAATGGAAAAACGGGATTTTCCAGCCAAAGACCAAACTGGAATGTGGCACATGGCATGGCTAAGGCGGGTGTGAGGAGGTCCCCCCCCCCCCCACGACCAGTGTTCAGTGTGGAGGTAAAGATCGGCGTCGTCGCTTGCTTGGGTTGGCTTGGGGTTGGCTTGGGTTATGTCATACAAGGAAGCGAATTGCCAGTGCAACGACGGCCAAGCAACAACGACAGCAGTTGGATTGGATTGGACGTAACATTGGGAAATCGCTGACAGAAGGAGAGGAGGAGGTCTCCACCTTCTCCTCTGGCCTAAACTGGCTGTCGTCGCCAGGCCTGGCCCGCTTCTCTGGACAAGTTTTCCTTTCATCGCCAAAACTTCGTGATGTTGCCGACGTGTTGTTGTTGTTGTTGCTGTTTTCTGCAATTTTCATTTTTCGTTTTCTAGGTTTCCTGCTGCTTTTGGCGTTAGTGGGTAAATGTTACATAATTGCGATCCAAGTCAGAGTCGAGCCAGTTTTTTGCGCAGTTGTTTCATGCCGTGCCCATGTGCCGCTGCCGCTGCTGCTGCCGCCATGTGCTGGGCCATTGTGTGGCAAAAGCTTCATGTGTGTGTGGCGCAGTCAATGAACTTTTGGGGGCAAGAAGCATCTAGACAAACCCTAGCATTAGTTGGGGTCTGTGGTCTGTTTTAATAAAATATAAATTTGGCTTTTTGGGGTTTGGCTTTGGCTTTGGCTTTGACCAGGTTCAGCCCGCCCTCCTCCCTGTCGGGGGAAAAAAAGCAATTAAAATGTCAAAAGCGTGCACAAAAGGAGAAAGTGAAAAAGTGCAAATTTTGTTTTTTACTTTTATTTCATTTCTGGCTTTTGTGTTTGCACTTTAACAATTACATGGCGACCGTGACAGAGGCTGATCAGCCGGAAAGGTTACCACCAACTCAACTCTCTGTAGTTTGTTCTGAAGGAAAGTCCCGCCCTTTGGGTAATGTGTAATAAGCAACACACTCACACACTCACACACATAATGGCAATAGTTATAGCAACAATAATAATAATAAACATTTGAACAACTTTCACTTGGCGCTTGAATTCAACGCACGACAAATTCAAACGACAACGATCAAAGCCTCGCTGTCTGTGTGTCTCTGTGTGTGTGCGAGTGTGATTCAATAAGTGTTCGAGTGAGTGTGATACAAGTGTGGGTGTTGCTGTTGCTATTATTGCTATTGTACACAGACCTGGCTACACGCCCACGCGCAACTCCCCCAAATACAACAACAATAAAAACAACATTAAACAAAGTTCGCCTATGCAAAACACAAACGTGAGCAATTTGAATGTGAACTGAATAACAGAAAAGAGTCCATAAAAACATTGAATAGAGATGCCACCAAATGAAACTCAAATGCTCAAAAGATCATGTCAAAAGCAAAAGCATATTTACTTTGATATTAATGTTCAATTTAACAAGAATTTAAGCATTAACAAATTTGATACTTTAATAAATAAAGCGAATGAGTTTTACTCAAAGAACTTACTTATGTTACTTCCACATTAATCACAAATGTTGATCTGAATGTACATTAGACTGGCCCTTATATTAACTTTTTTTTTCTGACTTTTGCTTTTGCCCGGGCGGTTAAGTTTGGTTGCGATCGGACTACGTTTAGTAGAAGCGCTCTCGTCCTCAAAATCGAATATATGAAATATATACGCAATATATGGGATGAGTTTCGGGTTTAATCTCTAAAATTTAAAAAAAAAAAAGCCAAAAAAGCATTCTTTATGTTTCAATCACTTATGTCCTAGAGTTAAAATTCTTATATACCAATCATTCATCAGATCAATACTCACGTACGCATGCAATATCTGGTTTCATATATCACCATCATACATGAAAAGACAACGGGTCTTTGAAAGAAAATGTCTTCGGTCATGTACATCTCTTCATAGATCTCCAGAGAGCAACTTTACAAAATATGTTAGCAAAACTACACAATACGGATTAGATTATTAGATTATATTATTATCCAACTAATACGCAATCATATCCTCAGATCAATACATTGAACACACGGTATTATCAGGCCTTGTCCCACCAGAAGCAAAAAAGATTTATACAAAGCCACAGTGGAACCCCGGCGCCACCAGCAAAAGCGTCCCAGAGTCCCTTCTACAAAATGGCAACTGGTGGTTTGCTTATTCGTTCTATTCGTATCTTATAAACATCCTATAAACCTTTCAAGCAGATCTGAAACTTTGTTTACCTAAATTTCTTGAGAACTGTTTAACCGATTTTGATAATTTTTGTTAGCACCCAAATGCATCAAGTCCATGTTTGAAATCTATTAAAAATTGTTTTTATATCATCGAAAACTGTTGTCGAAACTTTAAATGCGATTATCTTGGACCCACTTTTTCCAAAATGGTTGCAAAAATTTAAGGAGTAACTGTTGACCGAATTGCAAATTTTTATACTCTGTACCAAAGGTACATAGAGTACCTATATTAAGTTTGTGCAAAAGTATGTAACAGGAAGAAGGAATCATTTCCGACCATATAAAGTATATATATTCTTGATCAGTATTAAGAACCGAGTCGATATAGCCATGTCCGTCCGTCCGTATGAACAAACAGATCTCGGAGATGGTAAGAGATAGAGGTTTGACATGTATGGGACAAATGTTTCTTATAGCTGCAGGCAGATCAAGTTTATTTTCAATTTTGGCCACGCCCTCTCCCGCCTCCGCAATTTGGAAAAAAGAGTGTGTGTCGAGAGACGCACGGTACGAGCGAAGCTCTTTACGATGAATCCGATTTAAGTAATGGAAAAAGACACATGTGGATTCTGTATAAATAAATGGGAAATTATCAAATATTAGGTCACTCTCAAATCACTGTTAAGTCACTGTTTAGTCACTGTTAAGTCACTTTAAGGAACTGTAAAGTCACTGTTAAGTCACTTTAAGGAACTGTAAAGTCACTGTTAAGTCACTTTAAGGAACTGTAAAGTCACTGTTAAGTGACTGTTAAGTTATTATTAATTCACTATTAAGTCACTGTTAAGTCACTGTTACGTCACTGTTGAGTCACTGTTAAGTCACTGTTAAGTCACTGTTTAGTCACTGTTAAGTCACTGTTAAGTCAATGTAAAGTCGCTATTAGGCCACTGTTAAGTAACTGTTAAGTCACTGTTAAGTCAATGTTAAGTCGCTATAAAGTCACTGTTAAGTCACTGTTAAGGCACTGTCAAACAAAGAACATTATAGTTAGCACAGTATAGCATAGCACAGAATTCACAACTTGACCTTAATGCAGCCACTCTTTGCACTCCCACTTCCCGCATACCCACCATACCCCACCCGACCAACCCCAGAACCCCACACGATCCCCACCAGATCACTGCGAGATCTCCACCAGAGCCCCACCAGATCCCCACCAGATCCCCACCAGATCCCTACCAGATCCCCACCAGATCACCACCTGATCCCCACCAGATCCTCACCAGATCCCCACCCGATCCCTACCAGATCCCCACCTGATCTCCATCAGATCACCACAAGATCCCCACCTGATCCCCTCCAGATCCCCACCTGATCCCCACTAGATCCCCACCGGATTTCCACCAGATCCCCACCAGATCTCCACCAGATCCAAACCTGAGCCCACAAGATCCCTACCAGATAACTACCACATGACCACAAGAACCGAACCAGATCAGCACCAAATCCGCGCCAGATCCTCACCAAATCTTCACCTGATCACCACCAGGTCTCTTTCAAATACCCATCACCTCCCCTTACCTACCTAAAAGCTGCTGATTTTGCAAATACAAAATACAAAACACAAAATCAAAGACATACCCCAAAAGAATCTGTTGCAAAGACAAAATTTTTCAAGATTTACCCCCCAGTCTGACGTCCATAAAAGAGCTTCGCTCTAAAAATGTTGTATCTCCTACAGATAGATAGATACATAGATGATTCGAAGTTAGTAATTAGCAAAAGGTATCAATTTGCCAAAGAAATGATAAAGATCGCATGAGCGGTTCTCAAGTTATGAGTAAATAAGTAATTCACCTCGCCCACCCACTCCCACCCTTTCACACCCGTGCGTCTCATGACACACGCTCTTTTATTCAGCTGCCCGGACACATAACTAAAGCAATTCTTAACCGATCGATGTGGTATTTTGTCAGTAAATCGGATCGAAATATCGAAAAATCCTACAAATATCGATAGCCATAGGTATTTCTGGTAGAACTTAAAGCTGCAAGGTTTGTTATCCTTGTTGGGTCGCTTATTTCATGAATTAAAAGCAATTCTAATCATCAAAGTAGGCATTGCGACTTACCTTATTGAAAATCCAGATTTATTAGTCGCCTCTTGTACCCCGATTGACGAGATGTACATCCTTTTTAAACCTAGAAACAAGAAATGACAATTTCACTAATATTTTTTCTTGGACTCAAGTGACTTGAACCTTTTCTCCTAAAGTGGTTCCTTGAAGCGATGTCTGTGATTCCTGTGGTATATATGGGAGGAGGGAGAAGCAGCAGCGTTCACTTCCAATCAAAAGAAGTATGACCCCGTTGCCAAATTTAATCAAATTTTTTTCCCAGCTAATTTTAAAATGTTCTTGAAAACGGAACAATATTAACTCAATTTGAGTTCTTAATAATTCAAAAATATTGAAAAAAAAAATATTAAAAATTGTTTTTGAAGTGAGGACATTGTTTTACATTGCGGATTAGATTGAAATTTCAGTTTAGTTGTTAGTTGGTGTGACATTACGATATATGAACTTTGCATTTTGGCAAGGACATCCGAGGACATCCAATGCAAGAGAGAGAGGGAGAGAGAGAGAGAGCAAATGTGAACAATGGCTTAGCTGCTCTTGGGGCAGCATCAACATCATCCCAGGGTCCAGGGTGAGACGGCCAGACTGCGGTCGGGGTCGGGGCCGTGCACAGAATCCGTTCAAATTTATAGATTGAACTTGCACTTGGGCGCAAAGCAAACACACACACACACACACTCGCACACACACAGGAGAGCCGAAAAATGTGCAGGCAACTTGCAGAAGCTGCAAGCTGAAGCTTTTTTGTTCCCACCAGCAACTGACCTACCGCACGAAGCCAGACATTGTCCGTGTCCATGGTTTGTTCTGCGCAGGAGCCAATCCTCTGCCGCTCCCCTCCCCCTTCCACCTCTCTCCACCCCGTTCTAACTGTGTTGTGCAGCCATTTCCAAGGCAACACCAATCCAAAGTTCAATGTACCAAAGCCTCAGCGCCATGGTGAGTCCAAGGACATTGATACGTTGCCTACGACAATAACAAGCGACTGCTGCATGTCCATTCGCTTGGTTATTATTATGAATCCAGCGTAAGTGTGTCAGCCCAGGCCAAATGGCATTGAATAAGCAGGAGGTAAGACCAAAGTTGAAGACAAAAGTCAAGCCTAGCCTAGAGATGGTTTTCCTTAGCGGAAGTCTCTCTAGCAAGCCGGGTGAAAGGAAGGCTTCATTTACAGTGGGAGTGGTGAGACCGGTTAAACGATAATGATGATGTTGATAATGATCATCATTATCATTATATGGCTTTGGTTTCCTTTGTGGGCGGGCGTAAAGCAAGCTTAGTTATTCAATTTTGCAGCTGAGCTTAACTTTTGGCATTCAGTTGGTGGATCTTGAAAAAAAAAAACAAATAGATGTTAATATTTTGACATTTTAGTGTTAAGGTATTTTTATCATATCGATAGTTGGTCACCCCAAGAGCAGACGCTGTAGACACCGACAGACAAACAGTAAGGAAAACCTCGTATTTACATTGTAAATAGAAAACCGTGTAAATAAAAAACTGGAAAAAACGATCGGTTACACAATATTTGATAATGTTGTAGCGTCTTGTAACATTTGAGTCCAGTTTAAGAGACTTTCGTGTTATAAATAGTAATTACACTCAGCGAAAACTTCTAGATAATCGTGCTTGTTAACCAGAACTTTCACTGTCAAAAGTTTGGTATCATGAAATTGTCTTGAATTTGAAAAGAAAATACCGAAATCTAACTTTGATTTCTGAGATCGAAATTGTTGATTTCGAATTCGAGAAGCCCAGAAAAAAAAGTAATCATCAAAATCATCAATTTTGAACCATCTCTTAAATACTTCAAGTATTAATTTGAAATTTTCAAAAGTATTTTCGAACTCTGGAGAGACTTAAAAAAATCGAAATAAGGGATAATCGAATTAAGAAATGAAATAAGAAAAAGATTCATTTGATTCCAAAAATTTCTCAATGTCTTTAAGGGCATTAAAAAAAAGCAACGAGAACTGAAGATTATTGAAGAACCAACCCTTTACATACTGTCCGAAGAGACTCTAGCATTTCACATTTGGTTATAACATTAGTTTTATTATCAGCGTTATTATCTCCACTGTTTTCGTCCATTTCATTTTCGACCGCCAATCGAAAATTATTATCGTCCTTCCTCTGAACCTCCTCAATGATATCTTCATCCGTCATGATACTTTCACATAATAAATCGACATCACAATCGAAATAGCCTTCAAACTCGTCTAGAATGTCGAGATATAAATAATTATATATTCAAATTATTCAAGGACTTGCAAATAAAAAATGGAAGATAGGTAATTCATGATAAATTAAGAAACTAAATAATATAATTAATTCAATTAATTCAGTGTTTTTGCTTAAAAATATCTGCACTCAGAAAAAACAGAATAGTTTTGATGATCCTTAGGATATTTTCGGTATCCACTTGGACTGGATATTTAACTTTTCTTTTTTGGGATCCATTGGAAATTTTCGAAATCGATATATTTTCGCTTAAAAAGGATACATCAAAAGTATTATATATTAATGATCTTTATTCTTTTGCATGAACGCGTCGATCTCAGAGACTTTAAGAGATAGAGACACAAATGCCAATCCATGCTTTTACATAAAACTTGATAATGAGAAAGCTTACATCCCTTATATCGCAGTGAACTCTTTTTTCGACACTTAAGTGCTTTAGACATCCATCGTGCATGCTGTATTGCTTCTGGAGATTGAAAACGTATATTTCCAAATGGTACAACTTAACTCCGAGAAAAATTAATGTAAGCTCTATTAATTCTTGTTAGATGGCACGTTAAAAAGATAACTTAAGCCCCTTACGGACATCCGACGTAATTTAGCTAACTAAAAGTAGTGTGACCAGACTTAAGATAAAATTACGCCGAAAATTTTAGTTTTTGGTATTTTTAATTTAATTGGGCCACACTGCTCCATCATCTGTATTTTGTTTTGATGACAAGTTGATTTTTCGTAAAGGATTCCGGGGTCAAACTTACCTCTATTAGGCATCAAAAGGGGCCGATAAGGTCTAGTCCCTAGGACATAAGCAGGTTAATTGAGCTGATCGTTCTCTAGGTCTTTCCCCAACCCATAGAACATACATAAATGCCAGACGGTGCTTGGCCCACGCGTGCACACACACACACACACACACAGAGAGAACTCAAGATCAACAATTGAAAATTCTTGTTCTGAAACCGGGATTGGTGACTGTTCTTTTTTTTGTTTTTGTTTTTGTTTTGTTCTTTTTTTTCGCCTAGGTCTAGGCCAGACTGTGGCCCTGCCTTTCCATCCAACGTTGTGTTCCCGTCCCGTCTGTCTGACCGCCGGGGCCTGTCTACCTGTCTTGCATTCTTTCCATAAATATCAATTTCCCACCAGCAACAACAACAACAACAACCACTTGGAACGAATGGATGTTAAGTTCAATGTTGAAATTAGCATAAAATACCGTTAATTGTATTTAGCATTAGTCTGTGGAGGCCCCCGCCAGCCCGTAATAGTGGCTAAGCTCCCACACACACACACACACAGACACAGACAAAGACACGAGGCACAGAACCGGCGATCAATTGCGTCGTCGACGTCGTCGTCGTCGTCTATGATCAACATTCGATTACTTTTTGTTTTATGGCGCATTCTTAGCGCATATGTCACGGCAGCGGCGACAGCAGTTATCCTTGAGCAGTAGACGCTGATCCGACATTGCATTAAGCATACGCTCCGTTGGACGCCGGCAATTTCTGAGTATTCGAGACGATCATAAAAAATAGAGAAACAAATAGCTAAGACTTATGAAAAAAGCAAAACAACATTAAAATAGTAACCAGAAGAAAACGGTTAAGGCGGTTGGTCGCCAGAACGAAGTTTATTGTACCCTGTAAAGCCTGTAAAGGTGAAAGCTTGGTTAACACATTTATTGCCTACTTTTGGGGTGAGGTGAGGGAAAACGCCCCCCATTTCGGATCGAAATGTGACTTTAATTGCCGCCACACTCCCAGACCTTGAAATTTTTTAAGGGAATAAGGAATACCAACTGCTGCATTATCTCAGAAAATTATTAAAAAAAAATTATAATAATTTTGCAAATTTCGCGGTTTTTATACCCTTGCAAAGGGTATTATAATTTTGCCCAGAAGTTTGCAACGCATAGAAATATTCATTTCCGACCCTATAAACTATATATATTCTTGATCAGGGCGACGAGCTGAGTCGATTGAGCTTTGTCCGTCCGTCTGTCTGTCCGTCTGTCTGTTTCTACGCAAACTAGTCTCTCAATTTTAAAGCTATCGAGCTGGAACTTTGCACAGAGTCTTCTTTTTACTGCACACTGCTAATATGTCGGAACCGACCGGATCGGATGACTATATCTTATAGCTGCCATAGGAACTATCGGTCGAAAAGTGGGTATTTGTGAGAAAACTTTTTTGTTTTTAATGTAAACGCCTTCCGCTTCGACAATTATTAGTTTTATACGCATTTACACAGATTTGGAAGTTTTGGTCAAGATCGAATGACTATATGTTATAGCTGCCATAGGAACTATCGGTCGAAAAGTGGGTTTTTGTAAGAAAACTTTTTTGTTTTTAATGTAAACGCCTTCCGCTTCGACAATTATTAGTTTTATACGCTTTTACACAGATTTGGAAGTTTTGGTCAAGATCGGATGACTATATCTTATAGCTGCCATAGAAACCATCGGCCGAAAAGTGGCTTTTATCAGAAAAATGGTTTGTTTTAATGCTGACGTTCGTAAACTCTGTTGTATTAAAACATTTGCAAGGGTATTAAAACTTCGGCAAAGACGAAGTTAGCTTGGCCTTCTCGTTTGGACTTCTATTATTTTAGTCATGACTTTAAACCAGGGATGCAAACCACTTGGAAATAAGGACTGGTTCGGTTCAGTGGTTCACACAGTTTTTGAACCGCCGGTTCGGTTCATTGCATGGTTTTTTGGGCTTACTGAACCGCGGTTACGGTTCGGTTCGGTTCGGTTTGCTCTTTTTTCATTTAAATAACTAAAGAACAAGTATTCGGATTATTTATTAACAAAGACTTAGGTTTTCAGTTAATCGGGTTTGTATTTCGACGGCAATTTCCGTACCAACGTTCTCATTTCGCTTTTAAAATCCTACAACTTTACATATCAAGTGACGAAAACATCTTTGGTCAAACTCCAATGTGGAAAATGTTCATTCTACTGACACTTGTGTGGGTGAAACTGCTAACACTATTCAAGATATGCTTAAGTTGATTTTTCTGATAAATATTCCAACATTTAATAATCTTTAGGTAAACGCTAACAATCGATATTTTACTTTTTCATGGAATTGAATCCCTGTTATTGAGTTGTTTGGCAAACATTAACGAGTTCAAAGTTTGAACTTCAAACAAATTATCCGTTATGTTTTTATTAACGTTTGTAATTTTGTTGTATGTTAACATTAAATGAGACTTAGCTACCTTTTTTCCTTCTTCTGATAGCAAGTTTGATTCCTGGAATCTAAGAAATCCAATTCAAAAACAGACGGAGCTCTTTTTTGCAAAGAGTTGAAAATTACTGAGCTATGTCGTCCTCCCTTTTTTTAACATGAATTTTGCAGGCCTGACAGCCATAGAAATACTCATAATCAATTTCAAGCCAATCTCAACTGAAGATAAAAAGTTAACGTTTAAGTTTTAAGTAAGTTGACCCTCTACGGATAATACAATCAAGACTTGGCTTATTACAATTTTGGGTCCTTAGCAAATTTAATAAAGTTGATGTTCTTAGCTTTTTTTCAACAACTCTGCTTTTCCAAGTAATTTCGCAATATTTTTAGCTAATTGCTGATTTTGCTCAATATCCGCCAGTATCTCAATACCTAGCTGAAGTGAACCGAACCGAACCATTTTATTTTTCGGTTTTTGGTTCGGTTCAGCATTTTTGAAAATACACCGGTTCGGTTTACGGTTCGGTTCACAAGCGAAAAAAGCGGTTCGGTTCGGTTCAAACCCGGTTCGGTTCAGAACCGGTTTGCATCCCTGCTTTAAACTAAAGCTATAGTTTCTTACGTAAATAAGTTGTTCAAATTTGGCCTATTTAAGACAATCTTTCATCGAATTAATGGCTTATGGGACCTTAGCTCCAGCTCAATGTAAATTGTTTGATCGAATTGTGAGTAGCTTATTTGGCGTTTCCTTTGGCCACTCTCATATACCTGAAACAATTTAACCTCTACAAGAACATTCGTTGAAAAATTGTATGCGATTTTGTATTTTTTTGCCAAATGTGGCAATTCGGCCATTACATTTTGCCAGATCCTTTTTGTGTTTTGTGTGAAAATTATTTGATGAAGCATCCGTTTTATGACCACTCAGTCTGTCCCGCTCTGAAAACATTTTTTAAATGGTAAAACGCATTTGTGCTTAACCTAAAATTTTATAAGTAAAGTTCTTCAAAACTCAGGGTCCATCAAAGGAATTTCTTGAGCGAAGGCAATTATTCTTGTTCAAAAAATTTCATTTCATTTTTTATGTGACACTGACGAAAAGCTTATCAGGCCTGTTACCGTTTTCGATTTCGATAAAATCATGCGGAATGGGAATTGTTAAGTGTTCGCGCTTCCAAAAACCGACTGTGTTATTCGTGTGTTCAATCGATCCTCTGGATGGCAAAAATATTCTACCGAATTCTTTAATCGTTTCTCAGAAATCACAACTCCTACCAATTCCGATCAATCGAATTCGGAAATGAGAACAGGCCTGTATATGTACATTAGGTTGGACCCCTGAGTATGAAAATTTTAATCTCATGGTCTCATCCCCCCATCTGATACTTAAATCCAAAAGTATTAAAAGTCGAGTTTGAAAGGACGCGAATAGTTCCTAAAGTTTTTGTATATAACTCATACGTAGTGTTGCCTATGAATGAAAAATTTATAAATAGTCGGCGTTGATTTTATTTAAAAACAATTCGAATTTGAAAAATAATCAAAGACTTCTGCTAATAAGAATAAAAAAAATTTCGGATAATTAATTAGTTAAAAACTTTTATATAAAAACAAGTGAGAAAGTCGGTCAAGCCCGACTATAACATACTCTGTACCCGGAGTAGAAGCTGAATGCAAGGCTTCTGCCGCGCTCATCTTTAAGTTGCTCTCTCTCTCTCCCTCTCTAAGATTGTGCGGTGTTAGTTGTGAAAGAGTGGGAGTGGGTGGGGCGGGGGGTGAATTACTTACTTGCTCATAACTTTAGAACCGCTCATCCGATCTTTATCATTTCTTTGACAAATCGATACATATTACGAATGACTAACTATCTCTAGAAGGAATAAATCATCTATCTACAAAACTACGGAAGAAATAACGTTTTTTATAAATTGCGGGGGCGGGAGGGGGCGTGGCAAATAAAATAAACTTGATCTGCCTTTAAGTATAGGATGCATTTCTCCCATACATGTCAAACCTCTATCTCTTACCATCTCTGAGATCTGTTTGTTCATACAGACAGACGGACATGGCTATATCGTCTCGGCTGTTGATGCTGAACAATAATATATATACTTTATATGGTCGGAAATGATTCGTTCTCCCTGTTACATACTTTTGCACAAACTTAATATACTCTATGTACCTGCGGCACAGAGTATAATAAGTTAAGATGTGATTTTCTGATGATTTTCCGAACCCAACGGTCGGAAAATTCCTGGAAAACTTTGCACTTAAAAAACTATTTTCACCCGATTGACTTGAAACTCGGTTTGTAGTTATTAAACTAGAATTCATTTGTGATATCATTTTCCGATGTTGAAAGTCCCCTTCCACTGTAAAGTGGAAGGGAAGGGGATAAGAAGTGGTTGGGATGTGGGTGGGAAGTAAATGGGAATTAGAAGGAAACCCTTCTAGAAAAGTCGTAGCGGGTAAAAAGCAAAGTAGTAAATCATTGATTTGATAAAGGGGTTTTAGGGGGGACTGAAATTTTTAAGTTCGGAAAATATCTAACTCTTACGATTGACTTCAAACTGATTATGATATTGGTTCTGTACGGTTGATATATGTACCTTAGGGTTGACGCCGATAAAAAATATAACTGATACCGAACCATCTTAAACGATTACTTTTAGGGTGTACATAATGAATTAAAAAATCAAAAAATTTTATATTCGGGGGTGTCACAGAAATCTCTAGAGATTTTGGCCTTGGTTGGTTTGCAAATCGCTAGAAAAATCCGTCGGTGTCCCAGAACTTCAAGAGATTTCATTTTCTTATTTGAAAGTCGAGTTGGAAGGTTTGTGTGGTACTTTTCTCTCAAATCTATAAACAGGGTTGTCATTTCTTGCAAAAAAAATTTCCCTTCTTATAGTTTTAAGTTGATTTGATGTTTAAATGGAATTTTTGATTGTGTTACATGTTTTACGATGCATTTTTAAATTACAATTCAAATTTAAGTCATATTCCTCAAAAATAAAATGCAAAATTTAAAAATATTTTTGCGCCAATCATTAAATGTAACTCGGCAACCCTTAGCGCTTGTTGGTACTCAGAGAGAGCCACCATGTGTAGAGAGCGCCCGCTGACGTTGAGAGCGAGTTGATTTGTCACCGTTCGGTTGGTTTTGCGAACAATTATTGAAACACAAATTTTAATATTAAAACAATTGAAATATTTAACTCATTTGATGCAACCTATGTAGAAAAATAACGTTGCTTACATTTCCAATACCAATTTTACATATCAAAATTGTTTTAGTGGTGAATTTCGCCAAATCTCCCAACAAATCGCGAGAGATTTAAAACCAACCGAAAGAGATTCCTGTGACACCGAGAATTGGTTTTGGGTTGGAATTTGGTTGGAAGAGATTTCTGTGACACCGCTGATTATGTTTTAACCTCTGCGAAAAGCCTTCAAAGTTTCTACAAATATTACGTATACGACCCGTTCACCGAATCGAAATTCTGTCGACGAATTCTTCGTATCATTTTAAAAGTTGTCAAATTTGAATTTAATCGAACAACAAATCAAAATCGAGCAGGAATCGAATGTATTTTTGGTTGGTAGACTAGGACCAAATTTTGACGAAGCGAGCCCATTTTCAACGAAGAGATGCCATTTATCCACGCTTTTATATGGGACTAAATGGTGCATAAAGTGCGACTAGTGTGGCTCGCATGTTGGAGTCAGCATGGTCCACGAGCGGGGTTTCAACAAGGGCCATATCCGCATGAACGCACTGTCCTTCTAGTCAGATACTACAGACATAACAGTGGAAACCATTTTGAGTGTCCATTTTGGCTACCATGGGCAATTCGCTAAACTCAAGAGAACGCTCCGTGGACACCGTTTTGAATCGATAAAGAGACAGAGAACCAATCGAAGAAGAAATTAAAGACTATAGAAGACTTTGCAGCATGTTCTTTAAATTGTCCTACAAACACAAACAAAATTGTAAAAAACGTTGGCATAAGTGTAATGCAGTAGGGGGAGCTAACTTTCAAGGGAATGAAATGAATTGACAATATTAAATAAAGAGTTTTTGATTTATGAATAATTTCCCTGTATTTTTTGCCCATGGTAGTACAGTACTCTGCATTATTATTCGATCCTGAAGAAGCTTATTTATAAGCAGCCTAGTAAAAGTAGACTATTCGCAGGAACGGCTGCAACCGTGATGCGCAGCACTTCAGTTCAGTGTGGGACTTGACTTCAAAGATATCTTGATAGCCTCTTAATGTACGGCTAAGACTTGCTTTCATCTAGAAGTAAACAGCGCAAAAGAGTAGAAATTTTGCCGCAAGATACAATTTTTACCAAATATACTAAGTAACAAATATATTTACCTACATATTGTGTCTGTTATATAAAAAACATATTTTATTGGTCATGCAAGGTTTGTTATCCTTGTTGGGTCGCTTATTTCATGAACTAAAAACAATTCTGGTCATCAAAGTAGGCATTGCGACTTACCTTATTAAAAACCCAGTAGAATTCATCAGAGACCAGCCAGCCCTCGTGCTGGCAGCAAGCTCTCTTGCGTTTTATTTTTATTTCTTTATATTTTTTCAACAAAAAGTTGAATTAATTCTGGAGCGATGGGCGCATTCTCGCAAATATATAAAGAACAATTATAAAAGTTTTAAAATATATATAAACAATTTTTTATCATAAGTTATGGTCAATCTAATGCCTTCTTATTGGTTTTACGGATGCCTCCCTCTACATTTCTGGTGTTAAAACGGGTCCAGTCACTTGGACAATATTCTTCTTAATTTGATTGCGTACTCCACAGTTTTATTAAATTTCTCCCACACAGTTATAACTGTCCAATATATGAGCAGGCTCAATGTCAGCGCTATCATCATCAGCAGCAAGTTGCTTTTCTGATTCTTCTTTAATTATGACTATTGGCGCAAGCTTTCCTTTTCCTTGCCTTGAATAGAGGCACCGCAAAGTCCTCAAACCACACCTGGTCGGTTTTTTTTTTCTTTTTATCGTCAATCTATTGTCTTTATTGAAGCTGGCCATGGGCTTTTCATATATAATGGTAACATTAAATTTTTCCTCATCTTTAATTGAGCAGGCTCGATGTCAGCGCTATCATCGTCTCTCAAGTTGACTATTCGATTCTTCTGCCATAATGGCTATTGGCTCAAGATCTTATTTCTTTATTTTTGGGAAAATCAAAATATGGCAATATTTAACAAACACAACAAAATCCTCACGGGTTTTTCCTGATAAAATGTTGCCAATTCTTTTAAAATTTTATTAGTCGCCTCTTCTAACCCGATTGACAATTGATTTGTTGTGAAAATATTTATTTGATAAACGTGTCGTATGAGTAATTTTTCTTAAAACTTTTTTAAGACTCTGTCGCTCGCATTTAAAATTAAATTTAGAATAGAATCTTAGATTTTCACAATTATTAGCTTTGGTGATGCTGAGACCTGTTTTTTTTTCATTTTGCCCTTTTGGGATCCGGCCAAAATTCGTTGAAAAAGAAGCAATGGACCCCCCCAACAAATTTTTTTTGAATGTAAATTTTTAATAACGACATTTTTTTTTAATTTTCTGAGAGAAGCCCGGTATGCTTACCCAACCAAGTAAGAGTGTTGCAGTCAAGTAGCCCTAGTGCAAAATACCCTGTGCCATGTAATGTGGTTCCATCCGGGGTGTCACAGAAATCTCTAAAGATTTTGGCCTCGGTTAGTTTGTAAAACACTCGGAAATATCTGTCGGTATCCCAGAACTTCAAGAGATTTCATTTTCTTATTTGAAAATCTAATAGTTCATCTCTATCAAATCTCTAAACAGGGTAAAACAAATTTCGCTTTTTTCAAGTTATGAGATAATTTAATGTTCAACTGAATTTTTTTGATTTTGCTATATGTTTTATAATGCAATTTTAAATTATAATTCTCCAAAAATTAAATCCAAAATTCTACTAGATTTGTTGAACAAACTGTCTCGCCTACTGATATAACTTCATGAAGCTTGCTTTATCGTGTAAGTCCCGTATTAGCCCTTGTTGCTACCCATTAAGGTACACAGAGGGTTCTTTATTTGGTAGGTTTTAATTGTTACGCAGCATTAGTTAGGTTTTTATTAAAACGCAAATTTGTAATATTAAAACAATTAAAATATTTAATTCATTTGATACAATCGGTTCCTCGTCTATTCAACACAAAACAATTTCAACACGTCAATTCAACACAGCACAATTATAACACAAGATTTTTCAACACATATACAATTTCAACATAATCTATTTCATCACAAAGCAATTGAACATTGCCAAATTTCAACACAGGACAATTTTATCACCGGAAAATAGAACACAAAAATTAAAAAAAAATTTTATTTTCAATCCTACAAGTGGCAATGTCAGTCGAACCTGACTTTAATATCCTCCGAAAGTGTATGCACATTTTTTTGTTCACAACTTGAATAACTTTCATCCGAATACAGACGTTGTAAATATCGTAAAATTTTTACCTGCCGCTTGAAGAAGGGAAACTCTTTCCCAGAATGAATTTGTAATGTATTGAAATGACGTATGTTTCCTTGACTTTTTGAAATTTATGTGTTGATTATACCGGAAATTGGTTTTTTAAATCGGCTGGGGATGGGGGCTGAGAATGTAAAAATTTTTTTCCTGCAGCTAGTGTCTCCCTTCTATCTCTGATGGTACTACACACTTGCATTTTATTTACTATAACTAATAAAAACCATCGTTACTCAACTTTAGGTTAAACGTCTATTCAACACAAAACAATTTCAACACGTCAATTCAACACAAAACAAAGTCTTCACGAAAAAAAGTCAACACACGTCTATAAGTCATATCACCCAACACAACAATTTCAACACTCTCGTTAATTCAATTCAAACCAAATTTAAATTTAATAATAAATTAATTATTTTTTTTGTGTTGAATTGACGTGTGTTAAAATTGTTTTGTGAAGACTTTGTTTTGTGTTGAATTGACGGATTGTTGAATTGTTGTGTTTTATAGACGTGTCACCGATGCATCCTATGTAGAAAAATAATTTTGCTTACATTTCCAAAACTAATTTTTGTTTATCAACAAAACTTGATGGATTTAAAACCAACCGGAAGAGATTTCTGAAACACCGAGAATTGGTTTTGTGTTGGAATTTGGTTGGAAGAGATTTTTGTGACACCGCTGTAGGGCTTTGATTTCCTAGGTTAATTTTGAGTTAACTTTTTCGACTGAATATATTTTTGTGCGTCTTGACATACTTCCCATAATTTACAATTTACCTTTTTTAATGGGAAGGCGTATTTGCATATCTTAGGTGTTTTTGCTCAGATCTTATTATGGTAAAGAGAATAGATAGATATTGAGCCTTAGTTGATATTGATTAAACTTAAAAATTGTAATTCTGACAGTTTATCACGGTTAGAAGGAGAAGGAGAATAAATTCGCCAAATCTTAAGCAAACTTGATTCTCTAAATGTCTGTGAGATCGACGTATTCATACAGACTAAGTCGTTCGGTCTGTCATCCAAAGTAGTTCCAGTGAGAAAATCGTTTTTCTGTTCAATGTTAGAGTTCCCAAACTCAGTGCTAAATTTGGTCCAAATCGGATAACTATATCTTATAGCTGGAATGAAATAATTGATTGATATCGACAAGTTTAAAGAAGATATAAACTAATTTCACTTTTTTTCCGATATGTGGAACCTATTCAATTGACCCTACTGTACATACACTGAGAGAAAAGTGCTGCCGTTGTACCTATCTAATCTAATGTATCCCTAAACACATTGAAACACTTGGAATTCCTCGTCTGATTAATATAAAGGAACGAAAATTTGGTGTCTTAAATCTGGTTTTAAAAGGATTTTAATTGATTTCAACAAATATAATGGTTCTAGTTTTTACTAAGCAATTTTTAGGGTATATGCGACAATCTTATATGTTTCGAGTACTGAAATAATGCAATCAAGAACGAAACATGCTTGAAATGACAATAGCAAAGGAACTACTTACCTACATATATATATATATATATAGTTACCTACCCTATGTTCACGATCAAGATCATCAAATAAAACAAAGATTAGGCACTTGCCTGCCTCTGCGCCTCCCTGCGCCCCTCTACCCCCACTCAGATTAGCCATGACCATATGTTTTATGATTATTGTTGTTGGGGGGGAAAAAGAAAGAAACACAAACACGGCATAACAACAACAACAGCAACAACAAGGACGGATTGGGAGCCGGAGAGTGCGCGGAGAGCGATAGCTAAGCAAATATAAGTAAAATAGTTTTGACCCAGATTTCGAACGTTTGAAAAATATTTAACTTCCCTTTGTTCTCCCCTCCCGACGAGTCCATTCGCTAATCAATTTGATTGGCTCATAAGACACACGGTCAGAGCATTCTCCATTCGGTGGTGTGAAGATGTGAATAAACACACAAACACACACACAGGCAGACAAACGCAAACAAAAATTTTGTTTAAACTTTTTCTGCTGCCTTAGAAAAGAACTCAAACTCGATGACTACCGATAAGATAAAAAAATTGAAAGAAAAAAAAACTTTTTTTTTCTATTTCGAAACGTTGTCAGCGATGGCGACCTACTTGTTGGATGTGTGGGCGTGATATGGTCCGCCTGGGGTGGGCTAAGGGGGGGGACAGCGGGAGGTGAAATGGGGCTGCCGAAACAGCCGTGTGCTGGTTTGTTTTTAGTTTTTGTTTTTTCATTGTTAAAAAAAATTTGAGGAAAAAAAAAAAATTTGTAAACAAAAATAAACCTTCAACTTGATACGCGTCCAGGGATGTGTTGAAGGTGTCGCGAGCGGCGATAGATTGAGAGACTGGGAGGGGAGAGGGAGATAGCTGTGCGTCGCTACGCAAAGATCTTACCTATCGGTAATTAGTGTTTACCCCAGGGATGTGGTGTTAGTTTGGAGGAGGAGGGGATGGTGAATATGGGTCAACGGCAAAACATAAATAGTCATCCAAATGGTGGAAGGAATGGGGGAGGGGAGGCAAGTAGAGAGCTTGAAAGATCAGTGTAGGGGGATTTCTGAGGTAACTATTGCTTTGTCAAAACATTTGGTGGATCGGTACAATCTTAAGCAATAAGTCCCTGAAGTGAAGATCATTAGTGTGAAACCCACTGAAACAGTTGACAAACCCAAGACCCTGAAAAGTAAGCCCACTCTGACCTACTTCAACAAACGCTGGCCAGCGACCGAATAGCTATTTGCTCTCTCATCATGTTTGCAATACATTTTTGACACTCTCACTCCCGCTTCCACAGTAAAAAATGTTGCAAAATATCCACAATTTTCAAGATATTTATCTCAAATTTAAAACTTAGTTTTACATACTAAAATGTTGCCTACTTTTCGGCTGCATTCCAGTCAGGCTTATCGATATATCGAAGTCGGTTAGGACCTAAGATCTAGTTTACAGCATTTCCGATTCCGACCATTTGGCAGCCATTTCCCTTAGCTAGTTTTTTGAATGGGGGAACAAAAGTTAATGTAAATGTAGTACTTTTTAGCAGGCTCTAGGTCATTAAGTTATGTTATTGCCCAAAACTTTTCTAAAACAAGGCACGCACAACACCACAAAGGAGGCTGGTGGACTGTATAAGGCTATTTCATAAATTTCTCCCTACAATCGTCAGCAGTCTTGATGGCAGACGGTACCTCATGACTCATGACAGAACTGCTATGAATGTAAATTTGGCTATAAAGCCCCAAAGAGCGTGTCTGCTTATAAAGTTTGAAAAGCTTTTTCCTTCACAGCTGGCGCCAATAGCTAGTGAAGGTGGCCGGATGTGTAAATGCTTATTTCTAAATCAGAGTCCGGCACTTTCGTATCTTCTGTATATACATCAGTCTGTATAAAAGCTTACACTGCTCTCCTTTGCAACAACAAATAACTGTTAAATGAGCGCACCCTCTCGTGGCTAAACACACACAAGAAACCCAAAATGAGCATGTGTGTTTTGCCGGTCACTGTTCCAAAGTAAGAAAAAAATTTTTTTATTAGGTGTTCCAAGGCAAAGACAGAACCCACGCTGTGCCGCACCCGTATACACAAAACAAGTACCTTTAGAAAATTGAGTATATCTTCAGTTTAGGTTCAATGTTTCATTCATACACCACTTCCTTGTCTGATGCTTGACTTCGGCATTATAAAGGCCTTGATCACTTTTGTAAAAGAAGCTAGATCTTAAAAGCGAGTTTCACCACGAAAAAATTGTGTACAATTTATTTTATTAGTGTGGATTTTGTATGACTGTACCATAACTGTTCTAAAACATAATTATAAAAGGCAATATTTTGACCTGCCAAATTATCTATACATATAATTCTGTAAGCCCCACTGACTGGCCTTACTGTCATATAATCAACCCACAGAGAAAATTGTTTATCCTACAGATCGTTTAGTTATGCAGGTGCGCACTAAGAAAGCAAATTTGGAAAATTTGTCCGCGAAGTAGGTGAAAACTGCAGAGAAAAGTTCGTATGGGGGGCAAATAAAAAAAACAAAGAGAGCGCAATTTAGAGATGAGCCCAGCAGCAGCGCTGCATTCAGCTTCTATTCCAGGTACAGAATATGACATAGTCGGGCTTGACCTACTTTCTCACTTGTTTGACAGTTGGGGTTAACCCCCAAAATCCCCTGAGTACGCCACTGCGCTGTGACATTGACATCAGAAGTGGGATTGGACGATGTCTCACCATCAGGAAATTGGCGTGAACTTCTGAAGTCTCACAATCGCAATTTTCTTCAGACTCTTCGGGCAATGCAAGTAACCAATGCTTAAGTTGAACCCAGACATGGCATTGAAATCCAATACAATCCGATACTGAAGATATACACATATTTCTAAAGGTCCTTTTTTCCAAATCAAAAAACTAGATATTCTGCGATTTCTCGTAAACGGATTTTTGAACTTAGCGGAGGGATATACATAAAAAATTGCTAATAAAAGTTCGGGGTCGCAAAACTTTTATTATTTTGTAAACTTGTGTTATTATTTATTGTTGCGAAAATAGCGCATATAGCCCCCCTCCCCCTAGCATCCCTTTTCCCTGTAGAAAGATCAGGATATTCGTGGGTTCTAGGCTACTGATATTGTTTGTCCTCTTGGAGGAAAGAAGTCGTCCTTGGATGTGTGTTCCCGTTGGTGCGAGGGGATGGTCATGGTCCCTCTTCATTTTCAAATGCTTCCTTACCGCAAGAGCTCGGTAGAACCCCGTGGTAGGATTTTGTGCACTGCTGTGCGTTTTGAATCGCTCACTAGGCCTAGACGCTCCCGGTCCAATGCATTACTTTTCTTTATGCTTAAAAGTCCTTCTCTTGGGGCTTCCAGATGGTCGACCTCGCTCGTAAAATGTTCTTAGCTCAACTGAAACGAAAACATCGTTGTTGGTTTAATGTTCCTAAACATTGAAGTTCAAGTGGTTTAATTCTTAACATCTTCAAGATAAAGACCTATGAACAGATAGAATTCTAAATATTTTGATGTAAATTGTAAAGATGAATTCGAAATGGGAAATTTTTTAGTCAGAGAACTATTTCTACACACACCTGGCCAGACCAGGCCATCACCACCACCCACATGCGTTTTCAAGTTCTTGGCCCAGCGCCCGTTGCCTGTCAATATCAGAGGCAAAGGGAGGGAGATGTGTCCGTGTGTGCGCTCCATCAGTTGTTTCAAATCGATCTCTGGCCCGTTGCCTGCATTTTACTGTCGACGCAACTGTCAAAATTGACCTAAAAAGAACGCAGAAAGCACCAAAAACATAAGTGAAAAACAACACGAATGAAGCATTTCAAACGGCGTCGTCGTAATTTGATAGCCCCACCGAAACTGATAGTAAAATCTGACACAAAATATAATTGCAACCGCTTTTTATTATTAATTTTTTATTAATTTCTTCTCTTCGCTTTCGATCAATTCTCATTGCAGTTCTTAGAGGGAATGACGCAGGCATTTCTTTTGCAGCGTTGGACTTTCGTTTTATAAGGTAAGTGTCGCCGAGAGATCAAGTTGAACCCCCAAGTGAAGTGTGACCCAGAAAAACCAAGCCAAGTGTCAGCAATTTGCCATTTCTTTCTTGACATTCGCCAATGATCGCAGAACGAAAAACTGCCGTTAACTTTTGCTTTCAATCATTTGTTTTGTGTTTTGTTTTGTTTTTTTCTACCACATTCTAACAAAAATATCGCCCCCTTGACGATGTCTGTTGCAATGGTGGCGTATACGTAATCTTGTTGTTGCCGTTTGTTTGGCTTTTTTTTGCAGTTGTAGTTGCAGTTGTTGTTGTTGCTGTTGTTGGGCTTATGCAAATGGCGTTCAAGGATTTTTGTGTGAAAGTTGTTGAACCTCATGACTGGCAATTAGAGTGCAACTTGCCATGTGCATTAGCCTGTGTGTGTGTGTGTGTGTTAGCTGCTGTTTATCATATTAGATTAGAACGAAAGAACTAGACCTAGCCAATCAACTATTCAAAAGCAAAAAACAATCAAAAAGGAGAGGGTGTCTTCCTATGTGGAGCGGTGGAGAGGGGGGGTAAACTCATTAGAAATTCATTTGCTGTTTCAAATTTTAATGCAGAAGAAGGGTTGGGGGGTAGAAAGAAACTCAACAACATTTGAACTCAAGATGAACGTGCTCAAGCCCCGACTGTAATATACTCTGTACCTCCAGCGAACTACTACTTTATTTTCAAAACTGACGAATAGATGGCACTACTACTGTAGCCATTTTAAATACTGACTTTTGGAAGTTAAAGGATCGAAAATGATTACTTCTCCCTGTTAAATACTTTTGCACAAACTTAATATATTCTGTGTGAACAAATTCTTTCCCACATTTAAGCAATCAATAAACTCAACGTTGAATATATTCAGCTTATAGTAGTATAGAAGGATAACTGTACGCATTAATAGCCTAGTTCCACTGCCACATTAATGTGGATGAGATGTGAAGTGACACAATACTCCCATATAAAGAGAAATTTACATCAGTTCATGATGTTGGCACTAAACCCAAAAAATACGTGCTGCAAGGGAATATAAACTTTGGGGGATCTAAAATTAACTTTTTTCTATTTCTATAGCCCTTGGGGGCAATATCGTCACCATTCTTAACGGTGTATTATTTATTTTCTGATTTTGAATCATTAGCTATAATGCAAAATGTTGGTTTTTTTATGTCTTTACACAATTTACTCAGCTAGCTGTCACTCAAATTTTTACATTAACTTTGCATTGATGGAATTTTTAGCAGTGTAACACACAAATTTGTTGAAGTACATATATGTGGCAGTAGAGCTGGCCTATAAATCTTCTTGGCTTTAAGCAGCCGGTTTCAATTTGCTCATCTTTCTAGTAGCCTAAAATATTTGTACCTCTTCACATATAAAACAGCTTCAACTTGAAATGTTTCAGTTTATACCAAAACCTCTACAGATTTCTGGGACACACCCGATTATGTTGGCGTTATCTGTTGCTGCCGATTTGCAGTCGATGGGCAAACACTACTAAAGATAGAAATATCTGAACTGAAACTTGCATTCGAAAATCGCAAACAATATTAAAACTTTTATGATTAAAAAAGATAAATTAAATAAAGGCATCGTGGTTGCTACTGTCCTTATCTACTATCAAGCGAATCTACGGGAAAATACAAAACATTTAATATATTTATTTTAAGCTCCATTTTGAACTACAATTGAAACTCGATTTTTCAGATTTCCAGTTATTGATTTTATACCTTGCTTAAACGTGATTCAACACACAATTAGAATGAAGAATTATTGTTTTCAATTTAATGAACATTAAAACATCAATGTCTCAGTTTAAGGATCTAGAAGAAATTCGAAGCTACAAATCTTATATCATCAACATAAGTTGTGAAACTTTTAAAAACTCTACAGACGGTTGCAGATTATTCTTCGAATATCTTGCCAGTGGTATCTTATTGGTTGGAGCGTAGCTTCCTGGTGATGGCAAGTTGTGTATGCAGACGTTGTAAGCATGTTTGTGATGATGCGTTTGTATATATGTTTCAGGGGTTTTGTTTAATGTTTTTTTGCACATTTCACTGTTGTTGTGCTGTTGAGTTTTGTTTGTATATTTGTTTCGGGGTGCTGCCTAGGCCGGACGCCATTTTGGCACTGTAACTATTTAAGTCTTCAATTGTTAATTGTTCTTTCAGAAGGGGTCAACATATGTGGCTTTGACATGTTAACTATTTAGTTTAAAACACAGATAAAGGTACGAATGAGTGTAACACAATGGCGAAGAGACAAGGTGAGTGGGTGTGAGCTAGAGTTGTAAGATATATAAAAAGGCCATAGTAGTTAGTGATGTGTGAACTAGTTATAGGAACTGAATCTGTAATTGGAGCTGTGGTCACAGAAGTGGCGCCATCTATTGGTCAGTTTTGAAAATTCCTCAACCAGCAAATGGTGGTACCATCTATTGGTCCATTTAAGAGCTTAAGCGACTTTCTTGCGTTGTTTTTTAAGGAATTTTTTGGGTACATACTTATTTAGCTCAATTTCGATAGTTCGGCTTATTAATTTTTAAAGTTAATTTTATTGATAAATTTCCAAAATGATTCCTTTAGACTTTTCAACGATTAATTCTAGTGTAGTAGAAGCTAGGCCGTTGAGTCCTTCAGGTTGATTCAATTTGGGGTCATGTTTACCTACTTACATATGGTCTCTATGACAACAACAATTCCTGGGCATAGAAAGTGCAGCATAGTGCGGGCCACACACACACACACACAGATACACATGCATTTCCAATATCAGCCAAGGATATTTGACTGCACTAAGTCCACATGACCTTCTAAAGTTGGTTGACTCTCGATGTGCGCCTGCAAAGCCAAAAAAAAAAAAAAAAAAAAAACATTGGGGTGTGTTGGGTGTGGAAAGCAGGCGAAAAGGGGGCAGGGCTGCACATATATATATACCCACATATATATATATATATCTATTTTTTTTCTGATTAAGCAACACGCACTGCAAAAATTGAGCTCTGATGCAAGCATTTGAGAGCGCAGCATAGAGAGAGTGCGAGAGGGAGAGAGAGAGAGCTTTGCACTGCACTTGATGCCCAGTTTAGAAGCCAACAACAACAACAACAATTAGCCAAGCTTTCAAATGCAGCCAGGAAAACCCACTCTCTCTCTCTCCGCTCTCTTGTTTTCGTTTTCGATTTCGATTTCTGTTTCTGTTTCTTGATTTGTTGCTTGTTGTCGCCTCTCTTGAGGCTGTTTGGCTGCCAGTTGCACATTTCCGTTATATCCGCCAGACGGCCGTGCAGCAGCACACACAGCCCGCTCGCTCGACAAAAACATAGAATAACCGTGCGCCACACCGTGCGTATGAGTAATATTTTAAAAGAATTCCCAAAAAACCAAATTAAACAAAAAGAAGAAAAGAGCAAAAATTGAACTTAAACTGCAACTGCAAGCTAACTGCTCAGCTGGCGTTGACGTTAACGTTTTTGGCTTCAGCTTCAGCTTTGTGTGTTTTGGCCACAGAGTCTGACTTCAGTTCGAATTGTGGCTTGAAGGCAGCGCGCGCGCAGAAAATCGCAAAAAAAATTTTAAAAAGAAAAGCATAAAAATTTAAGTTTATTTTTTTGTTGTTTGTTCAATTGTTCAACATGAAGTGAACTATCACAAAAAGTGCCATAAGTGGGAGGAGGAAGAAGAAGAAGAAGGAGGAGGAAGAAGAGGCAGCGGGAAAAGTGTGTAAACAATATTCTGATCAAAGGATTTGCCAACATACCAAAAGGAGCCAGAGCAATGCCTGGCCCGGCACTGTGGTCCGGTGAGTAAAACAAGCTTAAGCCTCTCTCTCTTGCCAACGATCGCCGCTCTTTCTCTCTCTCCCTCTCTCTCGCTCTGTAACTGCAAGTTGCACATATTTCCGCATTGCCATCTCTTTCTTTCAAGACAAGAACTTCCCAACGACAGACCAAACTTTCACTTTAGCTCAAAGAAAGAGAGAGAGCGGGAGCGAGAGCGAGAGCGCGGCACAGAGAAAGAGAGAAAGACAAGCTTCCTGACATTACCAACTTACAACAAGACTTGAATTGCAAATTGTTTGTTGTTGTTGTTGTTGTTGTTGCTGGGCAACCCCGACTTGCTGTTTTGTTGTTGTGGCTCATTATAAAGTCGTAAGCCATTTACGTTATACCATTACGTATGTGTGTGTGTGTGTGCGAGTGTGGCAAAATGTCAGTGAGCAATAAGGAAATGAAATGTGCGCCAAACAATTATTGGATCTGCTGCTGCTGTTGTTGTTGTTGTTGTTGCTGGTGTTGTCTGATTTGAAATCGAAAGTGCTTTCCCAGAGCAACTACCATACACGTGTGTGTGAGTGTGTCTCTGTGTGTGTGTGTGTGTATGGTCAACGAACGAATTGTTTAAATTCGCCACACCACAGTGGGTGACCAGGTGCGGGTATGTCCCCTCCCCCCTTCTCAATCCCGCTTTGATTTTTTTTTTCAAAAATTACCCAGAAAAGCTGAAATCTCTCTCTCTCTCTCTCTCTCTCTCTCCGACACTCTGTGAGGCTTACATTCGGCAAGCATTTCGTGTGAGTTGCCGACAAAGTTCGGCCCCCCGGGGGCTATGGCTGAGCAACACTGTCCTACATCCTGCCGAATTCGAAATATATCCCACAGTTTTGCAGAAAAATATTTTAAATTTGATGAAGATCGAATAATCTTTCCTCGAGTTACAAGCGATTCTGAAGGGTAGCACTGGCGATAGGCAGCACTTTACAAATTTAATGGCTTCTCGCCCACTCGGTGTGGCTTTTAACCTACTTTGGGAGGCTATAGAGTATAGAATAGTCAGGCTTGATCGACCTTTCTTTCTTGTTATACCCTGTAAGAGGGGATAGAACAAAGTATCACAGTATCCGTCTGTATGAACGCTTCAATCTCAGAGACTAAATACGATAGAGCTAAAAATTGTTGCCTATATGTTGATGTATACCATACCCAGATCAAGTTAAGTTTCTGTGGACAAAATTTGGGGAAAAACTGTGTGTTCACATCTTACCTCAAAAACTTTGCACTTGAATCAAGACACACAATGTCGATGGTACAGTTAATACGAAAAAACTTTATTCAAGTACAAAATTCTTATTTCAAGTATGATTTTTAATTGGTTCGACAGATTTTTAACAAATTTTGACCTTTTTTTTAGGTCTTTTAGGGTTGTCATGTTTTTAAATACAACCCGAAGTACTCTTTAAATAGGTACAAAATTTTGTTTATCAAACTCTAATTAATTCTTAAGTCAACCCCAATACATTCTTGAAACAAAACAAAACTTTTTTAAAAATTGGTACAAAATGTTCTAAAACTATTTAATATTTGATTCACCAAAGAAAATGAATTTAAGATTTATGATCTCTCTCTCTCTCTCCCTAAACAAGGTGTTCGAATCAGGAGGGAATTTGAATTTCAAACCTTCAATAAGCCAAAGAATTCTTGATTTAAGTATGAAATTTCTTGATACAAGAGCGTTTTAAAAAATCTCTAAATTCTTGATTTTTGGTATGTTAAGCTCCATTTGGGATTTTTTTGACATCTTTTAGAGCCCTAAATAAGCATGATTTTGACCTTTTTATGTTAGCTAAAAGCGATTTGTACTTAAAGTAAGGGCTTGTTATTACATCAAGAACGAAATGATCTTAAATCAAACCTTTTTTATGCTTGAATCAGGAATTTTATTTCTATTTTTGAATTTTAAGAACGATTCGTACTTAAAGTAAGAATTTTGAAGAGCGAATCTTTCTTACCAAATTCTAGACCGAAAAAAAAGATAGTTCTGATTTTTTCGAGTGCAGTCGGTTTTTTGATTATAGAATGTTTCGTTCTTAATTTAAGAACATCTAAAAACAAGACATACTACAAAATTTTAAGTGCAATACGACATAAATTGTATTGAAGAAACTAAGATAATACAAATTCATTTGCAACAAAGTGTCTGAATTTTTTTTAATTTAAGCTTAAAGTTGCTCCAAAAAGTCAATTTTGTCAAATATCATTTACTTAAATTGAAATTAAATTGTTTCAGAATGATACAGGTTGGGTTAGATAAGGCTGCAATGGTTCAAATGGGATATTCCCATTTCTTCACTTAGGCCAGTGAAGGCTCATTGTGTTACCATATAACCCTTTCTTCGCTGTGATTGAAAAGGGAGGATCTTCCCCGTTGAACCAATTAGAGAGTAGCAGTAATTTAGTTTTATTTCAGAAATGAAGTAACGCCCTAGATTTTTTAATGTTAAGAGTAGGCCATGTAAGCTGAGATCCTTCACATGTGTGACCCGTTTGCCATTGATTCATGGTTATTCGTTATGTAGAGTACTCTGTTTGTAGTTTAAAGGTTCCAAGAGGCATCCCTCTGTTGCTCTTATCCGGTAGGAGCTGAGTGTTGGTGTCAAGTCTGGCAAGGCCGGTTTTCCAGGCATCCAAATGAGATTAATTTCAAATTGCTGAGCCTTCTCCTTAAGAGATCTGCGGCACTCCGTAAAAGTTTTGGTCAAGGGCTTTTTAATAATAACTTTGCTTCTTTGGATTGCAAGGTTTTCCAGAAGATTGGTAGCCTGCTGGATGGCTACAACCTCTGCTTGGTAAACACCACAATGACCAGGAAGTCAAATTAAGTTTTGATCCCAAGCTCTAAACTGAATACTCCTCTTCCTACCTGTCCATCTAATTTGAAGTTATCAGTGTAGAAATTGATGGCATTCGGTTTGCTGTGATGTATTTAGTACCCGTCCAGACCTGGCAGTAAAAGTTATTGTTGGGATACAGTAGTCAGTACGGGGAATGATACTAAAAGTGTTATCAATTTTAAATCGATATTTAAATCGGAGTAAAATGAGAGAAAATTAAAAAATATGTCCAAAAAATTATGTTTTAATGGGCACCAAAGGGCAACAAAGTTTTTGATATTACTCATACGCAGTGTTGCCTGTAATTTTTATCTGTTTTCGTAGCTGGCGTTGTTTTCAAACCAAATGTTTGCATATATTCAAAAGGTTACTCTAATTAAACTAAAGTTTGAACAAAAAAATTTATTTGAAGAAATTTTTGTCGATTTTGCAACCCATTTTATGGGATGAATTGGGATTTCCCCTATATGGGCAAGGGGCGGAAGAATCACCTATGAAATAAAGATGAAAAGCAAAATTGTAGATTAAAATGTTCAAAACTTATGGATAAAAAATTTAGAAAATAATAGTTCAGTCTCAAATGAAGACTTTTCATAGTTACCGCTTCAGACATAAAACATTCTTGAAATTCTCTATTAGTTTTTCGTTTTTTCCTCGCTATGCGTCGGCTCAGTGGCTTGCCAAGAGCAGGTCCTGTCGCACGGTGGTACCAAATCCCAAAAAACTGGCCCCAAGTCGGAAAACGTCTTTGATGTGGCTGAAAGTTTGTTCTCGGGGGTTTTAGGGGTCGCTGATGTCGAATTCAAAGTTTAATTTTAGAAAAACAAAATGGCGGATCGAATATGGCGGATTTTATTTCTCAAAAACGTACTTGACTTGACTGAAAGTTTGTACTGGGGGGTTTTAGGGGTCGTTGATGACGAATTAGAAGTCAAAATTCTGAAAAACAAAATGGCGGATCCTATCAGACTGACAAATCCTTTTAGACGCATTTAATGTGACTGAAAGTCTGTACCCAAGGGTTTTAGGGATCGCTAATTACGAATTCAAAGTCAAAATTTAGAAAAACAAAATGGAGGATCCAATATGGCGAACAATTTCTTCAAAAACATGTTTGATGTGGCTGAAAGTCTGTACCCGGGGATTTTCGGGGTCGCTAATTACGAATACAAAGTCAAAATTTAGAAAAAACAAAATGGCGGATCCAATATGGCGGACAATTTCTTCAAAAACGTGCTTGATGTGGCTGAAAGTCTGTACCCGGGGGTTTTTGGGGTCGCTTATTATGAATTACGATCCCAAATGGCGGACGATTTCTTTAAAAACATACTTGACTTGACAGAAAATGTGTACTCTAGAGTTTTCCTGGCTACCGGACCAAAGAGTCTCATATCTTTTCTTTCATTACGTTCAAGGACCACGAACTTGAAGGTCAAATTTATATTGGTAAAATATATATTAATAATAAATATATTTCAGAATAATTTTTCTTTGAAATTTTGAACATTTCAATTTTGTTACATTTTCATACTTGCAGCAGAGTTTACTGTAATTTGGTCTCCCATTCATGACATTGCCTTCTTACGTGTTTGTGGTCGCTTGTCGCTTGTTCGCTCCACTTGCTGCCGCTTGGATTGCGCAATCCCGTGTGTCCATTCAGTTTTGTCCATTGTTGAGGGTTTTGTTGAGGCTTATTTTCCCCTTAGGCAACCTCAACCCACCCACTCACTCAATTATCGAAGAACGATCTACAGTTTACTTCTAAGCAAAAGAGAAAGAGAGGCGAAAGAGAGCAGGAAATAACAGCGGCCAAAGCTCAAAGCTCCCTCTCTCTCTCTCTGTTGGTCTAGCTAACTAATGTGGCAGCTGCAACATAGTTGGCACAGTTTTTGCTTTTAAGGTTCATCAGGTTCAATTTGCCAAACAGCAAGGAAGTTGAAGTTGCCTCCCTCCCCCCGCACCCCACACACCCTAAAGCCTCAAGCAAACTACGGTCAACGTCCAACCTAATTCTAATTTGAATGACTGGGTAAAGGGTGGTGTGTGTGTGGGGGGGGGGACTATGAAGTTTAGTTGCAATGAACTCCAGTAGGGAGATGCTCTCTCTCCCTCTCGTAAGCAGTGCCGAACAACCAAACGAATGCGCTGCTGCTGCTGCCCCGAAAGCATAACTATGACGTTGACGTCGCTGGGGCTTTGGCTCTGTGTTTGTGTGTGTTTTGTCTATTGGTTTTCATTTTCGTTTGCAGTCAACGCTGGCAGCGCTGTCCCTAATGTCTGATCGTCGTTGCTAGCAACACGACTAGTTTTGTTTTTTGGGGGGGAGGGCGGCCGGGCGGTCGGCCACTATGTCGTCTACGCCTGCGCTGACTTCAGCAGAGGCGGTCGCGACAGCAGCGCAGCGTTTGCTGTGGCTGCTGCTTTCTTTCGCTCGCTTACTCCTTTCATTTCACTTTATTTCGTTCGCATGTACGCACGTTTACCGCGGAGCAGCAGCAGCAACACACAGCACAAAAACAAAAACAAACAAACAAAATCAAAAAAAGATGGTGTGTTTGTTGTTGGTGTTGTTGTCTTAGTCGTCGTGGTTGTTATACGGAAGTGTTCGGAGCCGGTAACGGTTTGAAGAAGATCTCAATATTTTGTTTATAATAAATAAAGTTAGTTATTTTTTTTACACACACACACACACACCTACACAAGTGTCAACCAAAAAAAGTGCAACAAAATCCCTAAATCAAAAAAAAAGTGTTTACCGTTTTGTGTGCTTTTTACTTTTCTCTCTCTGTCTCTCAAAATACAAAAAAAAACAACAACAAGGCAATTTGGACGCGTATCAAGAAACTATTCTTTTTTTTTCAGTGTAAAATTGTGTTTTTTTTTATTGTTTAATTGTGTTGTTGTAAGCCAACATGAATTGGCCTGAACAAAATGTTTAAAGTAAAAAAAATAAAAACTAACAAAATGACTCTCAACCTGTTGTATTTGCCCACCTAACAAAAAACCAAAAACAAAAAAGGGGCCAAAATCAACCAAATGAATGTCAATCAGCAGGCAAATAATGTGGTGGCAGGCGGAGGGAGTGGAACGGAGCCAGCAACAGCAGCAGCAACAGCCAGCACAACAGCAGCCGGAGGATCATTGGAGTCCTGTCTATGCACAGAACAGGCACCGGCACCGGCTGTTGCAGTGGTTAAGCAACAAAATGGTCATGACATCAATGGTCATCATCATTTGCCACACAATCACGATGACAACAACAACAGCAGCAACTGCAACAGCAACAACAACAGCCACAGCAGCGGCAGCAGCAGCAGCAGCGATGACAATGAGGAGGATAACAACAAGGATAACAGCAGCAGCAGCAGCAAATTGACCATTATCAAGACCCCGCTGACCAAGACATTGCTAAAGAAGTGCAACAACAACAACAGCAATGGAGCCGCCACACGCAGCAATGCCGACCTCAACGATGAGGCGTTAAATTTTGCCTGCGATTCCGGTTTCCAAAGCGGAAATAACAATGAACCAGAACAATTTATGAATGAGCAACATCATCATCATCATCATCATTACCAGCAGCAACATGATGATTTGGTGGCTGCTGCAACATCATCATCATCATCCTCATCATCCACTCAACAGCCGCCGCCCCCCAACCCAAACCCAAATGATAATCTTATCAAGACACCCGCCACAGGGGCAGGGGCAGGGGCAGCGGCTGCCACCTGCTCGGCCGCTCAGCAGCAACAGCAGCTCAAGTGCAACAAGTGCAATTCTCACAACAATAATAACAGCAACAACAACAACAATAATAACAATAATAATAACAATATACATTACAACAATTACAATAACTATTATAAGAAAAAATCTCGTATGCCGCCCATTTGCCGTTAGTATTTTTGTTGTTTCTATTAATTTAGTTAAACTAACCCCCTTCCCTTTGCCCCCCTCTCCCCCCAACCCTCTACTTTAGCTCACACACACACACACACAATATGAATTGTTTAAACAATCTGCTGCAGCCACTTGTTGGCCACAGTTACAAACGTCTCCTCAAAGCCTCCTGAACAACCCCAAAAAAAAAACAAAAACAAAACCAAACCAAAACCAAAAAAAAAAACCACCACAAAATCTACAACAACTACAACCACAACAACCACAATTGGCAATACCAAAATTTACCTAAGCCCAAACATCAAAATTTTAAAACAAATCGGCCACAAAATCAACGAGCAAAATTATGACTTCCATAGGTAAAAAAAATCACAAAAAATTTACAACAACAAATCCAAATCCATTAATAAACTCTTATCCTTTGACTAACCACAGCACACTCTCACTCTCTTTATATATCACTTTATCTCTGGGTTTTTGGGTCCTTAGCTAACATTTAACAGCCACGTTAAGCCCTTTATTTAGTTGTAAAATTAGCAGAAGTAACCTAAAATTTTCATTACTTCAATGATGACTGAGATGACAAAAAGATGTTAGGTTTCTTTGAGCAGTGGATAATATAGAGCAGACTTCCCCAGCGATAGCCCCCGGAGCACGAACTTATTTGCCGAATGATTGCCGAAGTCACCCTTCATAGTGTGTTAGAGAGAGACACAGTCACGTTTTAGCGCTCTCTGCTTGGGGAACCCTGAGCTATAGGGAGAGAAATCTAGCACGAATCAGCGAGACTGAAATTGGCTTCAATTTAGATTTTTATACCCTTGCAAAGGGTATTAAAATTTTGCCCAGAAGTTTGCAACGCATAGAAATATTCATTTCCGACCCTTTAAACTATATATATTCTTGATCAGGGCAACGAGCTGAGTCGATTGAGCTTTGTCCGTCCATCTAGTCTCTCAGTTTTAAAGCTATCGAGCTAAAACTTTGCACAGAGTCTTCTTTTTACTGCACACTGCTAATATGTCGGAACCAACCGGATCGGATGACTATATTGTATAGCTGTCATAGGAACTATCGGTCGAGAAGTGAGTCTTTGTGAGAAAATCTTTTTTGTTTTTAATGTAAACGCCTCCCGCTTCAGCCATTATTAGTTTTATACGCTTTTACACAGATTTGGAAGTTTTGATCAAAATCGGATGACTATATCTTATAGCTGTCATAGGAACTATCGGTCGAAAAGTGAGTCTTTGTGAGAAAAACTTTTTTGTTTTTTATTTAAACGCCTCCCGCTTCAGCCATTATTAGTTTTATACGCTTTTACACAGATGTGTAAGTTTTGATCAAAATCAAATGACTATATCTTATAGCTACCATAGGAACTATCAGTCGAAAAGTGGGTTTTATTTAGAAAAATTGTTTGTTTTAAACAATTTGCAGGGGCATAAAAAACTTCGGCAAAGACGAAATTAGCTTGGCCATCTCGTTTACCATAGGATTCATAGGAGAAGGCAATTAATCTTGACTTCGAACGTCTCAGAAATTCGTGCTTGATTTCAGTATTTTCGGCTTTTATCCAAGAATATTCTGTCTTACCTTACTTTTGACATCAAAACTGATTGGTTTTTTCTCTGAGTGTAACAATTTTGTTATCACACATCCGCACCCACACAGAAAAAACATAATCATTTAATCATATTATTAAAAAGTTTATCAGGCCTGTATCCCGTTTTCGGTTTCGATCAAATCATGCGGAATCGGAATTGTCAAAAACCAACTGTGTTATTGGGCTTTTAACTTCAAAATCCCAATAACCTTCATTCCATCCTCTGGATGGCAAAAAGATTCGACCGAATTCTTTAATCGTTTCTTCGAAATTACAACTCTTACCAATTCCGATTAATCGGATTCGGAAACGGAAACAGGCCTGTATATGAAAAATTGACCTTTTCAAAAATATCGAAGTGAAATTTTCGATGATTTCAAAATGATATTTTTAAGATCAAATTGATATTTCATAATTTCAACAGTAAATGTAAATGTTGGCTATACAGCTCCTACAACGCGGCCAAGCCAAGCTTCTCACGATCTCTTGGCGTGTGTGCTTTAAATTTTTCGCACAAGAGAAAGGGACCTACAGTTTAACGCCGGATCCGAACGGCAAAGTTTGAGAATTTGCTTTTTCATGGCTAGTTACTTTACAGCTGGCGCCAATAGCTGGTGAAGGTGACCGTATGTGTAAAAGCTATTTTCTAAACTTTTAAACTTTTAATAAAAAACTTTTATTATTAGATGTTCAGAGGCGGGATCGAACCCACGACCTCCCGCCCAGCAGTCCAGCACACTAACCACTGGGCCACATACGGCACTTCATTAGTACACAGAGAAGAATTAGTGAAAAAGACGGTCAAGCCCGACTATAATATAATATACTCAGTACCAGGCAATATTTTTGATGTTTTTTTTTTTAGACTCAGAGAAAAAAGCATTCGTTCTCAAAATAGTAAAAATTCTTGATCCAAAAGTGTAATTCTTGATCCAATAGGAAAGTTTTGATCCCGACTTTTTTGACTTAAGAGTTTCAGTACTTGACCCAAGTACGAATAATTTTCAAAATGAAAGACTTAAAAAAATTATTTGAAGGGGGTGTTAGAGTTACGACCGAGAATCCTACCCAACCCACTCATCATTTACTCAAAATTATATTCTTTCATATTAATAAAAAGCCGATATGACAAACTTTAAATTGACCTGTTCGAAAATATCCAAGTAAAATTTTCGACTATTTCAAAATGATATTTCATTACTGTGTTAAACCTTTTTTTTAACTCCAAAAAGTTGATCGCGCCGAGACAACAAATTTCTGAAAGGGTATGTTGGTAGTATAAAAACCCGTCTGGGTTTGATCTGATTAACATTCAGCATTGAAATCTCGAAAACTATTTTGAGTTTCGCTTTTATATCTTTAGCAAAGTTGTTTCTTTTGACTTAGCCTACAATTTATTTCTTTGTAGCAAATCCAAAAATTACATTTTCTCACTTAAAATTACAAAAGTTTTTACAATTTTTTTTACGTTTCGAACATTAATACAGTACAAAAATGTAGCTTAAACCAAAAGGACGAACCACTTTCATTGAACTACTATTTCAATCAACTGTCATAAAAACTCAAAAAAAATAAATATTTTCGGTAAAAGAGTCTCTAAATTATATATCTTTGGTTTGCTTATTTATGTCTTTACTTAAATAATCTCCTCAAAGTTGTTAGAACTTTCAAAACAAAATTGAAGAACAGTACACAATGAGGGGGAAACACGATGACTTTACGAAATTTTTGTAATTTTGAGTTTAAAGATGTGACTACTTAGAAATGTTTTGGAATCTACGTCAAGAGCAACCACTTCCTTTAAGACATCAAAACGAAATTTCAAATGGATTACAAGATATTGAGAAGCAAATCCCAATCAGAAGCTAAAAACTTTAAGGTACAACCAAGTGCAGGTTTTGTTTGTTTGAGTTTCATACTTAAATCAAGAATTTTTAGTTTTAAAAGTTCAATAAGTATATAAGTTGACTTGAAAATCCACATTATCTTGTGTTCTTTCGTGCATTTTTTGTCCGTTCGTCTCTTCAAGTCGACAAAGAAAGTTCTCAGTCTTTGTACCCCAGATTTTCTTATCAAATATCAAATGTTCCAAAGCATTTACTTCAGTAAATGTTTTCGTTTATACGGGTTCTGTATATATCTCAAATGTTATTCAAGTGTGTACTATGAGAAACATCTGTTTCTAGCAGTAGGCTGTATGTTGGATATTTTGTGATAGTTAAGAGTCTGTCTACCTCATCAAACAATCCAATTTAATCACATATATTCAGGGTATATTATGTCTTTCTTATTTATTGTTTTTTTCTGTAAGGAAATTGGTTAGCTTTAAATTTATTTTGAAATTTACCCATAATTAATCAATAACCCAAAAATTCAGAACCAATAATATTGATTCTTTGAACGCTCTTAAGTAGGCAATAGAAAACGTCAAATCGATTCGTCATTAAAAATTTTCCAGGGTATCGTTGAAATTACACTCGATTCGGTAATTTTTAAAAGGGCTCTGCATGATTGCAATAATTTTGTACATTGAAACGTACGAAATTATTTATGATCGTCGTCATCCGTTGGCATCCCAAGCTTGTTTTGTACAAACTCAACTTAAGCACAAGGGAACTTATTTCAAATACACATCTTACGCCAATTGCGTTTAGATTGAACTTTGGTTTAGAAAGGCTTCAGGTCTTTGTCTCCCAATGTTTACTAGGGTCTTAAAGTATTGGAAAAAATTACTCATACGACACGTTTATTAAATTGTTAGTTCATTACAATTCAAGTCTTTTAATGTTTTTCAAATTCGAATAGATTTTAAATTACATTAACGCCAACAATTTATAAATGAAACAAATATATGATTATGGGCAACACTGCGTATGAGCTATGGACAAAAACTTTAGAGACTATACACGCCAGATAAAAATCTATTTTTGTTCACTTTTGTTTTATTTTACGCTTTTATAAAGGGGTGAGACTATGACCTTAAACATAGTATCTTAAGTAAGAAATTACTAAGAACTTACTTAATAGTTTAATAATTGAGTTTAATTTTTTCACCAATTCAATTTAAATTTTTATACCTCAAAAGGTCGGGTTTGTTATCTGGCTGGTTATCTCAATCACCTATTCAGCCTAATAATAACAATTGGGAATTGCAATTTGTACCATTTTTCACTCTACTTCAAAGATCATTTGGACTAGGAGTCGGCAATTAATGCAGAGATCTTGTTGAGAAAATATTTTAAGCGAAAAGTTTTTCTTTTTATCCTTCAAATTTGTTTACTCAGCCGCTGCCTAACCAACAAGCAGAGTTTTGAGAAAATAGAGCCAACCCGCCCACTCGGCTATGCCCTCCGAATGTTTGTTGTAGTCATTCATCACTAAGTGTCAAACAGAGAAAGAGAGAGACAGCCACATTTACGTCCTCTCTTAAAGCTTTAAACCAGCGATGCTCTATGTGAGCGAGGCCAAAAAGTGAGAGTGTATTAGTGTGCGAAAATAAAGCTTCTTGAATTTGCTTCGACCTAATCGGCTGACGGCTTTCGGCTCTCTTGGTCTCAGCTTCAGCATGCGTTCGGGTTGTGTACGTGTGAATAGCGAAGGAACCTGAGGCCAACGCTGCTTTAAGCTTTCAATATATATCTGCTAACTGGCATATACTATCTCTGCTGACATTTCTGCTGCCTGGGTATTTAAACTTCTGTGTTCTACAATAAAATTTCCTTTTATTTGTTTAATTGCTATACTCTTGGTGTTATGGTCTCGGATTTTTCTATCCCTTAAAGTCTGGACTAAATTTGTGATATTTCACAGTATTCTCATTACATATATAATTTTTACTATACCCTACAGAGTTGTATATTACTAAGTAAATCTCCATAATTCTGTGTTCTAGATCCATCAAACCCAAGAATTTGACTCAAAATTCCCAAAATTTGACAAAGAATCTACAGATTTATATAAATTTTCTTCTACTTGAAAAGTTTTTGCTAAGATCGCTGGTCGAAAGCTACACAAAGAGTAATTTCAAGTCATTCTCAAATGAATCAGAGATGGTATAGCTCTGGTAAGAAGATATGGGTTAGTCATCCGGCTCGAAGGACCCATACCAATCTGTATTTAATCTCCTTTTTAGACAAACAAAGCCAAAAACAATTGAGAATTGCAACTAGAACCATATAACCCCTTCTTTTGTAGGTATTTAAAATAAGTTTAATTGTTAATACATTTCAGTTATTTGTGTCTATAGAACAGGTACACCACACGTCTAGATATGAAGTGAATATCTGGATATTTATGCGCCAGCTCACACACACACACACACACACACAGATAGAGAGGCACGCATGGCTTTATTGTTTAGAATAATCTTGCGCTTGATAATGAAAATAGGTCAAATTTTAAAAATACACACACAAACGACATTGTCGTCGTCGTCGCATTCGTCGTCGACGTCGGTCGCTTGCGCTCGCTCGTTTGCCGAACGAACTTCAACGAAAGCGCACGGCGTCGGCATGCGTAAAGAGATTGGATCGGCATTAGATAGATACATGGAGAGGCGATAGCTTGCTGCTGCTGCTGGGCCAACGCACCAAGTGACCGATAGAATTTCAGTGGGCGATCGAAAGTTCAGCTCTCTCCCTCTCTCTCTCTCTCTCTCCGTGTGCGTGCGTATGTGTGTGTGTGTGTCTGCCTGAACTTTGTCGTACAACACTTGCAACATTATTTATTGTGCATTGTAATCTCTTTTGATCGCTGGGCCGACTGATAGCAGCTGAAAGAACTCCATTTGTGACCCATTTAGATGAAACAAATCATTTGCCTTGCCCCCGTCAATAATTAAGACAACTAATTAGTTGTGCCGATCCATCGATCGATCTTTAACCAGTTCTGATCTTCGTTTGTTTCTATTTCTATTTCATTTGGGGAAGTAAATGCAAATTTTGTTTTTGTTTTTCTGAAATTTGGCACCCAAATAAAGCACAAAAAAAAAAGAGACAAAAACTTCCGCAAAATCATTGTCATATTTATGTATGCAGGTATGTTTGTATGTTTGAATGCATAATAAGATGCTAACTTAAGTGATTCATCTGAAAAAGACTTCTTAGAGAGAATCTTCTAGAGGGCAGAGTAGTACTTGTTACTCCATTCATTACAAGCTGCATTACCTAGTAATCGAGAAGGTGGTGGGTGTACTGTTACGGTACTTAGCATAAAGCTCTCCCATGAGTACGGTACCTAAGCATGCAACTAATTGAGAGGTATGGGGGGTCAGCTTTTACTAAAAGCTGAAACAGGGAGCAAGCTGAGAGCGTAGCATATTAGCTTTGGTTAATCAACAGCAGAGTGGAGCATAAGCTTAGCTATCGCTGCTCCTCTATCTGTGTAAGGGGGGGTCTAAGGGAAGCCCTGGTTAATGCAAAATTTAACAACAAACAGCTTTGGACTCTTCATCTATTGCGTCGCAGAGTCTCAATGTTCCTTTGCATCTAATTGCATTTGAACTTTAAGAGCACAACGGGCCATTGCTGTTCTAAATTTGGTAAAACAAACTGATGAAGGTTTTGTACTTATTACTGCCCCAAAGACCAGACAGTTAGGGCCTTAGCTGATCCATTGTGGGTCATCTTTTTATCATTTTCCTGATATGTCGGCATAGAACAGAGTTTCCCAGCCATAGCCCCTGCAGACATGCTTCACTGTTGGTTAAAAAGAGACACAGTCACATTTTAGCGCTCTCTTCTTGGGGAACTCTGGCTTAGAACTACAGGAGCTGATCCATCTAGAACGCTTTCCCCCATTTTATATCTTTCTAAGCGTTTCAAGATTTACTCTTTTTGGTACAGTGCTCCCCAAGTAGAGAGAACTGACTCTCAGTGATAAATGACTTCGGCAAGCATTCGCATACAGCAAGCATACAAAACAAAAAATTGTTTAAGAAAAAATGAGTGTTAAGGTCGGCGACTTGGATTTAAATTATATCACTCATACGTACTGTTGCCCTTGCTTACATTTTTAACTTTTAAGTTGTTGGCGTAAACTTGGCTTAAAGTCATAACAAGACAATATTTAATTTATATTTACTAAGTATATATTTATGCAAAATCGTCTATTACTGTAAAATTTTTCTATTCTGCGCTGTTTACTTTTATATTAAATCAAGTTCGAATCCTACGCCTAGAGCCTATCAGGACTTTTTCAAGTGAGGCCCATACAAACTGAACTGAAGTTTTACGCATCACGGTTGCAGCCGTTCCTGCTCATATTCTCTTTTTACGATGCTGCTTATAAATAGACTATCGTCCAAGTTTTAAGAATCACAAAATAATGCGGATTACTTCACTACTATGGGCAAATGTAAATTAAGTTCATTCTTCGCTAAGTACTCTCCCCCGAATGCATTACACTTGTGCCAAAGATTTTTTCAATTTTAAATGTATGTTCTTCAATTCATTCTTCGTTTCGGCTTGTATCTTCTTGATCGATTTAAATGGGTGTCCACGGAGCGGTGTCTTGAGATTAGCGAATCGACCATGGTAGCCCGAATGGTCACTCAAGATGGTTGTTGACTGCTATGTCTGGTAGTATCTGTCTAGAACAGCGATACTCATCATGACCGAGAGTGTATTAGCGCGAAAATAAAGCTCCGTTCATTTGCTTGGACCTAATCGCTTCGAGCTCTGACGGCTTTCTGCTCTTTTGGTCTTAGCTTCGGCATGCGTTCGGGTTGTGTACGTGTGAATAGCCATCGCGGATCTAGAAGGTCCGTGCGTTCATGCGGTCATGGTTCTTGGACCATGCTGTCTCCAGCCTGTGAGCCACACTGATTGCACTTTCCGAAATGGACAGACTTAAAAATTTAGTCCCATATAAGAGCGTGGATAAAGCGCATCTCTTTATTGGAAATGATTTACCGACCAAAAATACATTCGATTCCTGCTCCATATTTGTTTGTTGCTTGATTAATTTCAAATTTGACAAATTTTAAAATAATACGGAAAACTCATTGACGAAATTTTGATTAGTTAAACGTGACGTATACGTAATATTTGTAAAAACTTTGAAGGTTTCGCACTCAAACTAAAATTTTGTTACTTAATTAAGTATGAAACATTCTAGAATAGAGAAAACGACTGTTAAAACTATTAAAATGAAAGCAAACGTTCTTGAATCTAAAAATTTTTACTTGCAGTTAGCCTAAAGATGTAAGAAACGATCGTACTTAGTTCAAGGGAGATTAGGCATTAAGTACAGAATAAACTCGAAAGAAATGTGCTACGAAAAATGCAAATTATTTAAGTTAAATCTGTTCTTGAAATTCCCTTCTGGTTCTAACACTTTGGTTATGGAGCAAGGGTATATTTCTGACCTACAGTATTAAATATCTTAGTATTTGGTAAATTCATTTCCTTTGGATTTTGATATAATACAAAGACCTAGTTTCAAAGACGAATTGCGAAAGCTTAGAATTCTAAAGGCTTAAACCTAAAACAGTATTATTTTGCTTCAAAAAAAGTTTTAGGGTTGACTTTAGAATTTACTAAACTCTGTTGAAAAACCTTTTGCACTTATTTTGATAGTAAATCGGGTTGTACTTAAGACCATAACAAATTAATAGTATGACCAAAAAGATATTATGGTAGTTTGAAATTTACTTAAAATATCATGAAATAGTCTTAAAACAAGTATTTTGGGATTGAAAAAATCGTACTTGATAGAAGGATTTTTACTTTAATCAAGTATTTTCGTACTTACCGTACTATTGACACAGTTTGTACTTGATTCAAAAACAAAGTTCTTGGTCTTTTTTTCCCTGAGTATAGGAATCCATGTACCAAGAGTCGAACCATAACCTTAGATTCAATAAGTAAAGGAACATGTCCGTGAACCAGACCTTCTTCTGGATTTCAGAAATAAGGAAAGGAGCTCTCTGTTAGTGCCTATGTGTGTATTAGAGTATCCACACTTACACTTTGTATCGCAAATTACTTACCTGCTTAATTTACAACTACGTGGTCTACACACACACTTAACAAGTTTCTCATAATATAATCCGACTCACTTTAAGAATGACGGTTAGCCCAGCAGCGTGGCCTTTGATCCAGGCTAACGACTTAACGAAAATCGATGAGAGAAGCAAAGAGATGAAATCGATAGTAGTGTGAATTTAGGATAACGGGAAATTTGGTCGGGCACAGTGGCGCCACCGACGGTCTAAACTGACTTTAAGATTATAAGACAATGGCGCCATTGGCAGAAATCGGAACTACGAATCAGAAGGACTTAAAAATTTTGAGAAATGTAATTTCGAATGGGTTGCAAGCGTCATAGGTGAGGTAACGCATCCTATATTTACACTACTCCCCGCAAACACAGTTTTCTCACGTTTAAGAACTTATTATTATATTGATATTTCCTGATGTCCTATTTTCTATACTACTATAGGTCATTGTTCTCAGTTTATTCACTCTCTTACTTGACTATTGGGTACGAGCCGGCAAAAAGCAATCCCGATTCGGATTGATCCCGCTGCCGGAATCAAATCATTCTTTTTAGGCTTCAGATTTGCCCGATATTTTTTTCCGAATTAAGTTTAAGCTTAGATTGGGGGACAAAACGCCTTGTCTGAGGTGTTGATGGGCGAACGGAATTGGATATAGACGTCATATGGTTTATTGAACTTCGATTCAGATAGAAAGTATTGTGTATTTAACCGTATAACCGCTGCGTTTTGGGGTCTAGACGTTTGAACCGCAGTTAGAGACCCGGGAGCTAGAGAGAGATCAATATGATTGTCTCTCTTTAACACACAGTGAAGCATGACTTCGCTTTCAGTGTGTGACTTTGGCTTCCGGTGACTATGTGCTAGTCAGCAACCGGCTTTCAGGTCTAGACGATAGTCAGCCAGATCAATGCTGACCCCACAGGGTTCAAGGGTTCAAGGGCTAATACTAATTGCTTCTTTGCTCGAAGATAACGTTTTAAAGAGTGATACATATTTTTTAACCATTTTCCAACTATGGCAACGTCTTGAACTAAGTTTAGTTTGTGTTAAAATCTAGTCCCTCAATGACTCATCAATCTTTCTTTCCCTCTTTTATCTCATCCTGCTCTTTAGGAATTATGACACTGAGCCGTGGCCCGTACAGCGAGCTCGATAAAATGAGCCTTTTTCAAGACCTCAAACTCAAACGGCGAAAAATTGATTCAAGATGCAGCAGTGACGGCGAATCCATAGCAGACACGTCGACCTCGTCGCCGGATCTACTGGCGCCCATGTCGCCCAAGCTCTGTGACAGCGGCACAGCGTCCGTGATGCCGCTGGCCGCATTGCCCGTGCCCAGCACGGCATCAACCGCATCCGCGGCGACAACAACAACCACTGCTTGCTCCGTATCCACGTCGCCCTCATCATCGACATCATCGTCATCGGTGGCGGCCACGTCGTCCACGGCCTCTTTAACCGCAGCAGTCAAATCAAATCCAGGCTCCGGTTCAGGATCGGGTGCCGCCATTAACAAGACTCAGACTGAAATCCATTCATCCAGCAGTGCGGTAACAGCGGCTGCCGCCTCCTCGGTAATGTCACCCCCACCGGCCGAGCAGACGAGGATTAGCCCGCCCATGGGTGGGGAGTTGGGTGCGACAGAAGCAGCGGGGGCGGGTGAAGCTGGTCTGGCGCATAACAATGGTGGTGGAGCCTCCAGTTCCAGCAATGGCAGCGGCAGCAGTCGAGCCTCACCCGATTCCCTGGAGGAGAAGCCCTCCACAACAACGGGGCGACCGCCCAATGGCATCTTGTCCAGCAGCGGGAAGCCCAACAATGGTGGAACTGGTCAGGGAGCGACGGCCGGCAATCTGAGCGTAATACGTTCGGTGAAGGAAGAGCGCATACTTACCTTGCCCACCAAAATGCTGGCCTTCCACCAGCAACAGCAACAGCAAAGGGAACGAGAACGAGAACGGGAGCGTGAGCAGGAGGGTCGCAAGGAAGCCGCCGCCGCTGCTGGCCATGTCACCGTGCTGGTCACTCCGTCACGCATCAAGGCCGAACCACCGCCACCGGCCTCGCCCTCCTCCACCACGCAGCGTGAACGGGAGCGGGAACAACAGCAATCCTCCTCCTCCATCACCTCCTCGCAGCAGCATCACAGTAGCCGGGGTGGCAGTCCGCCCCTGGGTCAGCAAATGCTGGGCCATTCCCATGGTCCTGGCCTACCGCCCTCAGCTATTGTCCAGACGCATCATCTGCACCAGCAGCTAACCCAACCGCTGACGCTGAGAAAGACCAGCCCGCCCACAGAGCTGCAGCTGGCCCAGAGCCAGTCCCAGCACTTGCTCAGCCAGTCCATGCAGCATCTCACCCAGCAACAGCAGATGCATCTGCACCATCTTCTTGGTCAGCAACAGCAGCAGTCGCCTCAGCAGCAGCAGCAGCAACACTCGCCCCACTCCCTCATCCGGGTGAAAAAGGAACCCTCCGCGGGCTGTCCGGGACAGGGACAAAGACATCTGTCGCCCCATCAATCGCCTCACCACCATCAACAGCAGCAGCAACAGCAACACCATCCCCATCAGCAGGCTCAACAGCAGAGGGATCCACCGCCCCAGGCCTTGGCCCTCATGCATCCCGCTTCGTTGCAGTCCCTGCGTCATCCCAGCCGGGATGCAGCCATACTGTTTCGCGTCAAGAGCGAGGTGCAGCAGCAGGTGGCCGTGGCAGCCGCAGCCGCCTCCGGTCTGGCCCCGCATCTCATGCAGCAAAGCGGAGCGGCTGCCGCAGCGGCTGCAGCCCAGCGAATGGTGTGCTTCAGTAATGCCCGCATCAACGGGGTGAAGCCAGAGGTCATTGGTGGACCCCTGGGTAACCTACGTCAAGGCGGCGGCATGGGAGTCCAGGCTCCCGGCTCTGTGCAGTGCCCCTCGCCGCATCCCTCTTCGTCCTCCTCCTCATCGCAGCTCTCCCCGCAAACACCCTCGCAGACACCGCCGCGCGGCACCCCCACGGTCATCATGGGCGAAAGCTGCGGTGTTCGAACCATGGTCTGGGGCTACGAGCCTCCACCTCCGCAGGCCTCCGGCCAGGGACAGGGCCCCGGACAGGGCCAAAATCCCGGCCAGCAACACTCGCAGCATCCCCAGCAACAGCAGCAGCAACATCTTGTCCAGCAGCAACAGCAACAGCAGCACTGCATGCAGTCCGCCTCCTCTCCGTCGACTGGTTCGATCACGCCCACCCATACACCCGGACCCGGTCCCATGACCGGAGCCCCGCCACAGAACAACGAGGAGGCCGCCCAGCTGCTGCTCTCCCTGGGCCAGACACGCATCCAGGACATACGACCGCGTCCGCATCAGTTTCGGACACCGCATGCCCTCAATATGGAACGCCTCTGGGCGGGGGACTACTCTCAGCTGCCGCCCGGTCAGCTGCAGGCTCTCAATCTCAGTGCCCAGCAGCAATGGGGCAGCTCCAACTCATCGGGCGGCGGCGGCGGCTTGGGCGGCAGATCTCTGGAGGCGCCGCATGAGCCCACAGATGAGGATGATCAGCCGCTGGTGTGCATGATCTGTGAGGATAAGGCCACTGGACTGCACTATGGCATCATAACCTGCGAGGGGTAAGTGAGACAGTTTTATGCAGAGACCTTTTTGCTGCTTCTTAACCCGTAATGAATCTGTATTGGCATGTCAAAGTCATATCCCAGTTTCCGTTTCAAGTCAAATCTCGACATCAGACTCGACAAAAGACTCCGTCTTGCCAGTTGTGAGTGCCTTGAAGGACATTTCTCGCCCAGCGATCGTCTAAAACAATTGTTCTTGAACCTTTTTCCACCAAGGCGCCAGTTTTTCACCCGAAGCTTAACAATGCCTTTCTTCACCTGGTCGTCCCCATCTTGTCCTAGTTCTTTTGCATTCCTCTTGTCTACATGGAAAAGATGTCGTAGCCAGAGCAGCCGCTGTGGCTTTATGCGCTTGACTAGACTAGCGTCCCCCTAGGACGCTCATACAGTTTGTCATTCTTCCAGTTGCGAAATTCCTCGCCCACCTTTTAAGGTCCATAAATCCTTCGAAGAATCTTACGCTCCAAAACGCCAATCGTCGTCTCATCCGCCGTATTGCAGAACTGGAATGATAAGCGACTTGTATAGCGCTGTTTTCGTTCTTCGAGCGAGGTCTCTGCTCTTGAGCTCCCTACTTAGCCCGTAGTAGCATCGATTTGCAAGCATGATTCTTCTTCGGATTTCCAGGTTGATGTTGTTGTCACTGGTTATTATCGTTCCGAGGTAGACTCTTCAAACTGTAACAAATTGTCCAAGACGCGAAGATAGGTACTTCGTCTCGTTAAGTGCTAAGCCCATTAGTTCAGAATGCCTCTCAATTTCTGAAAACGGCTTGCATACCGCCTTTTCGGTTTGGTGGATTTTGTCAATTTCAATGGCATATGCGAGTAGCATTACATCTTTAGTAAAGTCGGGGCCCGATCTGTTGGCATTTGGAGACTGGCGTAGTAACCATAAGCAGATAAGATAGGGTAGGTTCTCCAAACGCTTGGAGAAACTTGTTCCTATACTCATTGTTTCTCAACGTCATCATGCAAAGTCAATACCAAAGGTAAGCAGAGCTTCAAAGATCCTTGACCTTATCGGTTTTGACGTAAAGTGAATATTTGGTCTGTGGTGGATTTACCAGGTCTAAAGCCACACTGGCTTTAGACGTTCACAAATAATAGGCAACAGAATCTTATATGCAATGTGAAGGAGACTGATCTCGCAGTAGTTGGTGCAAAGGTTTAAAATGAAATGAGAAAAGCTCTCTCGGACTCCAATCGTCGGGCAGGCTTTCGTCAGACCATATGCGGCAAAAAAGTTTGTGCATGCACCTTACCATTTCTTCGCCTCCAGCCTTGAACCATTCAGCGGGCAACTCATCAGCACCAGCTGATTTGTTGTTCTTTGGCCGTTTTATAGCTAAAGAGACTTATTGATGGTCGGCGGGTCTATCTCTATATTGTCGATTGGTGGCATCGCTACTTTTCTAAAGGCAGCATAAAGTTCGTCATCGAAGTGGTAGTTTCTCCTTTTGTCAAGTGCTGCTTACGGATCTGTGACCAGACTCCTGTGTTCGTCCTTGCATTGGCGACTCTGTCCTTAAAAACCTTCAGTTAATTGCTTAACCTTTTGATCAAATTTTGAAATCTTACTTATGCCGAAGAGCTTCATGACTTCCTCGCGCATGCGCCTTTCCTGCTCATTATTTTTTATTAAGTGGGAACTTCTTCTCTCTCCTTTTATCACGGACCGAAAGCCTTAACAGCCCGCGTTGCTCCCGACTACAGAGTTCTCCTGTAGGCGGGCGTCTTTGGCGTCTTTCTCTTCAGAAGCGCATCAACACTTCTCATCGTACCAAGGACCATCTAATATCTAGACTACCCGTTTGCTCAGTCCCTCTTTGCTGTCAGCTGCGCTGATGTGGAGCTCAGGTTCGGTCCTCGCCCTGTCTTGAGCGGCGTGCGTACCTTGTCTGACACCTCAAATTGCACGCACATCTAGTAAACTCGATAAATGCTTTCCGTCTATCACAACATGATCAATCTGATTTCGCATTCGTTGATCAGGGGACTTCCCAGTAGCCTTTTGGATGTCTCTCCTTTGAAGTACTCCTTGGATTCTGCGTCTTCTTAGCAATTTTTTAGACAGTTTGTTGGGGTGGTGTGATAGCTTTTCAAGGTATATATAAATAGTCAGTCTTCTGTCCGCTGACCATGCAAAATACTCCGGCCAGGTGTCACGACGAGTGGAATAAGTCACCGAAGCACACTTGTCCGTGTTATGGCAATGTTACATCTAGCGGCCCAGTTGCTAAACCTATTCAGGTACTCTTGAAGTGCATCTGTGGCTATGAAAAACTCGTACTTGGTGCGTGTCGTCAGCAAATGTTGCGTTAAGAATCCCTTCGGGGTTTTTGAGCGGATTGTTACAGGCTCTGGGCATATCGTGAGTGAATGGGGAGTATACCCCGTACCCGAATGGTTCTTGTTTGGGATAACACTCCTTCCTGTGCTACCTCACAGGTTTCTGTCCGTCAAGAAGCTCTTGATTAGCAGATAGAGTTAGGGCGAGAAGAGTTTTTGATCTTCGAGAGCAGAACTTTGTGACAGACTCTATCAGAGGCCTGCTGGATGTCAAGGTAAGCTGCCACTACATAGTCTTTCCCCTCGGTGTAAATGTTCGGGAGTGCTATGGCTCAGTCGGAAGACAAACTAGAAATTTGGTATGCCTTACTTCAAAGGATACAGCGCTTGAAGATCTTTCCAAGGGTGGATAGAAGGCTAATCGACCTGTTGAAATCAAGACAGGAGAGTGGTTTTCCACTCTTGTATCGCCGCTCGGAGCTTCCAACTGCCGGATCTTTCTCCAGCAAGCGAACTGACGCCTCTCGCCTGAGTGTGGTCTGGACTTTCCTTACTCTGTTGGCAACTCTGCGGTAGATATTCCTTTAATCCTAGGGTCATTTTTGCTTTCGTAGCCACTTTTGAAAATGTAGCATCCCCCCAGCCGCAGGGTTGAGTCTTGTAGAGAGTCTTCCAGGTTGGTGGGCTTGACTGGCGAGGGCAACGTAATTTACTTTACTCAGGAAGTTAGCAACAGCATCTTTAACATGCTGCGTGGTTTGAACCGAGCATTTTCAGGACCGGGGGTCGTTCAGGATAATGAAATCAAATTGTATCTTAATAAGCCGAGTTTCAACTCAATCAATCCAATATTTTTTCCATGCAAACTTTTCCAACCCTTCCTAGGGCTCACTCATAACACTTAGGGAAACTTCTGTCTTCTATCTCTTACCGTTCGTGCTCTGCGTAGATTACCAATCAGTCAGTCAGGACAAACTCCGTTTTGTATATAGAGAGAGAGAAATGGAATTCCTCTGCGTTAGATTGAGAATGGAATTCCGAAATATGACTTTGACAAGCTCGATTAGTTAATCCAAACTCTAGACCCCAGAGTAACAATGTCCTTTCCTTACAGCTGCAAGGGATTCTTCAAGCGCACGGTACAGAATCGTCGCGTCTACACTTGCGTGGCGGATGGCACCTGCGAGATAACCAAAGCACAGCGCAACCGTTGTCAGTATTGTCGATTTAAGAAATGCATTGAGCAGGGCATGGTGCTGCAGGGTAAGTAGGACACGGTATGCTCTAAGGATTTCCCTTTAAACTCTTCTTTATCCTCTTCTTCGGCTCCTTCAGCCGTTCGAGAGGATCGCATGCCGGGTGGACGGAATAGCGGAGCCGTTTACAATCTGTACAAGGTGAAGTACAAGAAGCACAAGAAGACCAACCAGAAGCAACAGCAGCAGCAACAACAACAGCAACAGGCGGCCGCCCAACAGCAACAGGCAGCCGTAGCAGCTGCACAGCAGCAACAGCAGCAGCTTCATTCGCCCATACATCATCATCACCAGCATCAACATCAGCATCCGCATCAGCAGCAACTGCAGGCGGGCGGGCATCCCGCTCAGTTGTCGCCGGCCCATCATTTACTTTCCCCGCAGCAACAGCAATTGGCAGCAGCAGTGGCCGCTGCGGCCCAACACCAACAGCAACAACAGCAGCAGCAGCAGCAATCCAAGCTAATGGGTGGTGACTTGAAGCCCATGTTCCTGGGGCCAGTGTTAAAGGCGGAACATTTGCAGCCGCCACCCATGCACAGTCCAGCCCAGCAGCAGCAACAACAACAGCAGCAGCAACAACAGCAGCAACAACACTCGCCGCATTTGTCGCTCAGCTCGCCCCATCAACAACAGCAACAACAACAGCAGCAGCATAATCATCACCAGCACCAACATGCTGGCGCCCAACCTGCTCTGCCCGCCCATTTGATGAATGGCACCATTTTGAAGACTGCCCTGACCAATCCCAGCGAGATTGTTCACTTGCGCCATCGCCTGGACTCCGCAGTTAGCTCGTCCAAGGACCGACAGATCTCGTACGATCATGCCTTGGCCATGATCCAAACACTGATCGACTGTGATGCCATGGAGGATATAGCCACACTGCCCCACTTCAGCGAGTTTCTCGAGGACAAGTCAGAGATCAGCGAGAAGCTGTGCAACATAGGCGACTCCATTGTCCACAAGCTGGTGTCGTGGACCAAGAAGCTGCCCTTCTACCTAGAGATACCCGTGGAGATACACACCAAATTGCTGACGGACAAATGGCACGAGATACTCATTCTAACCACGGCTGCCTACCAGGCGCTGCATGGCAAACGCTCCCAGCAGGCTGGTGGCAGTCAGCCAGGCAGTCGACAAGGCTCCCCCGCCTCCACGCCCACCACCACGCCCAACTGTACACCTGCCCAGCCACTGCACAAAGACGATCCGGAGTTTGTCAGCGAGGTGAACTCCCATTTGAGCACCCTACAAACCTGCCTGACCACCCTAATGGGCCAGCCCATTGCCATGGAGCAACTGAAACTGGACGTGGGTCATATGGTGGACAAGATGACGCAAATAACCATCATGTTTCGTCGCATCAAGCTCAAGATGGAGGAGTATGTGTGCCTCAAGGTGTATATACTGCTGAATAAAGGTACGTGGCGAGTCTTTTGCGATGCCAAAACATTTATATATTTTATGCATCTTTCTTTCCCCTTCCTCAGCAGAAGTGGAACTGGAGAGCATACAGGAGCGGTACATACAAGTGCTGCGTTCTTACCTGCAGAACTCCTCGCCGCAGAATCCACAGGCGCGTTTAAGTGAGCTGCTCTCGCATATACCCGAGGTAGGTAGAAAGTAAAGAGTCTCATCTAATACCAATTACATCAGAGATAGTGACCACTTTGTTGGAGCCACTTGATGATTCCAATGTTTTAGTTTCAACCGAGTCCGCATGACTTTGTCCATGGTATCAAAGACCTATCAAGCTTCTAGATTTAGTAATTGCCTCAAAGTTCTCTAACCCATGGGTCAGTAGAATCGACCCTATCACCCAACTCTTGAGGTAGTCTTGGAGATTTCTAACTTTTTAGTGACAGCATCTGAGCTTGGGCCTAGATCAAATCGCTTTTCCGTTAAGCCTTTAAAAACCCCAAGCAATTCTTTTCTAAGTGTAAAACTCCCTCTCTTTGGTATATTACTACCACGATGCTGACATATGCAACTTATTCGCTGATTTGTTTGTTCTTCTGAACTTTGCGTTCCTGGTCCTGCTACCCCAAGTCCAGTTCCTTAGGAAGTCATTGACTCGCCTGTGTACCACTAAATTGTGTGTGGTTGATCCATTCTCTCGTATTACTTTAATACACAGTGAAATTCCTGTCGAAGTGGTACTTGGCGGATTATAGGAATTTCCTTCTCCAGCTTTTCAGAGTTCCTGAGACTTACTATGTGGTTTCTATCCGCTCCTTCTGCTGTTAGTCTAAGCAGTGTTGCTTTTTTTCTTCAGGCAGATGGTATGGTGAAGTGGTGTTAGCTCCATCAAAACCTAGATTGTCGCTGTCGGTCATGCAAGCATACATGCCTGCCTTTGCAGTTTTTGCAGCTGCGTCCTAACTGTGAGGAGGTTTGCTCTATGTCCCCACACAACAGCTCCATACGTGAGCATCGGTCTCACAATCATGCCCAACGATTTTTCGGCGTGCATGTGAATAGTGCTCTAGTACATTTGCTGAGTATATACTCTAAGTGCTTATCAAATCTTAAATTGAGCCCAACCTCCTTGCACCAGTCAGACGTCACTTTCAGTCCCCTTTGGACTATGTCACATAGGGTTTCTTTGTATTTTCCTCTCACTAGGATGGCAATGTCATCAGCGTTTCCTTGGCATGTTATGCTCAGGGACGCGAGTTTTTCGAGGAGCTCATTCACCAGTAGGCTCCACAACAGTGGGTAGAGAACTCCTCCCTGAGGGCATCCTCTAGTTGTGGTTACTGTGATGGTTTTTTTACCTGCCACTGCACAGGCTTCTCAGCAACGTAGAAGTGTATCTACCCTTCTGCCTACTGTGGGGTTTAATCCTCTTCTGATTACCTAGCTGGCGACCCATCGAGACGAAGGTTCGTCAACGGTGACATGACCCGCCATGTGTCCGTCACGATATGGTTCTGATTCCACAGCATTATACGGACCCATTCATCCGCTTTCGCGTTATGTAATGGGGCGAGGGGATATTCTCTCCCATTTTACCGAGAACTTTGACACTTTGCTCTTCAGCCATTCCGTAGTCGTCTCATCATTTGCTTCGATGATCAGATGACCCGGCCGGAAATGGATTCCTGCAAAGCTGATGGGTGTATCCTAACATGCCAGAACGACTTCCTTCAGTATCGCATCCTCAAGTGCAGATAGCTCCTCTTGATAGAGGTTGACCTGAGGGTATTCCTCATGTACTATGTACTGCTACCCTCATCTTTTGCTTGGGGTGGACTGGGCACTGAGGGGGGAATCACTGCCAGATGCAGCAGTCTCTGTTGCGGCCCTGGGCGTATTGGTTCCCGATTGGATTTCAATGTACTTGGCAATCCGCACGTAGAAAAGTTTTATTTAACAATAAGTACCTTCTCCAAGCAGGTTTATGTCACTTCTGGAGTTCCTTAAGGGAGTCACCTAGGACCTTTGCTTTCTGGTTTATTCATAAACGATCTTCCTTCCGTCATTTTAAATTCTCACCTGTTGATGTATGTAGACGATGCTTAAAATTGTATGCTGCTTAACAGACGCCGATTCACATTGTTACAAATCCTTTAATCCTGGTTCATTAACAACTTGCTGCACCTTAACAACTCTAAATGTGGTGTCATGTCTTTCTATCACGCGGTAACAGACCGTGGCGTATTATTTGGCCATAATATGAACTTTTCCGATCACATTGTGATTATCGTTAGCAAAGCCAAGGGGGTGTTTGCTTTTGTTAAACATTGGTCTGAGGAATTTAATGAGTTATTTTTTTTTTTTTTTTTTTTTTTAAGGAAGATATAGTCATCGAAAACCAATTGCTGGAGTGCACTCGAAGTGTGGGACTCTAACTGCGCTAAACTTCCGCCACTTAACTTCGCGGGAGAATGCCCCTGGGCTCACCTACCTTTCTTTCCTATGTATAGAATTGCGCTCATCATCGTGGCCATGTTGCTTACCGCAGACCAATTATCTTCCGAGCCAAGCATGGTCCTCCCCACCCTCATGGGGATGTCCATGTCGTCTGCCATATGCCAGCCATACGGCTATTTTCAGGATTAGGCGTCGCGTCCAACGACCAACGTACTTCCACTCCACCTTTCCTGCCAAAGCTGACTTTTCTCTCATTTGCCAATAGATCTATTGGGATTATGCCCGCTACCACAAGTGCTGCCGCATGGCATAGCTGTTTCTGCTTCTGCTCTGTAGGACTGTGCTTTTTTATGGTACCTGCCCACACTGGCGACTTCCGTCTTGTGTTCGGCGAGTCAGAGTACATTAGCTGCCACTATCAGTGCTACATTAGCTGCAAATCCTACAGAGGTGCCTCCATTTGACAGCTGGATTCGAAGGACAACGTCGTAGGCCACATTCCACAGTAGCGGGTCAAGTACCGATCCTTGGGGGACTCCACCTGTGATCTGCTTCGGTCCGGACTCTGTATCCTACCCCAGTTAGGTTAGGTTAGGTTGCGATGGCTGAGAACGACGAGCCGCTCTCCCACTTAGGCCACTTTGGGCCCATTGCGATGCCATATTTATTCCCTATTAACCCTTTTTAATACTGAGGTGGGTCCTCGTTACTGAACCATTGTGTGGACAGAATAAATTTGAGTAGAGCTGGGATCTCTAGCCCGGATGTCTCCGAGAGGTTGAGTAGCAGAGGTTGACCAAGTGTCCTGAGTCTCCTTCCACTCAAGCCGGGGCAATGGCACAAAAGGTGTTGTACCGACTCCTCCTCTTCTTCGTGCCCGCAACTTCTGCAAAAGTCGTGGTAAATGACGCCTAGGCGTTCTGCGTGTCTGCCAATGAGACAGTGACCTGTAAGGGTCCCTACCAGAAGTGCTATGTGGTTTCTTCTGTGACGTAAAAGTGTGTTAGTACGTTTTTGGTCGAATACTGGCCACGTAAGCCTCGCTACTACACAGGAGGAAAGGGTTTTCCACCGATTCGTAGCGAGACGAAGTGTTTCAGCTTTAGTGTGAAGCTTATATGTCGCCATAGGAGTCCCTATCGTGCTCCTCTCTGAAAGGAGCTCGATGGTGGTACCTATTCTGGCCAGTTTGTCCGCAGACTCATTACCTTCTATGTTGCGATGTCCAGGCACCCATATAAGGTGTATACTGAAATGCCGTGCGATCTCATTCAGAGATGAGCGACATTCCGTAAGTGTTTTAGCATTGTTGGTGTGTGAGTCAAGTGCTTTAAGGGCGGTTTGACTATCTGAGTATATAAATACATTTCCTTCCTTGACCGTGAGTAGCTTCCTGGATAGCTACCACTTCCGCTTGGTACACACTACAGTGGTCAGGAAGGCGGAACGATAAGTTCAAATCTAGGTTGGGAGAGAAAACTCCCCCTCCTACTTTTTCGTCGAGCTTAGAACCATCGGTGTAGATGGTAATGGCGTTAGCTCTGCTGTGGGGCAGGTTGTCCCAATCGTTTCGGCTTGGGATATAGACGTCGTAACATTTGTCGAACGTCGTTTGTGGTATACAGTAGTCTGTAATTAATGGTATACCCGTTTGGTGTTCGATTATGGAGGCGTGTCCCGAATTGCCCCTGTTCCAGGTATCGGATTCTCGTACTCTTAAGGCTGTTGTGGTAGCCATTTGCTTAGCTACGAGGTCTAGTGGTAGAAGGTGAAGAATAGTATTTAACGCTTCCGTTGGTGTCGTTCGGAGAGCGCCGCTAATACAAATTTCCGCACTTCTCTGTACTTTGTGCAGATTGTTCAGGGCTGATTGTTTCCCGAGTGCTGGACACCATACTAGAGCTCTGTAGAGTAGTATGGGGCGTATTACGGCTGTGTAAAGCCAATGTACAATGGATGGGGAAAAACCCCATCTGCGGCCAATGGCCTTTTACAAGAGAAAAGAGCAATGGTTGCCTTTTTATACGTTCATTTATGTTGTCATTCCAAAGCAGTTTCTTATCTAGAATGACACCCAAGTATTTGGCATTGTCACCAAATACGAGGCTTACTCCGTTGATTTTAGACGGGATAAGATCAGGAATTTTGTACTTTCGGGTGAAAAGCACTAATTCCGTCTTAGCCGGGTTTACGCCCAAGCCACAAGATTTTGTCCACTGAGCAAGTTTTGTCAGTACGGTCTGCATGAGGTCACACAGCGTTTGGGGAAACATTCCACATTTGTAGATGGCAATATCATCCGCGTAAGCCACCACTTCGTGTCCCTCCGCCTCCATTAGCCGCAGCAGTTGGTTAACACCTTCTTGCGGAGTGCCTCTGTTTACACATCTGCGAGCAGTTGCACCGCCAAGTTGGGAGTACACCGTTCTGCTGGTTAGCAGTTGTTCGATGAATCTTACTAGCGGCACATCTGCTCCCACATATGTCAAGGCAGAGGTGATCCTACCCCAGTACTCTGTTGGAAAAGTAACTCGGCCATTTTACCAAATTAGTACTCTTTCGTCCCTCGATGCCATCTTGTGCCCTCAATGGCTTTCTCAGCAATTGATGCGACCTGCTGGATGGCACTAATAGTTGATCTTGCCTTTCTAAATCCGTATTGTCTGGCTGCCAATCCTTCACTACTTTCAATTGCCGTATACTACTTTCCCGGCCGTATCCAGCATGCATAGTGTACAGGCCACGTGTCGGGTCGTCAGCCTTCTTTCTTGGCTTGGGTAAATGAACCAGCCGCTGTTGATTCCACTAAACGAGAAATTTTCCTTTTTCCAAGCAATTAGTATAAAGCTGACTGACTACCGTGGTATGTTTCCGAATTGCCATTTTGAGGACCTTGTTTGGGATGCCATCTGGTCCCGGAGACTTTTCGTTTTTTATAGTTTTTGCTACCTCCAGGAGGTCGCAAGATAAGGATTAATTCTAACTACTATTAATACTAAGAATAAATACTAAATACCAAATTCTTTCCATCTTCCCCAGATACAAGCGGCGGCCAGTTTACTGCTCGAGAGTAAAATGTTCTATGTGCCCTTTGTGCTCAATTCGGCAAGCATAAGGTAGCAGATGCTTGAGCATGGACTGCTGCCCAACAGCAATCATCAGCAGCAGCAGCAGCAGCAGATGAGAGCAGTAAGAACAGGCAAGAACAGGCAGCAGCAGCAGCAGCAACTGATGCTTGATCTGCCCAAAATCAAAATTGAAATTGGCAGCCAGGAGCAACAGCAGCAGCAGCAGCAATTGCCCAGTTCCATTTTAAAGACTTCATTGCTAAGTGGAGCAGCAGCCACATTGGCCACTCTAACAGCAGCAGCCGAACAAATTCAACGCTCCTCCACCTCCAAGCACAGCAGCAACAGCAACAGCAACAGTTTAGAAGAGAGCAAAAGACTTGAGCATCAGCAGCAACAGTATACATCAATTCTACAAACGGCCCTCATGTCACAACGTAACCAGCAACAACCAGCTGCCACCAGCACGCCCACGCCAGCACATGTGCTCAAAACGGCTGTGACATTAGCCAGTCTAAGTGAAATAGCCACTGCACGCCAGCAACAGCTAGCGCTGCAGCAGCAACAACAGCAACAGAAACTGCCCAGGAGAATAATTAACAACAACCACAACACTGCCGAGCTGCAACAGCGTTCGCCCACTTTGGCCAATGGTAAGCAGAAGCAATTGTGAACTCTGTTATCCACATGACATGGTCCATCAATTGTAGCCAGGCCAGCAGCAGCAGCAACAATCAACACTGCCAACATTTACACACAGACCGATGAGGAGGAGCTGCAGATGACGACACAAACCACTTTAGCACCACCAACCACCACCACATCATCATCATCATCCACAATGCCCTTGCGCACGCCCGTGACCTCAGCTTCTGTTACTGTAGTTGTGTTCAAAACAATGTTACCTGATGACTGAATTATTTTAGACGGAGAAGAATAGCCACAGAAGGGGGAAACCTGGAAGGAAAAGAGGAAAAAAAGAAGAGAAATGGGAATTATGTTTTATGATTATGATTGTATGGATTACGATTAATGCCTATATATATAATTAGTTGTGTTATTTTTTTTTTTTTTGGAATTGTATACCCTGTACTATAACCCAACTACAGTAGCCACTCACTCACCCACACACACACACACACACACACACAACCACATTTGGGGTTATTTTTTTTGTCAAAAGTAAATTTAAGTGTTGACATAAAAAACTGATTAATCCGAGCTATATAGCTATAGCATGCATGCATTATATGGTTTTTTTTTCAACCACATAAAGTATAAATAGTAGTCCAGAATGTAGTTAGTTTTTAGTGTTATTTTGTATATCGTGTAAGTCTAGTAGAGAAATTTCAAAACAAAACAAAAGAAAAGAAAAAAAGAAAAGGAAATGGGAGGACAAGGGGAGTTCACATAATGGCAGCGGCTAATGAGAAGGAGAAAGAGAGAGAGAAAGAGAATTCTACTTTTAAATTATTAACCCCCTCTCACCCCCCACCCCCTTACACACACACACACACAGACATGTTATATACCTACATACAAACATAGAAACATCCTATATATTACATACTATCCGCTGCATATTCACCACTTCAGTCGCACTCCCTCTCCCCCCCCCACCTAATTTAAGTACTCATAATCACGTTTATACATTTATATACATCTCTATCTATATACACCCGGATGTATGACCCTAATTTTAATTCAAAACTATTTTTTTTTTTAAATATATATATAAATATAAACATACATAACTAAATATAATTATATACATTATATACTATACACACACATAAATTACGCCTAGTACATTACAAAAACAAAACAAACCACAGAAGATGCATTGAACGAAAGAACCATATATATATATATATATATATAGATATATATGCTATAATTACGTTTTTTTTTTTTTGTATCGTTTAAACGTCGTAACCCCCTACCTACACACACACACACACACACACGCCTATCGCCTATGGCCGATATTGTTAACGATATCGTCTCGTACTACTACGTTTTATTTTGTAAATGTATTAATTTTGTTGATTTTTTTGCTGTCTGTATACATTTTTTTAACAACATTTTTAATAAATGTAATTCTTAAAAGAGTTTTCAGTTTGATTTGAATACCTGCCACTGCCACCACCACCTCCCCTTTAGGTAAAGTTGACCACTTTTTAAAGCCTGCTGTTGGGGGGCAGCCATATTCTGGCTTAGCAAAGACACAAACCCGGTTGTGCTTGGCTGCCCCCAGAGGTATTGGGCAATGAAGTTTTGCAGCTGGGCAAATTGAAGTTGTTTGTTAACGAGAGTTGGCTTTTCCCAGGGGTTGAAAATGAACAATAAAACGTATTAATTGTACTACGACTGTAAGGGTTGAGACAGTTGGCTATGAAACTTCATTGCCTAGCCTCTGGGCGGCAGCATACTTTTATGCGCACCTTTTAGGTTTGAGTCTTTGCTAAGTCCACATAGCGCTACACACCAATTTGTAGCATACTTTTCTGCTTATTCTTTTTTATGTCCATTTGGTTAAAGGCTAATCACACGGAGCACATCTCTAACATTCAACATTCTAACAACAAAAGTACCGTACTTAATAAGTACCGTACATTTTTCATTTCCTACTGTACGAAATTACAAGTACCGTACATATTTTGTAGCGCACCGATCGAAAAAAGCAAGTACGGTACAGCGTCGTAACGCACCGACCGATAAAAATAAGTACCGAACTTTTTTGTGTTCAGCACTCGTACGTACTAAACAATTTTAGTTACGTACAATTAAGTACAAAATGGTTTTTAGTTAAGTACACGGAGTGTAAAACGAATTTAGTTACAGACTTTGTGATAATTTGGATTTGTTCAGTACTTTTTGTGTACTAAACAAAAGTACGATACTTTGTACGGTACTTTGAGAACCCTGGTTTAAATGCTTAGGCTGGAATGACACTTACAATTTTTAGGGACAATTATGGCCGCAATGTTTTGTTAATAGGTCAAATTTTCTGTTGTGTATCATTACAGCCTCTTCTAAAGCTGGCTCGCTTGCACCAACGACTTTTGCCCATAGATGAAAAATTGTGACTAAAATTGTCATTCCAGCCTTAATAACCATTTGCTCTGCCCGCTTTTTCAAGCTTTTGTCCAGTAAAAATGTTTAGTGGGTCGATGTCTAATACACAAATTCCGCCAAGGTAAATATTTTTGACTAAGGCTGCCTTCACACTGTTCGACACATGACCCATGACATCTAGTAGACCCGCATTTCCCCATGAATTTGACAAGCTGTTCAAATTTAAAACAGAACAAAAATCAGGACTACTTGACTATCATTTGTCATGTGTCGAACAGTGTGAAGGCAGCCTAAGGATGTAGGCTGTTGGATGTATTCAGTGTGATTTGCCTATTAGAGATTAGAGGATTGACATATATGGGACGTAAACTTTTTCTACACTCATCGAAATTAAATTAAAGTCACCTAAATTTTGTTCAGTAAAAATATAAAAAATTTTCTAAATCAATTTTTCTCCTTTTTTTTTCTAAAATAAAATGTAATTTTTAGTCATGAAATAAAATAAAATGGGAACAAGATAAGGATAACAAAAAATCAATTAATAATAAGGGGTCCAGCCTACAGACTTATTTATGAGCTCGAGTATGGGATAGGCATTGACCTATTCATGATTTAGAACTCAGAATCCGCTGTTTTGGTCCATTCCTCGGTATGAACTTTTTGAAGCGGATTTATGTACGGAGATCGCGTTCTTCTCAGTTAACCACTGGCGCCTGTCGCCTAAAAGGGATGCAAAAATCAATTAATTATGGATTTAACCTCTTAGCTTAAAAATACCTAACCGCATGGCGCTAATCATGATCTTGAACTCTGAATACGGTATTTTGTCCCATTCCTCAGTAACAGCTCTTCGAAGCTCTTCAGTCGAGTTGAACACAAAGTTACCTCACATGATTTCAATTGGATTCATGTACGGAGCATTTGCTGGCCATACTAAAAGCTGCATATTCTTCTTAATAAACCCACGACTGGGTGAATGGGCACATTATCTGGCTGAAATATGGTGTCCGGGTTTAACTCTTGCCCAAAAAAGTTAATTAACACTTCATCCAATAAGTTTAAATAGCCTTCTGTATTCTGTATTCGACCTCTAATTTGTGATAGCTGAAAGCGTCCCAAGACCGCACAGAGGTTGGTCTTCGTTTTCTTCAAGTTTCGCAGGTCTTATGAATTCAGCAGGTTGTGGATGAAGACTTATTAGACTTTTCCGGCCAGTCGTGAGTGGATCACTGAGAAGAATATGAAGTTTTAAGTATGGTCAGCACGTTCTCCAGGCATGCATTGCATTGATGGTGGACGAAAGTTCAACGCAGCTGAGGAGATTCGAAAGGTCCTTATCGATGAATGGGTCAAAATACCGGACTCACAGTTCGAAATCATGATTAGCGCCATCCGGTTAGGTATTTTCGAGCTCATATATCAAGTCCGGAGGTTAAATACATTATTAATGGACTCTCAACATTTTATGAGATTTTTGATCACATTCGACTCTTTTTCGAGTCCTCAGTCTGATTAAAGTAGTCATAAATGCGCACGTTTTCCAATCATAAATGATACTTTTGTCGGGAGAAACTCTTCTTGAAGAATCGTTTACAACCCATTTTTCAAATCCGTTTCGACTCAAATTCGAGTCAGTCTTTTTTGAGTCGTTTTTTAAGGAATCCAATTTTAAGCATCTGGATGAGTCATTTTCCAGTCTTCTCTAAGTCGCACATCAAACTAATCATCAAAAGTGCTCGAAAAAGATTCGCCAAGGTGATTCTTGTTAAAATGATCTTCCAAATGCTGGGTGGGGTTATTCTGTATCCTTTTTATTATTTTTTTTAGACTGGCTTTAAATAAATTTTTTTTTATAAAAAATGGAGAAATCATGCTTTTAATTTAAAAAACACATTCGATTTTATCGATTTACCTTAAAATGAAATCGATTTAACATTTTCTGCCAAAAAAAAAAATTATTAGAAAGTTTTTAAACATATTTTTCGGAAGAAAATGTAGGTGGCTTTTTATTAAAATTTGGAGGATGTAGATGGTTCGTTTATTCTAGAGATATTTTGTAATAAATATTATTTATCGATAAAAGTCGGATGAACTATACTCAAGTTACGATTAAAAGAAGTGGCTTCATCTATTGGTCAGTTTTGAAAATTCCTTAACCAGCATTTTGTAAAGCAAAGCGGGCAAACAAACGAAACGTTTAACGAACCGTTTGCGAAAGCTAAGAAACTATTCATATGTTTTGTAGCTGTTACTATAGTCAGGGAGAACGAAATCACAAACTTTATATTGTCGAAGAGCGCAAACGAAACGATTGGAATATTGTTCTCCCTACAGCTACACTGCCTTGGAACGTTTCGAAACGAAACGTATATTAAGAAATCGTTTGCGGAATGATCGGCTTTTAGTTCCACTTCAGCTGCTGAAGACATAAGCAAACGAAAACAACAAAGCTGAGAGAAACAAAGAAGTAAGCAACAGAAAAAAAAACAACTAAGTGTATACAAATTGAACAGCGAACATTTCCGAACTCTTCGCGCTCGTTGCATATCGTTCCGAATCCCTTTGTTCGCAAATCAAGATGAGCGCATTTCACTTTACGTTTAGTTTGCTCTCACGAACGCAAACTGAACAGAACTCATTTTTTTTACAGTTACATTTTCTCGGATTTTGTTAGTATTTCGCTCTGTGCAAAGAAAGAAACGAAACGATTCAGAAACGTTTCGTTTGTTTGCCCGCTCTGGTTTAAAGCAAATAGCGGCTCCATCTTTTGATGATCTATTTGCCGGCTCCTATTTGCAGGTGTTAGCTTATAGAATATATAACTTGGCTAAAAAGTTCTCCTCATACGTTCGGTTTGGATTTTGTTTGAAAATTGCGAGTGAGTTCGTTGACTGCAGAAGCACTTGCAGTTTACTGATTGAAGTACTTGCGGCACACGCATACTTAAGAAAAAGACACTTTCGGCAAATACAAATTATGGTCTAGTTTTTTCACACTATTTATCGTATTCAGCATATAACATAATCCACTTTGACGCTACTTCAAACTAGGTTTTATGTCTTTTCTTGATATAAAACTTTTCCACGTCCTGTTGATTGCCATCATTGATTTGGCCAATTTGGCCAACTAGATACTTATACTTTATTCACAGCTTCCATAGCTCAGTTCCGTCAAGATACCCCTTCTCTGCTCTTGCAAGACGCTAATAAATTTGTTGTGGTTCTATATGAGACGTCGGACAAAACACACATATAACGTTGCGTGTGTGTGTTTAGCCAAGAAACGGCCAGCCTTAGTTACCAGGATACGAAGTCAGACGTGTTTTTTTTTAAACGCTAATCAAGCTTATGGTTCTGTGAATCGGCGAACAATTGTAGACTGGAGAGAGCTCACTTGCTCACAAACAGAAGCACACTTTTTTTGTCCTCTTCATTTGGCTGGCGCTCAATTAGCACTGCTTTGTTGTAGGAAAAGAGAGCAGTGTAAGCTCGTATACCAGTATTGCCCAAATGTAATTTTCCCTATCCCGTGTGATACGAAGTCATAATTCTGCCAGCGTTGCAGCCGACACACGCATAGAGAGAGAGAATACGTGTGCTCTATAAAATGCACCCACACACATATGTGTGTTTGTTTGTAGCCTATATTTGGCATAACGACGTTTACTTACAATCGCAAAACTTGATAGTGTGTGTTTGGGCACCGCTGTCGTATACTGTCGGTGTGTCTACATCGCTGCCATAGAGCGCTCTTGTATACACTTTAGATACGGACGCGCCGGACTCTGCTCTATGTAGGCACAGCATTTCACAGCATTACAGATAGACTTTTGCTTCTGTTCGTGGGACCTAATCTTAAGGTCGCGCTTCTGCAGTGTGTGAGTCTGAAAGTGTGGACCTCAGGATGGTGGATTTGTTGACATTGTGTTAGATTTTTATTACAGTTTTATGTTGCCCCAGCAAATATGAATCTAAACCGCAAAATATGCGAAAGAGAAAGTAACTTGATTTTTGTGAAGCTCTTAAGCCGTTTGTAGATAGCCAAGCCCAAATCCTGCTCATTTCCCTGCCTCACACACACACACCCACATACACTAACACACACACATAAATAGATAAATACAATACATAATGAAACGGATTAAGCATACATAGCTAAGATAATGAATAAATAGTAAAAGAAAAACAGAAAACTTAACTATAAGAAATATTTCAACAAGCAAGAGTCTGACATCAAATTGCCTTTAAATGTTATTTTTTTTGTTATTTGGGTTTTTGTTTTCTCTTGTCTTTTGTTTTGTCTTCTTTTTCCTTTGATGTAAGCTGTAGAGTGTATTTTTTTTTTAATGAAAAGAAAATAATAATAATAATAATGAGAACAATTAACATTTTTTGTAGAGAAAACCAAATAAAACAAAGAGAACAAAATAAAGAAGGGAAAAAAGTCACATATTTTTGCACAGCGTGTTATCGTATAATAAGAATTAAGTGTTAGACTTTAAAATGTAATTTGTAAACGACGAAGAAAACACACGATTGGAAACTTCCCACTCCTCCACCCGCCCCTGCTCCTCCTTCTACTACCTACTGCTGCAATTAGTTAGCCAATTACACAAAAAAAGACAAATACAAAAAGCAGTCAGCAGTCACTCTCCAGGCTCAATTTCAGTTAGTCCCCCCCCCCCCCCCCCTGACAAAAAATCGAAATGACAACTTATGATGGTGCTTAATCTTGATCCCCCCAAACATAAAAATACTCGAAATAATCACACCAAAGGGACTGAGGCAATTGCTAATGAAATACGAAACACACATAATAATTATATATATAAAAGTAAATAAACATAGAGACAAGAAAGAACATAGATTGATCTTGAGTTGTTAGAACGAAGAATATGTTCGACACACACAGGAAGCATTAAAAACGAAGTAGCTCCTTCCACTCACACACACACACACACACACATATATGTTATACCCACACCCGAATTAGACAAATGCAACTAATCGAAATATAAATACTGTTTTTTGTGCATTTCCAATTCTATGTGGAGCATCGTTGCCCGATCTCCGCCGTTTTATATAAGTCTATATAATGTATACACTATGGTTTTTGTTTCTTTTTGGATTTGATATGAATGTTACTTGATGGATTGATTGATTGATTGACTGTAGAGAACCACAACACGAACAAAATTGATTTAAGACAAAACGAGAATTTTTAAAGCACGATTCGAGATCACGTATAAATTTCATCAATTACACAATGTATTAAATAATGAAATGATGTATTTACGAATAAAAATTACAATTATCACAAAATCATTTAAGCAGCTCCACCGGGAACTGCGGCTCGATGAGTATCTTGAAGGATTTCTTCTTGGTGTTGGCCGCCGAATCCTGTGCGCCTGCGCCCACAATGAAATCACTGCAAAATTAAGAGAGTAGAGAGCAAAGTGGGGGGAAAGGATCTTAATACATACTCCTCATTGGCCAAGGTAACATTAATGCGTTCGGTGGAGACGCGTGTGGGTCGAATGGCACCAAAGAAATCCGTTATGGGCACTTTATTCGGATCGCGTCGGTACAGATCCTTGCGCACACCCACTGTCGATATGCAGACACGCTTGGGACACACTTGCAGCTGAAAAGGAAACAAAGAAGACAACAGTTGATGATGAAGGTAAGAAGCTTTGGCAATCTAACTTCAGCTCGACCGAAGTTTATTCACTAGCTGAGCCCGCCGCGACTTTGTCCATCCCGCGCTCACATCTAGTAAGTATATGAAGATTTTGGATTTTACGGCAGCACTGCATGACAATAATTGTCTAAGTCTTTCTCAAAAATTAAAGAGACAATAATAAATAGCTTGTTCAGCAAAATAATGGATCCCTGAGCAGGTATCAGAAAAAACTGTTGTTTGGGATGTTAATGGTTGTTTGATTGTTTGTTGTGGTCAAGTAAATGTCTGTATAGATGCGCGCAAATTTTGTATGTAGTAGTTTTTGCAGTTGGGGGGAGCAGTATTCCGTCGCCTCTCCCTCTTCCAACGGTTTCCACTCTTTCACGTCTCATCCCATTCCTCTCCCCCTCGCTCTTCCTGCACTCTCCACTCTTTCCCGTACCTTCCATAGCAAAGAAACATACATACAACCAAGGCTGTAAGCCGTTCCGTACCCGAACTCCTTAGAACCGGACCATGAACCGAACCCCTAACAATTTTGCCCCCTCGAACCTAAACCCGAACCGGACCACTTTTTCGAAAAATTTGGTTCGGTTCACAAAATTAAGTAATTTTTCCAAACTACTCATGCAGAGACATACAGAAATTTCTTCTGACTGCTTTCATTCAAGAAGTTGTACAATCCTATGTCAGATTTATACCACGCCGTCGATAATGAAGCGAATATAGTTTGAGCAGAACTTTTCAATGACAACTGCAGAGCTTTAAAGAAATGCCACTATGAAGAATGTAATGTTAATGAAAATTGATATGTAAAGCAAATGCATTTCCTGCTTGCACGATGACCAAGTTACCTCAATAAATTCTCTAGAGAACTTTATAACTACAGTTCGTTGTGCTGCACACACTCTAAAGTAGTTAGTTAAAGATATTTTGTAAGAAACTCTCTACCCACAAAGTTGAAAAAACTAGTGCTGTGTGGCTTAATGGAACTCTATCTACAAAATGTGCAAATGCTAACATCGAGTTCCATCTAAAATATTTGTTTGAAACGTAGTTCCAATTTATAGAGCTTCTTTAAATGTTCTAAAATCTTCAACAAATCATTGTTTATTACTACGTGTTCTCAGTGTTCTTAACACAGAGTCCCTTCAATAATACCTGAATAAGTTTAGCAACTGGGCCGCTAGATGGAACATTGCCATAAACACGGACAAGTCTGCTTCGGTGACTTATTCCACCCGTCATGACACCTGCCCAGGACTACTTATTGTTGCACGGTCAGCTTATGGAGCATAAAGCATAAAGCAGTCCATAAATACCTTCGGATGACACTGAAGAGAAGCCTGAGTTCTGGACACCATATCAAGGCTATGGCTCAGGCAGTGGCTGCCAAAGCAAGGGTCAAGCTGTCATTCAGGAATAAATTTTGCAAGGCAATTCTGGCTCCGGTATGGAGATAAGGCCTATAAATTTATGGAATCGCCGCGAAGAGTCACCTGACAAGAATTAGAGAGATCCAGTCAAAAATCCTGAGGCGCATTACGGGAGCTGAATGGTACCTGAGAACCAGGGATAATGAAATTCTCAGTGCCTTTTCAACACTCAAGTTTGATTTTTCTAATCATAAAGCTAGTAAACTCTGGAGCAACACCATAGCCGCACCTTGTTTTTTCAGTGTACGCATAGAAAGAGTAGAGGTAGAAAAACTTTGTGATTACCGTTTGAATAAGAGAAAGAAATGGAAACATCAACGCTCTCAATGCAAAAATTAACCGTTATGTTTCGTTTTTGTTTTGGAAGCGGTGCACTGCCATAGCCGCACAAATTATTTTCTTAGTCTGTGTTTGCTGGTAGGTGTTGCTGGTGTTTGGACTTGGTTGAGTTACTTTTTGTTATAAATTTGTAAGTATGCCAAGTGGGCCAGTGCTGTCAGATGTTGAAAAAGGCCAAATTCTAGCGCTCAAAAGTGAAAATTGCTCATTTTGTGAAATTGTCGGCAAAATTGGTAGCTCCGACAAAGTGAAAGGGAAATTTTTGTAAAAACCGAAGTGAATATGGAAAATAAAACACGGAAGACGTAAGCCGAAGTTAAATCAGCGTTACCAGCACCGATTAGTGAGCGGTGCAAGTAATTCATTTAATTCATTTAAGAATTAGCAACTGAATGTGGCCTAAAAGGGTCTCGCTGGACCATTGCACGGGCTTTAAAGGAATCTGAAAACATAGTGTGACAAAAACTGATGGTGACAGTAAGGTTGACAGACCGCCAAAACGAACACCGGATGAAATTCGCCAGAATTAACAAGGGAACTGACTGGACAAAAGTAATACAATTTTATAGAGCAATGCAAATATTAATTTATCTTTCTAGATCATTTTCTCGAATGAGAAAAAGTTTTATTTGGACAGTCCTCATGGGGTTTTGCACTATTCGAGGAATTTGAGGCAGGATCCCGGTACTTTTCTAGAACAAATTTTGTAGGAGGATCATTAATGATTTGGGCTGCGTTCTGCGAGTGTGGATTCTTGGAGCTGGCATTTCCAGGCATTTCTATGAACTCCAGAGAGTACATGGACATTCTGAAATTGAATTTATTTGCTTCCAACAAGATAACGCATCAATGCACGCAACACAAGACAATAATGTTCGGTTTTTAAAGTGGCCAGCGTGCTTCCCGGACATGAATCCGATGGAAAACCTGTGGGCGTTGCTAGTCCGAAGTATTTATGCTCAAAACACTAAATACAATAGTACTAAGAGACTCAAATTGTCAATTATTAAGGTATGGAAAAAACTGTCCCTTAAGCTAAGTTCACACATACTACGATTATGCTACGAATTTCATGATTTCTTCAAATTGCAAAATCAAATTTGTTCCTGTTTATGCAGCTTTTGTAAATTCACAAAATGACCAGCACACATATGGCAAAACAAAAGATCTGGCAAACCCAACGCAACTGAAGCTGTCTGCGCCGCTGCATTTCATGACTTGACAGCGAATTCATAGTCAACTTTCGTGTGTAAGCGAATTCATGAAATGGTGTTTATGCACGCACTTTCGGACCCATTTCATGAAATGATTTTGCAAAATGAGCATAGCATAAACGTAGTAACAGTCAAATTAATTTGTCAAATATGGCGAAAATTTGACAAAATAAGTTTGAATTATGTGTGAACGCCATATTTATTTGCAGTCAAACTCATTTGACGACCGATTTGAAGAGTTTCACCAAGCATGCTTTCGAAAAGTTTGTGCGCTGTCTGAACACTATGTGAACACTGTTTGTCAAACTGTTATTGCATTTTCCGAGTTTGATCTTGCAAGTCAAATGTAATAACAAACTTGTGATGATAGTCCGAGTATTTTAATTGCTAGGACTTTTGTAAATCAGTTTGGATAACTAATTTGGAAAAGCGAAAGCAATGAACAGTCGCCACTTTTAGTTATACTCTTAAAATATGTATGAAGCCTTTGGCAACCATTGAACCGTCTAGGCGAAAAAAAAACTCATGGCTTTGTCGATGACATCGCCCTACGAAAACGAACACATGGGAAAACATTTCGATGGACAGTGAATGGACAGAATTCTGGAAATGTATAATGAAGCCCGAACAAACTTTGATATATCTGCACGCCAAAGCCAAACTCGTTACAGCCAAGGACAATTGAAACTGAATCTCAAGGAGCTGAACTACTTCCAAGACCAGTATGACGCAACTAGAATCTAAGCTAGATGATTAGCCTGAACTATTCTCCCCACAGGCATAACACATCTGAGATATGCAGCCTATGTAACCCTGGAAAACGGGAATATGTCATCCACTTTGGCGCAACACATCCTATTTTCCGGAAACAAACCAATTCTCACAAACGAGGAGATTCAACATGTGTTTAATGGCATGAGCTAGAACAGACTTGCTACCTACGACAAAAAGGCAACTCGTTACAGAAACAGCATAATAAGCGGGGACTTTAAAATAAATATTTAAAAATTTTACAATAAGCCCATTTGGTTTGCCTTGAATCGTTCGATGCTCTGTTAAAACTGAAAGAAGCATTTTCCCATACCTTAACGTCGTTGCATATTGACAACTTTCTGGCTTTTCCCTAATTGCGACCAAAAAACACTTTTATGGGCTTGGCAAAGCTTTGGGTTAACAAATTTATAAATATGCTTTGTTGGACATTTTCTTCGACTTACAAATTCGCCAATGGTTCGCTTGCTAAAGGGCTGAACTTTTTCCAGAAACTCCAGAGCATAGTACGTATAACGATCGATCATATAAACTCCTATGGAGGGATCCACGTGATGCTATAAAAAGAAAAACATTATATTCAACTGCAAATTTTCCAACTAAATTTTCAAGTGGTACCCACCGATAGGGAGTCCTCGCCCACCAAACTGCTCGCCACAGCCAAAACATTCGGTGAGGTGAACTTCTCGTACAGCGACGCCGCCTGACAGGTGTCCACCATAAAGAATAGCTCATTGTAACTGGAATAAAATTTGAATCACAATTCTATTCGAATTTCAAGTGCTTCACCAGCCATACCGCTTTTTCTCCCACATCTGCTGTATGCCATCGGCCAACTCCTGACTGGTGATCTCTTCAGAATCTTGAAATTTCAGAAATCCATCTCCGCCATGACCCGTCAAATAGATGAGCACATTGCTGCCCGCATCGGAGAGCAGCTTTTAGAGCGTGCGGTGCCATTTTGTGTACGCCCTGTCAACAAACGCACAAAGTTCTCCACGGTCACCTCATAGCCTCGATAGTCCACCTCCACATCGTCGCCATAGACATTGATATGCTGGTTGGCGTTGTTGTACACTTGTCCGGGACGCGGATTGCGCGCATTGCAGGCCATGTCATCGGCTATCATCAATATGATTTGGGAGTCGGGTATGCCCAATCGTTTGACAGATCGGTAAATAGATAAGACATTGGCTACATGCCGGTAATTGAACCAGAAACGGGAGGCATCCACCAGCACAGCCCAATTGTTGGTGTGTGTGGATCTTTGGGCGGCGTCCACATAGCCCTCGGGCAGTATGGCGGTGTCATCCTCATGGGCACAGGCAAAGTTGGTAAAAATAAACAAAAGGCAGAGCACTTTAACTAACATTTTGTAAATGGAGGGAGTGCGGTCACACTAATCACAATTCGATAAAAACTATTTTTTGGTATTAGTGAGACCGCGCTCGACTATTTTTGTGGTTTGTGCTAATAGCTAGAAAATCCGCCAAATAGCCAGATCTGGCTATTTTCGAGGTACAAAAGTGGCTAAGTGGGCGGTTAATTTAAAATTTGATTGGTTTATTTCCTCAAAAGTCATTGGGCATTGACTTAACAGGGCTAATTGGACACAGAAGTAAAATGTATGGTCCTGCCTTTAGCTTATGATACAGCTCAACAAAGGACCTGCCTAAACAAAAACCTTTTATATAAAAAAAAATAGAGGGAAGCTAACTTCGGCTCGACCGAAGTTTATATACCCTTGGAGCTTGATATATGCCTGACAGTTTGTATGGCAGCTATAGTGGTCCAATTTCGACAAATCTTGTTGAAATTATGTAAAATCATTGAAAACTTATAAATACGAGCGTTGGGAGCGATAACATTGAAAACAAAAAAAGAGTGTGTGTCATGAGACGCACGGTACGAGCGAAGCTCTTTACGATGAATCCGATTTAAGTAATGGAAAAAGACACATTTGGATTCTGTATAAATAAATGTTAAATTATCAAATATAAGGTCACTCTCAAATTACTGTTAAGTCACTGTTTAGTCACTGTTAAGTCACTTTAAGGAACTGTAAAGTCACTGTTAAGTCACTGTTAAGTTACTGTTAATTCACTATTAAGTCACTGTTAAGTCGCTGTTAAGTCGCCGTTAAGTCACTGTTAAGTTACTGTTAAGTCACTGTTAAGTCACTGTTAAGTCACTGTTAAGTCACTGTTAAGTCACCGTTAAGTCACTGTTAAGTCACTGTTAAGACACTGTTAAGTCACTGTTAAGTCACTGTTAAGTCACTGTTAGGTCACTGTTAAGTCGCTGTTAAGTCACTGTTAAGTCACTGTTAAGTCACTGTTAAGTCACTGTTAAGTCACTATTACGTAACTGTTAAGTCACTGTTAGGTCGCTGTTAGTCGCTGTCAAACAAAGACATTATAGTTAGCACAGTATAGCATAGCACAGAATTCCAACTTGACCTTAATGCAGCCACTCTTTGCACCCCAATCCCCGCATACCCACCATACCCCACCCGACCAACCCCAGATCCCCAACGATCCCCACCAGATCACCGCGAGATCTCCACCAGAGGCCCACCAGATCCCCACCAGATCCCTACCAGATCCCCACCAGATCACCACCTGATCCCCACCAGATCACCACCTGATCCCCACCAGATCCCCACCAGATCCCCACCTGATCCCCACTAGATCCCCATCGATCACCACAAGTCCCCACCTGTCCCCACCAGATCCAGCCCACAGTGAACCCTGTCCCCACCAGATCACCACCTGTCCCCACCTGGTTCCCATCAGACCCACCAGATCTCCACCAGATCCCCACCAGATCCCTTCCCAATCCCCACCAGATCCCACCAGACACACTCAGACCTATCCCCACTAGATCCCCATCAATCCCACAAGATCCCCACCTATCCCCACCAGATCTCCACCTATCCCCACCAACACCACCTTCACTGTCCCACGTCCCACAACCCCACCGACCCTCCCAATCCCTCAGACCCACCTATCACCAATCCCCACCATCCCCACCATCCCCACTAGATCCCCACAGATCACCACAAATCCCCACCCCCACATTCACCTTCCCCACAACCCACCCCCACCTGGCCCATAGACCCACCAGATCTCCCCAGATCCACACAGATCCAACCAGATCCCCAAGATCACACCCCCCACCACCACCATCCCCAAGTCCCCACACCCCACCAGATCACACCTACCCCACCAGATCACCACCTTCCCCACCAGATCCACCATCCCCACCACCCCACCAATCCCCACCATCCCCACCAATCCCCACCATCCCCACGACACCACAAGATCCCCACCGTCTCCACCAGATCCCCACCACCCACTAATCCCCACCATTCCACAATCCCCACTAGATCCCCACCAGATCTCCACCTATCCCCACCAGATCACCACCTCCCCACCTGGTTCCCATCAGATTCCCACAGATCTCCACCAGATCCCCACCAGATCCCTCCCAATCCCCACCAGATCCCTACCAGATCCACACCAGATCCCCACCAGATCACCGCAAGATCTCCACCAGATCCCCACCAGATCACCACCAGATCACCACCTGATCCCCACCAGATCCCCACCAGATCCCCACCCGATCCCCACCAGATCCCCACCTGATCCCCACCTGATCCCCACCAGATCACCACCTGATCCCCACCAGATCCCCACCGATCCCCACCAGATCCCCACCAGATCCCCACCTGATCCCCACCAGATCCCCACCAGATCCCCACCTGATCCCCACCAGATCACCACCTGATCCCCACCAGATCACCACCTGATCCCCACCAGATCCCACCTGATCCCCACCAGATCCCCACCTGATCCCCACAGATCAATTCCCAAGATTTCATACCCACCAGATCCCCACCCGATCCCCACCAGATCCCCACCAGTCCCCATCAGATCACCACAAGATCCCCACCGATCCCCACCAGATCCCCACCTGATCGCCACTAGATCCCCACCGGTTTCCATAAGATCCCCACCAGATCTCCACCTGATCCATACCAGATCACCACCTGTCCCCACCTGGTTCCCATCAGATTCCCACCAGATCTCCACCAGATCTCCACCAGATCCCACAGATCCAAACCTGAGCTCACAAGGTCCCTACCAGATAACTACCACATGACCACCAGAACCAAACCAGATCAGCACCAAATCCGCGCAGATCCTCACCAAATCTTCACCTGATCCCCACCAGGTCTCTACCAAATACCCATCACTTCCCCCACTTCCACCTCACACTATCCAACTCCACACACAACCCACCTGCCACTACGCGGTAATGGTAAAAGCTGCTGATTTTGCAAATACAAAATACAAAACACAAAATCAAAGACATACCCCCAAAGAATCTGTCGCAAAGACATACCCCCAAAGAATCTGTCGCAAAGACAAAATTTTTCAAGATTCACTCCCCCAGTCAGACGTCCGTAAAAGAGCTTCGCTCTAAAAAGTTTTTCCTCACTCGGACTATTTTTCAGACATAACTTTTTTATGGCAGCTATACTATATAGTAGTCCGATTTCAACAAGGCTTATTGAAATTATGTGAAATCATTAAAAACTTATAAATACGAGCGTTGGGAGCGATACCATTGAAAACAAAAAAGTTTTTCTCACAAAAACTAGTTTTTCAACCGATCGTTCCTATGGCAGCTATATGCTATAGTCATCCGATCCGGCCGGTTCCGACAAATGTGCAGCGTATTTGTACCAAAAGACTTCGTGCAAAGTTTGGTTACGATAGCTTTAAAACTGACGGAGGAGATAGCATAGAAACAGACGGACGGACAGACGGACGGACAGCGGACGGACAGACGGCACGCGGCAGACGGACATGGCTATATCAACTCAGCTCGTCATGCTGATCAAGAATATATATACTTTATGTGGTCGGAGATGCTTCCTTCTATGCGTTACAAACATCCGGACAATTTTAATATACCCTCTCCAAGGGTATAAAAATAGAGGCAAGCTAACTTCGGCTCGACCGAAGTTTATATACCCTTGGAGCTTGATATGTGCCTGACAGTTTGTATGGCAGCTATACTATATAGTGGTCTGATTTCGAAAAATTATGGTGAAATGATGTAAAATCATTAAAAACTTATAAATACGGGCGTTGGGAGCTATAACATTGAAAACAAAAAAGTTTTTCTCACTAAGACTTTTTTTCAGACCTAACCTTTGTATGGCAGCTATACTATATAGTTGTCCGATTTCGACATGGCTTGGTGAAATTATGTGAAATCACTAAAAACTTATAAATACGAGCGTTGGGAGCGATAACATTGAAAACAAAAAAGTTTTTCTCACTAAAACTAGTTTTTCAACCGATCGTTCCTATGGCAGCTATATGCTATAGTCATCCGATCCGGCCGGTTCCGACAAATGTGCAGCGTATTTGTACCAAAAGACTTCGTGCAAAGTTTGGTTACGATAGCTTTAAAACTGACGGAGGAGATAGCATAGAAACAGACGGACGGACAGACGGACAGACGGACATGGCTATATCAACTCAGCTCGGCATGCTGATCAAGAATATATATACTTTATGTGGTCGGAGATGCTTCCTTCTATGCGTTACAAACATCCGGACAATTTTAATATACCCTCTCCAAGGGTATAACAAGTAAGAGAGAGCTGCGCCACTACTTGATTTTCAAAATTAGCCAATAGATGACGCCACTACTGTAACTGACTTTTGTTCGTAATTTGAGTATTGTTCATCCGATTTATATCATTGTAAATCATAGGAGAAGTTTTAAAACTATTGAAGACGGATCTACCGACACCGTTTCAGGACTATCCTGAAGAGCTGGGATGCTGTAGATATCGTAAGCTCCTTGAGAACGTACCTGCCCATTAATAAAACGAAAAGACCAACACTTAATAATTCCTGAAAGTAATGTGGAGAATAACTACACTCATAGAAAAAAAGCCTTAAATCCGCCCTGGAAATTAGAAATTCGCCTTTGAAATCCGTCCTAAGGCCACTCACCCTAAAATTTAGAAAATAATTCTAATTATTGTAAAAGTCTTTTCTAAAACGTAACGCATGTTTTTCTTAACAATAGAACAAAAAGCCTTGAATATAAGAAAAATATTTTAACAATTTAGAAAAAAATTTTTAACAAAGAAAATAGTTTTCTGTATTCTGGAAAAAATATTGATCAAAGGAAAATTTTCATTTCTAAAATACGGAAAAAATTTTCCTAGTATTAGAAAAATTATTTCGTCTTCAAAAATTTTTTTTTCCAAAATGTAGAAAATTATTTTTGTAAAAATAGGAAATAAAATATTAAACGAAGTTTTTTTTAATTGTTTTATTTATTCTGCAACTCAGTTTTTCCTCATTAGCAAAAAAAAGGTAACAAAGTTTTGGCCTTCCTGGAGTTGGCAAATAGGTTGTGCAAGTCAATCTGATATTAAAAAGTTATTTGCATCTATAATTTTATATTATACAGGGTGGTCCATCTAGTGTTTGGAATTTGAACTATTCATAATTCGACTTTAAAAACGTCAAATGTCATTCGGAAAGCGGCTAATATTAAGTAAAAACTTTGACATTTACGAAATGGGTCGCTATTCGCTTGAAGAAAGTTGGGAAATATTAAAAACATATTTCCAAAGTGATGAGTCCTCGACTCAAACTGTGCGAAATTTGAAAAAAAAAACATTTAACAAAAAAAATGTTCCGAAAACTCAATTCGGGAAGCGAGTTCGTGAAACTGGAATGTTGGTGGATAAACCAACCAGTGTACGTACTCGTCCGGTTGCTGAAAATGTGCGTGAACAACCATCAACTGTAAAGCTAAGTTCACACAGGCAAATAATTTGACAAATTTTTATGAAAATTTGGTTAAATTATGCAAATTGGCGAACTTTTCGGCCATATTTGATCAAATTATTAGTGAATAGATCCATAGTTAACGATTTAAGTCCTGCAAAATCTGCAATCATGGCTATTTAGCCAAATATTTATCAAAATTTCATAAAAATTTGTCAAATTATTTGCCAGTTTGAACTTAGCTTAAGTGGTGAGCGCTTTCGCGCAATGTTAAGTGATTGGTTCTTCGAGGAAATTAAAGCGGAAGACTTGGACGATATTTGGTTTCAACAAGACGGCGCTACTATCTTCGAAAATCGAATAATCAGCAAATATGGAGATGTGAATTGGTCGCCAAGAAGCTGTGATCTGACACCGTTAGACTATTATCTTTGAAAAGCGTTCAAGGACAAATGTTATATAAACAGCCCTGAAACAATTGATGAGTTGAAGAACGAGATTCGAGTTACTATTGCTGATATACGTGAAAAAACAATTGAAATGTTCTCAAAAGCTGGATAAATCGAATGTGCTACTGCCTAGACAGTCGTGGTGGTCATTTGACCGTAATTGTTATACCCTTGCAAAGGGTATTATAATTTTGCCCAGAAGTTTGCAACGCATAGAAATATTCATTTCCGACCCTATAAACTATATATATTCTTGATCAGGGCGACGAGCTGAGTCGATTGAGCTTTGTCCGTCCGTCTGTCTGTCCGTCTGTCCGTCTGTCTGTCTGTCTGTTTCTACGCAAACTAGTCTCTCAGTTTTAAAGCTATCGAGCTGAAACTTTGCACAGAGACTTCTTTTTACTGCACACTGCTAATATGTCGGAACCGACCGGATCGGATGACTATATCTTATAGCTGCCATAGGAACTATCGGTCGAAAACTGGGTTTTTGTGAGAAAACTTTTTTGTTTTTAATGTAAACGCCTTCCGCTTCGACAATTATTAGTTTTATACGCTTTTACACAGATTTGGAAGTTTTGGTCAAGATCGGATGACTATATCTTATAGCTGCCATAGGAACTATCAGTCGAAAAGTGGGTTTTTGTGAGAAAACTTTTTTGTTTTTAATGTAAACGCCTTCCGCTTCGACAATTTTTAGTTTTATACGCTTTTACACAGATTTGGAAGTTTTGGTCAAGATCGGATGACTACATCTTATAGCTGCCATAGAAACTATCGGCCGAAAAGTGGCTTTTATCAGAAAAATGGTTTGTTTTAATGCTGACGTTCGTAAACTCTGTTGTATTAAAACATTTGCAAGGGTATTAAAACTTCGGCAAAGACGAAGTTAGCTTGGCCTTCTCGTTTTTCATTAATTAATGCCATGAATCAACCTCTACAATAAAAGTTTAACCTTTGAAAAATACCGAGCCGTTCTTTTTTTATAGCAAAATTAAATTCCAATTTTTAAATGGACCACCCTGTATATATTAGTGGTATTCCTGAAAGTGATTTGCTTTTGATTTGCTTTCGATTTGATTTCGCGAAACAGCTGATCACAGCTGCTCCATACAAAGTGGGCAGTGTGCCCAAAAAATGTAAGGAAATTTAGGTCATACTAATTGATTTCGCGAAATCAGCCTCGAAGCTGATTTCGATTTGCTTTCGTTTTAGTGTGACCACTGTCTTAGAAAAAATGGCTCCGCGCGCATCGTTTTTGGTTAAATTTTATTGTGATTTAAATATATAGAACGTTGTAAGTTATTTTGCTTCCCATATTTTGGTAATTAAACGATATTTATTTGTTGCATCTTAGACTGCACTACTGAAAAATAGGCCCACGGCCTAAAGTGGACAGAGTCATAAGTGCTCGAGTTTTTGGAGCTTGTGCTTTACGTGGTCAAAGATGTTCAGAGTTACATATCTTCACTGCTCTCCTAGAATGTTCGATGTTCCAAATTCCTCCACAATTTTATCCAGCCTCTTCCTCTTTGGATCTGTCAAATTGCACGTCACTTTCTGTGGCCATAAACAAAAACATAATTAATTGAATTTACCTTAGTAAAGTTGCAAACTTCTTAAAACTACATATTCTGCCCACATACTTTTGTTGAAGAAGATTAAAAAATTCAATTTTACAAGTTCATTCGTAATTTTTTTGCTTTTGCGCCATTGTTTAAATTTTGCGCCAATTGAAAGCAAATCAAAATTAAATCAGGGTCGTTCCACCAATTGCTTTGCTTTTGCTTTCACGAAAGCAAATCAAAAGCAAATCAACTTTCAGGAATACCACTAATATATTCTACCTTACCAGCTAGTATACTAGCTAAAGAATGTTCTGAATTCAGGAAATTAAATATAAAACTTTCCAGAATGCATGAAAAAGTAAAACAGAACGACAAAATCAGATATTGTTGAAACTCTGACGCCCGACTGTTTCGCGACAGATTGCTGTCCTTTAAGAGTTCGTTGGGAAAACGGTATAGCGTCATATCTCCGCTGTCGCTTTTTTTTCTGGCTAAAGCTAGGTATCGAGACACTCGAAATTTTTGCGCAGCGGAAATTGTTTGATAATTTCACGAGCCGCTCAGACAATGTAGTGTGACCAGGCAACAGCAAAAAATTCAGCTGTTGCTTATTTAAGAAGTTGGCGGGCTAATTCAAATAAAATTAAAGAGTGTGTGAGGCGCACGGGACGAGCGAAGTCTTTAGATGAATCCGATTTAAGTAATGGAAAAAGACACATTTGGATTCGTATAAATAAATGTTAAATTATCAATATAAGGTCATTCAAATTACTGTTAAGCATGTTTAGTATGAGTCACTTTAAGGAACTGTAAAGTCACTGTTAAGTCACTGTTTTTTATATAGTAGAAGTGTGAGGTGCCGGTATTGTACTGTTAGTATGAGTATGAAGTATAAGAAAGTATGAAGTACGAGTATGTAGTATGAAGAATAAGTCATGTGTAGAGGTAGGTGTAGTAGTATGTATAGTAAGTAGTATAACGTAAAAGGTGGAAACAGAACAAATAAGAAAAAGAGCATAAACAGAAACCAGCGTAAGATAGGTACAGGGCAAGAGTTGCAAGAAAGAGCCAAGCAAGTCAGATAGACAAAACAAGGTCCAAGAGCAAGTCCAAACACAACCACGTCCAAGACCACAGACACCAGGTAGCACAGAAACCAAGTCAAAGAAGAAAGAAGAAACGACCACAGCCAAGCTCCGCCACTCCCCCAAATCACACATCACAAGCAGCCATACAACCCCACTCACAGATAGTAGACCAAGTCAAAACAAAAAGTCCAAGGATCCATCCAAATAAGAGAAGAGTAAAGAAAATAGAAGCCAAGAAGAAAGTAAAAGCAACCAAAAAAAACTCAACAAAAAAAGTAACAACCAAGAACCACACCGAACAAATAAGAGCATAGACACAAGCCATAAGAAACATAACAATAACATCCCACAAATCACACCCGTAAGTCAAGCAACCACACCAGTCACCAACCACCAGATCACAACCCGCCAAGCCACCCACAGCACCCGCCACAACAACAACCAACACAAAACAGATCCTCACCAAATCTTCACATCCCCACCAGGTCTCTACAAATACCCAACTTCCCCCACTCCACCTCAATATAACCAAAACCAAATAATGTAAGCTGCTGATTTTGCAAATACAAAATACAAAACACAAAACAAAGACAACCCCCAAAGAATCTGTCGCAAAGACATACCCCCAAAGAATCTGTCGCAAAGACAAAATTTTTCAAGATTCACTCCCCCAGTCAGACGTCCGTAAAAGAGCTTCGCTCTAAAATTAAAGAGTTATGATTATTGATGAAGGAAGTCACTGGGAAAAATTCAAAGGTCATAGACAATGCCATGGTCAATTTCATGGATGAATCTTTTGTGTGGCTGAAGGTACAAGCAGTGTCCCTTGTTATTGTATTGGCCTGCTTGAGCAGAACTTATCCCCTTAGACATACTGCTATAGCGACAACCCAAAACGCATCGAACGATTAGAATTAGCACATTGAGCCACAGCCAGATCCATGCATCTTAGTTGAATACCTAAAGGTAGCCACGGGAGCGGCTGGAGCAAAGGGAACTATCACAGTAAGCCGGAGAAAACACTGCTACAATGGGCTATGGAGACTGCTAAGGTTCAGTGCTGCTTGGCAGTGGGCTGTGGAGGCTACGGAGGTTTGGACTCGGGTGGTGTGCACACATTGGGCGAATGGCATACCAACCACATCAACGGGAGAGCATACCGAAAAAGATTCTCAGCCACAAGTGATGCAGCGGCCTGACCTGCCCGTATCAAAACGCTTTTTATTGGCCAGATTCCATAAAAATTGTAGCGACACTTTGATCAGCTCCACACGTTTGTCCACCTCGGAGCTTTCGAAATAATTGTAGCCTTGTTTTTTTAGTCTTCTTTGCTTTAACTTTTTTCATTGCGTGCTCATTTTTCGTAGGTACGTCTGACAATTATCAAACAAGTTTCATAATTTCATGACCCCCTTCGACAATTTATCAGCTGTTTTCAGGAAACAAGTTGGCAGGTCCATGTTAATTATCGAAGCGAATTTCGAGTGTCTCGGTACTCCTGAGCTATGTAATTAGATGGGCTCCGCAAAAATTTCGAGTGTCTCGATACCTAGGTTAAAGCTCTATTTACACGACCTGATCACTCATCTGAGTTCTCGTCTGATTTGCTGTCTGACCGTGTAAAAAGGCGTCTGAGTAGACATGAAGCTACTCAGATGAGCGATCAGACGCAATAGAACCGGTTCTATTTGGCCTGAGCACTCATCTGAGTGGCATTTATCGAGTTACAGTGTTCGTCTGACGAAAACTCATCTGAGCGATCAGGTCGTGTAAATGGAGCTTTAGATATAACGTTTTAAAACGTCATATCTCCGCCGTGTTACAAAAAGCTGACAAAATTCTGTCATTCATGTTTTGCACTTTCGCCATTGAATTGTAAGAAAAACGAAAGCGAAAGTTAAAGTCGGCTTGAACCGACTTCGATATTCAGGGGAAGCAATATTTAATAGCGTTCCTGTGTTCTTAAGGGGGACATTCGAAAAGAATGCAACATTTTTTAACTCAGCTATTTATTAACTGATCTTGATGAAAATGAATGGAATTGTATATATTGCGAATATAAATGAAAGTTTTAAATTTGAACTCAATGTGCTTTATAAAACATTTTTTATTGTGGGGGCGGAGGTGGAAGTGGCAAAAATTTTAAACAAACTATATACGCGTGCACACAATGGAAGTCTACATTTCAAATTTGGTTGCTCTAGCTCTTCTAGTTCGCAGACGGAAGGCCAGACAGACGCACAGTGGTCCCAAAACCCAAAAACACGGCCAAATGTCGAAAAACGTTTTTGAATTGGCTTAAAGTTTGTATTTGGGGGTTTTCGGGGTCGCTGATAACGAAACGTCAAAAATTAGAAAAACAAGATGGCGGACAATTTCTTCAAAAACGCATTTGATTTCGGGGTTTTAGATCACTAATCCGAAGTCACAACTTAGAAAAACAAAATGGCGGATCCAATATGGCGGACAATTTCTTCGGAAACGTACTTGATTTGGCTGAAACATCGAAAAACCCGTTTATCGATAATATCTCGATAACTGTTGGACAGATTTTTTTTATGTCGATTGAATTGGGGGAGAGTGTGGTCGAGCAGTGTATATTTGTAATGTAGCGACAATTGTCGCACAAAAATAATCACTGAGACTAAACCTGCAGCTAAAGGCAGCTAATTTTTGAATATGTTTTAAAGAATTGTCCAAATAACAATTTCTTATTCGTTTAAAAGTGGGATCTGCGGGGAGTTTTGACTTAGAATGTGATCGAAAAAAAATCCTCTACTTTTATTAACGATTCACTAGTTCATGCATTGTTAATCATAATTTTGAGCAATACGTTTAAATTGTACTTACTTTGTAGAGTAGAATCCATTTTTCAGAATCCAAATCGGTTCATTTTTCGCGAATCTAAACGCTTCTAAACGTTGTGCTATTTTCGACGCATGACGAAGAAACGATGGGGAACGCTCGACGCTTACAAACGGAGTTCAAACCTGAGCCAGGTGGGGACACTTTCTCCTTATTAACGGTCAGAATACAAACTAGATGTTTTGACAAAAAGAAATTGTACAAATTTTGGCATTTTTTATTAATTAATAAGCATTCTTAACAATGAAGTGCGAGGTAAGATGTGCCAGTGTACTTAGCCTATTATTGAAAATAAAAACTAAACTTCTAAATTAATAACAAAATATTTTGTGTGTCTGTGGCAAAAGCAAGAAAAGGTAGAGAGAGAACTTAATTTGTCTTATAAACCAAAACCAAATTTCGGTTTTCGCATTTTTATTCAAGATTTTAAACGACGGAGTTATGTCGTTATCTCCGCGCGGAGATATGTCGTTACCTCGAAAAAACTGCAACACGAAAACGATGCACGACTCTTTATTTAGTTAAGTTTTCTAATACAGTTTCCACAAACTTGTCCACGAAACGAACCAAAGCGCTTTCTTTTGCGGTTTTCGGTTCTGTTTAGCATACTCAAACATATGAATGAATAAGCGGTTCGGTGCGGTTTAATTAGACTTACGTGAGCTAAAAGTGGAGGCTAAGTCGAATCGAAAAGAAACAGGACATCGGGCATTGGACTTTTGTCTATTTCTTTGACCTACGTAGAAGATTGCCATTTTTATTATTCTTCGGAAAAGTAAATATATAATTAAAGGATCGTCTGGTTTGTGGCACGAGGTCTCTGGTTATGTATCGAAAGGCGGGTGCCTTCCTTAAGGCATGGTCAGCTCCATGATGGCGTTCACTATGTCATGATTGTTGTTTTTCAAGGCCTTGATGGCCTTGGCCCGAGTCGTGTTCGCCTGCGTCATTACCAAATCAATGTCCTTTTCGTCGACTCCGGTATCGTCCACGTCATGCTCATCCTCCTCGGCGATGGGGGTCACTGAAGTGTCCACTGCACCGGGCACGGGAGCCTTGAATTTCCCGGCAGCCGCCACCTGGGCCTGCTTCGACAAATCCTCGATCTTGGCCTCACCAAACACAATGTAGGTGTCGCTGTGTGGATTCTGGTACACATCCGGTTTGTTGATCACAACCAGAATGTTAGCCGATTTGCGGATAGCCACACGCTCGACGCCCAGGATTTGCTTCAGGCCCAGCTTGAGGATAATTTTTCTGGCCTTCTTCTCGCCGCGTGACTGCTTGACCTTGGATACCACAGCGATGGGCAGACCAGTGTCTCCACCACCCAGCTCCTCCAGGTCGCTATCGCTGTCATCATCCTCGACGCGCACATCCTCGGCCTTGGCCTTGGCCGAAGTGGAGGGAGTTGGCTCGTTCTTGATTTCAGTGATCTTGGGCATAGTGATCTCTTGTTTTCGCTAAACTGTTCTATTTACTATCTCTAATTTAGTTGTTGCTTTCACATAAAAATTGTAACTAAGAAAACGTAGTTGAAAATGCTGTAAAAGTCGAATCTTTTTTCACGGCCTTTATGATAATGAAATCTTTAATATTTTGCCGACTCGATGTCTCTGGCATGGAGAGGTGGCTGTTGGCTTCAGTACATAAAGGCAGAGATCGCTGATGATTTGGTAGAGATACCAATGAAACAACTGTACTCCTTTGTGGTGTTTTATGAGCAAGCATAACAAGGCCTCGAGCGGGCAGAATATTGAATTTTGGCTCTTTAGTTTACATACGAATTTATCATTGATCAAGGATCAGGCTGATCTGCTGATGGCGGACAATGGGTGTATTTAGCAGAAATATTGACAGAAAACGTGATTTATGGAATAGCTTCTGTTGACCAAAATAAAACTGAAGAAGGAATTACAGTCGACCCATGATCAGAACATTCAAACTTGCACCCAGTACTAGGAACTGTGGTGGGATTTTCGGTTGGTTTTTATAAAACAAGTAATTTTGTAACTTTGGTCATAAATTGGCCAATAGATGGCACCACTGCTGTAACCATTTCAAAACTGACCTTTGATTTAAAATCACATTTCGGTCATAACTTGAGCATCTGATATTTATAATTTTCGTCAATTCGGCAAATAAATGGTCATAAATAATGCTAATTACTAACTACATATATCTAGAAAGAACGAAGCATCTATCTGCAAAACTGTGAAAGATATGACGAAAACTACATCGACTTACTGGATCATTTTGGGTGTACCAAAGCCTACACTGACAAAAAAAAAGGATAGTTTTTGATGATACTCAGAATATTCAGGAGGTCGCTAAACCAAGGCTCAGATTCGAACCGGGGTTCGAAAATAATTTTGAAACATTAAATTTGAAACTCCTTCAAATTTTTAATCATTTGGGGCGCGCGCATACATGTGACTGAATGATGGACTGACGCCAGAACTTAAGGCTGACCTTGACAAATAACTATGCCCTACGTAAATATCATTGTCATCCATCAGTTTATATTTTAGATGCAAGTGTGCGCGCGCCCTAATGGAAGTTAAGAGTCTTGATATTTTCTTTATATTAAAGTAATTTAGTAAACTTTTATTAATTCTGGTTCTTTGACTGGATACTTGTGTCTCAGGAAGAGTTTATACAAGAAATGAAATATCTTAAGTTCTTTACAATGATAGTTTTTCCAAGGTTTTAATACATGAGAAATTTGAATCCATCCTTAAATTCCGAGAAAAGAAAAAATATGAACATGGTACTGAATTATTGATGTTTTTATTTATTAGTTCCTTTTCACGATTATTTTTGGGATTGAATTTTAAATGAGAGAACAGTTTTCTAAGCACTTTGAAAATATGTACGAATATTTTAACTTACAAAATACTGCATGAGTGCATTAACGTGTATTAGAAATTTATAAATATTTAACAAGTGAGAAAGTCGGTCAAGCCCGACTATAACATACTCTGTACCTGGAGTAGAAGCTGAATGCAATGCTGGTGCTGCGCTTATCTCTAAGTTTCTCTCTCTCTCTCTCTCTCTGATTTATTTTTTTGCTCATAACTTGAGAAACGCTCATCCGATCTTTATTATTTCTTTGGCAAATCTATACATTTTGCTAATTACTACGAAACGTCTAACTTCAAAACTGTAGGAGATAAACCGTTTTTTCCAAATTGCGGGGGTGGGAGGGGGCGTGACAAAAATTAAAAAAAAAATCAACTCCGAACCGATTTGCAGCCCTGATCAAAAGACAACATAGTAATTTAATACGAGAGCGTAAGTTAAAGTCGGCTCTAACCGACTTCGATATACCCGTTACTCATGAGAAGAAATGTTTAACAGTGATCCTGCGTTCCTGAAGGCGAACATCCCAAAAGTATGCAACACTTTTAAACACCACTACACTATGGGGAATTTTCCCAAAAATCAGGCATTAATTAATAACTTAAAAACTAAGCAAGATATTGCGGTCTAGTTTTTTGCCTTATGTTAGGTATACCGTTGCTCTATACGTGCAAAAAAGTGGGCATGGTAGCACTTCAACCCGTCTTAAAAAAATAAATAAAATAATATTATTTTTTTTTACAAGAAAAAATTGGTTTTTCTTGCTATTTTACAGAAGAATGAATGTTCAATTATTGACGCGTAATAAGAAACATATTTTTTGGACGCAAACTTGATGGAATATCGGGATTTCTGAAAAAAATTCGGCTCATTTATTTATATCGATTTCTGTTCTGTTCTTACAGTCATTTCAAACTGCACAATACTAGCACATCAAATTTCGGATCATTTTTGCCTTATAGAAACTATCTTAAGCAGGGAATCAAACCGGAATTGGAAACGGAACCGTATACCGAAAAGAATCAATTGAAACTCAGAACCGGTACCGGAACTGGAACCGATATTCTTAATTTTTTGTATACCGGTATCCGAGAACCGATAATTTTCGAACCGAAAAGAACCTAAACGTTGTACCGGTACGGTTTTGGTTCTGAGTGCAACCACTAGACTGGACTAGATTAGGCTGAATTGTTATTTTCAAATAAAAAAAGATTCTGGCTTAGCAAAACTTTTGTTCAGTGAAATACAAAATCGCGAGATCAGTCCCTTTGAAAATAATTCATTCCTATGTGGTATTTTCTTAGACCCTCGTTATAATGTCAGGCTAACCTCTGAACAGAAAGGTACATGTGTAACTGCTTCGACTGATATGTATATTTTCAAGAATATTATCCACTTCTGTTCAATTGAAACTAAATGAGGAAAGCAGCTCTGACCCAACTAATTTGTCTGAAAGTGGAGATGAAGTCGATTTATATATGAATTTCTAAGAAAAGAATCAGGACAATATAAATAGTTTAGTATTTTCACAAGACAGTTTAACGTATGATGCCTGATCAAGGTTTTCCTGAGCTTAAAACATTTACAAAATAAAAAGATAATGTACTTAAATGGTGGTCAGAAAATTCGACAAAGTTTCCGGAATTGTATGAACTATCAAAAGTTATTCTTGCTGCGTAGAACATTTATTTTCCGGCGTGAAGTTTATTATAACTTTGCTAGAAATCAGATGGACTGAAATACATTGACCGCTATCATGCTTCTAAGAAATAATCATTAATTTACCTTTTTTGTAACTAATTTTAAAGTAGTTTAAAGTAAATTGATAATTTATGTACTCATACATGTGTACTGTTGCTTACCCAATTTGATTAAACTTAAGTTTTAAAATTTCTGTTAGTTTTAAAATAAAGGGTACCGGAACCGGAACCGAATACCGAAACAGTAGCAGAACCAAAACAGAACCTTTTACCGAAACGTTAGTTTCGGTACGTACCGGAACCGGAACCGGAACCGAAATTCGTTTCGGTTTGATTCCCTGATCTTAAGAACTGCTGCATGGTCAGCTAGCCGTTTTTTACTTATTACGAGCAGTTGTGCTTGCTTCTTCTTCCAATTTATCTCCAGCAGCTTGATTTCTAGGATTTCTAATACGCTTTAGCGTTAATAACCATCAGGAACGACTCTCTGTGCTCATGTGCTGCTCAATGGCTTAGAATTGAACTTCTGCAAATTGTTGCATTATTCGGTTAAATTTTCGCGATTCATCTCCAGAATTGCACAAAATATCCTTCCTTTTTATACCCTTGGAGAAGGTATATTGAAATTGTCCGGATGTTTGTAACGCATAGAAGGAAGCATCTCCGACCACATAAAGTATATATCGCTCACTTACTTCAATACTGGCATAACTCAAAATAATCCATTTTGAGAAAAACACGTTTGAAGTTCTCAATGGATTTAACCTAAAAATAAATGGTTCTTTTAGTTTCAACTCAATTAAGTAAAATATTATAAATTTAGAATGCTTATTAATAACCATTGAAAATATGATATATTTTGCATAAAATAGTACAGTAAGCGCGCAGATTTCTGCATCATTAAGTCAAAAATCGTATTTTTTGAGTTAAGCCAGTATTGAAGTAAGTGAGCGATATGTTCTTGATCAGCATGACGAGCTGAGTTGATATAGCCATGTCCGTCTGTCCGTCCGTCTGTCCGTCTGTTTCTATGCTATCTCCTCCGTCAGTTTTAAAGCTATCTTAACCAAACTTTGCACGAAGTCTTTTGGTATAAATACGCTGCACATTTGTCGGAACCGGCCGGATCGGATGACTATAGCATATAGCTGCCATAGGAACGATCGGTTGAAAAACTAGTTTTAGTGAGAAAAACTTTTTTGTTTTCAATGTTATCGCTCCCAACGCTCGTATTTATAAGTTTTTAATGATTTCACATAATTTCACCAAAACTTGTCGAAATCGGACCACTATATAGTATAGCTGCCATACAAACTGTCAGGGATATATCAAACTCCAAGGGTATATAAACTTCGGTCGAGCCGAAGTTAGCTTCCCTCTATTTTTTCATTTGGCATGCAAGTAGGCATTGGAGAAAATGAGGTTGTGTCCTAAAAAGTGAAATTTTGCAAAGAATGGCACATAATTGCGGTTGAGACAAAGTGAAACAGAAGCAGAATTGATAGCTCTAAAGGGTGGATAAAGTCACAGCTCTAACAAATCTAAACAAAATTTGGTGGGGCTTCGCAAAGTTGAATTTTCCTTCCCATTTTTTTTTGTGAGATGAATTACGAATACCCTCAACTACAGGGACGCCACGATTAATTTCTGCAGATCAAAGGCACTAAAACATTATACATACCACAACAAGTAGATTCCATCAAAAAAAAATCGATAAAACTTTCTGTATTTATTGATATTTGGCAATTGCAAATTGCAGCAGAAAACACACACTAAACATTGAACTGTCATTCATTAGCATAACCTGACTTTATCAGCTGCTCACTTAACAGAGCTCTGTTAAATCGAAATTCGTGGTATGTAACATTGAAGCCTGATGTATTTGTGGTCTAGTGAGACACAAAAATTTATGTTTTTGAGCACTTTTGGAAAATGGGTTTATGCCTAATATTTGGCAAAATTCCCTATAGTATTATCCGATCTTGATGAAAATTTTAGGGATTATAGTTATTGCCAATATAAATTAAAGTTTCTTATAAAATGTGGGAGTTATTCCACATTTTTTATTGTGGGGGCGGCCAAAATTTGAAACAATCTTGATCTGCGTGTAGACAATAGGAGTCTACATGTCAAGTTTGGTGGATCTAGCTCGTCTAGTCTCTAAGATCTACGGACAAGGCTATATCAACTCGGCTGTTGATGCTGATCAAGAATATATACATTTTATAGGTTTGCAGTCTTTGACTCCGAGATGCTTCCTTCTGGCTGTTACATACTTATATACCCTTGCTATAAAGTATATAAAATGTCAAGATGAATGCCCTTAAAAGTAGGCAATGTTTATTTCTTTAAAGCGTTATTTTATCAACACAGAAATTTGTTTTAAGCCAAAAAATATATATCAGACATGGTTTCAATTCCACTTCTACCACAACTTTTTGGAAGTGAAATTAATTCATGTTCTCGCAACACCAAAACGAAAAATTTGTTTGGATTTGAAAAGTAATGCTTGTTGGTCAGTGGACTGAAAAGTAATTGCCAAATTACGCACTCCTACAGTATCTCTATGTACAAAAAATGCATTTTTCTGAACTTGTGATGATTTTAGAAATTTTGAGTGAAATTTCATTTGCATTTAATACTTTTATTGATTTAAAAAGATTTTTTGTTTAATGCATTCAGAATTTCGCTTTGCCAAGTCCCTTTGACCTTTCCGAACAAACCTTATTTTTCCTTCTGCCATTCCCATCTTATGACGATTGCAAATCGGTAAAAGTCTTCATTTCGATCTTCGGTTATGAATCGTGTCCGAGCTTTAGATATTGCCAAATGGTCAACAAAACAAAATGTATGACAATTATCAACTTAAATTATATTTTTAAATTCAACATCTAACAGAAACAAATGATTCTGATGCCAAAATTTGTATTACCGATTTATTGGAGTTGAATTCAAATAGCATGCTAACGGGTAAGGAGTTTAACTCTATAAGGGCCCCAGTTATAGGTTCATTAAGGGAATATTTGGTGGGAAAAGGGTTAAAAGGTTCAAATATTTAAGAATACGCACAAAAGCAGAGTAAAGGCTAAACTAGGCTCAGGCTAGTGTAAGGGTTCTTAAATTGGCTGGCATGGCGCTTGACAAAACCAAACATGGAATGGGCCCTTGGTAAAGTATAATTTTTATGCTCTTTGACCCCACAAAACCCTTTTAGTTCAAGATACCGTTCGTCTTCCTGCCTTATCAACGTAATTTCCAATTGTAAGCGAATTGTGAGTTTATAAATGAAAAACTTAACCAGTTCCAAACTACAAATAATGTTTATGGCAATATTCAAGAAGTCGCCGCTCAGTGGAATAGTCTATATTTAATGATAAAGCGATTTTTTTTTATTTTACCAAACTCTAAGCAACTCCAAAAGCCCCCAAATAGAAACTTTACACGAAATGTTAGAAATACTTACCCTTTGCCTTATTTCATACTTCAAATTGGGGTATTATTTTATTATTAAATAACTAAATCTAACTAAATAACTAAATCTTTAACTAAATCCTGCGTGCCTACTCGTGCTGATTACGAGTTGGTGTGTCAAAGCTATATCTTAGTTTCCGTTTCCCAGATATTCGCGAAAAACTAATTTTTCGACTTTTTGCCGTTCTAGAATTTTTCTTGGCCACACTAAGCAATAATTGCTAATAAGCCTCAAGGATAGTTCACATATCAATGCAACTGAGAAAAATCAAACACGCCAGATAACTATTGGTAATGGGGTCGAAATTGGCCTTCAAAGTACAATTTTACAATTTTACAATTTTTTACAATTTTAGTACAATTTTGATAAACTAAACCAGTCGCTACAAGCAATTCTATTTGTCGGACATTTATTGGCGTCATATCATCATATAGTTCGACATATGGGTCATTCTTTTATAAACCGAACAGCAAAAATTTTTTTATTTTTCATTTTAATAAAAAAACGAAATTAGATCTCGACATGCCCACCAAAACGTAATTTGCGGTTTTGCACAAAAATTTTTTGTTAATTTTATAAACAATTTCAAAATCGTCAAAAACGAAAAATGGAAAAAAGGGTTTTTTTAAAAACGTGATATCTCAGGATTGGTTTATCGGATAGGTCTCAAGTTGATATCGATGGAAAGAATTTTACTGTATCTACCAAATCATAATTTTATAAATTTTTAAATTATTTAATAATATTAAGTAAATGTTGCTAAAAATTACATATAATTTTTTCTCAGTGTTAACCACCATGTTTTGGCTTCTGAGGATATAGAATTTATTGTACTAAACACAACTTAAAAAACGGTGTTTTCAAAAAGATGGAGACTTTTATAGTTTAAAAGTTATGAATTTTTGAAGTTATAAACAAATTAAAAGTTGCCCTTAAATAATAATTTCACGCAGTCCGTTTTGAAGCTTTTTGGTTGAAACTTGGCAAGTGTGCTTTATATTCATCAAGCTTTCCAAAAATGTCAACATCTCGCGGATCGGATGACTATAACATATAGCTGCCATACGAATGTTATGATTAATTGAATTTTGTTGTGAATTAGGGTTACCAGAGCTTTCAATGTGTTGTATACCAAGACCAAACTCAGCATTCCTATGGCAGCTATATGTTATAGTCGTCCGATCCGCGAGATGTTGACATTTTTGGAAAGCTTGATGAATATAAAGCACACTTGCCAAGTTTCAACCAAAAAGCTTTAAAACGGACTGCGTGAGAAATTATTATTTAAGGGCAACTTTTTAATTTGTTTATAACTTCAAAAATTCATAACTTTTAAACTATAAAAGTCTCCATCTTTTTGAAAACACCGTTTTTGTTGTGTTTAGTACAATAAATTTATATCCTCAGAAGCCAAAACATGGTGGTTAACACTGAGAAAAAATTATAAATAATTTTTAGCAACAATTACTTAATATTATTAAATAATTTAAAAATTTATAAAATTATGATTTGAGTAGATACAGTAAAATTCTTTCCATCGATATCAACTTGAGACCTATCCGATAAACCAATCCTGAGATATCACGTTTTAAAAAAACCCTTTTTTTCCATTTTTTCGTTTTTGACGATTTTTGAAATTGTTTATAAAATTAACAAAAAATTTTTGTGCAAAACCGCAAATTACGTTTTGGTGGGCATGTCGAGATCTAATTTCGGATTTTTTTTTATTAAAATGAAAAATAAAAAAATTTTTTTGCTTTTCGGTTTATAAAAGAATGACCCATATGCACTAATTATGGTAATTTTTTGGCAATTTTTTGAGGGCCGCAGGCAAACAAAAAAATTTTGGCAAACAAGATTCCCACCCCAAATGTTTATAGGAGTTTTAAAAAGGCAACTTGATATAGCATTGGATTAACAAAATATTTACATAAATGTAAAATTTCAACATTTAGTATTTAAAAGAATAGTCTTCTTCTCCGTTCTCTTTGGCGCTGCATGTAAATAACAACTGCCTAACGGTCTCCGCAGTTGCAATAAATGCCTGCCGTTTCGTGCTAGCTGGCACCAAACCAAGATTGGCTAAGCCTTTCCGCACCTGGTCTTCCCATCTTAGTTTCGGTTTCCCAAAATCATTCGCCTTCTGTTTGTACACATGTTTTACTGGAGCTTGTTCATGCTTACTGGTAGCATGTCCTTTCCAGCGCGGGCGCTGCAGTTTTATGCACCGATGTATGTTTCAGAGAAACCTCATCCGCTGCTCTTAATGTCCATAGTTCTAAGCCCTGCTGTACCCGTAGAAACATCAGTTTTCAAGAGTTATTCTTCTGCGTATAAACTGGATATCAGAACCTTCCCCGTTGATGGTGTCAACATCTATATCGCTAAATCGTGGTCCCTTAATCGTATGCGGGGCAGAGTTGCCGCAGTTTTCATTGGTGGATTTCTTTGGATGGCGGTGGGCACCAAGCCCGACACATTAATCCAATTTAGAAGTTATGCAAAGCAAGAGGTAATTCAGTAAAGCAAAGGTTTTCTATAGAATATGTTTCATATTGATATACCAAATATTTACTATAGCTTCTTTTATTACTAGTAAATTCGTCTCATTTTTTTCGTTGCCCTCTTGTTCTGCCTCCCTACTTTCTCGATAAACATTCCAGCAATAATCCGCTAACATTGAAACATTCCACTTGCCCTGATATCGTCTTTCCATGATTTCAAGATCCTGAGGAAAGCGCACCTCATGCTCATCACTGAATGCCCCGCAATTGTCGCGAATATCTTGGAAACGGAAACTAAGATATGGCTTTGACATACCATCTCGTAATAAGCAGGAGTAGGCACGCAGGAGTTTGCCTAAGATGCTCCGGATACTTTTCACTGTAGAACAGTGTTATAAATAACAAATTCGCTCTGATATAATAGTGGGATTTCTGAAAGTGATTTGCTTACGATTTGATTTCGTGAAACAGCTGATGACAGCTGTTCCATACAAAATGAGCACTGTGCCCAGAAAATGCAAAGAAATTAAGGTCATACTAATTGATTTCGTAAAATCAGCTTCGAAACTGATTTCAATTTGCTTTCGTTTTAGTTTGACAGTTCTCTCAGAGAACTGCTTGACATGGTCAAAGATGTTCATGGTTAATTATCTGCACAGCTCTCCTAGAAAGTTCGAAGTTACAAATTATCCCACAATTTTATTCTGCCCTTCCTCTTTGGATCTGTCTAATTGTATATGGGCTCATCCTGCTCATCCGTTACATTTATACGCAAATTTGCTTCTTAAAATTGACACAGCTGGCGTCTACTTTGGTATATTTGAAATACTTTTGGTGCAAAATGCAGTTCTTTGGGAGTACTTTAAAACCTAATTTAAGATAATAGGTTATCTGTTTTTGAAAAAAAGTTATGCTTGTTTAAAGTTCTGTTGCGGACGTTACAAAAAATGGAAGTCGACTTTGAGGCTTATGTGCATTTCCACATTTTTTAGCGAATTTTGCATAATAAACAAAAAAAAGTCTATTAACAAAAAATTTAGTAGAATATATGACCAATTCAACCCAGCTATCAAAAGAATGATAAGTGGTCCCGTTATTAAAATATCTTAATCTTTGTGCTGTTGCGGACGTTACACTTTTTCCATTGATCCAAATAGTATAACAAAATTTTTTTTTCATCCGATTGACTTGAAACTGGGTTTGTAAGTTTAGTACGCGAAATAGTTCGACACGTGTTTTCCCGATTTTGAAATTCTCTTGCAAAAAAATTATTTTTCACCCGATTGGCTTGAAATTCAGTATGTAAAGATAAAACTCGAATTCATTTGGGTTTTCATTTTCCGATGTTGGAAATGCCGATTTTTATCGATATTTATCAAGTATTAATATTAATATTATTTAAACAAACTTTTTGTTACTTTGAGGTTATGTTTTTCGAATTCTCGACAACCTAGAGCAATTTAGAGCCCAGATTCAGACTCAGCAGGCAATAATCCATCATAAACACCTATTTCCACCTCATAATAATAAAAAAAAATTTGAGTATTTTTTTGCCGTTGCGGACGTTACACATTTTGGCATTAACGTTTTTCAAAAATATGTGTAATAAAGGTATATTTCTTTTCATCAGTTTAAAGGGCATAAAAAACTCTGTTTATAAAGTTAGTTTGGATAACCGAATTATTAAAATTCATTCTGTTAAATTAAAAAAACCCAATTTTCCGTTGCGGACGTTACACACAGCAAACCGATTTTTAGTTTAAGTTTTTAATATATATTAGATATCCTACAAATATAATGAGTACCTTAAATTAAAGGAAATGAAACAAACTTTAAGTTTTGCTAAGCGGAAAATACTATAACGACTGTTTTTACCATTTTTGTGACCAATAAAAAACCCCTCTTTTTTCAAGAATTAATAGAAGCAAGAGGAAGGTGTAGGTATGCCTCTGCCAAGAGCAGACAAACCACCGTAGAACAATATTGCTTACATATTTTGAAGCTTGAATATGTACCCTATTATTCCATTAACAAACATTTGGATTTTGGACTACTTTAAATTTCAATTCTTGGTTTAAAAATTTTCGGATTAGTCCATATGTGTGTAAATTGTATGAAAGCCAATCAAATTGAAATCAGGGTCGTTCCACCAACTGCTTTGCTTTTGCTTTCACGAAAGCAAATCAACTTTCAGGAATCCCACTGATATGTATATCAAAATAGCAATATATCGATCATTTTTTTAAAACGGATATATTTATATGGTGATATTTTATTTATCCAAATATCGAATATGCGATATTTTTTTTTAGATATTTTATATTTGTAAAGCTTTGCAGCAAAACACTAAGTGAATTGTCTAAAACAAGCAAGTGGAAAGGAGAACAAGTTTGCGCAATCTTTTATAAAGAAAGAAAAATGGTTATTTTTCAAATTTGATAAAAAAATCTAAATTAGAGCTCGAGATGCCCACCAAAACGGGATTTGCCAAAAAATTTTTGTAATTTGTCTAAACAATTCAAAAATCGTCAAAAACGAAAAAAATGGAAAAAAAGGTTTTTTGAAAAGTGATATCTCAGGATTGGTTTAGTGGAAGGTCTCAGTTGATATCGATGGAAAGAATTTTACTGTATCTATTCAAATCATAATTTTATAAATTTTTAAATTATTTAAAATATAGTAATGTTAAAATTAATATAATTTTTCTCGTGTTAACACATGTTTGGCTTCTGGGGATATAGAATTTATTGTACTAAACACAACTTAAAAAACGGTGTTTTCAAAAAGATGGAGACTTTTATATTTAAAGTAAATTTGAAGGCATGTCGATCTAATTATTGGAGTGAAGGAGATTAAGTAACTTTTCAACATTTTGAAGAAAATGGTGATGCATTTCAAGCACGACCCAGCATTATTGAACCGGTTGCCAAAAGCCTAGGCTGAAGAAAAAATTCCGGAAGATTGTATTAAGACCCTGCAGCAAAACGTTGACCGTGCCTTGAAATGTACGCCTTTAGGTTTTACAAATAAAGTGGCAATCATTCTTATAAAAAGAGCCGAATATGTTAAAGAATTAACATAAATGCTACCGGCTAAAGAATTATATTTCAATAATTTTCAATTGTTCATAAAATTGGTTATAATAATGCGATTTAAGTCAAATATGCGCCGTTTTGTTCGATGACGAGTTCCCAACGAGATGCCATCTTCATAATGCCCCTCTTATAGAAGCTCGCTTCCCTATTGGCAAAAAAATCGGAGAGCCAATTTTCACAGAACTCTTTTGTGGCCAACTTCCGACTACCAAGCTCGTTCGCCATGGACAGATAAATGGTAATCACTTGGTGCGAGATCCGGACTATACGGTGGATGCAAAAGAACCTCCCATCCGAGCTCCCGAAGCTTCTGGCGCGTCACCAAAGATGTGTGTGGCCTGGCGTTGTCCTGATGGAAGACAATTCGGCCTCTGTTGATCAAAGACGGCCTCTTCTGCATGAGTGCTGCATTCAAGCGGTCCAGTTGTTGGCAGTACAGGTCCGAATTGAGCGTTTGACCATAGGGGAGCAGCTCATAGTGGATGATTCCCTGCCAATCCCACCAAACACACAGAAGAACCTTTCTGGCCGTCAATCCAGGCTTGGCCACCGTCTGTGCAGCTTCACCACTTTTCGACCACGACCGTTTGCGCTTCACGTTGTCGTAAGTGACCCACTTTTCATCGCCAGTCACCATCCGCTTCAAAAACGGGTCGATTTTGTTGCGATTCAGCGGCGATTCGCATGCATCCATACGGGCAAAAATGTTTTTTTGCGTCAAGTCGTGTGGCACCCATACATCGAGCTTCTTTTTGAATCCAAGCTTCTTCAAATGGTTTATAACGGTTTGATGACTCATGCCCAGCTCTTGGCCGATGCTACGTAGTTTCTCTTTATTTTGCTCCATGTTTGCGACGCTATAACTCACGAACGACTAAAAACAAACAACAATAAATCAAACACGTGTTAGCGCGTGAAAAGAGCTTTCCAAAAAGCTGTAGCGTGAACCGATGCGACGAATACAACTAGAACTATGCGCTTGCAAAGACAAGCTTGCGGAAATACCGCAAGACTTTTTGACAACCTTATATTTTAGCCTTTTCGGTTCAAAGATTAAAGGTGCAACTGAGAAAATAAGCGGTGAACATTATGTCACTGTTAGAATGGTGATCCTAATTATTTTACAATAATTCAACAAAATACAGATTGTAAAAGTTGAATCTGACGAGAGCATCCTTACTATAGAGTGGCTTTATAAACTATTGGAGGAAAGGTTCAAGCCACTTGAGTCCAAGAGAAAATATTAGTGAAATTATCATTTCTTGATTCTAGATTTAAAAAGGATGTACATCTCGTCAATCGGGGTACAAGAGGGGACTAATAAAATTTTAAACGAATTGACATTTTATCAGGAAAAACCCGTAAAGATTTTGTTGTGTTTGTTAAATATTGCCATATTTTGATTCTTTCCAAAAATAAAGAAATAAGATCTTGAGCCAATAGCCGTAATGGCAGAAGATCCGATAGTCAACTTGATGCTTAATTAAAGATGAGGAAAAATATAAGTTACCCTTATATGAAAGGCGAAAAGAGCACAATGAATTTAAGAAGAATATTGTCCATGTTTCGGTCCACTTTATAATAATAAAATGTACAGAAAAAGCCGTAAGATTTTTTGTGTTTGTTAAATATTGCCATATTTTGATTCTTTCCAAAAATAAAGAAATAAGATCTTGAGCCAATAGCCGTTATGGCAGAAGATCCGGATAGTCAACTTGATGCTTAATTAAAGATGAGGAAAAATATAATGTTACCCTTATATATGAAAGGCGAAAAGAGCACAATGAATTTAAGAAGAATATTGTCCATGTTTCTGGTCCACTTTATAATAATAAAATTGTACAGAACGCAAACAAATTAAGAAGAATACTGTCCATGTGAGTGGACCATTTTTAGCACCAGAAATGTTGAGGGTGGCATCCGTGAAACCCATAAGAAGGCATTAGATTGAGGATAACTTATTATAAACAATTTTTTATATATATTTTAAAACTTTTACAATTGTTTTTCATATATTTGCGAGGATGCGCTCATCGCTCCAGGATTAATTGAACTTTTTTTGAAAAAATATAAATAAATAAAAGAAATAGAAATAAAATGTAGGAGACCTTGTTGCCAGCACGAGGGCTGGCTGGTCTCTGATCAATTGTGCTGAGTTTTTAATTAGGTAAACTATTTGCCCAGTCGCAATGCCTACTTTGATGACCAGAATTGTTTTTATAATTAGACATTTAAAATAACGAAAATTCCCAGAGAGCCAAATATTGGTGGAGAGCTAGGGTTTACCACTACAAAAAAAGTTTGAAACTTGTTCGGGGTCAAACATGGGCGAACTTTTATTATTTTTTATCCGTTGTTTATAGAGGTATCGGTTTAGCTAAGATCGTGTTGTTCAGCTTGTTACAGGCTGATGTCACTTATACTGCATTTCCACTGAAGTTAGTATAATTTTCATCAATTGTTATTGCCGGTATCACTTGCTTTAAGGTACCACGGATTTTCTGTAGAAATTGCCTGTCTTTTTATCTGTTCTTGCAATTTCAAATGACAGTTGCGAAAAGATATAAACAAATTTAATTATTCTGTGAATGAATGTGAAGACAATGAGTTTAAAAACGCTTCAAATACGAATTAGCTAGTGGCCTTCCTTGTGCTATACATACTTTTTCTTTGTGTATTTCAAGTCTTGCCTTAACTTCAAGTTAGCACTCTGAGGGTACATATTGAAAAGAGATGTAAGAATGCTGCTTACTTTTCTCCAAGAATTTAAAATGAAATCATTGGGCTATGTGGACGTGTATTAAAAGTTGATATCTTCAAAGAAGTAAAAGATGTCATTGCCTACAGTTTAATGGGCGATGATTGTGCGATATTTCAGGGAAAGAATAACATTCGATTGGTATTAGATTCTATGATCAAAAGAAACAATCTATTCGTTAAGAATTTATAGGTTTCGTACAGTTGGAAGCCATGGCTGCAAAGACTATTGCTTTTGAATTAGATAAATTCATCACAGACGCAGGACTTGATCCACTTAAACTAAAGGGACAGGCTATAACACTAGTTTAGTGTAGTTTGGAATGGTGATCTCAAAAATCAATTTCAAAAACTTTTTCATGGCTCCGTTTTTTAAATATAATTTTTTTTATTTTTTGGTAGGGGCACTTACATTGTAAGCCATATCTCACTTTATAATTGTCAGATAGAGTCAAGCAAGATAAGAATCGAAAGGTTATTTCGCTGCCGGTAATCAAGAAAATTGTTTTTTAATCGGTTCATTAGTTTGACTACAATATCCAAAAATATTTCGAAAAAATCGATTTTTTGCTCGAAAATTCATTTTTGGTCGCCTGGACAAAATTTAAAAAAATCCAAAAAAATTATTTTTATTTTTTCTACATAAGAACCGCACTTCTACGAAGAAAAACAGATATCGATGATCAAAATCTGTGAACAAACACAGGAGCTGTAAGCAATTTAGTGCAAAAAAATGTGATATTTTCCTGAATATTTTAAAATAAATTTTCGTTTGCTTCGACTTTTGTTCCGTTTTTAATTTTTATTTTTGTTCTGGCTTTTCGTTCACTTCATAATTTGACCAAAAAACGAAGAAAAGTACAATGTTAATTTTTGGAAACACACAATATACTCAAATTTGACTGTTAGTTCCTCTACTCAATTTGATCCATCTATGGTACGTGTTACACGATTTTCCTCACAAATACCTTATTTTCTTCGTAAAAGTGCGATTCTTAAGTAGAAAAAATAAAAATAATTTTTTTGTATTTTTTTATATTTTGTCTAGTCGTTTAAAAATGAAATTTCTTGGATTTTCGAGCAAAAAATCGATTTTTTTGAAATATTCTTGGTTGTTGAATTCAAACTACTGAACCGATTTGAAAACAATGCTCCATGCAATTATTGGCAGCTCCATTACCTTTCGATTTATTTCTTACTTGACTTTATCTGACAATTATGAACTGAGATATGGCTTAAAATGTAAGAGTACCTACCAAAAAAATTAAAAAAATTAATATTTCAAAAACGGAGCCATGAAAAAATTTTTGAAGTCGATTTTTTAGATCACCACTCCAAACTATACTAAGAAAAGTTTTCAGCTGAAATGGGTCATTTTTTTATTTTATTTTTGTAAACTAGTGTAATGGTTGTTCGACCATGTCGGGAAAGGATAATGGTGTGCAGGCCATTTTAAGAAAAAAAAACTCTCACGCATTTTAGTTCCACTGCGCAAGTCACAAGCTAAATTTAGAAGTGAGTGATCTAAATAAAGTTCCGGAGATTCGTAATTCGATATCAACAATCAAAGATGTTATTAATTTTATCCGTGAATCATTTACCAGGAGAAAGTATATTCCAAACATTCCTGCTCTATGCGAAACGCTATGGTCGGAAAAGGACAGAAGCATTGGCATTAAAAATCACTTCAAAATGATCGTCGACGGGCTCGAAAAACTTTCAATAGAGGGAAACTTTGGTACCAGATCATCTGCTTTTCAGCTGCATTCTGGCATTACCCAGTCAATTTTTATAACATGCCTCTTCTTCATAGCCAAATATTCTGCGTACCTTGAGCCAGAGGTTAATGTCCTACAATCACAGAGATTGGCCATTCTCAAGTGCACAAACCACGTAAATAAAATCATTTAATTGGTGAAGAAATCGGAGTTGAACTTCGAACTCTTAGAACTGTGAAAGTTCAAAACCATCGCTCAAAACGTCCTTAATCGAATATGGTTGAATTTGGGAAGAGATCGCTATTGATTCTATAGTTGGACTCGTTGCAACGAGCAACGAGTTGTTTACTTCACTCGAAGGCAGATTCGCTGATGAAAGCGTGCCAGCATTTGAATTATTTCAGTTAAATCCGGCAATCATGCTAAAAATTAACCTTGAGAACTTCGTAAGAATGTCTAAAACCTTTTTTGGACTCTTCGACCTACAAAATCATAGCGGAGAAGCTAAATGAAGCTAAGTACGATCACTGGAAATCAAAAAAATTGAGCACAGAGGATCTCAAGAAACTAGAACTGTGCGATGTTGTACAAAAAGCAGACGATTTTTCCCAATAACAAAGATCGCTCTTTGTATTGCTCGAGCTCTTCCTTGTATCGCATCCTTTCAGCACATTAAGAAGGGTGAAAACTTGGCTATGTTCAACCATGGCGGACCGTTTGAATGGTAAACTGTGAGCGGAAATGTGAAGGGCATTGTGGAGAAAGTTTTAAAAATATTCGCTGAAGATCCTCGACGTTTAACACGACCCTTATTAATTCAGTTAGACTAAACACTCGAACTTATTTAACTGGAAAAAAAAGTTTGAGTTACAGACACTTGGAATTGAAAAGTTTAATTTATTGAGCAATAAACGGTTCTGCCACCAATTAAAAAAATGTTGCCACCAATTTAGATCAAGTATTATAAAAAGTTTTGAAGTTTTTTTGTACTTTTATTATTAGATAAAACCACACTAACCGCTGGGCCACACACGGCCATCTAACTATCCAAGAAAATGCCTTCAGAAAACCTCCCTTTTTGGGGAGCATGAAATAACGCCCAGGGAAATAACGCCCGTGGGCGTTATTTCACTTTGAGCACGTTGAGCACGTAGAGCCCGTTGGCGCTATTGCTCTTTAAAAAGTGAAGTAAAAACAACGGACGTTGCTGTCATGAGTGTAATAACGCCCACATCATCCGCGATTATTTCACCTTCCCTCCTCTAATCACACTTCAATATTATAGCAATATGTAATGGAACAAAATATATTTAATATGAAATATTGTGAAATGGTCTTTAATTACACTAGTTTACAAAAATAAAATGGCCCATTTCAGCTGAAAACTTTTTTTAGTATAGTTTGGAATGGTGATTTAAAAAATCGATTTCAAACATTTTTTCATGGCTCCGTTTTTGAAATATTAATTTTTTAAATTTTTTTGGTAGGTACTCTTACATTTTAAGCCATATCTCAGTTTATAATTGTCAGATAGAGTCAAGTAAGAAATAAATCGAAAGGTTGTGGAGCTGCCAATAATTGCGTGGAGCATTGTTTTTAAATCGGTTCAGTAGTTTGAATTCAACAACCAAGAATATTTCAAAAAAATCGATTTTTTGCTCAAAAATCCAAGAAATTTCATTTTTAAACGACTAGAAAAAATATAAAAAAATACAAAAAAACTGTTTTTATTTTTTCTACTTCGCATTTTTACGAAGAAAATAAGGTATTGGTGAGGAAAATCGTGTAACACGTACCATAGATGGATCAAATTGAGTAGAGGAACTAACAGTCAAATTTGAGTATATTGTGTGTTTCCAAAAATTAGCATTGTGCTTTTCTTCGTTTTTTGGTCAAATTATGAAGTGAACGAAAAGCCAGAACAAAAATAAAAATTAAAAAACGGAGCAAAAGTCGAAGCAAACGAAAATTTATTTTAAAATTTTCAGAAAATATCACATTTTTTTGCACTAAATTGCTTACAGCTCCTGTGTTTGTTCACAGATTTTGATCATCGATATCTGTTTTTCTTCGTAGAAGTGCGGTTCTTATGTAGAAAAAATAAAAATAGTTTTTTTGGATTTTTTTATATTTTTTCCAGGCGACCAAAAATGAATTTTCGACCAAAAAATCAATTTTTTCGAAATATTTTTGGATATTGTAGTCAAACTAATGAACCGATTTAAAAACAATGTTCTACTCGATTACCGGCAGCGAAATAACCTTTCGATTCTTATCTTGCTTGACTCAATCTGACAATTATAAAGTGAGATATGGCTTAAAATGTAAGTGCCCCTACCAAAAAATCAAAAAAAATTATATTTTAAAAATGAAAAAATTTTTGAAATTGATTTTTGAGATCACCATTCCAAACTACAATTAAAAAAAATTTTCAGTAGAAATGGGTCTTTTTGGCTGTAAACTAGTGTTATTTGACTGCAATATGGGCAGAGCAATAAATATATTTTTTTTTCGTTTTTTCTACTAATTTGTCACTACTCCCCGATTTTAAAATGATGACATGGCTTTAATGCCACATGCCTCGGGCTTTCCACAAATATTATGCAAGGACTTCAACCGTTTGATTTAATCTCAAATCAGTATCTTCATTATTATTATTATCATCATCAATTTAAAGAGAATCCGAGTTCAAAGTACCAAAATCATTTGAAGAATTGCTTGCATAAGATCTTCAAGTGAAATTATACCACTGTCTAAATTTTTGCTCAATTCCATAATTTTATTTTCTATATTTCGGTGATTTTTGCGTTTCTGGGTAAGGGCACTCAAATCTCCTTCGGTTGCATTCGTAAATATAACGGAAGCAGCAAAATCCTCATCCTGAATTGAAAATATAATGTATAATTGGCTATACAGCTACAAAGGGCCAAACCAAGCTTGGCTCATCCCGAATTACTTCCAAGAATTTATAAAATCTGCCTTGCTTTTGAAACTTCCTTCCCAATAACGCGTTGAATGATTCCAATGAGCTTGTAACCCTTAAGATTTGACCGTAAACAGAAAATGCACGTGGTGTGGCTTTAAAACAAGTTAAGATAATTTGTTTTAAGCCTTAAAATAAAATTTCCTTCACCAATTACAGCTTTTCTCGAGTTTCTTAAGGGAGATACAAAATAAAGAGCGGGTTGAAATCAATATTATCAAGAAATTAAAGTGATGAAAGCGATATTTAGCTAAAATATTGAATTAGATGGGGAAAGATGAAAGACGAAATAACGCCCGAGGGCGACAGAAGGTGTAGAATTTAGGGGTTGATTCTAGATGGCGTTCCAGATGATACATGGTTCAATATTTTTATATTATAAAATATATAATACCTATAATATATTAACATCTTACGGATACACAATCCTTTAACAAAATCATTTAAAAGTGCGGTGTAGGTTGCTATGCGAGAGGTGAAGTAGGAAAAAAACCCCGCCGCAGGGGAAATCGCGCGATTTTCAAAAAAAAAACTTTTGCCGGCGGCACTGTTTTTCGTATGTCATCTTCCACAAACCTTTAACAAAATCCTTTCAAATAGCGCCGCAATAACTTTTCTCTTCTTTGCTATTGGTATTGTAATATTATAAGAATATTGAAACATGTAACACTTGAAACGCCATATGAAATTTGAGTATGATTGGATTTGGATTTGTCCGATGCTCGGTCTTGGCCATGACTTTGCTATAATTTTTCGTGCACAGGGGGGGCGCCCCTATAAACCTCCCAACCCCCATTCAACTACTTTTTCCTGTCATAACATTGAAAAAGCTTAAAAAGTTCTAAAAAAATGGACTTAAATGATTTCTAAAACAAAATTCTTTTTTTTTTACTTTAAATATTTAAAAATGCGAACCGAATCTGTTCTTTGGGCTTCGGTTTAGAGTCCTTGCCAAAGGATAGGAATAAATTATACTTTAATGGAATTTATTTTATTCCAAAAACTCCCTCGGGCTAGCTTAGCCTCTAGGATACATTTACGTTTAAAAAGAATTTTTGAACTTTTCCCATACTTTGGAATTGAATTTTCTTAAAATTTGAATATAACGTCAAGTCACCGTATAAATGTGGATGGGATCACTGTGATGGTGATTTGTCGTAGCAGCTGTCACGTCAATCCTGACACTAACGCGTTTTCTATATATCTCTTATCTTCATATATAAAATCCATAAACATAAATGTACAAACATACGTCTGAGTGTGCATATATATTTATGTATGTAATTAATAATTCCAAAATATATACACAAACGGCTACCCATATTTGCACACACACGCTCACTCACACACATACACGAACAAGCATAAAGACAAAACCTAGGCGAGAGAGCGCGTAATTGGGAGAGTGACCTCCCCCCTTCTCCCCCCCTTCAGGCATATTTTCAAGACCTTTTATGCCACTAAACTCGCTATAGAAACCAAATTTCTTACTTAAAACATGACATTCAAAGCATTATCTAAGCAAAGCAAGCAAAAAGTTCAAATCAAACCGCTGGGAAATGCCATAAAAAACCTTAAGAAAAATGGCAAATATAACGAAATTTCAATATGGCGTAAAAAAAATTAAAACGAATGACGCGACACAATAAAGACGAAGAAGAGAGTGGCAGCGAGAGAGAGAGAGAGAGCGAGCGAGAGCACCAGAGAGAGAGGGGCATGTTCTTGTTTGTCAGGCAGCTGGTTTTAACTGTTTTTTGTGGCAAATACATGTGTCTAAACATATGTATAGATGTATGCAAATACAAATGTCGATGTGCTGGTGTGTGGCAGTTTTCACAACATTTGCTGAGGTTTGGATGAAAACTCTTAACGAATTCGCCGCGATCAGAGGCGGCTCTCACACTCTCTCTCGTCTCGTTCTCGCTCGAGTGTACTCTCTCTCTCTGATTCACGTGGGTTTTCTCATATGGCCTGTGTAGAAATTGTTAATTGTGTGAGTTTGGCATTTTGTTGCTCTTTAGCTTTGCCGGAAGTTTTCTTTTTCATCCCATTTCAAGCATTTGTGTATTCTGCTTTGGTCTTTATATTCGCTTATCGCTGCTTCTGCTTTTGTATTTTGCCTGCCTGGCGCTGCTCTGCTGCGTGGCGATTCATTTTGTCGGCCATTACTTTTTCCAATTGCCTTTCACACACACACACACACACATAGGCAAGGCGTCCGCCTGTGTAAGTGTGTAAATGCGAGGGGGTAGAGCGTACATAATAATTTTCTAGGTGAAATTTATCGAGTGGGCGTAATGCAAAAAAAAGAAAGAAAATAAAATTGCAAAATTCAACTTTCACCACTCCTTGAAAAGGATCAAACATCAGAATTCCCGTCCAAAAAACACTCCAATGCTTGATGATGTCATTGTCCTCGCAGATGTCCCTACCATTTGCCCATTCACTTGACCCAGTTTCTCGCCCCTCATTTTCCCACATTTTCCTTTTGCATTATGTACAGAGAAATGCCATTGTTAAAAGATATTGATTTTCCCTTTGCCCTTCATTTGCCTCCAAAAATTGTGGGCAATTAAGTTTGCCTTTAACCCAGTTACACGTGTCGAGAGCCGCCACGAGGCTTTAACGGCTGAGAAGGGGTGGGAGGGGAGAGCGCAATTTCCATGAAAACGAAAGCAGGACTCCACCTGCACCTGCCACTTGCAGGATTCCCCATGCCGCCGATTGCCAGCCGATTGTCATGCCATCATCAACTTCGTGTGCTTCGTTGGCCACAACGAAGTTCATCTTGAGATGCTGCCGCCTGCTGCCCGCTCCCGCTCCCTGCTGCCCAGATGCAAATCAACGTGTTGCCAAAAAAGTTGGCTTCGATTTGTGCATCCCTCCATCCGCCACCGCCCCCCCAAAATCACAATGAATTACTCGTAGACGTAGTCCTTTTGCCCAAGACAGCGAGTCCGTTGTGAAGGAGAGTAGAACAAAAGCCAAAGACAAACGCAACTAAAAACGAGAGAGAGAGAGACACAGACACAGAGAGAGAGAGAGAATGATTAGGGCGAAAAGAGAGGAAGAGCAGCTAGCAGGAGAGTGGGAGAGGCTAGCAAAACATTTGCCAAAAACAACACGTAGACCGGCCGCCCCTGCAGGTCGACCTATGCAATGCCCTACACCGCACACTTGCCAAACTTGTCGAGTATAAAATATTTATTATGTTGCTTATGAACTAAATGGCAACATTTTCATCGCATAAAATAGTTTTCAAATTTGTCTGGAATATATACTTTACTTTACCATAAACTAATAAATAATCATGTAAATAGTTTGTTTCTCTTAATAATTAATTTATTAATTAAATAATTAATTAAATTTATTTCGAAGATTAAAACCGTAACATTAAACCGCTAAAAACACTTTAACCTTATATTTGTTATTAAACAGCCATTTTGTTAGTATACATCTAGTTACTCTCTTCCCCCGAATGTAAATAGAAAAGAAAGCCTTAAACATGGTTAAGTGTGTGAGTGAAAAATGTTTCTGGCACGCCGTCATCTTGACAGCTTGGCTCCAGTAACTTGACAAGTTGCGCTGTCATCTTGACAGTGAATGAAAGTAAGGAATGGACAATTTTTATTCGTGATTTGACTCTTGATAACTTTGCTTGGGGACACTACTGTTACCCTAAAATATTTGAAGTGCATGATGCCTATGATGGCAGATCATTTTTAGTTGTAAATGACATTGACTTTCGAAAAATCTTAAGCGCTATTATTAAGGGCAATGGATGCGAAAATTTGATCAAACCGCAAAATCTTCAAAATGATTTCGACGAGGACGAAGTGAATATGATTTCTCTTAAAATTCAGTCACATGGATTGGTCACTTACTAGTATGAATGTGATATACCCATCTAAAAAGTGCCCCTTTTATTAAAGTCACTTTATTTTTTTGCAGGCACAAATAATATTTTTTTTGAGACCTTCGCCTACTGATGTTCTCGTATCTCTCGTATCACTCGGGCCATCCATCTTAAAGATTTTGCACGGAGACTAAACAGTCATTATCCTGTACCACTTATAACGGACGCAATATTCGTGAGCGTCGTTTTGGAAATTTGAATGTAGTACAATTATTGAATAAATTGCATTCCAAATGGGCCCGATTATATCTGAATGATTTGTCAAAGTGATATTTTAATACTAACCGTAACCGGTGGGCAGCAGAAATAACGGAAAGGGTACAACAACATTTTTGATTTTGTCATTTGCTATCGATCAATGCGATGCAGCGTGTGCTTGTTGTAATACCTATTGCGTCGTGGAATTAGGCAAACAACGGACCGGGTTGCGCGGGTAAAAAGGGCTATGAGGCTGCCCACCGCTGTCCTATACCAAGGATCAGATCCAACTACAGAGTTCAAGAAGTCGCGCCCATTTTTATGTGACTTTGAGGTGATTTTTACATAGTTTGAACTTTGATTTAATAAACACATTTTGAATCAGTGTGACCCCACTAGTTTGGTGCTTTTTTTTTTTTTGGTTTTTTTAAAAAAAAAAAAAAAAAAAAAAAAAAAAAAAAAAAAAAAAAAAAAAAAAAAAAAAATTTTTTTTTTTTTAAAAAAAAAAAAAAAGGGAAAAAAAAAAAAAAAAAAAAAAAAAAAAAAATAAAAAAATAAAAAAAAAAAAAAAAAAAAAAAACAAAAAAAAAAGAAAAAAAAAAAGAAAAAAAAAAAAAAAAAAAAAAAAAAAAAAAAATAAAAAAAAAAAAAAAAAAAAAAAAAAAATAAAAAAAAAAAAAAAAAAAAAAACAAAAAAAAAAAAAAAAAAAAAAAAAAAAAAAAAAAAAAAAAAAAAAAAAAAAAAAAAAAAAAAAAAAAAAAAAAAAAAAAAAAAAAAAAAAAAAAAAAATAAAAAACGAGAATTCAATATAGATGGAACGGAAAAACGCAGCTCAGCCATTAAAGGACATCTTTAAAAACTTATTTAAACGGTTTTATTTGAGGATGAGGAAACCCTTGATTGAAGTCAATAAACTGAAAAAGAAAGGAATCGGAAGAACTGAACGATTGAAGAGAAACGATAGGAAAAGTATAGGAATACACTCTTTGAGAGAGTCAATGTACGCAAGGCGGACCACAGCCGCTCTAACAAGAAGAACAAGGTACTGCAATGGATCCCCCTAGGAACTGGGCAATTTAAAAGCACTGCTAAATGCAACCTGTCGATGGTTTCAAACACAACGGATCCGATAGTATCTGATTTTATTAATTTATATTATTTATTTTACCTCAGGGAGTAGGGTCTGAAATGTTTCATTCTACCTGTTACGAACAATTCCAAATACTCGTACAAAAGCTGGTTTAAGAAAACTATGCTAGATCTAAGCAATAATTTCGTTGATTGACTGAATACTTTTAAAAAGTACATTTTAGAAATCCATTTTATTTTAATGTTGTTTAATGGAAATAAAATGTCCAAGTGTTATTTTAATGTTAAATAATATTAAAAAAAACTCTTTAATTATAAAAACAAAATAAACCACCAACCTGTATCCCTAGGTAGGGCACAACAAATACCTCATACAATTCCATATGGCCGAACCCCAAAAGACAGTAAGAGAGCGAGAGAGCGCGCAAGCAAATGGCTCTCAGAGCATCAGCGGCGAATACAATGCACACACACACACCCAGGCGTGCACACAGACACGATTTGACATCGACGCGCGACGCTCTCTTGCTCTCCATTTTGCCTCGTTTATTTCGATTCGCACCGTGTTTGCGTTCACAACGGTTCGGTTCTGCATTTTATTTTATTATTATTATTTTTTTTGTTTTCCTCCTGGTCCTGCGCCTGCTTGGCTGCAGTTTCTATACATCTCTCGTTGGCGCCAACAACACCGCGTTGTTGACACTCGTCTGGCCGCCAGACAGGGGGGAGGGGCATTGAATTAGAGATCAGAGTTGTCCTCAACAGTGAGAAAATGCTTGCGGAAAATTCGCAAATGGACTTGTGAAAAAACTAAAGAGAATTAAGTAAGTAAAGTATCGGTATCGTCGCGTTTGTTCGTTCGTTCGCTCGTTTCGGCATCGGCTTCGCCTCGCCGCGGTTGTTCGGCTCTCGGCGGTTTCAATGAAAAAGCGAATGCGAAAAGCAGAAAAGCAACTCAAAAGTGAAACGAAAGAGACAAGTGAGTGCCGTTTGCGCGTCATGAAAAGAAGGAAATTTCCAAAAGATTTTCTCGTTTTGTTTTTTTATGGTTGGATTTTTGGATTTTTGCAAATGATTTGCGGCCAACCGTTGGGAGAGGTTCTCACATAAGATTTCCCCCAAAATGTTTTTTTCCACTGAAACTTCATGTGTGTGTGTGTCCCTGTGTGAGTGTGACGGGTCTCTGTCCAAGCGTGTGTATGTGAGTGAGTGAGACGTGTGTGCGCTCAGCAAACGCAAATGCTTGCTTGGTGGCAACTCTGCTGCGGCGGCGGCTGGCTGCCAATTCTTTAACAACTTTTCCCCCATTTTGTGAAAATTCTTTGGCCAGTTTCCGTTTGCAGTTGGCCAACTGAGCTTGAGTTGGCTGTGGCTGTTGCTCCTTCTGCCGCTGCAGCTGCTGCTGCTTCTTCTTGCTGCCTGGGCCAGTGTTTACAAATTGCATTTTCCTCGCAGCGTTTTTGCACACTCATGAGTGCGGATGATGTGTATGTGTGTGTGTTTTATACATAATAGTGTGTACATAAATACATGACTTTATTTTGCAATTTGCTTTTATTTCCTTTTATTAAAATGTTTTTTGTTGTTGTGGCTTTCCCACATGATGTGGCCGAGCACAGAGGCAGAGGGTGGTGGCAACAGCAATGGCTTCGGCTTGTCTCTCTTTGTGTGTGTGTGTTTGAGTGTGTGTGCGAGTGTGTTTGTGTGAAAATGGAAATGGAGGCCGATTTCCTCTTGATTCGTTTCTGAAGCAGTGCAAAATGCAGTCGACAAATCCCTCAAAAAGCGAAGGTCGACTATGAAAAATCTTGCACTCTCTCCCCCTTCTTTTTCTGTTTTTTGTTGTTGCTTGAAATAAGGTCACACTAAAATGAGGCGCTGATCAGAACGCACACAGGATATGACAGAGGATTATTCAATAATTCTTTAGCTTTTGGGCTTCTCCTGTGTGTGTGTGAGTGTGTGGCAGTGTGTGTTGTTTTTTTTTTAATTCTTCACATTGGCAGTTCTCCATCGCTCACCAGCAGCAGCTCCCAGCTGCTGCCAAAACTTGTTTTTGAACTTCAGGGCAAGAGAGGCAGAGACAGAGAGAGAAGGAGTGACTGGGGCAAAGAGACTGGCTGGCAACCGCAAAGCATGTTTAATGTTCTAGTCTCCATCAGGATATTGTACATAAGGCCTAAAACTCAAGTCATGTAGGAATGTGTGTACATATGTATGAAAGTATGTGTAAGAACTCAACCAAAAGCCCAGTTATTAACTTTGATTATCCTTACCAATAGAGTTGAGTCACATTTGTAGCCAAGACTAGATTAGATTTCTAAAAAGGTTTCGTTTTTGTCTGGGATTAGTCTAGGAGCAAAAAGATTGTGTCGTTACCTTGACCCTATTATATTGTTTATGTTCCTGGCGGCATCTCGTATCAGCTGTGCTAGATGAGCAAATTTTCTATTGGGACGCATTCCCAAAGTCTGATTCCTTGACTCTCTAAGCTTAATCCCGAATTGAATTTGGCTTCCATTTGCTCTCAAAATGATTTGTTTGGCGGCTCCAATTGTTCCAAGTATCTAAAAATATAACTAAGGATCAGATCTAAAAACGCCTTGGGAATGGGTGTCTTCGGGATTTTTGAAAAGTCCAAACCTGAGGAAACTGATTTTAGCTCTACGATCTCCAACCTAAACTGAAAATTAAGCAATTTTATCTGTATGCCCAATGTAAATTAATTTCTCTCAGCTTTTACACCAAATGTGCCCCTGATGTGATTCAAATACCCATGTTTTGTGAATGAAAAAATTTGATTCTCCGACCCCAGGAACCTTTAAAGTTTTGGGTAAGGTTTGCAGCCCAGCTGATGCCAGTATCATCATGTCCTTGAAATACTATGTATACAGACAACCTGCTCGTTTGTGGTAGATTTTCATGCCTTGTTGATTGTTCTTAATTGAAAGCAAATAAAAACACTCAAAATTTATTATCAGATCTGTTCTTTCAAAATCAATCGATCCGAATTCATAAAAGATTAGAGAGAATAAAAATTAATGAAAATATCAAGTTAAAAGCCCTTTAAAAATGGAATCAGTATTGCCAGTATATGAGATATGAAAGTAGTTAAATTCGCTACTATAATTTCTACTAAAAATTTTAAAAACCCTTTTTTAAGGAGTTAGGACTGAAAAGACTACCTTAAGTTGCGGTCTCCAATCAGTTCCTTAGTCAAAATATCCCGGTTCTTCATAAATCATATATTAGATTAGTGGAAAAAATTACTTGTCTCAGTTTTGAGCTGATCTGAGGGGAAGTTTGTTATTTTGTCATAATCACTAAGAGTATCTTCCTTAAATTTTTGGTTTGTTGAAACTTAACCTAAAAATTTGATCGACAAATCAAATTGGGCGAAAATTTGCCATATATTAGAAGAAGAAGTGCTTAAAACTAATATTAAATTTAAAATTCTGTAAACAATTCTTATGCTTAAAAACAGGGCTGCACATTGGTTATGAATCGATGCGGTTTGACTCCGGAATTCGGACTTTTAAATTGTTGTATTCAGTGATTAAAACCGAAAAGAAAAACCGAAGGAAGCGGACAACCAACCTATGTCCGTTTTACGTGCTATAACCTAAACCGAAATGTAGCTATCGGCCGAGCTACACACCGCAACCGATACCGTAAATCGTTTCGGTTTTATTGTAAATTCTAAACGAAACCAGTTCCTAGTCTAATTTTTTCAATTATGTACAACATAATTAAAGACATCTTGCAAAATTGTTGTTTTCAAACTCGAAATCGTCACAAAAGTATAATGGATTCCAGTGATACCTACATACATATTTTGTGTACCTTTTAGTTTACATAGATCTTAAAGTTAATTTACCTTGTCAATAGTGAAAATACTAGGTACTAGTCTTAGGTATAGCCGAGACGATGCAGCTCTGCCATACTGAAGAGAAAAGTTTCAGGGACCTGTACGTCCGTTCAAACACCATCTAGATAGAGGAAGGCTGTTTTGCTGAAATTACAAGCCAAATACATTATTAGAGCGATTTTACAATACTTTATGAGCGAAAGCAACGAGCAGCTGATGAAGTTGAGAACAGTAGAAAAACAAGACAGAAACAGTTTTAATGGCACTATTCAACGATTTTTCAAACTAAAACACAATTTAGGGCTGTTTTCTCTTTTTCCAGATAGCTGCTATAAATCAGATAATTATCTTATAATTACCGATTTACTTTTCGAATGAAAGTTTGAATCGTTTTCGAACTATAATTCAGCAATGGTAACATAAACAATTTCGATCAGCACTGCGCATGCGCTGATGCGGAATTGCGAACAGCTCGGTTTCATTTCGATCGTTTTTGCTTTCGTCTACATGCAATTTGTGGGGTAGAACTTTGAAATAAATAATTTTAAATCAAATTGATAATAATCTTAGAATTTACTCTTTTTTATTAGTTAGTTTATGTAAAAGATGCGAAATCGGCCCTTAAAACGTTTTTCAGCTGTGCTCCGGCTTTCACTTAATTTTGCGATTTCTACAAATTCATTCTTAAGTGCTCCAAAATACGCCACTTTTTGTTATCGATACTGTTTTATTCCCAATTCGTTCAGTTTTTAAGCTCATATTTAGATTTTAGCCTTACCTTTACCTTTACCTAGGTGAGTACATCAAATGAAAACGATTCGCAATTACAATCGTTTTAATTTTTTAATCCACTCGGAAATGGGAACAGACCTGTATATGTAGTAATTATTCATTAGTTCTCTACCAGGGGCGACCTTTCTAGGTGTATCAATGATTTCAAATTTAACAACTTGCCATTATTTTTTCTCAAAGTCGTAATATGCAGTTTGGATATCATATTCAATTGGTAATGCTCCGATTCATCACTAAAAAGCATTTTTCAATCAGTCAAAATATTGTAATTAATTTAGAAGCTCTGAACAAGAGGACCGGTTGAAAGTAGAAGCTTAAGTGGATTCATACATGCATTAATTTTATTGGGGGAAAAATGTACCGCTACCAAATCCTGATCTAATGTGCTGCCTACTGAGTTTACAACTCTCCCAGTAGCCCTATTCTCCTGGGAAAAGTGTTTTCAAAATACAGAAAATGAAAACTTGACAAACTTTCCACATTTGCCTTCTAAAAGGGCAAGTGAGCGTAAAAAGTTAAGATTTTTGGAGTATCGCTAAAATATTGGATGGACGCAAAATCTGAAACCGATCTTTCTTTTTATTTTAAGGGTACCGAAATAATATTAGAACCAAAAGAGAACCGAAAACATAAGTTCGGTACGTACCAAAACCGGAACCGAAATACGATTCGTTTTGATTCCCTGGACAATGAGGAAAGTTATCTCTGCGACTTTGACGTTAACCAAAGTGCTTCAAATAGTAGTTCAGAACCGACTTCTTAAAACAATTTGAAGCTATTGCGCTAACTGTCTTGTCAGTACCATCGAATGAATTCTCAGTTAATAGACTCTCAAAGCTAATGTATAATTACTCTTGAACCCCTCTTGAAACTATTGGTAAATGTCGGAGTTTAAAGCAACCCTGGTTAAGTAACATTATAATGTCTTCAACTAAGATTTGTTGAGCAATTTAGTCGTATTCATTCGACCATAGTACTACTAAGCCCTTATTTGGAACTAATTCTAACGATTTTATACCCTAATTCATCACTGTTTACTAGAGCCCTGCTCGAGTCTACTCGTAGTGCCCTTTGAATCAAATTTAAAAAAAAAACAGTTCGATTAAATCAGCTCGGGAAATGTTGCCGAATCAAATATAGTTCAGCACCTGCCTTTCCGTAATGCTCTATATTTGACTCATTCATAATAAAACTGACATATTAAATATTGGAAACATATCAAAAAGGATACAAAATAGTAACAAACTTTATTTTTAATCAATTGGAAAATCAGGCCAGAGTTAATTCATAATGTTACATGGTTCACTTTATAAACATTATTTGATTTATCATTTTATCAATTATATAAGGTTTCGCTCTTTTCGAATAGGCACTGCTTGCTGCAGTCTCCGAGATTTGGGAACTTGCCTTAAAGAGTATTGTTAACTGTAATTGGTTTGAATCCCAATATGAGTTCCAACTCAATATCCTGCAGACTAAGATGTACTGCGCTTTGTAGTTTATTCATTTTGGTTTAACAAGCAACACTTCCCAGTGAGCACGGGTCTTGCTTGTTTATGTTTAATGTTTCACATTTACTACTCTGGAATTTCTGACGTTGAACCCTACGAGCTATGTAATCATTAAGTTGAGCTTGTTTGTTCTATTTGTTTTGTTAACATGATCTGTTTGTGAATCGAATTGTACGAACTATTCCTAACGTCAAATAGTTGACTCAGGTTAAAACAGAACATTAACAGACTTAAAACTCTACTCGTGCCAGGGCTCTACTGTTTACTTCTGTTATACTGAGGATAAATGCTCAGGTTTCAAATGGAATTATTGGAAAAAAATTAAAAATATGCCAGACAGCTTGGTGACATGACACAACTCAATTTACGCACATATTTAGTGTATTTTATGAGGCGATCAACAAGTCAAACCAAGATTTATAGAAAACTTCACGAGCTTGTTGTATGTTAATCCAAATACATAATAAATATAATTGTGAATCATCACTTTTTCAAGGCGTTGCATACTTTAAAGGGCACTAAGCACAATCAATTTTGGAGTATAATATAATCGTAGTAATAATTTTCAACATTTTGAAAAATCTAGTTCTCACCCCCAAAGGTACACAACAGGTGTAAGGTTTCAGGATAAGGGACTTCCACTTCCACTTCACTTTGTATTCGGTTTAGAAAATGTTGCTTTAACCGCAGAGTTACCAACTAAATACTTCACAGTACTCTCTGTCTCATACATAAATTTTCATAAAATTCCAAAAGTTATAGTTTTTGGTAAAGAGGCGAAAGGGACCATGCCATAGATGCGGCAATCAATTTGTAGGGTCTGACGAACAAGTATTTTTGCCTTTCTTCCTTAGAGCGCTGGTCACAAAAGTTAATAGGTTAACTACTTAAATATTATCTTTTAACACATATCTAATTAACATTGAGTAAAAAAAATATTATATTTATTTATTTATTGTGGTTCGTAGGATTGAATATAACTTAGTCCTAGATTGCGTGGCGTTTCTTTCATAGATAAATAAGTGTTTTTCTGACAATGCTTGCATTAGCCTCCTTATGTACTCCTTGAAATACTAAAATTAAGTTTACGAAGGTTTATAAGTCCAAGCTCTGACGTCCATTCACTATTGCATTAGTAAATTTATAGAAACATTTTTAATTCTTATTATTTATATGTTCTTTTTTTTCTTTATCTATCATCTTCGTTAATATACTTAATATTTTCGTAAGTCATGCATTTCAAAACTAATTGTTGTCTATCACATGTAATAATATTTGTATGGACATACGAATAGAAAAATGCACAGTTACATACGATAAATTTGAAAGCAAATTTTTATTGAAGCTATAGCGTTATAAGTTATAATATTTTGCAGGATTGTGAGACATAAGTTTTCTAACAATTTGGCATTAAAATCTCAATTTTGATCAACTTACGCAAAAATGCGACGATATTCTTTGTTAGAGAAACTAATTTAATGGCTTGCTCGACATACTTGTGCTCTATTGGAGTTTTCTTAATCGTTAGCCTTGGAAAGTTGTCAGTCCTTACATTTTCCTTAGGGAGTCTCTTGTGTCTCTTTTCCTATTGCATTCGTTTGAAATTCAATATTAATTCTTGTCTTCTGCATTCAATACCCACTTTGTACGCTCTTTTAAAGGGTGATTTTTTAAGAGGTCAAAAAAAAAAAAACATCCAAAATTCAGAAAAATGCATGAAATCTTTATATGAATCAATAGTACGATCCATATAATTTAATGTTTGAAGAATTTTTCATGCAAATGTTGACCGTGACTGCGCCTCAAATGGTCCATCCGCTTAGTCCAATTTTGGCATACTCTTTCCAACATTTCGGCCGGTATCTCACGAATAAATGCTTCAATGTTGTCTTTCAATGCGTCAATTGAAGCGGGCTTGTCTGTACAGACATGAGCTTTAACATAGCCCCACAAAAAAAGTCTAAATGCGTTAAATCACACGATCTAGGCGGCCAATTTACCGGTTGTTGAGTAACAGAGGCCCAATTGCTGCGAACGGCGACGAATCGATAATTGATGGTCATCATTAACACTGGCCGATACAGCTGCGATCAGTTTCTTCAGTTCGAACTCTACGTAAGCGTGTTGGTGGTTTAATGTCCAACAATGTAAATTTGGTGCGAAATTTAGTCACAATAGACCGAATAGCCGCTTTAGTGGGTCGATTAAACTGACCATAAAATGGAAGAAACGCTCGATGAACTTTCTTAACAGAGAGCACCCATTTTGATAATAAAATTCAATAATTTGCAAGCATTGTTCGTTTGTAAGAAGATTCATGGTTAAATAACAGACCAAACTGAAGATGTTTGACAGTGAAACAAAACCCGAAACGTGCGTGAGCTGTTTAAACCAGTGTTGCCAGTGTTGTAGATACGAATCTCATGCGAATTATTGCAAAAATCTTACGCTGAGTTTCTTGTTGCTTTCAAATAAATAAGTGGGAAAATTCAAAAGAAATTTGAAGAAATAAAAGGAAATAGAACAATTTAAGAACCAGAAAAGAAATAAAAATAAGATATATAGCGATCAAATCATAGGGAATCGCAATTGTTTAATAGTCTTGCCTCTAAAAGCCAACTGTGTTTTTTCAAATTTCCATCCTCTTGATGACAAAAAGTTTCAACCGAATTCTCTAATAGTTTCTGTGAAATCAAAGCTCTTATCAATTCCGTTCCGAGAACAGGTCTAATTGATGTTCGTATATATGCAAAAGCTATAATGGAGTAATATATTTTCGCATATAAGCGTTATTTGCATTTAAGCGGTTATCGGTCTTTAGTTATTTAGTTTTATACGAGATTATTTACATTAAAAAATATTTTTATACCCTTGGAGAGGGTATATTAAAATTGTCCAGATGTTTGTAACGCATAGAAGGAAGCATCTCCGACCACATAAAGTATATATATTCTTGATCAGCATGACGAGCTGAGTTGATATAGCCATGTCCTTCCGTCTGTCCGTCTGTTTCTATGCTATCTCCTCCGTCAGTATTAAAGCTATCTTAACCAAACTTTGCACGAAGTCTTTTGGTACAAATACGCTGCACATTTGTCGGAACCGGCCGGATCGGATGACTATGGCATATAGCTGCTATAGGAACGATCGGTTGAAAACCTAATTTTAGTGAGAAAAACTTTTTTGTTTTCAATGCTATCGCTCCCAACGCTCGTAATTATAAGTTTTTAATGATTTCACATAATTTCATCAAGCCTTGTCAAAATCGGACAAATATATAGTATAGCTGCCATACAAAAGTTAGGTCTGAAAAAGAGTCTTAGTGGGAAAAACTTTTTTGTTTTTAATGTTATCGCTTCCAACGCTCGTATTTATAAGTTTTTAATAATTTTACATAATTTCACCAAAACTTGTCGAAATCGGGCAACTATATAGTATAGCTGTCAAATTTTACTCCTGCTATAATCGTCCGTACCGAAATTAAAGATGTCCTACATCAAAAACAATTCTTTTTTGTACAAGAAAAAATAGGTTTTTCTAGCTTTTTTATATAAGAATGAATGTACAATTATTGAAGCGTAATAAGAAACATATTTTTCGGCCGCAAACTTTATAGAATTTCGGGATTCCTGAAAAAAACCAGAGAGTAAGTTAAAGTCGGCTCTAACCGACTTCGATATACTCGTTACATGTGGAAAAACATGTTTAACAGTGTTCCTGCGTTCCTTAGGGTGACCATCCGAAAAGTATGTAACATTTTTGCTCATAACTTGAGAACCGTTTATCCGATCTTTATCATTTTGATTCATTTTGCTAATTACTAACTATCTCTAGAAAGTACGAATATTCTATCTTCAAAACTGTAGGAGATATAACGTTTTTTCTAAATTGCGGGGGCGGGAGAGGGCGTGGCCAAAATTTGAAACAAACTTGATCTGCGTGCAGATAAAAGAAGCATTTGTCCCATACATGTCAAACCTATATCTCTTACCATCTCTGAGATCTAGGTGTTTATACAGACATACGGGCGGACAGACGGACATGTCTATATCGACTCGGCTGTTGATGCTGATCAAAAATATATATACTTTATATGGTCGGAAATGATTCCTTCTGCCTGTTACATACATTTGCACGACTTTAGTATACCCTTTTTACTCTACGAGTAACGGGTATAAAAATGCGGCTCATTTATTTTTTGGGATTTTGGTTCTGTTCTTACTGTCATTTCTTACTTCACAATACTGCTCTCGCTGGCAAAGACTGCAAAGGGCTTTTGATTGGGTGTGACACTAAATTTCGGATCATTTTTGCCTTTTAAGACCTTATAGAAACTATCTTAAGAACTGCTGCTTGGTCCGCTGGTCGTTTTTTACTTTTTACGAGCTGTGCTTGCTTCTTCAAGTTATCTGCAGCAGCTTGATTCCTACGGCCTCTTATACGCTTTAGGGCGAAAATGACCATCGGAAACAACACTCTGGGTTCATGTGCTTCTCAATGGCTGGGAATTGAATTTTCTTTCCAATATTATTTTTGTGAGATGAATCACGAATACCCTCAACTACAGGGACGCCACGATTAATTTCTACAGATCAAAGGCACTAAAACATTATAAATACATGTACACCAGCAGGAAAATAGCTTAAATCATTTAATTACTTCAGTGGCAGGCATCTTAGCGTCTTGCGGGTTGACTACCAAAGACATTTACAAATTAAACTTTACTTTTTCTTACTGTTAAGACTAATTGGATAGTTTTGGAGAAGCTGCTGATACCCAAATGGTCAATGTTTTTACACACAATTGCTAGAACAGAAATTCCCATAACCCCTGAACCACGGCTACGTTGTTGAATCTGGAAATGCAGTTCGGTGTGTCTTTAGGTCTTGCCTATTGCCTGTATAATGTTGTTAGTGGGTGCATCAAAAAATGGTACTTCATTTGGCGGTTTTTTAAATTTCTCGGAAAGTTATGGCCGTCCCATCATAAAGCCTTTTTTAGAGAACTAAGAATATCATGAGGATTACTCGTAATTTTTTTGTTGTTTGTTAAGCCATTGAAATATGTCGTGACATTCTTGCTGTTGTTAATTCAAATTGATCTGATGAGCTCTCAGGAACAATGTTGGAATTTTTTGCTTACAACCGACTGAAATTGAAGAAATGTCAATTTTGGTGAAAAATGTCATATAACCCGATATTTTCGGTTTTCCAAATCCACTTTCGCAAACCTTTTGCGATTTCGTAAGCAATTTTGGGAGCGTGTTCCATTTTCTCTTTTGACTAAATTTTGGGATTTTTAATTCAAATTTGGTCCAAAAGCCGATTTGAAAATGCTAAAGTGAAAATGGAAGCAAGGCTGTAAATCGCAAAATTTTTGCGTAAATAAAACTGGAAACCCGGCTGATGTAGTAAATTTAGAAAAAGAGAATGGTGAATCAATTCCGAAAACCATTTTCACTTTCGTAAAAGTTTAAAAAAAAAACGGTTTGAAATCGCCAAAGTTTTGCGGAAGTGAAAATGAGAGCTTGGTCTCTGAATTCAAGCTGGAAATCCTTTTTCTTCTTTTCAAAATCCTTGTTCTCTCTCTTTCATTATCGTGTTTAAGATGGCCCACCTGGCGTATGAGTGATATTTAACTCCCTCCCTCTCTGTCTTATCTCCCTACCATAGATCAATAAACACATCCAAGACCAACAAATGGGACCAAATCACTGCGACACGAAGTGGTGTAACACACAATTGCAAACTGAGCGCCAACAGCGGACGCAGTTGTCGTCGGTGGCGGAGCAACGGACTGTGCAGGTTACAAAATAGGAGCAGCCACATCGGCGGAAGCTGCGCAAGGCTTGTCAAGGATGTCCACCAACCGGAAGCCAGCCACTGTAGCAGCCAAAACGGATGAGGAGGTTGCCGCCGCTGTTGTAGTTCCAGCTGCAGCAGAAGAGGAGCAGACTTTAAACATAGAGGTGACCACAACGCCTCCGGCGGCAGCTGCTGTTGATGAGGCCACAGACACAGCAGAGGCGCTGAGACCCAAAATACCTACGCCTACTCCCACTGAGGGATTGGGCGGCAGCAGCAGCAAGAGTATACGCATAACGCGACACTCATCTCCTTTGCTGCTGCTTAGCTCACCCACGGGGGCCACCACCAGGCGAGAGGCCAGCGATGGGGAGGAGCCCAAGAGTTCGGTGGCCCCCAACATACGCGGCCGCAAGTCTCTCAAGGAGGTCAAGGATGTCAAAGAAGCCAAAGAGTCAGTCGATGGCAGCGAGACGGAATCCCAGCCAGCGGCAGTTGAGGAAAAAGACCAGAAACCAGACACAAAAGACAAGGAGAAGGAAAAGGAGACGCCCACCTGTAATCGTGTTACACGCAAATCCCATGCCCAGGAGCAGGCCAACAATACGCGTGTCACACGCAACCGAAGGCAGTCCTCCACAGTGGCGGAGCAGCAACAGTTGCCAGTGGGACGTGGACGGGCCCGCAAGAAGCCAACAGCAGGAGCTAATCCTCCCGAGCCGGCGGTCAAACGTAAACGCTCCACCGAGGACGAAGTGGAAGTGGCAGCCAAATACGCCAAAGTGGAGATTAAGGATGAACCCGAAGAGGATAACGAGGTGCCCATCAAACAGGAGCCTCAGGACAGTGACACCACCTCCTCGCCAGCAGCCACACCCACACCTACACGCCGGGGACGTGGCCGGCCCCAGGGCAAGTCTACACCCACACCCGCCTCCACAACGCGTAACACCCGCCTCAGCAAGGCAGGATCACCGCCGCCGACTTTGCCCAAACGAAGACGCATTGGTTCCAACACCCGAAAAACGGCCTCAACCAGTTCGCTGGCCACCACCACCACGGGTTCACATGGCCCGGGCGATGAGGACTCCAAAGATAGCCTGGCCTCCTCCATGGATGAACTGCTAATGGCAGCAGCGGAAATCAAACAGGAGAAGCTTATACCAGACTTTGAAGACAGCTTAATGGTGGCCAGCACGGTGGTGGTGGAGGAAGAGCAGGCCCCAGCCAATGGACACAGCTGTAGTGAGCCACTGACAGTGGACACGGCGGAGGAAACGCCACAGGAAGCATTAAAAGGCCAGGAAGAGGAGGAGACAGCGGCGGCGGAGGCCACGGAGGCGCCGCCCAGTACGGCCCAAGTGGAGGGCAAGGCGCCCTCCCTTAGTCCTGAGATGATCAGCGAGGGTGTGAGCGCCATTAGTGTCAAACAGTTCTATAAGAAGCCCGAGTTTTTGGCCAACAATTTGGGCATTGAGAAGGATCCAGAGCTGGGCGAAATAGTGCAGATTGTGAGCCACACTGAGGGGGAAGGGGAAGGGGAAGTGGAAGCCGAACCGGAAGCCGAATTAGAGGCCAAAGCGGAGACGGAGCCAGAAGTGCCCGAAGTGCAGGAAGAGGTTAATGACTCCCACTCGAATACCTCCCTTAAGCCGGGTGATCTACAAATGGAGGACAGCTTAGATGATGAGGAGCCGGCGGCAACTGAACTGGAAACCACAGAGAATCTGGTAATCAATGGACAAATGCAGGCGGACGTTGACGACGACGACGATGAGGAGATTGAGCAAGAAATTCTAAAACAGCTGGCCAAAGAGACGGCTGACAGCAGAAGCCTCATCCTAGAGGAGTTGGTTAACGCAGAGGAGAGCAACACCACGCCTGAATGTGATATGGTCAGGGAGGAGGAAGTAGAAGAAGAAGTGGAAGAAGTAGAAGAGGAGCAGCCAGAAGAGGAGGAGGTTGAAGTGCCCGCCTCAGACATTGGATCAGAGGAACCTCAAAGCTTGGACTTAGCCCTGGAAGAGGAGGAGTGCATACCTGAGGCCGTGGTGGAACCACAGGAAGTGCAGGAAATGCTAATCGATGACTACCCCGAGGAGAACAAGGAGAATGTGTCCACCGCTTCCACCGAGGGCAGTCACGAGCGTCTGGATGACATTCAATTAACCGTCAAGGAGGATGACGAGGATGAGGAGAAACCCCTGGCTGTGGTGGCCAAGCAGCTCATGATTCCAGTAGAAAAGGAGCCCCAGGAGCCTCCAGAAGAAGATGACGAAGAAGAGAAACCTCTGGCTGTCATGGCCTTGCAGCAGAAAACCAAACCGGAGTCAAATGGCAGCCCCAAAGAGGACCCCGAGCCGGAGCCAGAACACGAACAAGAGCTGGAGCAGCGTCGTGAAAAGGAGCTGCATCTACAAAATCTGGGCCTGCTCACCCATCAGGCGGCCGAACTCTTGCGTCAGGAGTACATTCAGGAGGCTCAAACCCGTCAGCAGCAGCATCAAATCAGCGGCAAACGCCAGGCCACCAAGGGAGGAGCCCCCGCTGGAGCAGCAGCCGCAGGCAGTGCCAGCCATGTCGAGTCCAGCGGCACCCTCAAAACGGTCATCAAACTAAACCGCAGCCATAACCCTAACAATGGTGGCACTGGCGGTGTGCCCACTGGCACCGTGATTCATGGTGGAGCCACCGGTGGTGCCTCACGCAAAGCCAGCGCCACTGGCTCGGGCTCTGCTCATGGCGTCCGTCGCCAATCCCTCAAGATGACATTCCAAAAGGGGCGTGCCCGTGGCCATGGGGCCGCAGATCGTTCACACGATCAACATGGCCACCATGCCGAGGACTCCTACTACACCATACAGAATGAGGTAAGCTGGGATTCGTGGCCATTAAGTGATGCCGTGCCTTAACCATATTCTTCTCTCTCTCCCGCAGAACGAAGGTGCGACCAAATCGAATGTTCCCTCGGGTAATCTACATGCTGGCCCCGGCCGCAAGACCAATAACCGTTTCAGCTCGACTAACAGCAACAACAGCAACTCGACGACGACGACTACAACTACGCTAGCCTCTACGCACCCAAGTAGCCAGGCCAATGCATCATCCAGATTGCAACTGGGTTGGTTTTTGTTCAAGAGACACGCGCGCCCATCCCAACCATCAAAACGTCAACCTACACACACACACACACACAAGGGTTTTCATTTTCGCACAGAATTTATAGAATATACAAGCAACGCGACTCTGCGATGCAATTCCATGGGTTAGGTTTTGGCAAAGTTAAGCAATCCCAAAAAAATACCAGCTCCGCCACTCTGCGACGCAATTCAATTTGTTAGCCAAGCAAGCTCTTCTCCTCTGCCTGCATGAATTCAAATATCCAAATATCTTGGATAATTCCTAGACTCAATATCTTCCAGCTTCGAAAGATGGCATAGCAGTCCGTCTCAAGATCATACAAAACTCAACAAACTCGAGGACTTGATTTCTAAACAATGAGCAAGCACAGGGCTGTACCCTGAAATTAAGAAAGTCTGAACTTAGGACACTCAACCAGAGATTAAAACCGAAATGAATAACGGTTAGGGTTACTGTTTTATCCGATCGTTTTATATGGTTATATTACGGTTAACTGAAGGGTAGGGGCAGCACATCTAAGCCCTGAAAAACCGTAATATTAATAAATGAAATGAATCACTTTTTCCTTTCACCATTTTAATCATATGGCGACCGTTATCAGTTGTACTGGATTATACCATATTTATTGCAGTTTATTTCCAGTTCCAAATCGATTTAGAAAGTTTAAGATAGATGGCCGTGTGATGCGAAGCATCTCCTCAGTTGCCAAAATTCTCTGAAACAAAAATAAAGTGACCTTTATAAAATAGGGCCTTTGAAAGATGAGTACATCACATTCTTGCTGATGAAAGACAATTCTTCCCTTCGTTCTCGCTTGTGTATGTCTGTTGTAAGAAGTCGTGATATTCGAATGACATTATCTCTAACATTTTGCGGGGTGATAAAAATTTCGCATCAATGGCCTTTGATAAATGGGTTTAAGATAATCCGAAAGTCAACTCAAAATGATCTGCCATTCACTTTAATCGCTGGTTAACAGAAGGGTGTACGAAAACAATTCCCGGACAATTCGCGCACTTCAATACACCAGAAAACTTATCAAGAGTCAAAGCGCGAATTAAAATTGTTCATTCCTCACTTCCATCCACTGTCAAGATCACAGCGCAACTTGTTAAGTTAACGGCGTGCCAGAAAGATTTTTCTCTCACACATATATACATTCATAAACATGTTTAAGGCATGAAAAAGCATTCGGTTTATACAAAAAAAATATTGGCTGTGCAGTAACTAATGTAAGGAAAGATGAGGTAGGTAAAGATTTAAGTTAGCTGCGTTGTGTTTTTTGCTCTCTTTCTTTTGCGCTAATTAATCAACAGTGCGGTGCATAACAAATCAGCAGCCGACACCGACGCCGACATCTAATTGAAATTTTTACTAGTAGAGGAAAAACCGAATTTAATCCACATATTTGTTTCCGTTTCAATACTTTTAACCGGTTACTACTTGTTCAGTTACGGTTTCGGTTTCAAATTTTAAAAGTGTTTTTAGCAGTTAAAGGTTACGGTTGTAGTCTCTGCACTCATCCATACCAAACCATCAAATTACAGACCATTGTATACCCACAAGTTGTGAGACACAACGTCAATACAGAAATAGGGATAAGTTACACCACAGTGTATACTGGGTGGGTTTGATAGCGATCGGACTTCATTTAGTGGACGTGCGCTCAACCTCAAAATCAAAAATTTGAAATATATGCGCAATATATGGGATGAGTTTTAATATGGAAACCCTTTTACAAAATCAGTTTTCATTTCGTACAATTCATGGACCCAACCATTACAACATCAACTTGAACCGCCTCAGACTAACGACTTACTGACATACCAGTTCACTATCATCATCCAAACACCATCCTCTAACCTTTGTCCTTTCTCTCTTTTCTCTTCCTCAGACTCATCCCACTCGGAGGGCCAGACGGAGCACGGCTTCTATCAGATGGTCAAGAAGGATGAAAAGGAGAAAATTCTGATACCCGAGAAGGCATCTTCGTTTAAATTCCATCCAGGTAGGCTGTGCGAGGATCAATGCTATTACTGCAGCGGCAAATTTGGACTATACGACACCCCGTGCCATGTGGGCCAGATCAAGTCGGTGGAGCGGCAGCAGAAGATTCTAGCAAGTGGGTGGAACTTGATCTTGTGTGTGGTCAATACCTTAAACTAATACCTTAAACTTGCAGATGAGGAGAAATTGACGGTGGATAATTGTCTATGCGATGCCTGTTTCCGTCATGTGGATCGAAGAGCCAATGCTCCCTCGTATAAGAAAAGGCTGTCGGCTCCGGGTCATTTGGAGACGGGTGTGATGGCGGGGGAGAAAAACTTTGCGGGCGAAGCTGTGGACAGTGAATTTGGGCCACAGCAGAGTCAATTGGCCGGCGGACAGCAGCAAAACCAACAACAGCAACAGCAGCGAGCCTGCGCTGTCAAGGATTGTGCCGACTCGGCGGGACACTCGCTGCGTCGCAAATGCATACGCAAGAGTGTCAAAAAGTTCCTGCTCAATTTCGAAATTCCGGCGGGCACCTCCAATGTCTGGCTGTGCGAGACGCACTACAACACAGTCATCCAATCGTCGGGTTGTGTGCTCTGCAAGCGGCGTCTGGGCAAGAATCATATGTACCATATAACCTCGGTGAGTTGGACTTAAAAGCAGAGATTAAAACCGTGACCCGTAACCGCTAACAACACTTTAAAATTCGAAACCGTAACTGAAAACACAACATTTTGTTGAGTTTGACCATTATACACATGTCATCGATTGATTAAGCTATGTACTCGGACGCGGACAATTTTGTCAGAGCAGACATTTTTTGACAATTTCCAGAGCCGCTCTGACAATGTAGTGTGACCAGAGGTAATATTCATAGCCACATATCATACTCGCCGGGCGTATTAGTTTAAAGGTAGCTGGTAGGCTACCTTAATAATCCGAAGGAGACACTACTATCCGATTTTGAACATGTGAAGATCTTTGCACAACATGGCTTAACAAATTCAGTATATATTTTATAGGAAATCACGAAATAGTGGATCTTCCGTCAATGAGGATGGCTTTACAGACTATTTTAGAAAAATAAGAACTTAAAAAATTTTTTTACAATTTGTATCCGATATTCTTTGGCTTCTGCTAAAAAGGATGATAGGTGCGCCAATTTTCACTACGATCGAAGTGCTGATATCGCACTTCTTTAAGAATAGGACAAGTACCGATAAAATGTTCCACATTTTCCTTCTAGCGCATGTTACACAGGCAGCAGGTTTCATCCAAGTCCCTTCAATCATTTCGCACCTCGCCTTAAAAATATTCCTAGGCAATCTTTAAAATAGTTTGATAGACCCAGGTGGTGAGTCAGCTTTTTATATGTGACCCTTTCAGTGCTCTGTCTAGCTCGGCTTATAAAGAGTTTACGTTCATCTTCACAAAGCCTTTCTATGACGTCAGTTTATGTATGACGCCATCCTTGTATATTGTCCCAGTCAAGCCCGCAATTGTCTGAAATAATGGTCCAGTCACAGTTGACTCATTATTAGCTTAGTCATTCTTTTCTTGACCATACATAGTTGAAATGCAGTTGCAGAGTTGGAAGGCCAGTTTCAATATAAATCGCGTAATTTAGGGTATTTTGCGGTAGTCTGAAAACATTTTGATAAAAGGTTAACGTCAACAAACGTTCAACATCGTCGAAACTGCAGCATAACACATGATGCTTCTAACAGTTGCCTAAAACCTCGTATATTTGCAACTTGGCTTCACGTTGTTTTTACTCAGCAATGTCCTCCATGTAGTGTTTAGTGCAATTTTTGTTTCTCCTGTGATTTGAGCAATTCATGTTATCGGATATTGTGACGCTCAAATATTTGTAGGACCGCACTATCTCTAACGTTCTTCCATTAATGTGCAGACACTCTCCATTTCTTAGTGGTCCTATAGTCATAAGCCTAGATTTGTCAGTATTTATTTGTAAACCCCATAGCTCACAGTAGCTTCCAAGAGCATTTAGCCTATTTTGTAGCATTTGCGAACTCTCCGCTAGGATGCACATATCGTCAGCGTACATCAGCGTTTTGATGATTTGGCCGCCAAGGGTAACACCCTGCAATATCATCGATATGGAGCGAAAAAAGTAGTGGACTAATAAGACAGCCTTGCTTAGCTCCAATATTCGTTTCAAACCAGTCCGACAGTTTTGATCCGTCCCACACGTACATAGACAGTGCAAATCTTGTCAGACGCATTTTGATTCTTGATAAGTTGTGCACGATGCCAAGGGCTAAATCAAGCATTTTCCGGGAACTGACTTCTTATGATATAGAAAAATCAATGAAATAAATGACAAGCAATGAGGAAAAGAAATTAAAGTAAGTGCAATAATGACACACAAACATACACACAGGTACAAGCAGAAAATGCACCTTCAATCTTCCATTCGCTTTTGTACAGGGGCGGAACGCAGCAGGAACTGTTCTGATAGAACGGAATTTTACATGGGTTGTTCGTAAAAACGCTCGGCTCTTCCTTCCAACTTTAGTTGGCGTTCTCTTGGCATGGTTTCATCGGTACCAGACTCTCTGATTGTGCTACGATGATACAGTCCATGCATTCCCTTACTTCCTTCTCTGCCTCACGGTCTATCAGTGCCCACCACACCTTCGTCCTTAGTCTCCGTTTCATCGCTGTTCCCCCTTGAATGTCCTTCGTGAGCTAATTCTAAAACTCTTGGTCTTAGAGTCCTGGGCACGACTATCCGCGTGCCGCCTAGCAATATATTCCCCACCGTTGACAGTTCAAACCGGAATGGATATAGCTTATTCGATGTCCGGCTAGACAGGTCATTGCGTCCATTATCTCTTCGTCTCGTGTCGTCTCCTCAGCTACCTCCGTTATTGAGAGTGAAAAGTTATAGTTTAGACAAAGTTTTCGGAAGGTTTCGTGATGAGCGAAGTTTGTTAGGCAAGGCTGTAGATAAATAGGATAAAAGTTCCTAGTAACGCGTTGTGGGACTGCAAGACTTATATTAGATAACAAAGCGATAGAGTCGATATCTCCTGACAGTAGTTTATGAATAAAAAGAACACCGTGGCAGGTTCGGCGTTTCTTAAGAGAAGACAGGTTGATTAGGCGTAATCTGTCCTCATAAGGAGGAAGATGAATGTAGGAATCCCAGTTTAAGACTCGAAGAGCAAAAATTAAGAACTGTTTTTGTACCGACTCCCGTTTATCTTGATATTTTTGGTAATAAGGAGACCACACACATGACCCATATTCAAGTATTGGTCTCACTAGTGAGACATAGAGCGAGGTAGGGGTCATTAAATTCCTTCGACCATCGTTTAACAAAACCGAGACCTCTCATTGCCTTGTTTGCGATGACTGATATATGACTATTGAAACATAACTTGGGAACAAATTGTACACCCAAATCATCAACTTTATGGATACGTTCCAAAGGGATGGAATCAATGATATAATCAAACTCATATGGTTGATTACGACTTAAAGTCATACAATTACACTTGCTGAGATTAAGAGGAAGGCTATTAACCGAGCACCAGGTGTGAAGAGAGCTTAAATCGGATTGGAGAAGGAGAGCAATCGTAGGGTCATTATACGACAAACAAAGTTTGAGGACATCCGCATTCATCAGTGCCTGTGGGATATCATTTATGAAAAGGTTAAATAGTAAGGGGTCTAAATGACTGCCTTGGGGGACCCCAGATAGTACATTAATGGAACTGGATAGTACTGATTTGGAACGAACTCGTTGAGATCGGTCACTTTAGTAAGACTTTATCCAGTTGAGAGGGTTGGTGGGAAGCCAAGCAGACACAATTTATGTACTAAGAGCTCGTGATTGACTGACACTGTGCAGCACTGTTGCCATACCGAAGTCTTTAAAAATCAGAGGAAAATGTTACAGAATTAGGTTAATAACCGTAACCAGTACCGTAACCGTAATATAAACCGTTATACGTTCGGGTTTTAATCTCTGCTTAAAAGCTGATCCAAATTCTCTTAATAATGACCTTAACTTTCAGCAGGACACGGATCGACTGGAGAAGGCTTTGTCCGAAATGGGCATACCCGTACAGCTGGGCGTGGGCACGGCTGTGTGTAAGCTGTGCCGTTACTTTGCCAATTTGCTAATGAAACCGCCGGACAGTACCAAATCCCAAAAGGCCGAGTTTGTCAAAAACTATCGCAAGAGGTAAGCATTCCATAAGGATTATTATTTTGCCATCTACTGACCTGAGATACTCTCTCTTCTAAAGACTGCTCAAGGTGCACAATCTACAGGATGGCAGCAGCAACAATGAGGCCTCCGAGGTGGATGAGGAGGAGGTGATTACAAAGCCTGCAACTAAAACCGACTCGGACGCCACCATGACGGACTCCAACTCGAGTAGCTCCTCCAATACGCCACAAATGTCCAAACTGCAGGCCATTTTACAACAGAATTTGGCTGGCGAGGCGGCGGCAGCGGCAGCAGCCACAGCCGACGGAGGAGCCGACATTTCGAATGTGTTGCGCAGCAATCCCAACATTTCCATGCGTGAACTTTTCCCGGGCGAGGAGGAGCTGGGGGTACATTTCAAGGTGCCATTTGGCTGCAGCAGCAGTCAACGCACACCCGAGGGCTGGACACGAGTGCAGACATTTCTGCAATACGATGAGCCCACGCGACGCCTGTGGGAGGAGCTGCAGCAGCCGTATGGCAATCAAAGCTCCTTCCTCCGGCATCTTATACTGCTGGAGAAGTATTATCGCAATGGGGATTTGGTATTAGCCGAACATGCCTCCTCCAATGCCAGCGTATACACGGAGACAGTGCGTCAAAGACTCAATTCGTTTGATCATGGTCATGGCGGTGGACTGCCCGCGAAACGGGCGACAACCGAGCAAAGCGCAGAGGCGGCCACAAGCGAAACAGCCCCAGCCACAGTCCCAGCCACCAACATACCCCTGGTAGAGCTCAATGAGGAGGAAGAGGTGGAGCCAGCCCCGGTGGAACGCTTATCAGTGGACAAATTGACCAAACAGTTGAGTTCCAATGCCGTCACCATAACAGCCAGGCCCAAGGACAAGCCCTCAACGCCTGCAGTGACCACTTCTCCGCCACCCGCCGCTCAGTCGAAGGAGGCACCACCTTTGGTGCCCACCAGTGCGGCAAATAGTCGCAGCATTCTCAAAACCAATCTGCTAAGCATCAACAAGGCCGTGGAGATTGTGCCACTGTCAAATAACAAGCCAACGCCACCCGCTCCCGCCCTTTCCACAGTAGAGAAGCCGCACAAGTTAATGGAGGTGCCCAAACTAAAGCCCAGCCCGCTACCGCCCGCTCTAACGGCCCACAAGCCAGCTCAGTTAATGAGCTCACCCCCAGAGCTGATCAGTCTACAGCGTAGAAGAACCAGTGCAGCGGGAGCCCCCCCACCAGCAGCAGCATCCACAGCTACAGCAGCGCCCCCGGCCACAGCCAAGAGACTGCAGTTACCCCGCCCGGCAGGCCGACCCGCAGTTCCGCCACCCAATGTGGTTATACTACCCGAAACTCTAACCCCTCAGGAGCGGCACGAGAGCAAAAGCTGGAAGCCCACCCTCATACCCTTAGAGGATCAAAACAAGGTGCCCAACAAGTCGCATGCTTTGTACCAAACCGCCGATGGACGACGCCTGCCCGCCTTGGTACAAGTACAGTCCGGTGGAAAGCCATACCTCATCTCCATATTCGACTACAATCGCATGTGTATATTGAGACGGGAGAAACTGCTAAGGGATCAAATGCTAAAGGCCAATGCCAAGCCGAAGCAGGCGCAGACACAGCCGCCGCCGCAGCCCAATCCCTCCACCTCCTCCTCGGCCGCGGTGTTCTCCAACCTGGCCAAATTGGCCCAACAGCAGACCGCACGTCAACAGCTGCAGCAGCTGCAACAGAAACAACAACACCACCATCAACAGCAGCAGCATCCGCCTCCACCACAAATGCCCAACCTACAGCCAGGTGGAGCGGGAGCCAGTGGCTTGCGTTTGGCACGCCTGGCACCCAAGCCCATGCCACCCCTAACCCATCCCAACACCCAAAATCCCACAGCGGGTGGTAATTTTCCCCCCCTGCTGGCCAATGCCTTGAACAGCAGCGACAGAGACAGCTCCTGGCTGTGGAAGAACTTTCCCGATACCAATCAATATCTGCTAAATGGCAATGCCTCAGCTGCACCTGCTGCCAGCAAACTGCCTCATCTCACGGCCAAGCCTGCGGCCGCCTCCGCCACAGCCACCACCAGTCATCACCATCATCAAGGTGCTAAAATGGGCAACAGCTTTCATCTGAAGCAACAGCAGCAGCAGCTGCATCAGCAGCAGAAACTCATCGAGAACGCCATCATGTCGAAGATACCCAAAAGTCTGACCGTCATCCCACAGCAAATGGGCAGCGACTCGGCCGGAGCGAAGGAATAGCCACCACTACCAGCAGCAGCGGCATCATCATTATCTATCTTTTAGTCCTAAGATTAGAGTTGCAAACTTAAAGAGTATATGAGAATGAGCGACGCTCTGGACACGATTTTAGATTGCTTAAGTAATTATCTAGGCTGTTTTTGTAGACGCCTTTAAGAGTTACCACATAACGGATTATATCTATATATACCTATATATATATACCACATACTTAGCTATTAATATACATACATACATATATACATATATATTTTTTTATTAGATTTTATGGGCACATTCAAATTGCGATTGCGATGCGTGTATTATAGATACCAAAATTGCTAGAGCTACTAAACTAAACTAATGGTTATAGAATTTGTTTATATACATACATACACACACACACACACACACATACAATCGGAAAATATATACATACATATAACACACACACACACAAATTTATTAGCATTACACACACAAATTATCTTTTTTTTTTTTATTTGGGAAATATCCAAACGCTTCTGTGTTTGTATGTATATTGTAGCTCGCGATCAAAAAAAGGAAAAACAAAAATTGTATTAAAAACTCTACACACTGATAACAAACAACAAAACAAATATTTATTATTATTTTTTTCTCCCACAACTTTACCATTTTGTTTATTTTCTTAACCCTAAAACCAATGCCACTTTCTTGAGGCGCGAAGTGGGGGGGTCCTCTAGAACACAGGATTACAGGTTCGAGGTTCAGACCAAAATGGTGACAATTCTGCGTCGATTTTACTTTGATTCAGCAAAATCGGTTCAGTGTAACTGGAGATATCATGGCCGCCAGTTCGAAAAACATGGTTTCGAAATTACAAAGTTTGAAGTAATTTGAAAATGACCTGCGATTTTGCAATTTTAAGCCCAAATTTGGTAAAAAAATAAAACCGGTTCGAAATCGCAAAATTTTTGCGAAAGTAAAATGACTGTATTAGCCTTCTAAAGTATTTCGAACTTCAATAATTCCTTTTAGAGCGAATTTCTTAAATATCCAAGCTATACAAAAATTAAAAAAAAATTTTGTACACATGGAGAATCCCCCCTTGAAGTAACATATTTATTTTATTAAATTGATTTAGGGCCGACTTTTCCTCTTTCAAATAAATGCTGTGTGTCAGATTAACTTATAACTTAGGCTGCCTTCACACTGTTCGACACATGACCCATGACATCTAGTAGTCCCGCATTTCCCCATGAAATTCTATGAATTTGACAAGCTTTTCAAATTTACAACAGAACAAAAAGCAGGACTACTAGACTATCATTTGTCATGTGTCGAACAGTGTGAAGGCAGCCTTACTCTGTTATTTAGGTTATCAGAGAAGATGTGAAATCGAAACTAAAATATAAATTACTGGAATAGTCCATTTTATAAACTCCAAATCAATATGAGCCAAAGTCATTTCTTATTACATGTCTGAAAGTCAGTCGCAGTAAGCGCTACAAGCTTCTGCCAAAGAAGATCTAACATAGAAGCATACTTTGCCAGGTTTTTACCATGGTATCTTTTTTCCATATGGACATGTCCTAATAAAATTTTTTCACGTGTCAGCTATGCGGTCGGAAGAATAATCCAAATAAAGTCCAAGAAGTCTATCAGGCCTGTTCCCGTTTCCGAATACGCTTAATCGGAATTGATAAAAGTTATGATTTCTACGAAACAATCAAAGATTTCGGTCGAATCTGTTTGCCATTCAGAGCATCGATTGAAGGTAATTGGCATTTGAAGTTTAAAGTCGAATAACACAGTCGGTTTTTGGAAGCGAGTACATTTAACAATTCCGATGATCGAAATCGAAAACGGGAACAGGCCTGTATATTATTTAATAACATATTTCATTTCATTTCTTGAATGTTGTGGAACTTCTCAGAAACAGTTTGTTTGTTTTGCGGTGTACTGTTGTGCCCCCAAAGACATTCACTAAAAACTCTATTGAAATTCACGTCTGCTATTCAATACAACTTATGTCTTCTGCAAGTCCCCATCTTCTTTCATCAAGGCCCAGCTTTATTGCCCGTCCATCTAAAGGAAGTCATTTTTTTTTCTTTGAAGGAGAGCTGGAGTTTTCGGCGGCCGTGGTACCCACGATTTGCCCAAATTCACAATTTGACTGCCATTCGTTTGAACCGATTGCTTGATCATCTCTCTCTGACACAAGACTTCAGTGAGGTTAAGCACTCTCACTTCGATTTATAAATTCAGAACAATTAAAAACTGAAAAGCCTACAGACATAAAATCAAGTTAATTTGTTTGCTAAGAAAATATAAAATATACCTCTTCCTTTTTAATTTATTTACGGTTTTCGGCCCATCAACCACGAATTTGGTTAATGGCCCTCGATAGAGGAAAGATCCCCATATTTATCTATAACCATTATTTCGTTAAAGATGGCTTTCAAATATATTTTTGAAAGTTGATTTTAGCTGCCTCTAGGTCGAGAATAAAAACACAATGGTTTTACAAGAATTATTTTCCAATATATTTGGGAAGCGCATCGGCCTCCGTCTTCAGGGACACTACAAAAACAATATGCCAATTATCAAAATACATTGAAAAAACATTATTTTACATACAAATTTATGACACGTCTGTTCCGCTTGACGTGGAGTTCAATACTAAATTATAGCTAAAAAAGTAAATGCCTGTATAGGTGCGCGCAGTTGTCAGTGTCAGTCTTGTAATTCAATCTCTTCTCTGTTTCTGTGAAACTGATGTATAACATTTCAAGAGAAAACCGTTTCCTATAGTTACTCTCCTGTTGCAAGATTGTTGTTCCTTCAAAATTCGGTGAATGTCCGCTCTCCATACAGTGTGTCGCTAGTGCCGTTTTTTGTATAGTCGTTTGGTGTCGGAGCTTGTAATCCGATTTATGTTGTGAAGTCCTTGTTTTGAGTTTAGACTTTGTTGTTCCAACGTATAGTTTATTCCACTTGGTCTCCAAATCTTCATTGCATGTTATTCTATATTTCACATTGCTTTTGTCGTCTTTATCTATTTTGGATTTCGTCTTGTTGTAAAAGTTCCTCATTGTGTTCGTGGGTATGTTTGTTGAAACACTCAGATTTCGCGAAACACTCTGAGAGTTGTGGAACGTAGGTAAGGCTCCTAAATGATTTCGGTTGTTTATCGACTTTTGGTTTGTTGATCCTATTTTTTACTAATTAATGATTTTATTACCCTCATTGGGAAGTCATTGTTTTTTAATGTCAGTTTCTGTCGTCGCTAATACTCAGCATCCGTTGAATACAGCTGGCAGACGTATTTATTATCATATTTTTTTGGTGTTTAGAATAAAAATTGATGATTTGTCCTGATGCTGTCGGTTTCTTGTACCATTTTATTTTGAGGGTGTTTCCATGTCTGTTAATAGTGGAATCTAAATGGGGAAGGTTTCCATCTATTTCTATCTCCGTGGTGAATTTTAAATTTCTATGAACAGAGTTTAGTGCATCTACTGTGTCCTGAATATCGGCTTCCTTCATAATGGCGAACATATCGTCCACATATTTTGTTAGTAGTCTTGTTGGGTTCTTGAGTTTTTTCATTGTGTTGTCCAGAAGTTCTTCCATCACAATGTCTGCTATAACCGGGGAGGGATGCTGGGGAACCCATTGGCATACCTTTCAGTTGTGTATACAGTTGATCCTCGAACTTAAAGTATCTATTTTCCATTATGCAAAATTTAACAATTCCTATGAACAATGGTTTCGGTATCCAGGTGTATTCTTCTATTTTTAAAAGTTGCCTTTTTAGGTATTTTTACCAACTTTGCCCATTGATATCTTAAAAACTTGACATGCTAAAAAAATTTTGAAAATTGACTTGTGCTCAGCTTGAAAGACCCAATATTTGTTGAACTTTGTTATTAGAGAGAAACTTTGCTCAGTCAACACTGCTTCTGTCAGAAACTAATCAGCTCTTCGCTCTCATTTACGCTCTCTAGATACTTTTGTGTCAGCTGTTCGCTATCGCTCTCTGACTACATGGGGGAATATGAATATGGTCGTCTCGCTCTAACAACAGTGATTCCCTATGGACACTATAAAGCAGAGTTCCCCGGGAGCACGAACACATTTGGCAATTCACACACATAGGAGCCGATCGCATGCCTAAAATAGAGAGAAAATCAAATGTATCAGTCGGCATTTTGCTGCCATGCTAGACTTCGAAAAACCGTATGTCTACTTTGCATATTTTTTAACAATTATTATTATTTAGAATTATAATTCTCTCATGATTGATCTTTGGAAAGAAATTCCGATATAAAAATATCCATGCACAAAGGCCATGCTTTTAAGAAATAAAGAGTAATTTTACAAATAAACCAAAATAATCAAAATGATCTTTAAAACAATAACAGCCTACTAGTCACGTCCGTACTCAAAATTTTGCGCAGTGCAAAGCACTTGTGCATTCACTCATTTTCTCTACTCTCTGCTCGGGGAAGCCTGCTATAAAGCAGAGTTCCCCAGCGATAGCCCCGGGAGCACGAACTTACTCTCCGAATGCTTGCCGAAGTAATACTTCATTGTGTGTTATATACTACGTTTATGCTATGCTCATTTTGCAAAATCATTTCATGAAATGGGTCCGAAAGTGCGTGCATAAACACCATTTCATGAATTTGCTTACACACGAAAGTTGACTATGAATTCGCTGTCAATTCATGAAATGCAGCGGCGCTTTGGTGTTGCCAGATCTTTTGTTTTCTCATATGTGCTCTGGTGATTTTGTAAATTTACAGAAGCTGCATAAACAGGAACAAATTTGATTTTGCAAATTGAAGATATCATGAATTTCGTAGCATAAACGTAGTAATAGAGAGACACAGTCACGTTTTAGCGCTCTCCCCTTGGGGAACCCTGCTATTAAGTATCTTTTTAGGCACTATCGTTGAATTCGTATTGCCTCCACATGTTTTGAAGCAAATCTTAAGCCTATTGAATTGAGTATTAATATTCTTAAATTTTTTTATATTATTAATAATCTTGTGGCGCGTCTCTCATCTCTCACGAGGCTTGATCAGAAATTGATCAGAAATAGAAATTAAGCAGAAATTGATCAGAAATTGATCAAACCAGCAAAATTAGAGAGGCAGCGCTAAGTTAAGCTCTATTACTTATTGCTCTATGACTGTTTACTCAGGTATTAGTCAGCTGTTCTCTGTCATTTTGAGTAATATTTTGACTCTTTGAGTTATTTTTGTGACAATGTCCGTCTCTCTCTAACCACCGTGTTTTTCTATGTGAACAATCAATTTGAGTACATTTTTGATTTGTTACAATGAAGTATCTCTTTGTCAGAATAGAGTTAGCATCACTCAAAAAAGAGAGGAGTTTTAAATTGTGGTTCTTTGTAAAATCTTTGATTCTGCTCTGAAAGTTGTGCAATTCCGTTACTTAAGTTAATTTACTTTCTTCTTCTTTTATAGCCAAGCGATCGCTTAGTTCAATCTTCTAGCAATCTTTCTATAGACATAGCTCGCGCGTATAGGTGCTGCGCACGCCATAAGCCTAGATAAAGCAAAAACAAATTCATATGCGGACTCTGTGTTTCGTTGTTTTCGTCTCGCTGCAATTGTGTCTCTTTTTCCTCTCTCTGATGTGTCTCGCAAACTCAAAAGCAACAACAAAGTTGCTTAGCGTAATCGACACTCGCCTCGCTTGCAGAGACCCAATCACTTTTCGCTATTTAAGGCGGCACACACACACACACTTTTATAGTAGTTGTTCTTGCTTAAAATATATTTTATGCATTAGTATTTGATTTCACGCGGGCGCAAGCTCAGTCCGTTTGAATTTGGAGAACGGGCAAACGTATCTCCAATATCTTGGCGCTGGGGAACTTTATGAATTTTTCCAAAAGAACATGTTCCTACAGTAAAACGACAAAACATTTCAAACGGAAAGAATTCAGATTTTCTCTCATTGGTTTGGTGTTTGCACAGCTGGCGCCAAAGCTGGTGAGCGCAACCGAATGTGTAAAAGCTTGTTTCGTAAGAGCAAGAAAAAACTTTTATTCTGAGATGTACTGAGGCGGGTTCAACCCACGACCTCCCGCCCAGCAGTCAAAGACACTATCCACTGGGCCTACATACGGCCTACAAAAGAGAATTTAGTTTTCTCTAAATGGAGAGCACAAACAAATGTGCTTGTGTTGGTGAGAGCGAAAAACTTCAGTCAATTTACTCTAATGAGGTTGGCATGCATTTGTGTGAAGAACACGAGTAGCTTCGGCTTTCAGACAGAGTGAAGTTGTGGGCCAATTTCATTCGATTGCCTCTTGAAAAAGTTTTAGGCCTGCAAGGACGCAAAGTATTCAGCAGAACTTAAATTTGTTTGGTTAAGCCCCGATTTCAATTCTTCTTATAAATAACAGAGTAAATTCTAAGTTAATCTGAAACATTCAGAAATCGTTCCTAAACTAAAAAAGATCAAACACAATGATGGAATTTTTTCTGAAATTTGTTTGACTTTTTAAACAAAAATCGACTGTTTTGTAGAGAATAAGATTGGTTTCTTTGTTTTAGTCTAGGCTACTGGTTTTCTTTGCTCTGGACAAAATTCTAACTCCCTTTACAAGGGTATACAAATCCAATCAAAAGTAGAATAATATAATATAGAAAACAGCAGCTAATCAGGCAAACCCCAGCGAAGGATTTTATACTATCATCATGACGTGATGATCTCAGACTGTTCATAAGAGAGCTAGTGTATAAACACAGAGAAATGCAAACCGTATTAAAAGATCAGAAGTGGATGTTTTATTTTGAAGATTCTCGAGCAAGTACATGTAGTGCTGTCTTTTTAGAAGGGTCTCCCCCTATTCAGTTATCGTCTATAGTTCTTTTCGAGTTTAAGCATCCAACTCTTCTTACCTTCAGACCCCAAGCCAAAAGATCAGGCAGTTCTTGGTTCTGTTATATTTTAAGCCTGAATTATAGTTTAAAACTAAAACAGAAAATAAACCAAACTTGCATACATATATAAACTAACTTTACGATTTGATTGTAAGTAGTTATAGATTCAGATTCCTAATTTATAATAAACAATCACACATATTCACATATTTTAAGTTTACATTCGATTGTACATATTTCTATGGCAAATACACACAACCAAATCCCAGGTATAACTGCGTCTTTTCCATTCTCCAAGCCTAGTTTCTTAAAGAAAACCCAAATGCATCTCTATATATTAGTATGTATATATATATTTCTAAACAGAGAAATAGAAAGAGAGAGATACAATTGTAAATTAGCTGGCTAAGCCTAGATACAAACAAATTCATTTGTTGCTGTTAAACATGGAAAATGTATTTATGATATTTATTGAAAACAAAAAATCTTACGAATGTTGAGCATACCTAAAATACCTATCCAGCCATGGAGTGGATACCAAAACACATAAGAAGAAAAACACCTGTAGAGTATGTTAAAAAAGAGTACTTTTATTTTAAAATCAAAAAAAGAAAAAAAAAAAAAAAAAAACAATTGAACCAGTATTTTAAATTGAAATAAAACTCATACAACTTATAGTTTAGTCTTAAGTTATTAAACACATGAAACATGATTTCATCAGAGCTCCAAATAGCGAGGACCTCTTTAAGCTAACAGGGTTACCGCGCTTTCAGTTCGGTTCAGGACCAGGCAAGGCAGTGAAAGTCTGTCCAGGTGGACAGTATCGCCTGATGGAGCATTGGCAGTGGCAGGTCTCACTCCGTTTGACCTAGAGACACACCTAACCAGACGATTTCCTATCCCTATCATGTCCCCTTGCCTTGCCTAACAGCATTCTTTAATCACGCAGAAATGAGCAAATGGATTCGGAAGAAATTGTTGATACTCTGGTAAAGGACAGAGGCTATAGAAAACCAGACAACAGAAGCCTTCCTTTGGGCTATTACACAAATTTGCACATATCCAACAAACAATTTATACCTTTGGAACAGATTATAAAAAGGTAAAGATTTTGGTTACATACTTAAAAGGTTTAAGTTAGTTTCTGGTCTCTGGTTCCCCTTGGGGTCGAAGACATTTTGCTATTTACACGTACACGAACCGAACGCATGCCGAATCTAAGACCAAGAGAGCAAAAACCAGTCAATCAATCGCCAGAGTTGGAAGCGATTAGGTCGAAGCAAATTCACGGCTGTATTTTTACACATCTCATCTCTATGATGGGATTAACACGATGAAGCAAACTTCATAAGGTTTTTAAAGTAGGCTTCAAAATCAATGGAATTCTACTAGAATTGGTAAACAAAATGTATAGAATCACACTTGTATCTCTCCCCTAATAAGAAAACTTCATGAAGTAACCATTAACCATTACAAATGCGCAAAGTTCAATAACCGCAAAGAGTCTGGATGCGTAATCCCTTATTGATGGTCCCAAGCTATGAGGGGGATGTAAAAATGTAACGTCTGAAATGGAAGAGGAAATTCGATTCAAATGCACAGATTTCATAGCATTATAGCATTATTCCAGGAGCTCTTACAGAGGTAGGTACATGGCATATGTTTCCAAGTGATTGACAATCAGACTTTGATATACACCAACAAATTGATATTCATCCGTTTAACGGTCGCGGCCTCTGCTATTAATGACCTCCAGTCGCTTTTGCTTCGTGCAAGCTGGCACCAGTTGTTCACACCAAGCTTGGCAATGTCTTCCCGCTAAGTGGAGGCCTCCTCCGTAATAAGCCGCCTTCGCTTTTTTGCTGCAGCTTCTTCATCTATCCGGGGACATGACCTATCCAGCGCAGCTGGGCTTCACCAGACTAGTGTCCCCATAGAGCTCATACAGTTCGGTATTTTTCTTTGCCAACTTTTAAAGGTCCATAAATCCTCCGAAAAATTTTTCGCTCGAACACGCCAGTCGCCGACTCATCCGCTGCTAGCATTCTCCATGCTTCTGCGCCGCATTGCAGGTCTGGGATGACAAGCGACTATTTTCGTTGTACGCGAGAGGTCCTTTTCTGGAACTGAGCCCGTAGTAGCATCGGTTTGCCAGAGTGATTCTTCGTCGGATTTCCAGACTGATGTTGTCGTCGCTGGTTATCGTTCCGAGGTAAACAAAGTCCTCTACAACTTTAAAGCTGTACTCTCCGCGTAGACTTCTGTTTCGAAATACCAGGTACTTCGTCTTGTCCTCATTTAACGCTGAGACCATCAGTTCAGACTGCCTCTCAATCTCTAAAAGCGCACTGCTTACCGCCCATTCGCTTATGCCGATGATAATGACAATATCATTAAAGGAAATGAGACCGTTTTGTTGGCATGTGGGTACCGGCGCAGTATAGCAGATTAAAGAAATCACACGATAAATAAGGTATCGCCCTGCCTTAAACCTCCGCGGAGAGGTTCTTTCCTATTTTGACATAGCTTTGCGTATTTCTCAACGTCATCATGTAAAGTCGAACGTACCTCGCTGTTACACCAAAAGTAGACAAGGCTTTAAGAAACATTGATCTTTTCGGTTTTTCAAATGCTGATTTATAATTAACAAAAAGATGGGGTAAATGTCTAGTATAGCGGCTTACTCTCAGAAAATTCAAAAAAAAAATTCCTCGATGGACCGCGAATTATGAAGAATTTTCATGCAGAAAAAACGCGGGGGTCATCCATGGTTTCTTTTTAAACGAATTTTGAAAATTTGATTTTATACCTAATAAAACATATTCGGATGTGTCACAGAAATCTCTAGAGGTTTTCGTATAAACGTCAGCATTTTATATCAAAGCTGTTTAAATTTATATGTTATGGGGCTAATTCCCGGCGACTAGATTAGATGTCAAAAGTTGAGAGATTTGAACCGCCTGCTCAAAGTCAGTAGATTGAAGCGTACGGTTTTCCATCCCGTACTGTAGGCGGTCTGATTCTTGGCACTTCGCAAATAAAGTAGTCCCTGATTTGTTCGAAGTGCAATCGTTTACACGAAAATCTCTAGAGATTTCTGTGACACCCCTGATTGTGTTTTGAGCAATGTGTCAAATTTAATTCAAATTTAATTGGATTTTTATTGTTCATTCAATAATTCTAATCAAAATGGAGTGCACGAATTGCAATTTTACGGTGTCGAAATTTTTGTCTTTGACGAGGTATTGAGTATTTAAAGCGTCACAAATGTTTACTACAAGAAAAAAAAAATGTGGAAATTGTTCTGCTGACTGTAAGATAGCAGTAAAAGATGACGGCAAACTATTCTTTCGGTGCCGTAAACAAAAGTATCCGTATGGATATTTTTTGCCAATTTGCCAATTTTGTCGTATGGGATACAGTTCGCTTAAAAGGTAAAATTAACTTTCTTGAATTGTCGCCTTTGTTTTTCTTCTATTTGTTACAATTTTTACTTTAAAAGTGAAATTCAGTTTTGGAAGACGAATTGGGATGGGCCAGCAAACAATTATAGACTGGAAAAACTTGTAAGGGAGGTTTATAAAGATTGTCTATCCGTGAGTAGTGAAACTTGGTGCCACGCAAAATCGTGGAAATTGACGAGTCCAAAATCGGAAGGCGGAAATATAATTGTGGTCGGGTTGTGGAGGGTCAGTGGATTTTTGGTGGATTGGAACGAGAGTCCGGTAAATTTATCGTAATTCCGGTTGAAGACCGTGGAAAGGAAACACTCTTAAAATATAGCTGACGGATCCACGGTCATTTCGAATTGCTGGAAAGCTTACAATTGCCTGGAAGATGAATGGTTTCTTCACCAAACTGTGAACCATTCTCAAAATTTTGTGGATCCCTTTACACAAGCACACACACAAAACATAGAAAGGCTGTGGCGGGACGTGAAGGCCGAGTTGCCTCATTTTGGCCGAAAAAAAATGCACTATCCAGAATATTTGGCCAAGTTTATGTTTTATAAACGATTCCCAAGTCACAAGGATAGGATCCATAACATCTTCCTGGCTATTGGTCAGTTATATAATCCCGAAAAAGAAAACATCGTTAATGATATTCATTTTGCTGAGGTGAGTAATGGAAAATGTGCGGCGCAGGCGAAAATTTTACTTTATTGGGTACAATAAAATATCCATCGATGGATCGCGAATTATGAACATAAAATATTAATTCATAGGAGGAAGAGGAAGTGCACGGGGAAGACGACAGTAGGACACCATTAAAAAAACGCCCTTCTGCTTGCGTGAAGTGGCCTCGAAACCACATTAAAAAAACGCCTTAAATTTTACCTAAAGGCGTGGAAAAGAGTTCAAAACAGATCAAGTAGGTGTAAAGATTTCCTCACTTTCGCATTGAAATTCAAGCAAATGTTCCCCTGAGTCATAGGAAAATAATGTTTTTAATATATTTATTTGAAAAAACAAACAGAAATCGAAAAGCATATCGCTCACTTACTGCAATACTGGCATAACTCAAAATAATCCATTTTGAGAAAAACGCGTTTAAAGTTCTCAATGGGCTTAACTCAGAAAAAATTATTCTTTTAGTGTTGATTTAATTTAGTAAAATATTTGAAATTCCAAATGCTCCTTAACCAAATTTAAAAAATTATGGTTTAACTGAAATCCGAAGTCTGTTTGCGCAATATCGACTGCAGGACAACAGAAATATGACGCTCTTGCAATAACATAAAAATTAACCTTTAAAATTATATATCGACATATTTTGATCTCACGTGAAAAGTATAAGAGATATCAACACGAAAATTTTTACACAAAATAGTACACAACACAGCGTATATTTCTGCATCAATAAGTCAAAAATCGTATTTTTAGAGCGAAGCTCTTTTACGGACGTCAGACTGGGGGAGTGAATCTTGAAAAATTTTGTCTTTGCGACAGATTCTTTTGGGGTATGTCTTTGATTTTGTGTTTTGTATTTTGTATTTGCAAAATCAGCAGCTTTTACCATTACCGCGTAGTAGCAGGTGGGTTGTGTGTGGAGTTGGATACTGTGAGGTGGAAGTAAGGGGAGGTGATGGGTATTTGGCAGGGACCTGGTGGGGATCAGGTGAAGATTTGGTGAGGATCTGGCGGGGATCTGGCGGGGATTTGGTGCTGATCTGGTGGGGTTCTGGTGGGGAACTGGTACTTATCTGGTAGGGACCTAGTAAGCTCTGGTTTGAATCTGGTGTGGATCTGGTGGGGATCTGGTGGAGATCTGGTGGGAATCTGATGGGAATCTGATGGGAACCAGGTGGGGATCAGGTGGGTATCTGGTGAGGATATGGTATGGATCTAGTGGGGATTTGGTAGGGATCTAGTGGGGATTTGGTGGAGGTCTGGTGGGGATCTGGTGGAGATCTGGTGGGGATCAGGTGGTGATCAGCTGGGGATCCGGTAGGGCTTTGGTGCAGATCTGGTGGGAATATGGTGGAGATCTGGTGTGGATCTGGGGGATATCAAGTGGGGATCTGGAGTTGGTCGGGTGGGGATATGGTGGGTATACGGGTGCATTAAGGTCAAAATGTGATTTCTGTGCTGAAAACTATAATGTTCTTTGTTTGACAGTGCCTTAACAGTGACTGAACAGTGACTTAACAGTGACTTAACAGTGACTTAACATTGACTTAACAGTTACTTAACAGTGACTTAACAGAGACTTAATAGCGACTTAACACTGACTTAACAGTTACTTAACAGTGACTTAACAGTGACTTTACTGTTCCTTAAAGTGACTTAACAGTGACTAAACAGAGACTTAACAGTGATTTGAGAGTGACCTAATATTTGATAATTTAACATTTATTTATACAGAATCCAAATGTGTCTTTTTCCATTACTTAAATCGGATTCATCGTAAAGAGCTTCGCTCGTTATTGTTGCGTTTCTTGGCACACACTCTTTTTGAGTTATCAAGTATGTATGTGTATGTGATCAAGCATGTATTTGTATGGGCAAAAATTACAACATTAAAATTCGTTTAAAAAGAAACCACGGATGACCCCCGCGTTTTTTCTGCATGAAAATTCTTCATAATTCGCGATTTATCGAAGGGAATTTTTTTTTGGAATTTTCTGAGAGAAGGCTGCTATACTAGACAATTACCAAAGATGGTAAATTTCGATGCCTCTCAACTGGGGGAGGGGCCGAAGTCACTCGTCGGTGATCAACCATCACTATATACATAAGTTGAACACATTTTGGACACAATAAAAAATTATTGTTGACAATTATTTAAAAGTAAACATATTTTTTAGGATAAACCTTCTCTGGGTCTCATGCAGAACTTATACACTGGGCTGCCCCGCTCGCAACACACAAAATCCCATCCCACCCACTTAATACTCTAACCGCATCCACATCCCGTCCACATATTACCCACTTACCACATTGAAAAATCACATTTAAAATTATTTTGTATTTTATACTTACAATCCAAGTTTCAAGCCAATCGAAAAATAGTTTTTTGCTAGCAGAATTTTCCGGCCATTTTCCAAATTCGGAAAAACGCGTGTCGAATTATTTCGCGTACTATGCTTACAAACCAAGTTTAAAGTAAATCGGATGAAAAATTAAATTTTACCTTTACCTACTATTCCTATGCATGTCCCTCTAAATTTCCCGGGTAAAATTTTCTAAAACCCCGTCTTAGTACCATAAGTGGTAAAAGTTCTAATGGATACAAATGTCTAAATGTTAGCTTTCTATCTTTTACCGTTGAGGCTGTGCGATGATTGCCAATCAGTCAGTCAGTGAACCAGTCAGGACGAACTGTTTAATACATGTTTTATGTTCCAGAAATCTCTAAAAGTTTTCGTATAATCGTTAGCATTTTAGAGCTGTTTAAATTTACAAATATAGGTACTGTTAAAGGGCACAAATATGCCCGGCTACTAGATTAGATGACAAAAGTTGAGCGATTTGAAACCGCCAAGTAGATTTGATGCGTACGGTTTTCCTTCCACATAATCTTGTAGGCGGTTTGATTCTTGTCCCAGTTTAGTTCGAAGGGCAATCGTTTATACGAAAATCTTTAGATATGAGGACATCCCTGATAGAGATAGATTGACCCCATCTCTATTGCCATTTAAAGAATCTATTGCTTCTTTATAAGTTAGGGATAATTGTCGAAAATGCCCTCCATTTGAACTCCTTTAAGCTTTAACTCTGCTCAAGAATTCATTATCAACGAAATGGTGTCACAGCAATGCTTGTCATCGGAATATCCAACTCCTACACGGAGATCAAGCTTGCTATATGTCAAGCTGTTTCTTGCATTAGTAAAATATTGTTGAGTCTTCGACAATTTGTCTTAAGCTGGCTGTAAATTTGTCAAATAAACAGATATGAATGTCATACAATTCACATAATTAGATGATATGTTTGGCTCTATTCTCAAATAGCTAGATATTTATGCCAAGTGTAAATCCTTAAGTGCCAAAAACTTAGCATTTTCGTTTTTCCGCCATATCTTGGAAACAAGAGCTAATGGAGCTAATCCAAAACCACTTTAAGAATCAATGAACATCAGGCCTGAGGCTTGAATTTCATAAAGTTGGTCATCGTTTTGTTGGGATGAATAAGCGATACAAATTTTCATCGTTTCGACTTCTGAAGTCTTTGGTCTTAAGGTGTCAAACACCGAACCTGTCAGGTACAGAATTATATATACATATATACACTTAAAACACAATATCACCAAAATAATCGCTTTTTATTTCACGTTTTGTTTCTTCTCGTATATATGTAAGTGTAGGTGTAAGTGTGTATGTGTGTGTTTGTGTGTGTGTGTGGGGTATTATAAATTTTTAGTTTCTCAGTTGGTAAGGGTTTTCCCTTTTTTTTTTGATACGAATTCTTTTGTAGTTGTTTTAGTGCTGAAATGTGAGAATTATAATGGTTTTTACGCGATGAATAAATAGCTACTACAAATATATTAATATATAAATATATATATAAACATATAAGTAAGTAATTGTGGTTGTTGTTTCTCTCTCTCTCTCTCTTTCTCTCTCTCTCTCTCTGTCTCTCTCTTTGTCATGTCTGCGGGGGATTGGGAGTTGTTGTTGTTTTCGTTTGGGTTTTTATTAACATAAATTTCAAAATTTTTGGATATTCGATATGCATTTTGGATACAGATATATATATAGATATATCTGCAAGAAATGAGCTGCTAAGTTTTTGCGTGTGTTTTGTGGTTGTTGTTGTTTTTGTTTTTGTTGTGGGTCATATATAATAAATCTATGTTTATTATTATTAAATTATTATTATTAAAGTTTATTCTTTTAATTTATGATCTGGCTACTGCGGCGGGTGCTGCGGGACGCGGAGAGCCTACAAATCGGTTTCACCATAGAGAGCTGTGCTAAAGGACATGTAATCCAATGCCCCGGGCACACCGTTGGGTCCCTTATAGGGTGGCATACGCTGGATGCAGTATTCCGCCTGATCTGGTGGCAGCTCGCGGCGCAGTTCGTCGGGCAAGATGTATGGCTGTAAGGGAAATGGCATAAATTTAAAGGAATCTCATCGGGACATAGTGGACCCACCTTGTCGGCTGCCAGAATTCTGAACGAATCGATGACTTGTTCGGCCGTATCCGTGTCGGTGCTCTCGCGGGTCATAAAGTCCAGGAACGCATCAAAGTGCACATAGCCGGTGTTGTTGGGATCCACCACAGCCAGTATACGCTGGAAGTCCATATCGCCCTGGCGATCCTTGCCAATCGAATAGCCCAGCGACACCAGGCACGACTTGAACTCCTCGGGCGTCAGGCGGCCGGTGCGATTCTTGTCGAAGTGATTGAAGCTGGAACGGAACTCGTTCAGCTGCTCCTGGCTAATGCCCTTGGAGTCGCGTGTGAGGATCTGGTTCTCCACCTCGTTGATGTTGCGGTTAATCGATGTCAGCAGCTGTTCCCAGCCCACGCGCAGGGTTTCCATGGTGTAGTTGGTGTAGCGATTCTCAAAGATCATCGACTCCTGCACAGCCTGGTGGATCTTCTCCAGCTCCTCAATGTTGGGCTTGTAGGCATATACCGCCTGTTCGTACTCCTTGAGGCGATGCAGCTGATCCTCCAGAGAGCCCTGCAGACCCATGCCGATGGCCGTGACCGCATCCATCTGGCGCTCAATCCAGGGACCCACCACATTGGCCTTCTCGGCGAACTGGCGTCTGAGCATTTCGTTGTTCTGCTGCTTGCGCAGCTCATTGGCCAGGGTCTGGTCACGTTGTGGCACCAATTGGCGCACATCGCTCCACTTGCGTGTCATGTCGTTGGCCGTCAGTGTGGTGTAGGGATTCTCCAGGCCACCGGGGATCTGGTGTTGCTTGACAATCGACTCCACCTCACGCACCAGATTCACAATCAGATTGAACTCCTTGTCGGCCTCGCCCAATGTGGCCTTGAACTGATCGTGGGCCTGGATCAGGCCCTGGATCTCCTCCATGGTATGGACAATGAACATGTCTACCAGATCCTCACGTGTGCCATCCAGCCAGTTGTTGAACGGAGCCGCACGCTTGGCAAACTCCAAATGCAAGATGTCGATCTTCTCCAGAATGCGCTCGGCCTCGTCCAAGGCGGTGCGGCGACGCTGGGTTAAGGCACCCAGGCGATCCCACTGATCGCAAATGCGCTGGCAGCGGGCATTCACCGACACACAGTCATGGTACTCCAGGGTGCTAAAAAGGGAAAGGGCAAGCAGTTAGTCTCGGGTCTGGAGGTGGTCTGGAGGGCGTATGAGCGGATGATGGAGTGATGGAATGATGACCACTCTAACCTCACACTTTGTCCGTTCGGTTAAGCAATTTGGATTAAACAGTGTTTCACATTAAGCCCTAGAGAGATGCACAGTTGATTCCAGCTCTCCTCAACTTACTTCAGCTCCTGGGCAATGGCCGCAATCTGTTCGACACGGTCCTGGTGGGCAGCCAGATCGGATTCAAAGGCCTCGTGCTTCTTCTTCAGAGCCTTCAGCTCGTTGAGCTTGCATTGACGGAAGTCCTGCGATTGCAGCATTTCCTCCTTGCCACGCGTCCAATCCTCATGGGCATCGGCCTAAAAAAAAAGATTAAAAATTTTTTAGAATTATATAGTACAAAAGTAAAAAGTAAAAGTTATATGGATTACATCCGTCTGTGCTCGTTTATAATATTTCCGCTGTATCTACCGTCTCCTTTAGGAACTCAACTAACGTTAAGTATTCCTTCTTCGTCAGCGATATCTTTTTTCAGTAAGAATGGGGCATATTGCGATTAAGGAGCATTCTTTAAGTTCAACTCGTGCCTTAAATATTACCGATATGCTGAAGGCGTCATAGGTAGGTATTTCCGGCCACATAGACCTTACGGTGAAGCCGGGTGCTTGTTTGGGGTACCATTTCCTTTAGAAATTCTGGAGAATATTTGACTTTTCGGCAAATAGTTGTTTGGGGGTAATCTTCACCGCCTCCTTGAGAGAGGTGAAACTTCGGGAGTGCAGATATTTTAGTCTTGTCGTGGCGATTGCTGGTCAGCTGCAGATGAGGATTTCTACAGTTTTTACTACTCCAGGTTTCTTATATTTCCTGCAGGTGTGTGCTGTCTTGATGCCTAGCTTTTTCGCGTGAGCGAAATGCCTATAAGCAGTCTACAGTCTTTTCTTTGAAGGCGTCATAAATCTCGTGAAAATCATTTTTTTCATTTAAGTTGTGATTTAATAGTTTGTATGTGTTTCTGGTGATACTTTTGGATCGCTTCCTGCTCGCATTTTGCTCTGGCTTCTATTTCCTCATCTTGAATTATTTTCTGTTGCATCTTGAACCAGTTGTGCACACCACTTTCATTCCAATTAACACTATACTTTTCAGCTGGTGTTTCCCCATGTCAAAAGAAATTGCGATTTAGAACGGACAAATTTGGGCAGTCTGCTTTCCAGCATATCCATCATCTTATTTATGTAAAAAAAATGCTGTTTGAGTGTTTGAATGTAGAGTGGGGTGGTAGCTCAGTTTCAAGATGAATGGCGTATGTTGGGGTGTTGTTAGGTAAACGAAACATTTTCTTTTTGTAGTACTGGTAACCTTAGACTTGTCCTGCATAGCACATTATCGCTTTGTCGGTTGCTTCAATGACGTGTATACGTGTTTTTTCCCCCGAGTTGAGATTTCTTAGTGTTTTTCAGCGCATTGTTTGCATCTGCGAGTTTTTCGACAATATGTTCTGAAAAATTCATATTAGGTGACAGTGTTACTCCCAGATATCTATCTCATCTTTTGCTGTTCTTCCTCGTTCCTTTATTAATATCACCAGATTGATTTCTGAATATTTATTTGCATTCCCCAGGTGTTGCAAAAACGTTGTGCCGCATTTATCATTTTTTTGAAGTGTTCACGCATCTTAAGCTAATAGAACCATGTCGTCCGTATCATCAAGATTTTTATTGTTTGATCTCTAAACTTGACTCCACCTTGCAATGCCATAACTATGTCGGGCGGACTAAGTAGGCAGCCTTGTTTTACCCCGTTATTAGTTTTGAACCAATCCGATAAAGTGCTTCCGTCCCACACTGCCATTCGCTCAATTAAGTTATCAACATTTGCCTGTCGATAGTGTCAGAAGTAGGGTACAACTTTCGATTTCATTTAAAGAGTTCGCTTGGGCTGTCTGTAGAATCTCAAAATGACGGATCTTATTTCTTTTAGTATGGGGCACTTTCCCAAAAAATGGCACACATCCTCTTTTTATCTACTGCTACAAATTGTACAGTTTGTTTCGTGCTCCAAGATGTGGGGTATAAAATACAGTCTGATACACTCGTTCCTAACAAGCATTATATTTTTAATCGTCTCCTGACTGTAAGCATCATTATCCGTTTCAGCTCACCATCTGTATCTATACGATTGATCGATTTTATTTATAATCCTGCTTCTCCATTCCCCAAATCCGTGGGTGCTTGATAGGTCCAGTGTTTCGTTGTGCTCTGTTTGCTAATGCCGTCCAGCCCTCAAAGCATTATTTTTGCTGATTTAATAGAAGTGTAGCGACTATATTTTGAATGCGGTAGCTTGGCATGTTGAGCGCTTTTGTTGAAGCGCTTACATTCGTATCGAGAGTGTATGTGTAGAGCGGTGACAGTACAGTTTCCAGCATCAAGATACGATTAGATATATAGGATATATTGCGGGCGTCGACCTCCGTGCAACCTCTTTGTATTCTACAGCTCTCGCCGTGGTCTCAAAAAGTCTGTACTTTATACTGTGTTCTACATCTCTTCTGCATAAAAAGGACTTCCATGTACTGTTTATTGCCACCTTTGCCTGCGCTATTGTTTCTTCAATGTGTTTAAGTTAACAAGATATGTAATAAGTACTCCCACGTATTTGTACTCCTTGACTTCTTCTAGCCGTTCACGTCCTAAGAACCATTATTCATTTCTGGCAAGTCATCTCCAATGCTTCTTCAATACTAGCAATTTCGACTTCGATATGTTAATTGTCACTTCAATAGCTTTGTATTGCGTTAATCATATTTTGAAGCAAGCTTGAAGACTCCGCCATAACGAGAATGTCATCTGCGTACATTGAAAATGATACCGCCTGGTAAATTCTCTGTGAGATCATCCAAGTATAACGCGAAGAAACCTTGCTTTACCCCTTAGTACCAAATAAAGATCGCTGCAAAGGTTTTCATCACTGTGTTTATAATAGAAATGCGTCTATAGTTTACTAGACTCATGAGGTCGTCTTTCTTTGCGATCGGAAAAATAATTTTTTAGAAATTCCACTGGCACTCTGTCTGCTTGTTGTAATTCTTCCAAGGATATCCTACGGTCCATTTCTTCGATGATGGTCTGTTGGGATCGCAATGCTTTGTTGTTCCGGATTTGTCGAGTGAGAATAGAATGTTTCGGAATAATAGGCATCTAGTTTAATGTTGGGCCTAATGGCTTGTCCATTTAAAAGCCTTTGCTGTCTCTCACACTATTTATCTCCGATGTAAATGTACTCCTGTTTTATACAGTTTAATCTTTCAGCGTTACTTTGGCAGGAGCTTGCTTGTTTGGGGTTCATGGGTAACATTTAAGTTGACTTACCTTGTGCTTGAACTTCTGAGCCAAATGCTCCAGACGCTCCAATCGCATGGTCTCGGCCAGCAGCCACTCCTCAAACGCCTTCTCGGCCAGTTCCAGGCCCTTCCAGGAATTTGAGATATCCGACACGGTTTTACCCTCGGTGGGCAGATAGGCCGGACGGTTGGACAGACGCAGCTTGGTCTGCAGCGTATTAAAGTTAGTTTCGAGTTTTGCCTTCTGCTCAACACGTGGTGGCTTGTGCTTGCGACGATACGTGCGATACTCCTCCAGCTTCTTCTGCACTCCGGCCAACGAGTTGTCCGCCTGGCGAGAGTTTAGCCAGGGCATGGTGCGACGTATCCATTCCAGCAGCTGAAGGGAGGAAACAGAAATTAAGACTTGCCTTGGTTACAGACATCCCTTTATGACTTACATCACTGGCCAGACGCTCGTACTCCTCCATGAGACGCTCATTCTCCTGATTGACCTTCAGCACCTTGCAGATACGGTTGGCCGCCGTTTCCGCCTGTCAAAGTGTTGAAAAAAGGTAAAGTTTAGTTGGCTTCAATCCAATGGTTATGCTCTGAGTGTATGTGGTGATGTGACCAACTCAGATTTTGGAAAAGCAAATGAAAACAGAAACAACGTAAAAGTCAGGCAAAACAAGACGAACAACAGAACGACGCTGGGGGTGGGGGGAAATTGGAGCATATAAACAAAGCGCAAATCTTGTAGTGCAGCGGCAGCCACAGCAGCAGCAGCAGGAGCAGGGATTAGTGTATAGAACTTGTGTGTGTTTGAAGTGAATGAAAGTGGGACGGGGTAGGAAGGAGCCAGAGAACTGATTGGATTCGCTTAAAAGGTTATATTCTGACATACTTCATGGTGGACTTTCTCCGGCTTTCGGTTCCGTATAAACTTTACAGCAAAGTCTATTTAAAAAAATTCAGAGCAGGGATGGTTTAGTTAAGGGTCAATCAAGGATTTACATTTCTAAGCAAGAAGGCTGCAAATCTCTAAAGTTCCCTGCATTAAGTCTTAGGTCCCATTTGCGGTTCTTTAAAAGCCTTCAGGTTCAAACGGGAACCAAACCAGTTCTAAGAGTTTTGCTCCTACGCAGTCTTGACTTTTCCCAGGGTCGCCATGAAAGGCATTTCCTATATCTCTATCTCTACATCAAATTTAATCTAAGTCTGATGAAAGACTGGCTGTATTCCATCTATTCTTTAATGTGATAAGAAAGTTAGTTATGTTTCTAGGATACCAACAATTTCATTTCTGAACGTGAGATTTTTGTTTATAAAGGGTGATTCATTTCAATATTGTTTTTTTAATTATCTGCCCTGACTGATGTCATTCTGGATTGTATGAAAAATCATCAGAGAAAGACTCACTCCGCATTAACGTCTGTAACAGCTTAATGAAAAAATTGTTGCTTTTGGATTGTTGAGCAATCCGAAGAATCTAACCGAACTACCATTACATCCACAAAAATGCACTGTTTGGTGTAGTTTATGGGCTACTGGAATCATCGATCCGTATTTCTTTAAAAATGACATTACTTTGTTTTAAAGACAAAATAGTTCCGGAGTTTCTCCAGCTAACTTCAATGCCCTTTAATGCCTACAAAAAACGCCCATTGGACAAATTAATCAAATGGGCACGATGCTCGAGTCAAATCAACACTTAAAACATTTCTTCTTGCGAGTCGAAGATTATTTCATTTATTTCATCTTATTATCAAGACTTAATGCTTTTGCTGAGACCAAACAACTGCTTAGCGAGAATCAATCAGGCTTTCGTAAAGGATATTCTACCGTCGACAGTATTTTTGTTCTGACATTAGTTGCTAACGCGTTCTTGAAAGAAAAGATATAATTGTATCAATTTTTAATAGACTTCAAAGGTGCATTTGTTACCATCCATCGAAAAAGAAAGTGTTTTAGCTAAAATGATCAAAATATTGCGAAGCTTGTACACGAATAATGAGACTGCAGTTTGGGGGGTGGCAATACCCTATCGGAGTAGTTTGGAAAAAACCTCGGAGTAAAACAAGGTTGTTTACTAAGACAGAGCTATCGCGGGGGAGAAGAATTTGGACAGATGAACCTAAAAATTCGTATGTAAGTGAGAACACGATTAATGCCGACATGCATATTTGTCAAAAATGGAGCCTAAGGATCAACAACATAATGTGACCCCGAGCCGTCTAAAACTTGTTAGTTCGCAATCCAGATCTTTTGTTAAACTTATAAAAATACATTTAGGGCCAATTTCTTAGTTATCTTTCAGAAACTGGTATGTGTCAAATAAGCTCACAATTTACTCTGATATTTGTATAAATTTTTGATATGTAGAAGTTTAGTTATCGGCCCTAAATTGTAAGATTACAGCTTAATAGATGAATTAGGACCTAACTCTGTTTATTCAGTTTTTGTGAAAATTAGAAAACAAATCCCTTATTTCTTTCGTATTTTAGATCTCTGATCTCCAGATTTTAAGCGCAATCAGAATTAAGTTGTTAAAAATAGTCAAATGACAACTTAATAACCTCAATAGGCCACTTTATTGAACAAATTTGCCTTTTTCATTGAATATATCTAAACAACAAAATATCAATATCGAAATGATACCTTTTCAATATCGAAAAATATCAATATAGACATTTTCAAAATGTCCCGAAACTCTAGTAGCAACAACAGAAGGCACTCGGTGGAAATTGAGGATTCTCTTCCTGGTTACACGGGCGGAAGGAATTTGACATCGATCCTTGAATTCCAAAGAAGAGGAGACTGCTAAACAAGTTCAGTTTGGCCTTAATACAAAAAGTTTCTGGTAGTTAAAACTCTTATTTGAAGTTTTTCTTAAGATGGCGACCGTGACGATTGGGTTTTTATTACCCTAAAGAGTTAGAATTAGTTCTCTGGCTAATTAGGTTCTTTTTTTTGGGTGGGTAGGATAGATAGGAAGGGTAGAGTAGAAGTGGGACAGAACTAATCATCATCATCATCGTAAGCTAATCAAATCTATGTATCTATGTATGTATTTATGTGGTAATGAATGCATGTGTGTATGTATGTATGTATGTAACAGACCTTTTGGGCGCCACTGAAACAATGATAATACGACGATACATAGGTCATGACCGCACGTTCATCGGGCAAGGCAGTATTCTGCAAATCTGTATATCGTGGTATCGGGATCAACAAAATTGTAGTTGTAGTTGTTGTTGTTGTGTTGTTGTTGTTGTTGTTGTTAATTTGGCATTTTGGTGATCAGCGAGCGCGCGCATTCGCAAGAGATACAACGAGAGAGAGAGAGAGAGAAAGAGAGAAAAAAAAGCAACAAAACATACAAATGAATTATTATTCGGTTAGTTTTTCCAACAGGCGGGCGGCATATCAACGGCAGGCGGGGGGCGTGGGGAGGGTTAGTAACTCTGATCAGTGATCGATCACAGCTCTCTCTTAATTAGCCAACTTTTTGAACATAAGGAATTTTCATGCAGAGCTTTTGAAAGCTCTTTTATTGTGTTAGTTAGGTGCGAGCGGAGGGAGAGAGCGCTCTCGCTTGGGTTAGTCCATCAAAAACGAACAATATTGATGATGCATAACTCGGAACATTTGATATGAAAGGCATTTTTGAGGCGTTTTCGGGACTGCCATCCAAAAAACAAACACAAAACTGCAATTATACTTAGAACAAGAAATGGCAGGGATATATATGTATTTATATATATGTATATATCGCTCTATATATTTAAGTGTATCATTGTGAAGTTTAGTCACATTGTAATTATTCGGGACGTAGGTGTATTGTCTTGTGGGTTCGGGTACATGCGTCACATTTCCAACCTGTTGGGCTCCCTGGAAGGCGTGATAGTAGCAGGAGACGTACGTCATGATGGCACGTTCATCCGGTTTCGGAGTGTTGATTAAATCTGTTTTTTTTGTGGACATTGATTACATTCGATCGCTTATCACGCTTAGAGCTAGCCTATGGGGGTCAAGAGGGTGGGCCTGGGGGGAGGTGGGTTTTGCCACTTACCATCTGGATCCAACATCCTTGGAATATCAAGGTACTTCTCAGCAACATCGAAGGCAGTGTTGAGATTCTCCAGTGGATTGTCTTTGGATAGCTTGCCATAGTCGATCAGATCTGGACGATGACGATGGATGAGAGCACAGAAGGCCAAACCGTCCTGGAGGGGGGAGAGAAAACTTTGCATTATGCCTTGTCTTGTCTACGATTCTCCCATGCTTTCGCTCACCTTGAAGGACAGATGGAAATTCTGTACGTTGACGTTCTTGTAGGGAGCGGTCTTACGCTGGCACCACAACAGCAGACCCTCCTTGGCCGTCATCTCCTCCACGGAGATGTCCTGTATGGCAAAGCGCAAAATGATGGTCCAGATCATGCCCAGGGTCATCTTCAGATTGCCATCGACAATTTCCTCGGCACCAATCGACACCAGATGGACACCCTTGGAGGCAATAAAGTCCAGGGCCTTGTTCACATTGGCGATTTTATGGAAACGCATCTTGCCGCGATCGGGCTTGGGCAGTGTCTCGCCAGAGATGACCTCCAGCAGCAGCATCAGTTTGAGGCCATTGCGGAAGTCCTCCTCGATGTTGTCGATGGCGGTGCCAGCTTTACGCAAATGACTGTTACACCAGGCGGTAAATGTCTGCGGGAGAAGAAGTTGGAGAGAAGGGGTGTTAGAAACAAATTCTCCTGATTAGCAGGCACCCTGTATAAAAGACCCATATTAGATTTAAGACTATCAAACACCATCAAATCCATTCAGTGTGACCTTTTTAGGTGAAATCAATGCTCTGATCAATGCCCTGACTCAGCCTTCAAATTAAAGGCATCAAAAGCATTTGGAGACACTTGAGTCAAACTTGGACTCTTTACAAGCATCAGCAGCAATGTTTTGGTTTATAAGGCACCCTGCATGTAAGACTCATATTAGCTTTAAACCATCCAAACCAGATCAAAGCTATAGGGTGTGACCCTAAGGGAACGTAGACATCTTCCTAGGTGTAATTAACGCTCATTGGAGGCTTAAATCCGGATTCTGACTTTAGGCTAAAGGCATCTAAGTCATTTGGAGACACTGGAGTCAAAGTTGGACACTTTGCAAGCATCAACAAAAAAGTTTTGCTTAATAAGGCACCCTGTATTTAAGACTCATATTAGATTTAAGACTTTTAAACACTATTAAAGCCATAGGGGGTGACCTTTTAGGTACTTCGACCCCTTCCTAGGTGTAATGCTCGTGGGAGACTTAAGTCAGGATTCTTATTTTAAGTTAAAGGCATCAAACGTATTTGGAAACACTGGAGACAGAGTTTAACACTTTACAAGCATTAGCAACAAAGTTTTGTTTAATAAGTCGCCCTGTTCGTAAGCCTCGTATTAGATTTATGATTTTTGACCTCCATCAAAGCCATTCGGAGTGACCCTAAAGGTACCTAAGTACCTTCCCAGGTGTATTTAATGCATAAAACCTTGCCGCTAGCTTAAAGTAAAGTGCTTCAGGACGCCCTTTTAACAAGTTTTAAGACTGAACAAAAGAAGATCTTGGACTATTTTGTAGAAGAGAAAACTTGTATATTTTTTTAATAGATTTTAAAATCAAGTATTCGTATAAATTAAGCTTAGGAAACACCCTGTAGTTCAAATATAAACTAATTTCCCAGTTTCATGTTTGGCTATTCGTGATAATTATTGAAAAACACCCTATATGCTGGCTTAAAAATTGACTTTGAAGTCCTATCTGGACATGTGGTAATTTAAAACGAGAAGGCCAAGCTAACTTCGTCTTTGCCGAAGTTTTAACCTTGAAATGTTTAAATACCATCAAATGTTTTCGAACGTCACCACTAAAACAAACCATTTTTCTGATAAAACCCACTTTTTGACCGATAGTTTCTATGGCAGCTATAAGATATAGTCATCCGATTTTGACAAAAACTTCCAATTCTGTGTAAAAGCGTATAAAACTAATAATTTACGAAGCGGAAGGCGTTTGCATTAAAAACAAAAAAGTTTTCTCACGAAGACCCACTTTTCGACCGATAGTTCCTATGGCAGCTATAAGATATAGTCATCCGATCCGGTCGGTTCCGACATATTATCAGTGTTCAGTAAAAAGAAGACTCTGTGCAAAGTTTCAGCTCGATAGCTTTAAAACTGAGGGACTAGTTTGCGTAGAAACAGACAGACGGACAGACAGACAGACGGACGGACAAAGCTCAATCGACTCAGCTCGTCGCCCTGATCAAGAATATATATAGTTTATAGGGTCGGAAATGAATATTTCTATGCGTTGCAAACTTCTGGGCAAAATTATAATACCCTTTGCAAGGGTATAAAAAGAACCCTGTATTCTAATTTTATTGTAGGTATGAAGGAAATTTTATAGTTTATAGTTACACTAGCTAAGTGAAGTAATCCCTTTGAGACTTAATTTTAACTGTAAGTAGTAAATTTTATATTTTCTCTTAGACCTGCCAAACACTTGCCGCAAACTGAATCGGTTAATTAACAGGCACCCTGTATGTAGACTTTTCACCCAACTAAGCAGGTAATGGCACTTAATAGTTTTATCCTGAATGGAAAAACAATTTCCATTTGCACGTACCCAAAAGTTTTCATCGCGAAGCACACTGAGAACACCGCTTGCAAGCTGATAGAGAGGAACAGGACGATTAAAGCGATATCAGGGAGTTCATGGGGAAAATACAAGGAGACGCTTCTCATCACCTACAATTCCATAGGCAGAACGCTCAATGACTGTCAGTGACACACAGAGAGAAAAACCTGCAACGAGCGGAGAACGCTGTCCACAAGCTCCACCTTCATAAAGAATCACAAATCATTGGAGTCAAAGCTCACAGCAATATGCTCGACATGCGGTTCCTAGACAGCAACCTTATGGAGGACCGACCCCGCAATTCACACCTCCTTCAAGCTCCCCCACCCCTCACGCACGTACTCTTGCTCCCTTAACAGCTAACTAGCTAGAGTTACAGCTGAGATGGCAGATAAGCGCCCGAAATGCAAGGGAAGCACTTATGACATGACACATTAACACCCACCTACCTATGGACTCACCCAACAGAATGTACAGCCTCCCTAGGGCTGGACCTTGGGGACTCGACTCTCAGAAGTTAAACAGGTACTCGATATACACATCGATGGGCAAAGTATACCGACCCTCAATAACCCAAGAATCCTGGGGGTAACTTTTAACTCACTTTACGTCTTCGCCAAGGAACGGAAACAAAGTACTCAAGGCAATAGCAGGAAGCGGTTGGGGTGAAGACAAGGAGACGATTACCACTACGTACAAAAGCAATTTGTCGTTCTCTTATTAATTATGCAGCACCCATCTGGTCACTGTCAATCAACGCAAACTGTAAATATCGCAGCATTTTGGTTGACAAAAATTTTGTCAAATACCGACCACCTGCATCAAGAAACTGTGATGCAATACAACATCCACCTCACCCAACAGTTTTTGATCAACTGTGAGAACCCACAACACCCAAACCACAATGGCACCATAAGACCTATAATCAGGCGGGAACGACCTGTCCGTTTTGAACTGAGGGTTGCCCAGCACGATATGGAGCGATCCCTCTGTAACCAGGAGAGATTATCATATGTCAGGAATTGTGCCCAATGCTAAAACACATTTACATTTTATGACACCGGTATATATTCCAATTCCCAAAACTAAGGGAGAAGTCTTTCTGAAGGATCATCTTTATAAATGGAAACTTGGGAAGAGATCAATGTCGGAGCGTGCGCTGGAACAGGGCCCGTAATAAACCAATCAAATAGTCTCTTACCCCATGTTTCAATACCCCATGAAAGTTTCATTAAACCATTTTAAATATCTTTTCACATATTTCAGCTCCTTTGGATGAGAAAAAGACAAGAAAAATTTTTTCTCTTTTGAATAAACGACAGTTAGCAACCTAAAATGGATACGCAATACTGAGGTCTAGAAATATCCTTTTTTTCGAAACTATGTCGACGCTATTTCATTTGGCTCAGAAGGGGGAGGTCTGCAAAAGAAGTTGAAGTAATCGTGGAAGCTTATAAGCAAAAGTTTTAACCTGCAATCGTGGTCAATGGGGGAGAGAGACTGCACCAGACTGGCAAAGATTTTTATCTAAGCAGCAACAGCTAAACCGGAAACGTGGTGATAATACTACTCGGATTTACACATGGGAGAGCGCAGAGCCCAAAGGAACTTGTTGATGGGCCAATGAAGTGGACTGTGTTGACTAATAATTATAAACTTTGGAAGGAATTAAGGCATAACATTTGCTAACAGATGAAATGCATTTTTTTATTGACAGGCATTTGGAGAAAGGTGGTGGTTCAGAACTTTTACACATAGATCTCCTGGACCTAATGTAGGGGCGAATGTAGTCAGGTAAAGCTTGGCGAACCCATAGTGACTGGCTTACTGCGTATCAAGTCGACTCACACCTTCTCGTGGTGACCACCGGTAACTGAACGATGCATCCGCAACGCTGCTGGCTAAAGTGATCGGCGACTCGCCCTTCCCTACAGGGTACCAGTATCAATATGGGTTAGTGCTCGGGTAATTAAGAAGAAGATGAAGAACTGAATGAATCTGGAACATAGCAGATGCGTAATCTTCCAAGACCTACAATTTAAAGGTTTACTTCAAAAGTATTATTTTCTCTGGGACTAAGCCAAACATTTGAAGACTTAAATCTTACTTAAGACCTAGGGCTGCAAACCTTCTAAGAATAAGGATTTGGTTTACACTTCGGGGATTGGGTTCACTATTCGAACCAAGCTTGGTTTTTCCCTAATTCAGAAAACATCCTTGTAAATTGGAACAAGCTTGAACATTTAATTCATACTTGGAACCTTAGAGCTTAACATGTCTTTCAGTCAACGTTCATCGATACAATTTAAGGATGTTTTTACCAAAATATTAAAACATTTTTTTAAAATTTTGAATAATATTTTGAATGAATATTTTTGAACCGATCTGTTTTGAAGTATTTTTTTGCTCCGGTTGAGGTTAAGGTTCGGACTGCTTAAAAATCCCTGTGAATCCGACTCCGGAGCATTTTGGACTCCTAATCGGCTAAAGCCTTTGAACATACTAAAACATATTTTTTTTCTTTACCGACTTTTTTCCTAGTTTATTTTAATTATTTGGCGACACTTTTCATCAAAATTTAAGGCTTCTAAATACAACCCCAACAGGCACCCTGTATTTAAGCCTTAAGCTGGTATAAGAAGTACTCTAAGCACACACACACACATTCTTTATCACCCTGTAATTACAGGTCTGCATACAAATTTGTATGCACCCTGTATGCAAATTTGAAAAACCAGCTGATCGTCTGGCTTCCAAGTCTATGTATGACTCTCTGCCCAGCAGCCATTTAGGGCACCCAAAAAGTGATCTAACGCTATCTTGGGCTGCACAGCCGGTCTTGGCCAGCCCCGTGTTCCCGTTCCCAACGTTGTTGTTGCTGCTGCGGCTGACAGTTGCAGTTATTTTTCACCGAATGGGGACAGACAGACAACAGCAGCCGCCGCCGCCGCTGCAGCAGCAGCAGCAAAAGAACAAAGAGAAAACAAGAAAAAGACAATATAAATACATACAACAATATGGACACAAAATTGTTTATATAAACCAGTTTTTTGCACACGCTTCATTATTATTTTGAAGTAAATTTACAGCTTTCAATTTACACCCACCCAACACATCATGCTGCTTATGCAAATCTCCGCTCGATGATCAGCGGAAAAGCGGCTTGGTTTTTGGTGACATTCTCTCCATCTGCATTACAATGGATCACCGCTAAGCTGGGAAAATGGGAACGCGAGCAACTTTATTGGCCCATTATAGCGCTTACAGTTACAGTGCGTGAGCTGAGAGCAAGAGCGGGAGAGCGAGAACAAGAAATGCAACTGTTAATGCAAATCGGTCCACTGTGGGGACAGATTACACATTACCCACTCAAACAATAACATGTTGAACTAGGCCAAGCAGCCAGCAGGGGCCAGGAGGGGGGTCGCCAAACAAGTCGTCGATGGATGGCCTTACCGCTAGTCACTCGCTCTCTCTTGTCTCTTCTGGCTCTCCCGGTTGCAGCATTCCGCCAGCAACAGCAACTCGTTTTAGTCTTAAAGCCGCTACCTCGGCTCAATTACCGTTATCAGGCAGTGGCCTGAACACTGACCATGCCAAGCAACCAACTGCCTGTCTGCCTGGCTCCGGTTGCCTGGTCTGATCTGGTCTATGATTGAGCAATCGGTAAAAAAGAAAAACAAAAAGTCAAGGCGCACGCGCCAAAAACAACAACTAAATATATGTAGAGGAGGAAGAGCTTTTGGCCAAAAAAGCTTTCTTCGTTTTGCCTATTCGCTCTCGCACACCCATTTTTAGACGAATGTAATTTGAGCGGACCACATAGCATGGACTCATTCGCACACAATCGGATGTGTGTGGATGCTGATGATCAGTGACTAGGCTCATCCAAAAGCCTGTGAATCAGCAATCCCAATATACGCCCACACACACACACACAAGCAACAAAAAGCAACCGCCTCCCCCCAAAAAACAAATTTCATTCAATGTAAACAGAAAACAACTTTCAACTAATGACGAATTCTGTTTGGTAATTTTACGGTTACGAAATGGTACACAGACACACTTGCATACAAATATGTACATATGTACGTACATGTGTATGTGTCATCATCTCATCTGTTGGTGACCGCCAAAAACAAGACAAATTTCATATTTTGCTTGCATTTGCATGGTGTGTGGAAATGTGCATCTCTCGGCTGGCTGCTGGCCTGTCCCAGGCTATTTTTAATTGTCTCCTCGTTACGGTACGCCTACCAACGGGCGGCGTGTCAAAAACATTAGCCTTGCACTCAATTTTTTCAGCAATTTTTAGACAAAAACACACACAAAAATATATTGAAGGAGAAGATGAAAAAAAGTTAACATATCAACCACACAGATTGCTGGCCAATTTGCCATGTCATAGATAATGGCAAAATGGAGATACAACTATATAGATTGTTGCACACAACTTGCACACACACAAACACACACACTATATCTTTGCTTTACACAGTGGCAAGTTGTTTAACGGTTGACGCTTCCGCTGGCAAAACAAACAAAGCTAAGAGAATGAGCTACCGACAGTGAGAGAGAGTGAGAGAGAGATGGGGGGTAGCAGAACAGAAACATAATTGAATGGTACACTATTGTTTAACCTTCAGGTGGGTGTGGGTAACAACAATAACAACAACTACTACTGGAATAGACTGTTTGTCTCCAGAGACAGAGACCAGACCTTGAAATGATAAATAGATCAGTTTTCGACATACTTGATCAAGCAAACTGTTAATGTGGACAATTTGGAACTGTGTTGGGTATTCTGGAATTAGAGGGAGATTTGACATAAACTAACTGTCGAGCTGCAAGGCTTCCAACCTCATGTATATCATTTCATACGGAAGGGAATCTATCTTATGAGTCGTGTGAATTGGTGAGTACAGAAAGCACGTAACTTGGCTTAAGATTGAAGTGCTCTCACCAACACAAGCACATTTTTCTGTCCTCTCCAGCTCGAAATACTCTCTCTTCTGGCACTCAGTGATGCCTGACTTTGGCAAGCATTCGTGTGTTCAACCCCCAGGGGGGCTTTTCTGTGGAACACTGATCTTAAACTCTACAAAAGATTTGTACCACCTCTAGGTTCGGTACTTGAACCGTATAAAGCTTTTTTGACTTTATCCTACCGATAGATCCTAATGTTTAATGTTCGATTTCGTAAGAAAAAAAACATAATAGTTTCAAAAGGAGGATTTTTAATCAGAACCATGTCTTATTCGTCCTTTTTTTCCAACCAAGCTAAGAAAAAATTCAATAGCTTATTTAAGGTATTTAAAAAAAAATTGTGATTTGGGGACCTATCTAGTTGTAGATAAATGTTCAAGTTGATAGAAAAAAACGATTTTAGTTTCTTTTTTCTCCGATATATTTTGATTTCTCTTCGGCAACCGTTTTCAGGGCAAAACTACAAAAATTATACACCAGTATTAAACATACAATCATTTAGCAAAATTCACAAAAAACTGTTAACGTACCATTTTTTACACGTCTGCTCTGTTTTTACACTAATTGTCAGTGCTCGAGTAAAAGTCTGTATAAGTGAGCGCAGTTCTCAGAGTCCGTCTTAAAATTGAGTCTCCTGTCTGTTGAAATGCTTGAGATGTGCAGCATTTCTAATGTAAAGCGCGATAGTTTTCTATCTGCTCAATGTGTTGCGAGCGCAGTTTTTGGTATGTGTATTTAATTTCGTAGCTTGTAGTCATTTTTTGATTTGATTTTGTCGTTCCTATGTAGATTATGTTGCAACTATCGTCTTTAGATCCTTCGATGGTATCTTGTAGATGACATTCTTGACATCCGCTTTGTCTATTTTTGATTTGGTCCTGTTAAAAACTCCTTTCATTTGTATGTTTTGTTTGTCGTAGCAATTTGATCGTGCAATTCGTTCTAATAGTTTAGGTACGTATGTAGATGAGTGATCGGTATTTTTTAGGTTCTTGTATTATTCTATTATCTACGTTTTTGTGTCTTTTCAACAATGACTCAATTACCCACTTAAAGAAATCATTATTTGACTTAAATAAGGTAATTTTCCGTGCTCTTCTAGTTCCAATGTGAATTTAATGCACTTTGTCCTCCCTCACTGAAGCAACAAGTTTAAAAAAAAACTGACTTGAGAGCTGTTTTCAAAATCAAACTTTATTCCAAACAAAAGATTATAAATTCAAAACATTTGCTTTCAGTTCTATTTAAATAAACCGAAACAGTTCTAAGTGTAAGGCTGTAATACAAATGGAAACGAAACGATTCAATTATATAATTTTTAAAAATACACTTTTACATCCTTTCGGTGCCATCATCATAATCATTTTTATTGTCATGAAACTGCGTTAAATTCTTGTTTTTAGTGACAGCCCTTTAAAATTGGAAATTATTTCAGTACTGAGTCAACTTATACCTATTTATTTCGGCAAAATTCTTTATATTAAATACTTAAGAAACAGTACAAAGTACAGAAATTTTGATGGTTTCTAATGTGGATTGTTTTGGCAGTCGTTCCTCATCCAATATACAAATTTTGAATTATCCTCCTACGCGTTTCGATAGCAGTATTCTATTTTAAAAGCTATATATGTACATATAAATAATTGGGGCAAAATTATTATTTATGTGGTAATAATATGACCCACTGTGCAGTTTAGTAACTGCAAGATCCATCGTCGTCTAGGAGTAAAGAGAGACGGGTTGCCCAAGAAGAGGACCGAAAATGTGTGTATATAATAATATATTGGCTGCATTTTACACTGCGACATAAGGGAGTGAACATTTGGAAGGTAAATTTGTATTAAATTTACATAATAAGGAATTATATTCATAATATTAATGAGAGCAAACGTAAAAAAAAATAGGTTATTGCAGTCGAAGTTCTCGATATTTTCCATATTTTACTAAGCTTTCTTTTTTAATTTCTTTCTAGTTAGCAGTGAGTTAAATTTGCTAACTTATGGGTGCTTACTACTTCGCAAGTTGACCCAGACCTGTTCATTGGTTACTCCTGCGGCTGACAGAGGCATCTTTCTGCAAAACTGCTGGCTAACGTGAGCAGTGACAAATAAGTTTTTGGTTCTGTCAAGGAATCTTTATGAATGAAAACTTTAAACCAGCTAGATAAGTTATCAACCTGATTTACCTTTGCTCTTCGCTTACTGGAATTTAAGAATAAAACAAGTAAGAAAGTCGGTTTAGCTCAACTGTTATATATTCTGTACCTGCAGTAGCAGTTTCTTTTGGTCATAACTTGAGTATTTTTCATATCCGATCTTTATTATTACGAAGTTTATACACCATTGTAATTTGTGGTAGAAATTACGACGACGGCAAAAATGAAAAATTAACTTAGTTTGCCTGCAAGTACAATGTCCCATACAAGTCAACCCTTTATCTCCATCTCTGAGATCAGTATTATGATACAGACGGACATAATTGAATCGGACTAAGTATATTGATCAAGAATACTTTACTTCTCTACTTTATAGGGTAGAAAGTGATTCCTTTTCTCTGTTACATACATACTGGTAGTTAAATTTTGTGAACAAATTTCCGAGTAGAGGAACGGTATTTTGCCTTTTTGACTAGTAATGTTCTCTGTTAAGGTAACTTTTAGGTTCCGATTTGAAAACTCTCTGTCTTTTAATTCGCCAATGTCACTTTTCAATAGTTGACAAATTATTTGGGGAATTTCTGGAGAAGCTTAAGAACACCAATACAGAAACATTTTAAACCAGTAGGACGGCCGCAAGGCATTGCTTTGCAGATTTGATGACTCGCTCAATCCCTGGTTCTGTGTTACATAATGAAAGCTGTAATGTCACAAATTTTCTACCAGTTTTCCTTTAAAATCAGCGTGTATGGGACTGAATTATCTTCGATTATATCGTCGCCCATGTAAAATCTTTTTCACTCGAACAGAATGTGAATGGCAGCATGTGCACTCGTCGATAGCATCATGGTCGACGCTTTTCTGGTAGTTTTACTAAGGAACTGAGTTTGGTAAAAATTGAACTCAGACATGACGATTAGTACGGGATCCTACGACCCCCTAAGAAGCCTCTACAATTGTTGGATTTAGTTTTAGACGTTTAGACGTCTTTGTCACTTTACAACTGTTAACATAAAATAATGATTTGGTGGTAATAAGTGGATGAGGTTAATTTGCCACTGATTTCAGAGCAATATTCCCATATCTTAACAATTGATTAGGTCCTTAGAGTTTTAAGAAGAATACTTCTCGGATATACTTTGATATGTTTAGAGGTATAGGACTACAATTCAACATTGATTAAACAAGGGGTTTTCTTCGGTTTTCAGTTTTTGTCTCTATTCTATCTATCCATTTAATATACAGTGTGACCATTTATTTTATAATATACCCATATTCAAATATTTACAAAGACTACAACTGTTTACTTAAGCAAAAAGTTTTGTATGAACACATAGGCCCAAATAATTCTTAATATGGGAATAAAATCACTTTCAGCAAGAAACAAAATGCCTTCTCCCCGTCCAGGAAAGTCGGCCCGGTTCCATACAGCAATAGATCGTTATCCTTGCTATGTTATTAAAGTAAATACGTTAGTGGTCTCTAATTGAAGTTAACCAAAACAGTTAGAAGTATATCCTCTTCCCCTTAAACAACATTAAACTGTTCGATAAATTAAACCGAACCGTCTTCTTTTGCAGTTTTCGATTTGGTTCAGCATGTTTTTAACATCATTTGTTCGGTTTGCGGTTTGGTTTACGTGCACAAATTAGCGTTTTTGGTACAAAAAGGAACTTAAACAACAAATTCAATAGTGGAAAAGCCCTTTGTTTAAGTTCTAATCAAAATTTAGTTTTTTGGCTTTATTTTCTTTTCACGCAGTTTTTATTGCACTCTTGTGTTCGATACGCTTAATATTAACAGTGTCTTTTTGCGTCTATCTCGTCATTCTCCAGTTTATACAGTGTGACCATCATTTAATCACTAAAATGTCAATATATCTGTACACATTCATTTGGTGGCGGCTACTTTCAAATAATTCCATGGACTTCCATTTTATTATTTGAGCATAAAAACGAAGATCAATGCACAGCTGATTTAAGGACTTGCACATATTTTGGCAGTTTTAAGTAATTTCTTAAAAGTAAAATCACAATAGGTCAATAGAAACCTTAGAAAGATTGAACATTGACTGAAAGTTTTTTTTTAAGTTTTCTTTGTTGCATTTTTGACGGGTTTTTATGGCACACACTGCATTGCTTCTTTGTATACAATATCAACCTTCTGTTTCAAAGGTGTGACCATTCTTCGATTTCTTAAAAATACTTTTTCATTTATATTTATCAATACAATTGAGTTTATTTTCAAATAATTGACCAAAGACTACAGACTATTTAATTTCAACCTAGTGTAAAGAAATAACTAAATCGAAATCAAATATGTTGCTTGGGTTCAACTAAAATTATACAGATAATATTGATTTGCGATATGCGATTTGTGATTGTTAAAAAGAAATCGAACTAAATGTGCGATTGCTCTGCAAAACATTTACGTGAAATTTTTAAAGGACTTGAAGCAGACAAATAAACTTTCCCGCAAAATTGTGTGTTTGTTGGCACAAAAGTTGACAATATGTCAACTGATCACACAAAACTATTTTGTTTACACTTTAGAGAAACGACACCTACTGAAAAAGAAAGCCTAATTAAGATGGAATCAACATTGTCAGTGACGCCATCTCTTAAAAATCCTTAAAAACTTTTTTTGTACAAAAAATATTTGTTATCCGTAAATATTGAAGTTTCTTTTAAAGTATCTTATCCAATACAGCATAAACTTAGAACTTTGGAAACACATCTGAAGAGGCGGGCAACTATTGGCATTTGCCAAAACGTCAAAGATCCTCCAGGATTTCTAATGGAAATGGGGTACCCAAAAATAAGAAAGCACTCCGCCTTACTAAGGACCATAAGGTCTATGTGTGCCGGAAATTTTAAATTATTTTTCAGTTTGTTAATTTTGTTTACACTTTCACTTTCGCAACAAATTTTGTGATTCAATGCAACATTTTTTCTTTTTTTCTTTATAAATAAACTTTAAGAGCCAAAACAGTTCCGACAGTTGGTTTTAACCTACTTTACAAGTTCTCAGACACTTGAAGTCTTTGAAATTTAATGATTTTTTTATATGTACAGCTATATCGATATTTTAGTTTTAGGTTGGTATCGTAATGAAATGATGGTCCACTGTTTAAAATGGAGAATGACAAGTTCGAGAGCAGACACTGTAAATAGAAAGGGAGTCGCTAAAAATGTGTACTCCAGAGCACTACGAATAAATGTTACAAATAAACTCTTTTCATAGACAAAAGAAAAAATGCAAAAGCACTCGTGTATTTGCGGATCATGGTATATATTTGTAATTACAAACACCCACGCCACAAGCCGCGAGCTCTTATTGCCGAAATCAAAGATTTACTACGGTCACTGCTTTTACGCAAAAACAACAACTTCTGAGTTCTGGTCTAGAGGGCTAAATATTACATGTTTTTTATAAATTCGTGGAAAGAAATCGGGAAGAGATTTTGTAATTTTGTTTTTTTTTTGTATTTGGTTGTAGAATTCATTATAAAAAATACAAAATTAAAAATTTGTGAATGCGAAGGCTTTTCAAAAAGTTCTGGGGATCCAAAGTAGGCTCTTCCAAAAGTGTCGATGGTACCCACGTTTCCGGGAGTTACAATTATCAGAAAGCAAAACGAAAGATGGGAAGTTGGTTAGTACGAATGTCCGTAACAGAATTGTTATAAAAAAAAATTTAATTGGAAAAATTTGGGCTTTTTTAAAACGAAAAATCGATTTTTAACCATTTATTTGCAGTCCAGTGTACAAAAAAAATAGTAAAAACTTTTTTTTCTCAAAGATTGAGGTAGGAACGATAGCCACGTTATTTCTGCGTCCATAAAGCCTTACATCATCAAAATCGGTTCGGTAGAACTTGAGAAAACGTGGGCACCATTTTGAAAAACGTGCTTTCGAGAAAAACGCGTTTAAAGTTTAAAGTAATTTGAAAATTGCTTGTCTTATCGAAGACATTAGTCAACAAAAAAGGCTATATCTTCTAAAGTATTTTGAATTTTTTAAACAATCCTTTTGGGATAAAAAATCGCACGATTTTTTGTATAAAATTTTCACTATTTCCCTATGTTATAGATAATTTATTTTATTAAAATCAAGATTTAAAAATGTTTACAAAGATTGGGGTGTTATTTCATTTTTGAAATTGGGGTATCATTTCATTATGAATTAACACCCCAAATTTGGGGCCCTATTTCATTTTATCGTTTGGGGACTTATTTCATTGGAGTATACCGCGAGTGTGACCCGGCTTAGGTGCTCTCAGCGGCAATGTACCCACCCCTCCTGCAGCGGTTTGGCTTTATCAACCGCCCTAATATAGAAGCCTAGATGATCGGCTAACTTCAGGCTTTGGCCACTTCCCTTCTCTCCCATCCAAATTCTGGGGGTTTTAGCCGGCTCGAGGTCATTGTTTTTGCAATTTTCCCACTCCGATTGAGGCACTTCCAAAACATTCAGCACAGTTTATTTTTTATATTTGGAAGTAAAAAGAAATATTTGGGAGCTTAATCAGGACTGTCAATTTGTCAAAAAGTAGCTTGAGTGACGTGATGTGTGAGAGGTTGTATTGTCTGTCAAACAAATGGTCAGAATTGACCATCCTACATTGCTCAAGACGAACATTGGCCACTTAAGGCATGCGACCCCCTCCCTTCATCACAATTTTGAAAAAACTTTATTTCTCCCACAGTTTTGAAGATAGATGTTCCGTACCTTCTAGAGGTATTGTATTGGTTTTGCAATCGTAAGAAGAGATGCGAAACCCGAAGGAAGCTGCGTGACCTCACCTTACCACAAAAATCCCTAAGTTTTACGGCGTTGCTTAAGAGCAATACTCAGGTTATCTCATGCCTTCTGTGGATTGCTTTCAAGCAATTGGCCTTAGCCAGTTTGTTATCACACAGATGGCCCCAGGCTAAGTTTGTGTAACATGTTGGTATTGATTGATTTGACAGACTGCAAATAATTATAACTTCGAATTGCAATTCGGTTTCTGTGGCATCCCCGATTATTAATAGATTCAACAAATATCGGGTCATAACGCCTTAACCACTTGAAAACAAGTGTCATCAATTCTTTAAAATCATTATTCTTCGAGGGAATCATTTATGTTTATTATTTAAGGGTACTGTATACCTTCAGGTGTCATTTTTTAAAGGTTTACAAAAAAAAAGATTACTCAAAAACTATAAGTGGTATTAAGAAGCAGATTTTTTCATTGGATAGGTAATCGGTTAAACTAAATTTAGTAATTTTTGTTGTTGTTGTTGTACCTAGGGTTGTTGTTGTATTTCTGTTCAAAGTTAACCAAAAATTTAAAACATAGGCCCATGGTTGCAAAAATTTTTTGAGAACGGATGATCTGAATTGAAAACTGAAGACAGGGTTTTGTTAAGAATTAATGTAATTCTGGTGTGAACTAGGATATTTTGGATCGGTCAATAAATGACGTAGTTATGGGGTTTCAAAGTCAAAATTTCGAAAATCGACTATTTTTTCCCACTGTATTGGTCCTAGCTCCGTTATTTGTTGACCGATCAAAAATATCCTAGTTCACACCAGAATGGTGGGTATTAGGTGTAATTTAAGGGAAAGAATTTGAAAATCGGTCAACAGGTACTCTTTAAATCTTTGCAACCATTTGGGAAAAAGTGGTTCCGAGATAATCGCATTTAAAGATTCGACATCTGTTTTCGATGAAATAAAAATCGTTTTTAATAAATGTATAAATCGGATTTAGTGCATTTGGGTTTTAACTTTCACCGAAAAAAAAGATTATCAAAATCGGTTAAGCAGTTCTCCAGAAATTTGAGTCAAAATGCGTCAAGACATGGTAAAAAATAAAATCTCCAAAAATTCCCAAGTAAAATTTTCTTTTTCAAAAATTTTTTTCCATAATATCGAACATTTTATAAATATTTATAAAGTTTTTGACCCAATTAGGGAAAAAAATACGATTTTCTAAAAATACGAGGATCGATAAAAACAATTTTCATATAAAAGGGTCGGAAAAAATAATTGTTTTTGTTTATATCTTTAAAACCGAGTTTCGGATCAGCTTGAAAGTTTTGCAGGATGCTTATAAGATCCTAATAGAACGTTTAAGCAAATAAAAAAAAAATCCAAAAAAAAATTTTCTGAAGGTATACAGTACCCTTAAAGGTTAGACTAGTAAAAGTAATAATTAAGATAGAAATGTCTTTTGGAAAGTCATATCAAAACTCAATACAAATTGGTCTCGGTTAAGTGTGTTAAGTTTCGATGTAGAACCATTTTTGTTTATTAGGATTAAGTCACTCTAATATGTGCTTGTGCAACCCAACGCAAACTATCGATAAGTCCATGTGGGCAGCATTTATAATCGACGAACGTGAGAGAAAAGTGAGCTGAAGCAAAAAACTCCATAATCAAATTAATATCCAGAACTCAACTGGTGTCTTCTTCTTTACAAGAATCATTTTAGAAAGGGATTAAAAGTTCATTAATACACAGAAAATACACACAACTTCTTGTCACGGCGTTCAGAATGGGAAAAGTACATAAAAAGAAATCGATTTATCGATATATGTAGCTCACAGGCAATCGATGAGTATGCTTTTTAACAAGAGAGTACAGATAGAGTAGAGATTGAGAAAAGCTTGGCTTGGCCTCTTTGGAGCTGTATAGCCAATTTTACATTTACAGATAGAGTTGCCAAATAATTGTTATTTATTGGTATATTTTGAAGCAAGTGAAAAATTTATCTCGTTAGTTTTAAATGCAAAAGTTTTCAAGAAATTCGAATCTTTAATTTTCCTATAATAAAAAAATAAAGTAATTATTTAAAATAACCAATTGAAGCCTACACTCAAGAATCTTATACTAAAATTAAGAACGTTCGATATTAAAAGTAGAATCAAAAGTGTTCCAAGTATACATTTTTATTCCTTGAATCAAGAATAGCAGAAGTTCGTTAAAGAATACAAATTTCTTGTTCCGAGTATAAAAAATTCTACTTCTTGGATCAAGAATGCACGATATCACAGGTGATTTATGAATGTAAAGAAAACAAAAATATTCAAAGACAAAATTAAGCTAAGAATTCAAATTTTTTAATAAAAACAATTTTCTACAATTTTTTTTGATTCAAGTAGAAAATTCACTTTTTGTATCAAGAATCTTTGATATCTGACGTGAGGTAGGAAATAAAAATTTAATTCCACTTTTTTGATCTAGAATATTGAGTTTCAGAAGTAAGATTAAAATAAAAATGTGGATAAAATGAGTTTCTTGTTCCTATTGTAGAACTCTTCTTCGTGGATTAAGAATGTTCGACAGCAAAAGTAAGGTAAGAATGCAAATTCTTCAAATAATCGGAGGTGTCACAGAAATCTCTTCCAACCAAATTCCAACCCAAAACCAATTCTCGGTGTCACAAAAATTTCTTTGGGTTGGTTTTAAATCTTTCGTGTATTGTAGGAAATTTAGCAAAACTCATTACTTAAACAATTTGGACAAGCAAAACTAATTTTGGAACTGTAAACTAAAATTTTTAATAATTAATAAATTGTTTAATTAGTTTAATTATTAAAATTTAATAATTCGGCTCGACCGAAGTTTATATACCCTTGGAGCTTGATATATGCCTGACAGTTTGTATGGCAGCTATACTATATAGTGGTCCGATTTCGACAAGCTTTGGTGAAATTATATAAAATCATTGAAAACTTATAAATACGAGCGTTGGGAGCGATAGCATTGAAAACAAAAAAGTTTTTCTTACTAAAACTAGTTTTTCGACCGATCGTTCTTATGGCAGCTATATGCTATAGTCATCCGATCCGGCCGGTTCCGACAAATGTGCAGCGTATTTGTACTAAAAGACTTCGTGCAAAGTTTGGTTAAGATAGCTTTAAAACTGACGGAGGACTCAGCTCAGCTCGTCATGCTGATCAAGAATATATATACTTTATGTGGTCGGAGATGCTTCCTTCTCTGCGTTACAAACATCCGGACAATTTTAATATACCATCTCCAAGGGTATAAAAATGAAATCTCTTTGAAGTTTTCACCCCCGAATATGGGAATCAAGATGAGCACAAATGTTAACAAAAACTTTGTAAGAACGGGTTTTCTCATTTGTAGTAAAATTTGTCTTTCTTCATTTCAAAAACATGCAAAATATTTGTTATCGTAAAACTTAAAAGTATTTCGTTCTTGTTTAAAGTTGTAGCAACAAAATGGTACACTATATGATGATGATTAAATCGAGGTGATTCAAAAAATATATATATATGTATATAGTCAACCAGCTTCCTTTGTGGCGTATGTGTGTGTGTGTGACTTGTTTTTAGAAAAGTTATGACACATTGTTTGTTTCTGAATTCAATATTTGTGAACTGACTTTATATACCCGTTACTCGTTGAGTAAAAAGGGTATACTAAAGTCGGCAGAAGGAACCATTTCCGATCATATAAAGTATATATCTTCTTGATCAGCATCAAAAGCCGAGTCGATATAGCCTTTCTCCGTCTGTCCGTATGAACAACTATGTAGATCTCGGAGACTAGAAAAGCTAGAGCCACCAAACTTGACATGAAAAATCCTATTTCCTGCAGGCAGATCAAGTTTGTTTCAAATTTTTACCATTTTGGGTATATCGAAGTCCGTTAGAGCCGACTTTAACTTTCGCTCTCGTTTTGCCTATAAAAACACACATTGAGTAAGAATTTGGTTTGATTACAAAAACTAATTTCCTTATTCAAGAACGAGACTTTTTATACTCTTTACCAAAGTTATACAGATTATATGGGGTTTGTGGAAAGGTGTGCAAAAGCCGGACAGCGAATATTCATATAAATAATGAAAGAATAACTCTGCACAGAGGGAAAGACCTGTTCAGAAAATAAGAACAAAACGTTCAAGTTTTTGAGAACAAATTTTAAAACAAGTATTTTTGAAATGAGTAAAGTTCTGCTCAACTGAAACACTACACAGAAAAGTATAAGTAGCAGTTTAGTGTAGCTTGATAAGTAGGTAATGGCGGAAAGGGCTAGCATTGTTTTCTATACATTGTTCGTTGAGCGCAGAAGGTCCAGGTTGATTCCCAGTGAAACCCGAAAAATTTTTTCTGAACCATGTTGGGTGGAGTGATAGTTGGTTATTGGAATTTGAGCGGCGCATATACAGCGCTTGTAAATATAGTGCCTCCCATACTTTCCAATTTTAGGATCCGTTTATAACCTTATACAAAATCAATCAAATCTTTTGAGTTTTGTTTTCAGGAACAATATCAACACAAATCATGTTTTTACGTTCAAGCACTGATTTTGGTAACGTGTGTGCTCATTTTGAGTCGAATGTTGTCGGTTTTAGCTGAGTTGATATAGCCATATCCGTCTGTCCGTACGTCTCCATCCTCAGTTTTAAAGCTATCTTATCTTTAGCCCCCAAACCTCGTATTTATAAGTTTTCTAAGTTTTTTTTATAATTCCACTTAAATTTATGAAAATCTGACAACTATATAGTATAGCTGCCATAGAACAGATAGGTCTGAAAATAAGTCTTAGTAATAAAAACTTTTTTGTATTTAATGCTATCGCTTTCCATCTTAATATTGACTTATACATAATGTACAAACTATGGAAAAAGTAGTTCTACCTTTTTGTTTTCAATGCTAAAGTCTATAAGCTTCCCAGTTATGAATATATTGTGTTTTAGCACAATTTTGAGGATTTTGATACAAACTCGGATGAATATAGTAAATTGGTGGCGCCATCTATCGCCATCAACTAACTTTGCTCTAAGCGTATATAAAATTGGTAAATGAAAATCATTCAATAATTTCATCATTGTATCACAAAGTTATAGACAAAATCATAACTTATTGACCTAGAGCCTGCTAAAAAGTTCTACGATCAAAACAAACATAAAAGTGTAACTTTGTCTTTGATTTTGTTACTTGTGGCGTTGAAATGATATTTTAAAATAAATTATATTAAAATTATTCAAAACCTTTAAAGTTCGTTCGAGATGAAGTAAGATTTTTCAGCTTTGTTCATCATTTGGACAAATGATTGGTTGTTTGATGAACAATCCAACTATTTCCTACAGTTTTCCTTTACTTAGGATAAGCAACAGAAATACGTTCCTACTTGTTTCCCATGGAAGAAGAAAATGTATGATAAATGGGAAATTATAGAATAAACCAATGACTTTCGATTCGATGCTATTCAGAGAGTGAGTTCCCGTTGTGTGTGGCAACAACAACAACAACAACAAAAAAACAACAACTATTTTTGTACAACATATTTCAAACATTTCGTTTAGAAACCATGAAAATGAAAAGAGAATTCTATTTTTAAACAAAACGCTGAGCTTTTTTTGTAATTTTTTTTTTTGTAAAATTTTCTTTTTTTTTTCTTTCATTTAGCTTCAGTTGTTGCTCACACAAATATTGAAACATAATCGAAAAATATATATATATATGTATATCTGTCTATCTATATAAACTATATATATATATATAGATAGATGTAGAAAATATGTGGGCATTTAGATATATATATAAGTGTGTGTGTTGAAAAAGAAGGCCACCTCAAGAACTTACCTTCTTCTGTTGCTTCTCCCAGGCAGGATCAAGCAGACCCTCACGTTCCCATTCCTCCTCCTGTTCCATATAACCATCTCCGTACTCCATGGAGAGACCGTTCTCCATCATCATTTTGTGGCGGTTAGTGTGAGGTGTGGATGCTGCTGCTGTTGTTGTTGTTGTTGTTGCTGCGGTGGCTGCTGCTGCGGTTGTTCCTAATGCCGATGATGATCCAGTTGCTGCTGGGTTCACTTTTGTTTATTAGTTAGATGCAGATATGTGTATATATATGTTTATATATATATATATTTAGATATTTAGATATAGATTAAGTCGATTTGGTTCGTATTTTAGGCACAAGAATTGAGATAAAAAAAAAGTTTTAGAATTTAAGCTCCACAACAACAACACAAAGTTCGTTCGTCCTGCAATATTTCAGAGAGAGGGAGAGAGAGAGAGAGAGAGAGAAAGCGTTAGCGACAGGTGGGTGGTATTACCCTTCCCTCCAAGCATTAAAAATTATACGAAATTTCGTTGTATAACACTTTATTTTGCTTTTTTTTTTTTCTCCGTTTTAAAAATAAATTATTTTGAAAATTTTTATTTTCGGCTTCAACGTCAACGCACAAAATACTATATAGAAAGAGCGTTTTTTTTTCTGTTGGGTGGGAGTGTGGGTAGGTTTTTAACACAGTTTTTCCTTTAAATCTTCTCTCTCTCTCTCTCCCCTGACTATATATATATATATGTATATATATAGAGTATATATATATATATATAAATATATATACAAAATCCGCATCAAACACACACACAGCGTTATTTTTTTCTTTTCTCAAAAAAAAAAAAAAAATTTACAAAAAAACTATAAAAAAAAAAGTATTTGAAAACCAAACAAAAACAACAAAACAAAATTTATATAAAAATTTATTTTTGGTGGAAAAAATATCTACGTTTGTCGCTTGCGAAGAGAAAAGACCCGCTCGCGTTGATAGCCAACTCAAAACTGATGTCGCGCCAGCAGCAAAAAACGGAATATCGTACAACGCAACCGCACACAGACGCAGTCGCAGTCGCAGCAGCAGAGGGAGGGGGCATGGGGGGACAGCAGTGGTGGCAAGAAAACTGTGCAGCAGCCAGCCAAACGGGGTCTCCGATCATCGCGTCACATGCACACGAAGATCAAGCACGAGCACGCAGACTCACACACACACACACACAAGGGAGGAGAGTGTGGGAGTGGGTGGCGCATACGAAGTTTTCCTAGGAAGTTTCGTGGTAGCCAAGTCACCCTGTATATCAACAACAACTTGTTGGCCCAAAATGTCTGTCAGCAGCCCACCGTTCCACCGTCCCTCCTTCTGTCTGTCTGTCTGCCCACCGCCCCCGCAAAGCTACAGAAATAGCAAATTGTTAATTTCGCTACATAAACTCTTTTCCAATACACACACACACACTCACACACGCACACGCACAGACGGACATATGTATGATGATTTTTTTATTGGCAGGCGCTTTTCATGGTTTTTCATTTTGAAATATTTATGTGTGGGTTTTTGGTATCGGTTAAATTATTAGAATCATTTCATTTAACAATTAGCCATCAGCTTAACAAGACTCTTCCTGTTCACTCTCTCTTTGTGATTAAGCAAAGTTTCTCTCTCTCTTTCCCACTCTCTGTGTTTGTTCTAAGGATGGCAAATTTTTAAACATATTTCCCTTGTTATGAAAACTATCACAGAATCACTTCTAAACAAGTAAGAAAGTCGGTCAAGCTCGACTGTAATATTATACCCTGCACTCTGCAAGCTCTCAGCTTGATCTCTGTTTCAGCTTACAACTCAGCTTGCAAGTCTTCACTGTGTTTTATGCACGAGCTTTTAGAAAAAGCTCTCAGCTTTCAATGCTAGGTAGCGCACCATGAGACGGTGAAGCAAATTTAATCAAGTTATTGAAGTTCTGTTTGCAGGAAAGAAGTGTAGAGGGGAAAGCGATACACCTCTCTTCTACAAGCCATGCGTAGAACTCTGTACCAGAGTTCCTCGCCCATAGGCCCTGGGGCACGAACATACTCGTCAATTCACAACGACTGCTTGCCAAAGTCATGCTTCACTGTGTTTTAGAGAGAGACACAGTTACATAACAGGGGAACCCTGCTCTGAACCATGATGAAATGATACAGCGCTCTCTCTATTTATAGGGCCAAAGGGCCAGAAGGCAATTCACAAGCAGAGTCTCTTTCTATCTCACAGGCATACATACATACATCTACTGACCCTCAGCAGAGGCTGACGACTTCACCTTGTTAATTCCACCATGCTCTGCACCAAGTATTATCTTAAAACAGTGCTACTAATGCACTGCGTCAACAAACTCTCTTTAGGTCATTTGGGTTTTTTAAAATGTACAATTTGATGTGGAAAGCCCTGAGCGTATCAAAAATTTGATAGTGGACGTAAAAACATACGAAGAAGTTGGTCAATTGGTAGGATGTTCCAATAAAATGATTAAAAACGCCTTAAACTATGAAGAAAGGATTAAAACACGCGAACGAAAACGATCTATGAGCAAAAAGGATCCCTTTAAGCCTGCTACCCAGCCTAAACAAAAGAGCTTAAAATAAATGCGATGGACCAAACAGTTTGCTCATATCTTAGGCAACATAACCTAAAAGCCTGCAGCCCAAGAAATGTACCACTCTTAAACGCAACACACATTACTTTGCCATGAAGGAGGAATATTCTATGGTTAGATGAGTCCAAAGTGGTTATATTTGGTGCTAAAGGATCTCGATCATACACCCAAGGAACACAGAATACAAGCCCCAGTACACCACAGAAACCATAAAGCATGGAGAGTGTAGAGTAATGGTATGGTCTTGCTTTTCCCACTATGTAGAAGGTGCAATACATGGGACAAAAACCATCATGGATCAGCACGTGTACGTGAATACCATAAAGACAGTAATACTAGCCTTTGCAGAATACGAAATGCCGCTCGTATGGCTCTTTCAACAGGACAATGACCCCAAACACACCAGCAAAAGAGCAAAGTAGTTCAGTGACCTGAATGCCATCAAAAATCTGTGGTCCGACGTCAATAAAGCAGTTGCTGCTTTCAAGCCAACCAATATCGGATCATTTGGGTAGAAGTTAAATCGTCCTGATCCAAAATTCCCCTAAAACGATGTCAGGACTTAGTTGATTCCATGCCAGAAGCTGTTATTAGTATGAAATTTTTAAGGACATGCTCTCATCCCCTATCTAAAACTTTTTGATGTATAATTAGCGTACAACAAACAAAAGTAAAAAAGTCTAGTTTTAACGGGCGCGAATAGCCTCTAAAGTTTTTGTATGTAACTCATACGCAGTGTTGCCCATTTTCATATATTTTTTTCATTTATAAATAGTCGGCTTTGGTTTTATTTAAAAACTATTCAAATGAATTTGATGTTGAATTTTCTATTCAATAAACGTGTCGTATGAGTATTTTTTTCAAAACTTTTAGGCTCTGTCGCGCCTATTTTAAATTAAAATAGAATTTTTTTGATTTTTACAATTATTATTTATTAACCAAATATTTGCTTTGGGAGTGCTGAGACCTGGTTTTTTCATTTTGCTGTTTTGGGGTCTGGCCTAGTGTGCATGTGTTCTTTTTTTCTAAGGGATCGCCATGGGGGATGAAAGTCTTCTAAAGATACTGTTGGCACGTACCAGGAGCATGCACGATTCACCAACTAACACGTTGGTGCCTACATCCTAAATACACCCCTTCACAACTACACACCTCATAACCCGCCGGATCGCCGTTAAGTATTACTTCACGGGGATGGGTTGCCTATTTTAAGCACTCTCCGTTGCTCGCCGCTCGCGTTCGCATTTTCTCACATCGCTCTGGATGTCTATAATGAGCTCGCTTATGGTACTCCAATTTGCTTCTGTCTCTACCATGTACCTGGTAAGGTCCTCGATGGGTGGTAAGAGCTCTTGCCTGGTCCTGTACCTAAAACACTGGTACAATAAGTGGTGCGGACTCTCATTCTCATTTGGGCAAGTTGGACATTCCGGAGTGTCTCCATGTCCAATGAAAAACTAAGTTAGCTGGAAGTTTAATTCCCCCCTGCTCCTCCTTACCCAATCATTCAAATTTGGAATCATTCTGTGGGTCCATCTGCCTTGGTGACCACATTCCACCGCGCCTGCCATGTAGTCTTTCCGACTTTGGTATGGCATCAGTCGTCACCAAACTTCTTATCACTGCTCGCTCTGCGTAAGTCTCCTTTATTTGATTTGCTAGTATATCGACCGGTATCATGCTAGCCAGGACTATGGCTGCATCATCACTGTTTCCTCCTATTTTATTTTCGAAGCCTTTGGCTTACTTATTCGACGTGGGGATGAAAGCTTAGCCTGTTGTCCAGCATCACTCCCAAGTAGTTTATGAACTCCTTTGATTTCACTAAAGCATAATCTACCATTATGTTTGCGAACTCTATCTTCTTTCTGCTTGTGACGGTCTTCGTTTTTTGACCAGCTAGCTTCCTCCAACCATCTGGCTACTCGTTTTATTAGCAGCTGCCTCAAGCTGTTCGATTTCCATTGCTACAACTACCAGCGCCAAGTCATCAGCAAAACCCAATCAGCTTGTAACCCTGCAAAAGTTGTACTCTTAGCACCTCGTCATACATTATGTTCCACAGAAGTGGCTCAAGAACCAACCCCACCAGAATATGATCACTGAACAGCTTTAGAAAACTACATGGATTTCTTAGCCTACTTTCAGGGGACAAAATATTTCGCTTTAAAAAGATATTTCTTTCTTTACTTTAAAGTACTTTCCTCTGATCAAATAATTGCATGATAAAACTTTGTGATTTCCTTCTCCAAAGTTTACCACTTTCTCACTTGGGAGTATCGATCGATGATTTGCTGATTGTTAAAATGACCTTGAGCCGTTATATTTCTGATTAATCCCAGGGTCACCAAACTTTTAACTGATCTCTCTCTCTCTCCCTCAGCCTCTTCGTCTCTCGCTGATCCTCCTAGATCTAACTTTGAACGCAGGACCGCATCTTCTGGGTAATACTCGTATCCGCAGCATAGGGCATTATGTGGTTGTCCCATTTCAAGATGTGGGCAGTGCCAAACAGTTTATTTTTGGTTCATAATGTGCGTCGTCAGCGGCAATTTTTCTATTTTGCTATTTTTTTTTTTTTTTTCAAAAAACAATTTCTATTCTTAGACACGTTTTGTGCGTTAATACCATATTTTTGAAATACGTGCATACATATGTATGTGGCATATCGATTGTAGGTATGTTGGTAGATCTCAAAGCGCAAACATAAAAACTTTGAAAATTTTATTAAGAAAAAAAAATTGAATCACGTTTCCTGACAGAACTTTCCTTATCAATCCCATTTATATAGAGTATAAATAGATTCTTGCAGAGGGTCAAACAAATTGACCTTCCCATAGCGTGTCGTTATATGTTTATCCTTTTCAATTGGAATTCATGCTTGCCATTGAGCAGAATACATGACCTCCAGAGAAAACAAAACTTTGCCAAAAAAATAAAATATCCAAAGTGTATTCGTTTGCCATAAGGTGTGCGAAATAAATATGGTGACCGATGGCAAGGTGTACCTGTCTATATCTTTCTCTCCGACTCCGTGAACTTGATCACTGGAACCGCAATCGATACTGAGGGTAGTCGAAATTTCGATGACAGGCGATGACGATTTATTTGTAACTTTAGCTTCTCTCTACTTTCACCGACCCAACATCAACAGACGAGTCTATATTGCCATGTCCGTCTGTATGAACGCACAGATCTCACAAATGGTAAGAAATAGAGGTTTGACATGTATGGGACATATGTTGCTTATACTTTGTTATGAGTACAGAAAAAGAAACAAATATACGGATTGATTTCGGTTTTTCCTCCACTAGTAAAAATTGAACATTTTATAAGTATAAGAGAAGAAAAAGGAGCAAAAGAGAAAGGGTAAGTGCAGCTAACCAAAATCTATACCCTCCTCCTCTTTCATGATTATCAGTGGAAAAAGTCCAAGGCCAAGTTTGTCGGAAATTTTCAACAGTTCAAATTAACAACGAGAGCATAAGTTAAAGTCGGCTCTAACCGACTTCGATATACCCGTTACTCATGAAAAAAAACATCCAAAAAGTATGCAACATTTTTTTTGGTGGGAGTGGGGGTAGCGGGGGGCTTGGTTCTGTTTTTTGCTCATAACTTGAGAACCGTTCATCCGATCTTTATCATTTCTTCGGCAAATCGATTCATTTTGCTAATTACAACTAGTCTCTAGAAGGTACGAATCTTCAAAACTGTAGGAGATTTGACGTTTTAAATTGGGGGGGGTTCTGCGTGTAGATAAAAGAAGCAGCAAAGTCAAACCTCTACTAACATTTGGGATCTATGTGCATACAGACGGACGGAAGCGGACATGTCTATACGACTCGGCTGTTGATGCTGATCAAGAATATATATACTTTATATGGTCGGAAATGCCCCTATAGGGGTATAATAGTATACAAAGCCGCCGGAGGATGGAAACAGGTTTAGGAAATGTGGGAAACGATGTTTAATGTGCGCATTAAATGACATTACAGAAAAACCAAACACGAAGCTCATAAGATAGAAATTTTTGGATTTTAATATGAAAAATTTGGTTATTTTTATCCCGAAAACTATTCAAATTTTCCAATTTATTTGCATAATACTTAAAATGACATGTGTGATCCAACATTCATATAAATTGTATGGAAAAAGCGCCAACTTTGAATGAACCATGGATTACTGCCAAATATGTCTCAAACGTAGTTGTGAAAAATACGTGCACAGAGGGCTGCCACATATAGTTAGGCAAAACTGCTCAAGTGCTCAAGTGCTCAACAAAGTGAATACCCCAAAAGTAATTATTGAAAAAGCCGCGAAACGGAACAAATATTTTTATTGGGGGGGTACCACAGAAATCTCTTCCAACCGAACAGAAATTTATAGTGGTTGGTTTCAAACCTCCCAGGATTTGTTGGGAGATTTTGCAAAGCTACCACCTCACTAGCTTCCTCTGTCGATGGTGTCACCCTCTACATAAGATGGAATGGAAACTTATACCTCACGTTTGGCGCCAAACAATTTTTTTATTTTGCTTATATTTATGGAGAATATGAGTTAAATTCAGAGGTCCGGAATATCTCACTCAAAATGAAAGTGTTGTAAAATAACCCTGTTATTTGAAAACACTTTGAAATATCTCTCAAATAGATTGAGTGGTTTTTTTTTTTGAGTATAAGCGTTTAACTCAGTGAAAGTGACTTTTTTTTCGAGTGTAAGTGTTTATCTCAGTGAGAGTGTTTATTTTCATTTTTTTTTCTGTTATGTGTTTTTCAAAAAATATAAGTGTTTTTGCATTCAAAATCTATGGAACGGGCATTTTTAACACTAAATTTCATTCACAGCGATAAGGGCCTAAAATTAAACACAGATAACTTAATTTCTGTAAAGTAGTTTCTTACCGCGGTTATACCACAGTGCTCGGCAGAGGTCGTTACGAGAAATTTGTAAAGGAATTTTGACCTTGTGGGTAAGTGCAGTGCACAGCTTCGGGACCTCCATGGTAATAAGACCGCTAAGTGCCTAAGAAACTGCTTTTCAAAACCACGAGTGACCACACTCAATCAACAATGCGAAAGCAAATAACAGTCATTGAAAATTGACGCTCACACCCCGAAGAAATGCGAATTCACACAGAAATGCGAGCTTTATATATCATACCTTAATATATCACATAACTACAAAGCCATAATTATGAGAATACTCAACCGCGATAAATACTATGAATGACCAATGGTTAACAATAAGGTCAAAATCATAAAGAATGCTTCAAACCGCTTTTTGCGTATGACAATTTAATTTATTGCTGAAATTTACCAAAAAGGACCAAAAATTGTAATAATGCCAGACAAACTCTACTCTCAACCAAAAGGAAAATGATGCGTATCGACGCCCGGCGTCAGCTGGGTGCAGCAGGTGCAGTGTGCTCTATCGAGACCCGCTCTGCACTGAAGCAGATGTCTGCAAACCAACTCGATTTTATAGCTTATATATAGCTTTATAGCTTTTTACTGTTTTTGTAGTTGGGCTGCTTTCAAACTTAAGTTTCGTGCCCACCGCCGGTATAAAACATTATTCCCAATCACATCTACAAAGTAAATTATCATTACATAACTAATAGAGAAATTTCACTTATCTTTATTTACTTTCGTTTTTCTGTTACTCTTTAACTGTTATTAAAAGACACTTAGAACATAAATGTTATTTTTAAGTGTTATTAAAAGACAGATAAATTTTTCTCTCAAATGTTGTCGGTTAACAGAAAACACAAAAATAAATGATAAAACTCAGTGAGAAACCGAAATTGCTTATGATTTTTGTGTTTATCTCAGAGAGAAACACTTTGAAAATATGTGTTGAGAGTTATTCCGGACCTCTGCTTAAATTTGAATTATATTTTAAAAATGCATCATAGAACATCTAACACAATCAAAAAATGTCAGTTAAAATCAATTTAACCCAGAACTAAAAACAGAAATGTTTGGCAAGAGATTCCGCCCTGTTATTAGAGATGGAATTTCAATTGGAACATCTGGTGCTCTAACTAGATTTTCTAATAAGAAAATAAAATTTCAGGAAATTCTGTGACACCAAATGTGACCGACAATGCCAACAAGTACATCCGCATTTACTTCTGCTTTGTTCCTTCGTTTCGCACTAGAGTATGAGCCAGATATCAAATATTCCGCTCATCCTGCCTGCTTTCTCCAAAATATTTGAAAGAATATTTCTTGGAAAAATGTTGGCAGTTAGCGCGGTTTAAGAGGCTATACCAGACCATCAGTTTGGCTTCCGCAGAGGACACTGTGCGCCGCAACAGGTCCATCGACTCACTAATCACATTTTAAAAGCTTTTGCAAACCTCCAATACTGTTCCGCCGTCTTTCTCGATATAAAGCAGGCGTTCATTCGAGTTTGGCATGAGGGCCTGCTTTTTAAGCTTAAGTCCCTCCTCCCGCCAGAACAATATCTATTGATCCGCTTGTTTCTCCTAGGGCGCCGCTTTACGGTTGAGCTCAGGCGTTTGTCTCAGGAGTTTGCCGTACTGTCTTAGCCCTGTATATATTAGTCCTTCTTGTTAACTATTTGTAAATAGATTAAGTTATATGTACCAAATATAGCCAAAAACATAATTGGTCCTAATTGGTGCTAGGGACAAAGAATGTCCAATTGTCATGCGCTCAAATTCAGAAATGAGTCCAGGAAAAGTACAACTTCCGAAAATTGAGAGGCCACCAGATCTATTGGTTCGGCTTAGTCATCGGCACTGATCCAGATTCTAACCTGTTTCTGATTTAATTCACGCTTTCACATGACTTCGTTCAGATCAACAGAAATAATGCACAATACAGGCCAAAATCAAAGGCCAAATGTACCATAAATGGGTGGGAAGTGGAGAGTAATCCCAGCATATAGACCAGAAACACTTTTTATGGCAGAACAACGTTTGCCAGGTCGGTTAGTATTTTTATACAATTCGCAGATTTATGGATTATTTGTAGCTGCAGTCAAAAGCGACTTTCATTTTTGTCGCGTAATAAATTTCATGCTTTTTTGGCAGTATATTTTAAGAGTCAAATCGACTGAACCTACCTTTTGCACTAAATAGACAGCTACCAAAAAAATAAAAACAAGAACATAAAATCTTCTTGTTTTCTATATTTCTTTGCACTTTAAAGGCCCACGAATGTTGCGTTCGCAACTGTGGAAATGTCCATATACGTTTACCAATGTATACTTACAAAATACTTTTGTGAATGAAATGGTTTTCTATGTTTTAGTGGCGAAAATACTTAGTAGTAGTGGTAGTAGTGGTGTCTTTATTTTAGTTTAGAATGCCCTATTACAACATATTGCTTTTAATTTAACATAATTCAACTAAAAATAAAGTAGACGAGTTTTAATCGACTTGGTTTTGAACCGTCTGTCGATCACCTTACACTTATCCAGTGCTACTTCGGTTAATACACCTGGCTGCCCGGGTCGTCCCCAGATACCTGATCGTTCGCCTTGTAGTATGGAGTAGTGGTTTGGTGTTACAATTTATTACTATTCTTATTGTATAGATTCTAATTTGCCGTCAGCTAATATTGAAATTTAAACTATCAACTAAAGGTAAATGTTCTATAAATTGTAAATTTTTGTGATTGTATGTGGGTATGTTTAAAAAGTTTCAGTTTGTATCTGTCTCCTATAGTTTAGTGCATGTTTTATATAGTTCGCGAGTGCAGTCCAATTCGGTCCATTTATAATGTTTATGTTTTCCTGATGTGTCAGTTGTAATCTGTTTAGGTGTAACTCTCTGAATTCCTTCAAAACGGGGCATATGACAACAAAATGAAAAGTGTCTTCAGGTGTCCTTAAGTTACCCAGGTCACATTGGCTGATGGTTCGGTATGGCATGGCGTTTAGTTGCAACATTTCTGTTCGTGCTTTGCATATTAGCGATATCTGCCAGATTTTGAAATCGTCGTGGAAGTAGTTAGCATCACTTAGGTAGCAGCGTAGAGTTTTATAGATTGCTCTCGTAGAGCTTTGACTGTCCTGAAATTCAAACCTACTCATGGCTGCGCAATCGATTTGTTCTAGAATTTTCATGTGCGCTAAACCCCATGAGCTTGAATCTGATATATCCAGATCTATTCCATGCTAGTTTGCCAGGCACTGCCATTTTTCAAAAAACTGACTTGTACTGCTTTGCAGATATTTTGCGATTATTTTTGGTAACCTGGTATCCGGCTTCGTCATTATTTTTCTTATATATGCAAAGTGTGCCTGCAATGCTTCAGTGTGTAATAGCGACAATCCGGTTTCAAGGTGAATTGCGTAGTTAGGTGTACTTCTGGGTGACGGAAAGATTTTTTTTATGAAGTGACGCTGCAGTTTCTCTGTTTCCTCATAATACGCATGTTCCCAAATTTGCGACGCATACAACATTATCGTGCTCACAGTGGCCTTAAAAAAGCTTGTATTTTACACTTGGTAGCACATTTTGTCTGCCAAGAAAGGAGTTCCAAGTGCTATTTAGGGCGATTTTTGCGTCAGATAGTTTCTGCTGTAGATGGCTTCTTGAAAACACTTGAAAATACTTCTATATATGATATTTGAATTTAGTATTTACTGAATGAGTTTGTAAATGGTGATATTATATACTACGAATCATGATTAGATCAATGACCATTATACGTACCGTAATCGATATCCCACAACCGTTATATGAGCGTAAACGGAAAAAAGCGTTCGGACAAATTAGTAACCTAACCTCTAATAGGTCAGGCAGTTCAAGTTTATTTTCATTTTAGAAAAATCGTCAATATCTCCCACATTTTTGAATTTAGATGTTTCGTATCTTCTAGAGATAGTTAGTATTTAGAATTATTTAGCAATTTGTCAAAGAAATGATATAGATCGGATGAGCTATTTTGAAATTATGACCAAAAGAAAGTTACTGCTTAATCCCCGGGCAGAAATGGTATCATCTATTGGTCAGTTTTGTTCCCACAAGGTTCAAAGCAAGTAGTGGCGCCATCTATTATTCAGCTGTGCTGTTTTTGGCAGCTCTTCCAGGTACAGCGTATATTACAGCCGTAATTGCTTTCTTTTAAACTATCTGCCTAGGATTCTGTGATGTTTCTGCCCAAACATATTCACAAATTTGGTCAATTTGGACAGTGTGGACTTATAAATAGCTTAGTTATTACCCCAAGCCCAGGGTCGAGAGGGTTGTAAAATGTATACTCTCTTCTCTCACACACAAACAACATTTTAGTGGATTATTTCGCATGTATTTTATAACTTTCGGGTACAATTATTTTAATAAAAAATAATTACAATCGGTTGCATATACATGATTCGAACACGTATACACTTTTGCCTGTCTGTCTGTACATATCATATCATCGTAACTAATTTATAAACTTTTTCTTGTATGGGATAAGTTTTAAAGGGATTTTCGTTTCGTAAACGGCTTAAGGAGGCAACCATCCATATTTTAAGGAAAACATTTTCTAGATCAATAATAAAAAAAAAACAATTACATATTACACATATATATATATAAAGAGAGAGATAGAGTGAGAGGGGGAGGGAGGGGGGAGAGGAAGGGCGAAATGCAAAACAAACTCAATCACAATCATTCAAAACAATCGGCCAAGGCCTATTCCGGCTTGAGCGTCAGCCCCAGACCGGGAGGCGGCTGTGACTCCAGCTGTTCAATAAACAGCTCCTCCAGCGGCCGATCGCTGATGATGCGGAAGAAGAACAGGTGATCCAAACACTTGAGGCTAATCGAACGCAAAGCGGGCAGGCGGAGCAGCAACTGGGCAAAACGTCCATCATCGCCCGGATGCTCCAGGCGGCAGTGCTCGTCCAGGCAGGCGTACACCTTCTCGCGGCACATTTCAATCTCTGCGCGGTTTTTGATGCCACGTATATCCGGATTGTATAGTATAATGGCCTTTAAGCAGGACAACTCGCGCCGGTCCAGATTCAGGCGCTTCATTTTGACGCTCAGCTCAGAGAGAATGCGATCGAAGATGGTGGAGACGCCAGCCTTGATGGCGCTATTGCGATGATACGAGAAACTCTGATTGAGGAACAGCTGCTGCGGCTGCAGGACAGGCGAGCGCCGCTCGAAGGCGCTGTCATGACCCATGCCCGAGGACACGCCCATGGCATCGTCCAAGGAGGCAATACTGCACCAGGCCACATTCGCTATCAGCAGCTCATTCCAGGCGGCCTTTAGTAAGATGACCTGGTCATCCAGAGGCAGCTGGGCAAAGTGTGGCATGAGGCGAGCATACTCGACCATCTGGTATAGCTGCTTGTTGACCACCTGGCAGAGGGCTGAGACAGCGCCCTTGTAGTCCGGCTGGACGGTGGAATTGGGTCCCACGCGCAGAAAGGACAAAGCCCGGTCCCCACTGTGGGCTTCGGCCCGCTGTTCGGCATCCAGCAAACGTTCGATGGTAAAATCCCGCGACACACTATTGGGCATAAAGTCATCTGATCCGCCGCCACCACCACCACCTGCCCCAGCTGATCCCACGCTGGAGCCTCCACCACCGCCGCCTCCTCCTCCTGAGGACGGAGGACCGGGTCGCCCGGCTGAAGTGCGTGCCCCACGCTGGCGTTCCTCCTGCACCGCTTCCCGTTTCATGCCGCAGGACAAACACTTCTGATAGCGACAATATTGACAGCGATTCCTCTGGCGTTTGTCAATGATGCAATTGCGATTCTCGCGGCAGGCATATGTGAGATCCTTACGCACTGTGCGCTTGAAGAAGCCCTTGCAGCCCTCACAGCTGTAGACGCCATAATGCTTGCCGCTGGCCCGATCCCCACAGATGGAGCACAAATGCTTGGAGCCGCTCAAAGGATGATTCGGTGGATATTGCTGCTGTTGGGGTGTGGCCCCGGAGGCTCCAGTATTGGGCGCCTGCGCCAATTGGTTGTCATTGGGCAGAACATGCACCATGGTCATGGCCGCCTGCAGGCCAAAAGGACCTGGACTTTCCGCTTTGGGCGAGAAGCTGCTGTTGTTGCTGTCGTTTAACTGTGAAATGTCCGGCTTGACCTCCTCCTTGATGTGTCCCAAACGAAAGGCGGCGTCCTGATCGCAATTGTCCATTGTGGTAGTTGTTGTTGTTGTGGGTTCTTCTGTGCGTGTTTTTATGTGCTTCGACTCTTCCTCTGCTGACGCTGACTTTCCCCTCTTTCACTTTGCGTGCGTCGTCGTCGTCGTCGCCGCCCCCGCTCAACCTCAACTAATCGTCGCTTACGCTAGGTCAGAGCTCGAATTGCAATTGCTTTGGATGCATTCACATAATCCTTCTCAATGACACCTGCCTCACTTGACTTGTTTAGATTCCGTTTCCAATTTGACTTGCTCCAGACTCTGATTAATGGAATTAAAACCTTTTTTTTCGCGTCGACATTTTTTTTCTCAACAAAGACCAAGTTCACCACGCACACACATCGCCGCGAATTCACCAAAACAGTTAGAGATGAGCAAGTAGCAGTAATGTGAAGAGTAACCAAATTCCACAATAGAAAAATAAATTGAATCACTTTCAGTTATCATAACTTTTTTTTTAAACTGACGGGTCTGAAAATTGTTTAAAATTTATTGCTGAATTCTCAGCTGCCACTAAGCTCAGCCTAATGCCAGCTACTTTTTGCTCATCTCTAATATTTCACTGCTCTAATTAGTGTGACCATTTAAGGCGAAAGTACGTTTTGTTAAAATATATTTCTCAAATGAAATAGTTCACACATTTTCACTAAACGTTTTCAAAATTTCCAAAACTTTTTTATTTTTTAAGTTGTAATTAGTTTAGGTATTTTTTAGTGTATTTCTTTTAGCCAGACTTTTCCACCACACCTGCGTCCGTCTCTTTCTGTTGATGTCGTGCTGTTGAGAGAGGGGCGGGGGCGGGTACGGTGTCGGGTTTGACAACAAATAGCAAGCATAATTGTTGTTGCGGTTGCAATTTTAGAGAAATGCATTTGGGACGCTTGCGCTTATTACCCCCCACCTCCACGACCCGGCTTCGACCTGACCTCGTACCCAATAACAATAAAGCCGTGGCAAGACGAGACATACCCCAAAATCTACAACTGCAACTACACAATGCCAAAATACAATACGCCAAAACCAAATTAAATCTATAAAGTGAATCAAATGCAACTTACTTGTGATTTTGCACTTGAGAGATTCTAATTTTTATTTTGCAACAATCAAATGATACCGGCTGTTTATCAACTAACTTTACGTTGCGCGCTCACACACTGTCGCACACACACACACACACACTTGTAATTTGCACAAATCTCTAAAATGGTCACCCTTAAAATTCGCAATGCCGGGCGGTCACACTGCTGCTGCTCAAACAACAGCTGATCAATTGGCCGCGTACATTTAAAATTGTCTGCACTGCTTGAGCGAAAGTGCTTACACAAGCCTGTTTGAAATTTGTTTACACATATCGATAAAAAAAAATCATCGATTGCAAATTGACGAATTACTATACCATTTACACTGGATGTCATGTTAAGTTCAAGCCAATAACTGTCAACTGAGATAGAAGGAGATATTTTGACCTTAGTGTAGAGCAAGGTGATCTCATTTGGGATTTCAATAATATAAAAATCAAGTCGGATTCTGTTAGTAGTTAGAAGTACTGGGATAACAATGAGCATATGTTTTCTTGGTCAGCATCAACAGCCGAGTCGATATAGCCATGTCCGTCTGTCCGTCCGTCCGTCCGTCTGTATGAACACCTAGATCTCAGAGATGGTTAGAGATAGAGGTTTGACATGTATGGGACAAATGCTTCTTTTATCTGCATGCAGATCAAGTTTTTTCCAAATTTTGGCCACGCCCCTTCCCGCCCCCGCACTTTCGAAAAAACGTTATATCTCCTACAGTTTTAAAGATAGACGGATCGTACCATCTTGAGATAGTTAGTAATTAGCAAAATGAATCGATTTGCCGAAGAAATGACAAAGATCGGATGAACGGATATCAAGTTATGAGCAAAAAAGTGAACCAAGCCCCTGCTTTCCCCCCTCCAACCCTAAAAAAAAAGTTACATACTTTTCGGATGGTCACCCTAGAAAACGCAGGAACACTGTTAAACATGTTTCTTCATGAGTAACGGGTATATCGAAGTCGGTTAGAGCCGACTTTAACTTACGCTCTCGTTTTTGGCTCAAACTTGAGTTTGCTTTCGGGTTACATAATTATAAAATTAAAGTTATCGGAGGACAATAAGGAGAATAGTTCTTTTAGTTACGTCGACCAGGTGCCGGCAGGATATCTAAAATAACCATCAGCAGAATTCAAACCAAAAATATTGGAGCTGAAAAAATTGTACTGCTCTCCAACTATGATACCGTATCACGTAGCTCACTTCATAATTGTCAGATAGAGTCAATTAAGATATAAATCGAAAGCTAATTGAGTTGCCTACAATTGCGTAGAAAATTGTTCTTAAATGGGTTTAGTAGTTAGAGTTTAGTAGTTTTTGTTAACCAAAAAAAGGTTCAAATAATCGATTTTTTGGTCGACTTTGGTTTTCTACTTAAGAATCGCACTTCTACGAAGAAAAAAGATAACGATGTGCTCCATCGAAAAAAAATCATACATCATCGATAACAGGTGCCATTCAACAGGCAACGAAGATAATTCATTAGTTTTAACAAATAAATTTTTGGGGTTTTTTATTTCATATTGAAAAAAGTGATTTTTTGACATTTCGAAAATTTGTGGGGGGTTGTGAGCCACCCATTTAAAAGTTTCAAATTCGTGTTTTTAGGCAATTATTCTTCCCTTTCGTTGCTCTTTGCTTAGGCAGTTAATGCAGAAGTTACTAAGCTCAGTGAAAACTGGCAACAATGCCAACAATACACATTTCTACACAAAAAGTTTGGGCACGTACTATAAGCATAAGCACATACATACATGAGATTTACACACAGAACGAAATGACAGAGCCCGATATACATGCCCTCCCTTTCTCTAACGCATGTGTAGGCAAAACAAAACAGCACACGCCTGCTAAGCAGACAGCGCAGCTGTTTGTCTATGCGGACTCCGAAAGCTGAATGAGCTACGTGGTTTTTTTGCTGTTAACTTAACAGTGAGAGCGAGTTCATATTTTGTTCTCTCTGCTTCTTTTCTTTGACGACTTTCTAAGCCAGTGGTGGGCATCCCTTTGCTCACATTACTCAGACTACTCAATCCGTTATTTTGCCTAGCCTAGCAACAACAACAACTTTTGAGGCTGCGAGCAATTAATTTATGACCCCCAATAAAACTAAACAACAAACACACAGGAAACGCTCGAGCTTTGACTGTCAAACGCAGTGCCATAAAAGTGTTCATTTGTTAAGATTTATGACTTCAAAATCATTTTGTACACTGTGCGAAATCTTCGATGCTTAAGTTGGAGGAATCTCCATTTTCGCATATAAAACATATTTAAAATGCTTATAGGAATAAATTAAGTGATATAAGTCTATCTGATTTACTGCGATCATCAATTAGTAAAGAAAAAGTAAATTTTGAAAAACTAATAAACGAATAAATAAATTCACTCAAAAATTTATCTTAGTGTATAATTTTTTTTTCTCGTTGAAAGAAACAACAAAAACACAGATTTTTGTGTCGTGATGCACAGAGTAATAAATGTGTTCATTTTCCTTTAATTTATGACTTCAGAGGTTGTGTTTGTTGTAGATGTTGTTGTAGTGCTCACAAGTGCAAATTCTGTGCCCACCACTGTTCTAAACCAACGATAGACGACTATTGATTGAGAAATGCCTATAGAACTGGTCGAAGCTTCTCAATGTGAAATTCAAACACGAATTATTTACAAATTACTTCTCGCGTTTGTTAGCGTCTAAGAAATCGAAAGTTTTCGCAAAATGTATTATTTATAAAAATAAAATTCGGTCTATAATATTTTGGGATAACAAAAAAGAATTATGATTTATTTTCATTTCGTGGGTAGCTTACATTTTCAAATTACTTTTAATTTTACTAACCGAAAACCGAAAAAGTATTTCGTTTTACTTTCACCAATCACATTTGAAAAACTTTTGTGGAATTGAGAACAAGGCCGATTACCCCTTTTCTATAAATGTAAATTTTGCTATTTTGCGATATAAATACCTAATTGCAAACATACTGGTGTTTGTATGGGTGTCTTAAGTTTGTGTGTGATAGCTAGGGTTTACCACAACAATTACTAGGGTAAATCACAAGGGGGCGCTCACTAGCTCATGTGTGGTAAATTTACCAATTACGCTTCTATGAGGGCTGGTGAATATCGATAAGGTTGTTACGATTTACATTCATGTTTTCTGAATTAGCAAACAAACATTAGTGGTATTCCTGAAAGTTGATTTGCTTTTGATTTGCTTTCGTGAAAGCAAAAGCAAAGCAGTTGGTGGAACGACCCTGATTTCATTTTGATTTGCTTTCAATTGGCGCCAAATTTAAACATTCGCGGGTAAGCAAAAATGACAAATGAAATTGTAAAATTGAATTTTCTAATCTTCTTTAACAATAGTATGTGATCAGAATCTGTAGTTCTAAGAAGTTTGTAACTTAACTAAGGTGAATTCAATTAATTATGTATTTGTTTATGACCACAGAAAGTGAGTGCCATTTGACAGATCCAAAGAGGAAGAGGCAGGATAAAATAGTGGAAGAATTTGTAACCTCGAACCTTCTAGGAGAGCTGTGCAAATATGTAAGCCTGAACACCTTTGACCATGTCAAGCACAAGCTCCAAGAACTCGGGCACTTATGACTCTGTCCACTTAAGGCCGCGGGCCTTGTTTTCAGTAGTCTCGAATGCAGTCTTAGATGCAATAAATAGTTATCATTTAATTGCTAAAATATGGAAAGCAAAATAACTTACATTTTTTATATTTAAATCACAACAAAATTTAAACAAACACCATGCGCGCGGAGCCATTTTTTCTACGAGAACGGTCTCACTAAAACGAAATCAAATCGAAATCAACTTCGAGGCTGATTTCGCGAAAGCAATTAGTATGACCTTAATTTCCTTACAATTTCTGGGCACACTGCTCATTTTGTATGGAGCAGCTGTGATCAGCTGTTTCGCGAAATCAAATCGAAAGCAAATCAAAAGCAAATCACTTTCAGGAATACCACTATTATTTCCTAGCTCCGGTTCGAACCCAAACCTAAACCAGCTCCGTGAACCCAATCCCAAAAAGTTTCGCGGCTTCAAACCCCGGAGTGAACCTCCCCCGATTTTAGAGGGGTTAATTCGACGTTTTAAATTTCTGCTTTTTAATTCCATTTCCGGTTTTGCAGTTTGTTTAAATTATATGACATGCACTTTAATTGTTTGAAGGCTGAAAGAGCTCTTAGCTGCAAACGCAATTTCCGTCTCCAGCAGAATTAACTGTAAACTGCCTGCACTATTTGGGCTGCAAACATCGTGTCACGACCAAGTCTCAAACAACAAACATCGTTTATAAGCTCATCTCTATCACACAACCGAAGCTTTCTGACTGCTCCAACCAATTGAAGGACTTGTTGTCCTCATAAAAATGGGTTTCCAAGGGTTTCTGCTGCAGACCCGTGCCACTCTAAGTCGTGTAAGCTTACTAGTTCTCCTAACCATTCCCACACTAATCAGGTTTCATTTAGTATCTAACGGAGGTGACGCCGCCCGCCTCGCGTTTGCGTAAACTTTACTTGGTCATGGGCAATGAGTCTTGCGATTTGGATTCGGCGGTATCGGCTCTCACTCTGGCCTTTGTGTATGCCCAAAGGCATCAGCAGGATGACTATGTGCCCATATTAAACATACCACGCATAGATTACCCACTCAAGACAGAGGTGGGTCATATGTTTGGCAAATGTGGCATATCGCAGCCCATGCTGCTGTTTCGTGATGATTTGCCAAAGCAATTGGCCAAAGATTTTCAAATTATATTGGTGGATCATCATGTGAGTCCACTAAATGAGCAGGTCAAGGAGATATACGATCATCGTCCGGTGGATAAGGCTAAACCACTGCCGGAGGATTGTGTAAGCCAAATTGAGCCTGAAATAGGAAGCTGCGCCACTTTGGTGGGTGAACGTTATTTGGCTGAGGACGAGCCGCGCTCCAGCCAGGTTAATGAGCTGCTGCATGCCACCATAGTGTTGGACACCATCAATTTCTCACCCACAGCCAAACGTTTTGCGGCACGTGATCTGGCCATGGTGGAAAAGCTGGAGGAACTGATGGATTTCAATAAGAAGCAACGTGAGGCTTTGTTTGAGGAACTGGTGAATGCTCGGGCGGACATCAGTCAACTGTCGCTTAAGGAGGTGTTGAGCAAGGATATGAAAACTGTGGAGGGGGCACAGCAAACGGTGCCCCTGGCTGGTATGCCCATTTTGGTAAAAGATTTTGTGGCCAAAGAGGGAGCCAAGGAGGCCGTGTGTGAGTTTGCCAATGGACGCCAACTAATTATACTAATGGGCATGTATGTGTCGCCTGTGGATAAGCAAGTGCAACGAGATGTGGGTTTGATTTCACTGAATGTAGCCAATCAGCCTTTAATGGAGCGTCTAAGACAGGCTCTGGTCCAAAGCCAGACACCAGATTTTCAACTGCGTCCTCATGAGGTGGAACCCAAGTTCATGGGAGGACACTTCCTGCGTCAGCATAATATCCAAGCCACCCGCAAGCAGATTTTGCCTTTGGTCAAGCGTGTCCTAGACGAATGGGAGACGGAAATGGCCAGGAACAATAGCAGCTGTGAATGCGATGAGGTTTACTTCTTCAAGGAGAAGCCTAAAATGGGTCTCTCCTAGGGGGGAGGGTACAAAAATAAAGACTGTTCCAATGATTATCTAGTAGGCTAAGGATTGAAGGATTTATGTATTTCATTTAAATAAAAAACAAATCAAGTTATAACTGTGGTTCCTCCTCTTGCTCTGCTTCGCCCATTTCATCGTCGGCACACTCCAAAGTCAGATCCTCTAACATCTCAGCCAAGGTAATCTGTGGCACATCCTTAGGGCTGGTCTCATCCACGGGCAGCGTCTTGTTACTATCCCGATAAATGTTAACCTGTCCACGCAAATCCTCATTTTCCTCCAGATCATCCAGAAACTCATGATAATCATATTTACTACGCTCATCCGTCTTCTCCTCGGCCAAATGTTTAATCTTCCACAAACGCTGACTGAGTCGGGTCTGTCTATCGTAATGTTTGCGCACCAGAATCACCTCTGGCACCTGATCGGCGGGCAGTTTCTCAAACTCCGGATCATTGATGTTGGCCTCGCCCGTATTATAGCCCATGGCTGAGTCACCCACCTTCAGCAAGTGACCCAAATGAGAGCGTGTGTGTATGGGATTATCATTGATGCCCAACTCCGAGGCTCTCACCACCCACACATCGCAGAGAACATGCTTAAACGACACTTGACCCTGGCCGGGATACGTTTTGCGATCCTTATCCAATATAACATCTATATCCATCACCACATACTCCACCAGCTGCTTGGGATTGCAAATGGCCTCAAACGGAGCTCGGAAATACACCTGGGTGGTTAGTTCTGCGATTTGTGCCGTCAGAGGATCAATCAAATGTATGCTACTGGACACACGATTGACCAAACACACCGGCGACAAATTGCCCAGCTGATGGCGTATCTTCTTGGACAAACACACCGCACTGTCCTTGGACACGGGGGCTATCTCCACCGACCAGTTGTATTTGTAATTATAGTTATTACTGTGTATGTCGTGGGATATCAGACGCTTCGAGGTCGTCACCTTGCCTGGCACCATGGTCATTAGAAAATCCACCATGCGACGTGCATGATTCTCATTGGCATAATAGAAATCCAGTCCTCCATGCTCCGGCTTGATGCCCAAAGTGTTTTCATGTGCCTTGTGCTTGAGTATCAGCTGTTCCAAATAGTAAAACGTCTTCTTGTTCTCCGCCCTCTGACGCACCTGCACCAAACAGCGCCAAAAGTCTTTGGCCTCCGTACGATGGCAATCATTACACATTTGATTCTGCACCGTAAACTCCACCACAAACACCTGCTGCAGCACTGTGCCTCCCGTGATTTCTCCATGTACTGTCAACTTTACTTTAATACGCTTGGAATGCTGTTCGGTCCATATAAATCCTGCATCCACCAGCTTCACCTCCTTCAGTCCCTTCAGCTTCTTTAGACAAATGGCCAAAAGCTCGCGAGATTCCAGAGCCGCCTGTATCCATTCATTGGGTGGCTGTAGGTAACGTTCACAGTTGCGACAGAAATGCAAGACCGCCTGTTTGGGTATATTCTCGGTAATGTCCACATGATTGCGCAGACAGGTTACACACATATTGGCCGGATTTGGCTGGATGGCCACGCCACATTCGCAGCACAGAATCAAAGCATTGGCAGCGGCGGCGGTGGCGCCCAGTGGGCTTACGCCATTATATTCAGCTTGATCCATTAGTTAAATGGTTCCTTAGCTAATGGCTTTGTGGTTTATTTCACAACTCGAAATTTTAAAAGTGTAAATTTTGGTAAACACGTGCAGTTAGTGAGGACACTTTCATTTGCAGAGCCACTATCGATAGTACGCAAAATATCGATACCGAAACTGACCAATGCAACTATCCTTATCGATGTGTTTTGTATGGTGCCATAAGAATGATCAGTGCAATTGGATCAGGCCATTTTCAATTTGATTTATTTGCTTGTTTTTGTGAAAAATACACACACATACATATACACGCACTCAGCGCTCTCTCACTTTCTCTCGCGTTCTCAGCGGAACAACCGTTATGATCCCACACAAACCTTTAATAGGCCTTTTCAGAAGATTGGTGAACAATTTTCCAAATTTTTTTTCTTAGTGCGCACCTGCATAACTAAACGAAGGTCTGTGCTAAAAATCATAACTGTACGATAAGCCGTTTAGGCTGTGGCTTCATAATATGTCAGTCGGGCGTACAGATTTATATATATAGACATAAATTTTTAACCTGTCTTTCATAATTTTACCGAACAAAGATCGATCACAGCACAATCGTATTAAATATTTACTTTCAGCTCTTATTCTGGGCTTTTATTATGGGTGTTGGCTGTAATTTATCAAAACCTAGAGCCTCCCAGAGGTGGGTGGCCAATTTTCTTTCTTAAGTGTGCCTTGGGTTGCCTTGCTCTCGTCGAAAAATCTGCGCTAAATTATTCCCGAGTTCAAGACTCCACACACTTTTAATAAATTAATTGAATGTACAATTTATTTCAAGTCTTGACTGCCATTGGCGATTTAAGCCCCTCTTCTATGTCTGAACACTATTCGCATAAGACAGTCGAGCTTCAAATTTTCCAACTGTTCCCAGCCCTATCACGACTTACTACTATCGAACCCGTGGCACACGCTCTCGTCTCCAAGCATTCATCGGGCCGTTAGCTTATCGATAGATTTGTTTAATTTGGCTTTTCTTTTTTAAAAATCCAATTGCAGGGAAAACCTTTTTTTTTAACATTTTAATCAATTTTTTACTATTATTTTTAAATTATTTAGTCTTATTTTTGAAGTACATATCGCCTCGTATACTTAACGATGTATCGATAGACCGATAACAAACAGCTGGACTATATAATAGTTAATAAATTCTTGGTTTTAAACCAAAATTAACTCCCGTAGCGGAACGCAATACAATTTTAATGGATGGCTTCACTTCCGCACCCAGGGGCAGCAGCTGAAAGTGACGCAACATTTTGATCACAATGGTCTTCACCTCGTACAGAGCAAAACGCTGGCCAATGCAGTTGCGTGGACCAGCGCTAAAGGGTATAAAGCTGTAGGCTGCTTTCGATGTGGTCGTCGTGGAAAAATGACGCTCAGGCCGAAAGCTAAGAGGATCCTCATAAAGCTGCTCATCTCGTAGCAGTTGCCAGATAAGCACTATCACATTGGTGCCGGCGGGTATCTCACAGGAACCTGAGTAAAAAAAACGCTTATATTTAAGCCAATTTTCACCTAGATGATCATACTTACCCACAACTAAACTCTGTTCCAGGCAACGTCCCACCGCCGGAATGGGCGGATACAGTCTTAAGGCTTCTTTGACAACGCAATTCAAATAGGGTAACTCGGCGATATCATTATAGATAACACCCCTTTGCAAGTCCGGGCCATAGTGAGTGTTTAGCTCTTGGAACAATTGCTGCTGCACTTCCTCATGTCGGGAGAGCAGATACAAACAGAAGGAGGCAGCTGAGGTGGTGGTATCATGACCCTCAAAGATGAAAGTGCTAACCTCATCGCGTATTTGTTGATCAGTCAAGGGTTTACCCTCCCAGGTGGCTTTTAGTAAGGTGTCTAACAAAGGACTTTGTCTCTGCTCTGTGCCCATTTCCTGCTGCAGCAGTTCACGTCGCTGTTGGATAATGCAATCAGTAAACCGACGCAGACATTTGATGCCCGTTTGCTGCCTTCGATAGCCGCTGGGCCACAGCAGCTTAAACAATGGCCGGGGCAGCAAATGCGGACGCATAAACCGTGTGGCCAAGGTGTTGGTTACACTGCAGCAACAAATTAGAGAGAGATTAGCTTACACTCTGCCTTAAAGGAATTAACTTAAACCTACTCCTTAACCGACTGCACCACTGGCGAGGTCTGATCGAATTGGGCACCCAAACTCACTCCCATGGCCGTTTCACTGATAATGTCCAAAGTGGCCAAACCCATTAATGGATATATATCAATCACCTCAATGCCATTGGCCAGCGGTTGTAGTTTCTCTATCAATACATTGCTTTGTCTATCAAAGACCTCCACAAACTGTTCCAAGATGCCAAAATGAAAGGTGGGCGTTATAATCTTACGCATAGAATGCCATTTCTCTCCGCGACTCAGGAGCAAACCATTGCCCAACCAGCCACGTAGGGCACCATAAATGACGCTCTTGCTTAGCTGCTGTTGACTCAATAGCAGGGCATCCACATAGCTTGGCTCGGCAGTGACCACAATCAACTGACCCATCACAGTGGCCATGAAAGTGCGCCCAAAACGCTGAACATACTGAGCAAATTTCTCATGAAGATCTAAAAGAAAGAGATGAGAAGACACGAGAGAAAAAGAGAGAGAAAGAGAGCTACTTACTGTCCGGCTGAAAGTCAAGCATTTGCCAGGCAGCTCCTATCAGTGGCAGGCGGGATACATTTGGTACTTGTCCCTGCAATTGCTGTACCAGATGGCGCTCCTGCTTCACGAGACGCAACAAAAGATGCAGCCACAAGGCCAGAAACACGCTTATTAACAGTAACAACAGCATGTTTTATCCAGGTATAAAGGAAACGTAGGTTTATCTGGGGGAAAATATAGATTTGAAGTAACGATTGGCTTGGAAAACTAAGGGAATATTTGTTGAAACTTTCCGGAAAGGTTACTTTACCATTCTACCCAGTTTTTTAACCTAGGTTAATATTTGTCCCAGTTTGACAAAGCTTAAGTTGAGATAGTACACCCTCTTAAGGTCCGAATAGGGAAACTTTTGTATCAATATTAGATACTGTCAGCTTGTAAATGTATAATAGAGTTTCTAGGAAATCCATAAGGTCCTCCTAGATCAAAATTGGTCGAAGTTGTAGGCGAGAACAAGCGTATGTGTTGGGTTCGTACAGCCTCTTAAAGCCCTTAAAAGGTACTTTCAAACCTGGTTTTTGATTAAATCGGGTTGAAAAAGTATAATACAGTTTAGTATAAATCCACCTAGGTCGATATTTGTCCTAGGAAGGCCTAGTATATAGTTTTTTACAATGGCACACCCTCTTAAGGTACGAAATGATATTATGTTATCTATCGATTACACTAGTTTACGTTAGAGACCAAAAAATTCTGAAAGTGTATGATAGTAGTACAAAAACCTTTGCTCGGTTAGGTCTGGTTAGCTGCCGATTTCTTTTTATAGCACTTTAAAGTTTTAAGCATATGATTGGGACTTGTACCTCCATATCTCGTAAACTATTTGGAATTTTGCTTTGACGTCTGAATGGAAGTCGTTGCTCTTGACTTCGTTTACAAAACATTTTTTAAGTAACAAGTCAAAATAGTAACATCTTTAAACTCAAAACTGCAAAAATATCGTATAATCATCATGTTTTCCCCTCATTTTGTACTGTTTTTCAACTTTTTCTTGAAAACTATAACTAATTTGACTAAGCAATGAAGGACGAAAAAGTAGCTTAGACTAAAATAAACAATCGGTTGGAACATACCAACTTCATTCGATTGGTCCTTCATATAGTTAAGGGCCCTAAAGTATGTATAATTTCAACCAAAACTCGAAAAATTACAGTTTTTGGTAGAAATTGGCTGGCACAATCAAAAATTTCGATTTTCTTGTATTAAATCAATAAAATTGTCAAAAAATATATGTTTATTTACTTTTTTAACGATAATATTGGTTTTTTTCGAATTTTTATAAAAGAGTACTTAAATGAAGTTTGTTCGTACTAACACTTTGTTTATTTTGGTCTAAGCAAACACTTTCACCTATATTACTTGTCCAAATTTGTAACGGGTTTCAGGAAAAAGTTGAAAAACTGGAAAAAAGTTGTGAAAACTTGGGTTTTTTGTACATCATTTGTAATTTTAAGTACGAAGATGTTTTTTTTTTTATTTGCTACAAAGATATGATTTGTAGGCCAAGTCAAGAGCAACAACTTTGCTGAAAGCATAAAAGAACAAATTCAAAATAGTTTACGAGATGTGGTATCGGTAATCCTACTCTGAAGCTGAAAAGTTCAAAGGTGAATAAAAAAGAAAACGGCAGCTAATCAGACCAAACCCAGACAGCGTCTTTACCGTATGGTCTCGACCGTATCAACTTTATTGAGTTCAAAAATGTGTCACAGTGTAAGCAAATGAATGTATTTTCCATAAACGAAAAAACCGGGAGCGAACCGTATATATGATATATAGAACCAGAAACGGAACCCATTTTTAAAATTGTGTCCGAAAACCGATATTCTTGGTACCGAAAAGAACCTAAACATTGCAACAACTAGAATGCAACACCACGATAACCTGTAATCAAAAACTTACTTGGGTATCTATAAACTTGCTTCAGCGATTTTTTACGAGTTGGTTGCAAATGACAGATTTTGAAATAACAAAATGTACAAGAAGGGCGAAGGATGTTTAGATAAGAAGAAGATCAATTTTGGTTTGGCTGGATTGGAAATTAAGTTGAGGGAGCTGCCGATAGCATGAACATTTATTTCTCTGAGCCTTAAAAGACTGAATCAGACACAGACGACGACAGCTTAGCCCACTCGGCTATCCTCGGTTGAAGTTTCCAGTTTTGTTTGTTATTGAGAATCTTTTTAGTTGGATTAAGAAGTCTGCTCAACATTTTTGGATGTTTTCAGGACCACCGTGGAACCAGCATGGGATACAAATACATCTTACCGAATGCTGATAGGGTCTTATCTTGTGATTGTTCTTAAGCAAATCTTCTCAGTTTCCTCCTTCGCTTTCACTCGATAATGTGACTGCTAATAATGATGCTGACATCGCAAATCTATTCGCAAAATTTTTTCAGCGTTGCTACTATGCATCATCGACTAGTTTTGGTACCTACAACCCGTATCCTTATTCTGTTACCCACTCTAATAGCATTCATCCACCTGTTTTGGATTTAGAGTGTCCGCTCTCGGGTATTCGTTCTATTAAAACGTCATATACCCCCGGGCCTGACAATGTACCAAGCTGTGTGCTTAAAAATTGTGCTACTTCTTTATGCTTTCCGCTTTTAAAGCTGTTTAACTTATCCCTTGAATTAGGAGAGTTTCCCAACGAATGGAAGGAATCTTTTGTCATTCCTATTCATAAAAAGGGATCTAAATCGTCAGTATCACATTTCAGGTGTATCTCTAAACTTTCCGACATTCCTAAATTATTTGAAATGCTATTACTTCTCAAAAACAGCACTCCTGTAGCTCAATTATTTTACAGTCTCAGCACGGCTTTATGAAATAACGTTCGGTTTCTACAAACTTGCTAGAGTTTACTTCCATTGTGAATTCGTGTTTCATTTATAAACAGCAAACGGATGTAATTTATACAGATTTCAGCAAGGCTTTCGACTCTGTCAATCATGATCTCCTTCTTCACAAATTGTATCTACTTGGATTTCCTCCAAGTCTTCTTAACTGGATAAAGGCTTATTTGACAGACCGTTCCCAACGTGTCCGTTTCAATTCGACGCTTTCTGAGTCCATCAGCGTACTCTCTGGAGTTCCTCAGGGTAGTCATCTTGGACCTTTACTGTTTAATCTTTTCATTAACGACATCCCTCAGGTCTTGCTTCACTCACATTCCTTGATGTATGCCGATGACCTAAAACTCTGCTTGTCTTATAACGAACCGATGTCTCCTCTCCTTGCATACATGGTGTTCGGTTAATTGCCTCCCACTGAACGCTGAAAAGTGTAAATGTATGACTTTTCATCGCACACTGCCGTATTTTTTTGACTATACGATTGATGACTAACCCCTCGAACGCATTTACGTGGTTGACGATTTGGGCATACGCTTAGTCCCTAAACTAAGCTTCAATAATCATATTTCTGTCATCTATGGGTGTTCTTGAGTTTATCAAAAGATGGGCCAAGGAATTTAACGATCCGTATCTGACTAAACATTTATTTGTCTCACTGGTACGACCAATACTTGAATATGGGTCGTGTGTTTGGTCACGGCATTACTTGAATCAGTTTAAAAACAGTTTTTAATTTTTGCCCTCCGCGACCTCAACTGGGATTCCACCAACCATCTTCCACCATACGAGCATAGATTACTCTTAATTTGATCTTCCATCTCTTAAAAACCGTCGGACGTGCCATTTTATTCACAAACTTTTATCAGGTGATATTGACTCTTGTGCTCTGTTATGCCAAATAAATTTTGGGGTTCCTTCGCGCCTAACTAGAAATTTCTCTCCGATCTACCTACAGCCTTGCCTAATAAATTTTGCTCACTATGAACCTTTCCTGAATTCGTGTATTAATTATAATTTGTATTACCATCTTTTCTCTGCTCACTCTTCTGCGTTAGATGTAAGAAACAATTTACTGTCTTTTTTGAATTGTACCCAGTAATGTTGACAGGACTTTGTCAAACATAAATAAATAAATAAATATCTACTTATTCATGTATTCAAGAACTTTCTCGATTTCTGTTCAAGTGCAACTAAATGAGAAAATCAGCTCTGGTATTTTATTTGAAAGTGGAGACGAAGTCACTTTATATATTTTTTGCACTTACATCCACACTTTCATACTATAAAATAAACGATTTAGTATTTAAAACTTTTGATGTTTATTTCGTTGCATATTAACCAGGAAATCAAACCGGAACCAGAACCACCATCGTTATCAGGAAATAACCATATATGATATATAATATTTAAAATTTTAGGCACACCGGTATCCGAGATTTAAAACGCTAATGAGAACATTACAAATAATTTTTTGAACTCGATAAGTAAAAACTAGTATAGAAGTGTAATGAAACTAAAATAAATTGAAATTAAAGATCTCATTATGTTATCAAAGCGAATTTTGAGTTTATTAGAAATGAAATGTGTATTATATAATGGGATATGTTTCACATATCGACGTTAGGCCAAAGATTACTTTATCAGGTCAAAAGAAAATTGTAATTATTTGACGATTTTAATCCCCTCGGCTTTTAGCAGTCGATTTCAAACCGTAAAAGTTTCTAAAATATATCAAATAACCAAAGATGTTGTACGATTTCAAAGCGAAATGAGAACGTTTTCCGTAATCGCTGAAGAAAATTTTAGCATACCTCATTACCTTCAGATTATAATCTGAATACTTTTATCAAAAATATATTTCTTTAGTTTATTAATGGAAAAAAATTTGAACCGAACCGCGACAAAAAGTTCTGACTAAAATTTACCATTCGAACAATTTTGTGAAGCATTATAAAACTATGGATTCAATATTTACAGAGACTTTATGGTTCCTGGTTCGAAACAGTTCGGTTTAAAATCGGTTTGAAGCCCTGTTACAAGAGACCAAAATGAAAATAAAGGTTGATTAAGTTACTTGAAACGAAGCTAGTCACACGCCATGTAGTTTCAATGTAGTTTCCTATAGAAAGATTTCTTTCTAAGTTTTCCTGCTGGCAACCGCACCGTGTATATTTCTAGCTTATACTAAACCTTTGTGCGATAATCCACAAATTTTGTTAATTTAAAGCAATTCAAGCGAACGATAATTAGAATTCCAGCTGCCACCCAGCAGGCAGTAATTAATAACATTTTGATAAGATGTCGCACACATGTGTTACAGTCAGCGTGCAGGTAATTTTTAGCTACAATTATATTTAGAAACCATTAATTGTACCAAAACTTAATGGGTTTCAATGGGTTCATTTGGTGAAATGTTAAAGTTTTTGATTCATTATTGATATTTCAAAATGTATAATTACATAACGGCCATAAAATTCAAATAAAACGTACTTCAAATGCACGCACCCATGAGATTGTAGTTAGAGTAAAGCTGCAATTAGTGTTCCAATAACAAATATATACAATTACTCCACAGTTGTTGTCTAGAACCACATAACATTGACTAAGGGTTGGGGTGTGAGGGGAAGCCGGAACAGCTGTTAAAAAGCTTCAAACAGCTGTTCCTCTTTATACACATGCATGAAACGCTTTTGCACTTTTTCTGCTTTGAATTTACTTACATTGATATCGGCCTTCCCCAAAATGCATTATTTTAATTTTTATTTAAATGCTTAATGTTTTAATTTTGTAGATGCCGCAGCAAACGGTGACCTGAAAACGGAATAGCCAAAAAAATTAATGCCCAAATAGGTACACAGATGGTAAATATCTCACTACCGGTATAGACCAAATGAATAGATGGAGATTCCATTTTGCAATGGTTTTCAACTGTCAGATATCCACAGCCGCATCCCCACTCTTTCCCGAGCTTCCACAGGGTAAGGATTTCAACGTCCACTAAGCTCGAAATCATAACTGTTGTCCAATTACTGCCTGACAACAAAGCAAGTTATTCAAAGGCCAACCGGCAATGGAGGCGGATTTACTACACCCATGGGAAACTGAGGAGCTTCCCATGGAACAGTTAAAAATTCTTCCAAAAAGAACGACCTACGCGATCTGTGTGCTGGCCACTATTTCAAAGCTCATAGCAAGAATCGATTTTTAGTTAGGCAATGAGCGAACGGGGTGCAGAAAAGGCTTAAAATCAACACCTCCAAAGCTAAATCGCTATGCCTCCGTTCCGGACAATTTAATGCGCTGCTGTTGGATGAACAACGCATTGAACAAGTCCAGCAATTCAAGTACGGATGGAGGTTCGGAACTCGATGTGAAGACGCGCCATCAGAATGCTAAGGGTGCCTTTGAGATTGGCAATGCTCATTGTATCCACAAGCCAGTGCTTCTATACGATTCTTCCACATGGAAAATATCAACTTCCATGGTGTCGAAAATGCATCATCAGTAGCGGATCACAGGGGGGGGGGGGGGGCTGAAGCCAACCCCCCTTAGAGCCCAAATATCTTCCAAATTCGCCCAAAATATGCAAAGAGCAAAATAAGAAATTAAGAATTTCAGAAAAAGATGCAAATACTTAGATTGTTTTAAAAAGGCATGAGCAGTAGAGATTTCGAAATATCGATATCTAATACTTGTAGAATATATTTTTGGTGTGTATTTTTGTTAGTTTCGGCCACAAAAAGTGAGTTTTTCTGAAGGCATTCTCTTGGATAGTTAGGTGGCGGTGTGGCCCAGCGGTAAGCGTGCTGGACTACTGGGTGGGAGGTCGTGTGTTCGCCGGAAGATCTAATAATAAAAGTTTTTACTTTCTTTAGAAACAAGCTTTTACACATCCGGTCACCTTCACCACCTATTGGCGCCAGCTGTGATGTAACTAGACATGAAATAGCAAATTGACACTCAGTAGGACTCCTGTGCTCACGTCGCCCATGTGATTGAATTGTTTCTTGAAACAAGAAATAATTAATCATCTTTTGATGTAACTTTTAAACAAAATCAACAAAATTCCTCGATTATATGGTCGTCAAAAACCCAACAGCTTACGCACGAGTATACGACGCTTTTTTACCCCCCATGTTAAATATTTTTATGCAAAATACTATTCTAAGAATGAAGCATCTAAAAAGAAATTAGTAAATATTTAGTATACCACCGTTCTAAACAACAATTTTGTAAAAAATGTCATCGATCGGCCGCGAACTATAAAGAATTATTATACAACAAAGTCGAGGAGGTCATCCACGGGTTCCTTTTTAATGAAGTTTTTAAATTTGCAGGTTTGTACTAAGAATATGTAAATTTTATTCGGCAATTGTAAAAAAAATCAGTAAACGTTAAAATTTAACCACGTAGCTTAAATGCAAAAGCATTTCCAAATTTATAAAACTAACCAAAATAATGTATGTACAAATATAGTCTTAGTGACGTGTACGACGTTTTTTGATTTAAAATATGTTTTACTTGAAGGTAAAATTTTAAAATATGCTCTACACATCCTGCGAAGTTTTTTAATGTTTATTGTTCGAGCAGATTGTGGATACTTACTTAAAAATCCTTCTTCACTCGCGATTTAAAAAAAAAAATCGCCTGCGGCGCTATTTATTTATCTAGCTTTACCTTTAAACTAGGAATTAAGACCGAAACATATTTCGGTTTCGCTCAAGGCATATACATATATTGGCCAAAAACTTTTTATACTCTGTGCCAATGGTACAGAGAGTGAATGATAATGCAGTTGCAGGTAAGACAAAAATTGTTCAAAAAAATGACCAAAAAACAAGTTCTTTATTTTTACCTTGGGAAACTTATTACCTTCAGAGCATATCGACTTTCTGTATGAGATGATGTATCTATTCTGAGAAGCACAATAAGAACAGAACAATGTTGAGTGATTTTGAGTGCCCTTAGAGAAACAGAAAGCATCGGGAAGAGCTGAACAGTCGGCGATACAGCCATTTTAGCGCGTCGAAGTTCTATTTGTCAAGTTGTAAGATTTTCCCATTGGGGTTGTTCAAAACGCCGATATTTTTAACGCCTATGATCTAATGCATTCATCGAAGATCGATTCGGTGTTCATCCATAGATTTTCTTCATCAATACCGTACTTTCATCGATTAAGTGCGATTCTTAAGAAGGAAAAATGACAATAATTTTGTTCAATTTTTTAAAATATTTTTTCTAAATTTTTAAAAAAGAGCAAAAAATTCATTTTTAGAAATATTTTTGCTCTTTGCATTCTTATCTACTTAATCGATTTTAGAAAAAAAACAACAATATTTTACGCGATTGTAGAAAATTCAATAACCTTTTCATTCATACCTTGCTTGAGTCTAACGTTTCTGAGTCGTGGTTTGGTCCTACCAAAAAAATTGAAAAAAACTTTAACTTAATCTTAAAATTATAAAAAAAAATTATTAAAAACTTTTGTATTTTTTAATTTCTTTTATTCCAGTCTTTAAAAGATTGTGCAATGGTTTGGAAATTAGCAGAATAAAATGTTTCTTTTTAAATTTACAAAATAAAAAATGTCATTAAATACTTTTTACAATTTTTTTTAACTGCTTGTACTTGTACCTTTAAAAGAAAAAATCCAATGCGATTATTTCATTTTCTTTGGATGATATTAATTTTGTCTCTCCAACTGTGAGCTAGGAAGAACTCAAAATGTCGGCCAACAACAGAGTTTGTTGGAAGAGAGAAGTCTTTGATGCCTTATGTCCCGTACAGGATTGAAACTAACAGAAGAAGAAATTAATATAGTGCTTCTCTTGGATGACTTGGGTATTCCAAGAGATAAGTCTTGGTATTAGTAGCCATTTAGCTGTGGAATCAGTACAAATTTTAAATTTAAATTTTACACTATCTGTCACAAAATGGAGGCAAATTATTGGAATTGTACTTGATTTGCGTCATGTCCGTTATTATTTACCACAAAAATTTATTTTAACGTGGTTTTAGTCCCAAATGTACACCATTTGCCGAACGTAACACTAGATTCATAACTGATATGGGATCAGGTCCAATTGGCAGCAGTTCATAGTTACGCAAAATTTTGCTTATTGTCGACTTCATTTCCAGTATGGCAAACTTTTGGCCAATGCAATTTCGTGGTCCCGCCGAGAAGGGTATATAGGCATAGGGATGTTTTTGTGCTTGGTCATTGGTAAAGCGTTCCGGTTGGAATTCATTTGGGGAATCAAAATATTCTGGATCACGGAGTAAAACATAAATGCCTACGGTGTAGTTGGTGCCTGCGGGTATACGTTTGCCACCTAAGACAGAATGGATTAATATTGATTGAGAAAAATTTTGGTAATATATCAAGGCTGCAAAACTTTGAAGGTGTTTGGAAGGTTTGAACTTGAACCGCTGAGGAATGTGTACCATGGTAGTTTTTGTAATCATGTATTTGAAAATGAATGATATTCAAGTGTTAAGGTACTTTTAAGAAATCGGATAATAGAAAATAAAGAAAAACCGAAAGAGCCTAGTTTACAAAATCAATCTGTTAAGCCGAAATTAAGTAATTGCCTGCCCGAGAAGCCTAACTCATCTGTATATAAAGCCATGAAGAAACAATCCCATTGGGGACCGGATAGAAAATTTTGGATAGATGCTTTCAGCTACATCAAGCCAAGACGCGGGAGACGTAATTTTTAACAGCGAGGGTAAAGGACGCGCCATGGTGGTTAATGGTTGGAATAGTTGTAGTACATATACTAACCGTTAGATGTAGAATCGCGATGGGTTAACCGATTTGGATTATACAAAATGGATTCTACTCTAGGAAGTAAGTACAATTTGAATGTCTTGCTCGAAATTATTATTAAGCGTGATTTAAATAGTGAAACGTTAATAAAAGTAAAGGTTTTTTTTTTGTTTTATTCTGAAAAAATCGTGTTAGAAAATAACAATAAGTCATAACTCCCATTAGATCTCGCTCTCCAACAAAATAGAAATTGTTGTTAAGACACTTCTTTAAGAAATGTCAAAAAATTAGCTGCGGATAGCTGCAGATTTAGACTTGGTAATAATTTTTGTGCGATAATGCGTGAATTTTCTTTGGGTTTGCTACCGATGGATCCGCCATTTTGTTTTTCTAAATTATGACTTCGAATTCGTGATAAGAGAAGTCTTATTGCAAAATTTTTTGCGTTTTAAATCAGTACGCCCCAAACGTGACACCTGGGCAAGGTGATCGTTTCGTTATTTCTTTAAGTAGTCCAAAAATATTTAATTCAATCTGCTAGATTTAGCTTGAAGACACATTTCCAAACCTAAAAGTTCCTTTGTATATGATTTTTTTCTACAAATACCTCATGCCGCGACTCGTATAATTTGTATTATGAGTTCAGTTCATCCGGCTCTAAGGACCGAACCGATTTGCAGCCTTGAATTCTATATACTCACGTATTTCCACATCTTCATTAAAATATCGTCCAATCATGGGCACCGGCGGATGTAAACGCAATGACTCTTTGATTACACACTCCATATACTTGAGTTCACCCAAATCTCTTAGATTCATTGATCTTTTCGGATCTGTGCCCAGCACTTCTTCAATTTCCTGCACCAGCTGCTGCTGGACTTTTGAATGCCTTGAGATCTCATACAGGCAATAGGATATGGCACTGGTGGTGGTGTCATGACCCTCAAACATAAATGTATCCACCTCTTCGCGTATATCCACATTACTCAAGGGCTGACCATCCATATTCGATTGCAAGAGTACATCCAGCAAAGCCATGCGACGTTTCTGTCCCAAATCATTGGTCTCCTCTTGGCTATGGCCGCTATTGATCAATGTCTGGCGACGTTGTTCAATGATATTTTCAGTAAAATCATGCATACACTTAATGGCTGCATCCTGTTTGCGAGCCATACCAGGTTTGAGCAGACGAAACAGCCAATCGATGCGTTCCCAGGCATTGATGAAGCGTGCGGTCATTATGTTGGTGACCCTAAGAAAAGGTATATTTAAGGTATATTTAAGATGGAATGGAGTTAACTTTACTCACTCAGTCACTGCCTGCACATAGGGCAATTGGGAATTCATTTGGGCATGGATTTTGGTACCCATGGCGGTTTCTGTGGTGAAGATATAGAAGGTAGAAAACTTAGAATATCAAGTTAATGTTTAGGGTTTAGAAACTATTTCAAAATCAAAACAGAGCAGACCATCAAATTCACTTAGCTCAGCACACTTCAAAGACAGCAAAAAGTTAAGCAGAAACTGTTAAGTGACTTAGCACAGATCTGATAGACTGTAATCCGATTACAGCTTATCAGCTTAGAGCGGAGAAGCGTAACTGTGTCATTTATTGCTTGTGGTGTAGCGTGAGCGAAGAGAAATATGCAATGTTGTCAGTAGACCAGTGGTGCCCAAAATGTCAAAAGCCTATCCCAAGAGGCGTCGCAGCCGACATACGCATAGAGAGAATTAGTGTGTTCTATAAATAGCACGCTCGGCGGCTTGCTTTCGGCTTTTTCTTCCCTTACAAGGCACTTGTTCGTTTGCTTCTTGCTCATGCTACAATGTTTGACGATTCCGTGCAAACAATTAAGCGATTGTTTAGCGCCAATCGCCAAAAAGAGTGTTCTGAGATTCGCGGGGAAGATTATCGGAAGATTGAATCTTTTAGCAATCATTAGCGCGACTCCCAGAAGTTTTTAGTCGTCGATCGCAGGAAAAAATCTTCTGGGATTCGCGGGGGAGATTTCTAGAATATTGAATCGATCGATGTATTGAGTACCGAGTATCTTATATATTGAGTTTTTCGATTAGGCCTACAATTTTGCTTGTAAATTGTTTATAAATTGACCCGCTCTTGAGTATCAAGCACTGAGTATCGAGTACTGAATATAAAGTTCTAAGTATCGAGTACGGAGTATTATATTTTTTGAGTATCAATTGGGACTTTCAATTAGTCTTCCAATTTTGCTTGTAAATTGTTTATAAATTGACCCGCTCTTGAGTATCGAGTACTAAGTGAGACGAATCAAGTTCTAAGTATCGAGTACGGAGTATTATATTTTTTGAGTATCAATTGGGACTTTCAATTAGTCTTCCAATTTTGCTTGTAAATTGTTTATAAATTGACCCGCTCTTGAGTATCAAGCACTGAGTATCGAGTACTGAATATCAAGTTCTAAGTATCGAGTATTATATTTTTTGAGTATTAAGTACTGAGCTTCTTATAAATTGGGACTTTCAATTAGTCTTCCAATTTTGCTTGTAAATGGTATAAAAATCGACCCGCTCTTGAGTATCGAGTACTAAGTATTGAGTACCGAGTATCTTATATATTGAGTCTTTCGATTAGGCCTACAATTTTGCTTGTAAATTGTTTTTAAATCGACCCGCTCTTGAGTATCAAGCACTGAGTATCGAGTACTGAATATCAAGTTCTAAGTATCGAGTACTGAATATTTTATTTTTTGAGTATTAAGTACTGAGCTTCTTATAAATTGGGACTTTTAATTAGTCTTCCAATTTTGCTTGTAAATGGTATAAAAATCGACCCGCTCTTGAGTGTCGAGTACTAAGTATTGAGTACCGAGTATCTTATATATTGAGTCTCGATTAGGCCTACAATTTTGCTTGTAAATTGTTTATAAATCGACCCGCTCTTGAGTATCAAGCACTGAGTATCGAGTACTGAATATCAAGTTCTAAGTATCGAGTATTATATTTTTTGAGTATTAAGTACTGAGCTTCTTATCAATTGGGACTTTCAATTAGTCTTACAATTTTGCTTGTAAATGGTCTCTTGATAATCGAGTACTAAGTACTGAGTACCGAGTACGAGTACTGAGTACCTTATCTCGCTTACCTGCTATAATATCCAAGGCCGCCAGACATATTACTGGATACACATTAATTGCCGTCCGGCCATCCGCTCGTTCCCTTAACTGTTCCACCATGATGGTACTCTGCTGATCGAATATCTCCACAAACTGTTCCAATATCTTGAAATGGAAGGTGGGCGTTATAATCTTGCGTCGCGAATGCCATTTTTTGCCCGTACTCATTAGCAAACCGCTGCCCAGCCAACAGTGCAGCAGCTGATACAGATTATTCTTGGTTATCAGCTGCTGGCTGCTCAATACGATCTCAATGTCACGCGGATCCGTGGAGAAGATGGCCAACTGATTGAATATCCAGACTCGATATAAAGGTCCATATTTGCGTCGGTTGTTGTGCACGAATTCCATGATCTCTATATGGAATATTGGACATAAAACACAACACAGCATCCCAAAAACAGGTCTTACTCTCAGCGTCCATGCCGCGATACATCAAAACGTTGCCCAGCAGCGGCAGAGGCCGCGGACCCGGCATATAGTGCAGCATGTCATTGCGTCTTTTGCGGATTAGATAGTCCCACAGGAAGAACGAGGTAAGAGCCAGCAGGAAAAGGGCTAGAAACAACATGATTCCATTCGTTAGGGTGATCTGTGTGCGTGTGTGTGTGTGTGCGCGCAGTTAAGCGTACGAAAGCTTACTGCCGTCCAACTGAAAGCGTTCTCTCTCTATATATTTTTGCTTGTGCACATGTTTGTGTTTATAGATTACTGCGAATGCGAGTAGTTGACCCTGAGAAATGATCATCTGTTTGCTCATTTTATTAAGAGAGCAGCCAGAGAATTCAAAGAGACAGCAAGCGGTTTTCTTAACTTTATCTTTTTCGAATGACAAACAGATTACCGTTTGCTGAATCGGTTTAGGGTACGAGCTGTATTATGGTATTATCGTGTATCTTTGCGGATGGAGCATAGCAAAAGCGGCACAAAGTTTAAATTTTTCCTTTAAATTTGTGAAAGTTGAACTTTGAATGCATTTTCCTTGTTCCCCTTTATTTCACATATTTCCTCGCCGCAATTTAGAAAAAACCTCATTTCTCCCACAGTGGATTAAAAGCGGTTTTTTTCTGCCCCAAGTGAAGTCTTTTGAATACACCTTGAATACAATCGGGACTCTTGTAAATCCCCTCGAAGCAATGAATGCAATTTCTCAAGTGAGTCAGTCAATTCTGACCATTTTACTTTGCCATTAAGGCAACACAGTCCAGTCGTTTCTACAGTAATCTTCAATGCGAAACAATGCCCACAAAGAAAATCCATTGGACCAATGTGAACGAAAGGATGCCAGTTGTAATCCATTGTGCAATTGTATAAAAAACGCTGCTCAAGAAGAAGAAGGTAAAAGAATATATGGTTTATATTTGCCAAAACTTAAACTTACTTAATAAATTTTGTCTTTGCGACAGATTATTTTGAGTATTTGTTTGTCTTTGCATTGCCAGAGCGCTTCAGCTTCTACGCAGATTTTGTGTGTGTGCTTATTCGGTTTGCTTTAAATCAGAAGCCAGCAAAACACACATGCTCATTTTGGCATTGCGTTTGTGTGCTCAACTACGCGAGAGCGCTCCCATTTCGCCCTTGTTTGTTGTTGCAAAAGAGAGCAGTATAACAACTTTTTTGTCGAATTTCACTATATATTTATTTATACAGTCAAATAAATTTTTCCTATATTTCAGATATAATAATCCAAAATTTGTTAAAAACTAGTTCTGTTTTGGCTATTTCATGATGGAGTTTACTCAAACGAATCCAAAAAGTGTATTTTTAAGACCATAAAACAAGATGCCCAATCTCAAAAACTTTTTTAGGAAAGGCACAATTTGAGTCCTCCACACTGTGGTAAAGCTTTGTTATTAGTATTTGTTTTGTTTGCAGAGTTGTAAAATATCAATAACAGTCGTCATATCAAAATACCCCACAATATGGTATGTCTTTATCAGTAACCGCAATACCTAAACAAAACTCTCTTAGAATAAGAACAAGAAATTAATATAATATTCGCTCTCTTTATAAATAGATTAGTCGATTGACTTTGTACCCGAATTCGCATAGAATAATTATCGATATGATATGCAGTAATAAATTCTCTATGCAATTATAAAAGCAGTTTCGTTTTAGTATTAATAAACAATCTAGTTTTAGTAGATCATGAGATAACTAACCAAAATCTGTAACGGAAATTAACCAAACTTCCGTTACGAATTGTGTCAGTTGTTAAACTAATCTTGGATTCTAAATGTGTCGATTAAATATGTATCAAATTGATAAGGCAGGCAAGTACTGCAACTACTACTTTGCCCACAAATGTTATTATCACACAAATCGTAGTCGTCGTACACTCACACTTAAACAGATCCCCCCATAGACCCACAAAGCGTGTTTTATTTACTTGATTTTGTGCCACATCACGATGATGCCAACTGAATGGGGAAACACTGTTAGCATGCTGAGTAGACAGTTTTTCAAAATCGGTGAATCGATTTCCCTTTTTAATAAATAAGTTACTTTTAGCTTAAAATTTAGAACATTTTTGACAAACAAATGTTTCAAAGTTGTACCCAATTGGATAATATTTGCCTTATAAAGACACCAAAACTGGTTTGCGACAGAGCGCGAGAGAGTTAGTTGGCTCTCTCTTTTTCAATTCAACTTTTTGACTGCTCTAGATGAGAATCCTAACCTAACCTTTTCCATTCAAGCCGTGATATCTTATATTATTCTAAATTTTCGTACTACTCCGTTTAAGCATCACATGTTCATAAGTTAGGAAGTATCATTTTAGACATGGCAATAATCGTGAGCGATGGTGCAGTCATAGCTTCGATTCTCAGACCAGACTTAGCTAAGTTCAAAAGAAAAATTGGTATGTTTCTTTGTTTTTCAGAACTTGAAATGTATAATATATGGATTATGGAGAAAGTAAGAAATGGGAAACAAAAAACTATTTTTCTGTTTGTGATAGGGTTGTCAATATTTTATCGATATATCGATATTTTGGACGATAAGCATTATTCGAATATGATAATTTTTGTATTGATATAGGCGATTATCGATTATTTTATAAACGATATATCAGACCAACAACAACAACACTGCCGATCTTCGGAAAATGTCGTTCAGAAACTAGGGGTCTAAAATGAACTCCCCCATTTAACTCGATCCAGGTATGGTATTTCGGCATAGATTTTCTTCACTTATATATTGTTTCTTCTTAGAAGTGCGATTTCTAAGTAGAATAAATAAAAATAGTTTTTTTTAATCCTGTTGGAAAAGCAAAATCTTTAATTGTCTTTAATATTTGGGGTGGATTTGCGCGGGCAAGGAATTCATTTTAAACCCATGGTTTCCTGGTAAAATTTTCTGCACTTATACCTTATTTTCTTCGTTGAAGTGCGATTTTTATTTTACTTAGAAATATAAAAATTATTTTTTTCCAGTCCCGTTTAAAAAGTCAAAATAATCCTTAAATATCTATAATAGTGGGATTCCTGAAAGTTGATTTGCTTTTGATTTGCTTTCGTGAAAGCAAAAGCAAAGCAGTTGGTGGAACGATCCTGATTTCATTTTGATTTGCTTTCATACAATTTATCCAAAGAGGAAGGGTAGAATAAAATTGTGGATGAATTTGTAACTTTAAACTTTCTAGGAGAGCTGTGCAAATAAGTAACCATGAACATTTTTGACCAAGTCAATCAGTTCTCTAAGAAAACTGTCACACTAAAACGAAAGCAAATCGAAATCAGCTTCGAAGCTGATTTTATGAAATCAATTAGTATGACCTTTATTTCCTTACACTTTCTGGGCACACTGCTCATTTTGTATCAGCTGTTTCACGAAATCAAATTGAAAGCAAATCAATTTCAGGAATCCCACTAATATTTGAGATCGATTTGCACCGACTAGGAATTCATTTTGAACCCATGGGCTTAAGGTGAAATTTTCTTAGAATTTTTCGTAGATTCCATTTTTGCTATCCGCTTTGTTGGTTTTTTCTACCTATACAAATTAAACCCTAAAACTATAATCCCTTTTCAAAAAATTGAGTCCATTTAATCATAAAGTTGTCCCATTAGAAAGACAAGATATAACGGCGACTAGAAAAGGTCATTTGGCAGTAAGGACTTTCCTTAAAAACTTTTCAGTTTTCTTATGCTTTAGAAAATAACAATATCGATATATCGGTGTTTTTTGGACCCGATCTATCAAATATCGTTATTGAAAATTTTGATATTATCGATATTGATATTTAAAGAAATATCGACAACCCTAGTTTGTGAGTTTAAAGTTCAAAGCTAACAATGATTGAAAAAAAGGACCTGGAGTATATTCTTATAACTAACAAAGACAAACTTATAGAAAATAAGTAGCAAAAAAAAAGGGAAGTTAGCTTCTCCAGCTTAGCTTAGAGAAGTTACTTCTCCAACCTACTGGGAGGCGATGACGAACAGGATGCCGCCACTAGAGAAGTAACGATGCCACCAATCGACAACATAGAGATAGACCCGCCGACCCAACAGGAAGTCTGTTTAGCCAGACGAAGGCTAAAGAACAACAAATCACCAGCCGCTGGTGAGCTGCCCGCTGAATTGTTCAAGGCTGGTGGCGAAGAATTGGTAAGGTGCATGCACCAACTTCTGTGCCGTATATGGGTTGACGAAAGCATGCCCGACGATTGGAATCTAAGCGTTCTCTGTCCAATCTTTAAAAAAGGAGACCCTGCAGTTTGCGCCAACTACCGCGGGATCAGTCTCCTCCCCATCGCATATAAGGTTCTGTCCCGCATTATTTGTGAGCGTCTAAAGCCGTTTATTGATACACTGATTGGACCTTATCAATGTGGCTTTAGACCTGGTAAATCCACCACAGACCAGATTTTCACACTTCGACAAATCCTGGAGAAAACCTATGAAAGAGGCGTCCAAACACACCATCTTTTTGTTGATTATAAATCAGCCTTTGACACACCGATAAGGTCAAGCTCTGCAAAGCCCTGTCTACTTTAGGTATTCCAGCAAAGTACGTTCGACTTTGCATGATGACGTTGAGAAGTACGCAAAGCTCCGTCAAAATAGGAAAGAACCTCTCCGAACCATTTGATACCAAAAGAGGTTTTAGGCAAGGCGATACCTTATCGTGTGACTTCTTTAATCTACTGATGGAATATATACTGCGCGAGTGCGAACATGCCAACAGAACCGGCGGATTTATTTATAAAAATCTAATGCTACTTGCATATGCCGATGATATTGACATTATCGGCAAAACCAAACGGGCAGTAAGCAAGGCGTTTTCAGAGATTGAGAAGGAGTCTAGATTAATGGGTTTAGCGGTAAATGAGGACAAGACGAAGTACCTAGTATCCGTGGACAAAAAGTCATTGCGACTTGGGCAATCTGTTACAATGGAGGGGTACAACTTTAATGTTGTAGAGGATTTCGTCTACCTCGGAACGATGATAACCAGCAAGAACAACATCAGTCTGGAAATCCGACGAAGAATCACTCTTGCGAACCGATGCTACTATGGGCTAAGTAGGGAGTTCAAGAGCAAAGACCTCAAGCGAAGAACAAAAATAGCCCTGTACAAGTCGCTTATCATCCCAGTCCTGCAATATGGCGCAGAAGCATGGACAATGACAGCAGCGGATGAAGCGGCGATTGGCGTGTTTGAACGAAAAATTCTTCGGAGGATTTATGGACCTTTAAAAGTCGGCGATGATTTCCGCATTCGAAGAAACGACGAACTGTATGAGCTCTATGGGGACACCAGCCTGGTCAAGCGCATAAAGCAGCAGCGGCTGCGCTGGCTAGGACATGTCGCCAGGATGAAGGAAGAAGCTCCAGCAAAAAAGGCGTATAAATCGAAGGCGGCTGACTATGGAGGCGGCAAGGTGGGAAGACCACCACTAAGATGGGAAGACCAGGTGCGGGAAGACATTGCCGAGCTTGGTGGAGAGCGTTAATCGCAGAGGCCCAGACTGCGAACGGTTGTAATGGACATTAAAGAAGAAGAAGAAGAACTACTTTTTCGACCGATCTTTCCTATGGCAGCTATATGCTATAGTTTTCCGATTCGGACCTAACTTATTAGAGTTCTCTAAATGCCTATAATACTGAGTTAAGTTTTGTGGCAATAACATTAAAAAAAAGAAGTTTTTCTTACCAACACTGTTCTTTCTATCTGTCTGTCTATTACTACATCGGTCTTGAATACCGATATACATATCAGTGTGACCATCATTCGATTAAAATACCTTAACACCAATATATCGAAATGTTTTCATCTTGGCGGTTTTTCTTAAATTCGAAACGAAACTCAAACCTTAGCATCTATATCTAACAAATCTTTTTTCACTGAGAAAAAAGAAATAGTTTTTGATGATCCTCAAGATATTTTCGGTATCCATTTGGAATGGATAGTAAACTATCCTTTTTTGGGATCCATTGGATATTTTCGAAGTCGATTTATTTTCGCCTAAAAAGGATAAATCAGAAAAAAAATATTTCACTGATCTATATTCTTTATCCAAAGAAGCTGAAAAATGTGAAAAGGATATTTAAAACAATTGAACTATAAGTGGATATTTCGAATATTCATTCTAAGGAGATCTTTTTATTTTGTGTTTTTATTAATCTATCCATAACATGATCTATATAGCAATTAAAAAAAAAATACCCAAAACTTTCCCTTAAAGCTTGATTCTTATACTCGCTTGATTACGCATATCTTTCGCTTCGTATCAAACTTCGCACCGCTTCTCGTTGATCTCTAACCCCCTCTCATAGTTCTATTGGGTGATCAATAAGTCCCACGATTAGCTAGTCCCACCTTATCGCAACGTTAACTTTGTCTACAAAAGCTGCCAGCCGTCTGTAAAAGTTCAATTAGTTGTTAACAGTCCGTGCGGGCGCGAACGTTTCGGGAAAAAGTTGATAGCAAAATGTATTTGGAGCTATTTGTGCTGGGGCTGACACTGTTGTTCGCCTGGGACTATATGGCCAAGCGGCGGCACAACCGAATGTTTGCCGAGGCGGGTATACGTGGTCCCAAATCTCTACCCCTAATTGGCAATGCCACGGTTTTGCTCAAAGAATCGCCCGCAAGTAGGCATTGGATATTCTCCCACTTTATTTTCCCAACAATTTATAGCTTCGTTTCTCTTTATCAGCTGTCTTTGAGCTGCAGAAACGTTTGATTGCCGAATATGGCAAGAATATTCAATTTACCATACTGCATGAGATGGGCTTCATGACCGCCGATCCCCGCATGATTGAGGCCATCCTGAGCAGCCAACAGACCATCAAGAAGAATAACCTGTATGATCTGTTGAATAATTGGCTGGGCAATGGTCTGCTTCTGAGCACGGGACGAAAATGGTTCAAGCGACGCAAGATTATAACGCCCACCTTCCATTTCAAGATTCTCGAACAGTTTGTGGAGGTGTTTGATCAGAATAGTGCCATAATGGTGGAACAGTTGTACGAAAAAGCCGATGGTAAGACCGTGATCAATATGTTTCCAGTGGCGTGTCTGTGTGCTTTGGATATTATTGCGGAAACGGCCATGGGAGTGACCATTAATGCGCAACGACAGCCCACTTTTCCCTATGTGGAGTCGGTGAAGACGTAAGTTGAAAAAACCATTGATTTAGTAGAGTAAATAGGTCTTCTTTAAAATCAACTTCATCAGTAGTGTAAGCTATTGCTTGGAATAGGTTAACATTGCAAAATTGGAGCTCCTATTCCAGAAGGTAAATTAATCTATATTTGTATTTGACAATCTTACTTTGCTGGGGTCGAGTTAAGTTCTAACAAATGTTACCCTTCCCATTTGGAGGTGCGTTATCATAATCTATATCTTGGGTGCCCTTGCACTTGTGTTCAAACGCAAGCAATCTTTTTAGGGGCTATAGGGGCTGAAGCCCCTTGAAACAAGAAAAAAAAAATGATAATTTTTCGATGTAATTTTTGAAAAAAATCAAAAAAGTTGCATGAAATGCCACTTGAGTTCAAAATACCAAAATACTATACAAAGAATAAAGCATTTAAGAAGAAATAAGTTAATATTTAGTATACAACCGTTCTGAACAACAATTTTGCAAAATATGTCCTCGATGGACCGCAAATTATAAAGAGTTATTTTATTATACAACATCAAGGCGGTCATGGGTTCCCCTTTTAATGAAGCTTTTAAAATTGCACTTTTTTACTAAAATTTTTGTATATCTTTTCGTCATATTTCAAAAGAATAAGAAAAAATACAACTAAACCACAATGCTTTAATGCAATACTTAAAGGTAAAATTTTCAAATATGCCCAACACATCCTGCAAAGTTTTTCAATGCTTATTGGTTAAGCAGTTTGTGGTACTCACTTATTCATTTCACGCGCGATTTAAAAATAAATTGCCTGCGGCGCTTGTTCGTTTTCTAAGTTTACCTCCAAACTAGGAATAAAGACAGAAATACAAACAAAATACGAATACGATGCAAATTAGTATAATGTATCGATTTGACGAAGAAATAATAGGGATCGGATGAGCGGTTCTCAAGTAATGAGAAAAAAACACCAGTGAACCAGATCAAATGTTATGAAAACAGTCTGTGTTTACAGAAACCGCTTGTGAAATCTGTATTTTAATTATTATTCCAAATATTGCTCTTTTTTGGGGTCTTAGTGTAGAAATTCGACCTTCTTATTGCGACAGACCCTTCCTATGTTTTGTGTTGTGTCGGTTGTTGCTAATTCTTGTTGATTTTTTCACCAAAAAAAACTGTCTTCGAAAATTATTTTATAAATCAAAAATCACTGTCTGCTTCAGCATTTTAAGCATTTTTAGGCGGTAAAAGGCAGTTGTGCTCAATCTAAGATTTTAATGTTTCGATTTCGCCTTATCATTATAACTGAGACGCAGTTAATTTACATTGTTGCATTTTATTTTCAACAAAAAATTGTTTGAAAATTAGGCAGAAAATTAAGGACGAAATTCAATATTTTGGCTGTAATTATGAAATAATTTCAAATCATAAAACTTATCAAAGTCACTTTGACCACATACAGCAATTTGAATTTTGCTACTGGTCTGCTTCATGAACCTGGAAATGATAATACAGTTTAATTCTAGAGGTAAGCCAAAAATTGTTTAAAAAAATTACCTAAAAATTAAAAGTTCTTTGTTGCATACAGACTTTTTTGTATCAGATGATCTGGTGACGCACTTGTTGTTCACCGCACAAAGTCTTTTTATATAATATCCTAGGCCTAATATCTATTTATTCTGAAAAGCACAATAAGATCCGAGCAATTTTGAGTAACATTACGTGCCCTTGCGTCAAGATATGGTAAAAAATAAAATCTCCAAAAATTTCGAAGCAAAATTTTTTTTTTCCATAATATTGAACATTTTATAAATATTTATTAAGTTTTTGAGCAAAAAAGGGGAAAAAATACGAATTTCTAAAAATACGAGGGTCGATAAAAACAATTTTCATATAAAAGGGTCGGAAAAAATAATTGTTTTTGTTTATATCTTTAAAACTGAGTTTCAGATCAGCTTGAAAGTTTTGCAGGATGTTTATAAGATCCTAATAGAACGTTTAAGAAAATAAAAAAAATCCAAAAAAAAATTTTCTGAAGGTATACAGTACCCTTAAAAGGCATCTTTAATTTATAAAATTCACTTTATATTTAGTTTCCTTTATAAATGTACAATATGTTCTTTTAAGAACTTTGTCAATTGAGGAGATGCTTTTGCATTACACGGTCATTTATCTTAAAGACGTTATCATACAAGTTCTGAAGCGAATTGAGACTGGGACTTAACAGGTTTATAAATTAATTAAAATGGTGGAAGGAAAATGTGAATCGTTTCTTTTGTAAATCTCATAAATAAATATAAAAGTCCTTAGAAGCTTCAGTACTACCTGAAAAAGCGATCGGGCAAAACAGTAACCGCAACACTAACCGTTATTCATTTCAATTTTAATCTTTGGTTCAAGTATTGCATTATAGTTAAATCTATCATCAGTCTGAGCTTTTTTCAAATATATGTTGACACAAGTGTTGCAGCTGCCGGTATCGAAATGCTTTTTATTGGCCAGATTCCGTAAAATTTTTTGCTCTTTAGCTCTACTTGGTTGTCCATCTCGCAGCTCTCCAATAATCGCGTAAAACATTGGTTTAAAATCGCAACAACCAAAAAATTTAAAAAAAAAAAAAAACTTTTCGCGCGGAAACTTAAGAAATTTTACTTTCAAACTGCTAAAAAAAAATATGATATTTGTTGTATTTGCACTTTGGTCCTGCTGCTTACCTGTTTGATGACTCCCTTCGAGTGTTTAGCAAAGGTGAAAAGCAGTCGAACGTTACTCTTAGGATCTTGGGCTTGCTGACAGTGAGGATTTGTTATCCGTTACCTGTCTAACTTACTTTGTTCATGTGGTCAAGACGGAAGCAGAGGATTTTGGTACATAAAAACGTGATTAAAAAAAAAATTAAACCTAATGACGCGATAGACTGCAAATTTGTGTATCGAGTAATTGGTACACAATGATGATGGAAAGCCGTACAGTTTTTATATGGGTTGTGTTTCCATTGCAGGACCTAAATCTGTCTGTCTATGAGTAAGACTTTATGACAGAAATAAATTCCTGGAGTCTATCGTTCGAGGTATTTTTAAAAGAAATCATAGCATTATCTTGGTCGACTTAGTTGAAGAACTTAAACATCTTTTTCTTAATTTCATCGAACCAAGCAACGTAATTGTCCTTCTTTTCCTGATACGTTGTTCCGAAATATTCTGGTAGGGCTTCATATAGCTGTGGCCTATAATTCGATTTTGAAAACTGTTTGCTTATTAGTAAACTCAACGTCCTGTCACTTTCGCGCTTAGTGTTGCGCTTATAGTCGTCCGCATCAGTGATCAGTAGGGGTCCAGAAAATGACCTCACTTAGAAGGGATTTGCTTAATAAATGGTTCTGTATCCGCTGAATCCAATTACCATCTCATTATTTTTCTCCATCTTTCCAGTGCCTCCTACATGGTGGCCGAACGCCTGCTCAGTCCCATTCAACGTTTTGAGCCGGCCATGAAATTCTTCTATCCCTCGGTATATCGCACTTTGAACAAACACATCAAATCCATGCATGATTTCACAGACAGTGTCATAACCGAGCGTCGCCAGACTTTGCAAAAATCCATTGCCGATGGCACATATCAGAGCTACGAGTCCGCTACCATGGATGAGGTGGGTAGTAAACGTCGCATGGCTTTGCTGGATGTGCTCTTGCAGTCCAATATCGATGGTCAGCCCTTGAGTAATGAGGATATACGCGAAGAGGTGGATACGTTTATGTTTGAGGGTCATGATACCACCACCAGTGGCATTTCCTACACCCTATACCTATTGTCCCGTCATCCGGAGGTGCAGCAACGTTGCTTCCAGGAAATACGCGATGTGATTGGCGATGACAAGTCCAAGCCGGTGGATATGCGGGATCTGGGCGAGTTGAAGTATCTGGAGTGTGCCATTAAGGAGTCGTTGCGTGTTTACCCGCCGGTACCAATGATTGGACGCTATATAACAGATGATATTGTACTGGGTGAGTACAAGTTAAAGCATTAGATGGTAAAATACTAACTCAATTTGTTTTCAGACGGTAAGACCATACCAGCTAATACGAATATTATACTGCTCACCTATAATGCTCATCGGGATCCCGATTTCTTCCCCGAACCGAACAAGTACATACCGGAGCGCTTTAGCTCAGAGCGTAAGGGGGAAGTTGATCCATTCGCCTATACACCATTCTCAGCGGGACCACGCAATTGTATTGGACAAAAGTTTGCCATGCTGGAGATGAAGAGCACTATAAGCAAAATGCTAAGACACTTTGAGCTGGTACCGCTGGGCCAGGAGGTTAAACCCTTAATGAACCTAATACTAAGATCCACCACGGGCATTAATGTGGGCCTCAAACCGAGGATCTATTCCTAAAAGTATTATTAAGGCTCGGCATTGTAAATATATATGTGTAAATAGAAGGACTTTGAACGCTTTTAGATAAGCTTTTGCTGGACTCTTAATTTTCCATATTTAGTGTATTGAACTATATTTTAAAATTCACAAAAAAAAAAAACAAGAGGGGGAAGGGGTTCTCAATCCCAGTTATAAACCTGACCCGGAGTGGGCAATCTAGCTGCCTTGGGCGCTGCAGTGCCCTCTGCCTCCAGCTGTTTTTGCTGCTGCACCAGATCAATGGGTGGTGCTACCTCACGACGTCCATCGCGCAGGCAATAATAGTTGGCCGAATACAAATGTGAGGGTCCCTCGGGTATATCGGGTTGGGGCTGTGTGCGTTCAGCCACACCATCCTCAAAGCGCAGGGCCACTGTGTGTTCACGCTGCAAAATTTAATAACAAATTCTTACATAACGCACACCGCAAAAGTTAAGTGGCTTGAGGTGGGACCAATACTTACACCCAAAAGGAAGGCACGCACGCGTTGCAGAAATGGTGCTATATCACGTCTGGCAGCCATAACAATGAATACCCTTTAGCTAAACGAAATCTCTTCAAGAAATTCCCAATTATAAGCTGAAGTAGCAGCTGATTGTTGTTTTCATAGGCGATGACAACCGATAAACGCCTATCGATAGTCTTTTTCATCGATATCGATATCACTTTGCAACCCTATGCTTGGGTCAGCCATTTTGATTTTCATCTTTTTCATTTAACAAAATCTGAGTTGGTGGCGTGGGTGTGTCGTTATCGTCTCCGTCTGTATATATAGTCCATACTTAAAAAGCGACGCAATTGGCATACGGACCCACCAAGTAAGCAAGTAAATACACTAGGATGCCACGCTATCGTGAATGGGATTTAGCCTGCAAAGTCTACGTGGGCAATTTGGGCTCCTCGGCCTCCAAATATGAGATTGAAAATACATTCAGCAAGTATGGACCCTTGCGCAACGTTTGGGTGGCACGCAATCCCCCTGGATTTGCATTTGTGGAATTTGAGGATCGTCGTGATGCTGAGGACGCAACCCGCGGCTTGGATGGCACCCGCTGCTGTGGCACACGCATACGCGTCGAAATGTCCTCAGGACGTTCACGTGAAGGACGCGGCGGTGGTGGCGGTGGCGGCGGCGGCGGTGGAGGTGGCGGTGGACCCAGACGTGGTGGACGCAGTGGCAGCGGAGGCGGCGGTGGCGGTGGTGGGGCCCGTGCTGGTGATGGCGGTGGACGATATAGGTGAGTAAACATATATTTATATGTACATAGGTGAAAAATCGATTCGAGTATACATACAAGAATTACATGTCCATGTCTGCTGCTGCTGCGCATTAACAGTCGACTCTGTAAAAGTAGTCAAGGTCATGCATGTCCCTGTCTGCTTACAGTGGCGTCTTGTAAAAGTAGACATGGTCATTTGCAAATTGTTGCGCGTGCGAGAGGGTCAACTGTGACGTCAGCAGTTAAAAATTATAAATATTCTTCATCCATTTTTTTTTAATAATGTAGTAGCAAATTGTTGTGTTTTAGTAACTTGCAAAACAAAAAAGAATGGAGCCAATTTTAATGTGGTTTCACAATCATTTTGCAGGATAAAGTCTTCTACTACAAGCACAACAACAACAACAACAAGAACAACAACAACAGCTACTACTACTACTTCTAGAACTTCTACTACTCCTCTTCCTTCAACAAGAACTACAACAACAACAACAAGAACAACTTCACGTCTTCCTGCTCCTCCTATTACACCAACACAACACATTTCACCAAAACCAACAACAACAGCAACACCAACATTGATCAAGTTGATGATAATTGCCGATTGCCACAAATTTGATATATACCGTTGACCCCCATGACAGCAACAACAACAACAACACCAACAACATTTCCCTGCCAGGCCCTCACTTATACACACACCACACGCACACACACACACACAGTTTGACTGTCAAAACCAACAACAGCAACAGCTACAAAAAAAAAAGCGCCGCATCTAACTCTCCTCCTCTCTCATCCAGCGAACTGCAACCTGCAATCTGCAAACGCAACCGCAACCCTTCACCTTCATCTTCTAATATACAACAACAACAACAACTTTACATTTAACAACACTAATCACCGACTACAACAGCAAAAACACCAACGTTCCAGCCAGTCTATATAGCTAGCTATATATTTATATATATATATACAACCCAGCAAGGCTTCTTCAGCTCAGCTCAGCTTCTGCAACTTCTTCTTCAAGGCCACAAAATGTCAAATTTGTCCCAACCAACCTCGAACTTCTACTACTACCACCACCAAAACAACCAACCAACCAACCAACCACCTCATCATTTGTCATCTCTAAGCAGCTACAGCAACAACAACAACAACAACTACAACAACAACCAACTACTACTACAACAACAAGAACAAGCAAAGACAACAAACTTCATCATCAAACCAAAAAAGAAAAAAAAAATAAGTGGGATTTTCTGCCATTTCTTCTCCTGCAACTTTGTAGTTTGTTCCACCCTTCCCCCCACAAGCTTCTTCAGCTAAAGCCAAATCAATCAATCAATCAAGTCTTCAACTTTTGGGGGCCGCTTCAACGCAAGTATATGAATGATTAATCCAACCAGCAAGCGTAAGCGTATTTTACATTTTTTTTTTGTACTTAGCAAAGACACAACGAAGGTAAAAAACAATCACTGAGAACTGAGACGATGATAAACTAAACTAGATAGAGATGGGCTTCCCTTTAAATCACACAATTAAATTAAATTTTGGGTTGTATTTTTCATACAAAAAAAAAAGAAAAAGAAAATTGACCTTAAAAGATTTTAGTTAATCAAAGTGCTTAAAGATTTCATTAGCTAACTTCGTCTTCCGCTTTAAATTTGAGTTGATTTAGATTTGTCCATTCGTCTGTCTGTCTGTCTGTCTGTCTGTTCCAACGCAAAATCAGTCTTTTAAAACTTTGCACAGTGTGCTTTTTACTGCTTACTGCTAATATGTTGGAACCGACTGAATCGGATGACTATCAGGCTTGTTTCCCTTTTCGATTTCGATCACTGTCTTATTCGACTTTTAACTTCAAAATTGCAATTACCTCCATTCGATTCTCAGGATGGCAAGAAGATTCGACCAAATTAATTAATCGGAAACGGCAAGATAATGATGCCATCTTGTAGCTGTAGCTCCAAGTTGAAGTCTTCAACCCTATATTCAGTTTGTTCTGCTCACGTCACTGAAACGCTCTCGGGCTTCCCTCAACTGAATGTGTGCTCCATTCGCGCTCACTGTTCAGTGGCTGTGGTTGAAAGACAATCCCATACCAGGCCCAAGTCAGTCAATCGGTCATAAAATGTGTGCTTCTCGAAGATCAGACTGTAAACATGTTAATTGATGTGGTTGCAGAATCGAGAAAGCTCGAGATTTTAGCTCAGTGCGGGCCAAACAGTGAGGACAGTTTAGGCTGTAAGCTTACACACTGATGCAAACATACGAAGAAGTTAGCCAAAAGTGCCGAGACCTGCGAGTTCCTAAATCGACGACTGTTCATTTTTTATGTTTTGAAAAAGATTCGTGAAATTTAGTTATTATCAGTTTGGCTATCTGTCGAGGAAAATGTCTTTTACATTCAATATTTTGCCAGCTCGAGGTCTTATTAACACACCACAAAGGAGGCTGGTTGATTGTACAGCTGTTTCATTGGTATCTCTACCAAATGATAAGCGATCCTTGGTCATTTGTACTGAAGCCAACAGCGAGGTGGCTGTCTTTCAGTTAGAAAAATCTCAGATATTACACAGATAATGTTAGCTGGATAATAAACCATAATCTTAAGTAAATACAACCCAAAAGTTTTTGAAATTACCTTAAACTTTAAGATGATTTGTGTTTTTTCGTGAGGCCCATCTCTTAAACTGAACTCTTTTTAGGTCTGTTTTATGTTTATAAGGTAAAGTGGTGCTTTCTTTTAAAAAACCAAAACTTTTAGTTTTACTTCAGTACATCAAATTATAATTATCCTGATCTTTTGTGCCCCCCAAGCTGAGATTAAAGCTACCCTAGGTAATCTATTTCCTTTACAAATGAGAGCATTTTTGTAGGGTCTAAATTCTTTATGAACTGCTTACAATTTACTCAGATATTTATGTAGAAGATGTAAAATTGGACCTAAGTTGTTATTTCACTTGTCTGAGTTCTCAAATGAGTCGCTCAGACAGTGAGTACAATAACAAAATCTGGAGAAAGCTTTAATTCACTCGTAAATGAGCTACATCAAAGACTCGAAAAAGATTCGAACATAATTAGAAATTTTATAAAATGCTTATGATTCAGAAATATTCGCTGTATTGTGTAAAAGTTAAATATTGATATTTTCTATACTTTATATGAAAGATGGAAATATGTCTCATACACAAAAACTCATTTAAACTCACATTTAATCATTTATAAAAAGTTTTTATTAAAAACTCATTGATGAATATACTCAGCTCGACCGCAATCGCATCGAACAATTGAGCCAGAGTTATTTTATGTTCATATTTATTCATCGAACAAAACTCTGCATCGAACCAATTGTGTGTTCGATCAAAGAAATCTCGGCGTCGACTGGCCAGCGCAATTTTCTCTCTCTCTCTCTCTTTTCATTCCTTTCATAGCTACCTATGCGTCTTTGCAAGAGTTTGTTCATACGAGGCATAGATGAACATGATTATATTCAGAGTCCCAACAATACATTTGAATTAAACTCGAACATGTTGTGTATGCATGTTTGATGCATTGAACGCAAAGCCAGTTTAATCGGGTGTTGATTTGCCATCGAACCAAGCTGTTTTATGTAAGTTCAGCAAGTTTAGTTTCAGACTGGAAGAATGTGTAACTCAATTACAGATCCCTGGGGGGCACCAAAGATCAATCTAAATCATGAATTTCCGTCAACTTAATGCCAGCGCCTTCTAAATCTGAAACAGACACTTTTAGAAAACCTTTTATTTTTGTGTTATTTGTGTTAATGTTTTGTTCTGTTTGTTTTTTTTTTTTGCTAACAACTTCTCTTGAGATCAAATGTTGTTCACGCTAATTGTCTGCTCACCTCCGCCTACTCCTACTCTTCACTCAACCAACCAACCAACCAACCAACCAGCAGGGGTCAACTCTTCTCATCTCGGGGTGTGTGTGGTGTGGTTCTTCCATACACGCAGATGTCGCTGCCACTGCGCTCCGCTGCTGCTCTGCTCTGCTTCTCCATCTCCGACCACTCCAACTTCAGCCTGCAGCTTCACACAACCAACACACACCACCACCACCACCACCAACCAACCAACCAACCAACCAACCAACCACCACTTTAGTCACAAATCAATCAAAAATCGTATCAACTGCCCAACTACAACAACAACAACTACTACTACTACAACAACAACAGTCTTCTCAGTTTGCTCTGCTCATCAAATATAAAAAAGAAAAGAGAACGCAACCAACCATTCCAGCCTTCAAATCAGTTCAAGTTGTGTGTTGTTTGGTCACCAGACTCTCTCAACCTAATTGAAAAAGAAAAAAAAGTCCCAACTTGTTTTAAACGTATTTTGCAAGTTTGTTAAACTATTTAATTTGTATTCTTCTCTCTTTCTCTCTCTCTCTTTCATTCTCCTCCTTTCCCTATCTCTCGTTGCACACACCCGTGTCCCATCTTTTTACAGATCACGCTCACCCAGACGCTCCCGCACACGCAGTCGCAGCTTCTCACGGGATCGTCGCAGTCGCTCGGACTCCAGGGATCGTCACTAGAGATCGGAGGCGGACAGCAGCCGTACACACAAACACACACCTTAGAGTAGAGCGCTACAGTTGTGGCCAAAATAAAAACAAAGAAAGTAATTTACCTTCCAACTCCACCCCCCTAAACTCTGTCTGTTGGTCATCCCGCCCCACTCCAATCCAAGTATAGCCACAGTACATGTTGGTATTTAGCTAATAAGCTCGTAGATTTTAAACTTAACACGATGAGGAGCCGTCAACAACAACTCGGAAGTGAAAGCGAAGAAGGTAACAATGGATGGGTTTAAATACGGACGCATTTTTTTGTAATCTGTAAAAAAAAAAGGAAAAACCAGGGAGAGACATTTTCTATATCTAAAACAATGATACGCGAAAAGTGCAAGTAAAATTGATTGAAATAAATCGTGAAAAGAGAATTAATAAATGGAACCAAAATCAACTTTAAACAACAGCAAAAACTAAAAACAAAGCAATTATTGGGTGTTTTAATGGGTGGTCGGACTTTCTAGGGAGCATTCCATTTGGGTGAATAATGGGACAAATCTGTAAAGCAGAGTTCCCCCAGACATAGCCCCTGAGGCGCAAACATACATACACACAGAATGACTAGAATAACTAGGGATACGATCACTGAGCTGCTCCCGGATATCGGTTGTGGGGTTTTGTCAAAATCGATCGAGACAGTAAGTAAAGTTTCTACTTTGGATCCTCTACTATACGCAAAGGTTTAATGTCTGTAGCAATCATTTTTCACAGTTTTAAAAAGCCAAGGAATATTCATGGTGAGAATTCGGTTTGCCTTTTTTAAATAATTGTGAGAATTCGGTTTGCCTTTTTTAAATAATTGAGTAAATTTGTAAATATTTCAACATGTTTTACACTTCGTTTGACCAAACGCTTGGCTTTCCTTATTTTCTTCACGTAGTTGGTAACTGTTTCTGCTCGGACCCGTCATGGATATTGCCCATGTTTGTTCCAGATATTAACATTACGTCAAATCCTAAGGAAGACCTATGAGAGAAACATCGAAAATAATCATTTTCTGTCGATTATAAAGCCGCCTTCGACACACCGAGAAGATCCAGGTTTTTTGGAGCTTTGACTACCTTTGGTATACCAGCAAAGTACGTTTGACTTTGCACGATGACGTTGAGAAGCAGCGAAAATAGGAACGAGTCTCTCCGAGCCTTTTAATACCAAAAGAGGTATTAGGCAGGGTGATACCCTACCCTATGTTATCTGGTTATAAAGTATATACTGCGCCAGTGCCCAAATGTCAACAGATCGGGCACCATTTTGAGCTCTATAAGGATACTAATCAAGTATTCTGGCGATCCTCTCTAAAATATTCGAAAGAATATTTTTGAGCAGACTTTTGCCTTTACTGGACGATGGACGCCTGATCCCTGATCACCAATTTGGCTTTCGAAAATTTCATGGTACTCCAGAACAAAGCCACAGAATTGTGCAACAGATCCTAATTACATTCGAAAATAAGCAATACTGTTCAGCAGCTTTCATAGACGTTCGACAGGCGTTCGATCGGGTTTGGCATCTAGGTTTGCTATACAAACTCAAAAGAATGCTCCCGGCACCGTACTATCTGCTGCTCAAGTCATATTTGGATGAAAGATCTTTTTACGTCAAATGCGAAGGAGCAGAGTCCGACATTAAAATAATAAGGGCTGGAGTACCTCAGGGCAGCGTCTTGGGCCCAGTACTGTACACCCTCCTTTACACTTCTGATCTCCCTATCTTAGAGAACAATAATTTGATGGTGGCCACTTACGCAGACGATACTGCCCTGCTAGCGTCTGATACCGACCCATTGACAGAATCTCAAACTCTGCAAGATCAGCTATATCTTCTGGAGCCCTGGTTTAAGAGGTGGAACATTGGAGTCAATGCCGAAAAATCTAAGCACGTCCAACTCTCACTAAGGCACAAGGTGTGCCCACCTGTACAACTTAACGGAAACACAATCCCCTCGGACACCTCGGCAAAGTATCTAGGATTGACCCTCGAACGCCGCCTGACGTGGAGCAAACACATAAAAGCTAAGAAAAAACAAATGAATATTAAAGTCAATAAGATGAGTTGGCTCTTAAGGCAAAGCTCCAACCTAAAACTAAAAAATAAGCTCCTGCTCTATAAGAGGATTATAAAGCCAGTATGGATTCCGTAGGTATCCAGCTCTGGGGCACTGCATCAAAGTACATAATTCAAAAAATAAAAAAGATGTACCCCCCCTCTCCCTTTCCCGACTACGCAAAGATCTTCAGGCAAACGTGCTCTTAAGAAAATGAATTACGTTGATGCTCACATGCGACCTCGTGCGCAACTCTGTTAGCCACAGAGATCTCGCAAAATGCTCGCTTGCTGGTCCCCTGGGTAGCTTTCAATGCTTATAGCGTACGATGATTTTGTACAGTCTGCCGCGGCAGAGGCCCAATGCACACAAGGCAACGCGTAGGTTCCGTATGTACCTATGACCAGGGCGTCAAAACGGTTCGGAGGTGAACCGCTCCGGAGTCGGAGACTCCGTGATTTTTGGGAAGTCAGAACCAAGACGAACCGGAGAAGTTTAATAAGAACCTAAACCGAAGCAAAAAGTCAAAAATGGGTTCGGTTCAAAAATAATAATCACAGTTTTTCTAGATGCTATAATTGTTAACTTCGCCATTTTCCAAAATATCTAAATTGAAATCTTTTATTTCAATTTACCCTGTTATTTAGAATCATTTTTTAATAAACAGAAAGTTTTATAGAACTTTAATAAAAAACTTTTCTATAAATAAGAATATGACAGATTTATCTGATAACATAGGAATACAAAAAAGGCCAACTTTTTCAATAGGAAAGATAGCAAACTTTTCATTGTTTTGGTCGCTGAAGTGAAATCAATTGTCCGTTTTCATTCATATTTTCATATTTCATATTTGCATAAACGTGTGTTAAGCGCGCTTTGTTGGATTTTATTATGAATGTGGTTATTTATTGATGAAATTGACTTTTTTTCAAGTTTTTTGATTTGAGTTTAGCGACATTTTGGTACATATGGAAAGTTTGTTATCCGCTTTGTTGCAAAAGCTTATAAACCGATGTTTATCTTTCTTAAAATTAGATCAACATTAATCTTTGATTTTAAAATGAAATTTAGTTCAAATACTTTATATATTCCAAATATCAAGATTCTGAACTTTTAAATATGTATGAAATGTTTAAGGTTTTTTCAATTAACATACATTTTTTTAAGTTAGCGAAAACAAAATTATTCCTAAACCTTGGTTCAGCGACCTTCTGAGCCCACTCCGTGAACTCGAATCCAAAAAGTTTAAAGTGTTCGAAAACCGGAGTGAGAAGGTTTGCAGCACTGCCTATGACACCTTAAAGCTAGCACTTATGAGGGAGAATCGAGAAGAGGATGTTATTTAAGCCATACACTTGAAATCTGGTCTGTAGGTTGGTAATATGGAGTGGGATATTTCAATGAATCAGGACCGGAATCAATTCGGCTATAAAAGGAGGTTATATTTCACAAGTTATTTAAGCTATCAACTTAAAATTTAGACTCAGGACCGGTTAAGAGCCAGTTCAAAACTGGCTCACAGCCCTATCTCCGAAAGTTTTAAATTTTAATGGATCAGGGTCGGTATGGAAATTGTTTTCATCCGGTATTAATAGATATTATCATCGTGTCTCTTTTTTGATATGATAAAATCCATTTTTATATCCTTTTGAAACCTCTCAGCTCCATTGGATGAAAATCAAACTACACTACAAAGTAGTTCCTGCAGAACTGTCTCTTTTTGGCTGTAAACTAGTCATATTTAAATATTTAACGGCTGGAGTTATGTCTACATTTTACGTCTTATCTACTTACATTCTACAAATACCAAACTTCTATCGATACACTCACGTAGTTTGTTAGCCGCTAGAGGGCGCTGGCAGTCACTTCTGCTTGGCGTTTGAATTCAAAATCAAAAATCAAACACACATTTTCATTTTGTTTTTTTAGTAAAAATGTTCATTATGTTTATTTATGAAATAAATTATTATTATTTACATTTGGAAAATAATGCACAAAATACAAATGATATTGCCCACCATTTCTACATTTTTCTACAAATTATTTAATTTAAAAAAAAAAGAGAATGAAAAAATTACATTTTTTTTTTGTTTTTTGGGAACGGGAAACAAAAAATTCGGTTGCCTTTTTAATGGCACGCGCGTACTACTCGGCCTTTAAAATGATTTACGTAACTAAAGTTGTGACTATGAGCAAGTCGATTTGGCCTGGTTGGATGGAAATGGATTTGCCAATGCTTCAACTCAAGCTAAACCAAGTTGCACATAATTTGACTGCTGCTGATTGTGTAGGGGGATGGTGGGGTGAGGGGAGATGGGAGGTAGGGTATAACTAATTCATAAAAAAGATTTAACTAATAAACAAAAATCCATTTGAATTTGTTCAATAAATATACGAGTAAAGGGAGGGCGAAAAACAAAATCTAAGTACGAGTGTGCATAAGTCCTAGTTCCTATGTGCGTATTGTACGATTATAGCTAAGAAGTATTGACTCGCAGGGGGGGCCAGGGGGGAGGGGAGGAAAAAAATTGCTAAAATTAGACAAAAAAGTTTCGTTGTTGCTTGCGCTCCTCTCCAGGCTGAAACACTTTGCTATTGCTGTTGCTCCACGTTAATGGTGATGACCATGGTTGGTCAATAATGTCCACCGCCCGCACCGCCACCACCAACACCACCGCCGCCGCCGCCTCCGCTGTGTCTATGATGATCACGCCTGCCGGCGGATTGATCCCGATCACGATAGTCACCATTGCGGGAGCTACTCTTGTGATGATGATGATGATGACGCTTCTTCTCACCCTTCAGGCACACATCGGATACCACCATCTCGGAATCATCGCGCATGCCGTAATTATCGCGACCGCATCTGCTGGAGAGGAAGGTTCAAGTGGCTTGTTTCTGGGCAAGGGGTTAGAGACTCACCTGTCCAAATTCTCACGCGAACGTTGCATATTGTCACGCAGATTGTCACGAGAGCGAGTCATGCTGGGCGGATCCAGAGTCTCTTTGCGGCGCAAAGCATTGTGGGAGCTGTTCTTAGAGGCGGACTCGTGCAGATTCTCCCAGGCTTGGCGATAGTATCTAGTAGAAAAAAGAAAGAACAGAGAATTGAGCAATAAGATCCGACAAAAAACACAAAAAAATTCTGATTACAAAATAGATTCTATTAGAGTTTCTTCGAGCTAAAAAATTAAAGCTTTCTCGCTTAGTTCAGAGGAAACTTGTTAGAGGGTTTGGGTTGTACTTTACATCCACATCAGGAATGCAGGTTCAAAAGCATGGCAAGGATAAAAACTGTATAATATTATATAATTTCAAATGGTACAAGATCAGGACAGGCTTTTAGCTTAGGCCGCGCAAAGCAAACAGAAGCGATTGTTTTTGAGCACTTTCTAAAAGGTCTTGATACTTATCATACCGAGGAGACCAAACGCAATCGCAATATTCAAGGTTCGGGCGAACAAGAGAGGTCGTCAACAGCAGGCGCATTAAATTTACGCCCGTGCTCTCCAGCTGGAGTTTTCTCAGGTTTGATTGTCACTTTGCAATTGATTTTAAAAATTTCAATAATTCATTGTGCTCAAAAGGGAGTCTATCTAGCCGATGATGCGCCTGGTGAAAGGCGACTTGGGGTTATTGTAGCCGCAACGTGCATCCACATGACTGACGTCCTCACCACCCATAAAGTAGGCAATTTATGTGGTTCGTTTGACATTGGCAGGAATAAGCCTGCTTTATGGTACACTTGGCCTTTGATTTTAAAGGTTTTGAAGCTCTGTTGCTCCAAACGAAGTCATTTGAAACCATGAATTAAATCTACAAATGAACTTTAGAAACAGGTTTGAGTCTGGATCCGTGCCTATGTGCAAGCCGTTCAATAGTTCTGGTAGCGTTTCAATTTCTGGCAGTTGCCCTTTTCCCGATCCCGGAGGACTCATTTTCGAATTTGAGCGCATGACAATTGGGACCTTCTTTGTCCATAGCACCAATCAGGACTTTCGGATGAGCGGGATAATCGATATTTAGCTCATGTTCGAACGCGAGACGAAGGAACGAAGCAGATATAAGTGCTCGCTGTACTTTTTGGCGTTGTTGGTCAATTCTTCTAGGAGTGTTACATTTGACCGGCACGTTTGTCTCTGCTCCAGTGGTTATTATTGTTGACTTCGAAAAGCTCGTACCTCCTGTGACTGAGAAGAAAGCAGTTGCTACATTCTGACACGCGTAAATTAATTTATTTCATGTATGTAACTGTTCTTCTGTGTTAGCTGCCCAGGCATTTCGCATGTGCATTCGTTCGACGGCCCAAATAGCCACCCCTACGTGTTGCTGGCATTGTTTACAGTAACACACACACAGATCGCCCAAATTGAAACGATTGGTGAAATGATTTAAGTGCAGCAAATTTTTTTGTCTCCAAGACTAAAGACTGAGAAGATCATTCTGTAACAGATTATGTGAGTCAGTACCATTGAAAGATAAAGAAATTGTTACATCATCCGCATACATCTGATTACCTGGGGGAGGTCATTTATAAACAGACGAAAAAGCAATGGGCCAAGATAACATCCCTAAGGGACACCAGAAAAGGCATTCACTACTTTTGATGGAGTTGAATTAAATAAGACTCGCTGAGTGCGGTTCGACAAATGCATAGAGATCCATTTGAGTAGTAATTCAGGAAAACCTTTTAATGAAAATTTAGGCAAGAGAAGAAGATGGTTTAGAGAATCAAACGCGTTGCTAACCTCAGTAAAAACAATGTCAGTTTGCTGCTTTTCATGAAAACCACGCGGGCTTATAGAGGTAAACTCAAGGAGAGGGGTTTAAGTAGAACGGCTCTACATAAAACCATGTTAAGTTGGAGAAATTATGGAGCTGCTTGCAATGCCACGGTAATTCTACATGTTAGACTTACTCCCTTTTGAAAAATTTATGTTTTAATGGGAGCGCATAGGCTCCAAAGTTTTTGATATTACTCATAAGCAGTGTTGCCTGGGATCTGTTTACATATAATTCAGTTTGTCCTGACTGACGGAGTGACTTACTGGTTGGCAATCTACGCACAGCCGAAACGGTAAGAGTTAGAAGACTGAAATTTGGACACTTGTTTCCATTAGGGTTGAAAGTGAGCACTAAGAGGGGACATCGAAAAAATTCCTTTCCTAAGTTGTGGAAAATTGGATATTTGTTTTTAAATTGTTTCGGACAAAAAAATCGAAAATTTCATTCTTAGATCAAGAGAGTTTGATATCAAAAGAACAGTTTATATCAAAATTCTTGATTCAAGCACGAATTTGCTTGCTTTCTCCAGTCAGCTACTTATCCTCATTCCCCTCGCCTATAATGATCAAATTAATCTCGTTTTGAGGACGGAATCTAAGGCGAATTCAAAAACGAAATGATTTCTTTTAAGAGCGTTTGTACTTAAAATCTGCGTTTGTCAAGCAGAGCGAGGCTAAAAAGTGAGAGTGTATTGGTGTGTCGCTAATAAAGCGACGCAAAACCAGCTCAGACCTACTTCATCGACCGTAGGCCTCGGCATTTATTCGTATCAATAACGAAACGCTTCAAGTTCTTCTAATAGATTTTTCCTTAGCCTACACACCAACCATTAGATGATCACTTCAAAACTTGTACCAACCTGTTGAGTCCATTGCGGCTTCCCGACGTGGAGCTATCAAAGCTGGCTACGGTGTTACAGTCTGGTGAGGCGCGATGGCGATAATGTTGAGTGGTTCGATTTCTGGGAGAGGGAGAGAGAGAAAAAGGTGTTTAATAATAAAATGTTTCCAAATTATGAAAAAGGGAACTCAAACAAAAAGAGAAGGATTTGTTAGTGACACAAGGGTTAAGCACAAAGCCGCACACAGACACAGAGAGAGGGAGAGACAGAGCGAGAGAGTGAAAGACAAGGAGAGGAGCATGATGCAACTATAACAGGTATGGCCAGCAGCCCGCTTCGCGCTGACCATACCTTTTTTTAGTTGTATCAAAAGAGAGCCCAGACGTGCAGGAGAGTGTGTGTGTGTGTAAGTGTGAGTGATGAGAAGAAGGCGACGTTGGCCCACAGCATTCAAGGATTAGTTGATATCAGTTTGGCGCAGCTGTTGGATGTGGTGGTGGTCTGTTGTTGTGTTGTTGTTGTTGTTGGGTGTGGAAACTGTTTTTGGTTTTCTTACATTTGTTGCATTTCGTTTTGGTGTACAATTCGTTTGTTTTTGGCTTTGGAGTTGGTTTCGTTGTTCATCTTTGGCACACAATTGGTTTCTCTTTGAGCAGGTAGTGTCGGTTCCTTATTTACATCGCTCTCTCTTTCTCTCTCTCTTTGTCTCACATATGCGTATTGCTAAAGAGACCCGCTCGGGCGCGATAGCCTCGCCCGTAGCTGCTAAACTCCCGTCGTCCCAGCTTTTGATCGTCGAACGGCAGGGCCAACACACTGTACCACAGGGAGGAGGGAGCCGGCTCACAGCGTACGCTGGAGCTGAGGCTGCCGGCAGTGCTGCCGAAGAGGCGTATACCCTTGCCACTGCAGCGGGTCAGTTGGGCCGTGGAGGCATAGCTGGTGGCGCTGGCACTGGTGGCCGTGGCGGTGGCATAGCTGGGCAGGCGACCGGATGGGGCTTGCTTGTGGTAACGCTGGGCGAACTGCTCCAGATACTGCTGCTTCAGATGAGTGGCATGTGGATGCCGATGAGGATGATGGTGGTGGTGTTGGTGGTGTGTTAGATGATGCGGATGAGGCAAATGTTTGGCTATGTGCCGCCGTTTGCTGCTGTTTGGATTGCTGACGTACGATTTGCCGTGTCGAGAGAGAGAGAGAGAGAGAGAAGAAAACAGAGAGAGTTGTACAACCAGAGAAAGAGCAAGGCTTTCGATGTGTCTGCACAGAGAAAAATATCAATCTAAAACCAAGATTATGGTCTCGAAAAGGAGAGACGCAACGGTGTCAGCAGTCAACAGAGATCACGCGATAATGTTTCGGAAAGTTCACCTCCTTTCAAGGGAAATGGAATACGTTTTTTTTTCGACTTTGTTTTTAAAGTTTTAAAATAAAAAAGTGACCTTCAAATTGTGGGAAATCTCCCACCCCCAAGTCAGAAAATACCCGGAAAACTGTTGATGAAATTATATGAGATCGTACCTGAAAATAGTGTTTCAGGTATTGCCCAATCCTACCAAGGCAGGAAAAGAAAGCTCTATATGTACTTTATCGATTTAAAGGCAGCATTTGATACGATAAACTGTCATAGCTTATATCTAAAACTAAGTCGACAAAATTTATCAACGGGCTAAACAGTCTGTATGAAGATAATCTCTTTTCTGTGTGAGCTCTCGTACTGGTTCCCAAACAACATCACCATAAAGCAAGGATGTCTCCGCAGCACGCTAGTCGCCCGTGGTCGAAAAATGGTACCTATTTAAATGACGCCGAACGGAACACAGTAACCGGATTTAAGTACCTGGGTGTCTCTCTATCAGAAACCTTAAATTTTACGCCTCACCTTCAACAGAAACTGCTGGACTCAAAGAAAGCGATAAACTTCTCATGGAAAAACTTTTTTGGAACACTAAAACCCTGTTTAAAACTGCCGTTAGGTCTGTGATGTGCGTCGCAACTTTGGGAATGTACCCAGTATGAATAAGTTAAACGACTTTAAAGAATGTTTATTAAACGTATCTTTAAATTCATTAATTTTGGTTATCACCAGTGAAAGACTTCTCAGAAAGAATTCCCTTCTCAAGTGTTCGAGAAATGGCATGTCCCTGCTTCTAAATACTTGCAATATCGATATCAATCTTGATAGTCTTGGGAAGCTTCAAACATCGAGTTCCAATAAAGAGAAAACTTTCCCAATCTGATGTCCTTAAGTGAATCTAAAATAATTTAAGAAACTGAACCACAACCTGAACTACTTCCAAGACCGCTTTGGCATTCAAACGATTAATCTAAACTACAGGCCGCAGCCGTAAAGTCCCTCCATGCTGATTGATCACTCTGCAACCTCTGTGTAACAGAAAACGTGTCTCATCTGTTTGCGTTTTACCCAATCTTGGGAGAGCTACGAAGCTTGTTCCTCAACAAGCTTTCCCCATCGAAAATCGAGAAATCTGGGAGATACTGACCTTGTTCAGCAGAACAACTTGCTCCCTGATCAAGTATAAATTCGCACTGATCCTTCTGCTGAACTCGAGTAATATGGAATTATGATAGCCAATTTCAAGTATCTTGATAGAGGAGCATGTATCGAAGAAATAGTACGCTACTTTGAAGTGATACTGCTCCCACCAATAGTAAATGTGTATCGATAGCACATGTTAGCTATCGATAAAAACATGCGAGATATGTCTTCTATCGGCTGAAAATTAAAACAATTAATTTTAAAATATGATTACACCTAATTGTAACTTTTTATATGCAGAATTCATGTTAACACGGATCGCCATTTCAGAATTCACCCGACCCGTGGCAATTCGTTCATCAGAAACTATTTGATGAATAATTTTTTTTATGCTACTTGCTCAGGGATCAACACGCCCACTGTCTTCAAAGTTCCCCTTGACTTTGTTTTTGATTTGATCTATCCATGATACAATTATATAGGGTAAGGTGCTCTCTGAGAGAGCTCTCTGTTGGGGACTCCAAATTTTCATTTTGTTGCTGTCATTTGATTGAAAAGGTTGTGTGCTAACGAATTTTTTTTGATTTGCCGACGGGATTTATTTATAATTTGTGAAAATGTCGGGCCAATACTGTTGCGTATGTCGATGTAAAGCAGTGCCAGCCCATAGCTACCCGGAATTGATGTCAGTCCTGGATTTATGCAAATGCGAGAAGAACTCTTAATTGTGTGAATCGGTGAACACTGAATTGCAAGTAAGACGCCTGTGGACTGGAGCAGAGACGGCCAAATGGAGAGGACTGAAAAGGGCGCTTGTGTTGGTGAACAAGCGAACTCCCTCCAGACTGCAGTAGTTTAACTTGCAATGAAATCTTCACCGATTCACACAACCACAAGTTCGGCACGCGTTTGCTTAAAAACACGACCAACACCGGCTCGTGTGAGCTGTGGATCGCCGCCTCTGGTCTAAAGAGTGCTCTCTTGGCCGGCAATGAAGTAAATCAGGGTTCCCCCAAGAAGAGACCCCGAGTTTGTGGCTGTGTGTTTCTCCTGTCATATTGTTACGGCACTGCATTTTAGGCTGACACCGGCTAGCAAGTCATTTCAGGGCGGGGTCTTAACCCCAGACCGCATAGCGAACAATCACTTCAAATTCAATTCTTCACTAGCAAAAACGGGCACAAATTCAAAAAAGCAGACAGTTATTGGCCAAACAATCAAAATTCAGAACAAATCTCTATCGAAGAAGCAGCGCCATTACCAGGCTAGAGTGTTCCAACCGGCAACGCTCCCAAGCAGCGACTTGGCTTTATCAGCTGCCATTTGAAAAGTGCGAATACTAATATAATTTAGTCATGTATATACTATGTGTTTGTAATTCTAAGGGTGCTTTGCTTTTTGTTTTATTCTCTCTCTCTCTCTCGATATTAGCAAAAGCTGTCAGTCCTCGATAAACTCTGAATGCCATACCTAATATAATTGTATCATGGGCTATTTGAACAGTTTAAAATGATTCACTTAGATTAGCTCAACACAGTAACTAGCATGATTGATGTTCAACTCAAGTAGCTCATAGGGTTCGTAGCTCAGACGAAGTTTGTTTAGCCTTCTCGCTTTTAATTTAACTTCAGCACATTGAGTGAGCAAAATTAGGTAGTTAAAAATTTTTTATATAAGTTAACAATGGGCGTTTTCAGCAGATTATTCCGATTAGCGATTACCGATTTACGATTTGCGATTGCTGATGAGTCTCTGCTGAATGGAATTGATGGCAGACCTTAAGATAATCTGTGGGTTTGGTTCTTTTTAAAATTGGAAAATATTTACACAAAGTCCTTAATATTTATAGATTTGTTAATTAGAAAATTTCATATGAATGTCTGCAATCATCCGTTTTGTTCGATTTCTATTCAGTAAACATGATTGTCAAATTTTCCAATCCCAATCGGCAATCACTGTATTCAGCAGGTAAAATCGGCAATCATAAATCACAAATCGTAAATCGGAATTATCTGCTGAATACGCCCAATATAAAGACGATTTGAGAAATATCAATTGTAGACGAATAAAGGGGAACTGAAAGTCTATCGGTCCAAAGAAAACTTGCAAAGTTTCATAATGAATTCAGAATGTTGTGAAGATTTATTAGTTGAAAATTGTCAACGGGTAAACAGGAACTGTAGGTCCAAAAATGGCAAAAATTTGCAAAATTTTAAATTTCATGAAGACGGGTAAGTAGATCCAGTAAAAAAGGGGTAAAAATCGAAGGCGGCACCACTAAAATGGGACGACCAGTTGGTGTGTCCAACTGGTGCCAGCTCGCACGGAGGTTGAGACCGTCACACGGTTGTGATGGCCAATAAAGAAGAAGAACATTTTTAAGACCGGTTTGTCAGTCAAGGAACATGATTTAAAACAATCTTTATGATCTTGACTATAGGTAACATAAATACGTGTCTGGTCACTTGTGGTTTTGAAAAGAAGTTTCTTAAGCATTTAGCGGTCTTATTACCATGCAGATCCCATTGATCCTGGCATGATTTTCCATTTGGTTGGCACTAGCGTTTTTTATTCTTATCCTCTTTGGTATTTGTGTTCGCGATTTAATAAGTCTTTAGTCACGGTAAAGAGGTTTAACTAACTGAACTACAACAAAGTCTATAACAAATATAAAGACCCATTTCTTCTTCTACTTGAAGCATGCTTCTTTGGCCTCTATATTAAAATCTGAATGCTTAACGGTATTAGCCGCTGCTAGAGGGTTCCGCCAATTTATTCATTTTTGGTCGAGGAGGCTTCTGTTAATCACACCATGCTTGGCAATCTCTCGCCTTTTTAAAATCTTTCGTTCCCGATTTTTTACTGAAGATTTTTTAGTTCAACTCATTTTCTGACCTGTCTTGATCTGTTTGTCACAAAGTGAGAGTGTATTAGTGTGCGAAAATAAAGCTCCGTGAATTTGCTTCGACTTAATCGCTTTGAACTCTGACGAGCGAATGACGGCTTTCTGCTCTCTTGGTGTCAGTTTCGGCATGCGTTCGGTTTGTGTACGTGTGAATAGCTAAATGTTCTTGCCCCCTGGGGGGAACCATTGGGAACGTGAGCTGACTAAATTGAACCAAAACAATATCAGACTTGATTTACTTGAACCCTTTTTTTTAACAAGGATCAGAGGACACTTTGACTACATTCATACAGGGTTCTATTACAAACCAAGCTTTTGTTATACCAAATAAAAATACTACTTCTACACATCTCATAAGAGAAAACTTTTTTAAATTGAATACGTTGAGAGATGATAAATCTGGTTTTTAAGACTTTCAATGTCAGTTCAAGGTATTTCAAGCTTACTGGAAAAAGAGATTTTCAATCCAAGTTTTAGATTAATTAATTTTTCTCTCTGTAAATGTGTTTGCGTGGGTGTGTGTGTGAGTGTCGGGAGGCTCTCTTAGAAACAGGAGGTGGATTGGTGGCGGTCAGAAAAACGGCAAAAGCAAATCCTTAAACAAAAATCCTTTGTCTTACTAACTTCGACTCACCTTCTCACTAGAATCACAATGGTGGTGATGACAGCGGCCAAAAACACAAAGCCACCAAAGGCACCCAAGGCGACAATTGCACCCAGATTGAGCTTAGCCTCCTTGGTCTCCTTACGGTCGGGATTGTCCACAGCGAAGGGGACATTAACATTGGGTGATTGATTCTGCCGGATGTTGACACTGTCGGCAATTTCATTATCCTGAGGATGTGAGTTCTGGATAATTTGTTGAGTATTGCGGGTGGTGGTCTCCAGAGTGGGATTGGTGGGTGGTCGACTGCGTGGTGGAGTGGGAGCATAGGTGGAGGGCACCACCTGCTGGGTGGTGGGTATGGAGGCAGTACTGCTGGGTTTCTTGGGTATGAGAACGGGACGTACGGTGCGTCGAGGGGGGAACTCTTCGCGTACGGTACCCGGCACTGGGACATTGATTTCCTCCTCTGAGTCGGCTGAAAGGAAGAGGGAGAAATGAGTTCTGATATTTAAAAGGGATGAGGCAGTACACACCTTCTCCATTGATCTCCACTTGGGGTGTGCTAATGCTGGGATAGTTAGCCAAGGTACTGCCAGCCGTGGAGGTGGGTCGGTAGGGGGTACGACTGGTGCTAGTGCTGGTGATTTTGGGTCTAAATGGTGGCTGAGTGGCCACTGAGGTGGTGGAAGTGGTGGCAGCCGTAGGCTGAGTCGAAGGTTCCAGCTTAATGCAACGTGGCAAAGCACTGCTCCATTGTCCTGTGGCCAAACAGGTGAGTAGACGTGGTCCTTCCATGCGATAGCCTGGAGGACAGCTGATTTCCGCCTTGGAGCCATAGTAGGTGCCATTGGGAGCATGTATAATGGTGTTGTAGTAGTTGCCCGGCAGCGTATCACATTCCACAACTGGGTTAAAGAGAGGGATTAGAGGATTTGTGAGTAACTAGCCCCAGATCAAGACTTACTCTCGCAGCGTGGTGGCGGTCCATTCCAGCGTTCATCAAAGTCGCAGGTCAGTAAGGCACGTCCTATCATCTCGTAGCCCTCATCACAGGCATACTTCACCAGGCTCAGATAACCCACCGTGTTGTTGAGCAAACCATAGGAGCCATGGGCTATGCTGGCCGGCAAACCGCACTCAATATCTGGATTGGATTATAAGATTTCCTTAAATGGTCTGCACCTCATCCCCTTCTTCAGCTCATACTTACATTTACACACGGGCGGAAACTCATTGTAGAAGCCCGTCTCCAAACAGGTACGCGTGGCCGGACCCACCAGCAAATGATTTGCATCGCAGCTATACTTAATCTGTGCTCCCACTTCATAACCATTAAGCGCCACCATTGTCGAATTGGGTGGCTGTTCCGGACGTCCACAAGTCTTGGGCTGATGCTGGCATATAAAATTCAGCAGAGTATTGCAATTCGTATCGCTCCACAGCCAACCCTTGGAGCCATCAAACCGAGCACAGTCCTCATCCCCTCCCGGATGACTCCAAAACGAAACGGTCAACTCATCACCATTCACCCACTTCCAACTGCTGCGATCGCTGCCATCACGCACCGCCCCCATCCAGTACTGGGAGCTCACATCACTGCGATGACGACGCCACAGCTCCCAGCTGATAAAACCCTGCAGAGCAGGATTACTCTCACTGATCAGAGTGCCTCCACGTGAGCGACAGAAGGACAAAGCATCCAAAAAGTTCAATGGTTGACGATTGTAGAAAATGTAACATTTGCCATTGTACGAGGCCAAGGCCCCCGGCGGCTGATCCCTGAATGTGGGACACCGTTCAATGGGCAGAGCCTGATCTGTATAGACAAAGGCCTCGCATATGGACAACGGATTTGGGGTATTATTCTCCAAATGTACACTGACAAAGGCACCCGGCATGGGTGGATTGCAGGGCAAAAAGAGCGGTTGACCAGCCTCCAAAAGACCCGTGAAGCGATTGCAAATGGGATTTGTACCCAAATCTGGACGATTGTTGCCCACACGTACCACAATGGTGGCGGGTTTGTTGCCTGCAACGGGAAGAAGATTGGGAGAAAAAGAAATTAAGTAGAGAGTAACAAAAAGGAAGGCAAAAGCTTTTTGAGACGGAAAAGCTCTAAAAGTCAACGATCCAAAAGCTCGATTAAAATGGAACTAAATCCGCTTACAAGGAAGATATAGAGAAACTGCCAGCTGGCTTTGAAAAGGGACATTACTACATTATTACTACGAATATCGGCATAATGATGGACTTCATAATCAGCAGCTTTGGGCATTAGAAAAGCCGTGATTTCGCTGCTTGGAGCCAATATAACTTTTTAGCAATCTAAATGAGACTTCCCGTATTTCTCTAACTTCTTCTCTTAGGAAAGTAAGCAGCGTTGACCAGCCATAGCCCCTGGGGCCGAACTCAATCGGGCTCACCAACTGAATGCTTGACGAAGTCTTGCAACACTGAGTATCACATTTTCTGTCCTCTCTTCTTGGAGAATCCTGTTATAAAGAACGCCAAGAAAGACTGGAAATCGAACGAGCTAAAAGAAAAACTTGAAAAAGATCATTCCAAACAGAATTCCAAACTAAACACCGATGAAGTACACCGTGGAAAGTTGAACTGGAAAGAGATGCCCAAGTAAGGTAATACTATTACTAAAACATTTATTTGATGTTTTATTTTAAGTGAAGAGGATTGTCTCTAACTGGAACAACATTTTTGATGGATTCTCTTTCTCTTTAATTTACTTTGGAGATGGAGAAATGTTTATTGCGAAGGATTCTAGAGACCCCAACAGTCAAAAGCAGAATCCCTTAATTCCAGTTCGACTTTCGACTGGGACACGGAACCCCAGAGCAGCTACACAGAGTCGTCAATTTTGTACTGGAAGGATTCCACGCCAAGCAATACGTTGTGGCAGCGCACTTGGATATCCAACAGGAATTTGACCGCGTCTGGCCTGATGGCTTACTAGCCAAGCTCAAATTTTTTAAGATTATAGAATTAAGTTTATAGGTACTCCTTGCTCAATTCTTACTGCTTTGACCTTCGGGTTCCTATGTGACAGGAACAAACGGGTTAGGAATATCTCAAAGGTTTGAGAACTGGGCCTGTTTGGTATATCATCAAGCTAGAAGTGGTTAGTTTCACGCACACTTTCAGAAGAGACAGTAGCCTTGGAGTCTACCAGCATGGGCTGAGGAGATAGGCTTGCCCAAAAGAGAAATGAGTGACGCACTAACAAACTCATGTAAAAAAAAATATAATACAAGGTCACCTGGCACCAATATGGAGATATGACGTTCAGGTGTATGGCATCGCCTGAACAAAATCAGGGTCTTCCAGGCCAAAATCCTTAGACATATCACCGGAGCTGAATGGTACATTCGCACTCGATACATCAAGCCTATTAGCCTACATATTAAAATTCCTACAACTAGCACTAACCGAACATACACTATAATATAAGATATTACTAAGAAGTAACAGAATATTGCAAACATTTAGTTTTAGGGTTTCTAGATGAAATTTATAATTTATGAATAAAAAAAAATAGCTCAAATAATTTCTTAGTTATGACTCTGAATCATTTTTGAACTGGTTCGAAAACGAAGCTACTTGCACTATTTACATGGACTAATGCAGTAAGTATCAAGGCTGCAAACCGGTCCGAACCCGAACCCTTTAGAAACGGTTCGGTTCGGGTTTTTTGGGGTTCCCCAGCCGGACCATGAACCGAACCCCAAATAATTTGCCCCTCGAACCTGAACCCGAATTGGAAAACTTTTTCGAAAAATTAGGTTCGGTTCACAAAATAAAGTAGTTTTCCTTAACGACACTTACAGAGACAAACAGAGATATTTTGTAATCTAACTAAAAGTCGAAAAACTAGTTCTAGACAGTGTGACGCGGTGAACTCAATATACAAAATGTGCAAACGCTAACTAAATTTAAAGATTTTTCCATTCAGAGTTCCTTAAATAAACTTCACCTAAAAACATATGATTGGAAGGTAGTTCAAAATAAATATAACTTGCTGTAGCCAATTTATAAAACTTCTTTAAAGCTGTGACTTTTATAAGGCTTGCTTTTCTTGTCGAGTAATTGTTTTAAAGTCTTCTGCACAAAGCAGCCCATAAATACCTTCTGGTGACACTCGACAGAAGACTGACTTTTGGACACCGTATCAATTCAATAGCTCGGCAGTGGCTGTTAAAGCACGGCGCATGGGGTGGCTCCTAAGCTCCAAGAACAAGCTGTCAATCAGGAATATAGTCCTAATGTACGCGGCTATTCCGGAATGAAGATATGGCCAAATTAATGGTATCGCGGCGAAGTCTCACCTGACAAAGATTACAGTGGTCCAGGCGAAGTTAGGCGCATTACGGGAGCTGAATGGTACCTGACAATCAGGGATATTGAAGTTCTCAGTGTTCTTAGACCCGAGATTTCAAAATATTCCAAAAATCGAGGACTTAAAAATTATTGCCTTGACTACTTATACTTGTTGTTCCAGCAGCTCAGGTATCAGTTGATCGAAAAAAGTTAGTATAGATGAACAGCTTTTAAAAGAAATGCATAATGCTAATTAACTTAAACTAAGCAGCTCTCAAAAGTTGTAAATGACAGCTAAAGAAATCAATTAATATTTTAATTATTAAATTCTTTAGCTGACCTAATTGTAAACAATTAAAATAAAAATATTATTTTAAAAAATAAGAAACTTGTCTAATATGTTCTGGCGAACCGAGGTTCGAACCAGAACCTTGGGTTCAGGGGTTTTAGGAACCGGTCCGCGAAACGAACCTTTGTCTTTACAACGGGTTCGAACCCCCGGACTGAACCTTCTGCCAAATTTGAGAGGTTTGCAGCCTTGGTAAGTATCTCTCATAGGGCACCTACTATAGAACCTTTTTGCTAAACCGACATCCGTTCCAAAGTAAACGAGGCGTCGCTACGCACACACATACTGTTAGGAAGACGAAGATGTGCCGTATGTAATTTTTGTTTTAACGTTTGTTGCTTACTGTTTTCGGTACTTAACCCACTACTTAGTTGTAAAGCAAAGAGTTGGCGATTGGTTACCCCCTAGAACATACCCTGCAAAAAGTAAGTACTAAAATGCTTTGCTGGTGGGTTTGGCAGTAAGTACCTGTGGTTACTATTAAGTATCGAGTTCAACACCCCTGTGCTAGTGCAGCGTAGGGAAGGGTAGCTAGAACCGGTTCAGGTGACAGATGACTGAACTTCATACTACCAACCTACTTACCAAGTTTACAGTTGATGGCACAAATAATTTCTGAGTTATGGCTCTGAACGACTTTTGAACCGATTTGAAATCATTCTGAAGCAGTAAAATATCTAATTAGATACTTTCTACCAACTTATAGACCCAATTTGCAGTTCATAGCTAATACAGTTTTAGAGATATACTGTAACCGGTTCAAAACCGATTCTGAACTAGTAAAATTTTTAGCTAAGCTACTATTACCAACTTTTAACCAAGTTTCAAGCCCGTAGTTCAAATATTTTCTAAGATATGGCTCTGAACTACTTTTAAGCCGGTTCGAAACCGGTTCTGAACTAGTCAAGTATCTAACTAGATTCTTCTTACCAATTTGTTTTTAACATTTCCATTTTAGAGCTAAAAAAGTTTTAGAGAAATAGGTCTGAACCAGTTTTGAACTGTTTTGAAACGGGTTTTGAACTAGTAAAATATTTGGCAAAGCTCTTATTACTAACCTACAACCAAGCTCAAACTGTTTCTGAGATATGGCACTGAACCACTTTTGACTTTTTTTACTAACCTACAAACAAGTTGCAAGTTCTTAGCACAAATAGTATCTGAGAAATGGCTCTAAACCACTTTTGAACTGGTTCGGATCTTAAAAAATATGTAAAACTTTATATTAGCAACCTTCACACCAAGTTTGCAGTTTATAGCTCAACTGTTTTGCGGAAGTATAGCTCAGAACCACTTTTGAACCGGTTCGAAAACTGTTCTGAACCTGTAAAATAATCAGCTAAACTCTTAATACTAGTTTCAATTTCATGGCTTAGCTTAATTCTGAATTATGGCTCTGAACCACTTTTGAACCGGTTCAGCAGACTGGTTCGTAACAGGAAAAAAACCGAAAAGTTTGTTTTACGAACCTACACTCCAAGTAAGCAGTTTATTGCTTAATTAATTGCTGAGATATAGCTCTGAACCACTTTTGAACCAGTTCAAAAACGGCTCTAAACCAGTAAAATATTCAGCTAAACTTTTATTACTAACTCACTACCAAGTGTCAATTTCATACCCAAATAGTTTGTGAGATATGGCGCTGAACCACTTTTGAACCAGTTCAGTTGACTGGTTCGGAACTTGAAAAATATGTATAAAGTTATATTACCAACCTTCACACCAAGTTTGCAGTTTTAGCTCAACTAATTGCAGAGATAAAGCTCTGAACCACTTTTGAACCGGTTCGAATCAGTAAATTATTCAGCTAAACTCTTACTACTAACCTTCCAGTAGGTTTGAAGTTTCTGAAGTATGACTTTGAACCTCTTTTGAACCGGTTCAGCTGAATGGTTTGGAACATGTAAAACTTATAAAACGTTTTATTACTAACCTTTACAATAAGTTTGCAAATAATAGCTCGAAACCGGTTCTGAACCAGTAAAAAAATCTCTTACTTCATACATATTAAGTTTAAGTTTAAGTTTAAAACTGAAATAACTTCTGAAAAGTGGCCACTTTTGAACCGGTTCATTATGAAATACAAAATATTGAGAAGATAACATTTTGGTTATGTTTTTTTCTAGTTATTTATGTATTGGGTGAGCTGTCAACAGGTCAGGCGGGTTCAGCCAAGTGAAAGTAATCATAAATTTCCACAGTGAGTCACTGAGACAACGACGACGACGACTCGTTGTCGTCACATAATATCAACGAGCAAAGACGAAGGCGACGACTTCGATAGCGACTTCAGGTTGCTGGTTGCAAGTGAAAGCATTAGGGAAAACTGGCTGGCAGTTGTTTGTTTTGTTTTGTTTGGTTTTTTTTGGCAACCCTTTTCCATTGAAGCTCGTGCAGCCAGGTGAGTTTCGTGCAAAGCTTGCCATTTCAATTTAGCGATTGGCAGCCTGGGAAAAAGGTTTATTGAACTGGCGATGGGGGCCACTAGGCGAGAGTTTGGCTTACGGTTAGAACTTACCACAGCAGGACTTTCCAAAATCCAAACGCACCAGCTGCACCATATAAGGCTCCAATAGATTCACATACCACCAGGGTGAACGCTCCGACTTGGTCAACGAGCAAGTTTCCGGCGTAAAGAAGGCCGACGTGGAGCCATCAATGGCCTTCTGTGGGGCACCAGCGCCCTCGGTTGATATTTGCATGGGCGCCTTGCCAGCGGCCACATTGAGCACTGCAGAAGAATACAAAAAAAAAGAACAAAAAGTTTATTGCAAGATTGTTTCTTGTCATTCAATTCAGATTTCCCAGCACCAAACCTCAAGGTCTTTTGGCTAATTGGCCAAACTATGCCTGAGCCCTGACACGCTTTTTTTTTTTTTTTTTGGCCAAAACCTTCGACATTTAAATGTTGCCACGAGAATCTCTAAGAGATATGAAAAGCAAAAGTGAAATTTCTCATTGCTTTTACTTGACATGGGCCTTAATTACATTGCTACGCATTGAGATTCATTAATCAGATGCATCTGTCGGATAAACCAAGCCAAGTCTGGGCTGGTTCAGCTCAGCGGCTCATGACGCTCAAGAGATCGCATCGAAAAGCGGCTTTCTCCTGCCGCTCTCAGTCATCAGCAGGTGGCGCACATCTGTCCGCACTTTCGTTCTTCTGTTGGTGGTCGGTCGGTCGCTGTGACAAATGCCTTTAATTGCCTTTTAATTAAATTTCTATACACATTTTGTAATTCTATGGCCCGCTGTGTCATGACCAATTTCAAACACGAATCTCACTCATAATCATTCAATTTGGTGTTCCTCACCTTTGGGTCTGTGGGTTAGAGCCGCTCCCAGGCACATTCCAACAGTAGCCATCAAAATGCAGTTGAAAATAGATTTCCATTTTAGGTTTTTTTTTTAAATTTTTTTTGTAGTGTGTGAACAATAAAGAGCAAAGGGCATGAGTTGGGTATGAGAAATGGTTTTCAATAACTTTTTTTGTCGAAAGTGGAAAGGCTGTTTTTGTTACTATCATCACCTAACCGAAAATTCAACTAAGCAGCAGCGTCATCTTCACCAGCTAATGTCTGTTCAGATTTGCAGTGTCATAAATCTTGCTTGGAGTGCGCATCACTTTCAATCTCGTGGTTTAAACTGATCTATTTTATCTGACGAAGCCCCTTATCTACTTCTTAGTTTTTACATTTTTTCTGGGAGTGTTAATTGCATCATAATTTAGAACCACTCGCAAAGGGTACTAAAATCAACACGAACATCGAACTCGAACATCGAACTCTAAATTTGTGAATGGTATGGAACAGCTTTTCGAGCTTTGTTTGGGCGCCCAAACCGTCAGAAGTGAAAAAAAATGTCCGAATATCAAAGTTAGCGTAAAAATCGGTTAAAGCGCTTCCCTGAGCAAGTATAGACGTAGCTGTTTAATGCCACAGAGGCAAAGGTAGTTATTTGGGACCTTCTTATATAGAAAGAAATTTTGTTGCAGTTGGCATGGAAAGCCTCCAGCAGCAGTTCACAGTCCAAAAAGTTCTGCAACAAGTAAGTTCAGGACAATAATGATGTAATACTAATAGGGTTTTCACGTCAACTTGGTTATCAAGTAATCTGTTTAAAAAATTACATTTTTATGAACAAAGTGTACTGTGAAAAAATAAGCTGAAATCACCAGCCCAGTCCCAGGTTATGAAATTAACTGGTTACACATATAATTGTCAGTGTTGATAAGCACTTCATTATCTTTTAGAAGAGATAAAATAAAAATAGAAAATAAGCTTTTGAGTTATAAAGCACAATTAGCTGTTATATCTGTCTTGGTAGCTGTGGTGTAGTGGGTAAGGTATGAGACTGAAAGTCAAACAGACCAGGCATGATACAGTTTATCGAGTACTGACAGCTTTAGCTAATATCGAGAGAGAGAGAGAATGAAACAAAAAGCAAAGCACCCTCAGAATTACAAACACATAGTATATACATGACCAAGGCATACTAAACAAGGTAGGCTCACTATATATATTCTTGAGCTGAGTCGATTTAGCTTTGTCCGTCTGTCTGTCTGTCTGTTTCTACGCACACTAGTTTCTCAGTTTTCAAGCTATCGAGCTGAAACTTTGCACAGAGTCTTCTTTTTACTCCACACTGCTAATATGTCGGAACCGACCGGATCGGATGAATATATGTATCTTATAACTGTCATAGGAACTATCGGTCGAAAAGTGGGTCTATGTGGAAAAAACTTATTTGTTTTTAATGTAACCGCCTCCCGCTTCAGGAATCATTAGTTTTATACGCTTTTACATAGATTTGGAAGTTTTGGTCAAAATCTTATGACTATATCTTATAGCTGCCATAGGAACTATCGGTCGAAAAGTGGGTTTTATTTAAACTTTCATGTATTAAAACATTTGCAAGGGTATAAAAACTTCGGCAAAGACGAAGTTAGCTTGGCCCTCTCGTTTTTAAACAGATAAGGTTAGGTGAGGTTGCGATGGCTGTGAGCGACAGATTACTTGATAAACAATTTGACGGTCATTTGGGTGTCCCACTGCAGAACATTATATTGAATTGATGTCTTTCTGTGTATTATTATTGTGAAAATTGTTATCGTTATTGGAATATTGTTTTTCATTAATCGTTTCAATTTGGCCTATGTGGCCTGTGTGTTTGTGTATTTGTTATTGTAAGCAATGCCAGCAACACGTAGGGGTGGATGTGTGGGCCCTCATACGACACGTGCGAAATGTTAGAGCACAGAAACAGATCAAATTATATGAAATAAATTAATTTACGCGTGTCAGAATGGGACTTCATAACGGGCTAGGCTGACCCCAGTACGTACTTGTAGTTGGACGTCTCATCATCTTATGGGAGAATTGTCACGCCCGACAGTGTGCTTTTCAAATGGCTACCTGGGAGACTCCGGTCTACTGGGGCCGCTAGTCGGCCGTGATTTTAATAATTATGTTCCATAACATGCCATTCTGTGTGGAATTATATTAAACTCCACCATCTGTCTTCGCATTATCAGAGTAGTAAAATCGTGCATATCTTCCCTTATTTCCACTTTTGCCGTCGTGTCTGCTTTATGCATCCTCATCTTTTTCATCTTCCAACATACACCTTTACCTATCCGAATTTTCTTAAATTTTTGTAAACAAATAACAGCTGGAAAATAGTGCGAGGTTACCTTAAAAATTCCAAATTTGGCATTTTTTTGGGTTTGGAGCTCTTCACACCGTGCTTAAAATAAAAGAAATCAAATTTCTGTGACCCCTGGACCCGGGGAGCATTGTTACACCCCGGCACCCAAAGATTGCCACAATTGACCTCTACCTTCAACAGGATGGTGCAACAAGCTGCACGAGTTACGATACAATGAAGTTATGGCTCATGAAGTTCGGTGGTGGCGAATGTGTTAAGTCGCTTTGGAGTAGATTAATTGAACTTTTTCATCTATATTGTATTGCTTGACACCATGGCCGCAATTGATGAGGTATTAAGGGATTTGGGCACACTCGAATGAAATATATTTTAAATACTCTATCGAAGTTTCCTGAATCGTTTTATCTTAAGGAAACTGAGAGAAACTTTAAAACAGGACCATCAAAAAAGCATTTGGAAAGGCTTAAACAATTACTTAATTAGGCATGTTCTCAATGCCTAACGCAATTCCGCTTTGGTTTTGTTTTTGTGTTCTCAATTTCGAATGAAATTGCTCTCTTTTAACTTTTTGCAATCCGCTGGACCATGCGAGAATGGCACTAGATAAATAAGAAAGAAACCAGAATTCCAAGCGAAACTATCGAAAATGGAACAGTCGAAAATGAGAGAGGCTGACTTTTAGGTTTCACTTTTCGGTTTGCCTGGCCAATGCCAAATCTTTATAAATCAATTTAAGGCTAGAATGCCAATTAAATTTTACAAACAACTTCTGAATTGATCACAGAATTAAGAAAAAATTTACTTTATGTACATGTAACAACTGTAAAAGTGCTTAACTCAGCAATTACTTTTTATTCCGCCGACTAACAAGCATTACTTTTCTAAACCAAAACGTGTTTCGCGAGAACATAAATCAATTCCACTTTCGAAAGGTTGCCGTGAAAGTGGAATTTAGAACATGTCTGTATATTTCTAGATGGTACGGAACATTTGTCTACAAAACGTTCTTTTCAAAATTTTGGGGGCGGCAGAGGGCGTGTTTATACCTTATAATAAATATGAACACCTGCAAGTATAAGAAGCATTTGTCCCATATAAGTGAAACCAGCATCTCTTACCATCTCTGAGCTCTGTTTGTTTATACGGACGGCTGAACAGACGGACGGACAGACGGACATATCGTTTATGTTTATAAAGAATATATACACCTTATAAGATCGGAAAAAAGTCCCCCTTTGGTACAAAGTATAAAAGTGAAGCATGAGTCCTTGGTGTGTCAATTTGACACAATACAAAAAAAAATTTTTTATAATATTTTTATGTTCATTGTAAAAAATCCTCTTAGATTTACAACAAAAATTGTACCCAAAAAGCGCCCGGCCTTACTAAAGAACATGTGAAACCAAACGATTATAGGCCAATCAGCCTATCCTCGTTTCTTCTCAAAACTCTCGAGAGACTGCACACCTGAGGCAAACTATTAGTCCTGCCCACAGCAAGGGTAGGTCTACTGAAACCGCCCTGCTCTCCCTGGTCTCAAGAATTGAAAGATCACTTGAAGTAAGAGACTTCAATAACGTCCAACCTAACGCCATCACCTCTGCCTTGACATACATATTTGGGAGCAGATGTGCCGCTAGTGAGATTCATCAAACAATTGCTAACCAGCAGAACGGTGTACTCCCAGATTGGCGGTAAACTGCTCGCAGATCTGTAAGCAGAGGTCACTCCGCTGGAGGAGTGTAAAGTTAACCAACTGCTGCGGCTAATGGAGGCGGAGGGACACGAAGTGGTGGCTCACGCGGATGATATTGCCATCTACAAATGTGGAATGTTTCCTCAAACGCTGTGTGACCTCATGCAGACCGCACTGACAACACTTGCCCAGTGGACAAAATCTTGTGGCTTGGGCGTAAGCCCGGCTAAGACGGAATTAGTGTTTTTCACCCGAAAGTACAAAATTCCTGATCTTATCCCGCCAAACATCAACGGAATAAGCCTCGTATTTGGTGAAAATGTCAAATACTGTTGATCAACCTCTGCTACTTAACCTCTCGGGCTAGAGTTCCCAGATCTACTCAAATTTATTCTGTCCACACAATGGTTCAGTAACGAGGACCCACCTCAGTATTAAAAAGGATAAATAGGGAATAATAAATATGACATCGCAATGGGCCCAAAGCGACCTAAGTGGGAGTGCGGCTCGTCGCTTCTAGTGACCATCGCAACCTAGGTCTACCTCTATCAGAAGTCAGCTAGAATTACCAACCTACCTACTGCCAGTAACTCTCTGCTTTATTACCCACCACAAGGGAACGAGCCCTAGTTCCTGGAAAGTAGCAAAGGTTGTGCCAATTCCAAAATCTGCAAAAGAGTCTAGGCCTATATCGGTTTTACCATTTCTGTACAAAGTCTGAGGCTGACCAAATAACTAACATTCTGAAAAACTCTTTAATGACAAGCAATCAGGGTTAAACATTGTAGATGGCATCCGTAGGCAAAAAGAATAATGATAATGTAACCGATCTAACTATTCTTGAAGCATTTGACACAGCAAACCACGAGATTCTTTGTACAAAGCTAAAAAGAAATATTCATCGAACTTAGGCACAATATTTTTGTACAGCTCCTAAAATATCAAAAAACCAATATTTTCATTATCGATATTAAATATATCGGGTCAAAAAACATCGATATATTGATATATCGTTATTTGTTAAAGCTTAAGAAAGCTGAAAAGTTTTTAGGGAACTTCTTCGCCAACTAAAGACCATTTCTAGTGGTCTAACTTAAAGACTTAAATGAGTTAATTTTCTGAAACTAGACTTGTATGGGCGGAAAAAATCAAACGAAATCTACGAAAAATTTAAAGGAAATTTCACTAAGAACCAATGGGTCCAAAATGAATTCCTAGTCGGTGCAAATCGAACTCATATATAAAAGATATTTAAGGTCTTCGTCTTTTTAAACAGGATGGAAAAAAAAATTTATTTACTTTACTTAGAAATCGCACTTCTACGCAGAAATAATGTATAAGAGAAGAAAATCTGTGGCGAAATACCATACCTGGATCAAGTTGGATGGAATTTTAGACCTATGGTTTCTGGAGATTTCGTTAATTCTAGACGACAATGTGCTTCTGCAATTACCCTAATAATTTTTCTGATATATCGTTTATAGAAATATTGGTAATCGTCTATATCGGTCTAAAAATGATCATATCGGAATAACCCTTATCGTTATGCTTAACGATATATCGATCAAATATAGACCACCCTAGTAGCTGCCTTCAAATTTCACATCGTTTTATGTACTCAAACGTCATGTCCCTCAAGCATCAATTCTTGGCCCATTATTGTTCTCAATATATGTTATTGATTTGCCTGGTATTTTGTTAAACTGCGAAGGGCTCATGACGCCCAACTATATGTAAGTCGTCCTTTTGATTTGACCTTAAACTCATGGATGAACTACAGAACTGTTCTTGATATTCTTGATAAAACATATCACAGAGATGGTAAGAGATAAAAGTTTAACATGGTTGGGACATCTTGAGACTTCTTATACCTGCAGGCATGACCAAAAGAAAGCTTGTGCCTTGGCCAAATGGTCACAAAGGTGGAGCCATCTATTTGTCAGTTTTAAAAAGCCCTCTACCACTATTCTTTAAAGCAAGTAGTGCCCCTTTTATGGGGGAAAAAAAAAAAAAATATACAACATTGTTTGTTAATAAAAAAAAAATGGTTATGAAAATGAATACTGTAATAGTTGAATCTAGAACGATTTGGTATTTAAGATCTCATAATTATTATGGGAATTACGAATAAATGAAATGTGTACCCCATATTCTTCAGGCAGAAAACAATGAAAGTCAAGGAATTGGGTTGGACTCATGTTAACTTTACAATTTTGAAATTAAAGTTTTTTAATGAATTTTCACAACACAAAAAAAAAAGGTTGCAATTAAAAATTCATAATAAATTTTTCTCTTGAAATTTGCTTTCATACTTTTTTCCCCCTTTTCATCTAGCCCGCAGTCATTGATCAAAATCTCTTTGGGGGTCAAGGCTGCCCTCACTCGCTCTTTCACTCGTTCACACATTTCATTTCATTCATTCATTAAATTCTATTTGTCTGCTCCGTTTATGTCAATCAATTTGGAAGTTTTGTTTGTTTGCCTGGCGGAAGTGCATGTCAGGCCATAGAAATTCATTCTTTTTTTCAGCCATCAAAAGTGGGTCAATTTGTGTGGCGAGTTGGTTGATCGTTCGGCAGACTGTTGACTCTTTCACTCTGTCTTTGCTGTCTTCGACTCGATTTGCTTATTGTGTTAATCATGTTTCACTCGTTTGCTTCGATTTGAGAACGCTTCAAAATTTTTGTCTGTTTGGTGAAAGTTTTTTTTTATATATTTTTTGCGTTATTGGTGATGCGTGTGTCAGAGCTAGTTTTGGAGGCGCTAATTGACTGGGGCCAGTGGCCAGTGGCCAGTTCGTGCCTTGAGTCTTTTGTTTGGCTTAAACTTACCGCAAAAGGGTATGCCCTCGGGCACCCATTGTCCCTTGTCGCACACACGCCTGGCCGGACCCAATAGCTCGAATCCTCGCTCACAACTGTAGGAGGCGACGGTACCTTGCGTTAGATTCGCACTGGAGAACACAACACTACTGTGAGCCGGCGAGCCGGGAAAACTGCAGTCGGACTCTGTAAATAAATAACAAGTAATTAGTACATATTCTAGGCAATCATTCTCAAACTCATGACATTGGCTATTTCTCAGCCTGGGAACTGAATTGAAAAATGCAAAATCGAAAAACTAATCATAGAAATTGCACACGGCGCTCACAATTTTTGCATATCTTTCGCAGATGCAAAGATACAACACTTCATGAGCGCAACGTACGACTGGCAAAGCAACCAGACGAAAAAAAACACAACAACAACAGCAACAGCAACATCAACGAATGCCAACTAAATTGATGGCTTTTTTCTATGCTTGAGAGTTGCCGCTTGTTGTTGGGGGCCATTTTCTCACGCTTTGCATTGACAACAGCAACAAGTCGAGAACATTTTGCAATCTTTGAATACCAAACATTTTTGAGTGTCGTTGCCGCCAAGTGACCAAAAGCCAAACACAACAACAACAACAATAACAAAACTGACAAATGATAACTGGAACGGAACTTGCTTAATTGTTTAAAAGGGGCAACTTTTAACAGGAGATTGAGATTGTTGTGCCAACTGTAGAGGGAGGAAGTGTGAGCTATGAGATTGTAAGAAACAATGAAACAAAAAAAAAATGGGTAAAGTAACTATGTGTGGAGCTACACGAACTGTGTTGAGTACTTCCAAAAGCATTGGTGGAGCCATACGAAGTGTGGCGTCAAACGACCTATGTGAAGAACTGTGGCGCCTGCACCATCTAAGCACATAGACTGCGATAAACCCCTTATTAAAAAATCACCCTGGTACAATTGGAGATGTCAATATTTTAGAGAAAAGGTTAGCATAGCACTTAGGCTGGAATGAGACTTTCAATTTTTAGAGACAATTATTGTCGCAATTTTTTGTTAATAGGTCAAATTTGCTATTGTGTATCTTCAAACACATTCTGCGGAGATTTCAAGCATACTCTGACTCGCTTACACCAACGACTTTTGCCCATAGATGAAAAATTGTGACTAACATTGTTCCTAAAAATTGAAAGTGAAATATTCAACTATTTATAACATTTTTAACCTATAAACAATTGTTCACTACATGTTTAACAATTGAAACAAAAGTATTTGCCTTTTTTTGAGATTTCAAAGCAGACAGATACTAATGTACGAATTGCATCATATAGGAGTACCTTCAAAACTAGTCATATTTGTTGAAGAGACATACCAGGTGATTCAGTGGTCTTATGTCGCCATTGCTATTCACGCTTTACCTAAACGAGTTACACGACCATTTAGGAGATGGACATTACATTGACGGTATTAATATAAGACATTTATTTGACACTGACAATATAGTGATTTTAGCAGACGACATTAGAAAGTTGCTGTTAGTTGGAATAGAAAAGTTTAAAATAATGGTCTTTAGGAGAGAATTGGACGACTAGCAGAGGCAGAGAAGTGGCAATATAAAAATGCAAAATTAGATATAGTTTCAGAGTCCAGCCTACACCAAAAACTTTATTTGGCTGCATGTAGATCGATCCAGAGCTACGCAGTACAAGTTTGGGGACACGGATTGTTTGAAGAGGTAGATATGGCTCAGATTTTCTTTCTTAAATATACACCAACATACTGTCTAATGCTAGAAACAGGTATTCCTCATAGCCATATGTACACAATTGAATTACATTTAAGATATATTCAGAAAACACTATTTGACAATGACGAAAACAGATTAGCAAATAAGTTGGCTATAACCGTTATAAACGAAAACATTTACTGGAGTACATGGAGGAAATCTGGGGTATAAAGACTGAGAATTTACTCCGCCGACAAGATGAGTGGAATAGACAAAAAATGTACAAAAGATGTTTGAACTCCTCCAGAGCCAATAAAAATCTTGTTAAATCTCATGGATTTCTTCCTTCCTTCTTCCTTCTTTCTTCGTTCCTTGCTTTTTTTTCCTTCCTTCCTTTTTTTTTCCTTCCTTCATCCGTCCTTCTTCCTTCCTGCTTCATTTTGTTCTTCATTGTTTTCATCCTTTCTGCCTTCCTTCCATCCTTTTTCCTCTTTCCTTCCTTCCTTTCTTCTTTCTTTCTTTCTTCTTTCTTTCTTTCTTCTTTCTTGTTCATTCTTCCTTCTTTCTTTCTTTCTTCCTTCTTTCTTCTTTTTCCCTCCTTCTTCCTTCCTGCTTCATTCTATCTTCCTTTCTGCTTCATTTCTTCCATCATTGTTTTCATCCTCATCTTTCCTTCTTCCTTCCATCCCTTCTTCCTTTCTTTCCTTCCTTCCTTTCTTCTTCTTCTTTCTTTCTTTCTTCCTTCTTCCTTCCTTCCTTACTTCTTTTTCCTCTTCTTCTTTTTCATTCTTCCCTTCCTTCCTTCTTCTCTTTCTTCTTTGTCCTTCCTTAATCCTTCTTCCTTTCTGCTTCATTCCTTCCTTTATTGTTTTCATCCTCCCTTCTTCCTTCTTCTTTCCTTCTTCCTTCCATCCTTCTTCCTCTTTCCTTCCTTCCTTTCTTCTTTCTTTCTTTCTTCCTTCCTTCTTTCTGTCTTGTACATTCTCCCTTCCTTCCTTCTTTCTTCTTTTTCCTTCCTGCTTCATTCTTTCTTCCAATGACAACTATAATAGTACTAAGATTATGTGGGTTTTCAAGTCAAGATGCAGTCATATATACCTAAATGGGCTCCACAATCGAAACTGTTCCATATGTAACAAGATCGAAGTTGAAAGCATTTCACATTTTATAGGAAAATGTCCAGTTTTAAAACGAGTCCGCCATAGATGCTTCTAAAAACAAATCCTTCGTCATGACGAAATAAAAAACGTATTGAATTGTGATGATAAAAATTTGAAAAACTTAAATTTGTTCGTTATTGATGCTCTTAAATATGCGGTCAATGTCGTAATCTTTTCTTCAGTTTTTTTTTTGAAACTTATTGTAATTTTTTAGAGTTAAAAAAATTATTACGTATAATCTATATATCAGTGGCATCGAATAAGCATTGTGAAGTTTTAATAATTGCCGGTATGGCGCCACACGCACTGTGTGAAGTACTAATCATTGCCGCTGTGGTGCAGCTCGAACAATTTAAAGTCCTGTAGCGATACACGAACTGAGTGCAGTATTATTACTAAAAACGAACGAACTGTGTGAAGTATCAATCATTGCGGCGGTGGTGAAATACGAACTGAGTGAAGTACCAATCTTTGCTAGTGTGTAGCCTCATGAACTGTGTGAAGCACTCACCACAACCGCTGTGGTGTCCAACGAACAGTGTGAAGCATTATGGCCCCAAATGAACTGTGATGTTCATTTCTAAGAATCGATTAATGAACTCGGCCGAAATGCTTTACCATCAAGAGATTTGATTGAAGATTAAAGGACTTTCACTCAAGAAATTATAAATTCGTTCTTTTTCAGTTTCTATAACACAATAATTAAAAGCACTTACCTAAATAAAAGGGCATAGTAGTAGTATTAGATTCACGACCAGGCATTTGTAAATTATTTTTTTTCGTTGTGTAATAATGAAATAATAAAATATCAATCTGATCTTAAAAATATCATTTTGATATGGTCGAAAAGTTCACACACAATTTGAGCCCCAGAGAATTTCATTTTTTCTGTGTAAAAGCGGAAACATTTAACTATTGTGATTCCGCACAATTTGAACAAAATCAAAACCTAGACGCCTGATAATCTAATCTCTAACCCCAGTTCCCTACCCACCTCAATCATCTCAATTAGTAAAAGCATTGTTGCCTGTCAAGTTTTACTCCCCATCGCTTACTCTTCTGCAAAGTGTCCAAACCAGCTCACTCTAGCTACTAGCTCTAGTTGGCTATGCAAGGGTATTGCATCCACCTCAATTGCTTTATTCTCTTGACCAGTTTTTAGTTTCTTATATGCTACACACACTCACAGCTGGTCTTTACATAATCACCGGCCGACAGAGGCTGGCAAATCATTAAGAATTGCTGAGTATGGTTTATATATTGCAGTTTAGCTCAACTTCAAAGTCCACACTCATCAGGTAACCAGCCAGCCAGTCAGGCATGCCATAAATGGTCGAATAACTGCAACATCATTTGACCAGTGCAACTTTCCAACTCCAAGCAGCAGCGGCAGCTGCAACTCCATTAAAAAGCAAGAAAAAAATAAACAAGTTGCTACACATTTCCAGATGCCTTTCGCAGCAGCTTCTTTCTTCTAAGACACTCTACCAATGCCAAATGCAATTTCATCATAACGGTGTTTCGGTTTCTGTGTTCATTTGCGCCCCCCGCCGCGCAAATCAGTTCAGCCAAATTGAAACAAAATCTCCAAAAAAAAAGTAAAGTCATTTGTCACGCAAATTAAGAAATCAAGTTCATGAAACAATTTTCCAATTTCAGTTTCAGTTACAAAAAAATTAAAGGGAGGCAACTCCCACGCTAAGATAAAGCAAATACAACTAATTTTAGAGACTTTGAAGACCAAAAGGTTGCCCCAGGGCAGCCAAGCATAAACAATGCGGCTGCGGGTTTTTGATGCTTAGTGGTTGTACTTGCAGTCGGAGGTAAGTGGTAGGAGTTGAGGTTGGGTTTTTTTTTTGTGGACGAGAGATGACAGCGTGAGGAAAACTCAACTGTTGGTTAAACCTGTAATTAAGCTACAATTCGTAAGCTAGTAATCGGTTTCAACTTTAAAGCTTGCAGGTAAAGTTTTTGGTTAAATTTATGGCTAAATTTACTATCGATATGTTATCGAACCGCCTAGTGTCAGCAATAGGAACAGCTGATGGCTACTCTCTTGGATTGTGATTTGACAAAGTCAGCACCAAGGGAAACTTTAAATAACAATTGCGTATAAGAACCACCTAATCTTACTTGACCATTCCCAGGTACAAGAAATTATTCACATTCAAGAATGTGGTTGAATGTTTTGGGATTGGAAACAAGGCTCTAAGTTGGCACTTGAGTGCAGAGCTCTAGCGTTTTGTAGCTTAATCTACAAGATAAATGTAAAATACTTAGAGATTTTCGGGAAATTATCCCAGAACAATGCACTTCATACTTAAAATTTGAATTTCTTATTTCTAATTGTTTAAAAATGGCCCCCAAGTTTACAAGTACCCCTACTCCATGCATTCCATAAATCTGTTCGACCCAATTTTATTTCGAACTTAAACAATTTTAGATCGGAAGCAACATTAGGGTGGACCTCAGTAAGAAAGGAGTGTGTGTGCGTTGATTCTGGATACTCTACTCTCGATACTCGATGCTCGAAAATAAGGTATCTTAAATCGAGCATCAAGAATCATTCTCTATTGTTCTCGATACCTTATACCACCATACTCGATTCTCCAAACTCGATTCTTGATACTCAAAACTCGATACTCGATTCTTGATTCTCTATACTAAATACTCGGTTCTTCATTTTTGGTCTCTACTCAGTACTCGATACTCAGCGTTCGGTACTTAGTAATTGATACCCAGTCCTCGATACTTCGTTTTCATCGTTTCAGTATTTGCCAGTATTATCCGATACTAAGTTCTCGATTCTCGAAATTCAGTTTTCGATACTCAGTACTCAACTCAGCTTTCGTAACTAATACTCGGTACCAAACGCTCGCTTCTTGATGCTAAGTACTCGATACTTAGTCCTTGATACTAAGTTTTCGAAAGTCTGTTCTCAATACTCTTTGCTCGGCTCTCGATACGCAGTTCTCGATACTCAGTACTTTCCTTAGTTTTCGAAAGTAATACTCGATACTAAGTGCTCGGTTCTCGATACTTAGTACCCGATACTCAGTTTTCAAAAGGCAGTATTCGATACTAGTTGCTCGGTTCTCGATTCTTAGTACTCGATACTCAGTTCTCAATACTCAGATTTCAGAAGTCAGTGTGTCTTGATACTCAGTACCTAATACTCAGTATTCGATACTTAATACTTATTCAGTAGTCTATTTGTGTAAAGAGCTTTTCTCTTAACATATAAACAAGTATTAGAGCTTGTTTAAGGGATAGATTTATAAACTTTTAGTGAGCACGGTTAAAAGGCTGAATTTGTGCTGACTCACTCTGGCGAGTAATGTTACTTGTTATTAAGATAACTCCTCCGTTTCCAATTCTTAATTTCTATTTTAAATTATGAAGCAGTATTTGTAAGATGCGTTAGTCTGAAGGGTAGTTTTACACACAATGCACGTCAAGTGGTTCGAATGCCTTCTTCAAGTGGTGTCTCGGCTATCCTGTTACGAACGATCATCGTCAGTGTCAGTGTTGCTATTAATATTTAATGCTATTACAAAAAATTACATATTTGTGAGGTAACACTACGTGTGAGCCAAGTCGAATATCATGTTCAAGTTTGAACATTCTCCGCGGGCCTAAAATGAAACGCATTCAGTAAATGTTAGGATCAGGGTCGAGTCTAGAAAATATGTGTGAGGCAGCTCAAACTGGCATAAAATGAGTTGTCACATTCTTTTAATAAATTTGTAAGTAAGCTTTAAAACACAGTAAAGTCTTCAAAAGAACAGTCTTTTTAATACCATTATTACAATTGTTTCAAATGTAACCACATTTAGAAGAAGAGTTGGGGTATTGTTAAGCCAAGAATAATGTTTCTGATAAAAAGAAAGTCAGTTAGAATTTACTTTTGATATTGTTATTAATATTTGAAAGAACTAACTCATAACTTAATGATCTAGAGCCAAAAAGGTCATTAAAACAATCACAATTTATAACTATGATTGCCAAATATATATAAAAGCAGGAAATCAATGATTTCGCCAGGGTGTTTTTATCTTTTTATTTTAATTAATCATAAATGCAAAAAACAGTGACAAGAATTGATACATATAACTTTTGAAAATTTACAAAAGAAAAAGATACAACAGGCTAAACTTGTGAGGTCCACCCTTTTGTATAGTGTTTCATAATATGAGTACGCATTTCCAGCCTTATAATTTCTAGCTTTACATCCCTATTTTTAATTAAATAATTTTAGGGTAAGGCAATTAAAAACTTTTGTTTCTTTTAGTAAAGCTAAGCCATATATTTCTCTTTAATCCATTCTTAAAAATTTATAAGGTTCAAACTTTGCAGAGTCGATTTCAAAAAGGGTTCTCACGCCAAAGATGTTGATGTATTAGAAAACCATGGGGTCCAGTATGATCTCTTATTGTTGTTCAAAGTCTCAATTAAGAGGCTTAAAGCATTGTTACCTCGTTACTTATATTTCCCAGCAAAGATTTGGACACCAAAATTTAATGAAAAGAAAAAAAAGGAAATAGAAAAGAAAAGTATACGCTAAATAAACTTTGTTTGTATCTAAGGTATGAAACTGATCGAATTTATGAATTCGATGGATTTAGTTAGTCCCTTTTACAGAGTTAAACATATATTGGGTCCAGGCGGGCAGGAAAACTAAATGGATATCGTCCGTCGTTGAGTATTTAAACCCACAAAATGTTGGATTATTGGTTAACAAATAATTATTTTTGGGTTTTTGGTTTTATTTTTTGTGAAAAACCCCCAAACGCGTTTCAAAAACTTCCAATGGTTCTCAAAAAATGCACTGTTTGGAAATCATCTTTAAACCTTAAATTATATAGATAGCTCTATCAACTTAAATAGAGATTTCAAACATTGGTGAAGCATTTTCACGAGGAAACAAAAAAGCGGTTCGGCAATTTTCATTAGGTTTTGTGTGTCCCCAGTTTTCGGTCTAAGAAAATTTCCACCGAGTGTTGCATAAATCTTAGCTCTCAAAATGTCACAAGTTGCTTTCTTTGAAACACACCTGATGAGTTAGTGCTGTAATTTTGCAAATTGTCACCTCCCCCACCCCATCCCCCCATTTGTATTACACGCTGTCATCACTGAGTGGGTGCTGCAGTGTACCGTACACATGTCGGTTTGGTCTGGTATATTCATAGTTACTTCCACTTGGCGGCATTTGTACTGAGTATTTTGTTTGTGTTGTTGTTATTTTCGTTTGCTTTGCTTTCATTTGCTTTCTACGTGCGCGAGCGAACTAAGTGAAAGTGATACACCACACACACACACACACACACACATGCCACACTGCCAGAGCAATTTGTACAACAAGCCACATACAGACGGAATATTCATTGTGCGATAAAAATCATATAATAATAATCATAATCATAATAACCGTTATAATTTCCAACTTGTTTTGGACATGGTCCGGTTTGCTGTAGCTGTTGCCGTTTGCTGTTACTGCATTTGTTGTAACAAATTGCCCATCAACGCCTTGGCCTTTTCTTTGATTGTTTTGTTACCATTTATTTTGAGGGGGAAACAAAATTCAAAAAATGTTTTGCCAAAAGGAAAATATTACCAAAATAAAAAGCGAAAGCCTGTTAGGGTCAACAAGGCCAACACAGAAAAAACCCCAAGTACTTTGAGTACTTTAAGTGGGGGCGTCTTAAAGTTGGTGTGTGGTTTGACAATTTGCCAAAGCTGACAGCAATAAATGGGCTGAGAAAGAAAGATTTTTTGTAACGATAAAATCAAAGCCAAGTGGAAGGGCAGAGGCGGGGATAAGCTCAACTTGTGGTTTAAAAAAAATTGCTTGGTCCCAAAACAAAAAAATTTTGAATTCAATAATTATAGAAAATCCTAGAATTTTGGTTTAAGTAGAATCCGTCCTTCATAGCTCTTGCAAAGGCAAATTTAAAAGACAAGATTTTAAATTGGAGTAATTTTCAGATTTCTCTAAGTGTAGGAACCAGCTCATTTTTTGAACTGGAACTAGTTCCTTGCTCAACCAAGTAATGTAAGAACTGCTAACCAAACTTTTTCAGACACAAACCAGCTTAACTTAGTTTAAGACTCAGTTAAAAACAAACAAGTTGCAGCTGATGCTAAGGAATCTAAGTTCACTTGAATCAGCAAATACTAATTCAACACATTAAAAACAAAATGTTTAGGAAAAGATTGTGCAAAATATGTAAAACTTTTTAATAAAACTGGCCAATCGGATCAAAAAATCTTTAATATGAAAGAATATTTAACAAAATAATAGAGAAATAAGATGGCGATTGAAATAGATTTGTTCAACAAATCACAAACACCGGTATATTACGGGAGTCCTACAGGGTTGTCACCTAGGCCCGTTGCTTTTTGTCCTGTTTTTTTTTTTTAGTTGGCTTCTAGAGGCTTCGTAAAATCACCAATTAGTGCTTAGGCCTACAAAAACGAAACGAGATCTAAGATATGGTCTAAATATACCAACTTTTAATCAGCATGAGTAGGCACGCAGGAATTTATTTTAAGATGCTCGGGATAATCACAAAAGGTGTCAATTTGTAGAACTGTGTTATTGAATACTGAGTATGGAGTACTGAGTATCGAGTACAGAGCACTTAGTATGGAAAACTGAGTAAAGAGTACTGAATATCGAATATTGCGTACCGAGTACTAATTATCAAGACCTGAGTATTGGGAGCCGAGTACTGAATTCTTTGTATCGAGTCCTAAGAATCGAGAATTAAGTATTTTGGCATCGAGTAGGTAGTACTGGGCATCCAGTACTCGATGTAGTATGTATGCAGAAGTATGGAGTAATACGTATCGAGTACCCAGTATCGAGCACTGAGAAAGTAGGTTTGAGTATCGAGTACTGAGTTACGAGTAATTAGTATGAAGCACTTAGTATGGATTATAAAGTATCGAATACTGAGTATCGAGCACTAAGTACAGAAAACTGAGCATGGAGTACTAAATATCGAGCATTGCTTACCGAGTACTGAGTATCAAACCCTGAGTAGCGGGAGCTGAGTACTGAATATTTAGTGTCGAGTCCTTAGTATCGAGAACTTAGTTTGAATTACAGAGAATCAGTACCGAGTAATTGGTGCTGAGCATCCATTACTTGATGTAGTATGTATGGAGTTCCAAGCATCAAGTACCAAGTTTTGAGTGCTTAGTAGACGTAGAAAGTGTAGAGTAGTATGGACTACTGAGTATCGAGTATCGAGTGAGGAGTAATTAGTATGGAGCCCTAAGTGTGCAGTACTAAATAACGAGTAGCGAGTATAGAGTACGAAGTGAGTAGTATCTAGTACTAGATAGATAGTTCTGAGTATCGAGTCCCGAGTACAGAGTATCGAGCTCTGAGTATTGAGTACTAAGTGAGGAGTAAAAAGTATGAAACACCTTGTTCTGTTCGGAACTGACCATTGAATTAATTTAATTGTAATTTGCCTTGCGCCACAGTTCATCTGGTCAACCCTCAAAATCTTAATTAATGAGGTCAATCGATATTTAATGTTAATTTTTAAGAGCGATAGTTTTTGGAGTTTATGTGCGCTCTTCGGAAAAAGCGACACTTGCACTTGTAATTTGAAGTTTCAGGAAGAGAAACATATCATCACTTTGTACGAAATAAATTAAGTCTATCGAACTAAATCGAAATAGAGCTGATCTTACAGGATTAATCCGAAGGGGATTATACTACAGGCTTGCTGAGGATTTTGGCTCGAACATTTGGCGCCCGAGCAGGAACCTTAGGATAAGGATAAGTATGGAGTATTAAGTATCGAGTTCTGAGTGTCAAGTCCTGAGTATCGAGTGCTAAGTGTTGAATTCTCAGTATCGAGAACTTAGTGAGAAGTACTGAGAATCAAGTTCTTTGTGTAGAGTACTACCAAGTATCGACTACTGAGTAACATTGTTCTCTTCGTAAAAAGCTTTCGCTGGTACCAGCAGCCCCAAAAAAAACTTTGTCTTGGTATTTATTAAGTTTACAAAATCTCTTTTACATATTCTCTAAATAATATGTCATAAATTATATTACATAAAGCAAGTGTTCCAGCGAGGTCTCATTTAATATTTTCTTTTAAAGATTTTCTGTTCTTGTTTATAAAAAGTTATGCTATTTCCAGTGTTAGTTTAATAAAGTTTGAAACAGTTTTTAACAGCAAAATCAGCCGGAAATGTGGCCTAAGCGAAAGGTTAAATATTTTCCTTAACCGAATCAAAGGAAAGTGGTAACAGGAAACCAATGATATACAAGTTTCATGTCTGTACTTTAACTGTCAGAGAGTAATAGGCTGCTGTCTAGGAAAACGCCATGCAATTATCTTTTAAATGAAAAACCTGTTCGAACTGAATCAAAAGTGTAAAAATTGTAACCAAATTTTTTTTGGGTTAAAATTTCCAGCCATAACTAAATGTTGAACAATCTTTGGTATGCAGTTGGCATACTCTGTTGCAACTTTCTACCACACACACAGACACAAAATGACCCAACCCAAGTCGAGTTGTGTTAAACCCAACACACTCCGCTCCACTCCACTCCACATTTTTTCCCCCCATTACCAAGCACACACTAAGTCCGCAATTTGCGTATGGCGGCTAATTTCATTTTAAATGCGCAGCGTCAAGTGCACCATTGGAAACGACAAGAGAAGTGGAGACCAGAGACCACAATGCAGCAGCCTAATTGCCATGCCGGGCAGGGCACCCAGGGACTGGACAGGGACGGGGGCGCAAATGGTTGGGAACTGCTTTCTTTGTTTCAGTTTCGTTGGGTAAACTGCTTGCTTGACCCAGGCGCTAATTAGAGATGGGGGGCACTTGGTACAGCGTCATGCGCTGATTGCCAAACGCCCACGCTTCGTCGACTGCTTCATCTTGCAGAGTTCTTGCCGCTTCAATTACAAAATGTTTTTGAAAAGTGCAAGTGCCCTCCAACTTGATGACCCAATTGCGATAGTTGAGCTTCGTATTTGAAGTGAAAACTCAGCTGAGGAGGGTCTTTTCCCTTTTTTCTTTTTCTATGGTGAGACGAAAACGGTGTAAACCGTTAGCCTATCAGCGGTCATAATGAACATAATGATCATGCAGCCAAGCTGTCGGTTGCCGTTGCCGTTTTGAGGCTGATTGGTTTTGGATTTACATAAATTGGCGCTTGGTTTGACCAGTTTTTGTTGCTGTTGTGGCTGCTCACGCAGCTTCTTCGCTTGACCCAGTTTGCTTGGAGGAGTTTGGAGCTTGTGAGCGGGCCAAATTAGTAGAACCTCGTTAAAAACAAAAATACATTTCGCAAGTGTTTCGTATTTTTTCTGTTGTTGTTGTTGTTAAGCTTTTGCGCAATGGATGCGCCCTGCTTGCAGTTTGCCGTTTGCAAGTTTGTTGCTTAAGTCTTTTGATTTGAACTTCCGTTAAGAGCCTGACCATTGTGTGTATTAAATTTTCCATTAAGATAGACGGACTTGGAAACGGTTTTTGTGTTTACTTATGATTTCTAATCAGCAAAGTGTACATAAACTGTCTGGTGTTTATTCCACGAAAATAGTTTATGAATGAAAATGGTACTTGGTATCTATCTGGAATAGCTATGCAGCCATGAAAAAACCTTATTTTTGCACCGAAATTATGATGAAACTCTATTAAGCACACATTTTATCTACTCATAAACATTTGTTCACATTATTACATAAATATTTAGTTCTCACTTAAACACTCAGCAAGCAAAAAACCTGGTTGCGCAGCTGGTCAGACGACGAGGTCGTGGGCTAGGTGTAGCTTCTTTGATTTCACTTAAGTTGATATAAGATGTAGTGTCCCGACTTGTTTTTCCAGGCGAACGATAGATGGAGTGTACAAGGGTTGCTTACATTCTTAGGTAGGAATAACCCAGCTAGTAGAGGCTAACATATAAAACTTTGGCTCACAGCATTTAAATTTAGTAAAGACCCCTCGTTCTTTATGCCAAACTAATTGATTTGCCTATTAATGGTAACCATCAAAAGTCTCTGGTCCTTGGGCACTTCATAGCTTAACTCTTGTTTTGTTTTTCTGATTTAAAACACGGTCTTTTAAGTACATAATTCTCCGACCTTTACAAATAATAAGCTATTTATATATCTTAAAAAGTCAAGTAAATTTTCTGATGGTATTTTCTTTCATCTAACATTGATTTACCTTATAAAAATACTAAGCATAACAATCTTATATCGAATGGTTTCCATCAATCATTTTTTAATATTCTCAGAGATGGAGAAGCCATTAATATCCGGCTTGAAGGACCAACATTCTCCCAAACTAGAATTGAACACCTTTTTAAGTTTGAGTCATACTGGAGACGCGCGCACAAGATTTTAACGTCAGCAAAAACTAATTCACTGACTTAAAAATAAATTTTGTGATTCTCACGATTTGGAAAAATACTCATAGTGTTAGGGGTGAAGAACAAAATATTTTCATAACGAAGAAAGTTGTGGAAAAAATAAATAATAACAAATTGGCCAAAAACTTTCTTCAAAAAATTTGTAAAAAAAATTTGTAAAAAAAATTTGTACAAAAAATTTGCACAAAAAATTTGTACAAAAAATTAGTACAAAAAATTTGTAACACAATTAAATAAAAGATTTAAAAATTGATACAAAAAAAAACTTATAAACAAGATAGAGAGTCGGTCAAGCCCGACCATAACATACTATGTACCCCAAAGTTTTTATATCCGCATTTCTAAAAAAAAAAGTCCATTGAGACCAAGTAAATAAAAGTTCTTAAGAAATCCTTACCTCATCATTTCATTGTTCAGAAACATTCAAATTTTTAACATATATTTATTACCCTTGATAAGCACATCCACTGCAAAGTTGCACAAGTTCTTTTTTTTTATCTGTGAATTTTTTAGTTGGTTGCACCTTTTAAGGACACTACGAAATTAGAATATTCGTGAGTGTTCCACAAAATTTCACTTAGACAACAAACACTCCAATAAAATGCAAAGAGTATAATGCAATCTCGATAAACTTAAAATTTTTAGCTTGCTTTTGTCCACTATTCAATGTCACGTTCGACATTAAAACAGATCATTTCTTATCAGGAAAGTATGTGCGGAGAGTAAAGTAAACAATTAAATTTAAAAAAAAAAACACAATTGGAAAACAGTTTTTTGGTCACGTTCGCCATCGTATATTTAAAAATTTATGACTAAAAATAGTTTTTACTTATCAATGTTTCTTATGGGCGTCTAAAGCGCTGAGCAAGTCTTTATAAGATTCTTAGAGTATGTTCAAATCGTTCAGGAAAGAGTTATGGATTATGTCCCAAGTGTGTGAACCGGTTCGCAAGCCCCTCAACCCGGGTTAAAAGAAGTTTAAAGTAAGGCCTAAATAATTATTAGGAGAGTTGATTGTTTTCCCGGTTCAAAACCCGATTCAACCGGTTAAAATGTGATTTTAAGCCTGATCTGAAATGCGGCTTGGTGCTTCGAAATGTTGGGTCATACATTTTAATGTTTCAAGAACAGTTTTAAGCCAGTTTGAACCACATTAATTGTGGTAAGCGGTAATCGAACATATTTTGATTATATCTATATGTAGCTAGGTATACAGCTAGTTACATTTTACAAATTACATGAATATTTACATAACATTTTACCACATGAATTGTACTGGGAAAAAATGTCACGTTCGACATGTCACGTATCGACTGCGATAAATATTTATTTAAAAAATAGGAGGCAAGATTTTTAAGTCAAATAAAAAACAATTCAAAGAACAATTCATTCAATATTTGGGTTAAGTTATTGTGTCAGGATTCGCTAAACTTTGTCTTTATATAGGTGCGCTCGATACCACTTTTGTCACGTTCGAATCGCTTCCAGTTTTGTCATTATTTTGGAAACCGAATTTCACTTGCTATATTTGATCAATTTAAGAAGGCTGCAACTTTGTGTGCCTTGGCCACAGAATAAAGTGCTGCCTATCATAATTTTTAGTTTTCCCTATAACTCGAAATATAATTTGTACAAATATTTATTTCATTTATTTGTATATTTATACAAAAACCCGTACCTGGAGTAGAAGCTGATATCAAAGTTCTCTATTTTCTAAGATTGTTGTGTTAGAAGTGAATGGGTGGGAGGGGGGGGCGAGGGAGAAGTATTTTTGCTCATAATGAGAACCGCTGATCGATCTTTATCATTTCTCGGCAAACGATAATTTTGCTGATTACTAACTATTCAGAAGGTAGAAACGTCTATCTCAAAACTGTAGGAGAAAAAGGGGTGGCAAAAAATTCAGACAAAAAAATTTGTGTGTTAAACTATTACACTCTAGATCTGTTTGTTCATAGAAAAAACAGACAGAGGAGGGGGGGCGGCGGGACAGAGAGGACATAAAATTATATAAAGATATTTGTACAAAAATTTGTACTAAAAATTTTGCACAAAAATTTGTTTATTCATATAATTATTTGGCAATTGAACAATAATGGCATTCTCCGTTAAGCTAAGTTTATACAGGTAAATTATTTGCAAATATTTGTATAAGAATTAGCAGGACTTAAAACGTAAACCATACTTCTATACGAAAATAATTTGATTAAATATGGCTTAAAGACTGAAAATTTGTGCAAATTATTTGCCTGTGTAGACTTCGCTTCAGAGAGTGCTTAGTTGAAGATCTCAAAGCAACGGATATACAATTAGTAGATGGTCAAGCAGCAGGCTGGTTAAATTTCTCAATTGCACTTTATGAATCAATTTGTTTTCTTAATTTTCTTTTGTTTAATAAATTGAGCATATAAATAACCATAGCAACAAATTATAATGATGTGTATGAGTGTGTGTGGACGCATGACAATTGCAATTTATTTTTTTTTTTTATTTTGTTCCGCTTTGCCAGAGGAGACGTTGGCGCCAAGACGTGGATGATGACGAGGAGGATCGGATCGGATCGGATCGAGGCGCAAGTTCAATGACTTGCCTCAGCAATCGGAAGTGTTTGGTTCATGGCGATGAGTTGGCAGCTTTGCAGCTGTGGCCAATCAATAACAGAGCAGCAGCGACAGCAACAGCAGCTACAGTTATGTCTTGTGGCAAGTTGCAGCAAGCAGCCTCCACCTGCTACAACAAATTTGATTTCAATCTTTCAGTTTCGTAATCTCCCCAGCCAGCGGCTAGCGGTAAAACGAGTCTAAATTGGAATGCCGACTAAATTTCTGAAGTGAAATTTTCTCTTCTTCATTTGGCTCTGTGGCTCATTTGCATTTCGAGAAAGGGGTCCACCAAAAATATCTATACAAGTTTATTTGATTTAGTTGCCTTTGTCATTCTTTTTTATGTTTTTTTGTTTTGTTCTCAAGAAAATGGAAAAATCTTCGCATAGCATTGAAAATGTTCACAGCCACAAATTAGGCTCAAAGCCAAAAATTAATGCTAAGCAACAGGCCCAAAAAATCTGTGTGGCTCTCTCGGCGAGCACGAGCCAATTGCTTTGATGTGGCTGAAGTTGCTGCTGCTGTTGCAGGTGTTTGAATGCAGCTGCTGCTGCTGCTGCTTAACTGCTTTTGGGTTGCCAGTTGACCCAGTTTGTGTCTCAGAGAAGGACAACAACGATAGGCAGAGCTAACCACAAATGTTGCTGGCGTGCAAAAAAAAAAAAAAAATATCGTCGCTGCCGCTGGCAACACTTTTCTACAGCTTGCACATTGATTTGTTGGCTGGTGTGTTTGGAATGCGGTCAACTGGGTTGCTGCCAGCTTCAGTCGCTGTCGTCGGTCAATGTCGTCGATCGTCTTTTTTTTTAAGTTTTCTTATATATTTTGTCGATTGCCGTTGCTTGGCCTTGCTTTTAGAAGCGGCAATCAGCAGCGTTTCCTTTGCGGCAGAAAGTGCCGCAAAATCATATCGAACCTGTTATAAAAAGCTTAGAGGGAAAAAGAGAGGCGGAGATGCTTGATGCTGTCATTGTCATGTTGCCAGCGGCGGCTGCTGCTGCGGCTGCTGAGGCTGCGGCGGCTGTTCTATCCACTTGTTGCTGTTGTTGTTTGACGTAACTGTTTACGCTTGAAATTTATTATTGTTGTTGTTGTTGCTGTTGCCGTGCGTACCGTTACATAAAAGAGAAGTCAAGTCAAGTCAGAGCGCATGTTTATTTAATACGCTTAGCAGCTTTTAGCATGCCAACTTTACAGACAAGACCAACCCAAGGCACAGGCACAGGCCCAGGCTGAGGCACAGGCACCGCCGAGCCATGTTGATGTCTCATTTAATGCGCATGATGGGCAATTTTTATGCGCAATTAATTCTAAAAGGCAAAGCAAAAATAAACGCATAAAACTATGGACAGCCGCAACAACATTTACACGTTTGGCATTTGTAATAAGCCACTTTTCTCATACTCTAACAAAAAAAATACAAAACCAAAATTTGGGCATTATTTTGCAACTAAAAAATGTTAGTTAAAAAATTCAAAAAAACCAAGCAGACCAAATGTTGCAGCTGGTGATGCTTGACGTCTTACATTAAGTGGATCGTTTTAAGGGCAAACAAATCAGTTTTTAGTAAAAAGTAAATGCCACAACAAATAATTTTTGGCGCTGTGCCTAATTCTGGGCTTTGCAAGATGACGCTTAATGCCAGAGGTTCGAAACGAAGACAGCTGCAGAAGAGGCGTGATCCACCATTGTAGTGACTTCTGTTTGAACAACATTCGTTTGAACACGAAACCTGCAGAGTGAGGCAACAATGTTACCCATAGTCAGGTGTCCACTCTTGACGATTTCATTTCATTAATGTAAATATAATAAATTTTGTAAGAGTTCAAATAGCTGAATTGATGTTGCAAACTACATAAGAATAATAAAGGGAAGCTAACTTCGGCTTCGTCTTCGTCTAATCTCTAGCTCTTCGCCTTTCAGTGACACTCATTCTTACCGACAACACGCCGTCTCCCATAAACTGAACTTAAACCTAATCTGTGATTTAAACTAAATAGTACACGTGGAGGAACCACATATGGTGACCCCTTTTAAAAACATTTGAAGCCTATTTTATACAAATTGTGTAATTTTTACAAAAATCTTTAGCTCTTGATACACATACAACGGGTGCCGACAAATCGGCGTTTTGATCAAACTATGGAGCGCAGAAACAAACATACAAACGCATTGCAACAGCAAACACACAACAAAATGAAATGTGCAAAAAACAATAAACAAATTCATATAAATAAAGTGTCTACAATACAACCGACACGCAAAAACGCTACACTCCAACCAGGACTTACGCATTCGCATCCTACAAATTTTGAAATTTTTTCTATAAATTGTAAAATTTCGACAGAAACACAAGCCAAGATATTTCGATCTTTTTAATCTTGGTTAAGCCCGGCATGAGCTGGAAAATTTAATCACGACTTCTAGGATATTCAACCTAATATAGTTGAACTATGCCTTTCGATCTTGTATCATTCCAAATGTGCTTACTTCAATCCCTTTCGAGATCATATGGCGGTAAATTGGAGAGCGAGAGGGAAGAAATCTAAGTAGCCTTTAAGACATGCTGCAAAAACCTATGGGGATTGTTGTGTGCAATGAAATGCCATTCCATTCGTGTTCAGGGTGCATGGTCGTGGGTTCGAGTCTCAGTTGAGCACAAGAATTTTTATATTTCTTTGTTTCTTTTTCAAAAGTCTTAAGCAAACCAAGATATGGCATGTGTCCTGGCTGAGGACAGGAAGAGTTTTATGCTCTTTCCTCGGATTTTAAAGCTATCTTAACCAAACTTTCAAGCTCAAATTTTAGTCAAATACGCTTTAGCTTTGTCGGATTACCATCGGATGACTTTAATTTTCCTCTTAAATTTTTTGCTAATTTAATCTCTTAAAGGATAATCTTTTTTCTGCTATCGCTTCCAAGTATATCCGGTTTAATAACGTTGATATTTCACTCAGCCGCTATGGGACAACTTTGTATGCCAACGAATGGATTGATTTGTAAGTTTTGGTGCGCTAAAACAATTTTTTCAATGGTGTCCGGCCTTCGTAGCGGCCCGAAATAAACAAACAAACTCATTTCAACCGCAACAAAATAACAAAAGTGAAATGTGCAAGAAACATTAAACAAAAGTCCAGAAACAAATGTACAATCAAGACTCAATAGCACAACAACAGTGTAATGTGCAAAAAAACATTAAACAAATTCACATAAGAAAAAAGCAAAACAACTGACGGCTTCTTCAAGAAGTGCATACACTTACTTAAACTTGGGATCGCCGAGGAAGCTACGCTCCAACCTGAACTAGCGTATTCGCATCTAGCAACAGCAGCCAAGGTGTGGTTTTGCCTATGGAATATATTTTACAAATTGTTGGGGAAGTGGAGCCCCGCATCCAATTTTGGTCTTCTGTGCCCCTTACTGAGTTTACAACTCTCCCAGCAGCCCTCTTTCGTGTACAAAAGCCAGGATTTTTGTGTGTTCTAAGTTACTAAGCAGAATTCCCCACATCTGTTGAGTCTGTGCCTCGCTAGGGCATCGCCGTAAAGGACTCCTTCTCTGAACAATATCTGCCAAGTTGAGTGTTTGTTATTCCCAACTTGTACATGAGGCTCCGCAGTGTGCAGTGACCCTTGTAGAGCCCTTTCAGAATGCTGAGGGCATTCTTTCCTTTTGCAACCTTTTGAGATTATGGTTAACTAATTCCAATCTATTTTGTTCTAAGAAGACCGGTAGCTGGCGGATTTACCCTCGCACAGGCACACATGTCCAGTCAACTCAGTCAGACGAACTTGGCTATATCAGCTCAGCTCGTCATGTTGATCAAGAATATATACACCTTATACGGTAGTAGATGCATCTTTTATGCGTTAAAAAATATTAAATAGTATAAACTGGTATCAAAATGATACCAAGAGTCAAATTGATAAAACTTAATATCAAATTACTACTCCGAAATTTCTCACAAACTTGCACTTGTAAAGGTCGTAGTACTTACTTAACAGAAGCTTAAATCAAACCTTACATGGAGAAAGCTTAAAAATATACCACACCAGCCTCCTTTGTGATTATAGTAATGTGACCTCGAGCCGGTTAAATATTTTCTAGTTTATATACGAAATTTTAAACTGAAATTTGTTTTATGTAGTTTTGTTTTTACTTTTGCTTTAAAACTCTCTAATTGCCAACTTGAACATTTTCTATACATTATTCCACAATTCATAAAGAAAATTCCCAATGTTGGGAAAGTTTTTTTTTTTTTGTTATAATTTAAGTCTGTCTATTGTGGTAATACTTGTACAGAGTTGACAATAAGAAAAGTAAAAGTAAGCAAGTCTAAGTCTGCTCAGATATGTAATATACCAGTGTGTGTGTGTGTGTGTGTGTGTGTATGACCAGCTCATCATCATTATGGCCAAGACAGAAGAAGATGTGGAGGCAAGTCAACCAAATTGCGGAAGCTTTTCGTTTAATTGCAATGCGAAACTATGGATACCTTTGTATCTTTTGCAGTTAAATTTCAATGTATCTATGCTTGCACAATGGACCGCAAAAGGGCGTTTAAAGAGAGAGAGGGGCGTGGCTTATGGTGCTCAGTGCACGCATGCATGGAAATAATAATCATTGCGGCGGCTGTGGTCGAGTTTATATAATTGAAGCAGCAATATCTAACAAGGAAGTAGGAAGAGGTGAATGTGTGTGGAAATCCTTCAGATCTCACTTTTACTTTCGCTGGCCAGCCAAACTCATTAAAAGCTCGCCCCCCAATACACACGAGGTTAATGAAGAGGATGAGTTCATGTGGGAGGCAAGCGCCCGACTTGTGGTTAGGTAAGCTGCTGTGTCAAGAGGCCTTGGAGGAGAGTGGGTTAAATTAAATTCAAATCAAATCCAATTTTTGTTTTTTTGGGGCCAGTGACGAAACTTAACGCACACAACGCTTAAAGTTATTAGCCAAGCAATTATTAATAACAATTTCAATTGTTGCTGCTTTGCCTTTGCCTGGCATTGAGTCGTGAATCACACACAGTTGGCAATTTGCAGCCATTCGAATGCCAACAACAATTGCACATATATTACAATTAATTCAATTAACAACAAAAAAAACTCACATAAATTCTGTTCATCCACTCTTTCTCTTCAATGTTTTTGCTTTCATGGTGGCATTTAAATGCGTTGTTAATGGAAAACAATTTCATTTACAATATTTATTAGACGTTAGTTTCACTTTTAAAGCATTTTCACTGTGACATTAAAATTAAAATTTCACACACACACACTCAGCGGCAAAACTTTCATACATTTTTAATTGCAAATAGCGTATATAAGTAGAAGCCCTACCCACAAAATTGTTAAATAAAAAATTGATTGAGAAATGATGACACTCCCAACTCAACCCATGACAGTATGTCTACTTGTGGGCGTTGTAATTTGAGATGAACGAAACATTCTGTTCTTTATTATTCCACTGGAGATGGTGAAGCATTTTTATGTGCTTCTGTCAGTCGAAAGGTATTTATGACAGCGAATCGACATACTGACTGAAGAAGACTTAAAGCAGGACTTACGCTAATATAACAAATAGATATTTGGGGGGAAATAACATTCTTATGATCAGAGAAGCTTGGAGGTAGCCTCTAGGCAAAGACTGCTGCTGACCCAAGCTTACTGCCCGACTGACTGACATATTATCAACCCACAGTCAAAACTGCTTATCCTTGAGATCTAAGATTTGACATAGACCCTTCGTTTTGTTTTGCAGGCGCGCACTAAGAAGAAAAATTTGGGCAATTTGTCTGCGAAGTGGGGGAAAACGCCAAAGAAAATTTTGTATGAGGCACATAAATGAGCTAGGGCGTTCAGGCAACATTGTGCTAAGCTGTTTTGCTAAGAGCGCGTCTCACTCACACACACACTAATTATTTATTTGTAAGTGTGCTCGCGCGTTAATGCTTAGATGAACGGCTTATATACTTGTATATCTTCTTCTTTTTGACTCAATGTTTGTACTTTATATTCTACTTTTATCAATTTATTGTAAATCAAAGCATTATGAGGGTATGTGACAAGGTGAATTCCTGTTATTAAAACATAAGTATACGTCTTTATTATGCGGCAACCAAAACAAGGAAAATTTATTTTTAAAGCGGAAAAAAATATATTTATAAGGGTACTGTATACCAGAGCTGTTATGTATTCATTACTTTCCGTATTTAATTACTTTTCATTACCATAAACACAAAAAAACAAAATTTTGGTAATGAAAAATCAATTCCTGATTTCGATTTTTTAGTAATCGCTATTGTAACGTGGAAATATGATTATTCAGTGAATATTCCAAAACTTAATTACTTTTACAATTACTTAGATAATTGTAACTGTAAAGGGTGATTATTGAGTAATTGTGCTCGAAATGTTGAGTTATTTTGTATTTGTAGGTGAAAATGATGATTTTTTACAAATCAAATTTAATTGTTTGCTGATCAAGGTAACAAACCCTAAGCTAATATAAGCTAATGAAATAAACTTGTTATTATATTTACACAAGAACATGTTATATAAATACACATGTTAATAAAAAATGTTATATAATAATTATGTTAATGTTATATAAAAAAATATAATTGACACCTTAAAATTCTTGAATAATTTAAAATTTCAAGCACAATTACTCAATAATCACCCTTTACAGCTACAATTATCTAAGCAATTGTAAAAGTAATTAAATTTTGGAATATTCACTGAATAATCGTAATTCCAAGTTACAATTACGATTATTAAAAAATCCTAATCAGGAATTGTTTTCAATTATGTGAAAAACGGTAATGGTAATTCAAGTTTACAGCTGTACTGTATACCTTCGGGAAAATTTTTTTTTGTGTTTTTATTTTATATCCTTAAGCGCTCTATTAGGGTCTTGGAAGCATTCTGCAAAATTTTTGAGCAGATCCGAAAATATCAAAGACCAAAAATAATAGTTATTTTATAATAAAAATTTTGAAAAAACAATTAATTTACAATTTTTATATAAAAGTTAGTAATTAATTGATATAAAAAGATTTTTATAAAAAAAAATCACAATTTAAATGATATGAAAAATTTTTATTTTTTATTTCATTTCGTGCCAAACATTGTAGGACAAAAGTATGAACGCATCGTTCATCTGTGGGTCCATATGTTTATATTCAAGGGCTTATACGTTGTTCCGCACAAAGGATTATTAAAGTAATTGTTATTTTAATTCTTAAAATGCAAATTTTTCCTATTAATTAAATTGTAGTTTTTTTATAAAATTTTTTCTAACTTTTTAATAAAAATTGTAAAATAAATAGATTTTTCGAAAATCGAATAATAAAATAACTATTAGTTTCGTACCTGGAAAATATGTTTTAAAAAATAAACATGAAAAAATAAACATGAATCATTTTTTTTCCAACCCTTTAATATAATAAAAATTTTTCATTGACCCTCGTATTTTTAGAAATTCAAAGTTTTTTTTTTTCTTTTTTTACTCGAAAAACTTCAAATCAAATTATAAAATGTACGCAAAAAAATTTTGAAAAAAATATTACTTGGAAATTTTAGGAAGATACAAAAACTTTAGAGGCTATTCTCGCCCGTTAAAACACGATTTTTGTACTTTTGCTTTTTTTTTGTACGCTAATTATTCATCATAAAGTATCAGGTTAAAAATTTCATACTCCAGCCACTTGACTGTATGTAACCCCTTAAAAAAGACCACAATTCCTGCTGCCCACTAAATTTGGCTTTTTCCCGCTAAATTTCACAAAAAATAGCTGTTTTGGCAATACTGTTCATTTTTCTCCTCCTTTTATTTCGCACAATTTTATTAGTTAAAAATATTTAGGCGATCGATATAAATCTCTTAGACCGACTGATTATCAGCCAACAACATAGATCGCTTATTGTAGAAATTATTGTAGATATATAATACTTAACAAATTTACATAGGTGCGCACATCTAAGAAAAATGTCGCTTGACCCTAGACTTACTACCTCGATTCTTCGGGAGAAGAACATACTTTTGTTAATTTGAGTTTAAAGTTGCTAAAAAAAAATGCCCATTTTTAGGAGTGTTTTTTTGATAACGTAATTTTTTAAAGCAACTTTTTAGAAAATTAGTATATAGTGTTATGTCTTAGCTTTCAAATAAATAATCCCAAACAAATCCATGATATTTTAAAGCGATGATATTACATTAAGAATTCATGTGTTGGAATTGACAAAAATTGTCTTCTACCCAAAAGTATGCAACTGCTTGTATATATTTGTATTTCATTGTAAGGGAAATGTTTAACAACATTTTTTGCTACTGTTCAAATTTGAACATGATATATATATGGAAAATTCTTAATACCTAAATTTTGTTTAATTATTTAAATAATATTTTGAAATTGTAGAATGATTAATCCTTAACTCTTTGTACTAAATCAAATGAAATTTGGGACCGTATCCAAATTCAGCCTACTTATCCAAATCAAATACACCCTATTAGGTCATTTATTCAGTTCTAGCGTTTCATTTAAATAAATTATTACCCATCTGCTGTGGATTTGAAATCCAAAACCAAATGCAAAATTCAGCCCACTCAACTTTTGCAGCTTCTTCATTCCCATCATTCGGCCATTCTCTTTCTTTGGCTTCCATACTTTCTGCAAGTTCAAGGTGTTGTAACTCAATCTTGGGCCACGTGCAGCAGGCAAGTGCTTGTGCTTGTGCCACGTGCAAAATACCAGTTCGTTGCCCAAGTCTTTAGTGTGTCACCCTACCCGTTGACCCAAAAAAAAAAAATAAACATCCGTTTCCTGGCACCAGCAACTGACACAGCCACCTGTGCCTGACAGCCCCCACCCGCCACCCGCCCTGCATAAACGATCCCACAAAACAATTAAATGGCGACAAAAAAAAAAAAAACAAAAAGTTGACCGATAAAATACTGACCAAACACTTGACTTGGAACTGGACTGGTCTGACTCTGGACTCTTTGTTTATGAACGTGGGAAAAATGCAACAGTTTACTTTGGTTTCCAACCAGAAACGGAAATAAAAACAAAAACAAAAAAATATATGCGCAAAAACACAAAAATGTGAAAAAGAATTTTTTTTTAAGGTGCGCCCCAAAAATGGGTGATGAAAACAGGCAAACAGCAGCAACAACATCAACGAGAACGAGGGAAAATTTGTTTGTATTGCTTTTAAAACGAAATACTCTTACTTAAATGGGGGGTAAAACGAATTTGGCAAGGAAGTTGATTCTTCCAAAATCCCAGCTTATACTCTCAGTCTAGTTTAGTTAGATGATAAGTCTACCAATTTGTATATAATTGATAAAATATCAAATTGAAAGTAATGGGCTCAAAAATTTTAAGACATATGACATATGAGACATCAACCAAAACAAGGATTTTCAGTTAATCTGACTACCCTCACCGATTTTTCCATCTAATTTACCTACCCGCCTCAATACTTAAAACAACAAAAAGAACATATGCTAAAAATTTTAACACATTTGAATTTGATTCGTATAAAAATAGTTTACCTCAGAGCTAAATTCCTACTGTTTAAAATCGATTTCAAGTGAGAATATAATTTTAATAGCGATTTTATTAAAATTTAAAGCAAACCCACAATTTTTCGATGAAAATAATAAGCCTTGTTGCAAGAAATTTTAGAAGAGGTACTTTTGGGCACTCTTGACGCAAAGTTGCCCACAAAATTCTAGATTTTTTCCATTTTTTATGTTAACTCTCACTACTGGAAATCTTTTTATAATTTTGTATGGCAGTCCGGTTCCAAGTCGAAAATAAGGAATCAAATTGCGGCAGCTATAGCTTTTCTATTTTTGAATATAATTTTTTTTTTATTTTTTTGCAGAAACTTTAAGAAAAATCATTTAAAAAAAAGTCTCTAAAAAGGTTCAATCAAACAACTATCGATGCTCGTACTCCCGCCTTTTTGATATCTTACATCTCTAACTCATTCATCCACATTTATCTCTCCGCCATTCTGTTACATTCATTCTTACCGGCAACACGCCAATTCCAATAAACCGAACTTAAGCCTAATCCGTGTTTTAAACTAAATAGTTTACGCGGCATCCCCGATCAAATCCCTCATGCGATACCTGCAGATACTTATGGAAGCTATCGATATGAGTGGTGGGTGCCATCGCTGACCAAGAGAGTTTGTCCGCGCTTTCAGCCATCGTCGCTTTGATCGAACTCAACTCTTTCTATTTTGCACATTATATGGTCATAGTAGTGACGCCTGCTATTGGTCAGTTTTAGAAGTCCCTTAACCACTATTGTAATGGCGTCAACGGCAGTTGGCACAATTGTATAACACAAGTGCACAATATTGCGATTTTCATAAACTAAACCAGACTAATGTGCATGTGCTTGCACTTTTATAAAATTTTTAAATATATCGACAAGAATTATGAGACTATACATAAGGGCACGGACCAGCAAAACACACATGCTCATTTAAGCGTTGTGTGTGTGTGTGTAGCCACACTCACTTAGCACTTTTTTGTTGTTGCAAAGAAAGCAGAATACGCATTTACAGTGTCCGTGTGTCAACGTTGCTGTCGCAAAGTATTATTGTATACACAGAAGATACGGACGTGCCGGACTCTGCATTAGAGTGTCTCAAGTCATAAGTCTATTTTTATTCCGCTTTACCTCATTGACTCAAAAAATAAATATTATTTCGATTGGACAAGGATAACCCGTGCCGACTTGATGCCAAGTTTTTGTCATGAAAATTAGTGCTGACTTATTTAACTATTACTTATTTTAATCTTCAATACTCCCGAATAGTATATTAATTGCTCATTTACATTAAAATATAATATAATTGCTCAAAAATTTCTTATTATCGTTTGTTTTTTACAGTCAGGATAAGTTGTCCTTCTCTTCTTGTACGCAACGTAATACAAATTGGTAAAAATGTTGGTGTTTTGCTGGGTTGCGTGTTCTCAACAAGATTCGGTATCCGAAAAAGCAGTCTGTTTCGGTCGACAATTTAGTAAGAACGATACGCTTTTGGAAATTCTAGATTTAAATGCGAAAAATTGACCGTTGAAAAATAGATATAAAATTCTAATCTGAGATTATTTCGTTCTTGATGAAAAAAAAAGAGCTGGGCATTTTCATAATGTATTGTCTTTGCTATAACCAAGAGAAATGCACATAAACACCTTGAGACGCGTCAGCATTAGAGAGCTAGTACTGACCTGTATCAATGTAAGTCGGCAAGAGTTACCGTGGTCCTACCTTCTTAAAATTTTATTTATAACTGTTTTGACTTAGAAATCAAAAATTTAGAGGGTATGCGTTTAATAAACGACTGTAACACCCTACTGTACATAGTCACCAAAATGGTACATCAGTTAGTGTTAAGAATAACATTGAGTAGAGGGAACAGGGTATTTTGTAGTCAGGACACCCGACTGCAGCACTGTTACTTACTTAAGTATGCATTTTAAGACAGAAACGTTTGATCAAGTTAAACAAGATACGAAATAGAAAGTTAATTAAATTTAAAAAATTCACGTTAAAAGTTTTTTCTTTGATTCGGTTGAGTAATTTGAAAACAACGACTAAATTATCGATATTTTGCAATGCAAATGCAAACGCGTACACTTTAAAAGAAAAAAACAAGAACTTAGTTCTCGAATTAAGTCCATCCAGTGCCTATAGTATGAAAATATTTCTTATTTCAAGTGCAAATACTTAAGACTGATTTGGGATACTTTATTATTATGGTCTTAAGTACATACCGATTTACTCTCAAAATAAGTGTACAATTTTCTTCATCGAAGTTTAACAAATTCTAAAGTCAACCCTAAACATTTTTGAAACAAAATAATTCTGTAAAAAAATAAAAGAAAGTGTTTGTTTTAGTGACCTTTGTGATTAAAAAGTGTAGAACTTTTTTTTAGCAGGCTCTAGGTCATTGAGTTATGATTTTGCCCCTAACTTTGCTAAAACAAGACACCCACAACACCACAAAGCAGGCAGGTTGACTGTATAGCTGTTTCGTGAATACCAACTCAATCTTCGACAGTCTGCGCCCGACTTAAGTCAGTGAAATGTATTGTTTTAGAAAAGTTATGGACAAATTCATAACCTAAAAGAGTTCTACGAAAAATTCTAAAGCTTTCCCAAGTGACTGTGAAACTTGGTTTTCAAAAATATGTCTGAAAGCTGTAAGCCAAAGAGAAGTATATTTTGACTTCTACTAAAATCTAGTGAGAAATCCTGAATATTTGTGTCTCTATAGCAAAATTTCAAAATTCTGTTTTTAAGTTTTCTTAATTAACTGGAATTTAGGGCCGTTTTCTCATCTACATAGAGCTATCTCTTGCATAAACTAACAAATAACAGATTAAGGGCTGATTTCTTAACTTCCGAAACTCTCAATTTATGTGACTTCTAGCATTTATTTAGTTGCTTTTCAAAAAGTGTATACAATCTTCGGTCTGTCTCTCTCTCTCTCTTTCCCACTGTAGTTGAGAATTTGGTTTCTTGTTTTCGTCTTTCTTGACTTGACACACTCACCTATATTCTGCGCCTGCGCCAAAACCGACACCAACAACACCAACGGCAGCATCAACTGCGTGCGCTGCATTGTGACTCTGGTTGTGCTCTCTCGCTTGCACCTGATCTTTGCCCAAGTATGTGGGTGGGTGGGAAGGGGTTGGGGTTTTGGGGAGTGGGCAGCGGATGAATGCCTGCAACTCCCTGAATGTGTTTGTTGAGTTTTTTTGTACTTATTTCTTTTTTATATTTTTTGTTGTGATTATTTGATTTATTTTTAAATTGGGAATTCACTCGAAAAAAATTTGCAAAAAAAAATAGATAACCAAAAACACAAAATTCCCCAGCGCACTTCTTGTTGTTGTTGTTTTTGTTGTTGTAGCACGAGATAAGGAATTAAACAATAACAAATTTTGAAAAAAAATTTAATGTTAAAATCACGCGCTTTGATGCGCCGCACGAATTTTTCCCGTGGCACGATCCGTACGCTTTGAGTTCTGCAGTTCAACTGAAGTCAAAGAAGTTCGCAGTTGTTGCACGAAGACGCTGTTAAGCTTGGGTTTCTTTCACTTTTCTCTCTCGTGCGCTCTCTCTCTATCGCTCTCTCTCGCTCTCTTGACTTAGCGTTAAGCCGTATTCCTCAACCGCCGTCTTGTGCAGCTTGAAAGCAACTGAAAGTTTGTAATCTGGCCTGGTGCGTCTTGTAAGCCCGACTCCGAGTGGAGTCGGCGGCGACAGCGACTACGTCGACTGCGTCTGCACATACACACACACACACACACACTTGTTGCGCTTTTGGCAAGTGCCAGACCCAACCCGAGGCCGAGGCGCTGCTGCTTGTATTAGGGCCATCGATCAATGGCAAATCTTTGAGCTGAACTCATCGTCCAAAACGGTAACAACAACTAATACAGGTTATGCAACTGTGGCAGCCTCCAGTCTCCAGTAGAAGCATTCCTATTCCTCCAATCAACGTAGCACAATGCAGGCCTAGAACCATTTGCATGCCACATTGAGTGCGAATAAGTTAGCCAAAGTAAGCCAAATGGTCAGCAAATTGGAGCAGGCAACCTGAATCGAGATTCAATTGGGAATTTTTTTGTTTTGTTTTGCGGCCAACGCATAATTTTCTGTGACACATGTGGGACAAAAATCTCACAAGGCTTTGTTTGATTTCTTGTTTTTTAGAATTTTTCTTCTTTATAACATTTCTCAATGTTTTGACTAAAGTGACAAAACACAACTGGTCACACTTTTAATGGTCAGGGCTTCAAATATAAAAGGAGGTCTTAAGACCTAGATCGTATTTATGAAGAATCTTTAGGACAGTGGTAGGCAATGTGAGCAGAGATGTTGCCATTGGCAACTGAGAAAATATTCGAAAACATATTTACAGAAAAGGGACAGTAAATTTTCAACACCGTTTCTTTCTGACCTTTTTTCTTTGTTTTAAAAGCTTTCCGTTCTTGCTCGACCGCTGCCAAAGCAGCAAATACTGCAGAAGACAACTGTATTCTGTATCTTGACAACTTTTCTGTGCTGACTCTTCGCTAAAATTTCTTCAGAAGCTTTGATTTTTTACTCGGCAAATATTGTAGAGCCTTAAAGCTCGTTGGTTGAAAGTGTTCTTTGGTAAATCTTAGATAACACTTCTTTTAAAGCTTTAATTTCTTGCTCGGCCGCTGCAGAAGCAGCCAGATGAATAAAGAGCTTTAAAGCTCATTGGTTGAATTCTGATAACTCTTTTCTGCAGAATTTCTGCCATGTTACAACTAATAAGGTAAGGCGTTTAATCTACACTTAAAAACAGAAAGCTTTTACTGAAAGCTCGTACATACAACCACTTGCTCCAAGTAACTACTGCATGGTGGCGAATCGAGAAATGAGACATACTTGTTATAGTTGTATTAAGCTCTCTACTAACATTAGTTTAAAAGCTTTTCCTTCCTGCTCGGCAGAGAATATAGAGCTTTAAAGCTCGCTGGTTGAAAGTGTTCAGTATCCCGACAGCCTTTCTTATGCTAACACTTCTTTATCAGCTTTAATTCCAAGGCCGACCGCTGCGGAAGCTGCAATCGCAGGCAATAGAATGAAGAGCTTTAAAGCTATTTGGTCGAAGATCCACATAACCCCGATAACTTTTTTCTGCTGACTTTTTGCCATGTTTCTACTAATAAAGTATGCCATTTCACCTTAACTTAAGAATAGAGAGCTTTTGCTGAAAGCTCTTGCATACAACCATTTGCATCAAGTAACTACTGACCAACTGAGCCATACCCGCTATCATGCTTTCTAATATTTCTTCAAAAGCTTTATTTTTTTGCTCGGCCGCTGCGGAAGCGGCAATCACAGGCAGACAAATTAAGAGCTTTAAAGCTTGTTGGTTAAAGGTGCTCAGAATCCTGATAACTTTTTTTTGTAGACTTTTTGCCATGTTTAACCCAAACTGAAGAACGGAGAGCTTTTGCGAAAAGCTCGTGCGTACAACCATTTGCATCGAGAACTGAGCTATATCAATTATAGCTTTATCATGCTCTCTGCTAACATTTTTTCAAAAGCTTTTCTTTCTTTAAAGCTTTAAAGCTAGTTGGTTGAAGGTGCTCAAAGCCTTAATAACTTTTCTCAGCTAAGTCTAAGCAAATATTTAGTCAAAAAGCTTATATATCTTGCTCAACTGCTGCGGAAAGAGCCTGCTCAGGCAGAAAAATAAAGAGCTTTAAAACTAGTTGTTAGAATAAGCTCAGTATCTGCTACGAAAGTGTCTTTTTCTTGCTCTGTCTCTGCCGAATCACTTAGGAACTGAATATAAAGCTTTAAAGCTTCTTGTTTGACAACTTTTCTCTGCCTGTAGTACAAAGTACATTTCTCCAAAAGCTTTTGTCTTAAAAACAGGAAGAGAATGATATCTTTTAAGCTCGTTGATGGAATGTAACCGATATCTGACGAGAGTCACGGGAGAGCCCACACAGAAAGTGCATATAGAGCTTGAAATAAAGGTTTCTCTTTTAAAGCTCTTTTCCTTGATCGGCAGCTGTCCAAGCGAGAAACACAGGCAGAGCAAATAGAGCTTTAAAGTTCGCTGGTTATAGGTAGTCAGTATCTTGAGAGTTTTCCTCTGCTGACTCTCTGCCAACACTTAATCAAAAGCTGTTATTTTTGCTCGGCCGCTGCCAAAGTAACAAGCTCAGGCTGAGAATGTAAAGCTTTAAAGCAAGTTGGTTGTTTGTTAGCATTTCCTTAAAAGCTTTCGGCACAGTTAGCGAGCTTTCAAAGCTTTTTAACTCGTTGCTTAGCTTTCCGAAAAGGCCTGAACTTTTCTTAAATATTTCTTTATTTATATTTTTAAACAACATAATTAGATTTGAAATGATTTGATTGAAATAAAAAAAACTTTAAACTAAACTTAGGTTATAAATGAAAAAATTAATTTTTCGGGGCAAAAATCTATGATTAAGCCCTTGGCTTAGCACCTTTAGAAAGCAAGCAGAGAATTTAGAGCTTTAAAGCTTATTGATTGAAGTTACTCAGAAAGCTACTCTCTATTACTCGGCCGCTGAAGAAGGAGCAAACACAAAGAGAGACCTTAGAAGCTTTAATTACATTGACAACTTTTCTTTTGCCGAACAAACTAGAACAGGGCCCAAAGACCATTTGGGAAATTAGTTTAGTTTTCTGTAAAAATTCCTAACTCCCTTAGGTATTTCGTTCGTTTCATATATCACGTTTGAATAATAGATATAGCCTGCTCCACTTAGCTAAGAACCTGTCAAACTGATTATCTATAATATCATCAGCATCATCAGCCATTTGGTTCCAGCTAGTTGAAGTAAACGACATTTGTTTTGTGTTGTTGTTGTTTTTGTTTTAGTTTTTGGTTTTGTTTTACTGTCTTCTGGCTGGTGCTTTACACATTTCTCGGCAATTGTGTGCCTCTGGCAATTGTCTGTCACATTTTTGCGTTTGTACTTTTAACCCAGTTTTTAGTAGTTTTTTTTTTTTGCTTTTTCCAACAATGACAAACGTTGCAACGTTGATTGCCTCATTTTTGGTTCGAAGAACTGTCAAAGAAACTGATCGACATTCGATGCTAAGCCCCTGTCCTCCCATCCTCCTGTCTTTCACATAAACAGTTAGCTAATCAGAGAGCGATTTGCGATTTGAGGGAAACATTTAATTAGAAAAAAGCGCTCTGGTGCAAGATCTCCACACTGGGCCCGGTCATAAGCTGAGCTGGGCTTGCCCATGGTTATGCTTCGTTGGCCAGCAGACCAGAAGTGGCCACAGCATGCACTGCTGACTGTCGATAGACACGTGCTCCGATCGACGCCCACCTGACCAGTGGCTGACCACCAGCCACAGAAAGCAAGCAACATCTTTTGGCCAGAAGCAGCAGCAGCAGAAGAATGTGAAGCGCAGCCAAGCAAAACGAATTGCTGCTGCTGCTGCAGTGGTTGTTCTTGTTGAAATACCCCACGATGCTCAATTAACAGAGCTTTGCTCCGCCCTTCCCTCCTCCACACTCCTGCCATCTCCAGCCTCGCTTCATTTTCTATTTAGTGCTTTATTATTTTTAATTTCCAAGCCAGCCTCAAGATTAATGTTCTGAGTCGCTGGCAAAGCCGTATTAGGCTACCCTTTCAAACTGTTCCAACCGTTTTCTGCCTGAAGGCCCCACAAAACCAAAATTCCTACGAACTGGGCGAATGCTACAATACAATTGTGCTCCCAATTGTGAATTGTGGCTGAACATTGCCAGATAATTGGTTTCTCTTGTTTGGGAATGAATGGAAAACATTTAGGAATCAGTCATAGGATGCATACTGATTTGTGAGCGGAACTTAAGTGAAAGAACAAAAGAACTAGTTCCAGAATTATCTGAAAGGTTTGTGAGCGAATCTTCAGAAGTGAACCAGAAGAATTGGTTTAAAAATATAAGCAAATTAAAAGGCTGTTAGGTTCTGGATCTCCAAACTAAATAGCAGCTGTAAGGTTTGTACAAGAAGGATCAGTCCATAGAGTCTGAATCTAGAGTTATCTCACCAGAATTTACACAAGGTTTTGATAGAATCGAAAATCTTGCTGTGATTGACGAATTTTTGAGCTGACAAATAGAACCCAATATTATTAAATATGTGATACCGGACAGTCACTGTTTCCATAGAACAAAACCTTTCAAAAACTCTTCTACTTTATAATGAAATACCAGAAGGATTTCTCTTGTCAATCATTCTTTTCCTCATAGCCTATAACAAGTTAAATAGGACTATAGCTGTCCAGAAAAATTTTCATTCTACGCCTACGCTGATTCAGTCCTGCATCGTATCATTTCAACACAAAATCTGGGAGTACCCGTAACACCGATAAAGACCGTAAAAGACCAACACCTACTTTGGAAAATAAACATGAGTCAAATAAATATATTCCTAAGCAAAATACCCCAGCAATAGTTTACAAACAACAACATCTAGCACTTGCAGATTCCCTCCCAAATTTAAAATTTATATATAATGACGGCTCTAAGTCCGAGTTTGGCACATTATTTAGCATTACAACCAGGCCATCTTTTACCCATATTCTTTAGTCTCTTAACATAAATCATTTTCTCTCAGCAACTAAAGCCATGTCCAACTCTGCAAACTCATCTTATTAATTGCAGGCAATTCGACAAATTCTCGGATCTTACAGCAATAAATTAATTATCGCCTGGGTCCCTGGTCATTGTGGAATAACAAGTAACGATTTTGCAGATATGACAGCTAAGACAGCAATAGAATCGACCTCTCATTCTACACCCTAACCACAAATACTGAGATACAAATAAATATACAAAGTGTTACTAATACTAATTCGCCAACTCACATCATATTGCTCCTAAAACAAGCATATCATCACAATCTGCCTAAATGCTGTAAGCTCTGTAGTCAAATGAACAACAAGAACTAGCTACTAGAACTTTCAGGTTCATCAAGTTTAAGAGCTTTCATAAGATAAGCAACATCCAATAACATAAAGGGTTGTTGACAGTCAAAAAGAATTGGATTGAAAATTAAGCAAAAACAAATTCCTAAAATAAAGAGTTTTCTATATCACTAATTAATAAGGTCCCATTATATAAGGGAAGCCATCATAAAACTACGTTCTACCTTGGAGCTTTGTAAGCAAATGAGCATAAAGAACTAGTTCCAAAAAAGCAACTTTAGTAAATGGTTTAATCATAATTAAGCACCTTAACATCTCTTGAAAAAACTAAATCAAATTCGAAATAACTAGTTTTTCAAAAAAAGCAAAGTATTAAAAAAATCAAAATATTTCTAAAATCCGAATATAACATTATCGACTCTATTAGACTACACTAAAGCGTTTCACACTGTAAACCACGAGTTACTGTGCACTAAGTGAAGTCGATTCTACAGTTTTTCTAAAACTGCAGTAAACCTCATTCAGTCATATCTCTGGGATCGACGACACACCTAGTCCTGAAACGTGGGGTTCTACAGGGATCCATCTTAGGACCACTTCTGTTTTCTGTTTATGTTAATGACTTGCCATCTGTCCTGTCTGATCGTGAAATATATATGTATGCTAGGTCGGTCATTTTATATATGGAAAAATATAACGTCATACTGATACCCGATTAAACGATGCGTATTTGTGTATAAAACGCTTAGCAAAAAAAATTTTTGCGAAAAAATAAAGTTTAGGGTCTGCGACTTGGACTTAAAGTTTATCACTCATACGTACTGTTGCCCATGCCTACATTTTTAATTTTTTAGTAGTTGGCGTAGACTTGGTTTGAAGTCATAACATTTGACAAAAAAGTACCATGACCAATAAAAAATGTTTTTTATATAACAGACAAAATATGTAGGTAAATATATTTGGTACTTAATATATTTGGTAAAAATTTTATATTACGGCAAAATTTCTACTATTTCGCGCTGTTTACTTCTAGATGAAAGCAAGTTTTAGCCGTTCATTAAGAGGCTATCAAGATATATTTGAAGTCAGGTCCCACTCTGAACTGAAGTGCTGCGCATCACGGTTGCAGCCGTTCCTGCAAGTAGTCTACTTTTACTGGGCTGCTTATAAATAAGCTTCTTCAGAATCGAAAAATAATGCGGATTACTATACTACTATGGGCAAAAAATACAGGGAAACTATTCATAAATCAAAAACTCTTTATTAAATATTGTCAATTCATTTCATTCCCTTGAAAGTAACTTCCCCCTACTGCATTACACTTGTGCCAACGTGTTTTACAATTTTGTTTGTGTTTGTAGGACAATTTTAAGAACATGCTGCAAAGTCTTCTTCTGGTAGAGTCTTTAATTTCTTCTTCGTTTGGGGCTCTGTCTCTTTATCGATTCAAATCGGTGTCCACGGAGCGATCTCTTGAGTTTAGCGAATTGCCCATAGTAGCCAAAATGGTTTTCACTGTTATGTCTGTAGTATCTGACTAGAAGGACAGTGCGTTCATGCGTACATGGCCCTTTGTTGAAACCCCGCTCGTAGACCATGCTGACTTCAACTTGCGAGCCACACTAGTCGCACTTTCTGAAATGGGCCGTCATAAGAATTTAGTCCCATATAAAAGCGTTCAAAAACGCATCTCTTCGTTGGAAATGGGCTCGCTTCGTCAAAATTTGGTCCTAGTCTACCAACCAAAAATACATTCGATTCCTGCTCCATTTTTATTTGTTATTCGATTAAATTCAAATTTGACAACTTTTAAAATGATACGAAGAATTCGTCTACAGAATTTCGATTCGGTGAACGGGTTGTTTACGTAATATTTGTGGAAACTTTGAAGGCTTTTCGCAGAGGTTAAAACATGATATACAATTTTTTGATTTTTTAATTCATTATGTACACCCTAAAAGTAATCGTTTAAGATGGTATCAGTTATATTTTTTATCGGCGTCTACCCTAATGTATGCCGATGATTTCCAGTTACATGTCAGTCGTCCTAAGTCCAAGTTTACCGCATGTGTCTTAGTATGTAACAGTGATCTCTTAAAAGTCAATGAATGGGCTAAAATAAATGGTCTTTTCCTGAATCCAGCCAAATCAAAATGCGTGTTAATAGGAAACAAAATTATTGATACTAATGGCTAGCCAAAACTTGTAATTGACAATTCGCCCATTGATTATGTAGCGCGGGCAAGCAACTTATGATTCTTTTTTAACCAAACGTTTACTTAGAACGATCTCAGACAATTGCATATTACCAAAAACTTTATACCATCTAAATTATAACTATTGATTGCTAGAACCTACATGACTTTTAGACTATTTTATCAAGTCATAGGTAACTGTGGCGCAAGAAGCCAGCACAAACTCAAAGTAGCGTTTAATAACATTGCAAGATACATTTTTGATTGTAACCGCTTTGATAGAATATCTGATGTTGTAATAAAAATCTTCGATCTTTCTCTTCAATCCTGAGCAACCCTTCGAGCTTTGATAATGCTAAAAAAATAATTTTCTCAGATGATAATTCAGATAATTATCTTTATGAGATGTTGAAATTGAAAAATGTGAAAAACTCCTCATCCATTAGCAATGTACCTAAATCCTTACAGAAAATAGCAAAAAAAGAAAACACTCCCTTAGTACACGTTAGTTAACAATTTACTCAAATATGTACTAAGCGCCTGGAAGATGAAAATAGAAAAAGAACTAGTTCAAAAATTAAACAACTTTCAGTTCTTGGTTTATAAAGTAAACCTGATATTTCTGCCTTTAGAACTACTAAAAAATTGAACCAAGTTTTAATCAGTGGTTCGAAAAGTGAAACTAGTTCAATCAAAAGGTTTATATGCAACCAGCTCATTTTTGGTGTACAATAACGCATAAGTTGTTTTTAGTTGTGAACAAACACAACTTTTTCGGACCTAGAGCCTGCTAAACTCACTAATTGAAAATAAATTTAGTTCCAAGAACAAAGGAACCCAAATACTAAATGCCTTGTTTATAAAAAAATCAAATAGAAATAGATCATAAATCTGATCTTGTTCTAAGAACAAAGAAACCATAAATACTAAAAGCTTAGTAAATAAAAAGACAAATAGAACTAGTTTTAAAAATTACAGGATTTTCAGATCTGGGTTCATAAAGTAAACTTGAGTTTCTGCCAAAAAGAACTGCTTAAAAACTGAACTAAATGTTAGTTAGCGGTTCATAAAGAGAACTAGTTAGCCAGTTTCAAGGGTTTTTAATACATTTTGAAAAAAATGATTTAGTTTCAAGAACAGACAAACTGCAATTTTTTAAAGTTATTAACTAAAAATTTGAAAAAGAAATCTTTTATACATTTTTTCCATCATAAAGCTTTTAAAAACAAGCCGCACACACACACCACAAAGATGGCAGGTCTACTGTACAGCTGTTTCAAGAACCTCCGGGTTCTATCATCAGCAGTCTTTGCCTATCTTCTGTAAGTCGGCAGAGGCTATCATATTTTCTTAAATTATTGAACGAAAGGTTTAGCTGTAAGTGAAATGAACTGAATGAAAATTTTTGCAAGGCTTTGGATAGGGTCAACGCGCGATTCAGCCCACAACATCCTTAAGCACTGCCATCCTCCAGCTAAATCAAAATCTGTGAAAGGGTTATTTATTTTTTCTTGTTTTTGTGTCACATTTTCCCTCTGCGAGTGTGACTTGCAGTTCATTAACCAACTGTGGTGACTGATTGTTTTTCTATTGTTGCTTACTTTCGGTGGCTTTTGGATTGCCCAACGCTGTTGCTTCCCAGTTGGTAAAGCTGGTTAAGTTAAAGTGTAGTTATTATTATATTATACAATGATCGCCCACAGAAAGTGAACTGCACTTAACAACGCACTGAGGTGGACCCACTCCCCCCGAGTCTTGGGAGGTAACCAGGGATAGGTTTTTGGTTTTTGTGGTTGCAAATAAAAAACAGCGAAAAACTCGAGTTGAGTTAAAGTGAAATGTGTGCTCGCTGCTGCCGCTTACATGAAACGAAAGTAAAAATCTTGTCTTTGTATTTTTGCTAACATGAGTTCGGGCTTCCAATACATCCAGAGCCACAGATGCCCGTCAGCTGCCAACTCTGGAGAGCCCTTTTGTTGTTTAATACTCACATATTTGCAATCATTTCATTTTTGGACACTAATGACGATGATGAATGCAACAATGCCAAGTGGATGTCCAGAGTGAAGAGAATTCAGGGCTTACATAAGACGCCAGCCGCAGACCGCAATAAACATTGCAAAAGCAACTAACCAGGGGGGGAGGGGGGACGCAGGGGGGACACAGGTCGACTGGACTTAGGTTGTGTCACCTCAAATGTAGCAATCTGAGATCATTTGGAGCAACAGAAAAACCGAAATGACATATTTATTTTTCTCTCTCTCTCTCTCTTTCTCGCTCTCTTGACCCTAATCATTGTGTTTGCAATTAGAACTCGCCAAGTTTGTGTCTTAAGTCTTTCGTTTTTTTGTGTTTTTCTCGGAGAAAGAAAATTTGCATTTAACTGTTTCAGGCACTCATATTTCTTGCTTAAGTATTCAATGCACGCCCTCATTTCCCTCCCTCTGTCCACCAGTTACTTGCCTCGTTTTGCCAATTTGACAATTTTATTGATGGCTCTTAAAGTACGTGTCCATTGCCCAGCGCACGTTTGCGACAACAAAACTGTCCAAAATAAACAATTCAACAGCTTACAATTTCTACTTTCATTTTGATAATGATAATTTAATTTAATGGAAAGAAGCTGCCGACAAGTGCAACGACTGGGGGATACGTTAATACTATTTTAGCAAAAAGAAACGGAATGAAATGCCATTTCAAAATGCCAAGTCCAACTAAGACGACGAACTATTTTCTTCGTTTTCAAAGGCTGTTGTATGTTGAATCTCTGCGTTTGAACTCCATACCAAACTAAAGCAAGAGTGACACTCCTTCGGATTAAGAGAGTGATTTTGGCGTCTCTGGTTATCGTTCCGAAGCAATTTAAAACTAAACCAAACTGATTTCAGTATAGTTCGAAGGGTCTATCTTCAAGTCAGAGGTGGCGAAGACATCAATTCAAGTAAAGAAAATATTTCTAAAGCAATAATAAATCAAGAATATCAAACTAGAGTTTATCCGTTCTGGAGTAGGAGAGTTCTTTGAAATGTATTTTATTTGAGTTAAAAATCTTGCGTATCTTTTTAAGTAAATATTTATCTATGTGAATACGTGTCATGAACGTGACATTTTTTCCCAGTTTAAATCAAGTGATAAAGTATTGTGTATATATTCATGTAATAAAAGCTTTTTTACTAGCTATATATCAATCGGGTTCTTAGAATTCTGTTCATATGATTCTTTCACAATATTAAAAAATATGTGGAATCTCGGCTTACCAAAATTAATCTTATTTAAACAGTTTTGGAACCGTTTCTTGAAACAGAAATATATATAACCCAATATTTCCAAGCTACAAATCGCTTTTTAAGTTCATAGCTTACAGAATTTTTGAGATTATGCTCTAAATCACTTTCAAACTGAATCGGGTTTTGAACGTGGAAAACAATGATCTCTCTATTTCCAACATTAAATTTACATTTATGTTTAAATTCAAAATTTTTATTGAGACTTGAATTTAAACTTCTTTTAAACCTGGTTGAGAAGCTTACAAACCGTTTCACAGAATCGCTCATAATCCATAACTTTTTCCTAAGCGACTAAAACATACTGTAAGAATTTTATCCAGATTGGACGCCCATAAGAAACATTGATAAGTAAGAACTATTTTAAGTCATAGAATTTTACACATACGATGTCGAACGTGACCAACTTTGAACCGCTTCAAAACATTAACAAAGTTTATTCCAAGTGTGTGTATTTTTCTTAAATTGCTTACTTCAAACTTTTCTGAGCACTTAGTTCTTTGATATGCGACATACTGATACTACTGATACTGATCTGTTTCAATATCGAACATGACAAGAAAAGTGGAAAGGAACATAGACCTTACAGTCCTCAGTAAGGCCGGATGCATTTGGGGTACCATTTACTTTAGAAGTCCTTTAGAAAAGTGGACAAAAGCAAGCTAAAAATGTACAGTTATTCTAGATCGCATTGTACACGCTTTGCATTTTTGTTTAGAGTGCTTGTTGTCTGAGTAAAAATTTGTGGAACAGTCTTTATCATGAATATTCTTTCTTACCAAAGATAATATTAACGAGAGCGCAAGTTAAAGTCGGCTCTAACCGACTTCGATATATCCGTTACTCATGGAAAAACATGTTTAACAGTGTTCCTGCGTTTTTTAGGGTGAACATCTGAAAAGTATGCACCACTTATTTAACTCGGCTATTTTTCACATTTTTGCTCATAACTTGAGAACTGCTCATCCGATCTCTTCGGCAAATTCGTTTTGCTAATTACTAACTATCTCTAGAATATACGAATCGTCTATCTTTAAAACTGTAGGAGATATAACGTTTTTTCCGAATTGCGGGGGCGGGAGGGGGCGTGTGAACAAACAGATCTCAGAGATGGTAAGAGATAGAGGTTTGACATGTATGGGACAAATGCTTCTTATACTTGCAATTTTTGCCACGCCCCCTCCCGCCCCCGCAATTCGGAAAAAACGTTATATCTCCTACAGTTTTTAAGATAGCCATTTCGTACCTTCTAGAGATAGTTAGTAATTAGCAAAATGTATCGATTTGCTGAAGAAATGATAATGATCGGATCAGCGGTTCTCTCAGTTATGAGCAAAAAAGTACTTCGCCCTCGCCCCACCCTCTTCCACCCTTTCACAACTAATACCACACAATCTTAGAGAGATAGAGAGAGAGCGAGGGAGAGAGTGAGAGACTTTGAGATAAGCGCAGCACCAGCATTGCATTCAGCTTCTACTCCAGGTACAGAGTATGTTATAGTCCGCTTGACCAACTTGACCGACTTTCTCACTTGTTTAGTCTTACAAACATGAACTTCAAGACTTTAATTTCTGTTATTGAGCAGCCAGCCAAGTTCGGCAACTCTAGCTTGGTGGGACTTAGTTAACTGATTAATGTGTCTGCCACCTTTTATCCAAATGCTCTCCCAAATATTTATGTCCTGTATTATGAGAAAGCAATTCGTCGTATAGGAATACGCCTGAACAGATATCACCACTTGGACTGGTTTGGCATTAATGACCCCTCCTCAGGCAAAAGCTTTCAAGAGTCTGTTCTCCCGGCCATCCTCACCTGATGCCTTCTCATTATGCAGGTCTTTAAGTTACTCTTTCAGGATCAAGGAAAATCATCCAAGAATATAAATGGAAATTAGCCAAATCAGATTGAAGTAAAAGAGAAAGACTGTAAATGAACCAACAACAAGACAAAGATGCTTAAGAAAAAAGACCATGATAAAAAAAGAAATAAATTCAAAATGAATTATTGCCAGAAGTGAAAATTCGTATTCTTACAACCCATTGTCATGCCCGGCCTCGTATAGTGTATAAAGTTAATTTCCAAATTATTAGAAATTCTGAAAACACTTTTTTATGGACTTGCAATTGGGCAGCTAAGTAGGTCTACGCTGCGCTTCACTTTCGATAACCAAACCCAGAGAGGTGTCCACACTGTCCAGAAGTGTATGCCTCGTTAGGCAGTTGAATTATTGGACTGCCAACACCTGAGGCTAACTGTTTGCTCAGTTGGCTGCCTGTCCAGGCAATTAACGCATTCCAAGCTTGAAAAGAGACAGACAGAGAGAGAGAGAGCGAGAAAGGGAGGGGGAAAACACATATGCAAATAAATTATTGTGGCTTCCTACTTACTGATTATGATTATGCTTAACCAAAAACAGAAAAAGAAGCGCCGAGTTTCTAAAATGATGTTTTATTTTTTTGTATTATTTTTTGGCTTCTCCGGGTCAATAGACGCGACACGACAGGCCGCATTTATTTTTAGGAATCGAACTAAACGAGGTCGCCGCGGAGAAAGTCAGCAAACACTTGTCACTTGTTGCTAAATTGACTGAAATTATGATTGGGATTGCAGCGAATCGAGATGTGTGACGATTGGCCTGGAAGTGCAGTGAGTGAGTGCAGCCAGATTTGGATACGGAGACGAAGTTGCAGCTTCCGCCAACGTGAAAGTCATTGGCATCAGCAGGTACCAACAGGTGGCTGGCGATAAGGCACGACATAAGCAAGGTCAAGTCATGAGTCTAACAATTGACAATAGAGAGGAGATGTGTTGAGGAAATTAAACATACGCCTAGGATGGCCTGGTTGGTGGGAAACGCAAATAGGGCACAAGTGAGGCAGCCGGCACAGGAAATGACGCAGATAAGGTGCAACTTGTTAGGAGAACGGGGTGAGTGATGCGGCTTAAGTTAGGTTAGGTTAGTTTTGGGTAGGTTGGCTTTAGCTTACCCCAACTAAGCTTAGCTTACCTTAGTTTAACTTAGCTCTGCTTAACTTAGCTTACATTCGATTACTTTAGCTTACTTTAACTTTTTGAGCTTACCTTTACTTAGCTTAGCAAGGCAAGGTACTCCGCTTACAGATAGCTGAGCGGAGAGTAGCATCTCAGCTGTGGAAAATCAAACCCACAGAGCACATAGTAAGCCCACACACCAACAGCTTAGCTGGGCGGATAATTTTGTATGTAAACTTCGTAAGCTCCTAAGCTTGGTCTGATCAGGTCCGCGTTCCTTGTGCGAGACATTACTATCTTCTCTTATATGAAGGTTTTGAGCAGGAATGATGTGAGGCTAATGGGCCTGTAGTCCTTCAGTTGCAAGTGACTGCATTTCCCTGCTTTGAGCAGGAATGCAACGCTTGATCTACCCCAGCCCACAGGTACATTGTAGCCACGGGACGATTTGGGAAGCCCTGGGGATTTGTCACTCTCAAACGTGTCGATCGCCCATTGGATCTTTTATGCAGTAATGCTATTGTCTGGGATGTTGATTTGTGGCGTTAGGTGTAGGTCTTGAGGCGGATCTGTCTCAGTGACTTTAATGCAGCCTGGAAAGTGCTCATCAAGTAGAGCGCATATCGCTTCCAGTTTCCTTCGTTCATTTTCAGCTGACTCCGCATGAGTAAATGCTTTAACAGCAGTTTCCTGAATCTAGCTGTTTCGAGGAGTTTCTCCATGAGTTTTGCTTTGCCTTCCATACTTATCTTATATTCCTTCCAGATTATTTGCTCATCCGCTTGTTTGACGAGTTTGAAGCATTCTTGCACGTCTGCGCTGGGTTCTACCAGTGAACTGTGAGTTTGCATGATGTTTTGTATGCTCAGTTAGGTTAGATGTGAGCGTCTCCACCGACCTCTCAATGTCACCTACTTCACCGAGTCTGTGTTACGGGGGGTTCCTATAGGCGTCTCTGGTTTGGTTATGGTTGAAATCGATCTTAAATTGGACGTATTGTGGTCTGAGAAGAAGTTTCTATCGAGGATTCTCCATTCAAATGCCTGAGTAGTATTCCCTAAGGTCAGAGTATGGTCTTGCTCTACGGTCTTGGGCGTGGCCGTCCGCCCTAACTAAGCTAAGTTTAGTTTATCTTGGCTTATCATAGCTTACTTAGGCTTACCGTAACTTCCCCTAACTTAGCTTACTTTAGCCTAGCTTAACTTGGCCTTTCTAGGTTTGTGTAATATTAAGATATTATCACTTTTCCATGCAAGGGAAAAGTAGCTGAGTCTGAGAGCCGCATTGTAGATGAGCACTAGCCTTTGACCTCATCAAACGAGATAGGTCTGGAGGGCAGCGCCAATGGAACCAATTGCAGTCTGTTAGCAGAGGCAGTGCTTACGGGCTGAAGGCAAAGGCTTCAGCTCAGTCCTGAGGATGTTTTGCCCAAGTTCCATCAGGATTTCTGATCGGAACTTGCGGCTGAGTGTGCCTTTTGTAGCTCTTGGTGAGCTGCCATAGAGCGTGTCTGAAGTCCTCAAGTAACTTATCGGTGGCAGCCTTCTTGATTGTGACCAGGACTTTCTTGACGCGGTTCGTTATTCTCTTGTATATCCTGTCAATAGCAGGGTCATACGTTCTGATGTATTCCCTTTTCAGTCGTTTCTTGAGCGCAATTAACCCCTCAGCTTCAGGCGTCAATACTATATCCCCACGTGTTGTGTGTGTGTGGAGAGGGTTTGGTGGCTCGTTGCAGCAGTCTTGATCTTGTCAACGTCTTCAGTTGTCTTGATCTCCATGTTGAGGAAGAGAGACTCACTCAACTCGTTCTGAAACTTTTTAAGATCAGATCCAGGGCGGACTATTCTGTTTCTAAACGGTGTTGTTAGAGTACTCAGACCCAGTGTAGCCACAAAGGGAAGATGGTCAGAGAACAGATCGTATTCTGGAAGACCCTTGTAGAGGAAAAAGTCCAGGCAGGTGGGTGTCCCTACCCTATTGTATAGCGTCACCAGTTATGGCCTGATGCAGTGCTGTGCCTCAAGTGTTGGCCCTAAAGTCACCCCAAGTCCGGTGCTTGGCATTCAAGTCACCTCCGATGATAAATTTCTGGCCAAGTTGACCAAGAAGCACCTCGAAACCAGTAGAGCTCCACGGTATAGATGGTGACGGATACGCCGCTCCTACAAGGATTTTATTTATTGGTGACTGGGTGGATCCCCCTCTAGGTCGGCCTCCAGGGTGATCAGCACGATAGCAGACAAAGTAGTTCTCTGCGTGTAAAATCGTCTCCGAAATAAGCGTAATATCGACATTGTGCTTAGCAAGAAATAGCTTGTGAGCGTTGGGAATTATGCTACGAGCGTTTCAGATTCCGAGGCGTCATTATTTGGAACTATTAGGACTATTATTATTACCCTTGGTTCCTTATTTCCTGTAGCAGCTTAGCAATGCTGGATTGGAGACCAGTAATAATTTGCTGCATGGAAAGTATGATTTGGGCTAACGGCCCATCTAGGCCCGCGTGCCCAGGTAGGTTTGAAGGGTTGTGGCCTGCTAGGTGAGTACCAATGTGAGTTGAGGGACCCTGGGTAGTTCCCCACTGGGGCAGATAAGTATCCTGTGCGGTATGGTGGGTTGAGCGGCCTTGAGTTGCACCTGAATTCCCTTATGAGTTCGAACTAAAATCACCCATGAAATGACCCATGAGGTTGTCTAAAAATCATCTATGAATCACTAAAATCAACATTCAAACGTATAAAATCCTAGTTGCGACATCCATTTCCTGCTTTTATACTTACCAATAACTGCTTTGGCTTCCTGGCGCATGGTTTGGATGGCTGCTTCAATTCTATATGTATGTATGTATGTATTTGTTCTTTATTTAAATTGTTTCGAAAAAAATTACAATTTGATTGGGGGTATATTAAGAACTACTAACAATGACTTAAAAGTCGTTTGTCGGCAAAAGTTTGTAGATAATTAATGCGTTTTATTTCTTACAATTTTGATAGAAGATGAGTGTTTACTTAATTAAAATTATTTAAAAGAAATGATCTGTATCTTAACGCATTTTTTAAAAAGTTAATTAATTGATCCCAGTTTGGCCCATTTAATATATCTATAATCTCGTTCTCCCTTAGTACAGTCTTTCCTAGATGCTGCACCCTAAACTCTCTGAGAACTGGGCAGCGTCCAAGAAAATGGCTAAATGTCTCCTTTTCGTTTAGATTGCACATTGTGCAAACTCCCGATTGGGTCGTTGAAAATCCATCGCCATTCAGTTTCAAGAGTCCACATCGGGCTTTAAAAATCCATGTTATGTCTGCAACCTTCATGTCATCTGCATTATAAGTGGTTCCATCGGTATAATCCAGAAATTTATAGATACGACGCGTAGTTGCTGCTGCCTGCTCGTGATATTCTCGGACTGCCTCAGCTTTTAATCGGCTTACCAGTTCGTTACACCCGAAGCTCCATGACTCTTTAGTTCCATTTTCCAATTGCCATTCAAAATCGCGCCCATCTTTTAGGAAGTTTAACCGCTTTGCCCAGAATACGTTCTTTTGGATGATGTACGTGGAAAGCTTTCGTGGCAATCTATGCTCTTGGTAATCAAATAAGGTTTTCCCAATATAGTTTAAGTGAGTCATGACTGTGAAGAAGTGGTTGTCTTCCATGCCAAGCTCTATCGCCAATGAGTAATTAGGAGTATTGTCTGGCAGCCTTAGAATCCTTTTTACAAAGTATCGCTGAAGTTTGTCTACCTCTTCAAAATGATGTGATCCCCATATTTGTGCTGCATAAGATTGTGTGGAACGGCACACCGCAAGAAATAAATTCCATTTGGAGCTCAGGGGTACTCTTTGATTGCAAAAATAATTTTTCCATGTACTGTTAATACAGTTTTTCGCTGACCTGTTTCGCTGCTCAACATGTTTTGTGAAGGACAAGGTTGGTGTAAATACCACACTCTAACTCTGAAACAATCGGTATTGGTTCCGAATTGTAAGTCCATTTCTCGTTTTGAGACAGCCGGCCACCTTTTCTAAATACCATCATTTTAGACTTACTGGTATTCACCTCCATATTCCACTTTTTGCAGTACTGTTCGAGCTGGTTGATCATTCGTTGCATCATATCGACATCGTCTGCTAACACAACGATATCGTCTGCATACAAAAGTACTCGGAGGTTAATATCATCGATCCATAGTCCTCCTTCAATTTCATCATGTAGATCGTTTAGGAATAATATGAACAACAATGGGGAACGAAGACATCCTTGTTTTACGCCTGTGTGTGTGCGGAAAGATTGTGACAGCTCACTCCTAGTCCACACTGAGGAAGATGTATTGCCATATATATTTTGCAGGAGAGTTTGTACTTTTGATGAAATACCCAATTGGGTATTGATGACAGCCTTTTTTGTGAATCGGGAAGATTACAGTTTCTACAAACGCATTATCAACTTCACCCGTCACTAACATTCGGTTATATACACCTACAAGTTCCTCTTGGAATGATTCCGTGGAATATGTCAGGTGCTCATAGGGGGACTCTGTCAGCCCCAGGCGCTTTATTTGGTTTCGCTTTACGTAAAGCATTCTTGACCTCATCTTTTTGTAATCGGTGCATCCAGTTCAGCATTTTCAATAAGAAGCGGTGCATATTCTATGCTATTCGCTTGTTGCCTGGGATTCAAAAGGGTTTGGAAATGATGCGCAAATTCTTCTGCAGATACATCTATTTTTGGAACGTACTGTTCGTTATTAATCTCCTCAGCGAGTTTCCACCATTGCTTGCTATCTTTGACAGTGTTTATCTTCTCCACCAACCTCTTACTATATTCATCCTTACTTATGGCGCACTGTGACTTATACTCTCGATTTTTTTCCAGGTAATTTTGTTTATGATGGTTACTGTTGCATTCTATATAAAAGGGAAATTTCTAGTTCCCCTAGTTACCTTGCCATAGCTTACCCTAGCTTATTCAGTATGATGCCAGGGCAAAACTTGTCCCCATCCACCGTCTCTTCAAAAAACAATCAAACCTCACCGGAAAAATATGTGAAAATGTGAAACGAAAATGAAAACATTGTGCAACAGAGACAAACTGTCTTTGGTCTGCGGTCTTCGGTCTTTCGTCTTCTTTGAATGTGTGCGAAATGCAGTAAATATAATTTACAATGTTGGCCAAACTGTTGACGTTGCGACGTTGTTTTGTTGATGACCCGCTCATTAAAAACAAAACAACCGAACAACAGCAGAAGAAAAACCTCGTGACAAATGCGTGAGAATCGCCCTGTTGGCAGGTGAGAAATTCAGTTTTTATTTTTTATCGCTTGTGCCTGGTAAATTATGGCACAATACATTACATCTGTACATCTTTCATAAGACAAACGATCTGTACACACTTTCACTTGCCTAGAACCCGGGATGACATTAAAAAAAAATTAGAAATCGAGAGTCTGAAATTGGCTCTATTTTAAATTGCCAGAGACATTTGTGCCAAATGTGCAGCCAAGAAAGTTTCGTTCTCAGTCCTCCGATTGCTATCGGGGCACATCATGCATCTCACTCAATCGGTGGCTTGTGCTCTGAAGCGTTATTTTTAATTGTTCCCATTTACCCACCGAAGCATTTGTTTATTTTTTTATTTTCTTAACTGTGTCTTTGTCAATTGGCAAGTGTCACTTGCGGTTGGAATTACTTAATAAAAGTGAAATTATCTCGCGTTTGACAAAGAAGCAGAAGAAACGAGTTTTGAAACGAGAGTGAAATTTTTTAATTAATTAAATGTCTTTCTTTTTGCTTGAAGGATCTTGGCCAAGTTTGTGTCCTAAGTCTTTTGTTTAGCCTCAGCGGTTTCCCATAAACTTTCACTTAACCAAAATGTGAACTTGCCCAGCGATGATGACGACGACGTCGACAGCCACATGGAAATGAAAATTTATTAGCAAATTATGATTTCTGTGCACAGACAATGCCTTGACTCGGCCTGACCACTGGCCAGCCAAAAGGCAAATGAACTCTGCGCAATTCAGGGCAGGCAACAGGAACGTGACTTCGGTGCACAGAATCGAGCAGCACGGATGGAAGAAAGTTTGTATCGACAAAGGCAAACAACTACTTTTTTTTTTGTCTTTGACTCATGCCTGGGCTATGTGGGCCCAAAAATGAAAACGAAAACAAAACGGCAACGGCAACAGCAACATTTGTGCAAATACAAACACCGAAACAATTTTCTCGAATTTCTCGACAGGTTTTTTCTTTCTTTCTTTTTTTTTTAGGCAAAATATTTGCTTAACAATTTCTACTGTAACAAATAAATAAACTTGACAATAAGGCCCATTAATTGTTGAATGATGAAATTGACACTTGAACAGAGCATTGGCATTGTCTCTGGCTGGAGGGCGATGCTGCAATCATCTGGCGGTGGCGGCGTCACCCACGTAAATCAAGCAAGCACAAGGAAGATGACTCAAAAGAAAGTGAAGAAGCGAAAGTGAAACAGCATCGATGATTCCATCGACCACGCCAGGGTCATAAACACATTGGGAAAACGTGTGAAGATACCGCAGCAGCAGCGACCACAAAAAATGCGAAAGCCATTTTTATTTTTTTATTTGTTATCAATCGAAAATCAGAAATATTTCTCATGCATAAATTAGGCAGAAGACTTGAACGCTTCGAATTGAATAGGAAACGCCAAGCGACTGATAAGCATCGCGACGTTGCATAACTGCAGAGGGTGAGACACGGATTATGCTAAGTTCAGAAGATTAAGACAACGGCCAGAGCTGAGGTTGGCTGAGTGTGAGATGAGTAAACTGTGGGCAAAGTCATTTTTGGGATGGGTAAATGAATGAATGCTTTATTTGATTTGAAATGGGGTAAAATATTTGTGAATTGATTTTGTTTTCTGAGGCTTTCTTTTGGCAATTCTTCTTTTATTCTTTTCTCCTTCTTTCCTCCTTTTTTTCTTCTCTTTTCCTTACTCCTTTCATCGTTCCTTCTTCCTTTCTCCTTCCTTTTTTCTTCCTTTCTTCTTCCTTTCTCCTTCTTTTCTTCATTTTTTCTTCCTCCTTCTTTTTTCCTTCATCCTTCCTTCCTGCTTTCTTCCATCCTCCTTCCTTCCTCAGTCTTGCCTCCTCCCTTTTTAGTCCTTTATCCTCCTTCATCCTTTTTCCCTCGTTCCTTTCTTCTTCTTTTTTCCTTACAATTTTTTGACATTTTGTCTTCCTTATTCCTCAATCTTTTCTTCCTCCATCTTATCTTCTTACTTCTTTCCTTCCTCTTTCTTTCCTTACTGGCTTCCTTCTTACTTCTTTTTCCATACCGCCTACTTGCTTCCTTCTTTCTTCCTTCCTCCTTCATTCCTTCCTCCTTTCTTCCTTACTCCTTCCTTTCTTCCTTCCTTATTCCATTCTCCTTCCTTCCTCCTTTCTTCATCCTTCCTTTCCCTTTCCATCCTCTCTCCTTACTTTTATTCCTCTTTCCTTTTTTCCTGCTTCTTTTCTTCCTTCTTTCTTTCTTTCTTCTTTCTATATCTTTCCTTATTCCTTCCAACTTCCTTTTATCCTTCCTCCTTGTTTCCTTCTTCTTTCCTTCCTCCTTCATTCCTTCTTCCTCTCTTCCATCCTCTTTTTTCGTTTTTCCTTTCTTCTTCCGCCCCTTTTTCATCTTGTTCTCCTTCCTTCGTTCGTCTTTCATTCGTCCTCCCTTCTGCTTTCTTTTCTTTTTTCTCTTCCTTCTTCCGTCCTTACTACTTCCTTCCTTCTTCCTATTTCCTTCCTTCCTTCTTTCTTTTTCTTCCTTCCTTGCTAGTTATTTTTTCCTTCATCCTTCCTTCCTTCTTTTTTTTCATCCTTCCTTCCTTCTTCTTTCCTTCCTTCTTCATTCCTTCCTTCTTCCTTCCTTCCTCCTTTCCTAATTCTTTTTTCCTTCCTTTCAGTCCTTCTTCTTTTCATCCTTCTTTTTTTTTCTTACCTTTAACCTTTTTCTTCCTCTCCCTCTTTTATTCTTTTTGATCCACCCTTCCATCCTAGTTACCATCTCTTGACACTTGGCATTCTTTCCTCCTCTCTTTTTATTTCCAGCCTTCCTTCTTCCTATTTCCTGTCTTCGTTTTTCCTCCTTTCTTCTTTCCTGTGTTCTTCTTTAGACGTTTCTCTCTCCTTCTTATCTTCTTCCTTTCTCTTTCCATCGTTCTTTCTCTTTTTTTCTATAATAGGAGAAATTCCTCCTTGCTTCCTTCCTCCTTCATTTCTTCTTTCTCCCACTACTATATCGTATTTCTATTTCCTCCTTTCTTCCTTCCTACTTAAATCCTTCATCGTTACCATCTCATGACGCTTGGCATTCCTTTTTCCTCTTTTCTTCTTCTTTTCTTCCTTCTTTCCTTCCTTCCGTGTCATAATGAGCCTAATGCGACTGAGCTAATCTTTTCTCTCATCCATAACTTCAATAAGGATTTGTTTTTCTTCTCTGAGAGAGTAAGGGAATGTGTGTTGGGCCGCAGTGGCATATCCTTTATGTCCAGCTAAGCCCCTTCCCCTTCTAAATCTTTATTCTCTGCCAAATGCAAGTTCGAATCTTAATTAATATCTGCAAATTGATTTCCCTTCTTCTTTTTGTGCAAATTATTTGCCAAACTCAAATTGAACCTTAGCCAAAGGGCATTGTCATGGCCAGAGACTCACCAGAGTTGGACAGGGAGTTTGATCTACTTGGACTTTGACCAGCCTGGAGCTGAAAGCCCCCCTGAGTTATGTTTACCGTTTCGGTATCAATTGCCTTGGCAAATTGAGGATTGCGGATTGAGTGTGATTTGGCATGCCGAGCACGACGTCAACGGGCATGGAAAACATCATGAAAAGTTGCGCATAAATCGCAGTCGGTTGTCAACATGTCGTCGATGCCGATGGAAAAGCCGCTTGGAGCCGCGTGTCAAGTGCGCTTGGCTCAAATTAAAATGAGCCGTTAAGAAGCAAGAAAACAACCGAAGCTGAACCGATAAAATCGCCAGAGCATTTTGGCCATGGCCATTGATTGATGAGCAAACCCCTGAGCACTCAGACCCGAACTTCGACTTTGGCGGGCAATTGAAACGCGCTTTGCATTTGTGTGTTAACGGCGTTCAGCGACGTGCTCATTACGGCCTCAACGTCTAACGGCTCCGTCGCCAGCGTCCAAGAAGAAAGCGATCCCCTCCTCCCCCCAAAAACTAACTAAACGATCTCTTTGAGGTCAGCAATTGAAATGTGTTCAATAAAAAACTCAATTAAGTTTTCTATCTGCATTGTGTTTGGTGATGCGGGGGCGGGCATTTGTCAAAATGCAAATCGCTGACTCTGTCACCCACGGGCAAATCTCAAGATACCAAAAACGGTGTCTGACACTTGGTTATTTTTCAGGGGAGTGTCGCCTGAGGCCTGGCTTGAAATTCCATGGCGTATGCCGCAAAACGAAACAAGACACAAGACGACAAATAATGCCAAAAAGGAGAAGCAGGAGAAGAAGACAACAAGGTTTACATAATCACACACAACTGGCACATTATTTATGGGAATTAACGTGCGTGTTGCATTATCAAATGGTTCAGGAGTCAGTGGAGGGCAGATCAGAACAAGTGGATTGGACGAGACCAACAAACAGCGTCGTGGCCAAAAAGGGATTTAGGTAACAGATCTCTAAAATGGCAAGAGCTAGAGGTCAGTATGCCAACACAATTTGCGGGAAAGTTTACTTTTCTGAGTTCATTTGTAGAAAAATACAGCTAAAGCTCCAAGAATGCCTCGAATATAGATGGTAGCAAGATAGTGCTCTGTATATGGTGGGACCAATTGCGCGTGGTGTTCCATGAGCTGCTACAACTGGGTAAAACTATCACAGGACAACTCTACCGAACTCGAGAAATGTGTTTAAGCAGAGCATTAAAGCCAAAGCGTCCAGTATTCTGGAAAGCAAAGACACGACAAGAAAATTGTACAACAAGACAATGCTCGGCCACATGTTGCGCAGACGGTCAAAATATACCTTGAAACTTTGAAATAAGAAGTCCTACCCCACCGTCCGTAAGAAGGCACTTTCGCTCTTTTAAAGACCTCCAAAATTGGATCGATTCGCGGATCGCATCAAAAGATGCATTGTTTTTCCAGATGGTGTCCAAAAATTTGCGAGAACCATCAATATTACGCTGGCTCAAGGTCTCGTTATGCTTGCGCATAACTCCAAAAAGGAGGAACACATCACACAACAAGTGAAGCTAGTTGGTCATACAGCTGTTTCAATGGTATCTCTACCATATCATCAGTGACCTTCGCTTGCTTGTACTGGCCCCATCGACTCCCACTCCATGCCAGCGCTGCCATAATCGTTTGGGAATTCCTAAACGACATGATAGCAAAAAACCGGCAGACATGGGAACGACGTTGGTTGCCAGTACCGAGAAAGATAAAAAAAAGTGGTTAGCAATTGACAATACTTTAAAAAATAATTGATGTTATAAATTTTGTATCATAAGGCCCCATCCGGACATCCGACGGACGTAATTTAGCTAGCTTCACCATCAATTTTACCCAAACGTGGAACGTAATAGTAGTGTGACCAGACTTAAGATAATAAAACGTCAAGAGTATGTATTTTTAATTGAATTGGCAAAGGGCCCAGATTCCACCCAGATCCCACCAAGATTCTACCGAGATTCCTTCTAGATCCCTGCCAGGTTATACCCAGATCCCTCTCAGAATCCACCTAAATCTTACCCTGATCTCATCCAAATCCCACACAGATCCCTCGTAGAACCCACCAGATTCCTTCCAGATAGCACCTATGTAGATCCAACTTAGTTCCCACCCAGATACCACCCAGATCAAATTCAGATTCCTCCCAGAACCAGAACTGGAGAAATATCAATTAGTCGATGCATCGATGTTTTTATCTCAGCTGCCGATATCGATGATTTTTTTCACAATCGATGTTTTGGCAACCCTACATGAGACGTAGGGCCACACTAATTTTCTATAAATTTTACTTGTCGTCCTTTAGAAAGGTAAGATGACAAATTTGCAGTGTTGTCAAGATTCCATATGCAAATATCCAAAAAAAATTAAATTGGATGAAATGAATGTGGTTAATTCTCAACCATTTAAATGTAAATGTAAAATTGGCTATACAGCTCCTCCAACGGGTCCAAGCCACGCTTATCTCAGTCTCTTGGCGTGTGTGCCTTAAATTTTTCGTACAAGAGAAAGCTTAACGCCGAATCCGAACGGCGAAGTTTGAGAATTTGCTTTTTCTTGGCTAATTACTTCACAGCTGGCGCCAATAGCTGGTGAAGGTGACCGTATGTGTAAAAACTATTTTTCTAAAGACAGAAAAAAACTTGGAAAAACCTCCCGCCCAGCAGTCCAGCACACTTACCAATGAGCCACAGACGGCAACCATTTAAATGCTACAATCTCAAAAAGGGTGCGATTTATTAAACCACACAAATTATTAAATTTCTTTTAGTTCAAGAAATCTTTCGTCTTCCCTGCCTTAAAGACGTGATTTCCCAATGTAAGCGAATTGTTTGAGTTCAAGAAGTCGTCACTCGGGGGAATAGTTTGTTTTTAATGCTAAGCAACTCCAAAATACCCCCAATAGATACTTACCAGAAATGTCAGATATCCTAACCCTTTTTTCGAAAATTTCTGGGAGAAAATATGCCACTATTTCACAAATTATCTCACTTATATGCGGATATGCCGTGAAACACACAAAAAATTAGAAGTGGCTAAAAAATATTTATGTATAAGGTAAGGTAAAGAATATTGAGTAATGTTGGACAGACCCTGTCAGACGCTGGTCCTTAAGGCCAAAAAATTTGGAACGTATAATGTTCCTTCATAAAATTTTGTATAATTTTAAAAAGACTTAAAAATAAATAAATCCCACTTTAATATCATCATATTATGATGCTCTATTGAATTGATTGATTTTGTCCATAACTTGTCTAAAATGAGACACGCACAACACCACAAAGGAGGCTGGTTGACAGTATAGCTATTAAATTGGTATTCATGAAATAGCTATACTGTCAACCAGCCTCCTTGGTGGTGTTGTGCGTGTCTTGTTTTAGACAAGTTATGGACAAAATCATAACTTAATGACCTAGAGACTGCTTACAAAAAGTTCTGCCGTTTACTTTTTAAAGATTATTTCATGTAAATGTTACCCGCGGCTACTCCTGTTTTCCATCCGTAAGTTTCAATTTCAGCTTTTCGTTCAACTTAACGTAGCCTCTCATGGCACCGTCTTGTTGAAATCACATGTCAAGCAAATCCATTTATCCATTTTGTGTGTAACGTGGCAAATTTCATTATTTTTTTTTGAAGAATTACGGTCCAACCGCACCAAACAGTGCATGTTAAAGGCATCTGGTTGATCTTCAGAACAAATTCGACAATTCTGTTTGTTTATGTATTTATTGACAGAGCTCGAATTTTGATAATAAAATTCAATGATTTGCAAGCAATGTTCGTTTGTTGGTTTTTTCATGATGATATGGGAAACCTTACTGATCATTTTTAGCGTTGCCACATGTTACGAATCACGCACGAGGTGTCGAAAAATCTATACTGAAAAGCCAAATAGCATTAGAATCGCCTTTATCAGCGGTGTCACAGAAATCTCTTCCAACCAAATATCAACCCAAAACCAATTCTCTGTGTCACAGAAATCTCTTTCGGTTGGTTTTATATCTCTCGCATTTTGTCGGGAGATTTGGCGAAATTCACCACTAAAACAATTTTGATAAGTAAAATTGGTTTTGGAAATGTAATCAACATTATTTTTCTGCATAGGTTGCATCAAAAGAATTAAATATTTTAATTGTTTTGATATTAAAATCTGCGTTTCAATAATTGTTCACAAAACCAACCGAATGTTGACAAATAAACACGCAACTCAACCTTAGCTGGCGCCCTCTACATATGGTGACGCTCTCTCAGTACCAACACGCGCTCTCTGAGAATCAACAAGCGCTAAGGGTTGTCAAGTAACATTTAATGATTGGCGCAAAAAAATTTTTTAAATTTTGCATTTTCTTTTTGAAGAATATGACTTAAATTTGAATTATAATTTAAAAATGCATCGTAAAAAGTGTAACACAATCAAATAATTCCATTAAATCATCAAATTAACTCATAACTAGAAGATGGAAAATTTTTTTTGCAAGAAATGACAATCCTGTTTAGAGATTTGATTGAAAAATCCCATCAGCACGGACACAAACCTTCCAACTCGATTTTCAAATAAGAAAATGAAATCTCTTGAAGTTTTGGGACACCGACGGATTTCTCGAGCGTTTTGCAAACCACCCAGGGCCAAAATCTCTAGAGATATCACAGAAACCCTCGTTTAAGTCGGGATTTACACGGTGATGAACTTCAGGAAGTTTCTTAAAAAGCTCTGGCTTGAAGGGAAGAGCTGTAGGGGTGACGCTTACCCCTCTATACCTCTTTTCGACCAACGACCTGTTGGATCGGCAGATGCCGACTTTATGCAGCATGTGCTTACCAAAATAAGTACATTTGGTGGCATGAAATTTCAGGAAAATAGTCATTACATAATTTTTTGGCATGACATTAGCCCATTTATCATCATGAAAAATTCACTCGTTCTTATCTCAGGTATTCGTAAGGCTAAAAGTCGGCCTATCGTGAAACGGTTCAGTCTCTCTTAGTCGTGGGAAAAAAAAATTCTTAAGTCAGTGAGATTTCGGCTTATAAAGAAAATATTTCTAATCATTATACCCTTGGAGAGGGTATATTAAAATTGTCCGGATGTTTCTAACGCATAGAAGGAAGCATCTCCGACCACATAAAGTATATATGTTCTTGATCAGCATGACGAGCTGAGTTGATATAGCCATGTCCGTCTGTCCGTCTGTCCGTCTGTCTGTCCGTCTGTTTCTATGCTATCTCCTCCGTCAGTTTTAAAGCTATCTTAACCAAACTTTGCACGAAGTCTTTTGGTACAAACACGCTGCACATTTGTCGGAACCGGCCGGATCGGATGACTATAGCATATAGCTGCCATAGGAACGATCGGTTGAAAAACTAGTTTTAGTGAGAAAAACTTTTTTGTTTTCAATGCTATCGCTCCCAACGCTCGTATATATAAGTTTTTAATGATTTCACATAATTTCATTAAGCCTTGTCAAAATCGGACAACTATATAGTATAGCTGCCATACAAACTGTCAGGCATATATCAAGCTCCAAGGGTATATAAACTTCGGTCGAGCCGAAATTAGCTTGCCTCTATTTTTTTTTTTTAAATTTAGCGCCTTCTTGTCTTAACCAGTACTGTCTCAACCCATATAATCTCAACCAGTACTGTCTCAACCCACATAAATACACACAACAAAATAAAGCTCAAAGCTTACTCAAAGAGCTAAAAGCTTGCTCTAAGCTTAAAAAGCTTTTGTACTGAAACCGGGCTTTTAGCTTTTGTGAAGTTCATGCTCAAACCCTTTTCATTTGACTCTCCAAACTCTCCAAGCTTTGGCCACAGTGCTGTCACAGCGTGTCAATGTCAAGAAAACCCTGGAAAATAGTTCAAATTTCTATTGTTTCTTCGATATTATAAATTTTAATTAAAATCGTTTAAATTTTTGTAGTTTGATATCAAGTACTTCAAGTCGAATCAGCTGCTTGCCTCAATTTTTAGCATAGACACAAACCCAATTGGAGCTGCGCAGTCGCTGCGCTGCCTAATGTCTGTTTAAGTTCATCGGGTCCAGCTGTAGCGGAAACGACAACAGTCCAACGAAGTCTGCCTCAGTCAGAGTTTCGGCTTTGGCCAAGTCCTTTTAGGCAAAGGATGCTACGAAATTTGCGCAGTTTGCGTGCGGTTTTCAGAGCAAAAGGACGCAGCCACCCAGCCAGCTGCTAACGGTAGAATCATATAGTAAGAAGTCAGAAGTATAGAATTTTATTTGTATTATTGTAAGCTCAAATTGTACTTTATTTTTACTAGAATTTTTTATTGAATTTTTTGTTAATGCTGTTGCTGTTTTTGTTACTCGCGTGCGAATAGCCGTGTTTAAAGCCGGGCGTGTCATTGTTGTCCTGTGAGTGCGCCGTGTGTTGCCTGTGGTCAGAACCTCTAATGTTTTTTTCTCTCACATTTTTTTTTCTGTGGTGCAGTGCAAAACATTAACAAAATAACAAACTGTAGGAACTGAAATTGCCTTTTGCAAGGACCCTTGGATTACCTTGTAAAAGCAAAAAAAAAAAACCTCCTGCACCAAACTAGACCACGGGTAAGTTGCCAAAACTGTGAATTGCAATCATCTATCAGCTCATTATTATTTTGTTATTTGTTTACTTTTCGCCTTTGATGTGTCCACCCGACTACAAAAGGCTCCGCAGGGGGTGAGTGTGGGGGGGGGGACTGATAACGATGATGATAAGCAACTTGTTATGTGGCTCTTGTGTTAAGGCCCAAGGAGAACCTTTCGCTTGCGGTTTTCTTTTATATGCCAGCGGACCCTTTTTTTGGCCAGGTCAAAATCGTATCATTTTGTAGGCTTTATATTTAATTTGCATGGCATTTCTTTTCAAAGGGAAGTCTGAAGACAGGGGGTGAGTCGAAAATGTGAGTTAAAAGTGGGTTGCAGGCAGACATGCTTATTAAATTTCAATGGTGTTAATGAATGAGTTGGGTTTTATGTGGCTTTTTTGTTGGGACCAAAAGGAAACTCTGCATAGTTGATGGTTTGTAAGAGCTTCTCTTTTGAAGATCACACAGTAAGATTAGAATTAGAATTAAAAAGCTTTTACTGACCGCTGGCTACAGTTCATTACAGTTTTTAATTAAATTTTACTTTGCATGTTACCTTTGTGTTTTTAGCAACAAACTTTGATTAAGATGGAATCAAAACTGATTTGTGAATGTTTGTGAATGAACTGAATGTTTTTGAAAGTTTTTAAGCTTTAAAGAGACTAAAGTGTTTATAGAGCTGATTTAAAATCTTGTAAACAGATTCAATCGTAAAGCTGTTCGAAGATGTTCTTAAGACCTAGGGGAGATATTTTATGACAACCAAAGGAGGACCAAAAAATCTATAAGGAGTGTGCTCTGACTGATTGGCAATCTACGCAGAGCCTGAACGGTAAGAGATAGAAGGCCAAAAATTGTACAGAAGTTTCCATTAGTGTTGAAAGTGAGCCTTAAGACGGGGTCTTGGCATATACCCGGAAAATTTAGTATGCAAAAAAAACTTTTTGGCATTCGATTGACTTAAGGTGGTATTCTCCCGTGCAAAATTTTTTTCGATTATTATTATTTTGCATTGTTTTATAGCTTGGATATTTGAGAATATCGCTCCAAAAGAGTGTATCGAAATTTGCCGACCAATGTCTTCGATAAAACAAGCAATTTTCAAATTACTTCAAACTTTGAACGCATTTATCTCGAAACCACGTATTTCGAACTGGCGGCCATGATATCTCCAGTTCCACTGAACCGATTTTGATGATTCAAAGTGAAATCAACGCAGAATTGTCACTATTCTGGCCTGACCCTCAGTCATAGTTTTAAAAAATTTCTTACAATTTTTTTTTTTAACACTAAACTACAAAAAAAGTGGCCAAAATGTAATTTTAGTTTTTCATTTTGTCAAACAAAAAATATCACAAAATTTTTTGCGAGGGTAAGACCAGAATGACATCTATACTGATTACACTATGCAACAATTTTTTGAACCCGGCTTCTAAATTAGTTGATCCTTATGTAAAATTTCACGCTGAATTCAAATCTGCTCTCAGATATGTCAAAATAAAAACGGTTTTTGAGATATCGCGAAATTTTCAATTTTAGTGTTTTTTTTAGTCAACCGATATAAATATTTGAAACAACAAAATTAAAGATAAAAAAATTATTTCTTAAAAAAACGACAGTTGTTGTAAATCCAACCATAAATGACGAAGTTATGGCACTTCAAAGTTGGATTTTTTGAAAAATTTTTGATAATTTTTAATTTTTTGCTGACTTTTATTGAGTTTTTTTCAATCTTACCATTAAAATTGCTCAGGTCTCAGATATTGACAAGATTGGGTAATCTTTAACGAGCATTTTTTGCCCTTGGTCATCAAAATCGGATGAAAAATAAACGCTATATTCACAATTAAGTAAACATACCTCTGTTTGAGAGTATTTTTTTTGCTAGTTTTTTCAGTATAAAAATCACATCTTAGCAAGCCAAATAAGAATAAACGTTGATCATTAGGAGTTTGTATTGCAGTTCAAGGTTGGATAAAAGTACTCAAATGATTTAGACCGCTTTTGTTTTTTGTGCAGACTGTGTGTTTCTCGTTACAAAAACCAGCAATAGTGTCCCATCATTGCCGGATCCCACTTGCCTTGGTAGCGAAACTCCATCTGCTGCATTTGCTGATGGAAGCGTTCGCCATGCTCGTCGCTTTCGTCGCCTAGGTTGTCCGGGAAAAAATCCAAATGGGAGTGCAAAAGGGGAATTTTTAAGGACATATTTACACCTTTAAAAATAAAAAAAAATAAAATTGGTAAATATAAAAACTCGATGAAAAACAGACTGAGATTATACCAATTTTTTGTAGTTTTCCAATAAATCATCAACAATTTCTTTATAGTCCTCACTTCTTTTGCTTCCCAGAAAACTAGACACTACTGCGCAAAATGATTCCCATGCTTTTGGCTCGTCTGCTGATAGTGCCGAGTAAAATTCTCTGTCGCTCATTAGCTTTTTGATTTGCGGACCCACAAATACGCCTTCTTTGATTTTGGCGTCAGAAAGTTGTGCGAATCGTCGTTTTAAAAATTCAAATGCCGCAAAATTTTCATTTTTATGGAGAGCTTTAACGAAGTTTTTGAAGAGACCAAGCTTAATATGCAACGGAGGGAGAATAATTTTGTCCTTTTGAACTAGGGGCGGAAATTTTAAGTTATCTTCTCCGACTACAAAAATTGGCCCTTCCATCCCAGTCTTTACGCAAGTAATGTTGGCTGCGATCTCGGCTGTCCCATCTGCACAAAAACAGCAATGCTTTGTCCATCCTTGTTGCAAGCCTGTTACCATTGCTCAACTTTCAGATCGGCACAGTTTGTCCACCGGTGAACTGCAATACAAACTCCTAATGCTCAACGTTTATTCTTATTTGGCTTGCTAAGATGTGATTTTTATACTGAAAAAACTAGTAAAAAAATACTCTCAAAAAGAGGTATGTTTACTTAATTGCGAATATAGCGTTTATTTTTCATCCGATTTCGATGACCAAGGGCAAAAAATGCTCGTTAAAGATTACCCAATCCTGTCAATATCTGAGACCTGAGCAATTTTAATGGTAAGATTGAAAAAAACTCAATAAAAGTCAGCCAAAAATTAAAAATTATCAAAAATTTTACAAAAATCCAACTTTGAAGTGCCATAACTTCGTCATTTATGGTTGGATTTACAACAACTGTCGTTTTTTTAAGAAATAATTTTATTATCTTTAATATTTGTTACAGTTTATACATATCGGTGGACTGAAATCAGAGAAAATGGCATTTTAGTAGACCTACCTTTTTTCAAAACACTAAAATTAAAAATTTCGCGATATCTCAAGAATCGTTCTACTTTTGACATATCTGAGAGCAGATTTGAATTCAGCGTGAAATTTTACATTAGAATCAATTGCTAAAGTGCGGGATACAAAAACTTTTCAAATTTTGTGACATAGTGTTATAAGCCCGATTTTAGTTTTTATTTCACACAACCTGGAACCGTGGAATTGTGGCCGCCAGCTCAATCCCTTTTCTTGGACCACTCACTTTGACGGCCGAGAACTTTTTGAACAGCCCTCGTATCGAAGCAGTACATTTCTTTGTTTATTTTAATCTGTTAAAAAACAGAATTGGAAAAACTCTTTGCGTTTTCAAGTTTTTTTAAGTTTTAAAAAAAGGTCCAAAAAACAGCCTCGACATGGAGAAAACCTCCTTAAAACTCCGATTCTACCTAATGCTAGAATTCGAACTGTGATTTCATTGTCTGATGTTGGAAAAATTAGTATGCAAAGAAAACTATTATTTATCCCACTGACTTGAAACTCGGTTTGTAGTATTCGAACTCGAATTCATTTGTGATTACCATTTTCCGATGTGGAAAAATCCACCAACCGGTCGTAAAATACCCGAAAAATTCTGCATGCAGAACACTATTTTCCAACCGATTGACTTGAAACTTGGTTTCTAAGAATTAAATACGAAATGATTTAAAATATAACACTAGTTTACAAAATAATAAAAATTTCGCGATCCCGAACATTTGGTAGCAATTCCTTGTGTAAGTCCTTCCGCTGAGTCCAAAAATCCAATCCGCAAATTTTTTTATGGGGCCGTTTTCGAGAAATCGCGGAAAAGCTAGTTTTCTGATTTGTAAAAAAAGCACCTTTAGAAAAATGCGTATATCTTTGGTAATGGTTCTTTCATTATGAACAGGAAACGCTTACTAAGAAGGTAATTGAACGCCCTATCATTCGTTGGTACACCACTTTTTAATCCGGTGCTGGACTTCGGCGTTATAAAGGCTTTAATCGGCAACTTTGCATTAAATTTATCACTTTTTTAAAAAAAGCTAGATTTTAAGTGCGATTTTCACCACGAAAAAAATTGTGTAAAATTGATTTTATTGCTGGTCACTAAAGATTTATCTATTAAAAATACAACGCCACTTAACTCATTAAAATCCGATCAAGAATAAAGAAGTTAATGGCATTTTAGTAAAAAATGGAAGGTTTCAAATTTAACCAAATTGACTTGGTTTGACTGTTTAATGTTCGTCACAGGAGGCATAGTTAAAATTCAAACAATTTTATTTAAGAGCTACTATGACCTAACAAATTTATTTTGTGCCTGGTTAAGTTTTTTTGTGATTGACTTAGGTTGGAAAATGAGTGCAAGACGTCAAATTGAATGCCCAATGATCTTGGTATGCTTGCGTGCCTTACTTATTTACGATTCCGCTAACAATTTCAACGACATTTGTGTAAATTATATGAGCTTTACCACCGCCCGAAGATAACTTGTTTGTTTTTAATGATAAAATTCTTTTTAATAATGCAATTTTTCATCCTATCGTAATATCAAAAATTCTATCGAGTAGTTTTCCATAGATTTTTTTTTCTAAATAAGACTTCTGAGGGCGGTGTACTAACCGCTTATCCATTGGAGTCGGGAATTTGGTATAACAAATGTGTTGAATCCCTTCACCATTAATCGCGAACAAGACGTGATCAAAACAAACTGGTAATGTGGTGTTGCTATCTGAGGCCGCTTGTTTCACAATTTATTGGTCCCGTTCCCAGGCTATTTTGAGTGTTAACAGTGTTATAAAATATGCACTATCAAAACTTATAAACATTTTTAGATGAATATCCAATATATAATCGATTTTCTATATGCCTTGTCATTGAAATTGTTAGCGGAGTCGAAAATAAGTAATGCCCGCAAGCATACCAAGATCATTGGGCATTCAATTTGACGTCTTGCACTCATATTCCAACCTAAGTCAATCACAAAAAAACTTAACCAGGCACAAAATAAATTTGTTAGGTCATAGTAGCTCTTAAATAAAATTGTTTGAATTTTAACTATGCCTCCTGTGACGAACATTAAACAGTCAAACCAAGTCAATTTGGTTAAATTTGAAACCTTCCATTTTTTACTAAAATGCCATTAACTTCTTTATTCTTGATCGGATTTTAATGAGTTAAGTGGCGTTGTATTTTTAATAGATAAATCTTTAGTGACCAGCAATAAAATCAATTTTACACAATTTTTTTCGTGGTGAAAATCGCACTTAAAATCTAGCTTTTTTTAAAAAAGTGATCAATTTAATGCAAAGTTGCCGATTAAAGCCTTTATAACGCCGAAGTCCAGCACCGGATTAAAAAGTGGTGTACCCTCGAATGATAGGGCGTTCAATTACCTTCTAAGTAAGCGTTTCCTGTTCACAATGAAAGAACCGGTACCAAAGATATACGCATTTTTCTGAAGGTACATTTTTTACAAATCAGAAAACTAGCTTTTCCGCGATTTCTCGAAAGTTATAAAAAATTTGCGGATTGGATTTTTGGACTCAGCAATTGGACTTACATACGAAATGACTGCCAGATGGTCGGGATCGGAAATGCTGTAAACTAGTGTAATTTTCCAATGCTCGGAAAATTCACTATGCCTGAAATCTTGTAGAGTAAAAAGGGTATACTAAAGTCGTGCAATGTATGTAACAGGCAGAAGGAATCATTTCCGACCATATAAAGTATATATATTCTTGATCAGCATTAACAACCGGGTCGATATAGAAATGTCCGTCTGTATGAACACCTAGATCTCAGAGATGGTAAGAGATAGAGGTTTGACATGTATGAGATAAATGCTTCTTATACTTGCAGGCAGCTCAAGTTTATTTCAAATTTTGGCCACGCCACCTCCCGCCCCCTCAATTAAGAAAAAACGTTATATCTCCTACAGTTTTAAAGATAGACGATTCGTACCTTCTAAAGATAGTTACTAATTAGCAAAACAAATAAATTTGCCGAAGAAAGGATAAGGATCGGATGAGCGATTCTTAAGTAATGAGCAAAAATGTGAAAAATAAGTTAAAAAAGTGTTGCATACTTTTCAGGTTTTCACCCTAAGGAACGCAGGAATACTGTTAAACATGTTTTTTCATGAGTAACGGGTATTTCGAAGTCGGTTAGAGCCGACTTTAACTTGCGCTCTTGTTTTTTTTATCAGATTGACTTGAAACGCGGTTTGTAGTGATTGAACTCGAATCCAATTCCGATTTCATTATCCGATAAAAAATGGGTTTGCGTGGGTATATAAAAACTCAGCATAAAGTCTTGGCAACTCACCTCCAAGGGGTGAAAAAGGGGGGTGCGTAGCAGGATTTACTGCCAATTGTGTTATAAACTAGAATTTATACAAAATCTATTAAAAGAAGGGGAATTGTTCTACTTCCATTAACTAATATACTGTATATTTATAGTTTTCTCGATTGCGGCACATTTAGTAACATGTAAGAAAGTCAGTGTAGCCCGACTGTAAAATACTCTAAACCTGCAAAAGTGTTTGCTATTGCGCACACCGGGCCAGCGGGCCGAAATTGAGGACAAATGTTCCAATTATTTATTTGGAAAACTGGAAGAACGGCTATCGGAAATGATTTTGAATACATATCGCTCACTCGCTTCAAGACTGGCATAACTCAATAAATACGATTTTTTAATTAATGATGCTGAAATATTCGGTGTATTGTGTTCTATTGTGTGTAAAATTCTCATATTCATATCTCTTACTAGCAAATAGCCCGTCACGCTTCGCTGCGCCTTCTTCCCGCCCAAATCCCGATCACTTACCATTTACATCCCACCCACATCCCTCCCACTTACCGCCACATTCCACCCACATCCCATCCACCTCCCATTTCAATCCCACCCACTTCCCACCCACTATCCGCCCACATCCCACCCACATTCCACCCACTTGCCACCCACATTCCTCCCACTTACCGCCATATTCCACCCACCCACTTCCCACCTACATCCCACCCTACATCCCACCCTACATCCCACCACTTACCCACATCCCACTTCCCGCCCACTTCCCACCCACATACCACACACCTCCTGCCGTCTTCCCGTCATCTTCCCGTCCACTTCCCATTAACATCCCACCCACATCCCCCCCGCATCCCACCCACATCCCTCCCACTTCCTGCCACATTTCACCCACTTTACATCCACTTACCACCCACTTCCAAAACAACTTTCCACCCACATCCCACCACCATTCACTTCACAGTGAGCATCCCGGCGGTATTTCCAACATCGGAAAATTAAAAACAAAATAAATAATCATTTTGACCTTACAATCCGAGTTTCAAGCTAATCGTATGAAAAATAGTTTTTGCATGCGAATTTTCCGGCCATTTTCCTCTGGGGCGGCTTTTCCGACATTAAAAAATCACATTACAAATTATTTCGTATTTTGTCCTTACAAACCGAGTTTCAAGCCAGTCGGATGGAAAATAGTTTTTTTATGCAGAATTTTCCGGGAATTTTTCGACCGTCAGGTCAAATTTTCCAACTTCGGAATATAACATTTTAAACTATTTCGTATTCTATACTTACAATCCGAGTTTCAAGCCAATCGTATGATAAAAACTTTTTTGGATTTAGAATTTTCCGGCCAATTTCCTCTTGTGCGGATTTTCCAAAATCTCTATTTCGCGTACTATGCTTACAACTTATGTTTTGTTATGTGTAATTTTGAAAATAAGTTTGGCGCCAATCGCTGGCAACTAAAGTTTCGCCCATACAACCTTGACCACCCACTTTCCACCCACCGGGGTGAATTTTCCAGAAGATTGGTATGCAGTTGTTGTCGAATTTTCATATAGATCTTTGAAAATGAGTTTGAACTTGATCGGATGAAAAACAAATAAGTTTCATACAACCGTTTTCCGCGAATTTTCCACATTTGCCGACAGAATTTTCCAAAATCCGTTCTTAGTACTCACTTTCAGCATAAGATAAAATTACTGTGAAAATCTCATCTTCCTATCTTTTATGGCTTAGGCTGTACGACGGTCACCAGTCAGTCAGTCAGTCAGTCAGTCAGTCAGGTTGAACTTTTTTATATATATAGATACTATCCAAGTGAAATGATAATATGTCTCAATATCACTTTACAGGTTCATTTAATGGTAATGGAAAAGCGTCATAGATCAAATATCCTGCATATTGCGCTTCCAGTTGAAACATTATATATTGAAATTTTATTAAAAGGCATTTTAAATTTATATTATTTTAAAAGATTAACTCTGGTTCAAATTGAGAACTTTAAAAACGTTCTTAAAAAATGGGTTATTTTGAGTTTTGAGGCTAAGTTAAAGTCTTTTCGACATAAGACAATCAACTTATATCCAATGGCACACGAGCGAGAGTCGCCACCGCCCGAGCTCGAACACTTAACGGCTGAGGCGAGCAGGAGAAAACAACCACTCGTCGTCGGAACGGACGCCAACGCACATCACACCGTGTGGGGTAGTCCAGACATCAATGACAGAGGTGAGTCACTCTTAAGCTTTATCCTACAAACTAACCTTAAAATAGAAAACGTTGGAGATGTACCCACATATGTGGGACCAACATCGGCCAACGTCCTAGACCTAACTCTGACCTTAGGGAATAGTACACAGGCATCAGAATGGAGAGTCCTTGATAGAAACTCCTTCTCAGACCACAAGTACATCCAATTTAAGATCGAGTTCAACCACAACCAAACCAGAAACGCCTATAGGAACCCCCCGGAACACAGACTGGGTGAAGTACCTTAGAACGGTAGAATCAAAACTACCAAAGCCAACGAGTATCTGCTCGGTAGGCGACATTGAGAGGTCCGTGGAGACGCTCACAGCCAACCTAACCGCAGCATACAAAACCTCCTGCAAACTCACAGTTAGCAAAAGGAGAACCAGACCCCCTGGTGGACCCCAGCGCTGAAAGAGCAGAGGAATGACGTGCAAGAATGCTTCAAACTCGCCAAACAAGCGGATGAGCAAATAATCTGGGAGGAATACAAGATTAGACTTCGCGTCTTCAAAAAAGAAGTACGGAAGGCAAAACAGAACTCTTGGAGAAACTTCTGCTCCAGCATAGAGAAGGTCTCCGAAACAGCTAGACTCAGGAAACTGCTTTCAAAGCAGCCACCCATGCAGAGTCAGCTAAAAACGAACGACGGACACTGGACAGAAAGCAGCAGGGAAGCGACATGTGCTCTACTTGATGCGCACTTTCCAGGCTGCACTCCAGTCACTGAGGCAGATACGCCTCAAGACCTACACACGCAACAAGTCAGCATCCCAGACGATATCATCACTCCAGAAAAGATCCGATGGGCGATCGACTCGTTCGCGAGTTATAAATCCCCAGGGCTAGATGGAATATTCCCAGCCATGCTAAAAACGATCAAATGCGCAATCGTCCCATGGCTACGATCCATTTTTATAGCATGCTTGAGGTGGAGCTATGTACCTGTGGCCTGGAGGACAGCACGCGTTGTATTCCTGCCCAAAGCAGGGAAATGCAGTCACGTGCAACCAAAAGACTACAGGCCCATCAGCCTCACATCATTCCTGCTCAAAACAATGGAGAAGCTACTGGACCTTCACATAAGAGAAGGCATGAACCTGACCTTGGAGGGAAACCAGCACGCCTACACGAAAGGGAAATCGGTGGAAACAGCGCTACACTCCCTAGTAGCCACCATCGAGAAGGCACTGTACCATCAAGAATTTGCCCTGGGAGCATTCCTTGACATTTCGGGTGCATTCAACAACGTCACTACAGAAGCAATAATGCGAAGCCTAAGAGCCCTAGCAATACACACGGCATTGGACTCCTGGATATATAACCTGCTGAGCTGCAGAAGAGTACAAGCCGAGTGGGGTTCCACAACCATTACAAGAGAGGCACACGGCGGAACGCCCCAGGGCGGAGTCCTGTCACCTCTTCTATGGAACCTTGTGGTCAACGAATTACTAAAAAAATTTCGCAGGAAAGCACCCAAGATAACCGCATATGCCGACGACATAAGCATAATTATTATGGGAAAATGTCCATCGACTGTCAGCTCAATCATGGACTCTACTCTCAGAGAGATACTAAAGTGGGCCACAGAAGCCGGACTTAGCATCAATGCGGAGAAGACGGACCTCATTCTCTTCACCAAGAGATACAAGGTACCACAATGGACTCCACCCACGATAAATGGAACACCGCTAACGCCAAAAAACAACGTAAAATACCTTGGAGTAGTAATCGATAGTAAACTATCCTGGAGACTCAATGTGGAGGAAAGGGTGAAAAAGGCAACCAATGCGCTATATGCATCCCAGAAGATGCTAAGCAGCACTTGGGGCCTATCACCAAGACTAACACACTGGCTCTTCATATCAGTTATACGACCGATACTACTACACGGTATATTGGTATGGTGGCAAGCCACAGAGAAGTCCACATATCTAAAGCTGATGGAAAAGGCCCAGCGGCAGGCACTGGTCTGCATAACGGGGGCGCTGCGGTCTACTCCAACAAAAGCACTGGAACACATCCTAGGTGTCAACCCCCTGGACATCCAAGCACGCCTCACTGCACACAGGACGGCCCAACGTCTTTGCGCGGCTGGCACCATGGCTCTACAAAGCTATGGACACAGCACAGTGGGCAGAGAGATCAACAGTAGCACGGACTACATGATCCCAAAAACCAACTTTACAGGCGCATCAGCATTACTGGGACCAGAAGACTGGCGTACAGGGCTGGCTCAGGAAGCAATGCACCTTTTCACGGACGGCTCAAAGATGGCCTCAGGAGTCGGAGCCGCCGTGTACTGCAAGGAACCGGAATTGAAACTCTCCTACAAACTGCCAAACCACTGCACTATATTCCAGGCGGAAGTTTTCGCCATAAGGAAAGCAGCCGAACTGGCAGAATTACACGCACCAAACGATCAAATCAACATATACGTAGACAGTCAAGCGGCAATCAAAGCAATGCAGAGTCACGCCATCAACTCCAAAAATGTTCTGGCAAGCAGAGAAGCATTAGATTCCCTCAGCACCTCCAGCAAGGTGCAAATCTACTGGATTCCCAGCCACCAGGGCATCGATGGAAACGAAATGGCGGACACTCTTGCAAAAGCCGGGGTCGCACTAAGCCGAGAAGCAACACTAAATATACCTATCTCCCTACAGACGCTATACAGCAAGATGGAGGAGATAGCGGAGAAAGAAGCAGAGGAAAAGTGGAAGAACACGACCGGCTGCAGAATCTCTAAAATTATGTGCAATAAGAGAGACAAAAAACTCACGCACTATACGCTGCAGCTCCAAAGAAGAGACTGCAGACTGCTTATAGGCATATTAACTGGTCACCAGAGCGGGCAAACAAACGAAACGAAACGTTTCTGAATCGTTTCGTTTCGTTCTTTGCACAGAGCGAAACACAAACAAAACCCAAGAAAAGTAACTGTAACACAAAATGGGTTCTGTTCAGTTTGCGTTCGTGAACGCAAACTAAACGTAAAGCGAAATGCTCTCATCTTGATTTGCGGACAAAGAGAATCGGAACGATATGCAACGAGCGCGAATAGTTCGGAAACGTTTGCTGCTCTATTTGTATTTGTATTTGTATTGTTGTTGTTTTTTTCTGTTGCTTAATTCTTTGTTTCTCTCAGCTTTGTTGTTGTCGTTCCGAAACGTTTCAAGGCAGTGCAGCTTTCGGAAGAACAATATTCCAATCGTTTCGTTTGCGTTCTTCGGCAATATAAAGTTAGTGGTTTCGTTTTCCCTCACTAGAGGTAACAGCTACAAAACAAATGAATCGTTCCTTGGCTTTCGCGAACGGTTCGTTAAACGTTTCGTTTGTTTGCCCGCTCTGATATTAACTGGTCACTGCCTAGCAGCCGCTCACGCGATAAAGCTAGGCATCACGACAGCAGACACCTGCAGGAAATGCAAGGAACCTGGAGTAGCAGAAACTCTAGAACACCTCATCTGCAGCTGCCCAGCAATCGCCACGACAAGATTAAAACATCTGCACTCCCCAAGCTTCACCACTCTGGAAGAGGCAGCCAAGAGCTCCCCCAAACAACTATTGGCATTTGCCAAAACGTCAAGAGTCCTACAGGATTTCTAAAGGAAATGGTACCATAAAGCACCCGGCCTCACTAAGGACCGTAAGGTCTATGTGTGGCCCCCCTACATGGGGCCAGCCGGTAATACCTACCTATATCCAATTAACTTTATGCAGCAAGCGAACGCTTTAGGTTATTTACCTTGACGTTTGGATAGTGAAAGCCTAAATGCGCGTGGGGAAAATGCGGCTCAAAATACACAAAAGTAATGGTCAGGAATGTGTAGAAATCCTAAATTTTTATATAGATTTTGCATATTTAGATTAACTGGAAATCCTCGACGAACCAAATTTGGGTTAATAACTCATAAACAACTTTTCAGATTAAAACAAGTGAGAAAGTCGGTCAAGCCCGACTATAACATACTCTGTACCTGGAGTAGAAGCTGAATGCAATGCTGGTGCTGCGCTCATCTCAAAGTCTCTCTCTTACTCTCTCTCTCGCTCGCTCTCTCTTTCTAAGATTGTGTGGTGTTAGTTGTGAATGGGTGGGAGGGGGTGGGGGAGGGCGAGATACTTTTTTGCTCATAACTTTAGAACCGCTGATCCGATCTTTATCATTCCTTCGGCAAATTAATACATATTGCTAATTACTAACTATCTCTAGAAGGTACGAAACGTCTATCTTTAAAACTGTAGGAGATATAACGTTTTTTCCGAATTGCGGGGGCGGGAGGGGGCGTGGCAAAAATTGAAAATAAACTTGATCTGCCTGCAGCTTTAAGAAACATTTGTCCCATACATGTCAAACCTCTATCTCTTACCATCTCCGAGATCTGTTTGTTCATACGGACGGACGGACGGACGGACGGACGGACAGACGGACAGACGGACAGACAGACGGACAGACGGACATGGCTATATCGACTCGGCTGTTGATGCTGATCATGAATATATATACTTTATATAGTCGGAAATGATTCCTTCTCCCTGTTACATACTTTTGCACAAACTTAATATACTCTATGTACCTTCGGTACAGAGTATAAATATTGTGTATGGGTGTGTCCCAGAAATCTCTAGAAGTTTCCGTATAAACGCTAGCATATCATATTAAAGCTGTTTAAATTAATATGTTAAGGGCTCAAATATGCCCGGCTACTAGATTAGATGACAAAAGTTGAGCGATTTGAAACCGCCTGCTCAAAGCCAAGTAGATTTGAAGCGTACGGTTTTCCTTCCACATAATCTAGTAGTCGGTCTGATTCTTGACACTTTGCAAGTAAAGTAGTCCTAGTTTAGTTTGAAGTGCAATTGTTGTACGCAAATCTCTAGAGATTTCTAGAACACCCCTGATATATGTGGTATTTCCATTCTGTCGAACGGGACTATGGAACACATTTAAAGGTAAATAAAAGTCCAACTGAAAGTCTGAATAAGTTTAACTTATAGCTTTCAAAAAGTACTATTATTGGTGCTAAGGCTGACTTTGGGCAATTGCAAATGCATAGATTTTGCATATTTAGATTGTCGATGATTTTCGCACTCGATAGAATACCGAAATGTATGAGCTCTATGGGGACACCTGTCTGGTCAAGCGCATAAAGCAACAGCGGACCCGGATGGACGAAGTGATGGGAAGACCAGGTGCGGGAAGACATTGCCAAGTTTGGTGTGATCAACTGGTGCCTGCTCGCACCTAGCAGAAGCAAGTGGAGGGCATTAATTGCAGAGGCCGAGACCGTCAATCGGTTGTGTTGGTTAATAAAGAAGAAGAAGCAGAAGAAGGATGCAATTCTGCACTTAAACTTATTGGTCACTGTATTAGTAGTGGGGAGAAAGTCTTTCGAACTATTAATATAAGGCCGCTTACAAAGACTTCTGTCAGCTTATCGCTGTCTCGCAATGCCGGTGTTTGTTGTTAAGTTGCATTAAAGTTCAATAAGGGCGTAGGCAAGGTGAGACGGTTGTTTGTTGCTAGCAGAATCAGGCAAAGATTGCTGATGATTTGGTAGAGATACCAATGAAAAAACTGTACTCTTTTGTGGTGCTTTGTGTTCCTATTTTTAAAGTTATGTGCAAACATGACGAGACCTTGAGCCCGCAAAATCTTGTAGATTTGGATTGTTGCATTAAAAATGTAAAAGTTAAGTGGAAATAAGCTGATTTTCTAATGTTGTGTAGACACTGCATTTGCCCGCGCAGCATTTAACTTCTCTACATGCGGCGTTTACTTGTTTTATTCTACATCGAGCATGGTCTAGTCCCTTATTGCTAGAGTCCCACAATGCATTGTTCAAATACCTTGAAGGGACAAAGATGCTACATTTTGGATGTTAATATAATATAATAATATGCTCTGGTACAGAGTATAAAAAGTTCTAAACCACTCCGAAATGGATGATTCACGATGTTAACACTCTGCCTTTAGTGCAACCGTGAGTTATTTAAACGTTTTATGGACAAGTGGACGTTTATGGTGCAGCGGGTAGTGTGTGTGACTGCTGTTTAACGAGCTGTTCTAGCAGTTGACAAGACGTTAGGTAAACGCTTTTCCGTTTTAAGATCGTTTGCATACACTTCATGAAACTTTAAATGAAGTTTAATTTCGCTATTTAAGAACGTTTTCTAAATGTGTCCCATAATTGAATATTGCCTTGACAACTCCACTGACTTAATGAAAATATGTTTAATTAGTGCTTATTAAAAACAAGAACCTTCATATTCGGAATGATACTTTGAATACTTCCATACTTCAAATAAATCTCTGATTCACCAAATACTCTTTCGCTTGTTTTAAAAAGAGTTGATGAAAAGAAAAAAAGCAAATGTTTGAAAACATCAAATGAATTCAATAATTTCTTTGCTTTAATAATGCAATTTGCAATTCAAAGAGCCACTCAACCCCAATTGGTATTGCATTCGTTAATTTGGGCTGTGAAGTAAATCTTTTTTGATTGGCGCGAAAATATATGAATAATTTACATTTTATTATTCATTTTAATTCAAACTGAAATATGAATCATGAGACACGTTAACCAATGCAGTTCCAATTGCAATTTTTAAATAAATTATAAGTACAAATTGGCAAAATATATGTTTGCACAAGAGACCACCTCATCATACACTCGGTTATGGAGAGAGTTTGGATTGCTAAGACCAGGTCATAATGCAACAAAAAGGTAGCTTTTGGCATACTTTCTCCCAGCTTGGCAGACATCTATCTATTAAGTAAAGATATGCTTAGGCCTGATTTATAATAGTTCAATTAGTCAAACTTATCTCACTCTAGCCAAATTTGATTTTCTCATACTTAGTTTGACGAAAACCGAGCAACTAACCTAACCACAACCGACCAAGTGGCTTTACTTTTAAACACGAGTTAAGTCCCTATAGAATTAATAATAAAGACGCTGATGCAGTAACAAAATGTTTTTGAATAAACGAATTTCTTACATCCAAGCGCAATGAACACCGACTTGTGCGCCAAACTAATCTACAAGTCTCTGTTAAGCCTGGGTCATTTGCTTCCAAACATATTTGTTTGACTCAATAAGTTACAAGCAAATGTTCGTCAGCCAAGTAAACGTTATTTCCTCTAAGTCTTTTTAAACTTTCACTTTGATTCATCACAAGCAATTTGATAAAATCTTTTTAAATTTTTCAAAAGAATTAGAAAAATGTTTTCTCTGCTTCTGTTTGGTGCGAATTTGTCTTTACAAAGTCAGCCGCTTTTGTCATTTTATGTAGCAGTAGGTTGATTGTGTGTGAGTGTTTACTGCGTACTGAGTACAGAGTATCGAGTACAAAGTAACTTCACTCAAACAAAACTTGACGCTCTTGAATTTTTTCTGTTTCGGGTTAGAATTTGGTAAAAACGTTTCACTTTTGAAAATTCTTACTTTGAGTACGGATCGCTCTTAAATTCGAAATTGAACGTTACTTATTTAAAAAAGCATTAAAGTTCTTGATTCAAAAGAAATATTTTCTCTTACGTTCATTTCGTTCTTAAATTCGAAATTTTCCGATAAAAATTTAAAAATTAACCATTTTTTTTTTAAGTTCATTTCGTTCCTGATGTAAAAACGAGCAATTACTTTAAGTACGAATCACTCCTAGCCAACATGAATAAGTTTAGATCAGCGGGGGCTCTCTGGTTCCTCCCAAGGGGCGAAAACGTTTTGCTATTCACACTCACACGACCCGAAAGCTTGCCGAAGCTGAGACCAAAAGAGCAGAAAGCCGTAATTCGCAAGCTAGGGTTCGGAGCAATACTGTCTCACTTTTTTTTGCCTCGCTCTCGCTGGCCATAACTGGTCTAGATCATGCTTATTTTGAGTCTTAAAAGTTCTTAAAAAACATTCTAAATCGTGCTTAACATATTCAAAACGTTCTTGAAATCAAAAATGTATAGACTTTTAAAAACGCTCTTGAATTAAGAAATTCCATACTTAAAATAATAATTTTCTGGCTTATTAAAGATTTGAAGCTGAAAACTTTGGATTTAAGAACAAAAATTCTTGATTTTTGTATCTGCATAGTATCGAGTACTGAGTATTGAGTAATGAGTTTGAAAAAATGCTTGTTGAAAGTAAAGTATCGACTGGGTTTTGTGTACTGAGTACCGAGTATCTAGTAGCGAGTACTAAGGATCGAGTATTTAGTATCGAGCTCTGAGTATCGAGTACTTAGTACCAAGTATTAAGTACTGATTGCTGAGTATCGAGTACTAAGCATCGAATACTGAGTATCAAATAGTGTTTTTCGATCATTTTATATCAGCTGGGTTGTGTGTGAACTGCGTACTGAGTACCGAGTGTAGAGTACTGCGTATTTAGTTTCGAGGACTCAGTATTGAGACCTTAGTATCGAGCTCTGAGTATCGAATACTGAGGTTCTAAGTTTCGAGTACAAAGTACGAAATATTAAGTACTGACTGGGTTGTGTTTGTACTGCATACTGCTTATCGGCTACCGAGTATCGAGTAATGAGTATCCAGTATCGAGTACTAAGTATCGAGCTCTGAGTACCGAGTACTGAAGTTCTGCGTTTCGAGTACTAAGTACCAAGTATTGAGTACTGATTACTGAGTATCGAATACTAAGTATCGAATACTGAGTATCAAATAGAGTTTTTCGATCATTTTATATCAGCTGGGTAGTGTGTGTATTGCGTACTGATTACCGAGTACCGTGTACTGAGTATCTAGTATCGTGGGCTAAGAATTAAGTACCGACTACTGGATATCGATGACAGAAAATCGAGTACTGATTGCTGGGTATCTACCACTTAGAGAGAAAGTATTGAGTATCACTACTGAGTACCTAGTTCTGAGTATCGAGTAACTATTGTATGGTAAGGATTGAGTACGTAGTATCGAGTACTAAGTAATAAGTACCGACTACAGAATATCGATGACTTTGAATCGAGTACTGGGCATTTACTACTGGGTATAGAGTACTGAGTATCAGTACTGAGCACCAGTTCTAAGTATCATGTAGTGATGATCGAGTATTAAGTACATAGTATCTAGAAGTTCTTACAAAAGCCTACTTACATACAATCAGGTAATCGGGAGGAGCAAAATTTTGTCCAAACTATTACTGCTCTGAAGTTTTGAGAAGCTGAGTCAAGTTATGTAAATAAGTCAGTCCGTTTGTCTACGCCTTTTCTTCTCTTAAACAAAATCTTAGATTTGTTAAGGATAATGTGTTTTAAGGGTACGTTTACACACACTGGCAAAGTTGCCAGTTTTTTTTTTGGATATATCAGATATTCGGCAATATGTTCAGACTGACTAGAAACATGGGAATTCGGACAGATTTATTTGAACATAGGGACAACAATCAAGTATCTCTTTCTGTGGCAGGTGTTCACACATGTATGGAAGCAACTGACACCTAAAAATATGGCATAGCTCTATACGATGATATAATGGAAAGTTAATAGTAATATGTTAAAGGTCGGATGATGAAACTTTGAGGTGTGTTCCTATTTTCGATTCGCGAATTGTTTGTAATGCTTCCAAATACTCAGTCATTAAGACTTTATCACTCAATCGTGCCGATGGTTCATATTCAATCCTGATTCGGCAAACGAATTCTGAAATCGTTATTCTCCATCAATCGTATTCGAAAACGGGAACAGGCTTGTATAATATGAAAAACATTCCAACCTAAGGGAATTCCAGAATCAGCATCACCTACCAGACAGGTGATTAGCGAAAAGAAGCGGCAGGTTTACCTCACACAGTTCGTGTGGCTCCACATTCAACAGTCATCATTTATTTATTTTAGTTGTGGGCGGTCAAATTATTTCGGAACTTCCTTCTGCAGCTGGTTTACAATTAGTTTCAGTTTCTTGAACCCAAAAGTATGCAACGAACTGTCTGCACCGCCCCTGCCCCCCCACAAACGAACCCAGACTCACCTCTTTAGGCATTCACATTCCGTTGCTTTTTATTGCATTTGGTTTTGTTAGTGTTTGGGAAAGTATATTTCGTTATTTTTAAATTTCATTTCCACTCAAGCAGAATTCATTGGAGCCAGCCCAGAGAGAAGGACGAAGGACGGAGGACGACGCACTGCGTTAAGTGCTGAGGAATTTGCTTTATTTCTTCTGTTCGCGTGTATATAGATATATATATATATATTTTTTATGCCAACAAAGATAGCGACGAAGGCGACAACAACGACGCCCCCAGGCGAGCTGCAGCCGCAGAAAATGGCCGCAACGGCGACAACAGTGCGGCATATTGACGAGCTGAGCGAATGAATGAAAGCGCCAACAACAGCAGCTGCTCCGGCTGTGGGAAATGCTGATGATGAAGCAGAGGATGAACAATGCCAAGCATCAGCAGCAGCAGCAGAAGGGGATAACTAAGTGCCAAAGGCAACAACCAGCGAACTAAACAAAATCAAAACTAAATTTACATAACACAAAAGGGAAATAAGCGCCAAACTAAGGAAGAGATAGAGAGGAGAGTCCACCGAAAAAAAAAAAAAAAAAATAATCAAAAGTACACAGGCAGCAACCGCAGCAACATGTCAACTGCAACGCTCTGCCGTCAACGTGGACGTGGGTGTGGCTCTGCCTGCTTGTGGTTGCTGCTACTATTAACCGCAGCAGCCACAGGACAAGCGGCACCCACCACAGATGCGGCCAAGGTGTTGGGTGAGCAGAAACATCAGCTGCAGATTCAACTTGAAGGTGATATGCCCACGTTGAAAGTGACACCGGCCAAAAAACCGCACAATTCAAATGCACCACTAACGGTGGTGCAGCTAATGGACTTGGAGCAAACAGTGGCGCCACCTATTAACAAAGGACACGATGGACATAAGTTGACCAAGAAGAAACAGTTACAGCAGCAGCATTATCAAGCAGTAAGCAGCAGCACCACCAGCACCACCACTAGAAACACCCCAAAGTTAAACAAAATGGGCTTGTCAGAAAGTGAAACCACCACTAGGGCAGGTATAACGATTCCCACTGGAATTGGCTTGACCAGCACCACCAAAATGGAGAACAACAGTCAAATAACAGGCTTTCTTGACATCCGCACCACCACTAGGGCACCCACAGCAATTACTTCTGGCAAGGGCACCACCAGCACCACCTCTAGGTTGATCAAAATGGAGAATAACAGCCCAGAAACGGTTTTTACTAACAATCGCACCACCAAAACCACCAACAGGTTAGCCACAACAACTACCACTGACATGGGCACCATCAGCACCACCTCTAGGGTACCACAAATAAAGGATATTAGCCTAGAAAACACTTTTGGCACCACCAGCAGCAGCCGCACCACCAACACGCCAGACAAAGACACCACCAGCACCACCCAAATAGAGGAAAACAGTCCAGCGACCGTTTTTACTAACATTCGCACCACCAGCACCACTAACAGGGCAGCTCAAACAACTACCACTGACATGGGCACCACCAGCACCACCTCTAGGGTACCACAAATAAAGGACATCAGCCTAGCAAACGTTTTTGGCACCACCAAAATGGAAAATAACAGCAGCCGCACCACCAAAACCACCAACAGGCCAGACAAAGGCACCACCAGCACCACCAAAATGGAGAAAAACAGCCCAGAAACAGTCTTTTCTAGCAGCACCACCACACCACAGCCCCTTTTGCCCGTCCACAACGGCTATTTGGGTCCCATTTTTATGAATGAGAAAACCTTCAGTGTGGTGCATCCTCTTAAGAAACCCCAACAACCGCTCAACCACCCACAGCATGAGACCTCCATTGAGTCCCAGTTGCGTAATGGACATCTAGTGGAAATACTGGCCCCCACTGCTTTACTCGAAGAGCATTTGGAAACCACTGCCCCACCCTTGGTACTCTCCAGTACCGTTTTCCAAGTACCCGATCTACAGGCCTCCAGCACCACTCGCTTAACCGAATCCAAAATATCGGACATACAAATTGAAGTCTATGACTCAACGGTGGATTCCATAGTGGCTTCCACCAATTTCCGGGACACTGAAGGCTTCTATGCCCCACCCTTAGAACAGTCGTCTGTGGCCGAGCCCATACCCGAACGCTTCACCCAATATGTCATCGATCGTGCGGATGTGTCCACTCAACCCGCTTCGGGTAATAGCCTGGGCAAGCCCGAACCCGCCGCCATTGAAATACACATCAATGTGTCGGAAGCTTTTGGCAATGAGAGCGAGGATCTGGAGTTCTCGTATCGCCAACCTCTAAGCGATAAGCCCTCCAAGACCAGCGATGAGATTCTGGTGGTGGAGATCATAGACAATGGTGGCGACAATAGCACCGAAAGCTCAGCCAGTGCGGAGCATCTTAATCCCATTTTTACCTTTCGCTCGGATGCTTCACCCGCCATACGTCCACCGCAACCACCCGAGGCAGATGAACTATTTCTGGCGGATGTCAAGGCAGGCCTAATGCCACGGCCACCACCGCCACCACCTCCTCCGCCGCCGCGTCAACCCAGTAACATAGATCGTGACTCCGATACCATTTTCTATATTTCCAACACCGAGGTCAAGGTGGGTGAATCCATACCCACTGCCTCTAGTGCGGATCAGCGTAAGCTACAGCTGGAGAATCAATTCTTTCCCGCCAACTATGTTCTAGAGCGTACCTCGGTGGCCACTCCCCGCTATGAGGAGGACATCATTTTGTCACCCCAACACAATACAGCCGATGCCTTGAAAATCTTTCGCAGTGATGGTGCCCCACCTTTGGATGTCACCTATGTGGGTGAGTCGGTAATCGAGGTGGAACAACAGTCCGTCGTCAGTGGCACCACCTTGGCCCCTTCGAGCACCTCCCAGCTGCCCGATATTATTATACAACCGGCAGTGTTGCCAGATTTGGCCATTGGGGTGCCCGTCATCGGAGAGCTGCCGCCACAGATTGAGCTGAAAGAGATTGACTACATGCCCGGTGAGCTGGGTCTGAGCTCAAATGGCATAGGCATCTATGAGAATGATATACAAAACAATGGCCTAAACGACGATGTTCTGGAGAGTTCTATACAGTATGGCGGAGATTTGATAGATGATGGAGCCGGAGGTGGATTTGATGGTGTGGAGGGTTCCTATCCCTTTGAGAGTCCAGCGCATCGAATGCAACAGGAGGTAATGCCCCAGCTAAATCATCATTTGCAGCGCGAACAAATGCCCGTGGCGGAGCTGGTGAATGCCACCCTGATGCAACGCAATGAAAGTGGTTTGGCCATGGCGCCGCTTTTGGCGAATGGTAGCCAAATGCCCGAGCGTATGGGTAATGCCACCGCCTTGTCCGAAGATCCACTGGTCGACTATGATGGTGAGTAAAGAAAGAGAGAGAGAGGAGAGAAGAAGATAGTTGCCAAAAATAAATAGAATCCTTTTACAGGCTTTCTTAATCTGTTTGCGGTGTCCATGGGCCTGGTGATTGTCATCTTACCCTCAGCTCTGCTGGTATCCATGTACTGTGCCATACGGTAAGTTGATTATATTATATATATATATATTCTGGTGGGTTAGCCGGGCGGAACTTATATTTGTTAGGAAGGCATTTGGACAATCAGTTGAGGACATCGAGCTACAGACAGTTCGTTATCGACCGCAATCGATTTATCGATTACTAACTACTGAATTTATAATATGTTCGAGGAAAATGTTAAATTGCAAACGAACAGGATTTCAAGCTAATCCTTAAGCTTAATATTTACAATATTTGGATGGTACATCGATACATTAGTTTTTATATCTAGGTGAATTATTACACAGGGATTGGGACCAATAAATAGTCTTAATACAAAACCACTCGATAGAATTTTTTAAGATTTTAACTATATTGAGATACTGACTAATAAAATGGGTTCCCCGTCTATTCAACACAAAACCATTTCAACATGACAATTCAACACAAAACAAATGAATTAATTTTTTATTAAATTTAAATTTGTTTGTATTGAATTGACGAAGTGTTAAATTGTTTTGTTGGGTGAAATGACTTATAGACGTGTGTTGACTTTTTGTTGCTGTTGAATTTGTACGTGTTTAATTTCTTTTGTGTTGAATTAACGTGTGTTGAATTGTTGTGTTGGGTAAAATGACTTAGTGATGTATTGACGTGTGCTGAAATTGTTTTGTGAAGACTTTGTTTTGTGTTAAATTTGTTTGTGTTGAATTGACGAATTGTTGAATAGTTGTGTTGGGTGAAATGACTGTGTGTTTTATAGACGTTTTACCAATTTTATGTGTACTTATGAGATGGGAACATGCATCGAAAAACCGCGGTATCCACTACCACATTTGACAGCTCCCATTATCGAGGCTATATAGGCCAAAAACTAGAGATCAAAATAGACTGATTCCGGTTTTCAGTTTTACCAATAAAGCCTTAGTTCGCGGCTTATAGGCTCGTATTTACTAGCAGTTGCCTTAGAACAACATTGACTTTTTAGGTGAAACCAGCTTCACCTAAATTATGGAATTCATCTTATGAGTAAAGTGCTTCATTACCAGCAAAAAAAAAAGTTAAAGTCGGCTCTAACCGACTTCGATATACCCGTTACTCATGAGAAAACATGCTTAACAGTGTTCCTGGTTCTAGGGTGACCCTCCAAAACAGTATCAAAATTTTTAGGGTGGGAGGGGGTGGGTGCTTGGTTCAATTTTTTGTCATAACTTGAGGACCGTTTTTGTCATTTCTTCGAAATTGATCATTTTGCTAGTTACTAACTATCTGTAGAGGTATACCGTTATTCAAAACTTAAGTTAAAACGTTTTTTTGCGGGGGCGGAGGGGCGTGGCCAAAATTTGAAATAAACTTGAGTCCGTGCAAGCTAAAAGAAGCATTTGTCCCAAGGTCAAATTATTTTTAATCTCTAGTTAGTTTATGGCTGATATGGACTCGTTATATGGATGTGTTGATTGATCAATTCTTATGTGGTCGGAAATAATTGCAGTTTTTCGATGCATGTTACCATCTCTTAAAGACACTTTCAATTGATCTCAATATATTAAAAATCTTACAAAATTCTGTCGACTGGTTTTCTATAAATTCTAAGTTAGACCTCTATGGGCGAAGTACTAACCGCTTGTCCATTAGGTGCGGGGATTTGGTGCAACAATTATGATTATTTCCTTCATCTTTTTTAAAGATGCATCATTTCTGAAGATCAATGAATAAGGCAATTGATTTTTTTTTTTAAATTGGTTGATTTATTGTTGTTTTACTGGAGTATCTTATTTTCCCACTTTGATGGACTGCGAAAAGTGCATCCACGCTAGTCCGCTTTTAGAGTGAAATTTTTTTTTAAATACATATTACTAAATAAAAATAAATTAATGTGGTCTTGCGCCGATCTGCGTCTTGCGAGTATGAGCGACTTGAACTTATTAATATGCATGAATACTCAATGTATAAAGAGGAAATCGATATACGGAAAGAGATTTGAAAAATTCCAAAGAAAATGTGATAGAGAATTTCAGTACCTTTAAAGTATAAGCTTAAGTTTATTATTGTAGATCAACAGGATGACTCAGGAAACTGAAAAGGTTGCAAGAAATAGGAACTCCATTTTAATTTTTTTTTTAAATATTTATTAGAATTGTAGTTGTAAAATTACTTTAAAGTTTAAACTAACCAAAGTTGGGTTTTTTTTTGCTTTGAGTATATTGTCTATGGTTTTCTTTGAAGGTGAATTGTGGGACAGGAGAATTGGTTTGGAATTACTTTTGTTTCAAACAGTAGGTTACTTATTGGAGTAGATCGCAGAGCACCGATGGTGATCCTGATGGCGGAATAATATAGAGATTTTGCTTGCCGTGGTTGGGATCAAGGTGTACTAAACAAAGTCAAAGAGAGAGCGAGCAAGAGAGAGCGAGTAATATATTTCAATACAAAGCCTACTAAGCTACTAAGTAAAACACAAAAAATTCGTCCGCGAAGATCCTTCGCTTACAACATTTGCTTACTCATGGAGCAAAAAATATTAAAAAGGCACTTTGCGCTGCCACTCAATTTTGCTGGTTCAATTTCTGATCAATTTCTATTTCTGATCCATTTCTATTCCTGATCAATTTCTGATAAATTTCTATTTCTGATCAATTTCTGATCAAGCCTTGTGAGAGATGAGAGACGCGACACCACCGAGGTCCTGCGGCATATATTTAAAGAATATTAATATTCAATCCAATAGGCACTCCCTAACCAGGCTTAAGGCGATTTGCTTCAAAACATGTGGAGGCAATACGAATTCAACGATAGGGCCCCAAAAAGATACTTCAAAGTGCCAGTAGGAAATCACTGTGGTTAGAGCTAGACTACCGTAACCCAAATGTATCTAGAGAGAACCAACAGCTAACCAAAAAGTATCTGAAGAACGTAAGTGAGAGCGAACAGCTGAAAATTTTCTGACAGAAGCGGTCTCGACTGAGCACAGTTCCTCTCTAATACTCTTTGCTCCATGACTTACTGACTGAAATTTAACAAGTTGTCAAGAGAGTGAGAGAACGAGTGCGCCAACCTTGTTTAGTATACCTTGGTTGGGATGTTGGGGTGTTCCCGTTAAGGGATATACCGAAATCTAGTTGATTGCAGTTGTGTTTCTTATGTTGGTGAGAAATTTTATAATATTAAGTCTGTTGGAAAATAAGGAGCAGAGATTGGAAATGTGTTCCTGGAATTTCCAGGTATATTTTTTGTTGAAAGTGATTTTTTCTTTAGGGTGTTGGTGTTGGTAATTTGGGTGATTTCGATATGGCAAGAGTCTTTCTTACAGATGTGGAGTATGTCACTAAGTATGCGAAATACTAATTTTGTGAAATGCTTTGGTAACATCGAGAGATATTATTGAGGTGTGAATGGTCTAAAACAAGCAGACTGTCTGATATGGAGATTCCCTTTTTGAAACCTCTTGGGCGGCTATCGATCGATTTGTTGCAATATGTTTGTAAATCACCTTAGACACTTGCTCAGCCAAAGGGATGATCTAAACCAAATCCTCCTTAAGGGTAGGTCTTAGTCAACTGCAAGTCACACATTGACAAATCTGACGCCCTGTCTCTACCAGCTCCCAGCTGCCGGGGGCATAAATCTAGAGTACGAATTTGTACAAATAAAAGTGAGTGGCGGGAGTTGACGGCTGGTGCTACAAATCAAGGCTTGAGTCAACGCCGGAAGCGGAAGTCGCCCCAACGACAAGAGACGCGTATGATGAAGATGCCAGCAGGCTAACAAGGCAGCTGCTTGAGCCGCAGGAAAAACGCATAAAAACGGCAAAAATGGCAACCGCAAACGTTGTGTTCTGTTGTGTTGTTGTTGTGTTGTGTGCGTTGAGGTGCCAAGCCAAAAGGCAACCGAAATTACGCCCGAGGAAATAAATTTTGCTTTTGCCATTTTGTTGGAAGGTATGTGGAAAGGACATGGCGTCTTTGTGTGTCTGTGTGTGTGTTTGTGAAGAAGAGGAAATTGTGCAATAAACTCTCGAGACGAGAAATTAGTTGTGCGTGCGGACCATTCGGCGGCATTTCCACAACTCAAAGTCTGTGGCCATGTTAAGAGGAAAATGCCATAAAAAAAATTTAAAGTGGATAAGCCAACTTTAAGAGCAAGAATGGTAGGTGCAACCCTTAAGATAAGTTCAACACAGCTTAAGTCAAAATGTTCTAAAATCTACAGACAAGGCATGAAAGCACAAAATAGACCTTCTCTATTTACGAATTTTCTCATACAAACAATTTACGATATTCAAAGCTAAGCTTAAATTCGCAGCAATTTACGATATTTAACTAGGTATAATAATAAATTAAACCCAAATCAGCAATTCTAAACCTCTAATTTTTCCAAACCACTAACGATATTCGTTGATGACGATTCACAGATGACAGATCTGAGTGTATAATATAAGTAAGCTTAATTTAAGTCAAAATCAGCTTGCTAAATTTTTTATTTTTCATGAACAAACCACTTACGATATACAAAAATTCATACAGTCTGAAAACAAGGCATAAAAAAGTTTAACCCTTATTCATTATCTTTTATTTTCCTTATGATTTCCATTTGTAGAAACCAACTCATTTACGATATTCAGATCTGGCCAAAAGTTCGTACAATCTGGATATTAAAAGGAAGTCTACCTTATGTAAGCAGCAATCAGCACTTAGTGACATATTTTTCACTAAACTTCTCTTATTTTTCAATCAAACCATTAACGATATTCAGAGCTGATCTGAATTTCGTACTATCTGTGGGGGGTAAAAGATCTGAGGGTTAATTTTAATTACTCACAATGTAAAATTTGGGCTTAATTCTAAATTTAAAACAAAATTTGTTCCACAATTTTCAAGTGTCGTGCCAAAGCTACGATATTGAAAGCAGGTCTAAATTTCGTTCAACTTTTAAATGTTAGGCAGAGATATGTCTTATATTTACCTAAAGTCAGTACTCAAATTATCATACATTTCACATAATTTCAATTTTTTGCGAACAAACCATTTACGATATTCAGAAATCAGCTTAATTTCGTCTAGTCTATAAAGAAAGTGTTAAGGATATGAATGTACACTTAAAGTTATCATAATGTTAGCCCAAATTAAGCCAGTACGAACTATGTTTCCATGTTTCGTGACCAAAAGACTTACGATATTCAAAGCAGGCAAAGATATATCTCATATAAACCCAAAGTCAGTATTTAACGATTTTTATAATTCACATAAATTTTATTTTCAGCGACCATTTACGATATTAATTTCGTACAATCTTTAAGGAGGGGTTAAGAATCTGAGAGTAGAATTAGAGCAATGTAAGTCCAAATCAAGCCTTTTTGAACTAAGTTTCGTGACCAAAAGACTTACGATATTCATAACAGACCTAAATATCGTTCAACTTCAGAAATGTTGAGCTGAGCTATGTCTGATTTAAGCCCAAAATCAGTTCGTTACGACTTAAAAATATACAATTTATCATATAACTTACGATATTCAGAGGTGAGCTTAATTTGTACAATCTATGAATAGGAGGTTAAGGATATGAGAGTTACATTGAGAGGTCACATGTTTCGCAGACTTACGATTTACGATATTCAAAGCAAACCTTTATCCATAAATGTTGAGCAACCCAAACCCAAAATCAGCCTTCGACGACATTTGGTTTTCTTATAATTTCCATTTTTCTTTACCAAACCATTTACGATATTCAAAGCTGTAATTAGGAGAAATAGTTTATGGTCGTACGTGAAGGCTCAAGTGAATCAATGACACCTTGTGGAGTCCTAGAGCTATATAATACTGACTAAACTTTATGAATGGCAAATTCTACGACTTTTAAAGTTACAATTTTCATTAATTGCAGACGTTTTTCGTAAGACAATAGACTAATAGACTGGGATAGGGATACCAATTTGAGCTTAAACCAAGAATAAATGCCCCATATCAGTTCCAGTCAGTTCACTTCGACTTCTTCTAAATTTCTTACCTGGATTTAGGCTACCAAGCCGCTTACGATATTCATAGATATATTCTAAGATATATACAGTAATCAGCATTATAAATGAGCTTTGATAGAGCTTAAGTCAGCAGCCTCAATAACTTCACTCTTGCACAGTTATCTGCTATCTTCTACTTTATAAAGCTACAACTTATGCCCCAACCACTTGCCATAAAATTAAGTAATCCTCTTTCCAGTGATTTGCCAAATGAGAGTTTTCACTTCAACTGAAAAAGATAATTTGAATTGCCTTGTGGTTTTGAGCTGCCGCCATTAGAAATGCATAGGATTTTAAAACACACGAAGCCAAAAAGCCTGCTTAAAAACTTTTCTCACCTTTGTCTCCGCCTCCTCCCTTTCACTTCTACTCTTTGCAGTTATATGCTGAACAAGAGCACGGCAACGGGTGCCCCGGGCGATGACAGCGAGCAGGGTGCGGACTCGAAAAATGAGGTAAGTCTATGTACAAAACAGCAAAGTCCCCTTTGAAAACTTCAATTGAAATTTAAACGCCCCACCCTCCCACAACAACAAAATGAAACAATGGGAAATGAGTTCAAAATATAGTTGAAGAAGTTTTTACTTCGCCTGGGAAATGAAATTAATTAGGTTGTGTGTATGTGCGCGTATCCTCCTCCTCTTACAGTCGTCGTCGCCGTCGTCATCGGCATCGTCGATAAACTCAGGCCCAGCCCATGATCATCATCAGCTGCAGCAGGTGGCCGACTGTGTGCAGCGCATTGAGTTTCAGTTTGAGACAGAAACCGTGGGGGAACTCGATGCTGGTCCCAATGGTTCGATAACAAAGATGACGCTCAAAGATAATCACCTGATTGTTGTCACCGAAGAGCGCCATGTAAGTTGACAGCTGAGAGCTGATTGATCTTTCTTTTTGGCACGGTAACATACAAAATGTGGAGTCCAGTTACTACTTTTGAAATTTGTTTCATGGTATGCCCCCTATTTTTGTAAGGATTTCCTTAATCTTCTGCTTTTACTCCAGTTACTTTCCCATATTTGAAACCATCTTTGAAGGAATGCTCTGTTAGTATGATCTTTTTTAAGTTTCTCTGAAACTCCGAAACCGAACCGCTAATTCCAACTAATCAACCGAATCAACCGAAATGCACATGGTAAAACGGTTTACCAGCATATTTCAAGCCGAAACAATAGCAATTCATTCAGTTAGCCATGCCAAAGAACAAATCGAACCATGCCCTAGGACACAACGAAACACACCATGAAAGACCCTCTTAGAATAGAAGAGAATACGCTTAGTTCAATGTAATGAGAAGAAAACAAGAATTAATTGTAAATTACAATCCAAAAAGGTTCCAAAAATTGATCCAAGGAAAGAAAATAATGGCAAAAGAAACAATTAAGAGCGTTGCAGTCGAGTGGCCCTACTCCGAAATACCCCCGTACACCCCCGTTTTTAACGATTTGATCGAATGAACTATACTCAAGTTATGACCAAAAGAAAGTTAGCTGGCGTCATCTATGGGTCAGTTTTGAAAATCCCTCAACAGTTACAGAGTATCTTACAGTCCGGCTTGACCAACTTTCTTACTATATTTTTTGATATGTTGCGATAACTGTACCTAGCTGTTGTCGTTTGTCTCTGTCTTTTGCTCGCACTATGCCTGTCTCTCTCTCTCTCTCTCTGTCTCTCACTCTGTTATTAGCCAGTTTGTCCGTATGTCTTCTTGATGTTGTGGCACTTACTTAGTTTTTGTTGTTGTTGTGATTGCCTGCCTGTCCTTGTGTACCTCATCTGCATCTGGGAACTGCAGTCGTACTCCCAAGAAGTCCTGCCCATCTGTCATCTGTCATTTCTCACAGTTGGAACGGAGCCTTAAGGCCAGCATTTGTGTGTGTGTATATTGTCAACTTTGATTCCTTGGCCATGGCCAAGTGTCAGCCATTTGTCACCCCAGCAATCCTTGTGCCAGTGTGTGTGCGTGTGTGTGTGAGGTGTAAATGTGCCAGAAGCGTATGCAAATGCAATTTTCGACACTTTCCGCATGACAGTCACTCGATTCGTCTGCTCCTGTTGTTGTAGCTAAACTCTTGCACCTTTCCACCCGCACTCACCTATTCTGTTTTCTTCGTCTTCTCGTTCTCTCTTCCTTTTTTTGCCAGGACATTTCACGCAACGCACGCGAAACCAAAATGCACACGGACAAGGAAGGCGTCTTTGTGGTGGAGGTGGCCCGTGGCATCGATTCCAAACAGCTGACGCCCGATAGTCCCGGCGTAGAGACCACGGAATTGCCTTTCGATACAAAACAGGTCCTGGCTGAACAATCGCTGCCCCCCAGTCACGAACAGGTGCAGATCCATGCCCCGCCCAGTGATTTTGCCAATCCACAAACACAACCGGCTGCGGTGAAAACCCAGTTGCCCCATTTGATTGAGGAGGAGGAACAGCAATTGCATGACGAGGAGAACACTTCACCCACAGCCGCTCGGACGGGACTATCGCAATCCGATCTCAGTTCCACCTCCTCGGGCGACTCGAACAAACGTTACTCGTATGGGAACCAGGAGCTGTATGTAATTGAACAGCCGGGCTATGCGACCAGCACACCCACAGCTCAGCCCATAGAGGTGAGTCCAAGGGAGCAGGAGCAGGAGCAAGGCTCCGAAAACGGCAATGACGAGAATGCTACTGTGCCAGCGCCCACTGAATTCGCTGAGACTGACAAGGAGCCGGAGCAAGAACAACCCGAACCAGAGAACACCTATGATAGCCTCATGAGTCTGCCGGCACCACCATCCACTGAGGAAATCAAAGAGCTCAACGATTTCACGCTCATCGAATCGAATCAATTGGATTCCTTGCCGCCGCCACCACCTCCACCACCGCCAATCGATGCCAATGGCAATAACGGGCAGCAGCAACAGCCGGAATTGGAAACGGATGCGGCAACCATCATCAGTAGCAATGGCAACATCAGCAGCAGCAAGATAGCAGCGCAGTCCAACACACACCCACCAGATGAGGATTTGGCCACCCTAACGCCGCCCGCCTCACCGCCCGCATCGCCGCCACCGTCAAGTGCCAGCCTATATGGTAATGGTGGACTCAACCATGGCATGCAGCATGCCAGGGCGGTGGATGTCAATGGCAGTTAAGAAACTCTAGGGTAAGCAAGAGAACGCGAAATTGGGAATAATTGGAATATTTTTAGTTTCGGAGAAGTTGTAGTTAACAGGGGACGATCATCGGTAGACTCTGCTTAAACATAGAACCATAATAAATGCTCTTCAAAGTATGCTAACTTTATTTCTTTAATCGTCAAATCTAATCCACTCTATATATTCACTTGGGTAGTCGAAGCAGTTCAAGCGTTAAGGCTTTTTCTGAATTACTTTTATTCATGTTCATAGCATACTTTAAAGGGCGTTTTACTAACTTGCAGAAGCTCGCCTCTAGCCGTCTCGGTCCTTCGAGCCGGACCTTGAAAGTATCCTTCTTACCACACTCGAACCGTTGGAAACGTGGTATTTAACACTTGGAATCACTGTAGCACTATTTTGTCAAAATATTCTAGAAATGTTAGTTATTTATCCTTAACCAGAACGACGAGATTTTCCATCTTAACATCAGCCTCAGTTTAATGCCTTGGCTTTGAAATTTTAGAATTTAAGATTACTTAAATTAAAATCAAATTTTTCTTCTTACTAAAAACCCATTTTGGACCTATTTTGAGAATCTATTTGAAAGCACATAGAATTCACAATCAACGAGTTGAGGACTATAAAATTAAAAAAACAATTATTTAACTGTCAACACTTTTGGCGTGTCTGTAAATTGCAGTTCTGTTACAGACTTAACGAGCACAGGCAGCTCAATAGACGATACGCTCAACCAAAGAACGCTGTTTCCGTTTCTCTTTTGCTCATGTCTCTCATGGACCGTTTTGCCCAGAGTAAACTTCCAAAAGTGTCTTTTGTGTATGTATGCGTGCTTGCTCAGTCTACCGTCTGATTAAAAGTACTAATATTAGAAGCAGGAACCTTATACAGAAAAGAACTGACTAATACCCTTGTTCCAGTGGCGCATTCTTGAAGTCATTCGCTGGATGAGCTAAATGAGCTCATTCATTCTGTATATTTTCCCAGAGATGGATATACATTCGATTTATGTATACGCATGTCCACGCATTAGACTGATCATTATTTGCATACAAAAGCGGCAAAAGGCTAAGACTTAGCAGAAAGCGTACATGCAAAAACAGAACTTAAGGGAGAAAACGCCAAAAATAGTAGTCAGGCAGCATCTCTCAATAAAGCGATGACAAAATTTGGTGGCTGCTACGGAAATTTAAAAACAAAAAAAAAATATCTCAGAACCGAAAATGTACCGGTTCAATGTTTAGGTTCTTTTCGGTTCCAAGAATATCGGTTCACGGATACCCGTATACTAAAAATTCCAAATATCGGTTTCGGTTCTGGTTTTGATTTGATTCCCTGATACTTATTTGATATGGAAGTGCTTAAAAAGTTAAATAGCCTGCCCTTATGAATGTACATGCTTATGTTTGCATGCTCCTGATGAAAAGAAGCGAAAACATTGTATCTCCAAATAAATATGTCTATATACCAGTATGCAAAGGAACATAAAAGACTAATTTGTACATATATGTATGTGCTTTAATTTTTTTTACTGTTGGGAACCGCTCGCATGACTATATCTTATCTTTGTCAGTGGGCTATTGAGCTGATCGAATCAAACAAAACTGTTGACATTTATTTGGGAGCTATGCTCTGGATTGATATAAGCTAGTTATTTTCGAGCTCAAATTGATTCCAGGTAGTCTGGTAGAGAATTGCAAGGCAGCTTTATGCTAAGATAATTGAGCCTCCTTTTTTATAGGGGGGAAAGCATTAAAAGCGGTATAGTTCGGGACTCACTTAAGCCACCCCAAATCTTTGTTTCCCTCTCGTGGTACCACCGCAAGGTATTACTTCACGAGGGGGAGCTGGCATGAAAGCCTCAGCTAGATTCCTATCTGCTGCGAATTTGCTAAGTGCAGACCAATTGTTGTGCGAGCTAAGTCGTTGATTATGAATGGTCTCCCAATTTCTAGACTTAGCTCTTCCTGTTCAGCAGCAAAGGATATGTTCAGCGTCTTCTAGTCTCATGCTTAATCCTTAACAAGTAAGATTTAATGCATCCAGGTCCCCTCAGTGCTTGCGTCATGTAGACGTCGGTATGCCCGTGCGTCCTACTAACCCAAGGCCGTTAGTCCGGTATTAACCGTCTTGACTATTGTCCGTTGGTAGCAGTTTTAAATCGCTTCCTGGCGGCCAAGAGGAGTCTTTTATTTAGCAAGCTTCTCTTGCAAGTTGGTCTAACGGGGCCATGCTTGCTAGGACTAGCGCACCGTTCTCGATCGTACGAGAGTACTTCCATTGCTCATTCCCATATGATCGACTTTACAATAAGGATCTTGCTTCGCTGGCGGGGTCCGCCCATATTCGACATCATTCCCGCTAAAGCGATTGAAGTCCTGGCAGCTTTCTCGCCGACCAGGTACCAAAAGGCAGGCTTCGACCTAATCAGGCAGCATCCAACTTTAATGATGGCACATTCCACTATTTTCTTGCTACTGACCATCACCGTTTCCGTCTTGTCTTAGTCAGTCTGCGAGCTATGAAATAAACTCACCCTCACCCTGCTTCAACTTCCTGCACGTTTTTAGCGACTGAGATAACTGCAATGTCGTCAGCGAATCCTACTACACATCAAACTAAATGAAGCGGGCAAATACTTCCTAATCGGGACTTTTGGGGCTAGGGATGAATGACAAAATTCAAAAAGATAAATTATATCAAATGGAAGGAATCAACCAGCACAAGAAATAGGATAGGATACCGATTATATCAACGGTGATGCTGTCTGATGCACACGATATCATTGGTCGCCCACAGCAAAATCTACGCTGAAGACCACTCATACATATTTGTTGTTGCTTTCGATTTTGAAAAGAGGCAAAGGAGAGGAGAGAGAACATACCAGGGTTCTCCTAGCAAGCCTTCAGTGTGAACTGTCAAGGGGTTATGGTTAGTTGGTTTGTGCTATGTTTGCGTGAAAAATTACACTGAAAATAAGAATTGTCATTTTAGCCCCACATATTTTATTTTTACTCTTAATCGGACGATTCCGAAATCACTCTGGCACTCTCGGTATTGATAGAGAGATTTGTTAGCTATTTCCTTAAAATTTATTTACTTAAATCTTGATTAAATGAGCGTTTTTATTCCAAGCCTTCCATACTCACACTCGATCAAATCAGTTCCCGTTTCACCATTTGATCTCACTGTTAGCCTACTTGCGACTTCTCCGAAAACGAAAATAAAACTTAGCTTAAGTGAATTTTTTTTTATGTAATGAAAACTCTCGAAGAGATCGGTCAGTTCCCAACACAAAACCCATAAAGTATGTAATAGTTCGCTAGGCATCTACATATAAGCACATACCATAACAAATTTTTCCACTTTACTGTTTGTTGATTTTCCCAAAAAGAAAGAAAGAAAACAAAAAAATATAACACGTAATTCTTACAAAAATACCAACAATTGAATGCGATTAATATATAGAAAAAAAAATGGAAATCATAATTAATTGTTTGTCTATTTGCAACTGGCCAAACCAAATGCCAGTATGGCGAGTATTTCAATGTCTATATAATAACTAACAGTATAACAAACCAAAATACGAATTACCATTTAAGCGTCATTCATGAACACACTCGATTGCCAAAGGTAAGCCAAATCGTTTCAGTGCGGATTTCTGGAGGGTTTCGCGTTATGTTTCTCCTGACAAGAATCAAATGTGCCGAAATTTTTTGCATACAACACAAACACACAATTTACAATTTATACAAAAATATGGTAAGATATTAAGGAACTTACCTAAATATAATCTTTTAAACTAAATACTAGCATTTAGCGAATAGTTTTTTTTTGTCAAGCAAAAACAAAAACCAAAAAAACCAAAAAACACTATTTATATTATACACAAATATTAACAGAAACGAAACAGCAGCTCTCTTAAATAGCATTATTAACAAACTCGACGTGCACTCGAAGTGGCGCGTTATTTGTAAGTAGAGAATTATTATTATTATGATTATTAAACCTATGCAATACCCAAACATCGGATCTAGCAACTACTTACTTACGATATATGTACGATTGAGGCAGTCTTTTTTTTTGTGTTTGTTGACTTGAAATTGTTTACAATTGTTTTATTGACAATTCCTTTAACTCATTGTGTGTCTTTTTTTTTGGAGTGGAAAGGAAGCGAACACAAAAAAAGAAAAAAAAACAGAAAAAGAAAAAGAATAAGTAAATGTGATTGTTATTTAACTTAAGTTATGATTAAACTTAAACTGAAACTGGATGTGTGTGTATGTATGTATTTGAAAAACATAAGAAATTGATAAAGGCAACGCAAACTACAGAATAAAAAATGAATTAAGAATTACACCAAAAATACAACAAAATGTAAGCAAATTGTGTGTTATTTTTTGGGGGGGGAGGAGGGTCGATTGACTTTCGGGCTATCAATTACATTAACAAGCTTTTAACAGGACACTTAAGCACACAAGCGACTCGCTTAAGGACCCATAAAGGCGCTGCCCATAAACAGGACGTCGACGAATAGCATAAAAGTCGAATGCAAAAGGGAGTTGGAAATAGCTGAATGCAGCAGTTTTGAGCTAAACGTTTTCCATTTCAGCTGAGGACAACAACAACAACAAAATGAAAAGAATTGCCAAACATAAGGTGCCTATCGAAGCTAAACAGCACTTGGAAAACAGAAAAAGCGTTTGTAAAACTTACTTTGGATCAGGGTTCGATCTGAGGTAAGTATATCCTAATATAAGTCAGAAAAAAAGCAAAAAAAGCAAGCAAGCATCGTTTGGTCAAACCTTGAGTATCGTTCAGTCTACTTAGGTTGGGAACTGGTAACACTAATATCACAAAGTTAAAATCTGGTCACTAGGGTGGACGCCGATAAAAAATATAACTGATACCATCTTAAACGATTACTTTTAGGGTGTACATAATGAATTAAAAAATCAAAGAATTTTATATCATGTTTTAACCTCTGCGAAAAGCCTTCAAAGTTTCCACAAATATTACGTATACGACCCGTTCACCGAATCGAAATCCTGTCGACGAATTCTTCGTATCATTTTAAAAGTTGTCAAATTTGAATTTAATCGAACAACAAATAAAAATGGAGCAGGAATCGAATGTATTTTTGGTTGGTAGACTAGGACCAAATTTTGACGAAGCGAGCCCAGTTTCAACGAAGAGATGCGTTTTATCCACGCTTTTATATGGGACTAAGTTCTTAAGACTGCCCATTTCAGAAAGTGCGACTAGTGTGGCTCGCAAGTTGAAGTCAGCATGATCCACGAGCGGGGTTTCAGCAAAAGGCCATGTACGCATGATCGCACTGTCCTCCTCCTAGTCAGATACTACAGACGTAACAGTGGAAACCATTTTGAGTGTCCATTTTGGCTACCATGGGCAATTCGCTAAACTCAAGAGATCGCTCCCTGGACACCGTTTTGAATCGATAAAGAGACAGAGCCCCAAAACGAAGAAGAAATTAAAGACTATACCAAAGGAAGACTTTGCAGCATGTTCATAAAATTGTCCTACAAACACAAACAAAATTTTAAAAAACGTTGGCACAAGTATAATACAGTAGGGGGAAGTTACTTTCAAGGGAATGAAATGAATTTACAATATCAAATAAAGAGTTTTTGATTTATGAATAATTTCCTTGTATTTTTTGCCCATAGTAGTATAGTAATCCGCATTATTTTTCGATCCTGAAGAAGCTTATTTATAAGCAGCCCAGTAAAAGTAGACTATTCGCAAGAACGGCTGCAACCGTGATGTTCAGCACTTCAGTTCAGTGTGTGACCTGACTTCAAAGATATCTTGATAGCCTTTTAATGTACGGCTAAAATTTGCTTTCATCTAGAAGTAAACAGAGCAAAATAGTAAAAATTTTGCCGTAATATAAAATTTTTACCAAATATATTAAGTACCAAATATATTTACCTACATATTGTGTCTGTTATATAAAAAACATTTTTTAATGGTCATGGTACCTATTTGTCAAATGTTATGACTTCAAACCAAGTCTACGCCAACTACTAAAAAATTAAAAATGTAGGCATGGGCAACAGTACGTATGAGTGATAAACTTTAAGTCCAAGTCGCAGACCCTAAACCTTAATTTTCCTCAAGCATTTTTTTCCTATGCGTTTTATACACAAATATGCATCGTTTAAGCGGGTATCAGTATGACGTTACATTTTTCCATATATAAAATGTCCGACCTACTGGTCACACCAAAATAAAGTTAGACTTTTTTAACATAAACGGTTTCACAACATTTTGATGTACTAGCTCTATTGGCGTTGTTTACAGTAAGATGAAAAAATCAATATGATCTTAAAATGAAAATTTCATGAGAAGATTTTTGCTCGATACATTTTCTCCACTTTCGACGTGGATTATTCCAACTAGAGAGTATCGATGAACTCAGTTCTTTTTATAACATTAAAACACAAATAAAAACGACTGTACTTCGCGCTAGGGTTGTCAATCGATATTATATCGATATTTTAGTGTCCGATATGATATTTTTTGTACCGATACAGGCGATTATCGATATTTTTATAAACAATATATCGGAAAAATTACTTTGGTCATTGCAGGAGCAAATTGTCATAACAAGACTGCCGATTTTGTTCTGCCTAACGCTTATAGAAAAAACGAAATCTTCGGAAAATTTCGTCCTAAAACCATGGGTCTAAAATGAATTCCTCCATTCAACTTGATCCAGGTACGGTATTTCGGCATAAATTTTGTTTTTGTTTTCTTCGTAGAAGTGCGATTTCTAAGTTGAATAAATATAAAATAGTTGTTTTCAGTCCTGTTGGAAAAGACAAAATCTTTGTCTTTATAGGGTTTGAAGAGGGGTCGGCTGTGCTTTCTTCTTGGTTATCTCAAATGATTGGTCACGAGGGCGGGATGCGCGGCGCGGGTGTGGTGTCCCGTTTGGTCGTGAAATAGGTTTTTAAATATTTGAGGTTTTGGATTTGCGCGGGCATTAGGAAGCCATTTTGAACCCATCGGACCACTATATAGTGCCATACAAAGTAGGTAAAAAGTTTGTGAGAAAAATTTTTTATTTCTAATATTTAAATTACAGGCCACTTATATTTTCCTCTCTCTATTTTTCTTCGTTGAAGTGCGATTTCTAAGTAAAATATATAAAAATTCTTTTTCCAGTCCCGTTCAAAAAGACAAAATCCTTAATATCTAAAATATTTGAGATCGATTTGCATCGATTAGGAATTCATTTTGGATCCATGGGATCTTGGTGAAATTTTCTTAGAATTTACCGTAGATTCCGTTTTGGCTATCCACTATAATCTCTAGCTTTAGCCTTTAATAATCTAGTTTCAGAAAATTATGTCACTTAAATCATAAAGTTATCCCATTAGAAAAATAAGATATAACGGCGACTAGAAATGGTCATTTGGCGGTAAGGACGTTCCTTTAAAACTTTTCACTTTTATTAAGCTTTAGAAAATAACGATATATCGATATATAAATGTTTTCTGGACCCGATATATCAAATATCGATGTAGAAAATGTTGATTTTTGATATTGATATTTTGAGAAATATCGACAACCCTACTTTGCGCACAAAGCACTGCGAAGCAAATGGTCATGCGGGCACCAGAGATCTTTACAAGTGCACCGCAACAACAATTGTACCTCATGCGTACCTAATATCACAATTGAATGTTTTCAATTACTGCAAAATATGTACGGAGTGTATTAAACACTTATGACATTTTTGTGCTTCGGCTAAAAGTGCCAATAATATAATTTGTTTACTTTGACAAGGAAGAGGCAAGTGTTAATGGAGTCAACGCTCTTTGTATTTCTCTCTCTTTCTAATTTGTCTATTTTTCTCTTGATATAACAACAACAACTAAACGGCATTTGCCGTTGCTTTTTCAAAGAAGAAGAGGGAGTGCAATAAAAGTTATGCATACTTATGTTTTTACTTGTGTGTGACTCTGGCATGCGGTGCCCATCTATACAGACACATCAATTTGACAAATGATCAATCGAGACACTCGGCCCCAAAAATACCCATAACAGAAAGAGTGTATGTTTGACTCGTCTGTAAAATTACACACACAATTACGCATTTAAAGCGAGTATTGATGCAGTCAAAATTCCAGACACTCTTACATGGTGAACGTTTTTCAACGCCATACAAAGCTGTTGATGCGTTGAAAGCCCATGTTTAGGAGATGCCTCAATCGAGTGGAAAAATTGGCTCAAAAATTGGAATGTAAAAATGCATTTGACTTTTCAGGGAGAATATTTTGAAAAACAATAAAGAGGCGTGAGTTGCTACGTCGCCTTTACAATTTTAAACACTAAGCGAAGAGATGAAGCTTACTGAACAATCATCATCTATCAAATCTTCATTTAGCTAAGTTCACCATCCGTTTATTTTCTCGTCTTCAAATCTCTATGATGATCTGAACTCATTATGCAATTTTGTAAATTTCGCGATTTGTGGGACAGTTTTGTCTACACAATATATTTGTACCCTCTACTATTGCAGTCTATAAATCTTCTACAAATCTACAAATCTTCATAAGATTTTTAGAATTAACAAAATTTCGCATTAATATTTGTTGTTTAATTGTTTTTGTCGTTTAATTGTTTGATCTACACCTCTTGTTTACCCGTCCACATTGTCATTTTCGCAATATTTTAAACTGTTAAATCTTTCGTAAAACCTCGAATGAAAATTTGGAAAATTTCGCGCTATTTGGTCTACATACATAATAATCTTAGGTCCAATGAACATTTTGGAATTTTCACGATTAGTTTGACGGTTTGATCTAAAACTCCTTTTAACCGTTCGACCGTTTATTCTACTCCTCCTATGTTTACCCGTTTGTCGAAACTTTATAATAATCTTTGGTCTTAAATTTCATATTTTAGAACAATTTTTATTATTTATTTTCTGCGTTCGCTTTCGTAAATACTTAAATGAAAATTTGTCAAAGTTCGCGGTTCTTGGTCTTCAATCTATTCAATCTTCCTACTTCTTAGGTTCTAAAAATTTTGCCAATTTCGTGATTTTCCTCACCATTTGATCCTTATCCTATTCACCCCACTGCTAACCCCTTTTTAACGAGATACTAAGCTCACGATAATCAGTATTTGATGCTCAGAGCTTGAGAATCATCGAGTGCTGATACTTACATGTGGATACTTAGTTGTCGATACTCTGTACTCGATACTCAATACGCAGCAAACACACACATCCCACCCCAGAAAAAACCGTCCAAACGTCTCTAAAACTTTCGTGCCTGCCACGAATACGCACGCCTAGGCACGAAATTGCATTGGGAAACACGCGACGGCAGCTTGATCGGTTCTGAGAAGAGGAATCGCCATGGGCTACACTGAATTAAGTTACCGATGCTGGCGCCAACAGCCCACAACTGTTTGGGAGGACTGCGCCACCCAGACGACACGAACCCTTCATTAAAGTTTCATTTTGGCAGCCACAGGTGGGCAGGAGAGAAAAATAAATGTGGAAGCCTTGGTTCGCCGTGTCGTTGCTCTCTACCGTTTTCCCCATTTCTATGGGTGCACAGGGTAGGGTCTAGTCTTATACGCTCGCATTAACACATCCTCTTCGCCTCCACTTAATTGCAGTGCAGCTCATGTTTCTTGTTCCTTGTTCGCTTTTTCGGGAGGGTGCTTTAACTTTTCACTAATTTTAAATTGCTCCTGCCGACTGAGGCGGGTTGAGGGCGTGGCTTTGGGGCTCTTCACTGTTGTCAAGTGGCAAAGTCCTGCGTCCTGTGTGTGTGTGTGTGTGTGTGAGTGCTCGAAAGTTGAGTCGACTTGAAATTTTAATGAAATGCTCGAAGCTCTGCAGGCTCTTGGATACGAGACGGCTCCTGGCTCCTGGCCCTGGCGCCTGGCTTCTGCCTGCTGGCTCCTGGCTCCGCTGGGCGTCTGCATTTCAAATTATTTTTAATTGTCATTTTTGCGGCGTCTCATTTAGGTTTAGGCAAAAAAGGGCATCCCTCCTGGCTCTGTGTGGCAATCAAAATATTTATGCCATGGACAGTTGATTAACCGCAAACAGGGAAACGAAGCGACAGCGAGCGACCGACCAACCAGGATGTGTCCAGGACGCGTCCTTCCCTTTTATAATTAAAATCAAATTAACTGGCACACAGACAGTCGAATGTACTGACCGCAGGGGGCACCCGGACGGAGGGCTGGGGTCCATCATATTACATTTCGAGTAGCAATCGAAAGGGGACAGTTAGAAATTGAAATTGACATTTGGCCAACCCGAAATGCAGTGAACTCAATCATTTTTTGGCCAAACAATCGTCAGGGCGAAAGTGGCGGGTGTGGGGATGGGGGGGGGAGCCATTAATTAAAAGCAAAACTGAATGCAAATTACGTTCTTTCCTGCTGCCTGAACATTATTTATGGCATTCTGTATTGGTCAGCCAAATGGCAATCAATGGGAAACACTATTTCATTGCAATGTCCGTTTTCCATTTGGCCAGCATTTTGTGGGGGAGAGGGGGAGGGGGAAATGAAAATGAAGCAAAGTCAAAATCTTTGGCAGAGATAAAGCTGATGCAAGCCATTGACTCTTCACTGAGATATCAAGGCTAATAAGGAAGGCCTGTGAAAACAAGTCTGCAATATGCTATGAAGTTTACTTTTGGACTGGTTCCATCTAGTGGGAGTGTGGGGACTTATAGACCTGAGACAGTGGAACTTGAAGAACATTTCTAGTCGCTCATAAATGTTTTACGTACAAAGCTGAGAAGAAGATATAAGAAGAAAGCAGTCACCTCCCGCCCAACCGACCTAGAGGAGCAGCCGCTAACGAAGAATAAACAGAAAGATAAGATAGATTAATAATAGTTTTTGAAGCAGGAAGAGAATCCTCGGTTTGATTGCTCAGTAGAGTTTAAAGGACGCGAAACGGTTCCTGCAAAGCATAGTCAGTCGTTTAACGATCTAGAGATACGGGGATATAGTCTAATAGAATCCTTCAGTTCAATTGAGCTAACCAACTCAAATAAGTTGAAAAAGGTAATGAATTGAATTCAAGTTAAAGCCACAAAAAGAAAACAATAAGATTTAATTCTACTTTGATGGGTCGAATATTGCGGAGACCACAAACATGATCCGTGCCTTGATAATTATCTTCATCCAACTGAAGCGATTCAAGCAGGTACATACCTTACCAGTAGATGGCGTCACTACTTTTAGTACACAAAGGGTATAAACCGAGAACATTGGACTCAAAACGAGCACAATCATTATATAAAACAGTGCATGAAAGGTTTTTCTCATTTGTAGTACAATGTTTCCACTTCAAGAACAGTTTTTTGAAAACGCAAAAAGTTAAATTTAGTTTATATTGTTACCTTTTGAAGAACTTGATCCGTTTTCAAGAACATTTTTAACTCAACTGGGAACAAAATTTAATTGATTTCGATTGATCAATTCCTTAAATTTTTTTAGAAATCACAAAAATAATTGTTAGAGCTTGACTGGGAATTAAACCCGGTACCTTATGCGCTTAACGTACAGAATGACGCGCAAGCTCATTCAGCAGTTGCACACTTTTGCAGATTTACTTCTAAAGGGCTACTTGTTCTTGGTTAAGCTTACAAGAAGTTGAAAAGGAAAAAAAACAAGAGAGGGATCAAAAAGGGAGCCAACTCGCTCTCTCTCGCCTTCTCTTTTGTATATCTTTGAGTTAAAATCCAGTTTTGGTGTTGTATAAAGCAAATATTATCCGACTGAGAACAACTTTACTCATTTTAGGAAAGGTATTTTGACAACATCTTGTTCTTATTTTAAGTTGAAAGCAACTTATTTTCTGAACAGGTTTTTTCCTTCTGAGTATTTTATAAATATATATAAATATAATAGGATACAAAGACATACATAATAAGGGGTTAGAGAAAGAAAACATCAAGAGCAAAATAGAAGAAACGTCTTCCGATCCATTGGGGGTGACCAGCTACCCTCTTGTTTGCATCATTCATGATTGGAAGGGACTTTAAGAAATTCTAAAAGCCAAGCAAGTGCAAGATTGTGAAGAATAAAAGACCTTAAGCCATATAAATATACAGATCTTTGACATGGTAAGAGATTGAGGTTTGACATGTATGGGACATATTCTTTTTGTACTTGCAGGCTAATAAGTTTTATTGTCACAGTTTGACACGTCCCCTCCAGTCCCTTCAATTTGTACTTTCTATATACAAACTCTGGGGGGTACAGAGTATGTTATGGTCGAACTTGACCGACTTTCCAACTTCTTTTATTGGGAAAATGCAACGTACATGGTTTGTGTGGAAAGTAATAGGACTGATTTTCTTCCGCCGCGACTGTACTACTCATTTGAGCAAAGTTTTGAACTCAGGCAGTCGACTAAGTATTCATTTAATTGCCCAGATGTTTAACTTATCAAAATCTGTAGTTCTTGACATTTTGACGGAGCATTCGAACATGCTCAAGGTGTGCGCGGGGATGGTGCCAAAAGTGCTCACTGACAACCAGAAATTGCGGCGAGTGGAAGTGTGTCAAGGGCGGCAGCCCAACGCTTTCGCAGCCGCCCTACAGACCGGACTTGTTTTTTCCTCTCCTGAAAAGGCCGACGAAAGGCAAGCATTTTGAGACGACAGAGGGGATTCAAGCAGCATGCACCGCGGCTGTCAAGGCTATTCCGCAGAATCCCTTCCATGACGCATTTAATGCTTGGAAATCGCACTGGAAGCGCTGCATCGACGCGGAAGGGGCCGATTTCGAATGTTTTTAGTCCTATTACTTTTCGTACAAACCCTGTATTTTGTTCTCTATTTTATGGCCTTTATGGATGGTGGTTCCCACTATCGCGGTTTTTCGATGCATGTTACCATCTCTTAAGAACACATTGTATTGGTCAGTATCTCAATATATTTAAAATCTTAAAAAATTCTTTCGAGTGGTTTTCCATTTATTCCATTTTCCAAGAAAGACCTCTATGTCTATTGAAGGCGAGAATTCGGTATTACAATTGTGGTGACCCTTTATGTTAGGTCGATTTTCCAAAATTTTAGCTTTCACTTTTTTTTACCCACCAACAGATGTTGTAGCTGTGTGTTAAACGCGAACTTGACATCATAAAAGAAGTTAGAGTGTTGCAGTCGAGTGCCCCGACACACTATGATCCCAAATCCCAAAAACTGGACAAAAGTCAAAAAACAAAATATTTTTTATTGACTTTAAGTGATTGGAATAGTTGCAGTGGTACATCTAGTTTGTATTCTGACCGTTTATAAGGAGAAAGTGTTCCCACCTGGCTCAGGTATGAACTGCACTCGTAAGCATCGAGCTTACCTCATAGTTTACTCGTCATGCGTCGAAAATAACATAACGTTCAGAAGCGTATAGAATAGCGAAAACTTAACCGATTTGCATTCTGCAAAGTGGATTCTACTCTTGAAAGTCAGTACAATATGAACGTATTGCTCAAAGTTTTTATTAACAATGCATGAAATAGGGAATCGTTAATAAAAGTAGAAGTTTTTTTTTGGTCACATTCTGAAAAGTCGAGTTAGAAAAAACAATAAGTCAAAACTCCCATCAGATCCCACTCTCAAATAAAATAGTAATTGTTGTTAAGACAATTTTTCAGAACATAGCTAAAAATTAGCTGCAGATAGCTGCAGATTCAGTCCCGGTGATTATTTTTGTGCGCAAAATGTCGCGACATTACATTTAATATATACACTGCTCGACAACACTCTCCCCCAATTCACCAAACAAACTTTTTCTAAAGTATTTTAGCCCCCTGAGCACGAAAATTGATATGAAAAAAATCCGTCCAACAGTTATCGAGATATTATCGATAAACGGATTTTTCGATGTTTCAGCCAAATCAAGTACGTTTCCGAAGAAATTGTCCGCCATATTGCATCCGCCATTTTGTTTTTCTAAGTTGTGGCTTTGGATTCGTGATCTGCAACCCCGAAAACCCCCGAGTACAAACTTTAAGTCAATTCAAAAACTTTTTCGACTTTTGGCCGTGTTTTTGGGAATTGGGACCACTGTGCGACAGCAAAATACCCTGTCCCAAGTAATGTGGTTTCTATAGCTTTGAATTTTGAAATTTATTTCAATTAATGGGGAGGCGCACTTGTATATTTTCGGTGTTTTTGCTCGGATCTCATTGTGGTATACAGAATAGATACATATTGGACCTAACTTAATATATATTAAGTCACTAAGTTCAAACTTAAAAATAGAGGCAAGTTAACTTCGGCTCGACCGAAGTTTATATACCCTTGGAGCTTGATATGTGCCTGACAGTTTGTATGGCAGCTATACTATATAGTAGTCCGATTTCGAAAAATTTTGGTGAAATTATGTAAAATCATTGAAAACTTATAAATACGAGCGTTGGGAGCGATAAAATTGAAAACAAAAAAGTTTTTCCATAAGACTTTTTTCAAGTAGGCAGCTATACTATTGTTGTCCGATTTTGACATGGCGGTAAAATTATGTGAAATCATTAAAAACTATAAAACGACGTTGGGAGCGAAAGCATTGAAAACAAAAAAGTTTTCATAAAACTAGTTTTTCAACCGATCGTTTATGCGTATATTATAGTACATCCGGTGAAAAGTAGCGTATTGTACCAAAAGACTTCGGCAAAGTTTGGTTAAGATAGCTTTAAAACTGACGGAGAGATCTAGAAACAGACGGACGACGACGACACGGACGACAGACGGACGACGACAGACGGAGGCATTAATAGTCGTCACGATCAAAATTATATACTTTATTGGTCGGAGTGCTTCCTTCACGTTCACACGGACAATTATATCTCAAGGGTATAAAAATATCTGACAGTTTTTCGCGGGTTTTTCTTTTCCCTTTGTGTAAAGCGGTTAAATTGGTCAAAGAAGGCTGAGAGAAAGCTCTGCATTGGAGTCTAAATGGGGACCTAGGCAGTGAGGTAGCACACGGTGCACCCGTAAAGCTGCTGGCTAACCTAAGCGGCGAAGCCTTCATATAGGATAAATGGGATCGATGCGTCAGCTTTGGTATCTTGATTCTGATCTATAAAAACTGCTACAGAAATGTCTTTAAGTGACGGATGGTACTGATATACAGTTGATACATGCTATCGAGAGATATTAATTTAAAATAAAACAAATAAAAAGGGGTTTTTTGTTGGACCACCCATCCGCAGTTTACCACCAAAAGCAATTGAAATATATTAAACGAAACGCAACTGCAAAACGAAATTTTGAATTGTTCAAATTATTGCGACAAATTGTTGTTGCATCGATTGATTGATTGATTGATTGATGGCTCTGGTGCCAGTTGCTGCATTTGGTAGAATTTATGGCGCAGAAGGTTGTAATTGAAATCATGTTTGAGGAACGGCTCGGCGGGGTCCACCCATATTTTTATGTACTTGAGTTGAACACTTTAATTAGAAGATTTAAAGAATTGTCGCCAAATTAAAATAAAAATTAAGTTCAAGAAAAGAGTGTGTCATCCATTTCAATCATCAGAGTTGAGTTCGTTCGAGTCAATTAAATGAAATGAATTACAGAGAGACGAAGCAGTTGAACATGTGATTCTTCTTTTCAAACACCAAATCAGGGATTTGAAATGATTAAGCGAATTTGTAGTTGCCGGATGTTGAGCAGCTGCTAAATGAAATTATATAGTAAGCCAACACACACACACACACACACACACACCCTCTCAACGTTGACATGGACACTGCAACCGTAGCTCCAGCTCCGAGACACTCAGCCTGAGCCTGTGATCCCAAACAAAAAAACGCGTTGCGTATATCCCTTGCCATTTATCATTTTGCTCCAACTGCAAATCCGAATCCTTTTGCACGTCCTCCATGTCAGGGATGCGGGTCAACGTAACGGGCGCAGTGTCACTGCACCAGCCACGCCCTCAATCCCCAAACAAGCCAACCATCCCACCCCCAACCAGCACAGTCTCTTCATCAACCATTACCGCTCTCCATATGAGTCTGCCCCGGCGTTGTATAATCGAAACCCTCTGTCATTTTCTTGTCGTTCTGTTTGTTTGTTTGTTTGCTTGTTTGTTGTTGTTCCTGTTACCGGATTTTTATGGCCGGTACACCATATGGTGTAAGGAGCAGCAAAGGTATATATGGGTCAATGTTTTTCAAACCAATTTATAAAAAAGAGAACAACAAATCTGCTACACTCAGCAATAAAAACCAAGAACTTTGTATTAAGATCAAGTGCAAATACTTGTAAAAACTTGATTCAAGTAGGTATACAATTTCTATTTTAAAAGCCTGTTTTTAAATTCACGAAATACTCAACCACCACACAGAAAAGTATAAATAGTTCCCTCTCTCTCAACAGAACACTTGATTTTGTTTTCCTCGTGATTTTTTTATAGTTTTCGATGACAGATACACACACAAATTTGGATTGGATAATTTCCTTCCACTCTCTGAGCAGCTATTATCGCTTGAATTGATAATTTAAAATGCGTTTGAGAAATATACTGGGATCGGAACCCACGACCATACGCACTGAACACGAATGGAACGGCATCTCATCTTACACCACCAACCCCATCGGTTATTGCAGCATGTATAAAAGAATACTTATATTGTGTGATCTCGAAAGGGATTGAAATGAGCAAATTTGGAATTAAACAAATTAGAAAGGCAGTTTGAATTGTGTAGAATATACACTATATCTGGAACTCGAAATTAAATTTTCAATCTCATACCGGCTTATTCTAAGATTAATAAGATTGAAAATATGTCGACTTTTTTTTTTGCGTAGTAAAAATTTCGATATACGTAAATGTTTGGGGTACAATTGTACAATGAACATTATGCACAATGGAAAGAGAGCGACCGAGAAAGAAACAATGCAGCTAACTAAAATCTTTCTTCTTCTTTCTTTCTTCATCATTTCTTTTACTTGTTTATAATGACAATGTTAGTATTCACACTTTTGGTGGTTGTTTGTGCGATCGCCTTGTGAATAGAAAAGAAATCCTTATTTTAAGCCTAGTACGGAGGGCGTTCGAATTTTCCTTCAGCTGTCAAACTCCATATAAAAAAAATGCTTAAGGAATTTTTCCTTTCGCATTCTGTTGTTTGGTACGCAGAAAGCCAAGGAATACACACAAGGAATTTTGAGGTTGCCATATCGATGAAGCGTGTGGACTGTATCGAACAGCTGATATTCCTTCCAGAGATATTGTGCAGTCATTTATTCCTTGTGTCAATTGTCAAAAGGCAAGGCAAAAGTACAAAAATTTTAGTTATGACGACAAAAATGCATTAATTGTGCGGTAAAAAACAAGCATGATTGTGGGACATCACGAATGACAAGTAACTGGACACCGCATTTACAAGAAGTGTTTGGGAAGCGTGCGCCATGTTGGAATCGTGTCATGTTGGAGGGCACGTCCAGTGCATAAATGGACATCTTTCGTTGCAGCGATATGTGCACCTGGTGGGGTCCTCGCCCGGAATGATGTTCCAAATGGAAATAAAACAATTATATTGGACTTATCCGGCCTCGTCAGACCATTAGATTCTTGGCAACAGGCGAATCCAATTCTGAAGTCTTGCTAACATTCTTCAGCTTAACAGCTGCCACTGCAATTGCAACTTCATCCATGTTGTGCCTCATTTTATTTAAATCTTATAGTTATGTCAAAACACAAGTCAGCTGGCCAATTTATTTTTTCCGTTTTCGGTAATTTTTTTAATGTTATCTGGTCACACTGCCTCTTACATTCCACAAAAAGGAATATCAGGCAAATTTCTGGAAGGAAAATTCGAACGCCCTCCGTACTAGGCTTAAGGCTGTTCTCAGAAGCGCGGAAAATAATTTTTTGACGCACTCCATATAAAAAACAGTGCGGAAAGTTTCCGCGGCTGTTTTCGTGTTCGAGACACGCAAAAGCACGTTGGCCATCGATAGTTGACGTATCGATAGCGGTGTGGGTCGTAGTGGATTGAAGAACAGCTGATTTGTTCGAAATAGCTGTAGCAATTTATTTTGACAAGATAAATTAATTATGGAGGAAAAATCACCTGAGCGCAAAGGAAACGGATTGAAAGTTTCAGACGAGGGGAAGCCCCAGCTAGGGCCCAAGTCAGCCCAACAAATGACGAAATCGGCTGTGGGACGTACGAAAACAGCTCAATGCCAACGTACGCTTGGAGACGCCCGGTCGGTGGCGCGGTTGCCCGAAACGGAGGAAATCGGCAGGTGATAACCATACCAACCCGGTCATCACACCACCAAGAAAACTGTCGACCACGCGGTTCCTTGTTGGAGTAAAGACCCAATCGGAAAGCAAAATGGAGTTATACGATCGACTGCTGTGGGCTTTTGCACGGTTCCCAAGGAGGAGGGACGACAAAAAAACAAAAATTTTGAGAAAACAAAGATGGCAACCAGCGAGCGAGTTGGGAAAACGGTTTTACATCAAGGTCAGATTTCGAACCAAAACCAATAAACCCAAGAAGAACACCAACAACGAACAAGCCAAAAACCACCCACCGTGGAATCGGCATTCGTCAGGCCCGCATATCACTATGTACTCCAGAAACGCTCCATCACCCACACAGCCGATAACAAGCTCAAGCGATTATATTAGCCGAACGGCAAACATCCAAAGAGCCTCAATCACATCAAAAAACCTTGTTGATGACATGCCGGCCCCGAGACGATAGCGACTCAAGTGGATCACCGCCCAAACGACAATAGACCTCCTCTAATACCCGAAGTCAAAATGTGTCTCAAACGGCCAATAATTGATCCCGCCAACGCCTAACGGAATTTGGGCAACTACCGATAACAATTTGTTTGTATTTGGCAAATACACCATTTAAATTTTTATTTTTAGCTGACACCGCCGTTTGTATTTGGTCTCATTGGCTATTTGGGAACTAAAAATTTATTGTGGATGTTAAATAAATTAAGTGCAATTTAGCGTGCTAAATTTTTCGCGCTTCTCAGAACAGGCCTTTATGTGTGAAAAATATTTCAGACACTCCGTCATCTTGACAGCTTAGCGCCGGTAACTTGATAAGTTGCTCTGTGATCTTGACAGTGGATGGAAGTGAGGAATGAACAATTTTTATTCGCGTTTTGACTCTTGGTAAGTTTGCTTGTGGACACTACTTTTAAAGTGCGCGATGGCTCGATCAAATCAAGCACTTTTCGCGAATGTTTGTTTCATAAGCTTCTGTTAACCAAAAATTAAAGATGCCTGCGTTTTGAATGTGCACACTGGATGGCATACTATTTTAAATTGTAAATGATGTTGGTTTTCGGAAAAGCTTACCTGCAAAATGTTAGTAATGATTTGTCATTCGAAAAGAGAAAAAACTGAAAATGATTTCTCTTAAAATTTATGGCTTGACTCACGTGGATCGGTCATTTATAATTATCCTATTATAAGGATCACTTTATTTTTCACTGATAACGGGCGCAATATTGTTAAAATAGTGGAAGGAAAAAATAGTGTAAAGAAAATTAGGTTTTGGTAAATTAACTAAATACATGAGATTTAAAACGCTTCCCTGTAGTTCGGAAGGTCGCCGGCCGGCTGGAGAATGTCAGCCGGATTATTGCTCCGGCCCCCATACTAGCTCTCATGCCAGATTTTATATGGAATGTCATGAAATCCGGACACTGCCGCCAGCGGTCAGACAAAAGTGTCCAGCCGAGTGGCAGGCAGTTTGGGTAAGCCTTATGGCGGGCGGTATGGACTTTACATCGACCAAACGGTTTTCTCACCAAAAAGACCAAAAGAAAAAGAGAAATTTTGGTTTTTTCAATTTCATATACATTTGTTTCTATACATTACCACCAACCACGCAACATTACATTTTTGAAATATGTTGAAAGTACTTTGATTTTTTTTTTTTTTATAAATATTCCTTTAATGGGATTTGAACTCGAAACCGTACGCTTCACAGCCGAATGCTCTAGCTCAGTGCTACTGTTGCTAAGATCAATAGTCAAACTAAATGTGCTATATATATTTGAAATATTTTATAAAGTTATCATTTAAATATCTCTTGCCATAAGTATGATGTGCGGACAACGCGAATATTTTTAAGTATCTTTAATCAAGAAACGTAAAGATTATGCATTCGCTTTTAAAAAAAATATTCTTCGTTTTAACGGACTGGCGCGTCTGCTGACTTAGAGTCTTTCGGGAAGACGATTGCACATAACCTCAAGAAATATTCGTTATTGACCGTAGTATCTTGCCGCTTGAATTGGGGGGATGGTGCTTCGGTCTTGGCGTCATAACCATATACAAATGCTTCTTCATCAGCTATGACCCGAATATTCGTCAAACTTACGAAATAAATTGTATGTTGATATCTGTCCAAAAGAAACTATAAGTGCATAGTGGCTGTTCATGTCATCATAGGTAGTACATATGTTGAGAGCAGGTGTACCAGCATGGCAAAAGAGTATCCCGCCAAATTTAAAAGTTATCCTTTTCTAACAAACCTAATTTTTTTTGCCATTCCCATTAAATGGCGGTCCCAAATCAGTAAAAGTCTTCATTTCTATCTTCGGGGTTCAACAAAGGGAAACGACATATAATTTGCGAACTTAAGATATTGCCAGAAGGTTAACAAGAATATACACACCCGGCCCAGCGGGAAGTGTGTTTGCCTTCTGTGCAGGAGGTCGAGGGTTCCAAACCGCCCTGAAACAACTAATAAAAAGTTTTTCTTTCCATTAAAACTTTTACACAACCGAGGTCTAACATTTTCTGTGTGCACTGTACGCATCGGGCTGGCTGATGGTTATCCTAAACAGACTGGCGGATGGTAAACTCAAATGCCCATTTCAATGGTCGGCCCAAAACGCTCGCCGTATGGCTGCCATTTCCAATATAAGCTCTGATATTGTTGTGCTGATCGGTCAGTCCGATGGTTACCCGTAGCTGACTGCCGGATGGTTATCCGCTAATGTGCTGGCCGATGGCTGTTCCGAAACAGCCTGGCGGATGGTTGGCATTTTATGTATAATCTCTGGTATTGTTGTGCCGATCGGGGCTGTCCAATGGTTACCCTTAGCTGAGTGCCGGGTGGTAAGTGGTATAGGGCCTGGCCAATGGCAGTCCCAAAACCGACTGCCGGCTGGTTGACAATTTATATGCGAACGTCTGGCGTTGCTGTGCTGATCGGCCAGGCTGATGGCAACCCCTTAGCAAACTGCCGGATGGTTGACTAAAGTTGAATGAGCGTCTGGGGGTACTGTGCCAAACGGGTCACCGGATGCTTTGCTTTTGGCAGCACCCGACACAAAAAAAACTACTGGGTTGTGTCTACATGATTTGTAAATGATATTTATAAGCCAGTAACCGTAACCGAAACCCGAAACAGAATAAGATTAGTAACCGTAACCTGTTCCGTAACCGATATACCACAATCGTTATATAACCGTAACCGGAAAAAGTGATCGGTCAAAACAATAACCGTAACCCTAACCGTTATTTGCGTCGGTTTTAATCTCTGGGGTTTTGAGTTGTGCCACTTTAGACTATTTTTTATAAATATTTCGCACGGCAAAGTTCGCCTTAGAAGATGTCAAGCGAAGAGATTTGTGTTATATTTCTTTGGAGTGATTTCTCATTCTGAATTAAGTATTTCTGTTTTTTACTTATCTTTATATTATGTTTCTGTAAAAGAAATTTTGTTCAGCTCAAAATCTCTAGTTCCCCCACGAATTTTAAAAGCAAACTTTATTTGCGTGGGATTAAACTACATTCCATAATAACCTAATTTTTCTTTATTAAGTACATTAGTTTATGAAAAAAGTTTCACGAGCTCAGAAAACGCTTTTTGCATTTACTGAAAATTGGTCAAATTTGAGTTGTGCCTCTTTAGTTAACCGTGTGCGATGTGTTCTGCGCACGAGTATAAAAAGTGAAGCAAGGTTAGAGTTACAGATAAATCGTCATCAATCTATCGATCACACACACGTAACAAATAGTGTCGATTGCGGTTTCAGGGATTTATTAAATTAAATTCGATTCGCTATCATAACAATAATGAATGAGGACAATTCGTCTTCACAATTTACATAGCTTAGGTACTCCATGAACTCCGAATTAAACCAAAACCTAAAAACATCAATCGAATCTCGACTGGACTCTTAAATTGGGGTTCGAACCTGCATGAAAATGTTACAGGTTTGCGGAGTAATCGACCTATGACTTTGTCAGCCAGAAGCAGCGCTGCGGCAGTGAATTTTCTTATGGTCTTAACTCTACCAATAGATGGCGCCACTACTTGCATTGAACAATGCTGGTTGAGGAAGTAGAAGGCGCCAATACTGTCGCCAGAGTGACTACGCCACGTAAACTATTTAATTTAAAACGCAGATTAGGTTTAAGTTCGGACTATTCGGGGACGGTGTGTTGCCATTAAGAATGAGTGTCACAGAAAGGCGAAGAGTTAAGTGTGTGTGTGTGTGAGTAAGAGATGTAAAATACATAAAAAGGCGGGAGTATCAAACATCGATAGTTGTTTGTGATGTGTGAACTAGTTAGAGGAACTGGATGTGTGATTGGAGCTGGATGACAGACGGACATGGCTATATCGACTCGGCTGTTGATGCTGACTAAGAATATATATACTTTATGATTACTTCTCGTTGTTACATACTTATTTGCGTACCTTTGTTACAGAGTATAAAAAATCGTATCGTTTTTGCCCAAATTTTTCCAAACTAAGAGGTATCAAATTGTTCATACACATATATTAAAAGGCATTACCCTCTCCTTCTCTCTCTCTCTCTCTCTCAAACACACACTCTTGGACTGCATTTAATACTTGTTTTTAATGCCTTCGTTGGCATTATTGCATCGTGACCAACATGGCGTATACGCAATGTGCAGAGGAGCAATTTTCATTTCACTTTTTGTTCTCCGCTGGCTGGCTGGCTGGCTGGCTGCTGCTGTGGCTCTTGTTTTAGTTGTTGTTGTTGTTGTTGTTTTAATGCACCAAAAATGTCACAACGTCCAAAATGGTGAAAAGCAACTGACCTCATTTATATCCATGCCAGAAGTTTGCAGTTGTTGTTTTATGTGGGCGTGGCGGAGCTCCTGTTGGTTGGCATTTAATTGCAAATTTTACGCTTGTTCTAAATTTTGCATTTCATAATTGTCCATCCACACTTTGCACAAGCACAAAACTGTTTGCCGTGTTCATTAGCCAGGGATTCAGTCGCTCAGCCAGCAACAACAGGAGCAGAAAAAGCAAAGTAGCTTATGATTTTTGAATTCAAATGCAAGGACTAAGCAGAGGACTTACCACGATTCTGTGGCAATTTCCAGCACAAAAGCGGAAAGTCTAAATGCAATTTCAGTTGGGCATTAGTCAAAGGGCTGCCACAAACACTGGACTGCAACACAAATTGATTGACAAATCGTGCAAATGGCCCGAAGAAAACAAAAATAGGAATTGACAGTAGTTAACCTACAAAATCCTTTTAAAATATCCAAATTAGATTTGTGCACCATTCAACTGAATCACCGGAAAGTCCCAAAAAATAATCATTAATAATCCGCAAATATTTCATTTAATTTCCATTTGTGTCCGGGTGTGGATCATCATGAAGATGTGGATGATAATTATGAAACTGTTTTTGGTTGGGCAGCCACAACGATTTGCCAACATTCGGGAGCTGCATTCCAATTTAGTTGCATGCAAATATTTATTTAATTTCTATGCAAACTCACACACACACACACACACACATACATAAATACAGGTGCTGTCACTGCATATCTGCATACATGGATACATGCATAAATCGATGCTTTCATTTTGACATTCAGTTTGCATTTCACCTGCATCCCCCCTTGCTGCCATTTGACAATTGTCCGTTTCTATTTGTGTATTTGCTTTCAATTTTCTTCCATAACGAAATTAAAAAACAAAAATTTCACTCAGCTATTAGATGGAAAAATCGAATGCAATTATGATAAACCACAAAAGAGAAGCGAAACTGTACACAAAGTGTGTCCCACTTGTGGAAATTAATTAGAGCCACAGAAGCTGAGAAAAGATTATCTAACACAACAATGGGTGAGCTTCAAGAGGTAAACTGGTTGTGTCTATTTCAAATCCGATTGGCATCAAGTTCAAAAATGTAAAAAATCATCCCGAAAAGTCGGGAAATGGGAGAAAAACTGTATAAGTTAACTATTCAGTGGGTGGAACATTTGTATGCACCTAATCACACCGAGCATTGTCTCGAGACGCTCTTGTGCGACAATTGTTCTCGAACTCAGCACGAAAGCCCTCGACGCGAGGCACCACAAAAGTCCACAAAAGCCCTCAACAAGAGTCATTACCAAAGCCCTTAACGAAAAGCACCACAAAAGCCCTCAACGAGAGGCACCATGAAAGTCACCACAAAACGCCTCAATGAAAGTTCTCAACGCGAGGCACCACGAAAGTCACAATTTAAGTCCCCAACGATCTTGAAGGTCCTCAAGGAAAGCCACCACGAAAGCCTTTAACTTGAGGTATTTCAACAAAGCAGATCTACCGGTATGACCATAATAATTAGGAGGATTTGAACTTATCGTGCCGATTTCCTGATGATTGTAGTGTATACCAAGCAGAGATGGTGGACATACACTAAGCTACCTGAGAACACTTTCGGTCAAAGAAGGTGCCTTCAACCAATTGACTCACATACCGACATAATGTTGTTACTTTACATAGTTGGCCTTGCTATTGTGGGCAGAACCAATTGAAAGAAATAAATATATACAAAAATTCAGAAATTTAGAAACATGTAGGAGAATACTTGAATATTCTTTTAAGGCGTCTACGCCAGGGCGGGTCAGCCCATAGCCACCGCTGGTTGAAGTCACTAGGACGCGAGTCCAACTTATGATTGTGTGAATCGATGTGCACAGAAAAGCTAGTAAATTGGTAGTAGTATTTAGAGCAGGGTTCCCAAAGAAGAGAGCGCGATAATATGACTGTGTCTCGCTCTCTAACACACAGTGATGATGACCCAGGTATGTATGTTCGGCTGCAGGAGCTGTGGCTAGGGAACTCAGATGAGGTGCTCACCAACACAAGCAAATTTTTGCTTCTTTGAATTTCTGAAATTGTCATGCCATAGGAATAGAATGTGTAAAGAAAAATTTAGCGAATTTCGCTAAATGGCAAGTGGCAATGCCAGTCGAACCTGACTTTATTATCCTCCGAAAGTGTATGCACATTTGAAAGCACCAGAGATAACCTTCTTTTGTTCACAACTTGAATAACTTTCATCCGAATGCAGGCGTGGTAAATATTGATCGTGTTAAATTGTTTGTGTTGAATTGACGTGTGTTGAATTGACGTTTGTTGAATTGACGTGTTGAAATTGTTTTGTGTTGAGTAGACGTGGAGCCTTAATATCCTCCGAAAGTGTACGCATATTTGAAAGCATTAGAGATAACATTCTTTTGGTCACAATTTGAATAAATTTCGTCCGAATGCAGAAGTTGTAAATATCGTAAAATTATTGCCTGCCGCTTGTGCCACCCCTCTTTCCCAGCATGAATTTGTTTGCGTTTAATTTGTTATGTGTTGAAATGACTGCAGCTAGTGTCCCCCTTCTATCTCTGATGGTACTACACACTTGCATTGTATTTACTATAACTAATAAAAGTCATCGTTACTTAACTTTAGGTTCCACGTCTATTCAACACAAAACAATTTCAACACGTCAATTCAACACACGTCAATTCAACTCACGTCAACACAAAATAGTCTTCACAAAAACAAGTCAACACACGTCTATAAGTCATTTCAAATTTATATATAATAATAAATAAATTATTTTGTTTTGTGTTGAATTGACGTGTTGAAATTGTTTTGTGTTTAATTAACGTGTGTTGAATTGTTGTGTTTGGTGAAATTACTTAGTGTTGTATTGACGTGTGTTGAAATTGTTTTGTGAAGACTTTGTTTTGTGTTGAATTTGTTTGTGTTGAATTGACGGATTGTTGAATAGTCAGAAGAGCGCTGAACGGGGTTCAGGAATAATTTTGTTTTAGCTGACTCAAAAGAAATGTATGTTACTTTGAAAAACCAGAAACATTTCATACATATTTGGAAGTTCAGAGTCTTGATATTTTGAATAAAATACTTGAACTCAATAATAGTTAGATTAAGGGATATTTTACTTTAAAATCAAAGGTAAATTATTAACTTATTTTATGAAAGTGACTAGAAAAGTTCGACCTAATTGCAAAGATTTACAAGCTTTTGCAACTTGAGTCGCTAAACTTAGAAAAAGTTCATATTAAAATCATAAAAAATTCTATCTTATGAAACAAAATCAAAACTTCGTTTTCGGGTTTTCTGTAACGTCATTTAGCTAACATAAAAACAAATTTCGTAGGAAAATGTAACTTAATCTGGTCACACGAACCACATATGCATACAAACCTCGCACGTTCATGCAAATATGCTGGGTAAAAACGGACAATTAATTTCAATTCAGCGACCAAAAAAAATTTAAGAAAAGTTTGCTACCTTTCTTGTGAAAAAGATGGCCTTTTCCTGTGTTATCAGACTGATATATTTAGAACAAATTTTACTTAAACTTTTGTGTATGTCATATTTTCGAAGTTCTTGAAAACTTATTCCGTTTATTAGAAAATGTACCAGGACAAATTTAAAATAGAAGAGTTCTTCAAATTCACGCCACATTTTTTTCTTAGTGTGCAATTAGATAGATTGGAAAATGGCAAAGTTAAAAATTGTTGCATCTAGGAAATTTTTTTCCATTTTCGACTATTTTTGCTCCGGTTCAGGTTGAGGTTCGGGCGGATAAAAAGTAACCTGCTCCGGTTTGGGTTCGGTTCCGACTTCCCAAAAATCCCGGTGTCTCCGACTCCGGAGCAGTTCAACTCCGAACCGGCTTGCAGCCCTGGAGTTTGCTTTTATACGCGCAAGCTATTCCTTTGCGATACACAACAACAAATGCGTGGCTTGCGAAAGGGTCATGGGCGCCCTTTGGTCTATACCTTTAATATGTGTGTCTTAAATTACTATTTATCCAATATTCTAATAACCTCAGGTCCTTTCAAAATTTGGCAAATTTCCGACACAGCGGCAGCGCTGCATTCAGCTCCTATTCCGGGTGCAGAGTATATTATAGTCGGGCTTGACTGACTTTCTCACTTGTTTTACACAATCTTACTTTGCCTGAGTTCAGTTAAATGTTAACAAATGTGACCTTATTTTAATCTATTCTTGGGTTTCCCCGCACTTGTGTTCAAACGCAAGCAGATAGTTGAACCATTTTTAAGTGTGGTTTTCGATCGAGTTGCACTTTTACGTAACTTACGTCTCTTTCTTTGCAGATAATCATAAGGCTATAGCCAGGCCAGTTTTCTCAAAACTCAATTGATTTTCTATTCTTTCTGCCAATTTATGGCAATGTCATTTGAAAATTGCATGAAAGCACAAAGCGACAAACGAGCTGAGGAGTGGAAAGCAAATATAAAAAATATTGTATGTATTGAGAGCAAAACGAAGCACAGCAGCTCCTCTTCCCTCCCTTGGCCCATTGTGGCAGATGCGTGTATGGGTTTCATTTTGATATTTTTCCATGTTTTCGAGTGCTTCGAAAGAATAATGCGTGACAAGGCAAAGTGAAAAGCAAACCAAAGGGAAGAAATGGAAACTAGCAAAGGCGTCTTTAAGGGGTTAGGGGGTGGTGTGTGTGTGTGTATTGGCATGCTGCCTAACGATCTATTTACGTTTGGAGAGTCCTGGCGACGACAACCGAAACCTACTGAAGCGTATTAATTCTTTTTAATGCCAAAATAATAACGACGCCATTATGCCAACAAACAAGAGCGAAAAGCTGGCGTCGCGTCGGCGCCCGAAAGGTCTGCAACGAAATGTTTTCCAATTGACCAAACAACGTCCAAATAAAGGCCGCGTGTGTGTGTGTGGTCCAATACTTATAAACATAAAAACTGATAACGAAATCAAAACGTCCAGCCAAACGATTTGGAAATACTTCGACAGCCAACAACAACAACAACAACAAGAACAACAATGCCCATCAATGTTACGGCCATACAACATTATTATCATCACAAATGGCAAGTTAGACAAACACATTGAGTGCCCATTTAATGGCCTCCCTCTGCCCCTTCCCCCTCCCTTTTCCCAGTCACTGGACAACCAAAACAGGGGCGAGACGTTTATGGTTCTGGGCACATAATGACCAAGCTAAACAGCAAATGAACTTTTAAACGTATTGAATTGACGTAGGGATCCCAGAGAATGAGGCGTCAAAAAACGCCTCCGGCAGCAGCAGCAGCAGCCGCAGCCACATTAATGGGTTGCTCTGGCAACCCTATACAATCCTAGCTAAGTATGTACAAAAATGAAGTGATGGCTGAATCCCCGTATCCAGCAACAGCAGAAGCAGCAGCAGCAACCGCCTCAATGACTCAACTGAAGAGCCAAAAGAAAAGAAAAGAATGGAAGCGAACAAAGGCCGCCTGGATGACTGGCAGGAAGGAAGGAAGGACGAACGAACCAACGGACGGAAGGACAAACGGACTGCCGAAAATCAATGGAACCCATAGGAAGAAAAGCGTGCAGCTGAGTTGAAACAGAAAACGCTTAAACCAGTTATTTATACCATTTCAGGGATTCTTTTCACATCTTTGATATAAACAAGCAGTTAATGGAAAGAGAGAGAGAGAGAGTAAAGAAGACAAAGGGAGGGAAACTGTATACTTTATTCACCTGAAAAAGCATAAAAATACTTACAAATACAAAGATTGAACGAAACAAGGGTCTCTACTATATAGTCTCTGATAGAATGAAGAAAAAATTGGTCCTTGTAAATTTTTTTTTGCAAAAATACCCCAACAAAAATAATAATTATGGCTAAGAAATCACCACCTCACAACGGTCTTAGCATTTGCACCAACGGGCTTTTTGCATGCTGAGAGCGTCAGCTCTCTTGAGCTTCAACATACCCAAGCGAATGGAAAACTGCAAATATAAAAAGTCTTGCAGTATTTCCGCAAGCTTGTCTTTGCAAGCACGTAGTTCTAGTTGTATTCGTCGCATCGGTTCACGCTAGAGCTTTTTGGAAAGCTCTTTTCACGCGCTAACACGTGTTTGATTTATTGTTGTTTGTTTTTAGTTGTTCGTGAGTTATAGCGTCGCAAACATGGAGCAAAATAAAGAGAAAATACGGCATATTTTATAGTACTACTACGATAAAGGCAACAATGCATCTCATGCTGCCAATAAAATTTGTGCAGTTTATGGACCCGATACAGTTTCCATTTCCACCGCACAACGATGGTTTCAACGTTTTCGTTCTGGTGCAGAGGTGATCGAAGATGCGCTACGGTCCGGAAGGCCTGTCGTCAAAAATTTCGATAAAATCGCTGAATTGATCGAAAGAGACCGGCATAGTAGCAGCCTTAGCATCGGCCAAGAGCTGGGCATGAGTCATCAAACCGTTATAAACCATTTGAAGAAGCTTGGATTCAAAAAGAAGCTCGATGTATGTGTGCCACACGACTTGACGCAAAAAAACATTTTTGCCCGTATGGATGCATTCGAATCGCTTCTGAATCGCAACAAAATCGACCCGTTTTTGAAGCGGATGGTGACTGGCGATGAAAAGTGGGTCACTTACGACAACGTGAAGCGCAAACGGTCGTGGTCGAAAAGCAGTGAAGCTGCCCAGACGGTGGCCAAGTCTGGATTGACGGCCAGGAAGGTTCTTCTGTGTGTTTGGTGGGATTGGCACGGAATCATCCACTATGAGCTGCTCCCTTATGGCCAAACGCTCAATTCGGACCTGTACTGCCAACAACTGGACCGCTTGAATGCAGCACTCATGCAGAAGAGGCCATCTTTGATCAACAGAGGCCGTCAGGACAACGCCAGGCCAAACACATCTTTGGTGACGCGCCAGAAGCTCCGGGAGCTCGGATGGGAGGTTCTTTTGCATCCACCGTATAGTCCGGATCTCGCACCAAGTGATTACCACCCATTTCTGTCCATGGCGAACGAGCTTGGTAGTCGGAAGTTGGCCACAAGAGAGTCCTGTGAATAGGGAAGCGAGCTTCTATAAGAGGGGCACTATGAAGTTGGCATCTCGTTGGGAACTCGTCATCGAACAAAACAGCGCATATTTGACTTAAATCGCATTATTATATCCAATTTTATGAACAATTGAAAATTCAATAAAAAATACCGCAATACTTTTTTGACAACCTTATATAATACCAGTCCCTAAGGGTAAAGATGAATTTAGACCGATCTACCTACTCCCTTACCTTTCTACACTCAAAAAAAAAATCAATCCATATGGGATCAAATCAATCCTAAGCGGTAATGAAAACAACGTAATCCCGGATATGCTTGACCCGATCTGAAAAAAGATTGAGTTGATCCGACTTTTTTAATCCTAAGAAGAATTACATATATCCCGGGGTAATCCTATAAAAGATTGAATTGTGCAAAAAATTCGAGCACAATTTAATTCCGAAGCTGGATCATTTTATGCCTATTCTAGGTTAACTTAAGCTCGATATGCAATATTGATTTGATCTCAGGAAAGATAACTATTCTTCCTCTCCTCCGCCGCCATGCCATTTGCCATAGGACATCTTCATACACTTGAAAGACCACCCACACCAGTTTTGGTTAATTTAAGACTTCTGAAAAACATAGAAATATATGTAAAAATGTTTGGCTCCACTAGGATTCGAACACACGACCATTCGCACTGAACACGAATGGAACGGCATATCATCGCTCACCACCATACCCATTAGTTGTTGCAGCGTGTCTAAAAGGCTACTTATATTTCACCGCTCTCGCTCGCTAATTTATGGGCATGCGATCTCGAAAGGGATTGTAGTAAGCATATTTGGAATGATACAAGCTCGAAAGGAATGGACCAATCCTTAAAAGATTGAATTGTGTATAATATCCTAGTAATCGAGATTGAATTTTCAAGCTCGTGCCGGGCTTACTTCAAGATTTAAAAGATTAAAAATATCTCGACGTTTTTTTTTCTGTGTAAGGTCTTTGAGCAGCTGATTGTCTGGACTTCGGGAAGCAATCACTAAAATAGTTGAAGACATCCGCAGAAACTTGGACAAACGCGATGTAACTTTACTAATACTTCTTGACTACAGTAAGGCATTTGACACAGTAAATCACGATCAACTAAGCTAAGAAAAGGGCGCGTTTTACTTTTTTGCTCATAACTTGAGAACCGTTCATCCGATCTTTATTATTTACAATACAAACTATCTCTAGAGGGTACAAATCGTCTAGCTTCAAAACTGTAGGAGATATAACGTTTTTTCCAAATTTCGGGATCGTGGCCAAAATTTGAAACAGACTTCATCTGCGTGCAAATAAAAGAAGCATTTGTCTCATACATGTCAAACCTCTATCTCTTACCATCTCTGAGCATCTCATGTTCATACGTAATTAGCAAAATGAATCGATTCGCCGAAGAAATGATAAAGATCGTATGAACTTAAGTTATGAGCAAAAATGTGAAAAATAGCCGAGTTAAAAAGTTGTTGCATACTTTTCAGATGTTCACCCTAAGGAGCGCAGAAACACTGTAAACATGTTTTTTCATGAGTAACGGGTATATCGAAGTCGGTTAGAGCCGACTTTAACTTGCGCTCTCGTTTTTCTGTGTGCAGTGCACATTATGGCTAAGCAGATGAGCCAGCTGGTTTCCGAAAGAACATTGGTTGCATATCATCCATCACAAATATAGAAAATAGACGACAGTCACGTATCATTATTGACGTTATTAGATTTTAGCAAAAGCCTTTGATACTGTCGACTATACTATTCTTTGCAATAAATTGAGTAAGTTATAATTTTTCTACCTCCGCCACAAAGCTATTAATCTCTTATTTAACTGGGCGACAGCTAGCCGTGGATCTGGGTAACTGCTCATTAATGGTACCCTGTCGTGGAGTAACCATATAGCAAATGCAACTGGGAAGTTATATAGTTCTCTTAGGCAGCTGTTCTTATCTCAGAAGTTCATATCTGAATATCATAGAATGCTTGTGGCAAAAGCGAAATTTTTGGCAGCTGTCTCTCGCGTAGTATGCAAAAGGCTTAATGTAGCGTTTAATTCAATAGCGAGATACATATTTAACCGTAGACCTACTGACCACATATCTATATTTGCATACAAAATTTTCAATGTGACTCTTAAATCATGAATAAAACTGAAAACTCTCATCTGCCTTCGCAAAATTATGCTTACGTGCCGGACGGACATGGCTATATCGACTTGGCAGTTATTAAGAACACAGTGTGGCCGATTAGGTAAAAATATTAAACTTAATGGAACCCCCACCCAGCATCCCTTAAATGAAAGTCACAAGTAATTCTACTCGAATTTTGATTGTATTCCAAATCACTTCCAAAACGACATGTGGTCGTGTCCACTACGCTGGCGGATGTCTGCCAGGGTTAACTTCACGACATAAGTAAAGTGTACGCTTATCAAGGGCAATAGGTAGCGGAGTATGGTCATATACGAGACCCTTTTACTGCCGAAGAGCACCTCCAGCAACCAGTAAAAAAAGTCCAGGAATAGGGCGACAAGCTGCATTACTATCCAAAAGCCCATGCACACGGGAGAAGTCTGCTTGAGGCCATAATTTAGTTCCATGCACTCTCACTGCTCCTTTAGATACTCACCCTAACTACTCCGTATAGCAGCATCAACCAGGCATACAGCATTACATAAGTTCCGATTAATCGCACGCGACGTAGACGATAATCGCTGAAAGTGTAGAAAACACGAACACGCCAAAAAGTCAAAGGCTTGGGTTCCTTGGTATAGAGACAGTAGAACTCCACTGCGTGATGAATCTGTCAGAACAAGAGATTGGAGAAGGAGAGAAGAGAGATGTACCCACACCACTTACCACGCCCGCCAGACTCAGGGCCAACACAAACCAAAAGAGGAAAGGAAACCATTCGCGTGTTCCATTGAGCCAGGACATTATAAAGTCCTTGGTCCTGCCATAACTCGGAGTTGGGAATTCCCATATGGAATAGTACTCACAGTCCGGCAATGAGGCCCGCAAATAGTGTCGGAAAAAATAGCAAGTTTTTTCGCGATAATTTACTAAGCGAATCATGATTCACGTAGAGAAAATTAGGAAAATAAAGGAAAAATTTGTATAAACAATCTGAGCGGTTGAAAGTTACAACTGAGACTGAAAATATAAGGAAAATGAAATTGGAAGGCTGAACCGAATAAACTGAAAGATATGGCAACGCCATGCAGTAATATTTACTCTCTCCTTTTGATCTGTTATTACCGAATGGACGCAAAAGGTACACCTCAGGGTTAGCTTTAATACTCCCATGTGTGTGCGTGTGTGTGTGTGTGTCAGAGTGAAGGACCCACTTAGCAGACTGTTTGTCTTGGCAATTGGACGCGTGCTGGCAACTCCCACTCAAAGTCCACAGAAATTGTAGCCAAGGCAAAAATTTGATTGTCAAATCGACAGGAGCCCAAAGGAAACACACTTGAGCACACATATCATGCCCTTACTTAGCCGGGAGGAGTGAACGGAGGAAGCCCTGCGTAGTCAAGGCCAGGCTATAAATGTCTCCTGTGACCAAGGCAAAGTTGCCGCTTAAGTGATACAAAATGCAAATACATGGCAGACGGCAGTCGGAGATGGCACAACACGAAGCCGAAGCCGAAGCCGAAGCCGGGCAAAGTCACTTGACGAGCTTCCGGCTTAAGGTTATTTGCACGACCCGGACTTTGTCTACATATCCACTCGTCGTCTGGTTGTAAAACTGGCGTCCATGTGACAAATAAATGGCGGCATCTTGTCGCAGCTTAAGACGAAATGTAAACACAAACAGGGCACAGACACATGACCCCCGCCTCCAGCGCATCCCTCCTCTGCTCCCCCTGGCCTGGCCTGGCGAATGCTAAATTATGCGTGACAGAAGCTGCTGCCGCTGCTGCGTCCCTTGAACTATTCTTGTTGTTCGCCAGTTTGTCAGCTCGTAAAGTGTAGCCAAGCCATGACCAAATAAAAATAAAAAAAGGAAAACAAAACCAAATTTGCCAAATCAAAAACTCATCTGCATGCTGCAACATTTAAATCACTTCGCTGGGTGCCGCCAGACGGCGTCTAAATGCCATCTCAACCAGAACACAAAACGATGTGACGAATGATCGCAACAGCATCATAAATTTTGCTTTGAGTTTGAAATTCTTAAATCATAAAAAAAGCAAAGTTACTTCACGAAAAGACGAAAGTGTTAAGCATAGTTTGGACTTGGGAAAATTTCAAAATGTATGCCTAGAAATCTTATAAATACGAGGTTTGGAGACGTTTACGTTTTTCTAATTAAAACAGCTATATGCTATAGTCATCCGATCCGGCCGGTTTCAACAAATGTACAGCGTCTTCATACCTAAAGACTTCGTGCAAAGTTTGGTTAAGATAGCCGGGGTATCAAACCGGAACCGTATACCGAAAGGAACCGATTACATTTCAGAACCTGAATCGGTATCGGAAGCGATATTCTTAATATTTTAAATACTGGTATTCGAGAACACACTGAGAAAAAAATGATATATTTATCATTCGGCCGATGGTAAAATATCAATTGATATTTAAAAAATGAAACTATTATTCATTACGTGACGATATATTTTAAATCGAATATATATTTCCAATATATGATATTTTTTAAAGTTCACTTCAATCAGGTAAATAGCAGCATGAATTTGATCTTTTTTCTCTGTACCTAAGCCTAGAAAAACTTTAGTTTAGTGAAATATGTACAAAAAGGCAAACAATGCATTCCTATGTGGTATTTTCTTTGACTTTGACGAGAGTGTGGGGTATCGAATTTTATCCACTTCTGTTCAATTGCAACTTAATGAGGAAAGCAGCTCTGACCCAATTACTTTGTCTGAAAGTGGAGATGAAGTCGATTTATATATGAATCTGTATAAAAAGAAAGAAGATAGAACAAATAGTATAGTATATTTTGAAAACAGTTAAATAGTATTAACCAAGGGCTTCCTGAGCATCAAAGTTTCCAAAACTGATCAATTAGTCTTACTGTTCCAGCTGGGTTTTTGTAGTATGAAAAACTAATATTTCAAAATCGATATTTGATATATCGGGTTCAAAAAACATCGATATATCGATACATCGTTATTTTTTAAAGCTTAAGTAAGTACCTAATGGGATGGCTTTAAGACTTAAATGCAAGAATGCGGCATAGAGCTTCAATGTACTGAACAGGATATCAAACGATATATTGGTATTTTATTGTACTTGGGCATTCTTGGGTAGTCTTATATTATATTTGGCAAAAGGTCTTTCCAAGAACGAAAGATAATTGGCTTATGTCAGTAAGAATTCTGATTTCGTTAAACCGCATAAACAATTGCCAACTACTTTCTGATGCAAAGCTTAAAAAACGTAGAAGGGGATCTTTTGATATGAAATGTGGAATCAACAATAATCTTGTATGTGTGAAATGGTTTGACAATAAGACAGTTCAGCTTATGTGTTCGTGTAGAAACGAACGTGTTGGGATATGCAAACGTTGAAATCAAAAGGAAAAGCTTAGATTGAGGTTTCAAGACATGCGATTGCTGCTTCTTACAATAAGGTTATGGGAGGAGTAGATTTGGCCGACATGTAGAGCTCTACAAGGTCATCCACCGTTCAAGGAATTGGTATATCAGAACAAGCGCAATGCGTGGCTATTGTATAGAAAGCATTTAAATCTGAAAGAACCTCTTATAAATTTAAAAAAAAAAGTTGTTCATGAGCTTTTAAAATGTACTGCCAACACTTCGTTCGAAAAAAAGAGAGGTCGATCGTCGAATATTGAAAGTGATAACTGGAGTATCCCTGGGCTCCCCATCAAGCAGTGTGCATTTGCATCAGTTTGAAAATTATGGGTTCCAGCCGAATTCTTTAGTCTCACAACAAAATGTGATAAAGTGTGAATATTGGGTGAACATTAGAAAGTAGAAAACGGTATTCAATTTTTGCCCATAACTGAGCACCGCTCATCTGATCTTTTCATTTTTGCAGCGAGTAATTCATTTGCTAAACTAACTGTTTTTTTTTATCTCAACAAATTTTTCAAAATAAATAAAAATAATTGTAAGTTGCTTTGAAAGAAAAAATTTTTTGTTTTGAATACCAAACCCTATGCCCAACGTCTCTGAGATCTAGGGCAACTGACAGACGGACCTTTCAAACCGATGGGCTGTTGAAGCTGCAAGATATATCTATAATTTTGGCCGAAATGATCTTCTCCTGTTAAATAAATACAAACAGATTAAAAGTAAAAAAAATTTCCCTCCACAGAAAAAAAAGTGGGGTCGAAAGGGTTAATTTTTCTGATACTAGACTACAGTTTTGGGGGCTCGATTTGTAAAGGCGGAAAAAAATATAAAAAAGCGTATAGCAAAAACGAAATCTACGATTTCACCAAGAGCTCATGGGTCCAAACAGTAGTCGAAATCAAATATTAAAGATATTAAAGGATTTTTGTCTCCAACAGGGCTTAAAGAACATCTTCTAATTATTCTACTGAGAATTCGAACTTCTACGAAGAAATCGAAATGAAATATGGCGAAATACCTTACCTCAATCAAGTTGAATGGAGGAATTGATTTTAGAACAAATGGTTTTTGAACAAGAAGATTTCGTTTTTTCTATTCGCTTTGTAGACAGTCTTGTAATGTCATTTTGCTCCAGCAATTAACATACAAATTTTTTCTGATATCTCGTTTATAAAAATATCGATAATCGCCTATATCGGTACAAAAAAATACCATTTCGAAATAACCCTTATCATACATATATCGATCAAATATTGACAACCCTAGTTTCAGCTACTCAAGTGAGCGTAGAACGCTTATTTGTCCGGTGGAAAGTTTTTCATGTCTCCGCTTAGAAATCAGTCACTATCACTAGTCTACCTTCCTAGGGACAATTATTGTCGCAATTTTTATAAATAGACAAAAGTTTCTGTTGTAGATTATCTCAGTCTACCGGATCGGAAACTGAAACTCGATTCGGTTTGATTACCTGCTCAGCCTTTAAGTGATTTTCTCACTCTTATACAAGGAAGATAATTATAAATAAAGAAAGGTAAGAGTGTCACTGTTTAGTCAATGTTTAGTCACTGTTTAGTCACTGTTTAGTCACAGATTAGTCACTGTTTAATCACTGTTTAATCATTGTTTAGTCACTTTTTAGTCGCTGTTTAGTCACTGTCAAGTCACTGTTAAGACACTGTTTTGTCATTGTATAGTCACCATCTAGGCACTCTCAAATCACAGTTAAGTCACTGTCTAATCACTTTTTAATCATCATTTAGTCACTGTTAGTCATTGTTTAGTTACTGTTTAGTCACCATCTAATTACTGTCAAGTCACTGTTTGGTCACTGTTTACTCACTGTTAAGTCACTGTCAAGTCACTGTTAAAACACTGTTAAGTCAATTCCAAATTCCGAATCGACTTTCGTGTAACCGTTTTTATTTCGACTTCCAGTTGTATAAATTTATATGTAAGTGACAAGCAAGTCTAAAATCCATGTCCTCTTTTCTCGAATTGAATTCACACAGGACTGAGCAATCGGTTTCGGCTGCTCAAGCAGGAAAGTATACTTATCACCTTCTGTACAACGTTATTAAATTCGACTGCAAAATACTTACTAATGAAAATGTCTCTCCATCTACTGTATGCTGTAGTCGTCGTCCATTTAATACAGGTCTGCGGTGTGACCATACTTCGATTTCGTAAAAATACCTTAGCACTAAAACATCGCTACATATGTACTTTAGGGTGGACTTTGATAAGAAAGTTAACTGATACCATCTTAAATCATTGATTTTAGAGTGTATAAATCCAAAAGCTCTAGTTCATGATTTAACCCTTTGCGAAAAGCATCTTATTTAATTAACAAAAATTTAGAAAGTAATTTAAACAAATTTGAATTACACTGTGCAACAGCGGAACTCTAATATGATCTCAGCTTGTTAAAAAATGAATTAGCTTGTTAAAATATTTTTTACAGTATTAAATTGGCAACATTTTTGCTGATAAATTGGAGAATTTCCAAAAAACCCTCCAAAAATTATTTTTTTCTATATTCATGGACTACAACAAGTAAAACACGTAGTGTTTTGCTCTAAAAGCTTGAAAAAATTAATTAGCTACTATTTTGGTAAAAAAAACTTGAAAACATATTGAAGAATCATAACAAAAAAGTGATTTTTATTGGATATACACACTTTTGGGGCCGATTTAGAGGACGTGGAAGTGTTCAGATTGTAAAACCATGTTCTGAACAGATATTTGTTATCTCAAAAGCTTCATTTTTCCCAAAGAATGTATGCCAAAAATTTTGATTTTTTAAAAGTTATACTCGAAAAAGTACAAAAAATCGATTTTTCAAAAAAGTTTTTTAAGAAAAAATCCCGGAAAATATAATTTTTTTAAAAATCTTTGTAAGAAAAATTTATTTTGCGGACTGTCAGCTACAACTTTGCCGAAGACTGTTTGCAGCTATCACTTAAACTGAATGATCTGTATTCCCAAATCTGATGACACCTTTTTTTTGTTATCACACCCAATTTCAAAAACTTTGAGGGTCCATAAAAAAAAAAGTGCTACCAATCTAGCCAAACGCTGAAATGGTTTTACTCAGTTCGGGTAGCACTGTCGAAAGTTGACTGTAAAAAAGTTGAAATTTGTTGCACTGTGTTATTTGAGCATGATTTTAGATAATTATAATGAATGATTTTGGTAGATAATAAAAAAAAATTAAACTATAGAAGAATACCTTTTCTCCGCGAATTCTTTGACGGAGCCATCTTTTCCTATACTATTAAAATGGTCACACTTTAAAAGAAAAACGAGAAGGCCAAGCTAACTTCGTCTTTGCCGAAGTTTTAATACCCTTGCAAATGTTTTAATACGACAGAGTTTACGAACGTCAGCATTAAAACAAACCATTTTTCTGATAATACCCACTTTTCGACCTATAGTTCCTATGGCAGCTATAAGATATAGTCATCCGATTTTGACAAAAACTTCCAAATCTGTGTAAAAGCGTATAAAACTAATAATTGCCGTAGCGGAAGGCGTTTACATTAAAAACCCCCCACAAAAATTTCTCACAAAAACCCACATTTTTCGACCGATAGTTCCTATAGCAGCTATAAGATATAGTCATCCGATTTTGACAAAAACTTCCAAATCTGAGTAAAAGCGTATACAATTAATAATTGCCGAAGCGGAAGGCGTTTACATTAAAAACAAAAAAGTTTTCTTACAAAAACCCACTTTTCAACCGATAGTTCCTATGGCAGCTATAAGATATAGTTATCCGATCCGGTCGGTTCTAACATATTAGCAGTGTGCAGTAAAAAGAAGACTCTGTGCAAAGTTTCAGCTCGATAGCTTTAAAACTGAGAGACTAGTTTGCGTAGAAACAGACAGACGGACAGACGGACAGACAGACAGACGGACAGACAGACGGACGGACAAAGCTAAATCGACTCAGCTCGTCGCCCTGATCAAGAATATATATAGTTTATAGGGTCGGAAATGAATATTTCTATGCGCTGCAAACTTCTGGGCAAAATTATAATACCCTTTGCAAGGGTTTACTAAAACCATGGTTAAGATTTGACTGAAATCTGCTTAATTTTTCATTGATAGAAAACATGATAATAGTAATATTAAAACTTTATCCGTTTAAATCGGATTGGCACCATCACAATGTTTTAATTGTTTTAAGATTTTTTTTATCTTTGTCTCAAGTAAATAGGATTATATACCGCGGTTAGTTTACGAAACAAAATAAAAATGTTGGTGGCTAAGTTCACACGGAATGACCCATTTATATTTCGACGTGGAGACTGCTTAAAGTTTATCTTTGTGACTGTTTATTTTGGATACGCCCTTGTCTTTGCCAAGTCCTACCCAAGCGCGTACTTCATATCGAGTACTTAGTTTTGGGTTCTTAGTATCGAGTACTTAGTATTAATTAGTAGTTTAAATTCATTGAATATGAGAACTCAAACAAAGGAAACTACAGCTTATGGTTTAACTTTCTTTCTACATTTTTATTTCTACTTTCTTTTTTCTTCCAATTCATCCCACCCATCCTGAACTCATGTATATTGTTTAATTTTACCCTTTTAATTTAGTTTTTTCCTTATATTTATTTTCTCTCTTTCCTCCTTTTCAACTATTTTTAAGCATTTGCTTTCTCTTTAACTCGCTTTAAATAAGTACCTTGTCTCCTGCCTTCCCATTCCACCTTTGCTGCCTTTGCTTTCTTGCATATTTATTTTAATTTTAACCTTCGCCCACCCACTCACCCATCCCCACACACACACACACACACACACACACACACAGAATCCAAAGTGTTAAGCTTGTCGCTATTGTTGGCATCTGTTCCTGCCAGTCCCACAGCCACGCACCTTTTTCATGGAAGGGCTCACCCACACAATATACAAAAACAAAAAAAAAGAACTTTCTGCCTGTTTTTAATTGTGATTAATTGCAAATTTCTGTGACGTCGCCAGCCTCCTCCTCCTCGTCCTGCCGACCCTCCGCACCGTCATCCACATTTAATTATGGAAATGTTAATTTGCTTAGCACTTCAGCCGACGGCATCTCTTTCTCTCTCTCTCTGGCCCTTCCCACTCAGCGGCTCCTGGACAAGGCCAGGTGGCGACCATTTGGAGCGCGAGTCAGCGAAATTTTCATATTTAGTTTTTGCCATCGCGCCATTAATTTTCAATTAACACTATGCCAGGAGCAGGAGTCGCCGCCGGACTCCTGGCTGGCCACGCCCACTTCCTGTAAGCTGAAGCCAACCTCCCACCTATTAGCGTGAAATGTTTAGAAGGGAGTAAATGAAAATCTATCAGGTGTGCTGTTCTCGTTTGCGAATTCTATTAAATGGAATAGAAAAGGATTCACTTGATAGTGGAATCAAGTTTAAAGCCAAAAACGAAAAGTGAAGCCATCTATCAAATCTACATGATATTTTCAACTCATAAAATTTTTCAAATTTTTTGATTTTTTTCCTATTTACCCGTCGTCTTGTCAATCTAATCTCTTTAAACTGATTGACCGACACCTTCTATTTACCCGTCTTCAATTGCCAACTATTAAATCTTCCTGATCATCTCAAATTATAATCCAATTTTGCATATTTTCAGATTTTTTTTGGACCGCTTAGTCTTGAACCGTCACAAATAAATTTTCATAAATTTCTGGACTTTTTGGACCGTTTGCTTTAACTATTTAACCGTCTACAAATGACACCTTCTAAATCTTTATGATTCCCAAAACTCATAAAACTAAGCAAACTTCGCTATATTTTGTGCCTTTTAAACTCCAATCTGGATAACTCCTATAGTTACACGTCTTTATGATATGTCTATATGATAACTCAAATGAGAATTTTGGAAATTTTGCATCTTTTTTGACATGTTGGTCTACACTTCACATATTTCACCGTCTACTATTGCCTTCTATTAAGTCTTCGTTATAATCTTTGGTCATTTTAAAAATTTTGAAAATTTTGCACCTCCTATTTACCCGTCAATTTTGCGATCTATCAAATCTTCATTATAATATAAGGTCATATGAAAAATTGGCAAATCGTGTTTATGATAATCTTAACTAAAAAGAGAATTTCTGATATTTTGGGATTTTTTTTTGGAGCGTTTGTCCCATATTTTCTTTATTGAACGTCTATCAAATTTTCACAATAATCTTAAGCTTTGTAGTCAGACAAACTAAATCGATTTTGACGGATGTAAGCCGTATTTGAAAAAATGGGTGTCGGAATGCTGTCGTAAAGTTACATCAGGCCGACAGCTTTGACTGATAGGACGAGATGAGTCATTTTTTATTCACTGTTAAGTCACAGTTTAGTCACAGTTTAGACACTGTTTCGTCACTGTTTAGTTAGTGTCTAGTCACTGGTAAGTCAAAGTTTAGTTTTTGCTTAGTCACTGTCAAGTGGCTGATTAGTCACTGTTAAGTCACTGTCATTCATTCACAGTCAGTAACTGAAAGACACAGTAGGTACCTATTAGTCACTGTTTAGTCACTGTTAAGTCACTATTTAGTCACCGTTTAGTCGGTGTTAAGAGTTAACCCCTCTTCCTACCACCTCCCTCACACTTCACACACCTACAAACACCCTACCCACCTGCTATGACAAATGGTAAAAGCGGTTGACTTTGCAAATACAAAATCGCAAAGACAAGGCGTACCCAAAAGAATCTGTCGCAAAGACACAATAGCCTTGTTCAGCAGAACAACTTGCTCCCTGATCAAGTATAAATTCGCACTGATCCTTCTGCTGAACTCGAGTGATGCAGTATCATGATAGCCAATTTCAAGTATCATGATAGAGGAGCATGTATCGAAGAAATAGTACGCTACTTTGAAGTGACACTGTTCCCACCAATAGTAATTGGTATCGATAGGCATTTTGTGCACTGATTGCAAAGATATGTCTTCTATCGGCTGTAAATTACAACAATAAATTCTAAAATACAGTTAAACCTTATTGTAACTTTTTATACCCGTTACTCGTAGAGTAAAAAGGGTATACTAAAGTCGTGCAAATGTATGTAACAGGCAGAAGGAATCATTTCCGACCATATAAAGTATATATATTCTTGATCAGCATCAACAGCCGAGTCGATATAGACATGTCCGTCTGTCCGTCTGTCCGTCTGTCTGTATGAACACCTAGATCTCAGAGATGGTTAGAGATAGAGGTTTGACATGTATGGGACAAATGCTTCTTTTATCTGCACGCAGATCAAGTTTATTTCAAATTTTGGCCACGCCCCCTCCCGACCCCGCAATTTCGAAAAAACGTCATATCTCCTACAGTTTTGATAGATACAGACAGATAGATGATTCGTACCTTCTAGAGATAGTTAGTAATTAGCAAAATAAATCGATTTGCCGAAGAAATGATAAAGATCGGATGAGCCGTTCTCAAGTTATGAGCAAAAAAGTGAACCAAGCCCCCGCTACACACCCAAAAAATATGTTGCATACTTTTTGGATGGTCACCCTAAGGAACGCATGAACACTGTTAAACATGTTTTTTTCATGAGTAACGGGTATATCGAAGTCGGTTAGAGCCGACTTTAACTTACGCTCTCGTTATATGCAGAATTCATGTTAATCGTAATCGTATGCCCCACAGCGTTGTCAAAAAATGTAGCAATTCGTTCAGCAGAAACTATTTGATCCATAATGTCTTTATGCTACTTACTCAGGGATCAATTATTCTGCTGAACACGCCCAATTTTTCCAGTTTTACGCCCCCCGCACACAGAAAGCGGACTGAAAGTGGACTGTCTATCCGCTTCAAGCGTATAAACTACTCTTAGCTTTGTATGCACCGCGCACAGAGAACAGGTTGGAAGCGAAGAGATGATTGTAATTGTTTTTCTTCTTCTTTTCCTATTCACTATATATGATTAATGAAAATTTTTTCAAAGAAAATTAAATTTTTTCTCATTGACTACACCGTCAACACACAATGCGCGAAGCCTTTAAACAATTAATCTCTTCAAATTTGAATTTCTATTTTAATGCAATTAAATCTTTTCCAATTTCTTTTTAAATATCAAAATATTAACATGTGTTGAATATCACTTGCCACTCGTCTTGATCGCGAACTCCCATTTAAGATGTATTTTCATCACGTCCTGATCTCGACCTTATATTATAACTTGTTCGCATGATTTCAATCCAGCCTGAACACTTAAGTCTAGGAAAATGTATAGTCTTTTAAGTAGGTGTGAAAAGATCTTCCAAATATTGATACATCGAAGAATACCTCAAAACGGCAAAATCGAAATAAGGTTTTAAAATTGCTTAAGTTAATATTCCTAAAGACATTTGGTTGCAATTAATTTCTATGCCGACAAATTAGTTGATATGTTTTTATTTTACTTGTAAGCCGATATGATCATCGTCAGGTTTTAACATTATTTTACAAATTAGTTTTCAAAGCTTCAATTGGCACCAACGAATTGCTTTAGAAATAATGAATTGGTAACGGATGAGCAGAGATAAACAAACATTCTTGTTAACAGCCTATAAGTCACTTTCCGCTCAGCGTTGCTATCTATGCGCTCAGTGTGTTTGATTTCAAAAGCGGATAGGCTGTGCTCCGCTAGTCGAATGTCCGTAAAATAGCTTCGCTCTAAAACACAATTAACCGAATTCAAATGCAAGCAAGTCAGAGGTGAAAATGCAGTGTGACCGGTTCACATTTGGTGGAACTTTGCCGTTAAAGTGTGGTGTTTTGGCGTTGAACAGTCACACTTAACCCCGATCTAAATAAGCTGTGAATTTCGCCACGATTTAGTTTGCCTGAGTCCTAAGCCTTAGCAGGTTCCTGTCTCTGAACTAGAGCCTAGTTTCACTCACCTTATGAACCAGATTATTGAAACTAAAAGTTAAAATATCAAATTGATAAAACTAGTTTCAAATTGATACTAAAAAGCCTGAACCTGATACATGTAAGTATCAATTTAAAACACTCGAAATATCATTTTAATACTTTCGAAAATATCAACTGTAAGAGAATTTCAAATTGATTTTGAATGCAGCTAAAGAGACAGCTCTTTCCATCTCACTTTCAACTCATTTGCACTTGATTTCCGGAATCACTCCTCCCATTTTGAGGACTAAAGCTTCAATCCTTTTACGTTGTGTACTTTTTTTTTCAGCTTTGTGTTTGCCCCTTTCAACATTAAGCGTCATTGACATTTCTGGGGGCCTACAGCATCTGGCTTGCTTTGCCTTGCTGTCCATTGCGTAGTCTGGGAGCACTTAACTTAAGCACTTTAATTGTATTAAAAGTGTATCCCCAGTCCCAGCCCCAGCCCCGTCCCCTACCCTCCCAGCAAGCTCAAAAATGGTGGACTATCTTTTCCACATAGTTGACGTTGACATTGGCGCCGTTGCCACATCCTGACCTGCGTCTGGTTGTCTGCATCTCTGGGGCTAATTCGGCTAAGTGATTTTCATTAGCCGTTATCTTCGTGTGCGTGTGATGGCTGTTCTGTTGTTGTTTTTCTTTTTTTTTTGGTTTATGGTTTAATTAGGGTCAACCAAACGGGTTGTACGGAGTTTGAGGCTGGGAACGTTTCAATGACTATTTCGCAGTGAGGGAATGTGGAAGAGAGGAACTAAGACTTGGAACTAGATGAACACACAATAGATGAAATATGGAAAGAGTCGCTTTCTATCAGTGACTGAACCTTGAAATCAAATTCTCACCATTAACAAGTGAACTTGGAGCACCGCCATTGAACAGGAGCTGAAGTTTCGAACTAGAGTTTAAACAAAACCATCAAAAAATATCCAAACCAAACAAAATCTGAAATGTTTGGCACATTTTACTTAACTGCTTTGCCCTTCCTTATTTCTTTCCTTCTTTCGGTTCGTGTTCTTTCTGTTGCTCAGTGCGCTTCACTTCACCTAAATGTCCTTTGACGCCCGTGTCTAGCTTCTGTTCCCATTTTGGAGTTCCATCTTCTTCTGCTCATTATTGTTGCCTGGTGCTTATTTTGGTTGTAAACGAGCATAATTTGCAATTTCAGCGCGTCTATGAACGGTCTGGCAGGTAAGGGTAGGGAGTGGGGACATCCACCCTGTGCGGTCTCTGTAAATGTTAATTAAGCATCATTTACGCATTCAGGCCGCCATAATTTGCACCGACAATGACACTGACAACGCCACAATGTCGCGACAAGTTTGACATGCCTCTGCCGCCAGCCGGAACGAAGACTGACAAGGACACAATGTGACATTAAAGGCGTTTTCTTTTTTTTTTTAACGGTGCGCGTCTTTGCTTCCTCCGTATTTATGAGGTAAGGCCTGAAAGCCCAAGCCGCCTGACATGCATGCGCTCGTTTTGTGGGTATTTAGGGGCAGCATTTGCCATCTACTTTGCCCCGGCGAAAAGTAGCCAAATTGTGGCCACAAAAGCGGCCGGTAAAATCCGCCCAACAGCTGGCACACAAAATACCCAACGAGCAGGACGACCAGGACCTGGACAACAAAAAAGCAACAAATCGCCAATTGTAGACAAGACAGCAAAGAAAATAAACCAAAATGGCAAATAAAATTGCAGACCAAAGATGAAAGTGAACAAGTGCAAGAGGGAAACACAGAAAAAAGAGATGGAAAATGGGGGTTATACGAATTGGAAATATCTTAGAAACTCACATAGATTGACTACTCAGAGAGTCGTTCACTCTCTCACTCTTTCTCGCGCACTGAGCAATACAGCTTAGCACGTCATGTGCTCCACACAAACTTTTTGTTTGGCGATTTTATCCACTTCGCGATGAAATTTTCAAAATTTTCTTTCTTAGTGCGCGCCTGCATAAGTAGACGAAGGTCTATGAAAATTCTTAGATCTGTAGGATAAGCAGTTTTGGCTGTGGGTTGATAATATGTCAGTCAGTCGAACCCACAAATTTATAAGTATAGATAGAAAGGGCCGGAAACGATTCCTTCTCCTTGTTACATACTTTTGGTTCTCTGCTAAAAAAATATTCCCCTTCAAGCTATCCGACGCTTTTCCGAAACGCTGTCTAAGTACTCACTTTTAATACCAATGGAAACTTTTATCCAAATTACAGACTTTTATCTCTTACCGTTTAGTCTGTGCGATTAATGTAAACTCTTTTATATACATAGATACATGGATAGATACGAACTGCAAAAGTGTATAAACTTCGGAAGAGCCGAAGAGAGCTTTCCGCTATTCTTATACTCTGTACACCGAGTATATTTAGTTTCTGCAAATGTATGTAGCAGCGAGAAGGAATCATTTTCGACCCAGTATAGTATATCAATTCTTGATCAGCATCGACAGGAGTGTCGATATAGCCATGTCCGTCTTTCTGTCCGTCCGAGATACAGTATTGATAAGTGTTGTCGAACATTTCTAAAATATCTACTCTAATAAACAAATAATTTGAGTACGAACGCTCTTGAAAAAATGATTCGTTCGTGAATTTTACAAAATTTTGCTCTTGAAATCGAACTAAATTCGTTCTCAATGTGGTTCTGCAGGCAAGGGGAGTGAGGGAACGCAAACTTTGAGAGAATTACGTTATTCGCCCAACCCTCCACCACCCTCAATTACCTTTTTAAGTTGTTAATTTTGAGAATTGAGAATAAGTATAATTATAAATTGATTTACCTTTGAGCTTCCGGAGATTGAACATGTCCCATCCTGTTTATGCCCTATTTTATAGACTTACAAACATATTACAAGCATGCACATATTTATGTGTTTTTGTACATTTAATGTACATCACGATGTAAATATCCACAATATTAAAAGAATGCATAAAAAGCCACCAATTCCACACACAAAGAACACAATTCCCAGAATTCAAAATAATTTATTCTTACATTTACCGTTTTAAAAAAATAGCTGCATTTCAGCCAACCATCTACATGTTTTGTTGTTGAGTCCTCAATTTTATTGAACAGTTTGCACTGCGATTTCTGTGCAACATTTTGCTTTACATGTCCAGTGCACAAGAAACTATTATTCGCCATAGTGTATATCACCAAAATATATTCGATTTCCGGTATATCGCCTCGGAAAAATATGCGATAATGATATTCGTAATTTTAAGCAAAAATATCTATATTTCCAAAAATCGATTATATTTTCGACAACACTAGTTATGATAAGTACGGGACATACACTTCTTATACTTACAGGCAGATCAAATTTATTTTAAGTTTTTCGCTTTGAATGCTGACTTGTATATCCATGATGTTGAGTGGTTCCACCTGTACCGAGGCTCAACAGGCTGGATGTGGTGGTTGCTTGACCTGGGATCCATTTGTTGTTGAAATGTATGAGTGCCTTTTTTCTTTTGTAAGCTCGAACATTCATTGGATGTGTTGACATACATGAATGTTGTTGGGTTGACTGGACTCGTGTGCCGGGCGGGTCGTCGATTAAGGGGAACGGACATGCGTGCTGTCCCTTTTGGATTGGACGGACCAAGAGTTCTTGTGTGCCAATTTAGACTGAAGAAGCTGCTTGAGCCCTGTTATGGCGTCTTTATGTATAGATGATCATTTTGTCTTTTCTGTTCGTTGATGTTGAGCTCCGACTATTTCACAAGACGCTGTCAGCATAATTGTGTGGGTGTGTGAGGGCGTTTGAGTATATGCACTTCTTCATGCAGACGTTTGTTGTGTTGGCACTGAATTTGCTTAATGTTTTTTGCACATTACACCTTTGTTGAATTGTTGCTTTTGCAATGCGTTTGTATGTATGTTTCCAGGATTTTGTTTAATGTTTTATGCAAATTTCACTTTTGCTGTATTGTTGCAACTGACGCCACTGTCTGTCGAGCATACCTCTTCTAGGGTATCACTGGCCAAGTAGCGGCGCATTTCTCTCACACAAAATGCAAATAAAAAGACGCCTTGGAATTGAAATAGAAATAGAAAATTGCCAAACAAAAATGGCAGCATAAACTTTTGCCGTTCGCCACTTCCGTTCGTCGTTCTTATCCGCTTCTCCGTTCTCTTTTGGAACTGAGTCGTAATTCTTTCACACACACACACGCTCTCGGAGTGTGCTGCTGCTGTTGCTGCTTGTCGACATTTTGGTAATAAATTGAGTTTTATGGCAGTCATATTATTCTTTATTAGTGGGTAAGAATTGTTGCCTTTTGTTGGCTTTTGTGTTAGTGTGTATGTGTCTGTGTGTGTGTGAACAGTGGCAGGATTTGGCACCTGACCCACATCCTTTCCCTGTACTTCAAGCCACTTAATTAATTTGGCAATGCGAAAATGAACTATGAAACAAATCAATCAAGTCACAACGTCTTCACATCTTCAAATCCAAATCAAAAATTCAACATTCAACACAAAATAAGAAAAGGCCATTAGCCCCACTCCGGCGCATAACAATGAAGCCGAAAGTGTGACAAGCGAACTGGCAAATGGAATACTAAGTAATCAGGTCAACCGCACATCAATCATCGCCCAGCGGGAAATTAGTTATACAGGATTCTTAAGCCAGAAAATGTTTTAATGGAGGGAAATACTAAATATACGAAGAAAGAGAACGACTTTCCGATCTTTCATCGCATCCTAAGCTGATGATCCTTTAGCTTTGACCGGAGTTTCGGAAAGTGGTTGTAACTAATGTGTTCCACTTGTGTAATTTATCAACTTCAAGTTCAGCCAGTTTAGGGGTAAACCTTTCAGCGAAAAGTTACGCGCTGCCGCCGCGGCGTCTCTCTAATGATTAATTGCTAAAATGGCCATTGAAGCAGCAAATTTACAACATTTTTGCAACAGAGACGTTGCCATCAAAGTGTGCGAGTGGAATGATGCTGATTTTGTCGACGCCTGGTGACAGCCCTCCTGGGGGGGCCCCTCCCCCTCTCCGCGCACACACCGAGACCAGACACTCCGGAATATTTAATGCTGACCTTGTGGGCATCACAAAGGTGACTTTGAGATAAGATCATACCCTTAGGCTGGTCACAAAATCAACTTGGGTTAAGTTTTTAAGAGTTGCTTCAAGTTTATTTTTAATAGATTTTTGCTGTTGTGGGGGGAGGTAAGTAAAACGGTCTAGAAGGGGGGTTCAATAGTTACAATACATTTCAAATTCGACATAAAATTAGGTACCCATATTAAGATTGTCGGAATGTTTATAACGCATAGAAGCAAGCATCTCCGACCACATTAAGGCTGCCTTCACACTGTTCGACACATGACACATGCTATTCTAGTAGTCCTTTTTGGTATGTCTTAAATTTGAAATGATTGTCAAATTAATAGAATTTCATGGGGAAATGTAGGCCTACTAGAATATCATGTTTCATGTGTCGAACAGTGTGAAGGCAGCCTTATACTTATAAATCTGTAGGCCCGACTGACTGAGAGACTGACATATTGTCAACCCACAGTCAACACTGCTTATCGAAGAGATCAAAGATTTAGCACAGGCCTTCGTTTAGTTATGCAGGCGCGCACTAAGAAAGAAAATTTTCAAAATGTCTCCGCAAAGTGGGTGAAAAGGCTGAAGAAAAGTTTTTATGGGATACGTATGTAAATGGCTGTGAAGAGTGGAGGTGCTGTGGCAGAGGGAAGGGGGAGAGGAATAAGGAGGGAAGGAAAAGAGTGGAGAGCGTATAAAGAGGGAGCGGGCATGGGGAAAGAGTCGAAAGCTGTGGAGGAGAGGGAGGGTAAAAGGGGGGAAAGCCAATTTAAATTGAATTATGATTGAAGAGTGACTGCCATGAGGTCAATTTGTTTTTATATTAAGTTTTTAGGAAAGACTTAGGATTCTATACGTTCCCACCTGACATGAGCGCAGGACAAAAATATCGCTAGACCCGAAATTCACATCCACTTGAAGGAAGGGACTAATATTTAATTTCAGAATTTTCAAGCTCCTAGAAAATTTGGTTGGATCGTTTAGGACGGAATGTGAAATAATTTAACTGTGAACTTGAAAGTGTCTTCAAGAAAAGACAACACAACTTCTACTCACATCTCAGAGATAATAAGAGAGCCGAAGAAATGAGTAAAGAAATTATTTATTAATTTTAGAGCGATTTGAACCCTTGACTGAGTATATGTGTGGCTATTTGGGCCGTCCAACGACATTCGTTGCTACATAGCAACACGCATACGAAATATTAACACAACAACAATTGGAATAGAGACAATCGCTTGGGGAATGTACCAATTGTCATGCGCTCAACTTTAAAAACTAGAGCGCCGGGAAGTATTGCGCTTCAGAAAAGGTGCAACTACTTGAAATTGAGACGCCACCGGAACTACGGATCCAGATTCAAACCTGTTTTGGAAGTCCATTCATAGATTTAATTCATGCTTTCAAATGACTTCGTTCGGAGCAACAGAAATAATGCACAATACAGGGGCAATTGGTCAGAAATTTAATAAGACTTTTAAAGTTAAACGCCTAGCTTACCATAAAATAGGCTCATTGCTGTCAATGCCAAACAAACCATTTACATTTTTACAAATCTACTTTATGGTCGGTGAGGACCTCAATCGTGTGGGTCCACGTTGCGCCTCAATTCGTCTCAAACCAATTTATATGGCAGAACAACGCTTGACGGATCAGCTAGTATACTATCATTTAATCTGAGTTGATCGAAATAAGAAATCAAACTTTAAACGCTATTATCTTGAAACCACTTTTTTTACTCTTTGCGGAACAGTATATTAAGTTTGTGCAAAAGTATGTCCCTGGTACATATATATATATATGCTTGATCAGCATCAATTGCCGGCTCGATATTGCCAAGTCCGTCTGTCCGTATGAACTAAGAGATCTCAGAGATGGTAAGAGATAAAGATTTGACTCAAGAAGTTTTCGTTACGCACTGAATATATATCCCACAAAAACTAGTTCATCTTATCGTTTACTTCGGGGATGAGATTTTCTGTGTCCGTATTCAACAGCTAGTAGAAGACCTTGTTTTGTGTCATCTTATTTTTCACTATGCTCAGCTGCTGCAAGAAATTTAAGAGTGTAAGTATTTTAAGAGTCTATTTTAAACTATATACAAGGTAAAATAAAGTAACATTTTTTGTGGTTTGCTATAATTTGTTGTGTTTATGTCTTTAGCAGAGATAACTCAAAAAATAAAGTCTATTTTCGAAATTTTGACTTTGAAGTCCTACAGCTCCTACCCCAAACCTAAATGCAGATGCGATAAGAAAAAAACACATACTTTTTTATCCATTTGTGATACGCCTGACGTTCCGAAAAAGTCCGAAACCATTACCAAGGGTTATTTATATGTCGGGAGCTGGTAACAATAATGTCCATAGCAAAAATCTGGTAAAACCAAAAAAAAGGTTAACATTTTTTATCATAGACGGACTCACAAAGATTTGATGTACCAGCGCTATTTGTGAGTTTACAGTGAGTTGAAAAAAGCAATTTGTGTTTTCTTTCATGTAGGCACTGTTCTGCTAGAGCATCATCATTTGGTTAAGCCCAGCCTCCCTCTTACCCCCCTTTCCTTTAGAATTTACACCTCAAATACAAAATGTTATAGGCAAGAAATCACTTTTCACTATTGTGACGCATCAAAAAATGCTGCGCACAAAAGCATTTAGCCTGAAGCGTAATATACACCTTTACAAAAAAACTACCAAAACAAAAAACTTCATATAAAAAAACTCACAAAGTTTTTCGCACCTAAACCCTTTGGTGCTCTCTTTGTTGACAGTCCACAAATTGATGAATAGAAAAGAAGCGAAAACTATGTTTGTGTTTACATTGTAAAATTTCTATATACCATATACCAGTATGTAAGAGAACATAATTGACTTTTTTGTATATATGTACTAGCTGAACCCAAGTTTTGATAAAATCGCAGTAAGAAGAAAAATTTTTAAAGCTCTCTGAACCCTGTGTTTGTGTCTTTGTTATGCGGCAACCAAAACAGTGAAAATTCATTTCTTAAAAATAGAAAAAAATTAGGAGCAAATTCAACTTTTCTCTTTTAAAAGCAGAACAAAATAAATATATTTTTAATAAAGGTCACAATTTTCGCAGCCCTGTAAGCTGTTTTGGCAATACTTTTTTTTATGCTTCAAATACACTTTTCATTACGAAATGTTATGAAGTTTTAGGAGTTTCAATTGATGTGAATCTCTTAAATTATCAACTCACAGCCTAGTTTATTAACAAAGACTCGTAAATGAGGTAAGGAGACAACTAATTTTAAGACATGTGTGCCATCACTTTTCCGATCCTACCTCTAACAAAAGACGGACGCCTGGCACCCTGTGTCTGTTGTGCATATGACAGAAAAAACCAAGGCTGCAAACCGGTCCTGAACCGAGCCTCTTAGAACCGGTTCGATTCGGGTTCCGACGAACCGGACCATGAACTGAACCCCTAATATTTTTGACTCCTCGAACCTGAACCCGAACCGGACCGCTTTTACAAAAAATTAGGTTCGGTTCACAAAATTAAGTATTTTTCCAATGACATACTGGATTCCGATATTTTGTAGGTCAGATTAATACTATCACCGTAGAAAATAAAAATGAATTGCGACTAAGAATCGAGCAAGAGAACTATTAAATGACAACTGCAGAGCAGAACATTAAAGTTGATGAAGGATCCTAATGTGCATTAACAGCATATCTTGATTTGAACGATGACCAAGTGACCTAAATAGATTCCCTGGAGGACTCTGTAGTTACAGTTTGCTGTGCTACACACACTCTAAATTTAGTTACCGATTTTCTTAAAACAGTTTAGTTTGACGTTAGTAGAGTTCGCGCACTTTGTAAGACTACAAAAAAATCTATATATCTATCAAAACCTACAAAATGTGCGAACGCTGACTAACTGATTAAGATTTTGGAATTCAGAGTTCTTTCAAAGATCTTAACATCTGAATGAAACGTACCTCAAAATATATGTAAAACATGTACAAATGAAGGATTTCCAATTACTTTTGCTTTTCATGTCGAGAAATTGTTCTAAAATCTTCAGTAAAACATTGCTTATTACCATCTTCTAAGTGCCTCCTTCTTAATGAGAGTTTTTAAAATTTAAGTTTCAATGACTCACCGTTTAACAGCAGTAGAAAGCAAGAACAAATATAAAATCTGTAAATGAATTGATAGATTCCTTCAAAAATTGTCAAAGAGAACATACATCGACAAATGTTCTAGAATTTTGAAAATGTGAAAAAAACAAGCACTTGAAATTATTTCTTTAACAATACATCCTGTTTCAGCAACTCAGGTATCAGTTGAACGAGACTTCTTAAGAACTAATATAGTTTAACAGCTCCCAGAAGATATATTGCTAATTAACTTAAACTAAGCAGATCTCGAAAGTTGTAAATGTCACTAATAAATTTGATAGTTTTAATAATGCAACAAAAGAGTATTGTTTTTAAAATTAAGTATTAATAAATCGAAACTATTCTTTAATGTTCAAGTGAACCGAGTTTCGAACCGAACCCTTAGGTTCAGGGGATCCAGAAACCGGTCCGCGAACCGAACCTTTGACTTCATAACGTGTTCGAACCCTCGGACCGAACCTTCTGCAAAATTTTAGAGGTTTACAGCCTTTCAAAAAACACACACACAATTTTTGGTTTCTAGCTTTGTGTAATTTTAACTACTTTATTGTGATATACGGTCATCATATTGTTAAAGCCACACTAGTTTACAAAAATAAAAAAAAAAATGACCCATTTCAGCTGAAAATTTTTCTTAGTATAGTTTGGAATGGTGATCTAAAAAATCGATTTCAAAAATTTTTTCATGGCTCCGTTTTTGAAATATTAATTTTTTAAATTTTTTTGGTAGGTACTCTTACATTTTAAGCCATATCTCAGTTCATAATTGTCAGATAAAGTCAAGTAAGAAATAAATCGAAAGGTAATGGAGCTGCCAATAATTGCATGGAGCATTGTTTTTAAATCGGTTCAGTAGTTGAATTCAACAACCAAGAATATTTCAAAAAAATCGAATTTTTGCTCGAAAATGCAAGAAATTTCATTTTTAAACGACTAGAAAAAAATATAAAAAAGTACAAAAAAATTATTTTTATTTTTTCTATTTAAGAATCGCACTTTTACGAAGAAAATAAGGTATTGGTGAGGAAAATCGTGAAACACGTACCATAGATGGATCAAATTGAGTAGAGGAACTAACAGACAAATTTGAGTATATTGCGTGTTTCCAAAAATTAACATTGTACTTTTCTTCGTTTTTTGGTCAAATTATGAAGTGAACGAAAAGCCAGAAAAAAAATAAAAATTAAAAACAGAACAAAAGTGGAAGCAAACGAAAATTTATTTTAAAATATTCAGGAAAATATCACATTTTTTTGCACTAAATTGCTTACAGTTCCTGTGTTTGTTCACAGATTTTGATCATCGATATCTGTTTTTCTTCGTAGAAGTGCGGTTCTTATGTAGAAAAAATAAAAATAATTTTTTTGGATTTTTTTATATTTTCTCCAGGCGACCAAAAATGAATTTTCGAGCAAAAAATCGAATTTTTCGAAATATTTTTGGATATTGTAGTCAAACTAATGAACCGACTTTAAAACAATGTTCTACTCCATTACCGACAGCGAAATAACCTTTCGATTCTTATCTTGCTTGACTCTATCTGACAATTATAAAGTGAGATATGGCTTTAAATGTAAGTGCCCCTACCAAAAAATAAAAAAAAATTATATTTCAAAAACGGAGCCATGAAAAAATTTTTGAAATTGATTTTTGAGATCACCATTCCAAACTATACTAAAAAAAATTTTCAGTAGAAATGGGTCTTTTTGGCTGTAAACTAGTGCAATCGATGTGTTTTGTATGTGCCATAAGATTCAATGCAATCGGATGAGACTATTCTCAATTTAATTTATTGTTTGTTTTTGTGAAAGAAAAAAACACAGCGCGCTCTCACTCTCTCTCGCGCTCTCAGCGAAACAACTTATTCCACAACATTGCCTGAGCGCAACAACCGTTATGTCCCCATACAAACTTTTCATTGGCCTTTTCAGAAGATTTTAGAAAAATTATCAAAACTTTTCTTTCCTAGTGCGCGCCTGCATAACTAAAACGAATTTGTATGCCAAATCTTAACCCTCTAGTGTAAACCCTTTAGGCTATGGGTTGATAATATGTCAGTCGGGCGTACAGATTTATATATATAGATGAATTTTCCTTTTTATAGGGCGATTAAGGCACAAATTAAAAATAAAAAAAACAACGCATTGCCCGATCTTACGTCGGCTTCATAAAAAGGAAAATAAAACTGCTGGTTCCAGGTGCATTGATGAATTGTTTAAGACTATTCAACATGCGTTTGTTTCTCTGTGCTCGGTTGATGGAAGGCCGTTTGCCCTGATGAACGACCTTGCATTCCGCCTAATTCTAGTACGAAACGTGGAACGTTTATTTTTCGGTGTGAAGTTTGTTATGTCTCTAAGAGTCAGTAAGTAATCATTAATTTCTCTTCTTTGTCACTCATTTTATTTTGAGTAAAATAAAAATCTAGGTATCGATACGGAACCAAATACCGAAATAATGTTTGAAACAAAACAGATTCTTTTGCCGAAACGGAAGTTCGTACAAAAACCGGAACCGATGCGAAATTTGATTCGGTTTGATGATTGTTTAAGGCTGCCAACTCGCCATGTTGCTTTCTATCTTAATACGTGCTGCCAACTTATTATAATCTGATGCTTCTACAGCCTCCGTCAACTTGAAATTGCAAAATGTAAGAGTCTTTAAATTTTTTTTAACCGTGTAGCAGTTAACCTGGCACTAGTAAACGAGCAGATGTTGAAAATCGCAGAATGACGGGGCACGCGCTTGTATCCGGCCGATATTGAGTCGATAGAGTGGGAGTGGGAGAAGGTAGGGTACCGTCTACGAATAGCTCGCTTTTAATATATATTAGTTATTAGAGTATCGCGTGCATACACAGTTTCAATTTAAAGTAGGACACAAAGGGATAACAACCCTGATAGGGGTTTGCACAGGACCATCAAATGAACATAGAACACGATCTCTCTTTGGACAGCAGTTGCGCAAGGTGTCGCTGCGGCAACGAGAAGCCCACCCATCCATGATCACCGCCTTCCTCATATGAAAACGTCATATTGGTGATCCCAAGACAGTCCAAGCTTGGCTACTCTTCTTCACGTCCACGCCACATGGTCCCCCAAAATGTAAAAAAATTAGCAAAGGTTCATTTTTACAAGTTTATTCCTAAAATAATTCTTCATTGGTGGGGTAATTCATAATTGGCAAAATAAAGAGAATTTAATATAATTAATTACAGCTAGGATTTTAACAAACAAAAAAAGTAACTTTAAGATGTAAATTTAGAAATATTTATGGGCAAGAAACTAGTGAAGTGAGCCAATAAACAATGCAAAACAGAATCAATATTCTGATGAGACCAATCATTGGTATTTAAATTGAGTTTAAATAATTACGATCATCACAATGATCATCCAGGTTTCTGCTGCTACGATGGCAGGTGACTCAACAAAGAAATGCAAAGCAATAATGTAAAACAAAACTATTTATATTACGGTATTGCCAGAGGTAATGATCATTATCGAAGATAAAGGTTTTGCAAATAGTTACTGATCGTTATCAAAAAGAAAGGTTTGGCAAATAGTTAATGATCATTATCAGGGCTCAGAGATCAGACTAAATATTTGGGCATCCAAACACAGTGGTGAATAAAAGTAAATTGCCACTTGGGGATTAGATTCTCATCATAGCCGAGGTAAAAAAAAATAAAAAATTTATAAAAACTGGGCGACACGACCACAAAATAAAATTTTCATCGGGCAATAAATAATTGTAATAAAAACGGATCACTCACCAGTAACAATCCCACGTCGAAAGCGCTTCCGGGTGGTCTGCAAACTTTTTGATATCACTGTGGCGAAAAAAATTATTTTGCGGAAACGTGTGCACAAACAAAAGGGAATTAAAAATTACTTTAATTGCTTGCACCAACAAACTTTGTCATCTGGGCTACCGAATGCAGATCGGTATCAAAAACCTTCATATTTTTCTCAAAACTTTTGGATTTCAATATTTAACAATTTTTTCTCTAATAAAACAAAAAAAAACTTAATTTTTCATTTGCTTGGGCCACTTCAATATTTTCTGGGAAAGGGAATTGCAACCAAATTATGTGTTAAAATTACAAAAAAATTTTCTTTCAACGGCTGTTACATAATTTTCTCCTTTTAGGTTTCTCCTTCTCGATTTAGGTTAGGTTGTCTGCCATTATTCAAATGTTTTTCACTCTTCAACAGGAGACAAAAAAAAATGGAAAATAATCTGATTTCGATGTAGATGACGAAGCTAATAGGTTTTCAAAATTTTCCTTTGCATTTTCACACACACATGGATTCCACTCCGAATTCGCGTTTACAAGCCGAGCTTAAGCGTTTAAGCTGCCCTTAGGTCTCACACAGACTAATTTGCCAATGCTGCTGCTAAGTTTAGGCGGGCGTGCTTCTCTTCTTTGGGGAATTGGAACATAGGATGATGCGCTGAATTGCTGATAATCCTCTCTTTGTAAAAGGTGTGGGTGTGTTGGTGACTTCACTTGGGGGTTCAGCCAGGCGGCGAAAATTTTAGATATTTGGCTAACGAAATTAGCTTTATGCAATTATACAATTACATTTAAGGCCAAACCTGCAAGCAGGTTAATGGATTCAATTAGTTACAAGAAGCTAATAATTTTTCTATCGCTTTCCTAGCTACATATTAGGGTTGAGGTTAAACTCACCAAAGCGTTTGGCCTTGCGAAAAAAAAATTCTCTTGCTTCCAATTTTCTGCTTGTAGTGGTTTTGGTTTTGATCAGCTTGTTGAATTTTAATTCGTTTAATTCACTCCGCAGCTTTTACTTGCTGGATGCGCCACTTGTAAAAATACTTTCTTTTTGGGTTCACACACTGATTATTGAGGAGCAGATTAGATCTGAACTGGACAACTTGCAAAATTGGAAAGAACGAAGCTACCGACATGAGCTCAAAAGAAACCTACAACTGATCTTCGTGGCGCCATCTTTCCTCCGACCAATGACATTTCGGCCTGGAGAGCGCTTTCTCTTTTCTCTGGTCCAGCTGATTGCTTGGGGGTCAAAGTCACTGTAGGGTGAGCAATCTTCAAGAGTTTGTTGCGTGCTTTTAGGTGAAAATAAATTGTTCTGCTTGAGAGACGGGCGCTACTACAACACCCCCCTGCTAAGATCACACTTTGCGGTGGACAACATCGTAAAGAGTGATCACGCCAGGAACGAAGCTTTTGTTTCAGGTCCTTGGCATGGTACTTTCCAATTGGTCGACCCTGCAAATCTTCTAGCTCGTAATAGCTCTCACCAAGCTTTCTTCGAATTCGCGCTTTCACGAAAGTATGAGCTAATTTGGAGTTAAATCCCTTTGCAAAATTGCTCTGCTGGAAATTCCTTCGAAAAATTTCTTGGCCTGTCCTATACGAAATATCACGACTTTTCAGATTATAGGTTTTTTCGTTTCGGGCGTGTTGTTGCTGTGCAGACTTAATGGCTTGCTGACGAATAAGATCGAACGAATCGTCCCTTGAAAATTGCACAGACCGATCCTCCAACAAATTTAAAGAGCGCAACAGCTGATAACTGGAGCCATTGGTTAACATATGTTGGCCAAATGCTACCCTATACGGACTGGTGTTAATAGCAGTATGCAAGCTGGAGCGCAATGCACAGGCAATATGGCTTAAGTTTTCATCCCAATTCGATTGATCAGGCTTCACATATGATTTTATTGCGGCCAAAACAGATCGGTTTACCCTCTCCGATGCGTTTGCTTGAGGCGCATAAACAGCGGTGTACGCATGTTTTACTCCGTACTTTTGTAACAAGGCATTGAAACTATGCGCCTTAAATTGCACACCGTTGTCTGATACAATTACTTCAGGAACCCCAAAGCAATGAAACAACTCTGCTTCCACAAAGTGGGTAATTGCCTCAGCCGTAAATTTCTTCACAGCTTTTAGGAACGGAAATTTTGAGAAGTGGTCTAATACTACAAAAATTCCTATATTGCCAGATTTACTTCTGGGGTATGGTCCTAAAAAAGTCTATATACAGCTTTTGGAAAAATCTCTGAGTCTCCCCGGTTTTCCCCAATGGAGGTTTCAAGCTACGATTAGGTGTTTTGTACATTTACAGATTTCGCAATTATTAATAAATGTTCTTACATCTGTCACTAAATTTGGCCAGTAAAAATGTCGTCGAATTTTCTCCAATGTCTTATTGATTCCACAATGAGAAGACAAGGGATCTTCATGAGCTTTCGTAAGTAACTCGGGAACAAGTTCCTTTGGAATCCAGAGTTTCCAACACATCTCGTCTGCAACTTTGTCCCCTGATGCATGCTCAGCGCGGCGATAGATGTGGTTCTCATGAACTTTTATATCGGGCATTTTTGATTGATTGGCAATAATTTTCGTTTTTAAATCTTCATATTCCTTGGACCTAAACTCTGCTGAGTCAAGATCCAAAAAGCTATTTGTACTTAACTCAGCGAGATCTTCTGTGTACGCTCGTGACAGAGCATCAGGCACTAAATTCTGGCTTCCCTTCCTGTGCAAGATCTTGAATCTGAAACCTTGCAGCTTCAGGGCCCACCGTGCTAGTCTTGAACTGAGGTCGGACTGGGACATTAGCCATTTCAACGACGCATGGTCTGTAATTATTGAGAACTCTTGTCCCTCAATATAAGCGCGGAACTTTTTTACACACAATATCGCAGCCAAGCATTCTTTTTCAGTCACGGAATAGTTCCGTTGACACTGATTGAGCTTCCGAGACATGTAATATATTGGAACTTCGTTTCCATCCCTATCATTTTGCATAAGTACACCGCCCACTCCAGTATGGCTTGCATCACAATGAATTGTAAACGGTGCTCGATAATTAGGGCTGTGCAATACAGGTGCTGTACACAACCTTTCTTTCAGCTCTTTAAAAGCTTTTTGAGCCTCCTCTGACCACACAAATTTCCGCTTTTGCTTTAGCGTGTCGGTCAGCGGTGCAGCAATACCGGCATAGTTGTGGATGAACTTGTGGTACCATCCTGTGACACCCAAAAACCTACGAACTTGTTTTACAGACCGCGGCACGGGAAATTCTTGGATTGCCACCACTTTATCGGGATCGGTTTTGATGATGCCATTACCAATGACATGCCCTAGATATTTGACCTCCCGCAGGCAAAATTTGCTTTTCTCTACATTAATGGTCAACCCTGCTTGGACTAGCCTGGCTGCCAATTCAGCTAACATGGCCATGTGCTTTTCAAAACTCTCAGAAATGACCAGTAAGTCGTCTAAATAGACGAATATGTCATTTTGCAGATTGGCCGGAATGACTTTGTCCATCAGTTTGGACATAGTCTGAGGTGCATTGGATAACCCAAATGGCATCACTGTATATTGATACAGAGGCCTTCCTGGCACAGTAAAGGCCGTTTTTTCTCGTGCTGAAGGCTCAAGGGGGATTTGCCAATATGCATCTTTCAAGTCAATGCTAGAAATGAACTGCGCTTTCGGAAGTCGTGCGATAATGCCATCAATCAAGGGCATTGGATATGCGCTTTTGATAGTCACCTCGTTGACTTTTCGGCTATCGTGGCAGAGACGCACCTTTCCTGGCTTTCGGACAAGGACTACTGGGGAGGACCACGGACTATTAGACTCCTCGATAACCCCTAATGCCAACATTCGATCTAACTCCTCGTACATAACCTTCTCCATTGCAGGCGATACAGCATAGTGACGTTGCTTAATCGGCTTTGAATCGCCAGTATCAATTTCATGCATTAGCCAGCTTGTTCTTCCCAAACCTTTTTCCGCAAATGATGGAAATTTGTTTATGGTTTCTAAAAGCTGACGTTTTTGTAATTCGGACAGGGCTATCTGAATTTCTTCATTATGATCTAAAGCTGAGATCTCCTTACGGGTTGATTGATTAACTAATAATGATGGCAGTAGTTTAAAGATTGACCAAAAATCGACCCCAAGATAGAGATCTTGTGCTAGTGAAGGAACTATATAAAGTGTAATCATCTTGGACTCTCCGCAAAACAAAATTGTGGTGGTCAATTTGCCGATAATATTTTGGCCATTACCATCAGCTGTACGTATAGACGAGGAAATCTTTTTATATTTAATATTCTCTCGGATCACATACTGTGCGAAATTGCCACCTATACAGCTAATTGACGCTCCAGTGTCCATAAGTCCACTAACGGTTTTACCAAATATGACTACTTCTGCATATGGTCGGTTGTCGTGAGAACTATTGATTACGGCTGATAAGAGGGCTTTGCGTTCTAACTTACGATTTATATTATACTTTTTCCTGCGCATAATCGATCGAAGAGAGCGATTTCGATTCACGCCTGGAAATCTTTCATTTTTACAGATACTGTTTTCATAGTGCGTAGGTAACGACATGGCAGGGAATAGGGATACAGCCGGTAATAATAATTTTGGTCTTAGATTTTCTTCGGTTACTCTGTGTTGGTGGCTTTCGATGCCATCTGTTTGCGTGTACCGATCATTGGTACACGGCCTGGTACGTTTTTTGATTGAGCGCATTTTCGACACGAAGGCTTGTAAGTGTCAGGCTTTCCACAGCCATAACAAAAAGACCCTACGCTCACCTACACAATCTTGATATCTGTGGCCTCCTGTGCCACAATTCCAACATGTCAGTGATATCGCTGATATTTCAGTGTCTTCTAACTCGTCTGCCTCAACTTCTGCATCACTTTCTACTTGATTATTAAGTTCGCTGACGTTGCGTCTGGGCGGAAAACGAGGAGCCGTGGACGTTGGCTTGCCAACCGACGCCATGAATCGTTCACGCGTTCTCACAATGTTACGCAACTCGGACACATTTTGGATGGAAACGTAAAGTATCTCATGCTGTATCTCTGGGGCGAGGTTTGCACGAAGCGCTTCTAAAAGTCCCTGATCAGTCATTGGCTGGGTTAACTTATCTGAGAGAGCCACAATCGCCTCATAAAAAAGATCGAAGGGCTCGTTTGGCTTCTGCTTGCGCTGTGAGATGGCTATGCGAATGTCCAAATCTGTCCTGCCATCTTTGAATTGTCGCTTCAGGGCTGCACATAAGAGTTCCCAGTTTATAACCTTCACAGTCTTGTGATAGCGCCAGAACCAATCCCTGGCACCCCCATCAAACAAATTACTTGCATATTTAGCTAACAACGCGGTGTCGTCGCCTAGCGATTGCTTAGTCAATGCATTTACGCGGTAGATGAAATCATCAACTGCCATTGACCCATGACCGGAAAATCGCAATTTCCAATTCAGTATGGTCTGGCTTACCCGATCGGGACGCAGATCTACATTACTGGAATCAACGGGACTATTCCTATTGTCTTCTTGGCGGTGTACTCCTAGTTGCTGTAGAAGTTGCTGCTCTACCGCATTAACTGTGTTTACAGCTTGGGATTGGGCTTGCTGGTCGCCAAAGTTATTCTGCGCTATCTGTTGTTGCATCGACAACCTTTGAAATCCTGCCTCAATCGTCTGTGCTATCATTTGGGACTGGGTTTGCAATACTGCAGCCATAGCTGATGTAATTGCCTGTTCTAACCCAGTGCTACTTGGGTTTGGACTAGGGACTTGTCCTATTGGGGCCGATATTTCATCGCCCTGTGACAACCTTAAATTCTCATCCATTTGGTTGGCTGCTGCACTCGTGCTGGCAGAGTCGGATTGGTGACTTTGCTGGATTGTGTTTTGATTAGCTATGGTGCCCCCAAGAGACTCTCTTACTGTGTCTGCCGCTAAATTTTGGGAGGATGTTTGCAAATTAGTCTTACACACTGGGCAGACTTTTGTATTTCCCGTTCTAGTGCTAAAACAGACACGATGAAAATTGTGTCCACAACTGGTAGAAATTAGCTGGATTGGGTATTCTATTGAGCTAGCGCAAATACGACAAATACTTTCTTTCGCTCCAATTTGATCCACGTTATCACAACTATGGCTAACGACCATTGTATCACAACTTAAGATCAACTATTAATAAGCGTGTATTTTAAAAATTAAAAAGTACCAAAAAAATAATAATTCATTCAATAAAAAAGAAACCAAATTCAATAAAAATCAAATAAAAATAAAAAGGAATCAAATTCATATAAATATTTTGGGATCCATGTGGCAGCTTTAATGAAAAGAATAGCTGAGAAGAGATCGATTACTTTGTTCTAGGAAGTGGGAGGAAAACACGCAGACTTTGCTCATTTGATAATACAAATTTCACAATAAGATGTAACTTTCACAAATATTCACATCTATTTATCAAATGAAAGTCGACAATTGAGCTCAGTCAATGTACAAAGGAATTAGTTTACAATATTTGATACACAATTCATTGTCGGCCACTGGGTTTATTTGGAAAACACCAGTTTATCCAAGATCAATGATTGTACAACAATCGAATCTTCTGACTTGGGATCGGCAGGTCATAGCACTGAGCCATCTGAAACCCTCATCCAATATTTCTCGGTCAGAAGTAAACCAACACCTGTTGCATTCATAACAAAACACAAAAAAGGAAATGTTATGTTTATCTAACCATGGGTTGCTAAAGTTAAATTGAAACTTATATGTAGCTATCAACCATGGCTAGTTAACATTCGAGTTAAATTTGGCTTTGATACGTGTGGCTGTGGACTATTGAGAAGCACCACAGAATTCTACACATATGCCACCTTTAACTAGTACAACACGAAAAGAAAGTCCATTAAATTGAAACTGGGAAAAGGAAAATTTTTTTTTTCTAAGTTAGTCAGATGTTTCTGATGACTACATAACGTTTTAAGGTTGGGGCTGGCCAAAAAGGCCCCACGTTGGGCGCCAAATAATTAATATAATATTATAATAAGAACTGTAGCAGTTAACCTGGCACTAGTAAACGAGCAGATGTTGAAAATCGCAGAATGACGGGGCACGCGCTTGTATCCGGCCGATATTGAGTCGATAGAGTGGGAGTGGGAGAAGGTAGGGTACCGTCTACGAATAGCTCGCTTTTAATATATATTAGTTATTAGAGTATCGCGTGCATACACAGTTTCAATTTAAAGTAGGACACAAAGGGATAACAACCCTGATAGGGGTTTGCACAGGACCATCAAATGAACATAGAACACGATCTCTCTTGGACAGCAGTTGCGCAAGGTGTCGCTGCGGCAACGAGAAGCCCACCCATCCATGATCACCGCCTTCCTCATATGAAAACGTCATATTGGTGATCCCAAGACAGTCTAAGCTTGGCTACTCTTCTTCACGTCCACGCCACATGGTCCCCCAAAATAAAAAAAATTAGCAAGGGTTCATTTTTACAAGTTTATTCCTAAAATAATTCTTCATTGGTGGGGTAATTCATAATTGGCAAAATAAAGAGAATTTAATATAATTAATTACAGCTAGGATTTTAACAAACAAAAAAAGTAACTTTAAGATGTAAATTTAGAAATATTTATGGGCAAGAAACTAGTGAAGTGAGCCAATAAACAATGCAAAACAGAATCAATATTCTGATGAGACCAATCATTGGTATTTAAATTGAGTTTAAATAATTACGATCATCACAATGATCATCCAGGTTTCTGCTGCTACGATGGCAGGTGACTCAACAAAGAAATGCAAAGCAATAATGTAAAACAAAACTATTTATATTACGGTATTGCCAGAGGTAATGATCACACTAGTTTACAAAAATAAAAAAATAAAATGACCCATTTCAGCTGAAAACTTTTCTTAGTATAGTTTGGAATGGTGATTTAAAATCGATTTCAAACATTTTCATGGCTCCGTTTTGAAATATTAATTTTTAAAATTTTTTTGGTAGGTACTCTTACATTTTAAGCCATATCTCAGTTCATAATTGTCAGATAGAGTCAAGTAAGAAATAAATCGAAAGGTAATGGAGCTGCCAATAATTGCGTGGAGCATTGTTTTTTAAATCGGTTCAGTAGTTTGAATTCAACAACCAAGAATATTTCAAAAAATCGATTTTTTGCTCGAAAATCCAAGAAATTTCATTTTTAAACGACTAGAAAAAATATAAAAATACAAAAAACTATTTTTATTTTTTCTACTTAAGAATCGCACTTTTACGAAGAAAATAAGGTATTGGTGAGGAAAATCGTGTAACACGTACCATAGATGGATCAAATTGAGTAGAGGAACTAACAGTCAAATTTGAGTATATTGTGTGTTTCCAAAATTATCATTGTGCTTTTCTTCGTTTTTTGGTCAAATTATGAAGTGAACAAAAAGCCAGAACAAAAATAAAAATTAAAAAACGGAACAAAAGTCGAAGCAAACGAAAATTTATTTTAAAATTTTCAGAAAATATCACATTTTTTTGCACTAAATTGCTTACAGCTCCTGTGTTTGTTCACAGATTTTGATCATCGATATCTGTTTTTCTTCGTAGAAGTGCGGTTCTTATGTAGAAAAAATAAAAATAGTTTTTTTGGATTTTTTTATATTTTTTCCAGGCGACCAAAAAGGAATTTTCGAGCAAAAAATCAATTTTTTTCGAAATATTTTGGATATTGTAGTCAAACTAATGAACCGATTTAAAAACAATGTTCTACTCGATTACCGGCAGCGAAATAACCTTTCGATTCTTATCTTGCTTGACTCAATCTGACAATTATAAAGTGAGATATGGCTTAAAATGTAAGTGCCCCTACCAAAAAATCAAAAAAACTATATTTTAAAAACGGAGCCATGAAAAAATTTTTGAAATTGATTTTTGAGATCACCATTCCAAACTACACTTAAAAAAATTTTCAGTAGAAATGGGTCTTTTTGGCTGTAAACTAGTGTCATTATCGAAAATAAAGGTTTTGCAAATAGTTAATGATCGTTATCAAAAAGAAAGGTTTGGCAAATAGTTAATGATCATTATCAGGGCTCAGAGATCAGACTAAATATTTGGGCATCCAAACACAGTGGTGAATAAAAGTAAATTGCCACTTGGGGATTAGATTCTCATCATAGCCGAGGTAAAAAAAATAAAAAATTTATAAAAACTGGGCGACACGACCACAAAATAAAATTTTCATCGGGCAATAAATAATTGTAATAAAAACGGATCACTCACCAGTAACAATCCCACGTCGAAAGCGCTTCCGGGTGGTCTGCAAACTTTTTGATATCACTGTGGCGAAAAAAATTATTTTGCGGAAACGTGTGCACAAACAAAAGGGAATTAAAATTACTTTAATTGCTTGCACCAACAAACTTTGTCATCTGGGCTATCGAATGCAGATCGGTATCAAAAACCTTCATATTTTTCAAAACTTTTGGATTTCAATATTTAACAATTTTTTCTCTAATAAAACATAAAAAACTTAATTTTCATTTGCTTGGGCCACTTCAATATTTTCTGGGAAAGGGAATTGCAAACAAATTATGTGTTAAAATTACAAAAAAATTTTCTTTCAACGGCTGTTACATAATTTTCTCCTTTTAGGTTTCTCCTTCTCGATTTAGGTTAGGTTGTCTGCCATTATTCAAATGTTTTTCACTCTTCAACAGGAGACAAAAAAAATGGAAAATAATCTGATTTCGATGTAGATGACGAAGCTAATAGGTTTTCAAAATTTTCCTTTGCATTTTCACACACACATGGATTCCACTCCGAATTCGCGTTTACAAGCCGAGCTTAAGCGTTTAAGCTGCCCTTAGGTCTCACACAGACTAATTTGCCAAGCTGCTGCTAAGTTTAGGCGGGCGTGCTTCTCTTCTTTGGGGAATTGGAACATAGGATGATGCGCTGAATTGCTGATAATCCTCTCTTTGTAAAAGGTGTGGGTGTGTTGGTGACTTCACTGGGGGTTCAGCCAGGCGGCGAAAATTTTAGATATTTGGCTAACGAAATTAGCTTTATGCAATTATACAATTACATTTAAGGCCAAACCTGCAAGCAGGTTAATGGATTCAATTAGTTACAAGAAGCTAATAATTTTTCTATCGCTTTCCTAGCTACATATTAGGGTTGAGGTTAAACTCACCAAAGCGTTTGGCCTTGCGAAAAAAATTCTTCTCAATTTTTTTTGGTTTTAATACTCCGCAGCTTTTACCTTGCTGGATGCGCCACTTGTAAAAATACTTTCTTTTAGGGTTCACACACTGATTATTGAGGAGCAGATTAGATCTGAACTGGACCACTTGCAAAATTGGAAAGAACGAAGCTACCGACATGAGCTCAAAAGAAACCTACAACTGATCTTCGTGGCGCCATCTTTCCTCCGACCAATGACATTTCGGCCTTTTGGTTTTTTATTTATAAAATTCAACCTGTTTGTTGTGACTAGAGCTGCCAACTGGTTTTTGGAAATCACAGTATTCCTATAGTCCAAAGTATCAGCAGCTGTTTGCTTCCAAATAATATTTTAAACTTCATCTCAAAATTCCAAGCTTAACCGGTAAATCATCATGAACATCGACACTGGCCTGGGCATTATCCGTAGCCCGGAGAGCGGAATGAATGACAAGAAAGAGGAGCCTTGGCCTTTGGATGCCCAGTTGTATCAGCCGCCCGAGGCTACCCAATTGCTGTTACCGGAGCGAGCCAGCTGCCTGGCCGTTAAGACGTACCTCCGCATGTGTGGTCTGCCCTTTGTAGAGCGTTTCTGCGATAATGCGGAATTCATGACCCCCGGTGGCCGTCTGACCAAGCTGCCCATGCTGCGCCTGAATCACAATCAAGTCATAGCCGAGTTCCAGCCCATTGTGGCTCACGTGGAGGCCACCCAGCCCAGCCATGCCCTGAGCAGTTGGCTGTCGGAGGAGCAATGCGACGATATGCGTTGTGCGGTGAACCACGCGGAGAACACTTTTACGCTGGCCGAGCTTTATGTGAGTTTCCTGCATCCGCAAACGTATTACGCCTACACTGGGCCGCGGATTGGTGCGGCACATCCCTGGCCCTTGAGTATGCTGCGGCGTTTCGCCAAGTGGCGTGAGGCATTGCGTCTGCTAAAGGTCTATCAGTGGTACGAGATGGACGAGCCGCTGATGAAGTGGAAGGTGGCGGACTGTTGTCGCATGCTGGTGAACCATTTGAGCGAATCCGAGGAACAGTTGTATCTGTGCGGCCAGCAGCCCTGCGAGCTGGATGCTTTGGTCTTTGGTCATGTGGTGGCCATGCTCAATACCAGGCTGCCGGATGGAACGCTCAGCCACTTGATGCGTCAGCATCCCGAGTTGGTGGCCTACTGCAGGCGCATTGATCAGACCTTCCACGAGGGCAAACAGCTGGCCGGAGAGGATTAGTTACAAACGGAAATATGCAAAGTATTTACAATAAAAAAACAAAAAAGGAGATAAAAGAGATAAGCCAGAGCACAAAAAATGCCATAAAAACAATCAGGCAAGTCCTGGAACAGGACTGCTTTGGACTCAAGGTAGTAGACGGCATCCCGACGACCCAAGCACATAAAATGTCAGCTCAATTTTATTACTTTGGGTAACGCTCCGTCCCCCTTCCTTCGCTGCTTTGCAATCAGAAACTCATCATGGCCTATTGATGTTTTCTTGTTTTTTCGACCTTCCTTGCCCCCGGGTGGATATTGTGTGCGCTTCTCTGCTTCTTCTTGTTGTTGTCTCGCGTCCGGCGTCCTGGTAATTTATTGGAATTTGCCAAAAGGATTAAGTATGCCAATAAGCGTTGCTCAACGTCAATAAGCGCGTGAGCTTCGTGATGCTGCTGGCAGCCCTTTTGTCTGTTTCCGTTTCCGCTTCCTGCCGCCCCCCAACCCGCCCCGAACCCGCTGCCGCGCACACTTCAACTTCTGCCTGGCACTGATAAATGCTGCGCGTGTCGAATGCGCGCCTGATTTGTATGGCTTAATATTTCAATTTTGGTTCTACTTTAGCTCAGACATTAGGGGTACCCAAGCAAATGCTCAGTGAGCGTCAGCTACGAAGGAACCATTGAAAGTTAGTTGACAGAGGCATTAAATGACAACGCACACGCACAGAGGGAAAACCTGTTTAGAAATTTGTCAAAAATGATTATCAAACCTTAAGGGTTTAGTCGGCTCGACACACAGCACCACAAAGAAGGCTGGTTGAACATCCATGTTTAATCTTCAGCGGTCTTTGCCTGACTACTGACAGCCAGCCACTTAAAATTAGAGCAAGATGTTATTAAAATATGTATAGTAGTGAATTACTGACAGATCAAGCTCAAACAGATTAAGTCGGTGCAGAGCAAAATATTCGCATAGAGACCTTGGCACTCCCCCAGTTTGCTTAAATATCAATCGTCACTCCAGCAATCGTTATAAGCGAGAAAAAGCGCTCTCTGATGAGGTCAAGGGGAACTTTGATTCGATTCATGCAGGGCTCTAGTAGTGATCAAACGGATAATTTTTGCTTTATACCAAAACCGATTTTCGTCAGAAAGTAAAAGAGAGAGAGAGAGAGAGAGTTGGCTCTCATTTTGATCTGTCTCCGGTTTTTTTTTAACTCAACAGAAAACTAAAACTAAAACTAAAAGAAGCTCTCTAAGTGAACAGTTAAGTATGCAATAGCTCAATGTGCTAGCGTGACATTCAACACGTTAATCTTTAAGTGCAAAAGGGTATAGAGCTTAACTCCCAGTCAAGCTCGAAATTTTTTACTGTGTCTGAAAGACTTCACTTTATTCAGTGACTGAACAGTGACAACAGGGACTAAACAGTGATTCAACAGTGAGTAAACAGTTACTTACTACAGCAACTAAGCAGTGACTAACAATGACTGAACAGGGACTTAACAGTGACTAAACAGTGACTGAACAGGGACAAAACAGTTACTAAACAGTGACTGAACAGTGACTTAACAGTGACTGAACTGTGAGAGAACAGTGACTCAACAGTGACTGAACAGTAACCTAAAAGTGACTGAACAGTGTCTTAACAGTGATTAAATAGGGACAGGAACAGTGAACAGTGACTAAACATTGAACAGTGACTTAACAGTGATAAAACAGTGACCTAACAGTGATTTAACTGTGACTTAACAATGAGTTCATTAATAAATTAACAATCAGATTTATCGTCGTAAGGACTTCGCTCGTACTTTAACTATATCAATACCCCGATGATTCTATGAACTGCAGTATGCACCCAAAATTGTAATCTGGTGAGCTTCAATTGGTTTTGTGCACAACCGGTCACCTTTATTAGCAATTGGCGCCTGCTGTGAAGTAACAAGACAAGAAAAGCTTCCCAAACTTTTCTCTCTTGTGCGTAAATAAGAAGAAGAAAAGCCAAGATTTTGAGAGAAGGGTGAATTTTATGATATTTGGTTTTTGAGCCAATTTTTTTGGACTCCTATCGCGTGATTGTATACATGTGGCAATGCCAAAAATGCTCATAAGGCGTGCCATTTTATCAAGAAAACAGTTCTCTCATCTTTAATTTCGTTACGGAAGAGGCTGAGGCTGACGTGACCAGACATTCCGAGAGCTATCTATATATTACGAGATAATTTTTCTGTTCCAAAAAAGATGTAAGAGTGTTTATTTTTAGTCCGTTTCTTTAATTGCTTTATTACGTAGCCCCACAAAAAATAGTCTAGGGATGTCAGATCTCATTTCGTGCTGTGTGGCATGTTGCACCGTCTTGTTGGAACCACATGTCGACCAAGATCCCCTCTTTCAAGTTGGGCAAATAAAGTCCGTAAGCATCGCACGTTACTTTGTTCTATTAACTGTAACGTAGCGATTTTCAATATTTTTTGAAAAGTACGGTACGGTAAAGCAAAGCAATTTTCAGGTTGCACTTTAATTGCCTTTGGCTCCTCTTCGACTAAAATTGCTAAAATATAGCTTCATCGCTGAAAATTCAATGATTTGCAATCACTCTTCGTTTGTCAGTCAAACCTTACTGAGCATTTTTGGCGCTGTCACATGTTACAAATCACGCGGGAGTTGTAAAAAAATGTACACTGAAAACCCAAATAGCATCAGAGGTCTTACGATTTAAATGTGAATCACTTTGGTTATGGATTGGAAATTGTTTGACTTGTGACTACAAATATAAGCAAGTAGCAGGCCTGTCCAACAATTTCATCTGAGAACATTATAGAATAATCACAATATTATAGATATTAAACTAAAATATTCCTCATATATATTTTCGGTTGAATATACAAAATGGTAAGTAAAATAATTTTCTCTCCAAATAATTTTCTTTAACTTTCCTTTTTACAGAACCGTGTCGCCAATGTGTTGGTCTTCTTTTGAAACTCAAAGCACCTCCAAAGCGCACAACTTCGCTGCCCGAGTTCAGCTTGATGAATCGTCTCAAGACACAGAAATATGGATTTGATATGCGATCTGATGGACAGACCACATATAATATTTGACCAACGGTGGGGAAACTCTTGCTATCGAGAACAAATAAATGGATACAATAGGAATGGATATTATTAATAGGTTATAATTTTGATGAAGAATTCACAACCTCCTCATCCTAATAAGAATATAATTGGAAATAAGGGCCATAATACTTATGGAAACTTATATGAATTTTTGGCTCCTGAATTCGCATAAATCAATTTTCTGTAAAACATCTTTAATTTCGGTACGCAAGATTTTAGTAGAAGTAAAATTTGAATTCGGCGTCACGTGACGATGATGTCATTCATATTTTAGCAAATACACACACTCACATGGGACAGAGGGGCGTTTTGGGTGGGATCCGAGTGGGAACTGGGTGGGATTTCTGAGGAATCTAAGTGGATCAGAAAAAATCACCCTCTAGTTGCATATATTTTGTTGCCGCCAATTGCAAAAAGTGTTGCCTGCTTTTAGGCAACACTTTCTCTTCTTGAAGCACCTCACCCAGTTTCAAAGAGTTTCCGTTAGAAAATTCATTTCCTGTAGTCAGTGCATTTGCCTCCCAACCACTTGGATACCCTTAATGCAACAAAATAAAAAAAAAAGTGTTTGGTTCACAATTTGTTTTCATTTTGGTGCGCTTTTTTCGCATTGCCGTTGCTTGAGCGACTTTGCCGCTGGCTTCAAGTTTTCAGCGCTTTATCTCTCTGGCTATATCTAACCTACCCCCCTCCCGCCGACTTGTTGGACTCTCTGTTTACCTCCCCCTGGCCCATCAACTTAACCGCTGCCACTTGCCATTGTTGCCTGTTTATTTTTGGAAGCTTCGCCGGAGCGCAAAACTTTTGGCACATGCCACGCCCAGAAAGTGCCTGCCCTTGGGCAACTAAACAACAGATAGAACAGCCAAGGCGAAGGCGCAGTGGGGGGGATGGGGGGGACAACAACAGAAAATGCGAAAAAATAACGTTAAGAAACTTCCACGAAGCACAAACTTTCCATAGCCTACAAATTCTCTTTTGGCCCAAATTGGCCAAGTGGCAGATGAAAAACTTTTACTTGCGGCTACTTTCGCTGTCGCTGCCGCTGTCGCTCAGTCGCCAATGTCGCTCACTCCCTGAGCAGTGATTAGGCCACACCACTGCATATTAACCCACGAATATGGCGTGTCATTGAACAGGAACAGCTCAATGTGAGAGAGAGAGTCCCAACCGCATCCCCGGGGCCACGCCATCAATCCTCTCGCACACAATGAGAATACTTTTTGGTTGTTAAGCAAATCACGTAAATTTCTTTAAACGAATTACTTTCAAATTATCGAAAATGTGGTCAGGAGGATGAGAGGGGATGGGGAGGGGCAGGGGGAGGGGTAGTGTGTGCTCTTTGCTGTTTGCCTTTCCCTGCGAACTCCTGTAAATATTTCACCAACAAACAGTCAAGGAAAAAAAAGGTGAGGCATTAGCTAGAGAGTTTTTTAAATAAATATTAGCGCTTCATTGAAGTGAATACCAAATGATGCTCCCCTTCAACACCCCCTTTCAATAGAACTCACACAACGTCAGTCTAACCCAACTGCCACTTTGCCAAGCTTCGGCATTTTGGGGCATTGTTGTAATTTATATGAAAACTTTTACGTTTTCACTGAGATTTTCTGAAGTACACGTAGGTGTGTGCGTGTGTGTGTGCGTGTGTGAGTGTGAAAAATGGCAACCACACCCTCGAACTGAATTTGTTTTTGAAAAGTTAAGGTAATGAATACGCCAATAACCATATAACAGAGGTATTCATTACGGATCCAATGAATTGAATCAAACTTTTACTCTGGATCAGCTGCACCCATCAGCTTCAACTTCGACTTGAGTATTGAAAAATTGAATACCCACAACACATTTCGCTATTTACACAGACAAAGCTTGTGTCAAGAGAGCAAACAGCTTTTCAGTCACCGGCCAGCGGTCGATGAAGTTGGTCAGAGCTCACTTTTTGGGCTCGCTGTATCGGTGCTAGTTCCCATCGCATTACTCTCGTCGAAACCAGGGAACTGGTGGTGATCTCCTCGCCCGGGAGAAGAGCCTGAATCATTCTTATCCACGAGTTTCTTCGATCTTATATATCCCTTGAAGAATGCTCGAAAATCTCAAAATCCAGTCAGTCTTTCTCCTGGTCCGAACAGTGCATTTTTGTAGCTGTAACGATAGTTCTAGAGTCTCTTCGGATTGCTTATCAGCCCAAATGCGACAGTTTTGTTTGTTGAGGTATACATTTAGCCAGAAATGAAAGTGTGTTCGCCCCATACTACTCTACGGAGCACTAGTATAGTGGCCAACACTCGAAAAACAATCAGCCCTGAACAATTTGCAAGAAGTATAGAGAAGTGCGAAAATACGTAGTAGCGGCGCTTTCCGAACGACAACAACGGAAGCGCTAAAGACAGGGTATACCATGTACATACTACTGTTCACCACGACGTTCCACAAATTATACGACGTTCATATTCCAAGCCGACATGATTGGGTTGTTAACGCGATTAACATCTACATTGATGGTTCTAAGCTCCCAACCTAAATTTGAACTTATCGTTCCGCCTTCCTGATCACTATAGGGTGTACCAAGCAGTAGCTATTCAGGAAGCTGTTACCTGCCTTTGCAGAAAAAATAGTGTTGTAGTAATTGGCCTGCAGATATACGGTTACGAAAAAGGTAAAATCTTTCTGAAGTTGCAACCACTGGAAATCAAGTTATATGAGGATACTGATAGAATAAAAGTCCGCGCGTAATCCGGACGTCCGCGCACTGCGCGAACGCCACAAGCCTTGCTTTGATAACTCGTGAAAGATCGATTTCTTTTAAAGCCTTTTAAGCACTCACAAACATACTTACATAAGCACTCATTTATCCCTTAAAGTGTAACGGATAACCCGTTTATGATCGAGGCTGGATGTTAAACATAAGAGGGTGCGCACGCGAGATTATACCGGCTCTTGCTCGTCGACAAATGGGGTGGTGATCTTGCTACCCCCTTATGTAGGGCCTATACGAATTACATCTTTTTAATTTTCGCGTGCTACGACAAGCTAAATAAGGGAAAACTTAACCGGAGAGATCACACCTGTAGGGTAACTCATACTGATAGGACAAAGGAGACTGTAAGGTGTTCAGCTAGACCTCTGGTCTTAAGAGGTAAAATGCCCGCCCTTCCTTGGTCATTCGGTACCAGTTCATATGTCATTAATCGAATGACACCTTCTAAGGGAACCCTGCGGGGGCGACTTGGCTAGCCGAGATCAACAACAAAGAAAATTAAAACATTATAAAATTCTATTTATTACTAATTGAAAATATGCATCCTGAGATAACCATTACGACTTGGGCTTTTATAAATATTCTAATAAAAATTTTGCTTAATTGTAAAACGTATATGTAAAGGTAAAAATAAAGTTATGTAAATATAAGAAAAATAATTAATATATGATGGAAGAAAAATGATAATTGGCACAAACTCAGTTAAACATTTAAAATGGATAAAAATATAAAAGGTAATTTGAGTTTAAGATTACGTTAAAATTGAAATGGTAAAATTTAGTTGTGCAAGACAAAAATAAAACAGGATCAATTGGAAAGTGTCCGCCTTTTCATTTCTCAACTTGTCTTTAATTTGTTTTTAATTCAATAAGATTTTTTCTTTTGAGGACGAAGGGAATCAATTGGCATTTTAATGTTAAATGTTTGTTAAATATTCCACGCTTTCTCGGGTTTTTGGCGGTCACCTATCACTCGCGAATTTAGTTTTTCCTCTCATTCGGCGGCGATTTAATGGGTGAAACGGACCCAAACAAACAAAATCAACGGGCTTGGCGCCCGATCGCTTCCCGGCCGTCTGCTTGCTGCAGACTCCCGAATTGAACTCCAGAGAGCTGCTCTGACTGAGCTGAGCGGGCCGCAAGTCTCCACTACCGGGTCACAGCTGATGCCAGAAAATTTCCCCAAACAGAGTTGAGAGATCAGGTGGCAAACCTGGAATGTTTGAACACAAAAACTCCCTTACTATGGAAAAGGAATTTACTGTATGGGGCAAAATCAATTTTGCTCTACAAAAATAACTTCCTAATTTCTTTTCACTCACCAGATAAGCAGCTGATTAACTGCTTGTAAGTCAAGTATGTTTCTTTTTCCATACACTGCAACTTCACTTTAACAATATAGTTTTTTTCGTTTGCACCACACTCGAAAATAGGTACTGTTTGCAAAGAAGGTTTTGATTTGTGAACTGTTCAGCTCTAAGTTCTAAAGCGATCTTCTGGTTTACAGATTTGGCCCTCAGCATGAAACCTCTTAACAGGGCCTTCGCCATTTTCCTGAGAGAAGAGAGAGGCTGTTAATGCAACGATTCTCTCATTATGTAGCCGCATTACGTGGCAAGGCCAACGTTAACGAACATTCCAATAGGAGGCGCTCCACCCACTCTCTAGCTGGATGCTACAAGTGCATTACAAAAAGAGATCGCACTACATTTCATACATCTCATATGGGTGCCTGGGCATCGCAACGTAGAAGAAAATGCGTCAGTGGACAAACTGGCCAGAAAAGGTATCACCATCGAGCTGTTTTCAGAGATGAGCCAAGGGCGACATAAAAGCTGCTCATAAAAGTTGAAACACTTCGTCTCGCTACGGATCGGTGGGAAAACCTTGCAGTAGCGAGCCTTAGGCTAATGTCAGAGTGCGCACGAGATGCGATATTTCTGGCTAGTGAAAGCCTTGAGCGAAGCACGATTTAATAATACAAGGAGAGGCCAGTAGTGAAAGCATGCAACTCAGAGAGTGCGAGCTGTATATTCTGCGATTATTGTGAGCGCAATTCCTTGAGAGCAGCGAAATGCAATGCTCTATTTTTATAACCCATTACCGTAGAGTAAAAAGGGTATACTTAATTACTTATTTCCCATCAAATAAAGTATATATATTCTTGATCAGCATCAACAGCCGTGTCGATATAGACATGTCCGTCTGTCCGTCTGACCGTCTGTCTAGATCTAGGTGTTCATCTCAGAGATGGTAAGAGATAGAGGTTTGACATGTATGGGACAAATGCTTCTTTTATCTGCACACAGATCAAGTTTGTTCCAAATTTTGGCCACGCCCCCTCTCGCCCCCGCAATTTGGAAAAAACGTTATATCTCCTACAGTTTTAAAGGTAGACGATTCGTATAGAGATAGTTAGTAGTTAGCAAAATGAATCGATTGCCGAAGAAATGATAAAGATCGGATGAGCGGTTCTCAAGCTATGAGCAAACATGTGAAAAATTGGCGTGTTAAAAAAGTGTTGCATACTTTTCAGATGTTCACCCGAAGGAACGCAGGAACACTGTTAAACATGTTTTTCCATGAGTAACGGGTATATCGAAGTCGGTTAGAGCCGACTTTAACTTGCGCTCTCGTTTTAACTAAAGGAAGTTACTCAGCAAAGAATCTCAAAATTCGAAATTAAAACCAACTGATTCAAAATAAAAATTCTCATATTTTTTTCCCCATTTTCTAGATGTCGTCGGATTACACAAAAATAGCTTTCATCCTGCTGACTTATGGATATACCGCCCTGGGTGCAACACTTTTTTCCCTTTTGTCCGTCACAAAAGAATAATTGCCCGCCGTTAATTGGTTCTGGCCTAAGCCAGCAAAACGTACCTGCGTACAACCAACCCCATCCCCGCGCCTAAACGTTGACTAATCCAAAGTGTCGTTGTCGCTGTTGCTGGCATTCAAACCGGCAATGAGCAGAGACTGACACTGACAGCGTCTCTGACAGCGTTGACAATGTTGCCTGCTGACCCAGTTTGTGTGGGAGTTATGGCATAAGCCGCCATCCGACAACAACAACAACAACAAACGGAAGTTGCAGCACATTTCCTGTGTGGTCCAAAAGCCACCAGGAGTCCACTAGGATTTGCTGAGGCCTAACGCATTGCAGCTGGCATCGATGTTTATTTGCTGCTTCTAGGTTTCGATAACAATAAAATATGATTTTTGCCAAAAGACCGAAAAAGAAATTAAGGAACTGACCGGAACCTGACCAAATAAATAAAAAAAAGGGACACCAAGTCAGAAAAGCAAACAAAAAGAGAACCAGGTCGACGTGGGGTTACTCTAGACTCGGTATGTGATGCGGCTCGAAGGACCAACTTCCAAAGTGTAAAAGAACTTGGTAAGTCACTGCCTGCAATGCCATAATCTCATCCGATCATGACTTTCCGTTGCTCCACCAAGTTATTATACCTGGGCTCCAGAAGGGCAACAACAACAGGAAACAGGACACACTCACAAAAACCCAACAAAGTGCAGAGTAAATATTACAAAAATGTATTACACAAGACCCGCCGAAAAAAAGAAGGGGCGGTTCCCAGGGAAAATGGCAGACGTGACAAAAATGCTTAAGTGAAAAGTTACGAGCGAGCGAGCGGCGGCGGAAATCGCTTTTCCTTTACCTCTCCGCCTCACCCCCCCCCCACTCACTCCCAAAAGAAACTTTTTCGCGCATTTCGTTTTCGTTTTTCGTGTTGTTTTGTTTAGCTGCTTAATATTTTCTTGTTTACGCTTTGTATGGCAGCCGTTGTTTATCATCTCTCTCCCTCCTCATTCCCCCTCTCCCCCTCTCCTGTCAAACTTTTCACGCACGCCTGCAGCCGGCAAGCGATTTCCCGGCACGGGTTGAAGATGCCGCCGCGCACCAAATCGATTTCCGCTTCATTACGCCTACGCTTTTGGGGCCCGCCCGGCAGTCAGCACTTGAAATCGTATCAATCATCTTTTGAGCAGCACTTTCCAGCAGCGTACAGGAGTGAGATGTGTGTGCGTGTGTGCGTGTGAGCGTCCCAACCCAACTCATATGTCAGCGACACAAAGCCCCGCAAAATTGTTTGTTTGTTTGCTTGGCCCGCTTTTATGTCATTTTTCAAGTTTACACAAAATATTCCAAGTGTTTGATGTCTTTCGCACCCAAAAAGCATCAATTTCTGTTATTTTCCAGCTGCTCCTGCCCATTCCACAACTCAATTAAAATGTAAGCCAAACCGCCAAAGCGAAACAGATACAAAAAGAAAAGGGAATGTGTCTGTATGTGTGTGTGTGTTTCTCTGTACACATGTATAAAAAATATTGCGCATACGCCGCGTAAATCCATAATTGCATTTTGTTTGTTATCGCCTGTGCCAGCGGGCCAATGTGCATCAGCTCCATGCATACACGCACTCACGCATACATGTGTGTGCATGGTAAACGAATCCGCTTTTTTAGGAACGATTCCGACAAACCATTTCACCGCCATTTCTCTCATCTGAAATGGAATAGATTTGAGTGAAGATACTGTTAAAGCAGGGTTGGTCAAGGAGAGCGAAAAGTTCTAAAAACACTAAGAGAAGAGTAGAACGTATAATTTGAGTACCAACGCTCTTGAATTTATGGTTAAGGGGAGAGATTTACAAATGCATTGGTGAGAATTCACTTTTCACATTTTTGACGGGTTTTGGCCCTAAACCCCCCCTCCTGAAAAAATCCTGCGTCCGCTACTGAGGAGAAGTATTGGAGCGGAGAGGTTAAGCAAACTTAAAAACACGCTCTCACAGTTTCGTTTTTCGTGGGAGAGGGGAGTGTGCCGAAACTAGTCAGAGAAGAGCGCAAACGGTTATTGAGAGCAGAGCTGTAATGTCAACGCACATTCTTATCTATGGATTCGACGCCACGACTTGCTTATGGATGATAGCCGAGTGGGCTAAGGTGTCATCTTCTGTGTCGGTTTAGGTTTCAAATCAAAAAGTGAAGGAAAGCTAACTTTGCACAGTGGGCGAAATGACCAATTTAACAAAGTTAATTTAATATTCTTCAATGTAAATGAGCTAATCTAAGATGGAATAAAGGCAATAAATAATAAATAATAAGCAAATCTCAGAGATGGTAAAAGATAGATTCTACTACATTCAGCTTCTACCCCAAGTACAGAGTATTTTATAGTCGGGCTTGACTGACTTTTTCACTTGTTTTGGTATGTACACTCACATTTTGAGCCAAACCTCGACTCAAAAACGTTAGATGGTGTCAAACGAAGTATGAATCGAAAGCTTTTGGAATTTTCAATCAATCGCATGAAATAATATTTTTAAATCGGTTAATAAGTTTGAACGCAAAGACCATAAGTTTTAAAAAAAATCATAATGAAATTTCTTTTTTAAACATCTAAAAAAGTTTCCATCCACCGAAGTTTATTTATAGGTTTTCAATGATTTTCATTTAACACTTTACTTATCGCTTCGAACAATGTTAACTAAGCAATAGATGGCGCCACTACTTTCACCATTGGGATGGTTACGAGAGATGGTAAGAGATAGAGGTTTGACATGTATGGGACACACGTTTCTTATAATTGTAGACAAATCAAGTATAGTATCCTCTTCTTCCCCCCAATTCGGAAAAAAAAGATTTATTTCACACAGTTTTGTAGATAGGTGATTCGTACCTTCTCATTTGTAATCAAGATTATTTATCGATTTGGGGAAGGTATTAAAAAGATCGGATGAAATATACTGGTCACTGTAGTGGCGCGATCTATTGCTCAAAAATTGTTAATTTAATATAGGTAACTTAGTCTAAAAAGACAGAAAAATTAAACTATAAAAATATATCATTTAAAATATATTTCTGATTTGAATTCTGTTCTACTGATTGACAAAAATCCTGTAACTTTTTCCTTCCTATCGAATGTAGTTATAACGAGAGCGCAAGTTAAAGTCGGCTCTAACCGACTTCGATATACCCGTTACTTATGAAAAAACATGTTTAACAGTGTTCCTGCGTTCCTTAGGGTGAATATCTGAAGAGTATGCAACACTTTTTGAACTCGGCTATTTTTCACATTTTTGCTCATAACTTGAGAATCGCTCATACGATCCTCATTATTTCTTTAGCAAATGTACAAAAGAATGGCCAATCAAAACTGTCGTGTTTTCCAAATTTCGGGGGCGGAAGGGGAATGGCCAAAACAAACTTGATCTGCGTGCAGATAAACGAAGCATTTGTCCCATACATGTCACACCTCTATCTCTTACTCTCTGAGATCTAGGTGTTCATACAGACGGACGGACGGACGGACAGACGGACATGTCTATATCGACTCGGCTGTTGATGCTGATCAAGAATATATATACTTTATATGGTCGGAAATGATTCCTTCTGCCTGTTACATACATTTGCACGTCTTTAGTATACCCTCGTAGAGTAAGAGTAACGGGTATAAAAATCGGTTGATATCACATGTCCACCTCTAACTAAATGAAGGGAAAACAGAGGAATGAGAAATGTGTGTGACAATTTACTTGGCTGCTAGATTTGAGAAGTTCTAAGTTCTTTATTTTGATCCTAAAATCAAATAAGCGATGACGGAAAAAGGTGCTTACTCCCCTAATCCAATTGAAATATGTGAGAATATAACAATGTTGTACAATGATACCCATAACAGTTCGATCTATTTTGGTTTCTAGTTTTTGGCCTATATGGACTCTATAATGGATGCTGTCAAATGTGGTACCCACTATCGCGGTTTTTCGAATCATGTTACCATCTCTTAGGGAGTCATTGAATTGGTCAGTATCTTAATATATTTAAAATCTTACAAAATTCAATCGAGTGGTTTTCTATTAATTCCATTTTCTAAGTTAGACCTCAATGTGCAAGGTACTAACCACTTGTTAAGTGGCGGCGGGAATTTGGTATAACAATTGCGGTGACTTCCTTCATCTTTGGTGGAATTTCCAAAATTTTAGCTACCATGGTACAAATATCTAGGACACTTGGCTTTGATTTTTTTCAAGTTCATAACTCTTATTTGCGATCCTTAGTTGTTTTATCTTGTACAAAATTTTATGTGGTAAATGCAGTGGCTTGTACCAAAGATTTATAGATGTTATAAATGACGCATGTGAAACAAAAATCGACTGTTTTTGGGAGCTAACATTGGATCGCAATTTTACGTTCTCGCTGCCTGTATGAGGATACATATCTTGAAATTTAGTTATTCGTTTTCTAAATTAGCTATACGGCTGAGAGCAAAAATTTTTTAGATATTTCAGATGACACATGTGTCGCAAAAAAACCTTTTTCTTGGGATCTGACATTGGATCCCAAAAAAAAGTTTGTATGAGATGCGGTCTATATATGTAGTGTCTTTGCTTGTACACATGTTACTGATTTTTCCATCCCGTCCCAAAGGATCCAACCAAATTTTATGGACACTCAAAAAAATTGACCTCATGTTAGGTACTCTTCAATTCAAACTAGCTTTCCGCCTTGTTCGCCACCCCCTCCTTCACAGCACTCGACTCTTTTCCCTCGCCCCCCTCCCCTCTTTTTGCGCTCTTCGCTCTTTCCCGTCCCCCTCCCTCTTCCTGCGTTATAGGCTTTTTCCGGTACCCCCTTATTTAGTTTTTCCCTCCTTCTTTCTGCGCTCTCCACTCTTAAGTGGGGGCTTATTCCACTCTTCCTTCCCCTTCATGTCATTTTGTTTTGTGTGTACTCCCTCCCCTCCTCTCTTGTAAATGGCTATTTCTTTCTAACACATGTCTCTCATAGCACCTTTCATCTGTCTCAGAGAGCCAAGGCACATATATACAACACATACCTAATTTGTGAGATTGTGAGTCGTTCCCCTCCACACTCTCTCTCTCGCGCTTTTAGCAAAACAGCTAAGGCCACAATGATGCCTGAGCGCAATAGCTCATTTATTTACTCCATACAAACTTATTTTTGGCCTATTTTTCCTAGTGCGCGCCTGCACAACTGAACGAAAGTCTATGCCACATCTTAGATCTCACGGATAAGCAGTTTGTCATTCACTATGTCAGTCAGTCGTACCTACAAATTTATAAGTAAAGATTATTTTGTTATGAATTATTTTGTGGGACCGGATTCCATTTCCTGGCATTGTTCTTAATTTAATTTGTGAGGTTTCCTAAATACAAATTAACTTAATTTTTGTTTTATAATTTCCGGCACTTTTGGAGATATCCAGGTGGAAACGTTATTGGCAACTATTAAGAATTTTACTTGATTTTTTTTTGCCCCCCGCTTTTCAGTGTTCACACGGCTTTTTTATATGCATTTCGTTGCATTTCCACTTCAATTTGAACGTGCAATGTATTTTTAAGCACTCAACTGGTCGGGACGGGGGTGAGGAGAGGGTGCGGCTGGGCCAGTTATACGCTGGCAACAATTGCCAAGTGCAGCAGGGAGGAATGATCATTGTGGTTGTGATGATGATGACGATGCTGATGATTGCCACTTGAGCGCGTTTGTGTTGAGTTTCTGCTTGGTATTTTTTCCCGTGGCATACTTTTCAGCGCATAGTTTTTAACGGGGCGCGCATGTGTGTGTGTGTGTGTGTGTGTGTGTGTGTGGTCAATTATTTGTTGCTACTTTATAAACTGCATCCGTTTTACGTTGTAGCAGTACATAGTGCATAAATTGACCAGAAAACTGAGAACAAGCACACTGCGGAGCCAGCGAACAGCGGGTGGGCTTTTTGTTTTAATTATACCCTGACGGAGGGTATTTCTGGCTTTGTGACAAACACAACTTCGATCTCAAACTAAGAGTAGAAATCTGCAATGGCAGGGTGTACCAACTTCGGCCAATCAAAGTTATTTTGTTGAAAACAATTGCCACAAAAGTTGGTCTTGCTAAAAATAAGAAGCGTAATGGAATTTTGAGCTTGTTACATTTTAAATTGCTTTTTCGTTTACTATTCAAAACCATTTAAAACCACAAACATATTGAAGGTAAAAACGAAAATTTCAATTCCTTTTCTAGTTGAAAAATTAAAAAACAATTTCAAACAAACAGGCAATCTCTAAGTGAGATTTGTGAAAGAATAACTGATTTAGACTTCTGTTAAATCAATTTGAATCAGAAAAGATTTAGTTTTTAAGCTACTAATTTTTCACTTATTCCATATTTCTCGCTCGAAAACTATTTACAACCCAGAAGGTAAACTTAAAGAAGGAATGTTGAAATTTTGATATGAAAAAAGAAAAAAGTTTTGTTCTTTTTGTTCTCTTAACAAAACACTTCTTGATGTTGTTTCTCTAGTTTTTTGTTTTATAGCTGTCAATAAGGGAAACACACGTAGCTGTTGGAAGTAATTTCATTCGGCTCTCAGCAGCTGAACAAAGTGTCTTTTTTGTTGTTGTTGCGCTAAGTTTATGCTGTTGCGTTAGAGAGTTCATGGTAGGCAAGAGAAACAAAATAGCGCTTGCAGTTTCACTGAGGCACACGCACCCACACACATACATGCGCAAAGAACACTTTTGACAGCTCCTTTCCAGAAACAATGAATGTTAAGAAAAGACTAAGATGAAATGTAATTTCGTTACCCTTTTTCTTTGTGTTTGAGTGTTGCATACCTTTCGGATGGTCACCCTAGGGAACGCAGGAACACTGTTAAACATGTTTTTCCATGAGTAACGGGTACATCGAAGTCGGTTAGAGCCGACTTTAACTGCTCGTTATATGCAGATCATGTTAATCGTAATCGTATGCCCACATTATATCCGTTACTCGTAGAGTAGAAAGGGTATACTAAAGTCGTCAAAGGTATGTAACAGGCAGAAGGAACACTGTTGATCATCGTTTTGAACCTAGATCGGGGTATAGAGGTTTGACTGAATGGTGCTTCTTATACTGCGGCAAGTTATTCAATAGAATACGGACTTTAACTTACGCTCTCCTTTTCATTTAAGAATTTAACTGAACCCTAGCAAGCGGCTGCATCACAAAGAAACGTAGAGTGCGAATGTTAGTTAAGTTTCCATTTTATTTGTTTAGTGCGTATTGAGAGTAAGGATTAAGAGTCTGCACTTTCCACGAAAGTGCAGTCAATTTCCTTTCCCCCGGTGCTTCCGATTTCACCAAGTGCATTCCCTTTAATGATGTCCTGAATAAGCATGTAGTCGCCATTCCCCGGGCAATCCCAAAAATCTTCTAATTGACCGAGCAGCAGCAAGAGAGCATGACGTTCCCGATTACTCGCTCGCTTGTGAAACTGTACCAATTTCAAGAGAATCCATGGACATAGATGAGGATAAAAGTCGGGTAATGGTGATGCAAGGATTGCTGCAATTGGTGGCCCAGTCGGCACCGGAGGTGATCGAGCGCTTAAGGTTCAGTTAGGCGGGTCGCAATGCGGCTTTGAATGCCATGAAAGAGACCTCTTCGCGATCGCATGGAACTTTCACCGGCATGGTTATGGAACACAAGAAGGGTCAGCAATCTCCGAACTGTAAGGAAAAAAGGGTTATTCTTGGTTTTTTTTTTTTGGAAATCTCTGTATTCTCACCTCCAACAGGAATCTGGTGGATTTGGCTGGTTCGGAGCGCTTAACCAAAACATTGGCCGGTGAGAATCGCCACAAAGAGGGTGTGGATATCAACAACTGGCTCCTGGCTCTGGGCAACGTCATCAATGGCCTGGGCCCTGGCCAATCCACTGGGTATATGTGATGATATTTAAGATTCCCTGGCCGCCTAAAGTGTGGCCGAGACAGTCAGCAACTTGAGATATACAGTCGAAGAAGGACATCAGGAGGTGAAAGTGTCAAAATCTTGGCTCTCGGCGGTGTAAGTGCCAGTGGCATGAGTGGCTCTCTAACCCAGGCTAGGGTAGTTACTGGATGAGAATGGCTATGCCACCCATCCCAAAGGCGCAAGATTTGACAGGACAGAAACTAACGGGACAGCTGCTACGGCAGCTGGATCAAAGCTAAACGGCAACTGGAGGAATAAGTAAGGCTATGCACTAGCCAGCCTCCGAGGAGCACACCAACAAGCTGTTGGAGGAGCAAGAAATGGCACCCAGCTTTGCGAGCGTGCATTGCCGCAAAATCCAGCGTTTTGATCGGCAGGATAATGAACACACCAACTGAAGGTGGAGCTTGGCTAATTGAACGAGCAGTTACGTTACATAAAAAGTAAGGACTCCAAGGACTAGGAGATGGCCGATGAACTGAAGAAAGAGCCGTCATTAATCAATGCAGAGTCAACCAGGATCAGGCATACTCACTAAGCAAGGCCAGAATCTGGGCGAGTCTCCCAAAACCTTCGTCCAAGAGGCTTAGAAGCAGCGGCAGCAGCAAGAGATAGAATTGAATAAACCGCTGCAGCTGACCAGGAGCCAATACCAAGTGAAGCTAATGGGTCAGCAAGGCTTGCACGAGAAGAAGGCAAACGTCATCTAGTGGCAGCCAGATGACATGACGCCGCCTCACCAGTCTTCTAGGATAACGCTTCCAGTATTAATGACCGAGTCCGAGACCGAGACCGACTCCAGCATTGCTAGCTTCCTCCTTACAGAAAAAGTCCATAAAAATAATCTAAAAAATTTCACTTTTTTTTTTACTTTTTTTTACTTTTTCACTTTTAATTTTGAATTTAATAGAAAGACCGAAATAATTTGTAGATGTGCTCCACTCGGAGCTCCGACTTCGAATGAATAATTTTAGTAGGTCCAAATAGAGGTCTATTTTTTTCGGCTTGAGTGAAAAAGCTAAGCCGCCTGCGATTATAAAAAAATAAAAATAAAATAAATAAATTTACAAAGATTTTAATTTCTTATTTTTCACAAAAGCCTTAGCCGGATTTGTAGGGTAACCGGCCCCGAATGCTATTAATTTTTTGAGTATGCAGTCTTAAAGTACATCAACCGGAAGTAATTTAGCAATTTTTTTTAAACTTCTACTAACAACCCTGAATTTTTAACAGCAACATTTTAATCATCTCAATTACAAGCCTTTATCGGGCCATCTATTCACTTAAAAATTCCACATTTTATTTTGGTTAAAGCTGGCATCAACTCCCACCACAGAAGAATTTTTCAGATTTTTAAAGCGCGAGCCGTTACCTCAAATAATTAATAGCAATTCCCCTACAAGTCTGGCTATGCCCTTTCAACTTTAATATAAAAAGGCAACATTTTTCATGCGGTCAGCAATTAGCTATAGCTCTAGCTGTTTAGCCTGAGCATTGTTGATTCAGTCAGTCGAATTGTGAAAAACCCTTTCTTACTTTACGTATGGGCATTTCCACAGAAAGGTCCACCAAGACCAAGACGGCTTAAAAACACTTTTTTTAGATGGTAAAAAGCATTTGTAGTCCATATAATTAACTTTTTGAGCTAAGGGGGACTGTACTAGGCAATGACCTTATATTCTTGGGGTAAGAAGTTCATAAATTTATTTTTCATTATTTATTCGACCTTTACGAAAAGCTAACCAAAATTTTGTGTTATTTAAAAACTGCATATGGGCATTTCCGCCAAATGGTAAGACTGGACCGAAAAATAAAATTTAATGACTAATTTATATTTAATTATTTAACATGCAAAACATATGCTATGTTTACAAAATCTCTTCATTGCAATCAATTAAGAAGAAAAAAAATGCATAGAAACCAAAAAAGTTCGATTAACGGTTAATTTTTATCTTGCTTTTTCTAAGCGTACGTTCGCGACCGATAATTAATTCAATTAAAAAAAAAACAATCGAGATATATTTCTGTGTAAACACTCGATAGAAAGCTACATTAATCCTCGTTTATAATAAATTAATAGCTTTAGAATATTCCGTTCCATTTCGCAGAATTTTGCATTTCACTAGATAAAGCCAAAGTCGACTTCTATTCCGCGTACGTTCGCGATCTCATGTTTATTGCTATTATTATGAAATCTAAAACTCGATAAAGCCCGTCTTTTGCACAAAACACAGAGCTAACAAAATGCTATCAAATCGCAAAAAGAAAAGTGGGAATAGTTTTTGTTTTCTGTCTTTTTTAGTCTTTTTTGTACATCAAAAGCGTACAAACGTACGTTCGCGACCCGCGTAAATGCCCATATTATTAAATTCGATTAAAATGAAACGATGGATGAGAATTCTTAATAATTCGTGGTTCATCGAACACATTTATTTTTAATTTTACGAGAGATGGCAGGTACTATTATGACTCTTACCGATAACAATAAATTAGTCTTAAAATAACAAAAACAAAAAATTTATGAAATTTTAACTTCATGAGGCATCAAAGGGTTCAAATAGAATGCATAAGAAACCATGACAAACTATGTGGTTGCAATTAACTGTAAGTTTTTACTTCGCATTATAACAAAAACAACACAAATATAATGATGGAAAAAAGTGTCGCGTTCGCAATGTCGCGTATCGAATACTATTTTATTTTGAGGGAAAAAAAATTTGTTTGATCAAATAAATTCTAATATGCAGTAAAATTATTAAACGACATTCTAATTTATAACAAAAACAACAAAAATATTGGGTCAAATATATAAAAAATATTTTAATTTTATTCCACTTTAATGCGTACGACTGTCGCGTCCGACATCATGGAAATACCCATATCCAAAAGAGGTCAGTTCAACATTTCCTCTATTAAGCTTTAGCCTTTTAGTCTGTTGTTAGTTGTTGTTAAGTCAGTCAGCTGGATATACATATATAGCATTTCCATCGAGTGCATCTTAATTAAAAAAATAACGAGAAGGCCAAGCTAACTTCGTCTTTGCCGAAGTTTTTATACCCTTGCAAATATTTTAATATATCAGAGTTTAAGATCGCCAGCATTAAAACAATCAATCGGGTCTCTTGGTAACATAAAAACAAAACAAACGAGAGCGCAAGTTAAAGTCGGCTCTAACCGACTTCGATATACCCGTTACTCATGAAAAAACATGTTTAACAGTGTTCCTGCGTTCCTTAGGGTGAAAATCTGTAAAGTATGCAACACTTTTTTAACTCGGCTATTTATTACATTTTTACCCATAACTTGAGAACCGCTCATCCGATCTTTATCATTTCTTCAGCAAATCTATTCATTTTGCTAATTACTAACTATCTCTAGAAGGTACGAATGGTCTATCTTTAAAACTGCAGGAGATTTAACGTTTTTTCTTAATTGCGGGGGCGGGAGGGGGCGTGGCCAAAATTTGAAACAAACTTGATCTGCGTGCAGATAAAAGAAGCATTTGTCGCATACATGTCAAACCTCTATCTCTTACCATCTTTGAGATCTAGGAGTTCATACAGACAGACGGACAGACGGACGGACGGACAGACTGACAGACTGACAGACGGACATGGCTAATATATATACTTTATAGGGTCGGAAATGAATATTACTGTGCTTTGCAAACTTCTGGGCAAAATTATAATACCCTTTGCAAGGGTATACAAAATCGAAGTGGTATATCATTTGGAAAGCAGGAAACAAACATCCATTGCAAAGGTCGATCCAGATGTATTTCCAATTAACATATAACAACGTTTTATGCCCTGTATACGCAACAGTTCCATTTAATTGCCAGAAGAGATGACCGGAATTCAAAATATTTTTCCAAAAACTCTTAATGTGACTTAATACTTCTTGGGAAATAACATCGTGTGGGCTCAAGTGTTAATAGTAATTATGTTATTATTAAATATACTAATGTTGCGAGCCCTGGGGCGTCGCACTTTTTCACAGCTAAAAATATATCAAAGATGTAATTAAAAGACATCAACTTCTGGTTAGCTTTTCAGAAAACCACTACGATCTTTCCCTCAACCGATTTTGCAGTTAAAAAAAAAACATTTTTGGGAATGATGTAATAAACTAAACCCGTACAAGATTAAATCGCAAAAGTCTGATTTTTCGGATCATCTATTAATACAGGAGATCTAAAAAAAAAATTTTTTTGATGTGAAACATCTTTAATTTCGGTACGAAAGACTTTAGTAGGAGTAAATTTTGATTTCAGCGTCACGTGACGATGGGGAAAGAGGGGTGAAGGACGGAAGAAAAAGGAAAAGAGTGGATAAATGGGGGAAAGAGGGGATGAAAGAGGCGATAAAAAATTAATGTAAAAGGTGATGAAAAAAGTGATGAAAGAATTGATGTAAAAGGTGATGAAAGAGGTCCGGAAAGAATTAATCTTACAAATGATGAAAGAGGTGTTGAAATAGGCGAAAGCATTGATTAAAAAGGAGATGAAAGAATTAATGAAAAAGGTGATACAAAATGGGTAACAAAAGAACTGATGAAAAAGGTGATGAAAGAGGCGATAAAGGCGGTGATGAAAGAATGAATGATAAATGTGATGAAAGAGGCGAAAGAGTTAATTAAAAAGTTGATGAAAGAATTGATGTAAAAGGTGATAAAAGAGGCGATGAAAGAGGTGATGAAAGACTTAATGAAATAGGCGAACAATTGAAAGAGGTGATGCAAGAAGTTATAATTGAGCTGATGGAAAAGGTGAAGAAAAGGTTATGAAAAAGGGAGAAAGAGGAGGATCAGTGACTAAAGAGTGACTAAACAGTGAGTGGCATCAGGTTTCACATCAAAGCCTCGTGGGTCTTTTTTTATACTCTGTACCGAAGGTACATAGAGTATATTAAGTTTGTGCAAAAGTATGTAACAGGGAGAAGGAATCATCTCCGACGCTATAAAGTATATATATTCTTGATCAGCATCAACAGCCGAGTCGATATAGCCATGTCCGTCTGTCCGTCTGTCCGTCCGTCTGTCCGTCTGTCCGTCCGTCCGTATGAACAAACAGATCTCGGAGATGGTAAGAGATAGAGGTTTGACATGTATGAGACAAATGTTTCATATAGCTGCAGGCAGATCAAGTTTATTTTCAATTTTTGCCACGCCCCCTTCCGCCCTCGCAATTTGGAAAAAAAGGTATATCTTCTACAGTTTTGAAGTAAGACGATTCGTACCTTCTAGAGATAATTAGTAATTAAACGAGAAGGCCAAGCTAACTTCGTCTTTGCCGAAGTTTTAATACCCCTTGCAAATGTTTTAATACAACAGAGTTTACGAACGTCAGCATTAAAACAAACCATTTTTCTGATAAAAGCCACTTTTCGGCCGATAGTTTCTATGGCAGCTATAAGATATAGTCATCCGATCTTGACCAAAACTTCCAAATCTGTGTAAAAGCGTATAAAACTAATAATTGTCGAAGCGGAAGGCGTTTACATTAAAAAACAAAAAAGTTTTCTTACAAAAACCCACTTTTCGACCGATAGTTCCTATGGCAGCTATAAGATATAGTCATCCGATTTTGACAAAAACTTCCAAATCTGTGTAGAAGCGGAAGGCGTTTACATTAAAAACAAAAAAGTTTTCTCACAAAAACCCACTTTTCGACCGATAGTTCCTATGGCAGCTATAAGATATAGTCATCCGATTTTGACAAAAACTTCCAAATCTGTGTAAAAGCGTATAAAACTAATAATTGTCGAAGCGGAAGGCGTTTACATTAAAAACAAAAAAGTTTTCTCACAAAAACCCACTTTTCGACCGATAGTTCCTATGGCAGCTATAAGATATAGTCATCCGATCCGGTCGGTTCCGACATATTAGCAGTGTGCAGTAAAAAGAAGACTCTGTGCAAAGTTTCAGCTCGATAGCTTTAAAACTGAGAGACTAGTTTGCGTAGAAACAGACAGACGGACAGACGGACAGACAGACGGACAGACGGACAGACAGACGGACAGACAGACGGACGGACAAAGCTCAATCGACTCAGCTCGTCGCCCTGATCAAGAATATATATAGTTTATAGGGTCGGAAATGAATATTTCTATGCGTTGCAAACTTCTGGGCAAAATTATAATACCCTTTGCAAGGGTATAAAAATGTATCGATTTGCCGAAGAAATGATAAAGATCGGATGAGCGGTTCTCAAGTTATGAGCAAAAAAGTACGTCACCCTCCCCCACCCCCCTCCCACCCTATTACAACTAACACCGCACAATCTTAAAGAGAGAGAGAGAGAGAGAGAGAGAGAGTGAGAGTGAGAGAAAGAGAGAAAGACTTAGAGATGAGCGCAGCACCAGCATTGCATTCAGCTTCTACTCCAGGTACAGAGTATGTTATAGTCGGGCTTGACCGACTTTCTTACTTGTTTTTACTGTTTCACTCCACCATAATTTTCATAACATGTGGAAGTTGTTGCAGATGTAGCCCTTTTTTTGGGGGGTTTATAGGTTCTAGTCTAGTTTTATGCCACGTCTCAAAATGCTTTGTTCAAATACTAAAAATTGTATAGTATGCTTCACTCTTAGTCTTTGTTTATGCCGAGTGCTCTGTGAGCTTTACAAAAACAATTGTGCAGTTGCCACAATTTGTTGTGTTTATTGTTTAAAATATAAGAGCTAGAGAAGGCTGAATCACCTGATCAGCTATCACGTAGCTTTGCTATATAAACTTCTCAACTCTCCACCAGCCCGCTGTTTACCTCCACAATGACTCAACAATTTGCCAGGCATTAACACATTTCGGGCACACACACTCACACACGCACACGCACACACACACACCGCAACACCTTTAGCATTTTATTGGGCTCTCAACACCTTGTTGAGGCGCTTGGAGCATAAATTGCCGACTCCTGGCAGTTAACTGGCTATAACTAAGCCCGCAATCCATCAAACCGCATGGAGTTTATAAAACCTTCGCCGCAAATGTGCCAAATGAGAGGCTTTCGGTTTTCTATTAACTGTCAGGCGTTTTATTTACAGCCGAGCGAAGGATGTGCCATAAATTGTAGGAAGCGGTGGACACGGCTCGGGCGAACTCTAATTAAATTTTAATTGTTTGCGAACGGAAATTCGCGTCCAGCAGTCCAGCTCCGAGCTCCAAGCTCCATGATGTCCATTAGCTCTAAACATTGTCGTGCTTGGCACTTTTAATTGTCGCTGGCCTGATTTACATGAACGACGACAAAAAGCTCACAACACAAACATTAAACGGCAGCGACGCAGGACGAAAGCAAAAGGAGGTGAGCTTAGGGCGTGGCTGGCGACTTGAACGTGACTCGCATGCCAATGGAATGCTTATCAAAGTGTATGAAATTCATAGAAATTATGACGCGAACAGCGGGAACAGCGAACTGACAGCAGAAGCCAAGGAAGACTCCTCCTGACGTTGACACAATGTTGGATGGATGGATGTGTGGGAGGCTGGGCAGGACAGGGCGCGGCACGGCTGGTGCTTAAGCGTTTTATTGTCTTTAAGCTTCATTAAGTCAAATGGTGCAAACTCCAAATGGGATACCAAAATGTACAGTTTACTTCGAGCGGCTTCAATCTCCAACGATTACGTGAGTGTTTGGCAATTAAAAAGTTGTCGCTAAGCGAGTTAAAATGTTAAGCCAAATTCAATTAAATGGAAAACTTTTAAGACCCCACCCCCATGCACCACCATCCCTTAAATGAAAGTCACAAATCACACGAATTTTGATTGTATTCTAAATCACTTCCAAAACGACAAATGGTCGTGTCCACTACGCTGGCGGATGTCAGCCAGGGTTAACTTCACGACATAAGTAAAGTGTACGCTTATCAAGGGCAATAGGTAGCGGAGTATGGTCATATACGAGACCCTTTTGCTGCCGAAGAGCACCTCCAGCAACCAGTAAAAAAAGTCCAGGAACAAAGCGACAAGCTGCATTACTATCCAAAAGCCCATGCACACGGGAGAAGTCTGCTTGAGGCCATAATTTAGTTCCATGCACTCTCACTGCTCCTTTAGATACTCACCCTAACTACTCCGTAGAGCAGCATCAACCAGGCATACAGCATTACATAAGTTCCGATTAATCGCACGCGACGTAGACGATAATCGCTGAAAGTGTAGAAAACACGAACACGCCAAAAAGTCAAAGGCTTGGGTTCCTTGGTATAGAGACAGTAGAACTCCACTGCGTGATGAATCTGTCAGAACAAGAGATGGAGAAGGAGAGAAGAGAGATGTACCCACACCACTTACCACGCCCGCCAGACTCAGGGCCAACACAAACCAAAAGAGGAAGGGAAACCATTCGCGTGTTCCATTGAGCCAGGACATTATATAGTCCTTGGTCCTGCCGTAACTCGGAGTTGGGAACTCCCATATGGAATAGTACTCACAGTCCGGCAATGAGGCCCGCAAATAGTGTCGGAAAAAATAGCAAGTTTTTTCGCGATAATTTACTAAGCGAATCATGATTCACGTAGAGAAAATTAGGAAAATAAAGGAAGAATTTGTATAAACAATCTGAGCGGTTGAAAGTTACAACTGAAACTGAAAATATAAGGAAAATGAAATTGGAAGACTATTTCGAATGAACAGAAGGATTTGGCAACGCCAAGCTGATGTAGTTTTTTAATTTTTATTTATTTTTATTTGGTTTCTTATTTCGTTAAACCCTTTCAATTACAGCACTAGTCACGATACTCTGTTACAATATTTTCTTTTTTACTTTTAATACCATCTATTTACTAACAAATATCGTCTCCATAAACCTTTAAACCACACGTCATTAATATATGTAAAAATTTATAATCAGGAGAAATATAAAAAATAATAAGTAAATCCTTAAATTTAATTTTATATTGAGTAGCGCTTTTAATGGATCTTACAGAATTTAGTAGTAAGTTCCTGTGGTGAGCAGCATATAACAACAACTGTTTCTTAGGACCAGCCTGCTTTATTTTTGGCCATAATAAATTATTTGTTCTAGAGGATATGGCAAAACAAAGCTTCTAATACAGGTAAATTGGTTCTCTGCGAGTGATTATGTTGTGTAATAAGTAGACATCGGATTTTAGGTTAAAGCGTATATTTAATGGTGGAAAGAATGTGCTATATATTTTAACCTATTTCGATCTATTTATATAAATATGTACGGCCGACATATTATCAAGCCACAGCCTAAACGACTTAATGTACATTTCTGATTTTTGGCATAGACCTACGTTTAGTTATGCAGGCGCGCACTAAGAAAGAAAATTTGGAAAATTTTCCACCAATCTTTAGAAAAGGCCAATGAAACGTTTGTATGGGAACAAACCGGTTGTTGCGCTCAGGCAATGTTGTGGAATAAGTTGTTTCCCTGAGAACTGTGTGTTTTTTTTTTTTCACAAAAACAAACAATAAATCAAATTAAGAATAACCTCATCATAATGGCACATTGACAGCTTTAACAATATGTTAACCGTATTTCAAAATTAATACACATTAAAATAACACCAAACTAGAAGCCAAATGTATGTAGATGTAATAATTGCTTTTATCTGCTGTCCGTCTTTTATTAGTGGTGGTACGTGAACTCAATAAAAAAGTGATGGCACACCTGACGTGAGCAGTCTGCTAAATATTAGTTGTCTCCTTATCTGATTTGCTAGTCTTTGTTAATAAACTAGGCTGTGAGTTGATAACACAGTGCTACAAATTTCCAAAAATTGTAATAACCTGGGTATTGGCGTAGCGTTCGCTGTAGAACAGGTCGCGTATAGCATTTCCCTATAGTTGGTTTTCCTCGGGGACCCCCAAAATCTGAAGTTATGGCCCAAAAACCGCTTTTTGCTATTTTACCGCAATTAAATAGAAATAACTCGCGAATTGACCGTCTGATTGTTCATATCCTTATCGATTCCGATAGTGACGAGTGGAATCTAATACATTATAATCAATGGTTAGACTAATTTAACCATCGACTTACAGATGAGGCATTTTGAACTTTTTTTGAGAAATTTGTACTTTGGCACTCACTGGTTTAACTATTTTATTCTATGCGATTTTTCCTTAAAGTTTGTAATACAAGCCCATTTAATTCTCCGTCGAACGGTTGTTGTCCCAATGAATTTGGATACCGTTTGACGAAGTTATGCGCGATTTTCTGAGTGCACATCGACAATCTAGTATTTTTTTTAGTGTGCTAACATATTTATTTTTGCTTTCACATAATTGCCCCTAAAAGTAAACTCAGTTTTGTTTGGCGCCAGATTCAAATAATATTTTTAAGTACTTAAAATGCCAATATATATAAACTTCCATGTTTCAAAATTTTTTTTCCATGTTTCAAATATTAACGGTCTCTGAATACTGTTATCTAGCATAAAGATAAATTGAGCTACGTATAGTGAGTAGATGTGGGTTGTAAGTGGTTGTTGTTATTTGTGAATGAGCTGAAATTGGCATATAATATAAAATAGCCGTGCACACCAAGAATCGTATACAGGTACGCACGGTTAAGGCTTGTGAAAAGCAGATTGCTCTCATGGCGCAAGCCTTGGCCACGCCTGACCATATCTGGTCTAATGCAGATAATTTAGCTGCGGGTTCTATTTAATAATAAGCCCCTTTGGTACCTAAGAAATTACTTTTGAAGTCCACAATCAGACGGTCAATTCGCGAGTTATATCTATTTAATTGCGGTAAAATAGCAAACAGCGGTTTTTGTGCCATAACTTCAGATTTTGGGGGTACCTGAGGAAAACCAAGTTTGAGGAAATGCTATACGCGACCTGTTCTACAGCGTACGCTTTGCCAATACCCAGGTTATTTCGCACTGTAGCACTGTGTAATCTAAGAGATTTATATCGATTAAAACTCTCAAAAAATAATAACAACATTTCGCAATGAAAAGTCCAAAAAAGCCAAAACAGCTTATTTTCTATTTAGCTTTTTGCAGATAAAAAATCAGATTTAAAATAAGCAATGTTTAATATGCTTGTAATTTTTTCTATTTTTATACCCTTGGAGAGGGTATATTAAAATTGTCCGGATATTTGTAACGCATAGAAGGAAGCATCTCCGACCGCATTAAGTATATATATTCTGATCAGCATGACGAGCTGAGTTGATATAGCCATGTCCGTCTGTCCGTCCGTCTGTCCGTCTGTTTCTATGCTATCTCCTCCGTCAGTTTCAAAGCCATCTTAACCAAACTTTGCACGAAGTCTTTTGGTACAAATACGCTGCACATTTATCGGAACCGGCCGGATCGGATGACTATAGCATAGCAACGATCGGTTGAAAAACTAGTTTTAGTGAGAAAAACTTTTTTGTTTTCAATGCTATCGCTCCCAACGCTCGTATTTATAAGTTTTTAATAATTTAACATAATTTCATTAAGCCTTGTCGAAATCGGACCACTATATAGTATAGCTGCCATACAAACTGTCAGGCATATATCAAGCTCCAAGGGTGTATAAACTTCGGTCGAGCCGAAGTTAGCTTGCCTATATTTTTAGTTGCCGCATAATAAAGACACTTAGGTACAGAATATTTTGTAGATCTAATATTAAACAAATGTATTTAGGTGCGCACTTACAAATAAAATGTCCCTCGACCCAAAATTCACTACATTGTCCTTTTGAAGAAGAATATACTTTCCAGATTGGTTTTTTTTTTAATCAACCATAAAATCGGAAAGAACTTTTCGACAAGAGCTAATTAATAGATCGGATGAGTATAAAAAAGCATTCATCGAATCCTGCATATTGTTTTCGAGTCTGTCGGTGTTGCTATTATTTGAATTAAAGCCATTTTGTCCCTTTACATGTTTTGAATTTAGTTTTTTCTTAAAAAGTGCCAAGACTACAAACAATGCGGACAAGCAATAGTGTTTCACCAAACTTAGGATGAAAACTACTTTGAAGTACCACAATTAACAGCATAATTATGATTGTGATCTTACCGAACCGCGATAAAGTACCATGGGTGACCACTGATCAAAAAACAAAAAAAAATGATAAAAAAAAAAAAAAAAAAAAAAAAAATATTTCATATAATTTGACCATGACGGAGAATCAACTAATTTGCGAAAAAAAAGGTCCACTATTTATACTCTGTACCGAAGGTACATAGAGTATATTAGGTTTGTGCAAAAGTATGTAACATGGAGAAGGAATCATTTCCGACTATATAAAGTAGCCGAGTCGATATAGCCATGTCCGTCTGTCTGTCCGTCTGTCCGTTCGTCCGTATGAACAAACAGATCTCAGAGATGGTAAGAGATAGAGGTTTGACATGTATGGGACAAATGTTTCTTATACTTGCAGGCAGATCAAGATTATTTTCAATTTTTGCCACGCCCCCTCCCGACCCCATAATTTGGAAAAAACGTTATATCTCCTACAGTTTTTAAGATAGATGATTCGTACCTTCTAGAAATAGTTAGTAATTATCAAAATGTATCGATTTGACGAAAAAATGATAAAGATTGGACGAGTGGTTCTCAAGTTATGGGCAAAAATGTAAGTCACCCTCCCTCCACCCGCTCCCCACTATTTCAACTAACACCGCACAATTTTAGAGAGAGACAGAAACAGAGAGGGAGTGAGAGAGCGAGCGCCAGCATTGCATGCAGCTTCTACTCAAGGTACAGAGTATGTTATAGTCGGGCTTGACCGACCGACTTTCTCACTTGTTTTAAGTTCAAAATTTGTAAAAGTACAGATCTCCGACATGGTTAGAGATAGAGGTTTGATTTGTATGGGACAAATACTTCTTGTAGTTGCCGGCAGACAAATTTTTATGTCACAGGTTGCCACGCCCCCTTCCGCCCCCGCAATTTTGTAAAAACCTCATATCTTCCACAGTTTTACAGTTAGATGGTTTGTTCCTTCTAGAGATATTTTGTAATCACGATTATTTATCGATTCGCCAAAGCAGCTATGAAGATCGGATGAACGATAGCAGAGTTATACGGAAAACAAAAAATTTTGATGGGTAGCACCGCTTCAACGTTGATGGGCAGCACTGGGCTCACTTTTTGACACTTTTATCACTTTGTGTGGCTTCTTTATAAATGTTATCAAATAAATGCAAGCTCTGGGGTATACAGAACATGTTATAGTCGTACTTCACCGACTTTCTAACTTGATTTTTGGGAAAATGTTACATAAATATTTAAAGTCGATTTGCCCGGACTAGGAATTCATTTTAGACCCATGGTTTCTTGGTGAAATTTTCTTAAAATTGACCGTAGATTTCATGTTTGCCCCCCCTAATGTTCTTGCTATGGAGTATTTAAAAATTCATATTTATTTACCAAGATCTTAAGGAAAATTACCAATTATATTGATTATTCTGGTCAAGGTTCTATCTCATCCAGAAATCCTGGAATTTCATGGAAAGGCACTTGACAAACACTACCTTGTGACCAGCTTCCACACAAACAAGATCTTGTTTGGCACTCACATCAGCAAATGTGCGAGATCCTTGCACAGTAAAGTCCACTTAAAAGACGCAAGTTAGTACTCCTATCTATCTACTCCCCCATGTTCAGGACCCAAAAGCATCCTTGACTTAACTTAAATGGGATCTCTGGACACGATTAGACCAACTTGATGCATAGTGAAAATATGTACATATCTAAAAGTGGAGCCACTTGTCTCGAGAACGATGATGATGATGGTTCAGCTTGGTTGCTTCGATTAACGTCAACAACGGGCAAGGATTACAGAGGAGAGACGGCCACCATGCTTGGAGGATGATGATGATGATGCTGTCTCCGATGTCCGCCGTCCCCCCGCCCGCTCTCTTTCATTTGTGGTTGCTGGTCTGCTTCATTGGTTTTTGATTGTGTTTGGTTGCTTTATTTATTTATGGGCCCAGAAGGGAGAGACGGATAGAGAGAGAGAGAGAAGCTTTCAGAAAATATTATATCTTGTTTTATGTTTTCTGTGAGCCTCACAGCAAAGTTAAATTGCCAACAAGAAAAAACACAACAACAACAAATAACTGGCAGAAAAACAAAAAAAAAAACAGGAGCAGCCGGATAAGGGAACCAGGGAACCGGGTGACGGCGGACACGCCGGAGCCCAAGTCGTGTGGCGAAGTTCGCTTGGCTTTTTGTATAACTTTTGATTAATAGAGCGTCGACGAAGCGCAAGTAGAGAGCCTGCCAGCATAATTGCACCACACTAGGACCTCCTCCTGCACATGACAACAACTTGTGCTTGGAGCAGAAACTTCTTACGCTAAATTGATTCCGTTGAAAACAAGTGCCGGGCTTGGGTAGCCGGGGCGGAGTGGGCGTGAAACAAAAGCCCATCAGGATAACAGACAAATGCACTTATGCAACGCCACTGCCGACAGCTGAAGACAACAACATAAAAACAAACAACTTTGCCTTGCCATGTTGTCTCTCCGATTTCCATATGCCTTCCACCAGGCGCCAAGATGGATTTCCCCCTGCCCAAAACAAGAAAAGAAACTACAAGCATATCAAAATTTCGCCTGGGCACAATGCCAGCTTCCCCCGTTCGCACCCAGCTGTGCTGTAAGTTGCCATTTGCCGCTTACACTGTGCGGAGGGAAATCGAAATTGAAATTGGAACAAAGGGAAAAGTTAAGTGAAGTTGTATTCGGTGTTCCGTTGACTTTGCCGAAAGTTGCCGCACAGCCAGCACTGGGATGGTGTGGGTTAAGTTTCTAGTCTTGTCACCGACATTGTTTCCAAGTCTTAAGTAGGTCTGGGATAGGGAAGAGTTGATGGTGAGCAAGGTCACTTCCAAAACTTTGGCTTAGAGCAAATGAATCCGTTGGTATCATGTTCGTAATTTCATAAGCACGCATTTGTGTACGAAGAAATTGAATTTCAACACGTCAATTCAACACAGCACAATTATAACATAAGATATTTTAACACATTTACAATTTCAACATAATACATAAACAATGTTAATACTAGAAAAACCAAAATTATATTATCAATCCTATAAGTAGGAAAGTCAGTTGTACCCGAGTTTAGAACCGCTCCGAAAGTGTACGCAATTTCGAAAGCATACTTTTGTTCATAACTTAAATAACTTTCATCCGAATGCAAGAGTTGTAAATATCGTAACATTTTTACCTGCCCTTCTTTCCCAGAATGAATTTGTTTGTAATGTGTTGAAATGACGTATGTTTAATTGACTTTTTGAATTTTTTTTGCTTTGATCATACCGGAAATTTGTTTTTGGAAACGGCGACGGATCCAGGCTAAAAAATGTTTATCATCGTTTCTCTGTATTTCTTTAGCTTCTTCTGGTCAATACCTCGGTTGTGTGAAATGACTTTGTGATATATTTATATATATAGAGGTGTGTTGACACTGTTTTGTGTTGAATTGTTGTGTTGGGTAAAATAAATTAGTGATATATTGACGTGTATAGAAATTGTTTTGTAATGACTTTGTTTTGTGTTATATTTGTTTGTGTTGAATTGTCGAATTGTTAAATTGCTTTATCTCAAATCCATCAACCCTGGACCTCTACCTGACTAATTCTCCAAAAAGGCTCTCAGAGCCAATAGAACATACTGATCTCAATCAATCACCTCCCAGTATTATGCAAGCTTAGCACTGATGCAAGAATAAATAGTCCAGAATCATACTTCCAGTATTCGAGGGCAGACTGGAAAAAATTTAAGCGTGTCCCAGAAAAGCAACTCAAAGTAGGCTTAAAAGCCAGAACTAATGACGTAAACAGTGTAATAAAACAAAAGTTGGTTGAGTTCAACAATACTACTTGGAATCAAAAACAATCCTGCCTTGATAAAAATTCAAAGCCATTTTGGAAGCTTACAAAATTCATTATAAAAATAAAAAACAGTTCATTCCAAGTTTTACTCATAGTAATACATGTTACTCTACAAATTCTGAAAAGGCGAATATACTTGCCGACATTTTCGAACGAAAGCATCGCCTAATTAAGCTTATTCAGATGGGCCAACTTCAGAAATGGTACAAAACTCAATGCGAGAACTCAATGCCCAAGATAATCAAACTTCTGCTCTCGATATTTCATTAAGTGAAGTAGAATCAATTATTAAAACTCTTAAGAACAAGAAATCACAAGGTATTGACCTAATACCAAATTACTTACTTTTTTAACCCATATTTTCAACCACTGCCTAAAGATTGGCTCTTTTCCTTTAGCATGGAAATTGCAAAACCCGGCAAACCTCCTGACTTACCTTAAAGTTACCGACCAATCAGCATACTAAGTGGGTTTTCAAAAATATTAGAGCGACTAATCAGAAACAGACTAAATAACCATTTGGAAGGCAATTGTATTCTACCCGACGTGAAATATAGATTCCGTGCTTCCCTAAATTGCATTCATCCTCTTGACATAGCCACTAACTTTGTCAAACAAAGCCTTAATCAAAAACATTCAGTTGGCATGCTGACGCTAGACGAAGAAGCCGCTTTCGACACTGTGCGGCTCAACGGCTTAATCTAAAAGATAATTTCTTGCAATACCCCAACATACTTAACAAAACTACTTAAGATACTTCTACGTATACGCTGGCGTGCCGCAGGGGTCAGTGCTCGGACCCACTCTCTATAATATTTATACCTATGACATTCCCCTATTCGATTGTTGCAACTCGGTTATCTCGGCACTTTACTGTTCTGGTAGTTCTTACATAGACATTTAACACGAATTGCAGTGGTTCATTGACCTCTCTATCAAGATACTTCGCGCGATGGAATATCAAACTAAATGCCACAAAAACGAAGCTATCTTTTTCACCCAAGAACGACACCCAACGTTTTTACCAAACAGCGAGATAACTCTAAACAACACCAAAATAGAATGGGAAAGCTCAGTCAGATATCTTGGCTTAAACCTTGACAAGAAACTCATTTTTAGCGATCACATTAGTAAGACTGTTGACAAATTTAACAAGATGATTAGAACTTTATATCCGTTCATAAACCGCAACTCAAAACGATCCATTAACAACAAACTTCTAATCTAGCTAGTTTTCTTTTAAAGATCTTTTGTTTAATACCAAAAATGGAATTAGTTTTTATGAAATTCCATTTTGGAGCTTTAAAAATGATTTTGTATGTAATTAATGAAAATAAAAACAATTTCCGATATTTTCCGCCAATATTCCAAACAATAAGAGATTATGTTTAATACAAAAAATGGAATTATTATTCAGCAATTTTTCATATATTGCTTTAAAAATGATTTTGAGCACGATCAAATGGAAAATAATAATTTTTCAATATTTTCCGGCAATTTGGTTTAATGTTAAATACAATATTTTGGACTAAACTGTTTTTCTAAGAGCGCGAGAGAGAGTGAGCATGAGAGGATCTCACTCGCACAAATTATATGTCATGGCTCTCTGAGACAGAGGGCAGTTGCTACATGTGTTAGAATGAGGGAGGAGGGAAAAGAGTGAAGAGCGGTAGAAGATGGAAAGGCGGTTGAAGAGGGGAAAAAACGGAAAAACCAATTTGAATGGGTACAGAGTATATTACAGTCGGGCTTGTTTTTAGTTTACATTTTGCAAATGGAATGGTAAAGGGGTTTTAATGCAGCTAGACTGTCCGAAATAATAAATTCATTTCCCTGTAGAAAATGCTTCTAAGCCGGCATTCCTGATCGATGATTTATCACCTTAGCTGCACTTATAACCACTTCCTCCACTCTGCATTCGAATTGGTGAAGCTTTGTGTAGTCGAGTGTATGCAAAACTTGACTTGGCCGACTGACATTAGAGCAAGTGTTGCCATTAATAGTATGCTGCAGCTTGTAAGTGCTCTGGAAAGGTCTTTGCCTCCAGCTTTGGCTTCTTTTGCAGCCGTTGCATTTGCACTCAAAGTTTTAAGGGTGAACGGGTTCGGTTGTGATTTGCGCTTGATTCGCTCTGTGGTCTGGTCATGTAATTGCTTGGCCTCTTTGGAGACGGACCCCAAAATGCTTAAATCAAATTTAAGACTGATGTAAATTATCCATGCACACAAACGCCATGTGCACACACTCGGGCAAGTGTGTATAACATAATGCATGCACACTTAAAGCCTCAAGAGTGCCAGGCGGCAGCCAGGCAGCCAGCCAAATGGCTCTGACTGAGATGGATATAGCCACACGCGAGCGGTCAGAGCGTGAGATGGTTGGCAGTGAAGCTTAGTAAAATACTTTCATAATAATCTTTATGGCCCAGCGTTGCACTATGGGACACTTTGAGCAATTTTTTTGTAGCTAAAGTTTATAAACAAAATTAGAAAGTGCGTGGGAATTGTGTAAAATTGCAGAGGTTAAATGAAAAGTAACCATTGTAGAAGAACCATGGATGTCCCTTAAAACTGTTACACTCAAAGGCCCCCACAGATCTCAACTAAGTCAGAAAATCAGGCCTTGCCGAGGCAGAAGAAGGATGGGCTTACGGAATTACTGACAAATAGATGGCGCCACTACTGTAACCACTGCAACAGACTTTAATTCATAACTTGAGCACAGTTCATCCGATCTTTATAATTCTTTCGGCGAGTCGATAAATAATCCAAATATCTCTTGAAGGTACAAACACTTAAAGCTTTCTCAGCCTGGGATTGCTGACTTTTCGTTTAAGACTCTTCATTTGTGGAAATGGTAATGGTAATTAAATTTAAGAGGTTATTCGTTATATTTTTCATATGTTTGACATTTGACAAATTTGTACAAATTTGCTTAAAAAGAAAAAACGGATTATCCCTCAATTTTATTGCACGAAATTTCTTCATAGTTCACAATCTATCGCAGAAATTTTAGTTTTGTATAATTTTCTGAAAGAAATATTTTACAATTCATTTTTTTTAACTATTTGTTTTAAAAATTGAGTAAAGTTTTTCAAATTTTGTACTCTGTTCATCTTCGACTTCGTTCCCTTTAAATAGGATTTCGAACTCAAAGGGGGCTTAACAACCGTAAACGTAACCGAAACCGTTGTGATTTTCTGTTTGAAGCAAACATTTTTTAGACAAAAATCAAAAAAAATTAACCATGGTGCCAAAAAAATACACGAAAAACGAAGAAGAGAAAAGCATAAAAACAGAAAAACGCCAGCTAAACGAGCTACGAGCTGCGCGCTGCTGGAGCGAGCAAAAGGCATAAGCAGCGGGTGCAGGCGGGAAGGGGGGGTGAGTTGGGGAGGTGCGGTAGCACACAGTGATTTGCCTCCTTACTTGTTGTTTTTTTCATACTCTGTATCCCAAAAGGTACGCTGAGTATATTAAGTAAAAAGGATGAGGAACTCTTTTCCGTCACTATAAAGTATATATATTCTTGATCAGCATTAACAATCGAGTCGATATAGCCATGTCCGTCTGTCTGTCTGCACAAATCTCAGAGAAGGTAAGAGATAGAGATAGAGTGGGTTAGTGTTTCAAAAACCTTAAACAAGCATTGTTTGAAGGAAGTGGTGGCGCCATCTATTGGTCAGGTTTTGCACAAAATTCCTCAACAAGCATTGTTCAAAGCAAGTAATGGCGAAATATATGGGTTTGTTTTCAAAAACCCCCAACAAGGGTTGTTTAAAGGAAGTGGTGACGCCATCTATTGGTCTGGTTTTTTAAATTCCCTCAATAAGCATTGTTCAAAGCAAGTAATGTACAAATTTATGGGTTAGTGTTTAAAAAACCCTCAAAAAGCATTGTTTAAAGGAAGTGGTGACGCCATCTATTGGTCAGGCCTTTGAAAATCCCTCAACAAGCATTGTTTAAGGCAAGTAATGGCGAAATCTATGTGTTAGTGTTTCAAAAACCCTCAACAAGCATTTTTTGAAGGAAGTGGTGGCGCCATCTATTGGTCGTTTTAAACAAAATTCCTCAACAAGCATTGTTCAAAGGAAGAAAAGCAAAATCTATGGGTTAGTGTTTAAAAAACTCTCAACAAGCATTGTTTAAAGAAAGTGGTGGCGCCATCTAATGGTCAGGTTTCTTAAATTCCCTAAACAAGCATTGTTTAAAAAAAGAAGTGACGAAATCTATGGGTTAGTGTTTGAAAAACCTTTAACAAGCATTGTTTAAAGGAAGAGGTGGCGCCATCTATTGGTCAAGTTATGAAAATTAAAAGAAGTTCTCTGGCGCAGCGCAGCAGCAGCGCTTCTACTGCAGTTACAGAGTACATTACAGTCGGGTTTGACCAGTTTTCTGACTTGTTTTTTTTTTGCTCCTTTTTTCTTTCCCATTTTTGTTGCTCCATGAACGGTTCAGCTATGCACATTGTTGGTTTTTTATGAAGCAGCCAAATGTATGCTTGAAAACGGAAAAAGAGGGCGGGTGGGTGGTGGGCGTTGGGAGGATTCTTTATGATGGCTTTGTCATGCTGCAGCAAGCTGAAGCAAGCTTCGTATCAAATTATCAGTAAAATTGATCAAAATGCTTAGCATACATCTGGGGGCAACATTTTTGATACTTAAATGAGAAAGCTCCGGTGCCAGATGAACATGTTGATTATCCGCCTGTCAGTTGCCCAGGTATTGGCCGAGTCCTTTCGAGCTGACATTTTGTTTGTTTTGACCAAAGATTTGGGCTATTATCCGTATGTGTGTGTGTGTGTGAGTGGAACAGCTGGTGGGAAGGTGGCGCCTGAGCTGGATTTAATAAATTCTAATGTTTGCTTACCTCGCCCAAAAGGCTTTCCAAGTGAAACCCAACCACCTGGGAACTGCACAAACACACACACAGAGAGAGAGAAAGAGCCAGACGTTGGATTTACTTTTATTGCAAATTGCAATGCACAGCAAAAATGCATCCTGGCCCTTACTCCTCACCTGATATAGACATTTAAAAGAATGAATAGACAGAGACAGAGAGAGAGAGACCTTTTTTATGCATCTTGGAGTGAACTCAAAATGTCTAGTGCTTTCAGTATAACTTTTTGGTTTCTATTTCTGTCTGAACAACTTCGTTGTATAGACGAATTTTACTTGAATTTCGAACAGATTTATACTGACATGGTAAAGCGTACACCTTTGTGCCTGGACTTATCTCCACCAGGTCCAGAACTTCCACCATTTGCGTCCGCGTTGCTCGCGTTGCAACTCTGGCGACGGCACCGCCTTCGGCGGTATCATGGGCATCCTGGCCGGTTCATTTGCAGCGGCCTGGTCATCGATATGCTGCTGGGTGGCCAATATAACACAATGACGATACTGTTCCATCAGATTAAAACATTTGCACGCTTGCTGGCGATTGTTTTCCAGGCAACGCAACAATTGACTGTGCTGTCCCGCACAGGGTGGCGTCTTCACGTTCCTGAGATGAAGCCGTGTTTTGGCCAACAAGCTATCGAACTCCTCGTAGATGGCCTCGTTTGGCCTGTGGCAGAGATAAGAAATGAGATTACGTCCACGTAGTCTAGTTGAACACTCACAATCGCTGAATATCCTCTATCACTTTGAGCACGTTGCCCGATTTCAGTTTGCTGACCTTGGACTTGCTCTTGCTGGCCACGGGCTTCACTTCCGGCTGCTGTCTTTCCGATTGCGGTGTAACCAACATGGCGCCCATTCTGGCTAAGTTTCAGTTGTGTGTGTGGATGAGCTGGTGGGGAATAAAAAGTGTAAAGTTCTCCGTACATGGATGTAACTTTCAAATGTGCTAGATAAACTAAATTGTTAAACAAAGTAGAAAGTAAATGCCAAAGGATTATGATCTAGCATGAATGGTTCACAATTGAAGGTTATGGAAAAGCAACTAGATATGGTAGAGAAGTTATAAAGTCAGAATTCTGGTCTGGAGGATAGCAAGCAAGACATTCCTGACCAAAGCCTTAACATCATTCCGGCTTAAAACAAAGGAAAAAAAGCTGGAGAAGGCATCAACCTGACCTTGGAGAATAATCAGCACTTCTATACGAAAAGGAAATCGGTGGAAATAGCCTCCATTGAGAAAGCTCTGTACCAGCAGGAGTTTGCCCGGGAAGCATTAATCTATTACCTGCTAAGCTGCAAAAGAGTCCAAGCCAAGTGGGTTACCACAACCATGACAAAAGAGGCACATGGCTCAAGCCCATAAATTCCTTAGGAAAGCATCTAAGACAACCGCATCATGGGAAATTGTCCATCGACTTTCAGCTCAATCCTGGACTCCACTATTATTATTACTTGTTGTTGGTGCCCCCCACCGCCCTACTGAGTTCACAACTCTCTTAGCAGCTGCTTTTCCTGTACAAAGGTCAGGATTTTCTTTGGGTATCCTCTTGGAGGCAAGGAGTCCTCCTTGGAACACGAGCTCGGTAAGGACCCCGTAGTGGGATTTTGTGAATTGCCGTGCGTTTCGCATCTCTTAAGAGGCCTGGACACTCAAACTGTCTCGCGATAGAGGTTGCAAGGATATCCTGCTTATACTTAAGCTCAATACTTTTCTTGATACTTGAAAGTCCCTTGTCTGGGGCTTCCAGATGGTCGACTACCGGCCGAGGCTCACCAGTGGAAAGGCTACTTAAAACAGGCGTTCGCCATTTGCCTAAGCTTACCAATCAAGACTGGACTATTTGTGACCCGGGCCTCTAGCTACGCTGACTCTCGGCACTGGGTGAGAAGTGAGGGTTGGGAAATGGGAAGGTATTGTGTAGAAAGGGTGTGTGGCAACACAAGCGCCTCTTCGGTGCACTGCAGCGTGACATCCGCTGTCCGAAAATGCGACCCCCCTAAAAACCATCTCACAAGTTTTTCGGGACTCGGGGGACGCCACCCTTAAAGATATACTAAAGTGGGCCACAGAAGCCGTGCTTCTATTCACCAAAAGTCCGAGGTCTACTCCAACAAAGCAAAGCTGTGCTACAAATTTTAAACTCTACTTCAAAAGATGATGATTTTTCGAAGTAAACACTTCTTTTGTTCCATATATTTAACTTCATGATTAGTTTGCAGAACTTCCTATGTCCGACTCGAACTTGATCATCAAATTATTTTTTTGAGCTTGAACTCTTCATTTTTCTTAAAGTGTGGCACTAGTTTTGTATTATTTATCTCAAACTGTGTCCATAATCTAATTTCAGTGGGTTACAGCGTTTCTTAAGTTTTAAATGATTTTCATCGAAGGGCAGCTGAGTTACTTGAGGTCGGAATTCTCGTCGGGTGCCTAAAAATTTGATTTATGCTGATTTCGCTACTTATACGTATCGGTTGACTGTTTGGTAGATCAGAGCTTCATACTTCTGGGCTTACCCATGGAACAATTATAGTTTTAAACGTGAGACATGCACTTCAAGTTATCCTTAACTTCTTAACTAAAACGTACTTCAGTTGCCAACTTAAATTAGATTTCGCATACATTTTCGAAAACTTTTCCTATTTTTACTGATGACCCCCGTCGAAATAAAACCAGAGCAATTCTGTCAATTGCAGGCACCTGCTGTGGCTGCACTTCCATCATCATTTGGTGGGTCAACACTAAACAGGACCCAGGACGGACCACAGCAACCAATGGAATTACCTGCCCAGACAGAAACTTCTGCCTGGCAGGCATAAAAAGTCAAGAAGTTTTTCGGTCGGATGGCATTGTTGCTGGCATTTCGTTATTGGAATTTTCATTGGCCACAGAAATACTTTTTCGATTAAACTTTAACGGCGCGTAAAATGCCAGGGAGCTCGATGCCAAATAGCCGGAAAATGCTCAGGCCAAATGCCAAATCAGAAAATGATTAATTACAAAGTGTGCTCGGTGCTTGGACGTGGCCTGCCAAATGCCAATTAGCGGAAATATTTCACGTGGGTCGTTGGACGACTAATGGAAATAAATTAGTTTCGGCCACGAGAGTGTGCCGGCACAACAAAACAGTTCAAGAACGCATCTCTGTCGCTCCTGCTCCTGTGGGGGAAATTGGGGAAAATTGCTGGCGAAGAAACAGCATGAAAATGAAAATCAGCGCCGCGGTCAAAACCGCTTGGTGCCTCGCTAACAGCGGCGGCACAATTTTTCCCCAAAAACCGGCAACAAATGTCACCGACGCGTTCGCCTCTCAGTTTTCCCTGCGGCTTCGAGGCAGCCATGTGGAAAGTTGATTTTTGCTAGCGACAGCAATGACGCCTGGTATGTAATCCACATTTGGGTTTGGAAATCAGAACACCAACACGAGCAGAGATTACAAAACCAGGTCAAGTTGGCAAATGGATGAAACTTCATCAAGTCGCGGGCAGGCATTTCACACTTAAACGTGGTTAATGTTCTAGGGTTTTAAGTACGGGGATCATACCTGAAGATGTATATCAATGGTCATGAGGGCTTGGACCACCCGTTGCAGTCACGATTTCAGTTAGGGTTAGGTAAGGATAGGAAATTCTAGGTAAGGCTGCATCGAGAAAATAGGATAGTTTTTGCGGATCCTTAGGATGATTTTTAACTTTCAACAACAAATTATTTACAAAAACAAATAAATTAAATATTTCATGATAAATTATATGTTCAATGGTAAACTTGGAATCCGGCAAACCGAGTAGTATGTATGAAGTAGAAGAAAGAATATGTGTTATTGAGTTGATCTATGAGATTTGTTAGGTAGGAACTTTTATAATCATTTTGAAGTGAAATTTCATAAAAATATTTTCGGATGAAGGTCCACACCAGAAGGGATTCTCTAGGTATTTAAGGTCAAAAACATGAAACAACATAAAACAGCAGTCTAATGCGCTGATAAATGAATTAAATTTAAGAATACAAAAAACTCCTCTATGGTAATTTCATTTTCACCTATATAGGGATTTAAAAGGTGGCATGGGGATTTTGGCCATAAGACATTTTTGCAGCCTAATTAGTTAATCGTGTGTAGTCTGGAAATGCAGCTGTTCACGGAATCCTGCGTGTTTGCTCCCAACACATATGCCCGAGTCTTTGTGCCGCACACCTTGCGGACGTTGGGCTATCGCTTGCCGATATCAAAATTCGATACTTCAACCAAAATAAGATCCCGTTCACCCTATTTTAAGCTCCTTTGGATTGTCTTTGCTTAAAAAGGATCTGTCAAAAAAATGATGGTATATTGATCTTTTTTCTTCATCCAAAGGAACTGAATATTGTGAAAAGGATATTTAGAAAAATGGATCTTAGAGTGGATATTTCGCATATCCTTTTTCTGTGTGGTAAGGTAAGGTAGGGTCAGGTAAGGTTAGGTTAGGTTTGCAACAGTCAAAAAAAACTACCAAGCTACACTACGCGGAATCGATAGTGCTACCCGAACTGAGTAAATCCCTGTCAGCGTTTGGCTAGATTGGTAGCACTTTTTTTTTATGGACCCTCAAAGTTTTTTGAAATTGGGTGTGATAACAAAAAAAAGGTGTCATCAGATCAGATTAAATTACAAAATTTTCAAAAAACCGTCCAAAAATAATTTTTTTCTTTATTCATGAATAGGAACAAGTAAAACGCGTAATGTTTTGCTCTAAAAGCTTAAAAAAATTAATTGGCAGCTATTTTGGTAAAAAAAACTTGAGTACATAAAGAAGAACGACAACAAAAAAGTGATTTTTTTTGGAAATACAAACTTTTGGGGCCGTTTTAGAGGATGTAGAAGTGTTCAGATTGTAAAACCATGTTCTTAAGAGATGTTTGTTATCTCAAAAGCTTCATTTTTCCCAAAGAATGTATGCCAAAAATTCTGATTTTTTAAAAGTTATACTCGAAAAAGTAAAAATATACGAATTTTCAAAAAAGTTTTTTTTAGAAAAACTACCGGAAATCAAAATTTTTTGAAAATCTTTGTAAGAAAAATTTATTCTGCGGACTGTCAGCTACAACTTTGCCGGAGACAGTTTGCAGCTATCGCTAAATCTGATGACACCTTTTTTTTGTTATCGATTCCGCATAGTGTAGCTTGGTAGTTTTGAAAAAAGTTGAAATTTGTTGCACTGTGTAAGTTAACGTTAGGTAGGGCAAGGTAAGTTTAGATAAGATTCATTAAGGTTAGGTGAAGCTGGATTTGTATAAGTTGAGGTTAGGTAGAGAAAAAAAAGATCCCCGTAGGATGGATATTCGAAATATCCACTTTAAGATCCTTTTCACATTTTTCAGCTCTTTTGGATGAAGAATAAAGATCAAGAACTATTTTTTCTGATATATCCTTTTTGAACGAAAATAAATCGACATCGAAAATATCCATTGGATCCCAAAAAAGGACAGTTAACTATCCAGTCCAAATAGATACCGAAAATATCCTTAGGATAAGCAAAATTTCATTCGATTGGATTAGATTAGGCTGTGATAGGTTAAGAAGGGTTCGGTCAGGTTAAGTTAGATTTCGATAGCTTAGCTTTGGTTACCCTAAGTGAGCTTAGTTTCGACTACTTTAGGTTGTAAACCAATAAAATTCCACCCTCCGCCCTTTAGATTAAGTTGTTCAGACCTAAGTTGTCATCTCATTGGTATTCCAACATTTTCACATTTCACCAGCGCACCACACAAAAGTTGCATGTGGCAGCTCAAGTGCCTGTGCCACACGTCGACGTTGCAACCTTTTATCAATTGCACACAAACTGAGAGACAGCACGCCACAGAACGCGCGATTAGCGGCAATTTGTACAGCAATTAAACTCGACTGCTGCTCGCAACAAATGTGTGTAAAAACGCAACAACAAAAGCCAAAAGTTATGCACTTTTTTAAGTGAATATGATTGCATTCTAATGTCGAGCCATAAATTAGCTGCTCGGACCGAGCCGCACGCGACGACGACTCCTGCCGCTGCCGCTATGCCGGGACCCCACTGCGTGTTACGTGACAGGAGTATGTGAAACTTTTCAACTTGAACGAAAATTTATATGCTGAAAAATATAGCAAACGAAGCCAGTTGCAAAAAAAAAAAAAGAATGTGCGGGGGAAAGGGCGGCATGCGTGTGCGGTTTCGCGTGCCACTGCAAAAGTTGAACGTGCCTGCTCCGGCTTCAGCTGCAGCCAAGGCTGAGGGCTTAAAGGTGGGCGTGGCGGCCGCTGAAGATGAAAAACTGCCACGGATTACGTGGCGGCAAAAGTTTTTGATGCTTGATTCTTATATGTTGATTGTAATCTGAATTTTTGGAAAAAAACATGCTACTTGAACTCGATCAAATTTCAACAATATGAAATGTGTACATTTACATAACAAACTTTTAACTGATATCTTAAGCCAACGCAAAAGGGAACAGCAAAGGATTAAGCGATTATTTTGCGACTTTTTCTGCATATGCTATGTGGTGTTAAGGGCAAAGTCAGAGATACTCATACATTAGGTGTAATATATCGACGCATTTCCGCAAAAGTATCGTACGTCAAAAGAACAAATTTTACAGGAGAAGGTTTTTTAAATTACTCAGCTTAGAATGGGAAAAGCACGTTCAAATTTGTTGTGGTTGTGTTGTATGAGCTACAGGAACGAATGTCAACTTAATATTTGTTAATAATGGAGCCTTTTCTACAAAAAAATAGGATACTATCGATCGCTATACGATAATTGAAAAAAATTATTTGTTGTGCGAAATTAGCTAATAAAAGTATTGTAACCATTTTTTTACACTAGGTCTTTATATAACTATTAGAAAATAATTAAACTTAGTTCAATCTTCACGTGATACCGCGATCATGAATTGGGGCTTATTCCCCAGATAATTCAATCGAATTAAATTCCAAGTGCGAGTGTGTGTGTATTCTTTCTAACAATCAAACATGTTCAATTTCGTTTCACTAAACCGCGCCATGTGCAATTAACAAGGCGAAGCCGTTAGCCTCTACGGAGGGCCCATATATATGTATGCCTAACTTCATCTTATTAATTCCACCATGAGCATGCATACGACAAAGTGAGACAGAGTGTTAAGCAAATACCCCCAACTGGCAATGGCCTTTGCACTTGTAATAGGGAATTGAAAAACGCCCGTGTCGAAATTAAACACAAAGTTAATATTTCTTTGCTAAAACAAAACCAACAACACACTACCAGTTTACAAAAACATGTTACTTTACAAACATTTCCGCCTCCAGTCCATGGAGCTGGCTGTGGAGGAAAAACTGTTATTAACCCATATCTTTGTTTCGGTTACGGTACTGATAACCGGTTATGTAAATAAAGGTTTAACGTTTACGGTTATAAGAAAATCATTTTTTTCGGCTACGGTTACGGTTTCAAGTTTTGAAGTGTTTTTAGCGGTTACGGGATACGGTTTCGGTTCTATTCATGTGAAATATCGTAGCAAACTAAAAATTTATCTTATCTGAGTATAGGCCTTAAAGTTTTAAAAAATAACAGTTATTGGAGCTTTAATCTCTAAAGTTTTATTTTTAAATAGCGAGTACGCAAAAAGGTTTCCAAGGTCAATGTGATTTAGTTCTTTGCATTCGTTGCCTGGTGGATTTGTTCTTGAATTTATAATCAGTGTCGGCCATTCACTGGGTGCCCAAATACGGTTTCTGATAAAAGATTCTATAGTGCTGTGTACTGAGTCCACCGGCATTATAAAGTGACGTAGTGTGCCATACCGGTACGTCCCGAAATGAATGTTTCGATTAAAGGTTCTGTTTCGGTTTTCAATTAGTTTCGGTTTTCGGTTTTTTTCATTTCGATATACCGGTACGTATCGATATAAGTAATACTTATTCTTAACAAGGCTGCAAACCTCTAAAATTTTGCATAAGGTTCGGTTCGCGGACCGGTTCTCGGAACCCCTGAACCCAAGGTTTTGGTTCGAACCTCAGTTCGCTAGAACATTTATAAATAGTTTTGATTTATAAATACTTACTTTTTAAAATAATTTTCTGTATTTCAATTATGTAATTTTTTGGTATAAAGTTCATTAGCTGACACTTTCAATTTTTAAGAACTGCTTAGTTTAAGGTAAGGCTGCCTTCACACTGTTCAACACATGACCCATGATATCTAGTGGGCCTGAATTTCCCCAGAAAACTCTACGTATTTGACAATTATTTAAATTTACTATATAACAAGAAGTAAGGCTACAAGACTATCATGTGTCATGTGTCGAACAGTGTGAAGGCAGCGTAATAAGCATTATATCTTCTAGGAGCTGTTGATCTATTCCAGCTCTTATATCAGAAAGATCAAACTTAACTATTTTCGTTTTTTTTACCTTTCCAAGATTTTAAAACATTTATCCATGTATAAATTTGATTTTGGCCCTTTTTTCGTTGTATTATTGTGGTGTAAATTGGGGTTGTTCTCTCCTACGCGTTTCGACAAATATATTGCCTTCTTCAGGGAGTCTGTACATTTTAATAAACATGAAATCCATGTACGTTCTCCGGAGTAATTTTCTCAACATTATATATAACCGATTATTTACAGATTTAAAATTCATTATGTGATTATCAGGCCTGTTCTCAATTCCACTTCGGTATTCGTATATTCTTTTGAATTGGCCATTTTACTTTTACAAATTTATGTGGAAGGTGACAAAGAAATCAGTGGTTACTAGATCAAGGCTTTCTTTTTCTACGAATTGAATCCACTTGGCATAGAACTGTCTGTTTCAACTGCTTAAGAAATTTCGAATTTACTTAAAACGGATCTACTTACTGTTGATATGAGTATTAACTTCCGTAAACCTTATTGACATTTTGTAGACTGAGTTCCATCGCGTGTGCGTTCTCTGCTAAAGTAAAACTAAACTTCCTTAAAACAATCGAACTGTTATTATGGAGTCCTCCAGGTAATCTATTCAGGTCATCGTCCAAATTAAGAAATGCTTTTGATTCATATGAGCAACCTATATCAACATTTCATTCTTCATACATAGTTGCTTACCTTTTCTGCTTTGCAGTTATCATTTAAATGTGCTCCAGCTCGAACTATACTCGCTCCATTATTGACATCGATAATATAAATCTGAACTAAAGGAATGTCGAAGGATTGGAGAAGTCAGATTACCTGGAATTTCTTTATTTCCCTGGTAGTTATTACTTAATTTTGCGAACCGAACCTAATTTTTCGAAATAGTGGTCCGGTTCGGGTTCAGGTTTGAGCTGTCAAAAATATTAGGGGTTCGGTTCACGGTCCGGTTCGTCGGACCCAAAAACCCCGAACCGAACCGGTTCGTAGGGGTTCGGTTCAGGACCGGTTTACAGCCTTGATTCCTAATACTGAAAATACCAAATTCTGAAATAAATCAAAATCATTTTATTCTTGTTGAATAAAACAAACCAAAATTTAACACAATTAGAGCGGTTTTATATTTAAAATAAAACTATATCGACTTCATATTTCGTATTTTTCAAGTTGTTAACATAAAGGAACGTATGATTACATTATATGCTCATAAATATTATATTATGGTAGGGTAGTGTAGGTGCATAGGTAGGTTTCATACATAAGGCTTACAAAGTTTTTTTTTTTTGATAAATAATGAAGTCAGTATTAAATATTATATTTTGTATTATTTGTTTTCAAATTTAACTTCGAATTTTATACGTCCACTTTATAGCATTCTGTGATTTGCTCGCAGAATCATAATTGCGTTCAATGTGGTTGAGTCCAGGCAGCTTATCAGCAGATTCATTATAAATTCTACGACTGTGAAGAGGAAGTGGAATGAAAAACGCGACTTTTGAAATCTAATATAATTGTGGGAACTTAGTGGAGGATTCTTAACGTTTTAATGTTTTCAAAAACGTTTAAGAGCGATTTTACTAGAGAGGAGGACCGTGTTTATATTTCCAATTTGTAGTGCATCCAAATTCACAAACTTACTATATTCTCTGTGTACCATCGAGCAAAGTATAACAACAAATCAAAATTTGTACTGGATTTCCAAGAGACCAAAAAAAAGACTTTTGTAACCATCAATGGGCTGATCAAGAATATATATAACTTAATGAGATCGAAAATGATTCCTCTCTGTTACCGAAAATGTACCAGTACTAAAGTTTTGGTTTCGTTCTGGTTTTATCGGTTCAAATAATAACGGTAAACGGTATTCGGTTCTCAGAAAATATTATATGGGTTTCGGTTCCGGTACCCGATTTGAATCGGTTTATTTCGGTTAAAAGTTCCGGTTTCGGTTCCGGTATTAAGCCATGCCATGTTTCTTTCCATTCGTATAGCCTTCACGCAAAGCTTTACGTGGTGCAATACCAACTTCATATGCGTTCTTTCTACTCTTTCTTTCTTTCTGAGCGAGATTTTGTTGTTGACTGCGTCTAGCCTTTAACTACAACTTCATAAGTGTTCATTCATCTCTTTTTCTCCGAGCGAAGTTTCTTTCCTTTTTTTTTGTGGTTTTTGTTCCTCCACATTCATTTGTATTGGTGTTTACGCGGCCGTAAGCTGCTTCTGAATTTTGTCTTTAACTAAGACATGTCATAATTTTTGTGCATCAAAATTTGCCTAAGACTAATAGCTGCTATCTAAGTGGTTGAGCAGCTCTGCCTGAGTGTTTTCGGGCTATGAGTCGATTAATTAAACCGCAAGCGTTTAAGCGGCAAACCGCAGGCAGCAGGCAGAGACAGGCAGGCAACGTCAGTCATGATGCCAACCCAAAGTTTACTTTAATTTGACTTTCACTTTTCCCCCGCCACACACACACACACACACTCAAGCACACACTCACACATGTCGCCCGCATCCGGCTCCTCCGCTGTGGCCGCCGCCGCCGCCGTCTCCGCCTCCGCCTCCACATACCATTCCCAACGCGGCAGAGGCAATCAAATTTCGTATTAATTATGTGCTTAACCAAACACCTCACATGCAAAAGAGTCGAACCGGGTGGTGGGCTTGTGCAAACTGCCTGCTCCGGGCACAAAGATTATGCCGGGCCCACAGTCCACTGGCCATGCGGGTCAGGGACAAAGCGACATGGCAATAATTCTTTGGTTTTCGCATTTTGTGCGGCCGTTGTCGAAAATCCTTTTGCGGCTTATGTTACACCAACCAGACCAAATGGACAAACGGCACAGCGGCAGTAGAATAGATAGAAAATGGGGCGGGCGGTGTTATGGGAGCTGGGACTGGTGACACATGTTACGGGTCAGTTATTTTCTGGCTTACAATTTTCGGTATGAAATTTATTCATTTGCATCTCCATTTAATATTCCGTACAATAATCGGACGATCGGACGTACGTGCTGGAATCAATGACTTGGGTGTCCTTTTCGGGGATTAGTCGGTATTAAGGGATGGATGGAAAATTGAGGCAACGGTGCAGTGCCATAATTGTCCAAAATTATGGAAAGACTGTGATTCGGCTTCTATACCTTCTTATTTTATTACAAAAAGGTTCCTTTAAACTTCTGTAATTTAAAATTGTTTTTTCTTAATAAAATATTGAAAAAAAGGGAGAACTAACCGATTGGTCCTATGGCAGCCATAAGATATAGTCATCCGATTTTAATGAAATTTTACAAATCAGCCACACGATATTGTCATTAGATTTTGACCAAATTTTAAGCATTTTATATGAATAATCACAGAGTTTGAGGACGCTTTCATTGAAGAACAAAAAAAGTTTCTTTCACTTCAAGTAGTTTTTCAATCTATCGTTCCTATGGCAGCTATTTGCTATAGTACTCCGATCCGGCCGGTTCCGACAAATGTGCAGCGTATTTGTACCAAAAGATAGCATAAAAACAGACAGACAGATAGATATGGATATATCAACTCAGCTCGTCATGCTGATCAAGAATAAAAATACTTTGTGATCGGAGATGCTTCCTGCAATGCGTTACAAACATCCGGACAGTTTTAATATACCCTCTCCCAGGGTATACAAAGTATCAGATAGAGGGGTGATACCATGACCATCAAAATTTCATTCTCTGGGGGTCGAACCTAATAAAACATCAATAGAGGAATTATTAAAGATTCCTTCATGACAAAGGTATAACTAACGCTTCCTTGAGCAAGACAGCGATTGACATTTAGTGCCTTAAGCACCTACTGTACCAACAAACAAACACACACAAAATAAATGAGGTAGCTCATCGCTGTTTTATATTATTATACTCAATTGGGGTCGGATTCGACACTCTCCGTATCCTCCGATTCATCTGCGCTATCACTTGATTCCCCATCGTCATCGATTAACTCATATGTGTCGTTCTTACATTGCTTTTTTGCGGGGACTCCGTCTCCATCTCCCTGCAATTTACGCTTATGGGGCCCCATATCTATAACGTCACAAGCAAGTGCTAGGGTGGAGGAGGCCATCTTTAATTCCTCCAGTTCGTTCTGCGTTAGTAGAAAGGGAAAGCAATACTTGACACAGGTCGGCACACTTGCATCCATCACTTACCGATTTTGGAGATGAAGCCTCTCTGCCTGGCAAATTATCTAGATTGGACTCCTCCGACTCTTGATTCTTCTCCGATTGCGGAGATGAAGCCTCGCTGCTTGGCAAATTATCTAGATTGGACTCCTCCGACTCTTGATTCTTCTCCGATTTTGAAGGTGAAGCCTCGCTGCCTGACAAATTATCTAGATTGGACTCCTCCGACTTTTGATTCTTCTCCGATTGCGGAGATGAAGCCTCGAAGACTCCGACTTTTGTGGGGCCGAGGATCTCGATTTTGTTCTTCGTTGCGGAGATGAAGCCCGCTGCTTGGCAAATTATCTAGATTGGACTCCTCCGACTCTTGATTCTTCTCCGGGATGGCTGCTGTGGCAAATTATCTAGATTGGACTCCTCCGACTCTTGATTCTTCTCCGATTGCGGAGATGAAGCCTCGCTGCTTGGCAAATTATCTAGATTGGACTCCTCCGACTCTTGATTCTTCTCCGATTGCGGAGATGAAGCCTCGCTGCTTGACAAATTATCTAGATTGGACTCCTCCGACTCTTGATTCTTCTCCGATTGCGGAGATGAAGCCTCGCTGCTTGACAAATTATCTAGATTGGACTCCTCCGACTCTTGATTCTTCTCCGATTTTGAAGGTGAAGCCTCGCTGCCTGACAAATTATCTAGATTGGACTCCTCCGACTTTTGATTCTTCTCCGATTGCGGAGATGAAGCCTCGCTGCTTGGCAAATTATCTAGATTGGACTCCTCCGACTCTTGATTCTTCTCCGATTGCGGAGATGAAGCCTCGCTGCCTGACAAATTATCTAGATTGGACTCCTCCGACTTTTGATTCTTCTCCGATTGCGGAGATGAAGCCTCGCTGCTTGGCAAATTATCTAGATTGGACTCCTCCGACTCTTGATTCTTCTCCGGAGATGAATTCTCGCTGCCTGGCAAATTATCTAGATTGGATTCCATTTTATTAGGTCTTTTAACTCGAACCCTTGAAACGAAAATGACTTTGCTTTTTACAATTGTCAAAACGAAAACAAAGGCAGTGTGACCAGCTTTTCAAAGGGCAGCACAAATACCTAAAATTAGTGTACTGTACCTGTACCTAAATATGTCATAGGGGTACTCAGAGTGTTAGAAGGGTAGGGTTGTCGTTTCGTTTTCAGAAAATACGCGGCAAATTCAAACTAACAAAGACATTAATGAACTTAAAGTTCTGCCATTTGATCACAATAGTTTTTAATAGGTATTGTAAGCTTTGGCTCGGTTTACATTTACTCCAATGTTTTAGCTCTCAAATACTTTTGTCAGCCTATTTTTTTGACTGCATCAATACTCGCTTTAAATGCGCATGCTGTGACTAACCCTAGTAGTCTTACAGTCGAGTGAAACACAAACTCTTACTGTTGTTGGTATTTTTGGGACCGAGTGTCTCGGTTGATCATCTGTTAAAGTGGTTGTTTCTGTATTGAGGGGCACCGCATGCCACAGTCACACTTAAGTAAAAACATAAGTATGCATAACTTTTATTACACTCGCTCCTCATTTCTTCGTAAAAGCAACGGCAAATGGCGTTTAGTTGTTGTTGTTATCTCAACAGAAAGAGTCAAATGAGGGAGAGAGGGAGAGAAATACACAGAACGTTTTTGGGGGTGATTTCATCAAGTAAACAAAATTGTCACACATAGCTGAAGCACAAAAATGTAGGGTATATCTATATTGATATCTTCGGCGATATTAAAAAGTATCATTTCGATATAAATATTATCGATATTTTTCAATAAAAGCCCGGATCTTGACAACATACAGGTCTTTTGAGGTAATTGGAGCGTCATTTGGCGCGTAAAAGGAACCAAAATCTGACTGCGCTTAAAAAATATAGTTTTAATGTATATTTTTAAATTAACAAAAAATATTTATTTTTTATTTCATTCGCACATATTAATGTACCATATCAGTATATTTGATGTGCAACACTATATACACACAAAAGAAACACAAGTTCTCAGAAATCAGAATCAGTTATACTTACATTTACCGTTGATGAGCTGCATTTCAGCCAAGCATCTCCATGCTTTGCTTTTAAGTACGCTTTTATGTTTGTTGAGTTTCCACTGGTCCTTAAAACTTTATAACACAGTTTGCACTGCGATTTCTGTGCATCATAAACTTAATAAAATGAATTTTCTACAATTTGCTTTACATGTCCAGAGCACAGAAAACATTTGTTCGCAATAGTGTGACGAAAGGCTAAAACAAAAATATCATATCAACTCGAAAAATTATACGATAATGATGTTCACAATTTTGGGCAAAAATATCGATATTTCGATATATCGATAATATTTTCGGCAACCCTACAAAAATGCCATGAGAGTTTTAAACACCACAAACATATTTTACATTGATGGGAGACACTCGAGTGTGAAAAATATCAAGTACGAATGCGGTATCGTGCAGATATTTGATTTTTCTATGGGAAGAGTCGACTTCCGAACTTTCTTACAATCAAAATTATCAAGAAAATCTTTTTTTTTTTTTTGGCACAAGAGATGTATGGTACCCGTTCCTCTCACTCTTAACTGGATATATGGTATAAGATCCGAGCAATTTTGTAATAAAATGAGACTAAGGATAATGGAATCTTTTAGACACAAGACGCATGCGGAATGGAAGACGCTTAAAGGATCCAGCGAAACCATTATTTACCGATTTGTCGATCATTCAGCTGCTCTTAAGCTACAGCACCTGGCCCTCAGTAATATCGCAAGGGTGAAGAAAGCGCAGCTTGAGTGGCGTGGCTTAAGTAAAGGACCTCCAGCCATGAAAAAAGTAACGCGTTTAAGGTCAAAATTTTTATTTTAATTAAGAAATCTCCTCCGTTTCCAACGCTGAATTTCTATTCTAAACTAAACCAGTATTTGTAAGATACATAAGTGTGTATAAATAACATGCATTGGTCTGAAGGGTAGTTTTCCACACAATGCACGTCAAGTGATACAGATCAGACGCCTTTTTAAATGGTGTCTGGGCTATCCTCAGTTGACAAAATTTGACATGTGTATGACATAGGTTGAGTTATGAGAGAAATATGAATTGAATATCATGTTAAAGTTTGAACATTCTCCGGGGGCCTAAAATGCAACAGCCATAACATCCAGTATTTGTCTTCTAACTCGTTGTGAGGATCGTGGTCAAAACTTTAACTGGGTAAAACTCTAGTCAGCTTAGGTTAACCATCGATTGGTTAAGATACACAAGCCACGACCTACCAAACCCTATCAGGGTCCAAGGTAGTGCGAAATGTGAAATCAAATTAAGTAAAGTGCGCAAACACATTGATAAAGTGGGCAAAAGGAGTCGATGCAATTGCCAGCAGCAGTTGTGGCGAGGATGTGGAGGAGGAGGCTCTGAGGCCGCAACCGCAGTAACCAACAGATGGATGGTTGGTGGGGCCGGGAGGGCCAAAGAGACAACGTTCTTTGCGTTGTCAACTGTAAAGTAGGGTAGATTACATAGCTTTGAATGATGCCCGAGCAAAGATGCCGGAAAATGCCCGCAAAAAAAAAAAAAAGGGAAAAGAAAAGGATGCTGGTCTCGACTAGGGAATGCTCTGTTTTCCTAGAAATATATCAACCACTGCTATTCTTTCCTGCTTATGTTGTAACTGGCAACTGAAGTTGCCGTCAAGTCGGCGCCAACAGCTCAAGGAAAAATCAACAGAAAGGAAACAGTTGAATGGAAGGCAAAAGACAGCAGGCGCTGCTGCAGCACAGTTAGAGACAAAAAAAAGCAAAGGACCCAACGCACAACTAACTAAAAGGAAGAAGCAACAAAAGAAGGAAAGGCTAAAAGGCAGGATACGTTTCAATGACATCTCCTCCCCCTGCCCCCGCCCCCTTCTCCGCAACTTGCAACGAGTTGTCGACTGGGCCAGTAACTCGAGTAATTGGTACCCTCGTTTCCCCCATCATCCCCATCATCCGCAAATGTGTCTTTGTCACTGCGTCACTGGAGCGTGCCGCGTTGCAGTGCCAGTGCCTGGGTCTGGGCCTGTCCCTGTGCCAGCTTCAGCAGGACCAGAACTTACGCACGCAAATGCTTTGGCATATCAAAAGTGAAACTTTGACATATAATTTCTCGCATGGATTTTCACTTTGACGGCATAAACGATGACAGTGCCATGCCTTTTTGAGGCTAAGGGAATGGTAGGAACATGTCTAAGACATCATGCACACATGAGGAAGAAGTAGAAGTGTCGCTCGCATCATCATCATCAATTCACATGGTTGAGCAACTTTCTGCCAAAGCCAATCCCTCACATTCTCATATCTGGCAGCCATTTGAATTGATGGCCATGCGCGGTGGAAACTAAGCTAAGGAAAGCTAAGGGCCTCAGGACCCCACCATGTCCACCAAATATTTTAATTTTGCCCTCAGTCCATGGCCTCACTTTTTATGTATTTTAAACAATTGTTTAGAAAATGATCTTTTTTGCTTATATTTTTAATCGTGTTATAAATAATATCGGGACCCTATTTAGGGTCGGAAATGATTCCTTCTTTCTCTGTTTTTTTAGCGAGACTTGAACCGAGCATATATTAAATGGCACTTGTTGCGCCGTCTGCCTGTACAACCTTACGCTTTAACGCATGGATTAGGCTGCAAGCCCCTTAGAACCGGTTCGGCTGAGGATTTTTGGGTCCGAGGGACCGAACCATAAACCGCACCTATATTTTTTTGACTTCTGGAATCTGAACCCTAACCGGATCACTTTTTCCAAATATTAGGGTAGGTTCACAAAATTAAGTAGTTCTTCCAGCGACACATACAATATACAAATTTCGTATAATCTGGCTGCTATAATTCAAGAAGTTATCCAATCCTACGTTATTTCTCTACATCGTGCTTGATATCAAGCAGTTTTGATGTCAAAATTACGGTAAGACAGAATATTCTTCAATCCAAGCCGAAAATTCTAAAATCAAGCTGGAATTTCTGCGACGTTCGAAGTCAAGATTAATAGTCTTTTCCTACGCAATCAGTTATCGTCTTAAAAAAATCAAGTAGAAAATATCTAAATTGAAGCCGATTTCAGTCTCGTCAATTTGTGCTAGATTTCTCTGGGTGTAGATCATGGTATGTATGTTTTGTCCTTATTGGCGTCTAAGCCCCTGAACCGATCATCTCGAAATTTTCGCAGTATTTTCCTGGCGATCGGGAAAAAGTCAAAGGCTATATCTGAAGTCTGTGAATGGTTCAAAAACCGCGAAATTGGTGCAATATATATAAGATTAAGATAAGGCTGAAAAGATTTTTGAACACCGATTAGTGATAACCTGGAGTTAACCATAGGCTATATAGAATTGGTCCAAAAAACGCGAAATTTGCGGAATTAATAAAAAGCTATTTATTCAAACGCTTAATGTTTGGATGATAATGCAGGAGTTGGTAAATAGAATTTTTCAAATTTTTAAAGGTCCTAAGATTATTATGAGTATTTGACAAATGGTAGTTGAAGACGAATTAAAAAAAATATGAATTGCGATTCAGGTTCAGAGTTTTAATCGGTTCTTTTCGATTTTGATTCCCTGATTCAAGTGATGATTAAAAGAAATTTCAATGCCGCAGCGCTAGCTTGTGATCGTCATTCGATGTCTTTGAAATAGCTTAACACTAAATATTGATGGAATTACATCTTGGTGGATTATTTTCAAACAATTCCAGAGACTGCACTTAGGCTGCCTTCACACTGTTTGACACATGACCAATGACATCTAGCAGGCCCGCATTTCCCCATGAAATTCTATGAATTTGACAAGCTATTCAAATGTAAAACAGAACAAAAAGCAGGACTACTAGACTATCATGTGTCATGTGTCGACAGCCTTAATCTGCCTGCAAATATAAAAAGTTTACATCCCATAAATTGGAGCTGTCAATAAAATGGATGCTATTATAGATGTTTTCAATTTTCAAAAACATTTTGATAAACTTAAATAATACAAAATTAAATTAATTAAACAAAGATTTGTACAAAACTTGAATTTTTTTTTTACTATGGAAATCCTATACTTATCCTACACTTACTTACGTTTTGCTGCCACACCGAAAAAAAGAAAATGTTGAGATATCATAGAAATAAATTTTTAAACCAAACCTTATCCGGTTCCGACAATTTCGGTTCCGTTTACGATACCTGTTAAATACTAATGGTAGAACTTTCCGTTTATTTCTATGCACGAATTTGCTGCTCGGCAACCCTGCCCCTGAGTACTCTGAGTACCCCCTCTGACAGCTTTCGGTACAGGTACAGTACACTAATTTTAGGTATTTTTGCTGCCCCTTGGAAAGCTGGTCACATTGCCTTTGTTTTCGTTTTTGACAATTCACAAAAGAAAAATCATTCTCTAATTGAAAACCGATTGAACAACTTGCAAAATGGGAGCTTTTCCCTTAAACAAAAATGCAGCAGTATTCGTGAAGGATGAAGACGTAGATGACCTTCCAAATAATGGGGAAAATTGGACGGAACCCGAAGAAGAACCCGAGAATTCGCCCTCGCAGAACCCGGTAAGTGACTGATGCCAATGTGCAGACATGTGTAAAATGTCGCTGTCCCTTTCCACCAACGCAGAACGAAGTGGATGATAATGCAGCTGTAAATGTGTCCAATGTTGTTGCCCCGGAAGCTGTTCCGTGCGAATTGGAGGCGGATTCGACCACCTCCGCTGCAGCCACTCGTGCCGCGCTGAATATGGCAGTACCCTCAAAACGCCTCGGAAATGAAGAAGGACTCCCCGTAGCCAAAAAACTATGCAAAAGAGAACACGCAGATCTAAGTGAGGACGAAGGGGACGAAGGGGAGAAAGGTGAGAACGCCGATGAATCAGATGAGGAAAGTGACCAATCCGCAGAAGGCTAAAAATGAAATAAAACGTGATTGCAGACACACACGGCGATGAGCCGAATAATAATTTTGTGTGTGTTTGTTTGTTGGTACAGTAGGTGCTTGCTTAAGGAAGCTTTAGTTATACCTTTGCCACGAAGACATCTTTAATAATTACTCTATTTATAAAAGGGAACTTACTTGAGCCATCTTTTCCTGCTATAAAGGGCTTTAAACAATCAACAATCAAATGCAGGCGAATATATATTCTCCATGAGCATCAACAGCCTAAACGGTATTGCCATGTCCGTTCTTATGAACGCACAGATCTCAGCGATGGATTGCGACAATAAGAGATAGAGGATTGACAAAACATAAACTTCTTATACTTGCAAGGAGATCAAATTTATTCAACGTAGCCACAGCAATTTTAAAAAAACCTCATATCTGCCACAGTTTTGTAGATAGCTAAAGAGGTTATAAAGATCGGAGGTTCAATACTAAAGTTATGACCCAAAGAATGTTTGCTTTCGCTGCGCTGCTTTCAGCTGCTACTACAATAACTAAAAATCATTTTTATACATCTCCAGTTGTAGCTTTCAGAGCTCTGTCTTTTTGGATTAAGAATATTTTTATATTGCATCATCTCATCGTCCATTAGATTATTATTGGTTTCTTCCAGAGCGGGCAAACAAACGAAACGTTTAACGAACCGTTCGCGAAAGCTAAGAAACGATTCATATGTTTTGTAGCTGTTACTCTAGTCAGGGAGAACGAAACCACTAACTTTATATTGCCGAAGAGCGCAAACGAAACGATTGGAATATTGTTCTCCCGGCAGCTGCACTGCCTTGGAACGTTTCGGAACGAAACGTATACTAAGAAATCGTTTGCGGAATGATTGGATTTTAGTTTTACTTCAGCAGCTGAATTGAAGAAATAAAATAGAAGCAAACGAAAACAGCAAAGCTGAGAGAAACAAAGAAGTAAGCAACAGAAAAAAAAAACAATACAAATACAAATTGAGCAGCAAACGTTTCCGAAATATTCGCGCTCGTTGCATATCGTTCCGATTCCCTTTGTCCGCAAATCAAGATGAGAGCATTTCGCTTTACGTTTAGTTTGCTTTCACGAACGCAAACTGAACAGAACTCATTTTTTGTTACAGTTACTTTTCTCGGGTTTTGTGAGTATTTCGCTCTGTGCAAAGAAAGAAACGAAACGATTCAGAAACCTTTCGTTTCGTTTGTTTGCCCGCTCTGGTTTCTTCACATTCGGCCAGTTCTTCCAAGCTTATTTGACCATCCGATGTTTCAATGGAAATAAAAACGAGAGCGTAAGTTAAAGTCGGCTCTAACCGACTTCGATATACCTTCGATAAAAACATGTTTAACAGTGTTCGTGCGTTCCCTAGGGTGACCATCCAAAAAGTATGCAACATTTTTTATTTTGCTCATAACTTGAGACCCGTTTATCCGATCTTTATCATTTCTTCGGCAAATCGATTCATTTTGCTAATTACTTACTATCTCTCTACGAATCGTTTATCTTCAAAACTGTAGGAGATACCAAAATTTCAGAGATGGTAAGAGATAAAGGTTTGACATGTATGGGACAAATGCTTCTTTTTTCTGCACGCAGATCAAGTTTGTTTCAAATTTTGGCCACGCCCCCTACCGCCCCCGCAATTTAGAAAATACGTTATTTCTCCTACAGATAGAAGATAGACGATTCGTACCTTCTAAAGATAGTTAGTAATTATCAAAACGAATCGATTTGCCAAAGAAATGATCAAGATCGGATGAGCGGTTCTCAAGTTATGAGCAAAAATGTGTACCAAGCACCCCCACCCTAAAAAAATGTTGCATACTTTTCGGATGTTCACCCTAAGGAATGCAGGAAGACTGTTAAAATTGTGTGTTCATGAGTAACGGGTATATCGAAGTCGGTTAGAGCCGACTTTAACTTACGCTCTCGTTTTAGTTATCCAACTCATCAAAGCATCATCATTTAAAAGCCGATTTTCTATACCAGCTCTTAGATCAAAATAAAAAACTTAAGCGTTAAAAAAATCGTTCAACTGATACCTGAGTTGCTGGAACAGCAAGGCGGTTTTTTTCGGGTCCTGCTCTTATTGAACTTTCCAAAATTTTAAAACATTTGTCGATGTATAGTATGTTTCCTTAAGCAATTTTTAAAGGAAGGAACACATTTGATATCTGTCTATTGCTTTTATAAACTTCTCTTCTTCGCAATAAAAAGTCATCCAAGCTTAGTTCGAAACGTAACCGTTCAATATTTCAATGTGTTTTTGTTGGAAAAACTACATAATTTTGTGAACCGAACCTAATTTTTCGAAAAGTGGTCCGGTTCGGGTTCAGGTTCGAGGAGTAAAAAATATTAGACGTTATATTCATGGTCCCCGAACCGAACCGGTTCTAAAGGGTTCGGTTCCGGACCGGTTTACAGCCTTGCTTAAAAGAAACACACAAATTCAACTTATTTTCAGTTTATTAAAGGAATGGTGGAGATTCTAAATGATTTGCGCTTTGCTGAAAACGAATCTAATATGGAAAATCGTCCATCACCTCTAGGTTTTTGATGGCTTTCGTAGTCAGTCTATTTTGTACAGAATGTGTTGATGAAATGTTTGAGCGCCTTTTTTTTTGTAGGATTGAACATTTTGTTGATGTATAGATGTGAAGATTTTAGCTGAATGTCGTCGAGTTAGTGGGACATGTGTGCCTGGTGAATTGGACTGGATCATGGGTTCTTGAGTGGCCATTTAAGCCAGGCTGGAGAAGCTCCTTGAACTCTGATATGACGTCTACAAGAACGGATGATCGTTTTGTTCGCTGCAAAACAGTAGCTGTTGAGCTCCGACTATGAATTCCCAAGCATTTGGTGAAGCTGACACGATGTAGTTTTAGTTAATTGAAACCTTTTTTATCGGTTTTGTGTGCATGTAAGTATGTACAATGTACATGAGTATTGTTTAGGGTCAACTATTTCACAAGAACTTGCAAGAATACTGCTTGAATGTCACTTTATGTCACGTTTGTATGTTTCTTTTTGTGCTTTTGTTTAATGTTTTATGCACATTTCACGTTTGCCTTACATTGAACCACCAAAATTTGTTATAAAACTGCCGATTGTTGAACAAATCTCATCCTCATCCTAGCAGTATTTCATCTAGTTGGTTCGCTCCCATGTACAACATGATGCTTTTTAATAACTTGGCCCAGGCGGCTTCCGTTCGCTTTCACTGGCTGGCAGTTCCGGTTCGGTTTTGTTCTGGGGCTCCTGCTCCTGCCTGCCTGTCGGCAGATAAAAACTTTAACTTTTGTTGCGGTCGTAGCTTTCGCTTCTTATGGCCAAAAATAAATCAAGCACCAAACTACTTTTGCTCCGAATGATTAATTAACTGCATTTTGTGCTCGACCACGTCCGACGCCGCTGGTTGATGGCTGCTCCGGCCAATGCCAGCCACTACCATTCCACTGCCAGTTTGGTGGGCGCCACTTCAATGTCTGCGTTAAGATATTATTAATGGGCTTGTTAGCGCTGCTGCCCATCTTGGCCATGAATTATGTGCGCTTTTTGCGGCCGTTGCCATCACAATTAACCGTAAGTGATGAGGCGGAGCCGTAGTTGGAGCCGGAGACGGAGCCGGGCCTTAGCCCGAAAGTGGTCAATTGAAAATAGTGGAAATAGTGCTCGCAATCCGTTTGGAGAGTGTGCAAAAATCCAATTAGTGCAGGATAACACCTAGCGCCCGTCTACGTTCCCGGGGATAATAAGCAGCTTAAGCTGCCCGAGCCAGTCCGGCGAATACGAAAAGTGAATGAAGGAAACTTGTTAACGCCAATCTACCAAGCTGGAGTATTATACAGATTGAATTGAAGCAGCTGCAGCTTCCAGCTGCCTTCCCCCAAGGTGCTGCTGCCATTGTGTAAGCCAAAAATGGCAGAGAGAGCTCGATATGATAATGATACAATTTCGATGAAGCTTAACAGGGATTAGGCGAGGCAACGGATGAAGGATGATGGCAGCTAATTGGGAATGCTTCTGCAGCCGCCGCCCGCTTCCGACCCAAACAGCAATCAACTATAATGCGAGAATTTTGTTTTGGAAATGGGATGGGGCTGGCGGGGATGGGTCTGGCCGGGATGGGGATGCAAGTGACAATTTATTAATAAACAGCAGCCAACGAGCCAGTCAGGCGTCTGCCAATTACCAACGCTCCATTCCTCCCTGGCTATAAATTGCATGTCAGACGCCGCTGCGCCTTTGCCTGTGCTCTCGTGCTCCCTTTCCAATCAGAGGCGAACTCCAAGAGTCCTGGGCCAGTGCTGCGTTTAATGGTGCCGATAAATTTCTACGACATGTCAAAGCAGCAAAGCGAAATAGTGTCTCAGCTCAAAATGTTAATCAATTTATCGGCAACAAAAATAAAGAAAAGAAGAAAGAAAAGGAAAGGAAACACGAACAATTCTGTCAGAATAAACTCGGATTACAAGCGAGGCCCTGGAAGTATGTCGTCCCGGAGACGAATTAAAGTCCAGTTATTTGCTAAAGAATATGGTCTTTTTAGCCACAATCATCGTTTTACAAAAAATGGCGACCGTGACACATGACACCACAACAACACGTTTAAGATTCTAAGAAAAAAGCCCCCAAAAATACTGAAAATAAAAATAGCACCATTAGCCCTTTTTTTAGTGAGTCCCATGCTTATTAGTTTTGACCAAGATTTCCTTGAATCTATCATACAAGTTATTAATAATCATTGCAATGGGACACTGCAGAGAAGCGCGATCTTATCAAATAATTGACAGAATATTGGACGGAATATTGAAAATATTCTCCATAGACTACGAAGCATAAATTACTTAATCTCTTTGTCCATAGATGACCCTGACTGAACCATTGTAGGGGCGATAAAAGGTTTAAATAAGAAGAAATCTTTATCTCAAATACTTTAGAGAGGTAGAGTAGCTCCTTCTACTAAAATCTGAACAGTGGCAAAAAGATGCATTAATGCGTCCTCCCACTTCTCACGCTTGCACTTTCTACTGAAGTCATTGTTCCATGTCTACGGTTTAGCTTTACCTTATAAAGTTTTTGGTTGAACGTGGAATAGAATCTAGTTCGAGATGGGTTCGTTTTCAAGTTTGGTAAGTCATAAGTTTACACAACCAGATCACTCAGCTAAGTTTTCGTCTGAAGAATTTATACCGTTTTGTACTTTAAATTTCAAGTATGTTTTGTTCTTGTGTGTACTTAAATTAAGTAAAAATCATTCTGACAAAGAAGAGCGACTATCTAACTTATTCAAATGAGAACAAACGTTCTTGAACCAAAAACATTTCGTCCTTACAGTTAGCCTAAAAATTTAAGAAAAGATCGTGCTTAGTTCAAGTTTAAAATTTCTTGGATTAAGTACAGAATAGATTCACAATGCAAGCTCCAAAGCGCGTGCTACGAAAAATGCCAATTATTTAAGTTGAGTCTGTTCTTAAAATTCCCTCCAGGTTCTAACACTTTGGTTATGGAGGGAGGGTAGATTTCTGACCTAGAGTATAAACCTCTTGGTCTTTGGTTAATTCATTTCCTGTCGATTTTGATATTGTACAGAGACCTTGTTTCAAGTACAAATTGGCAAAGCTTAGAATTTTATAGGCTTTCATCAAGATGATTTTGTGCTTATTTATTGGTTGGTTGCTTTGGGATTGTCATTAGAATTTATTGGACTTCTATGTTTCGAATGTTTCCACTTATTTTAAGTGTAAGTTGGTCTGTACTTAAGACCATAAGTATTTTCGTACTAACAGTACTATTCTTTTTCTTGTTTCTTGTTTTTTTTTTCTGAGTGTGTAGACATGAAGCTACTCAGATGAGCGATCAAACCAAATAGAACCGCTATTGTTTGGTCTGAGCACTCAGCTAAAGGGCATCTATCGGATTACAGTGTGACCTATCCTAGTTCACACCAGAATTACATCAATTCTTAACAAATATCCGTCATAAGTTTTAAGCTCAGATCATCCGTTCTCAAAAAATTTTTGCAACCATGGGCCTATGTTTAAAATTTTTGGTTAACTTCGAACAGAAATACAACAAAAACCGCAAGGACTACTAAATTTAATTTAACCGATTACCTATCGAATGAAAAAAAAGCTTCTTAGTACCACTTATAGTTTTTGAGTAATTAAATTTTTTGTAAACCCTTAAAAAATGGCACCTGAAGGTATACAGTACCCTTAAACATTTAGTTCAATGCTCTTAGAAACTAAACCTATATAGGCCTCGATGTTTTGAACAAAAACCGTCTCAGAAACTTAATAGGATTTTTTTTGATTATGCTATTCTTTTGTAGTCCTTGGAATTGTTTAAAAATATCCTCCATTATGTAAATATATTCAAATAGTCAAGTCACTGGTAAGTCTCCCTTTTTCAACCCCTTTCCCCCAACCCTCTTGTGTGTGTGTGTGTAGGTGTTCGTGCCGAGACACTCCACAAAACAGTAACACAAAATATCCATGACGTCAGCAACACATAATGCTAAAATAAAATTTTACTCGTACTAAAATCTTTCGTACCGAAATAAACTATTGGGGTATTCACTTTGTTGAGCACTTGAGCAGTTTTGCCTGACTAGTATTGTGAGCAGCCCTCTGTGCACAACTACGTTTGAGATATGATTCTGCAGTAATCCATGGTTCATTCAAAGTTGACGCCTTTTCCATACAATTTATATGAATGTTTGATCACACATTTGATTTTAGCTTGTATAACACTTATAGCACTAACGTACAAGTGCCCGACTTTTCGTAGTCGGGGTCTGGGTCGAGCAAGCTGTGCACAATTTGTTCAGAGTAAATTGTTGTTGGAAATGTATACACTTTTTCCCAAGTGCTCAACAAAGTGAACACCCCATATGTTTCACATCAAAAGTTTTATAAAAAAAAAAGGCCTAAAAAGCTAACTGCGTCTTTGCCGAAGTTTTTATACCCATGCCAATGTTTAAATATATCAGAGTTTAAGATTAAAACAACCAATTTTTCTAAATATAACCCACTTTTCGACCGATAGCTCCTATGGCAGCTATAAGATATAGTCATCCGATCCGGTCGGTTCCGACATATTAGCAGTGTGCAGTAAAAAGAAGACTCTGTGCAAACTTTCAGCTCGATGGCTTTAAAACTGAGAGACTAGTTTGCGTAGAAACAGACAGACAGACGGACGGACAAAGCCAAGTCAGAGGGGAAATGCCCCTTTACAATTTAAAGTAAACCATTTTGTGGTTAATCCTAAAGTTGATACATCTTCAGGCTCATATTCCCAGTTTTGTAGCTCTACGTATGCGACCTCGAACTAAAATAAAAATGCAAGAAATTTAAGTTTTATCAATCAAAACCAAGAAATGGGAATTCAACATCTCTCAACTTATCAATCCTCTTAAATTTCGCTTAAATAAAGCTGAAAAATTGGCTTCCTATCTAAAAGTATATAGCTCAAGCTGGTCCGGGAAACATGTTTTGTGCATGCAACTCTCTCTCTCTTGTCTGTCTACCAGCTAAAATGTTTACATTTAGTTAGCAGCAGAAATTTGCAAATATGCAAAAAGCATGCAGAGAAATAGTTGCTGGCGAGGGAGGGGGAAACACATGGTGGCTACTGTCAATTGCAGTCTCTGTGCTCTTGGCAGGGGGTGGGGTGTGGGTGGGGGAGGGGCGTACATACTTGAATTGTTCATATTTTGATTAATTTCTCACAGCTCCTTGTTGTTGTTGTTGCTGTTGTGTTTGCCTAGCGGTAGTAATTGCAAAATGCAGGCTCTGTGGAACACACGCACATCCCACCCCCTACACACACACACACACACACACACTCACACACAGAGCAGTTAAGCAAATAAAGCGCTAAAAGCATCAACTAAATGTATTAAACGTTAAACAAGCGAGAGAAAGAGAGAAAGTCCTCACTTACATGCTGCTGCTGCCTTCCGCCTGAACTGCCATAAAATATGAGATAATAAAAAGTGAATTATGCGCCCGAGCAGCAAGAAAAAAATTATACAACAACATTTAATTGCAATTGTTTGTTCGCCTGCTAGTTTTTATTTGGACTTTAATTATGAAAAATATGAGAGGGAGAAACTCATTTTTATAAGCACAGTGTTCCGCCCCCCAGGACACCTTAAGTTATGGTCCAGGTGCAGGCAGTTGGTCTTGGGAGCTGACCACGTGAACTGATTCATGAAGGTTTTTAGCTGAGAGTTAAATATTTTATGGAAAAACATCAAGAAAATTAGGTTACTTTTGCATTGCAAATGGCTGCCAGTTTCCCGGGGTGGCATCAACTTCAAACCAAAAGCCATTTGTTTTGCTTGTCTAAAAGTGGAGGACCGGAGTTTGTATACCCTTACAGCTCCTGAACTGTAAAAAAATAAAGATATTGAGTATCATTGAACAAATTTAGTTAAGTGATTTCCAAAGCTTAGCAATAGATGCCCTCCGAATTTGATCAAAATCGTTAAAACTGTCAACCATTGAATGATTGTTCCTATGCAGCTATATTATATAGTCATTCGAATTAGATCAAACTCAGCAGCATTATGTGTAAGCATCTTGGAAACTAGTTCTTCTTACCAAGACTTTTTTTCAGACCCATCTTTTGTATGGCAGCTATACTATATAGTTATCCGATTTTGACAAGTCTTGGTAAAATTATGTTAAATCATTAAAAACTTATAAATACGAGCGTTGGGAGCGATAGCACTGAAAACAAAAAAGTTTTTCTTACTAAAACAAGATTATTCCTATGGCAGTCATCCGATCCGGCAGGTTCCGACGAAAAGACAATGCATTTGTATCGAAAGACTTCAGATAGCTTTAAAACTGACGGAGGAGATAGGACTTGGCTATATCAACTCAGATCATCATGCTGATCAAGAAATTATTGTATGTGGTAGAAGCTGCTTCCTTACAAACATTCGGACAGTTTTAATATACCCACTCCAAGGGTTTAATGATGCAGATGCAAAGTGTGATACGATTAGGAATACATGAGAAATACATCAATAGAGGAATTATTTCAGATTCCTTCATGGCAAAGGTATGTTTAACTAGCGCTTCCTTGAGCAAGACAGCGATTGACAGTTAGTGCCTGAAGCACCTTCTGTACCAACAAACAAACACACACAAAATAAGTGGGGTGGCTTATCGCCGAGTGTGTCGGCAATCATGGCCCGAATTTCACACACGTATAATTTCATACTACACTCATTTGGTGATTTCTTCTAATTCGATACTTTGAGTCGATTCCGATCCGGTATCCGATTCATCAGCGTTCTCACTTATATCTTCTTCGTCATCGCTTGAATCGTCCGTCTCTTCTTTAAGTCTCTTTTTTGCTATAGCTCCGTCTCCTTCTTCATCCAATTTACGCTTATGAGGCCCTTCATCCAAGGAAGCCATCTTCAATTTGTCATCGGGCACTTCAGCACAATTTTTATCAGCCACATCCAACAAGGAGGAGCAGGCCGCCTTCGTTTCATCATCGGGCCCTTGTTTGACAGAGTTCTCATCCTTAAGCTCCTCCAGGTTTGCGTTGATCTGCGTTGGTGGAAAGGGATAGCAATACTTTACACATGTCGGCCCCACTTGCGTCCATCACTTACTGCGTTTTGCGATGTAGTGTCGCATTCTTCCACGGGGCCCGTCAAATTAGGGAGATTGACTTCCTGGGCATTCGGATTATCCTCGGATTTTGGTTCTTTTTTAATTTCGGGGTAGCCTTCCATTTTGTTAGGTTTCTTCACTTGAACTGTTTGAGCGAGAATGATTTTTCTTTTTAGAATTGTCAAAACGAAAACAAAGGCAGTGTGGCCAGCTTTCCAAAGGGCAGCAAAAATACCTAAAATTAGTGTACTGTACCTGTACCTAAAACTGTCATAGGGGTACTCAGAGTGGTAGAAGGGTAGGGTTGTCGCTACGTTTTCAGAAAATACGCGGCAAATTCAAACTAACAAAACCTTTAATGAAAGAAAAGTTCTTCCCTTATGATCGCTATCGATTTTAATAGGTATTGTAAGCTTTGGTTTAATTGACATTCACTCCACTGTTTCAGCTCTCATATACTTTCGCCAGCCTAAAATTCCATCTTTAGTTTTTTAAGTCGTTTGCAAGCACATTTGAAATTATGTGCAGCCTCTGGTTTGGGATTTAGCTCCAAAACGGAAATTGGTGTTTTTTGTATTGATAAAAGGCTGTTTACACTACAGTCTGTTTACCTTTTAAAGTGCTTACTAATTTGCCGTACAAAAGTTTCTTAAAATATTCTCTAGTCACTGGAAAGACTATATACTTTTCGTATAAGACCATATTGCACATTTGTCTTTCGTGTCGAATTCCATAAACATTATTTTGGCACACTGATAAAGGCATTGGGCTCATATCAGTTCTGCAACTGCAAAAACCTTAAAAAAATATCAGTAGCTTTCAGCTTTTTTGAAGCTAAGAGCTTAGTGTGAACTTAAGCTGGCAATAATAAAATCGATTCTGAAATCGAATAGTCGATTTTTACTACTTCTTGAGGGTCGCAAAACTCGTGCTATTATGTTATTGAATATAACAGTGTTACCTAATATTATATATACACTAGTCGGCATAATTATTTTGACAAAAAATAAACCATTATCGAGGGTGTCACAGAAATCTCTAGAGATTTTGACCTTGGTTGGTTTGCAAATCGCTCGAAAAATCCGTCGTTGTCCTAGAACTTCAAGAGATTTCATTTTCGTATTTGAAAACCTAGTTAGAACAGAACATCTTGCGCAAAAAAATTGCCCCATTTTAAGTTATGTGCTAATTTGATGTTCAACTGAAATTTTTTGATTCTGATAAATGTTTTATGATTCATTTTTAAATTATACTTTAAACACTTTAAACACTTTAACATTTTTATACACTTGAAAAGTGTATTATAATTTTGCCCAGAAGTTTGAAATGCATAGAAGGAATCATCTCCGACCACATAAAGTATATATATTATTGATCAGCGTGACGAGCTGAGTCGATTAAGCTTTGTCCGTCCGTCTGTCCGTCCGTCCGTCCGTCTGTGTCTACGCGAACTAGTCCCTCAGTTTTGAAGCAATCGAGCTGAAATTTGGCACAGAGTCTTCTTTTCCCTGCACGCTGCTAATATGTCGGAACCGACCGGATCGGATAACTACTTCTTGTAGCTACCATACAATGAAAAACTTCAACAAAAAATTTTGTATGAAACCATGATTGTAACTCAAAAAAGTAAAGATGGAGTTCGATTCGTAGGACCCGAAATAGGGGGAAACCGTCGAGTTTGGTCTTGTCTTTTTTTTTGACTATCACAGTGTTATGTAACTTATTCATTTTTTGCAATCTATCCAGAAAAATAAATTTGTTTACAGTTCCACAATTGGTTTTGCTTGTCAAATTTATTTGGGTGGTGAATTTTGCCAAATCTCCTAACAAAACTCGAGAGATTTGAAACTAGGGTTGTCGAAAATATATCAATATATCAATAATATATTTTTAAACTGATATATTTATATCGTGATTATTTTGTTGACCAAATATCGAATATCGATTTTTTTTTGGGATATTTTATGATACTTGTGCGTTGATAACTTTTTGATCTGGGTAGCTAGCGCAAGCGCATTTAAGAGACAGAAAATGGATTCAAATTTGATAAAAGCAAATAAGAGCGACATAAAAAAAGGCACAGCCAAGTGTAATTTGTGCGGAAAAGTATTTGAAGCAAGCGTTTGCACGACCAAATGTCAAATGACGGAACTATCCAGACTAGCCGTAAGGTATCTTATTACTGCAGTGCCTTCAAAGCGACTTGCTTCTGCTATAAAATGCGCCATATGCGTCAAAGCGACGCGTCTTTTTAAAGACTTTTAAGGCCCTCTGCTGATCTAGAAAAGTTTTTTCCAAAATTTTTGTTTTATTTTTTACTTTAGATATTCAAAAATATTATTCCAAACGGATTTTAAAAAATGCGAAATACTTTTGATTATATAGCGTTTTTTTGTCGACCAATGGCTTCGGTATAACAAGCAATTTTCAAATTACTTTAAACTTTAAACACATTTATCTCGTAACCGAGTTTTTCGGACTGGTGCCTACATATTCTCAAGTGCTACCGAACCGATTTTAATGATGAAGGGCTTTATGGACGCAGAATTAACGTGGCTATCGTCCCTACCTCAATCTTTGAGAAAAAGTTTTTACTATTTTTTTTGTACACTGGACTGCAATAAAAAAATGGTGAAAATCGATTTTTCGTTTTTAAAAGGTCGCCATTTTTTCAAATTCAATTTTATTTTCACAATTCTGCTACGGGCGATAATGGCATTCATACTAACAAACTTCCCATCCTCCGCTTTGCTTTCTGATAATTGTAACTCCCGGAAACGTGGGTATCATCGACATCTTTTTTTGGAAGAGCCTACTTCGGATGCGGAGAACTTTTTGAACAGCCCTCGCATTCAAAAATTTTTAATTTTGTCTTTTTTATAATAAATTGTACAATCAAATACAAAAAAAAAACAGAATTAAAAAATCTTTTCCCGATTTCTTTTCACGAATTTTTAAAAATCATGTAAAATTTAGCCCAAATATTGAAACTAAAAGTATTTAATATGTATAATACATAGAAAACTCGAATCTCATGGAAAATATTGTTATGTTGGTTTTGGGTTGGAATAGATTTCTGGGACACCGCTGAATATGTCATATGGGCATTTCCGCGGGTCGCGAACGTACGATATTTAAATATGTTTTTTAAAAACTTTTTTTACTATTATAACCTTACTATTTCCCATAAATCACTTCATATTACCTTAACAAACAACTTAATACTCAATTAATTGTGGGTGATAAAATTTATAACACGAAATAGAAAATTTTTCTTTAATATGAATTTTGGTTTTCAGTAGTAACATACATACATAACTAGAAATAAAACATTTTATTTAATATGAATTAATAAAATAATAACAGAAATTTATTTATAACAAGAAATATAGCTTTTCGTTTAATATGAAATAATATAAAAGAGAAATACAGACATTCGACCAGCACAGCTTTACCACCTAGGATTTACGACCTCCCAAAAATACATAAAGACAACTTCCCACTACGACCGATTTGCTTTATGACTAACTCACCTTCCTACCACCTATGCAAATACATGACGAACATATTAAGTAATTTGACCAAAGATTCCAAGTATAACGTCAAGAACACTATAGAGTTTAAGGATTTGATGTCGTTTCCCTTTTTCCCAGCATCCCGACAGATTTGGCACTTGAGGTGATTCAAAAGAGATGGGGCGAAATTTCTGAACACACCAGTTTACCAAAAAAGTTGTTCATGGATATCTTGACCTTTTGCATCACTGAAAACAGGTATTTAAAGTTTGACGAGAAGATTTATACCCAGCTTAAAGGACTACCAATGATATCGCCGGCATCGCCAATTATCGCTGATATCGTAATGGAAGAGGTTTTAAGTCAAGTAACAAACGTAAGACTTCTTACCAAATATGTAGACGATTTATTTGCAGTAGTGAAAGAGGACGACATTGACGAAATACTTAAAAAACTTAACAATTACCATTATTATTATGATTATAATTTATAAATTGACCAAAGGCTATCGTTCTTGGATTCCATAGTACTTAGGAAGGACAATACATTAAAACTGGATTGGTACCAAAAACCAATGGCCTCCGGTAGACTGATAAATTACCATTCTAAGCACCCCAAAAATATTATACACAACACAGCACGAAATTTCATTAGAAAAGTCTTAGAAGTGAGTGATCCAATTTTCCATAAAAACAACAAAAAACGAATAACCAAAATTCTCAAATCAAACAATTTTCCCTCACACACAATATATGGCCTATTGAAGAAGAGTAAAACCCAGAATAGGACACCAAAGGAAATAACACCTAGGATATACAAATCGGTTGTATACATACCATCTTTTTCCGATCGTCTGATTCGTTCCGATTGCTATAACAAAGACAGAGTTGCCATAGCTCACAAGCCGATACACACAAATAAAATATTTTTTACTAATACAAAGAGCAAAATACCGACGCTGGAAAAAAGTAACTTAATCTACAAAATCCCTTGTGCAGGAGACGGAGCCACTGTATGCGATAAGGTATATATTGGCACGACAAAATCGAAATTAAAAACTAGTACGAGACACCAATCCAAAAAACAACACTTGCGGTCCACTGTGCTGAGAGCAGACACACAGCTGATTTCGCAAATGTGAGCAAACTACACCAGGAACAACAATATAACAAACGGTTCACTTTAGAAATGTTGTACATAATCTCAACGACCACTCGGATGAACTTCAAAGCAGACACGGAAAATTGCGCTCACATATGTAGACACTTTCTTGACAAAATACAGACACCTACTTGACCATAGCAATAAGAAAATAGACTCAGTTTCAAACTCCACAGCTGACTGATTGGACGCTGTTGCTCTCTGTATGAAAACATTTTGTAAACTTTTGTTTTGTATCAAGTGTAAAAATTCGTGTTTTCTTGTGCTATTGTTTATACAGCCCTGATGACGAATGCCGACGGCATATCGAAATATATTGGAGACAAAAAACAAAGTGTGTTTCATTTCACTAGAAAGCACATAAAATATTCACGACCTTGAGCCTGCTATCAACTATTTCTAAAATAACTAAGAAGAGGTCGCCAAAACCAACAAATATAAAAGTTATTGTCAACCATTCTGACTGATAAAATGAATTGACTTATATCGGAAACACAGCATGATCAGTCCAATGTAAGAGAGATGTATGCACAGTTCTTTAAGATTGCTTTTAAGTGCGAGTTGACGTAGTTTTCAAGTTCTTCAATTCACTTTGTTTCCAGACTTTCTCCAAAACAGTACAACATTTCTTTGTAGACTTTTTTTTAATAAAAATGCCATCAGAAAACGGGTTAAAAATCTGAGCAATTTTAAGACTTGCAGTATAAAATGCTTTTTGAGATCAAGAATGTTTTTACCCACTATGCAATTAAATATGCTCCATCGTAATCTAAACTCTCTCTGAAGACTTTTGCTAGTCCATTAGCCTTGTAGTTCTGCCTGAAAAGCCTTTCGAATTCATATTTAGTTATTGATTGAATTACATACATTGTGCTTCATCAATTCCCAATTCTCTGGCTCTAATTATTTCTAAAATATTTTCATTTTGTTTTTCTTTCAGATGTATAACGGTCACTTTTCATTTCTGACTTGCTTTTGCTAAGCGCCTTAAATATGGGTTGGAAAAAAAAAAAAAAAACAAAGAAAGCAAGATAAGGAAAAGGAAGAGATAGCCTTTGATGTGACAGGTTTTTGATTTCGCTTGAACTGGATGAGGGAAATGAAAATTGGTACTTAAGCGCCTTACAACGTGCGCTCGATGGATGCATTTCTCTTGGTAGCAACCGCAAAAGTTTAAAGCCCTCGCCAGAAAAAAGTGGAAAGGACGACTGCAGAATGTCTGCAAACTTTTTTGCGCGGCCTTACTAATTACAGGCAGGTAACACACGTTGCCTGTCAAGTTCAAGGGAAGCGGAGGGGGACGGAGGGGCAAGGCCTTGTTTAATCTGCTGAATTATACGAGAAATGTACTCAGCTTGTATGCCAATCAAAAGCAAACAAATCCTATTGGAATTGAAGCAGGTCCTGCTCGCTCGCTCTCTCTCTCTCTCTCTCTCTGGTCTTTGTGACTTGATGACCAGCTTAAACAAACTCTCTCTCACACACACAAACGTGACCCGTCCAATTTGCATGGCCATTGTGTATGGACTCCGCACACCCACTGTCAAATGAGCGAGGACCACATTTCCGGCATTTATCAATGGTAATTTCGTGTGGCAACTTTGAAATAAATTTCAACTGACGGAAACGAAGGCATTCAAGTGAATGTCGGTGTGTGTGTGTGTGTGTGAGGAAAGTGCAGTGTCTGGTTAATCAATACTTCTCAAAAGGCTAAACAAAAACTGTAGCATACTTTTTGGCATGCCCTCCCCCCAGGCACTTCTTGGGCTGTTGTCTCCCTTGTAAAACAATGACAAGGACAAATTTGTGCCCAAGCCTGGGTGTCAATACAAATATAAATCAATGTTTGGGCCTGTACAGACCAAAAGGTAAGTTGGCCTAAGTATGCTGCTGCTGATGTTGTTCTTGTTGTTGCGGCCACTGGGCAAGGGCAATCAATTTTAACAAGCTTCTCTCTCTCCCCCTCTCTTTCTGGCTTCCCTGGCATATCCTTGGGGCGCATTTATCATATTTACAAAAAACAAAAAAAAAAAATAGAAATGCTTCACTTTTGTTTCCTTCCTAATTGGTTGTTGTTGCTTGTTTCAGGGCATTTGGGAATTATCGATGTGATCGGATTCAAATTTGTACACGAACTAACAAAGTGTTTGGCAGTAAATCTAACTGTAATCAATAAGTACAATCAATGTAAACATGAATTTCGTTCACTTGAGTTTAAATCTTGGAGGAATCTTGGTCTGTTCTAGAAAGGAGTGAGGAAAAGATTGAGTACACACAGAACAAAATGACAAGTCGTGGGTTGGGAGAGTGGAGAGCGCAAGAAGAGGGAGGGGCGAGGGGAACGAGTCGAGAGCTGTGAATGAGGGGGTGGGGAAAGCCAATTTGAATAGAATTATAATTGAAGTGTGGTTGCCCTGAGGTGAATTTGTTTTTGTTATTAATTTCGTATTCGTAATTATTGGTTCAACGAAACGGGACTTCAAAGTTCTATCCAAAAATAATGTGTCTTCAATTTTTGGGAAAGACTTAGGAATCTATACGTCCCCAATTATGGGCAAGCAGTGCTGATGCTGCTTTGAAATCCGCCATCTTCATAAATTTACTTGAAATGGGCGCGGGATGGAAATATCGCTAGACCGGAAATTCACTAGCGCCTAGAATGTTTGGTTGGATCCTTTGGGCCGAGATGGGAAAAAAATTAACTGTGAACTTGAAACTGTCTACAAGATAAAACATCACAATTTCTTAAAAAATTAGACGCGAACAAAGTCGCGGCGGGTTTGGCAAGTGTTATATATTTGGTTTATATCTACAATATTCTCAAAAATTCAGTAGCTTCATTTGTACGAGTTCACTGTCTTTTAGCCAGAGCGAAACAGCAAATCTTCAAAGAACAATCATTGAAAGAATCTTTTGTTTGCGTTCGTCTTAAGAACTCGATCCCTTGTTACGCAGTACTCGATACTAAGTATTCAATATTTGGTACTCAGTACGCTGTACTGCTGCTACAGCAAATAGCAAAAGCGACCTTGCGAAGATTAAGTCGTACCTATAGGAATCTGTCGCAAAGACATGATATTTCTAGTGTCAGTCCTTTAGTAAAACGTTCGTAACAAAGCATTGCTCTAAAAATCCTAGTCCATTTTGGTATACTCCCTTTTACAGTTTACATTAAGGACAAGTTCACTCAAAAAACTACATATAAACAAAACGATCACTTGGGATGGAAATTATAATTTCAAGCATGATTTGTTTTCGGAAGTACTTAAGTACGAAACAGTCTAGAATAGAAAAATAGAAGGAAGCTAACTTCGGCTACACCGAAATTTATATTAGCTAGTTTTTTAATATGGTATATGGTAAGTTGGAAAGTTTAAAGACGTTACCATTGAAAACAAAAAAGTTTTTCCTACTAAGACTTTTTTTCTGACCTATCTTTTGTATGGCATCTAATACTATATAGTTGACCGATTTTCATAAATGTTAGAAAAATTATGTGAAAACATAAAAAACTTATAAATATGAGGGTTGGAAGCGATAGCATTGAAAGCAAAAAGTTTTTCTTACTAAAACTAAGTTTTCAACCGTTCGTTTCTATGGCAGCTATATGCAATAGTCATCCGATTTAGATCAAACTTAACAGAATTGTGTGGTAATATATAATATTGATCAATAACAATTTTGGGAGCGGTAGCATTAAAAACAAAAAAGTTTAGCTTACTAAGACTTTTTTTCAAACCGGTATTTTGCTATATATTATATAGTTGACCGATTTTTGTAAATGTTGGAAAAATTATGTGAAAGCATAAAAAACTTATAAATACGAGGTTTAGAGGCGTTTGCATCGAAAACAAAAAAGTTTTTCTCACTGAAACTAGTTTTTCGACCAATCGTTCCTATAGCAGCTATATGCTATAGTCATTCGATCTGGCCGACTCCGACGAAAAGATAGCGCATTTGTATCAAAAGACCTCGTTCAAAGTTTGGTTAAGATAGCTTTAAAACTGACGGAGGAGATTGCATAGAAACAGACGGAAAGATGTATATGGATATTTATATCAACTCAGGACGTCATGCTGATCAAGAATAAATATACTTTACGTGGTCGGAGATGCTTTCTTCTATGCGTTGCAAAAATCCGGACAATTTTAATATATCCTCTCCAAGGGTATAAATCCAATCGTTTTAATTCATTTAATATAATCAATCTTGTGAACTTTACCCAAAATAAAAATAATTTGTGAAACCTACATCTATATGTGTGCCCAGTTCTCTTTGTCCGTTTTAAAATTTAGCCTAATTTTTGTTGGTAAGTTGATTATATGTAACACCTCCAGAGTGAAGCGCTTGTTGTGGTTACGCTTTCAGCACAGTGGCCGCAACTGCTCTCGTTTCGATTGTTATACCCTTGGAGAGGGTATATTAAAATTGTCCGGATGTTTGTAACGCAGAGAAGGAAGCATCTCCGACCACATAAAGTATATATATTCTTGATCAGCATGACGAGCTGAGTTGATATAGCCATGACCGTCTGTCCGTCCGTCTGTCCGTCCGTCTGTTTCTATGCTATCTCCTCCGTCAGTTTTAAAGCTATCGTAACCAAACTTTGCACGAAGTCTTTTGGTACAAATACGCTGCACATTTGTCGGAACCGGCCGGATCGGATGACTATAGCATATAGCTGCCATAGGAACGATCGGTTGTAAAACTAGTTTTTGTGAGAAAAACTTTTTTGTTTTCAATGGTATCGCTCCCAACGCTCGTATTTATAAGTTTTTAATGATTTCACATAATTTCACCAAGCCTTGTCAAAATCGGACAACTTTATAGTATAGCTGCCATACAAAAGTTAGGTCTGAAAAATAGTCCGAGTGAGAAAAACTTTTTTGTTTTCAATGTTAACGCTCCCAACGCTCGTATTTATAAGTTTTCAATGATTTTACATAATTTCAACAAGATTTGTCGAAATATAGCTGCCATACAAACTGTCAGGCATATATCAAGCTCCAAGGGTATATAAACTTCGGTCGAGCCGAAGTTAGCTTCCCTCTATTTTTATACCCTTGGAGAGGGTATATTAAAATTGTCCGGATGTTTGTAACGCATAGAAGGAAGCATCTCCGACCACATAAAGTATATATATTCTTGATCAGCATGACGAGCTGAGTTGATATAGCCATGTCCGTCTGTCCGTCTGTTTCTATGCTATCTCCTCCGTCAGTTTTAAAGCTATCGTAACCAAACTTTGCACGAAGTCTTTTGGTATAAATACGCTGCACATTTGTCGGAACCGGCCGGATCGGATGACTATAGCATATAGCTGCCATAGGAACGATCGGTTGAAAAACTAGTTTTAGTGAGAAAAACTTTTTTGTTTTCAATGTTATCGCTCCCAACGCTCGTATTTATAAGTTTTTAGTGATTTCACATTATTTCACCAAGCCATTTTGAAATCGGACAACTATATAGTATAGCTGCCATACAAAAGTTAGGTCTGAAAAAAAGTCTTAGTGAGAAAAACTTTTTTGTTTTCAATGTTATCGCTCCCAACGCCCGTATTTATAAGTTTTTAATGATTTTACATCATTTCACCAAAATTTTTCGAAATCGGACCACTATATAGTATAGCTGCCATACAAACTGTCAGGCACATATCAAGCTCCAAGGGTATATAAACTTCGGTCGAGCCGAAGTTAGCTTGCCTCTATTTTTTATTTATGTTTCAATTTTGTAGTTCCAACATATATTTTGTTACATATATTAGTCCCGTTTCCAGCGCAGTAGATCGCATATACAAGGTCGATTATTTGGGTATATTATTTTAGCCCAATTTAAGCTTTAACATTCACATCTCTGTGATTTGCATCAGGGCTTAAAGCGTCCTACACCACCAAACTCCTTTACACCTCACTGGTGAGACCAAGCATGGAATATTGTTTTTGCCTCTGGTCCCCGCATTACCAAATTTACCGGGTTCAAATCGGAAACAGTTTGTGATTTTTGCCCTTCGTGGCCTAAACTGGGACACTACCATCCACCCACCTCCCTATGAACAGAGATGACGCCCAATAGACCTCCCATCATTAAAGTCTGGAAGAATCTGCCTTGCTGAAGTTTTCATCCAAGATTGACTCCATTGCTCTCCTAAGCTTTATTAATTTGTCAGTGTCAGTTAGAGCAATTCGACACTATATACCCATCAATCTACCGCCCCGCCTAACGAACTATGCTAACCGAGACTCCTTCCGTTGCCTGTACCTTATTTACAATGAGTACTATCACCTATTTTCTACAGATAGCTCTCTATTAGACGTAAAGAACTCCCTGATGTCTCTCCTCAACTAAAACTCTTATGCAATGGCTAGTATGTACCGTGACCACTTATGCTGTGAGTTGGACCATAGCTGGCATTTGTCAATAAATTTGTCCCAACGGGTCAGAGTTCGCTATAGGCTTAATTTGAAGTAAATTACTCTAACTACAATCGAGCAAACGTGCTGTCTTGATATTAAGTAGTTGCTCGTTGGTATGAGTTAAAAAATTCAACGCTGAGTTTTGTTAATTGATTAAATGTGGGTGAAGAAGAAAGTGATTTTTCGAGGGTATAAAATCTTCGTCACTCACAAAGTTCGCTTAGCCTGTTTTTAGCCGCAAATCGATTAAATAAAAATACATTTCAAATATTTTGACAACTCACCTCCCATCACCGCCCTGAATCTCCAGCTGACACTCAAGTGGCGCAAGTCACACCTGATGCTTGCCACCGTCTTCTTTTATTTTGAAGCCTAATGAGGCTAGAAAGCCAACGCCTTGTCCGCATCTCAATCTCCGTTTCTGTCGCTCGCCTGGGCCATTGTTGTGTGTTGTTTTGTTTGTTTATCTAACGAGTAAATACGATTTTAATTAAATGTAAATCACATTGTCAACTCACACAAACACAACACAACACAGCCCAGACTTGCAGACAGCCATAAAAGTTGCTCCAGCTGGCAGAGAAAGCCGCAGCGGGGTGCCTGCTCTCGCCATGTTTTGTGGCAAACGGAAAACCAGTGGCAATAACAACAACAACAACAACAAATATTGCTTTCGCATGTTACACATACGACCCGATGCTTTGGCAACAAAACCCAGTGCCATCCACCCTTGAGATTATTAATTAAAAGACAAGAAAACATAATTTCTGAATTTCCATACAAAACCACACACATACACACACACATACACACAGCTATTATAAAGGCAAGAACAAAAACAAAATACATTAAAAAAAAGTGAAATTTACAAACAAGCAACTGCCAGGGGCAAGAGAAATATAAGGGATCAGAGGAATTATCCACTTGACAGATTGACAAACTTTAAAGGCTTAAGAACGGCTGACTGTACTCAAAAGGCTATACCATATGATGCACTTACCATTCTAAATTTAGGTGTCTAAAAATGAACCCAAAACATGAGTGCTCTCTCTTGTAGCTAAACACACACACGCAACGCCAAAATGAGCATGTGTGTTTTTCCATCCCCTGCCTTTGCATCCCATCGGGGTGACCAAATTATATTCTTTTTTCTTTTTCCATAATTTGTACACGCTTTACACCAAATCGTATTTTAAAATTTACAACTTATAAGCTAGTGAAGGAAATTGACTTTCATCATCCACCTTGAAGGATTGCATATCATCTTGGTTAACACTTTTGGCCACGGGACGACGATCATCATTGAAACGCAACTGTATGTCCATGCGCTTGATGCGTCCAGCACGTTGAGTACATAAGTTCTGCTGCTTCTTCATATTGGTTTTCTGGGTTTCGCCACGCAGTGAGCGCCACTCATCCAAAGTGATCTGCTTACATTCCTCATCTTCCTTCACTTCTCCGTTCACTTTTGTTTTGGGCTCGACTTTGTCCAATCTATTGAGTTGTGTCATCTCCTGCCTGGGTGCACCCCAATTATAAGCACCAGCGCCATTTCGCTTGGGCACAGCCTTCACTCCAGTGCGTACGGATCCCGATTGGCGATCCATTTTGGCTGCAACAGCAGCGCCAGTTTTAGTCAAAGTCTCTTTACGGTTCACCTTTGGGACTTTCTTCTGCTGCTTCGACTGGTTTAAGGCTGCACCAGCAGCAGATGTTACCCCATTCTCGTCCGTGAACAGCAGCTGATAGCGATTGTTTGCCGAAATATTCATTTTACGAGCGTGTTTATTTTTATATACATAAAATCTGTTCTGAGCTGAGACTACCAAAATCAAATATCAGCTCTACTGGCAATCGGGGAAAACTAAATTCCAGGCCAACTGGATTTCATCATTTTTGATTGACACGAAAGGGGGACCAAATTGGAGAGCAAACTAGTAAATAGCATCAAGTTTAAGTATTTTTATACCCGTTACTCGTAGAGTAAAAAGGGTATACTAAAGTCGTGCAAATGTATGTAACAGGTAGAAGGAATCATCTCCGACCATATAGTGTATATATATTCTTGATCAGCATCAACAGCCGAGTCGATATAGCCATGTCCGTCCGTCCGTCTGTATGAACACCTAGATCTCAGAGATGGTAAGAGATAGAGGTTTGACATGTATGGGACAAATGCTTCTTTTATCTGCACGCAGATCAAGTTTATTTCAAATTTTGGCCACGCCCCCTCCCGCCCCCGAAATTTGGAAAAAACGATATATCTCCTACAGTTTTGAAGATAGACGATTCGTACTTTCTAGAGATAGTTAGGAATTAGCAAAATGTATAGATTTGCCAAAGAGGTGATAAAGATCGGATGAACGGTTCTCAAGTTATGAGCAAAAAAGCGAACCAAGCCCCCCTCGCTACCACCCCTCTCACCCTTAAAAAAATGTTGCATACTTTTCGGATTGTCACCCTAAGGAACACTGTTAAACATGTTTTTTCATGAGTAACGGGTATATCGAAGTCGGTTAGAGCCGACTTTAACTTACGCTCTCGTTATAGTAGGTGTCGGCAGCAGGACCATAGGATACTTATCATACGAAAGACTATAAAACAAAACACCAAAACCAGCACAGCTGAGGGGGGGGAAGGATCCGCGCGCTGGGGGGGCCCTTGCGCTGGTTTTCCCGCCTCGGTGTGGGGGGGGTTGAAGGGTTCAAACAGGGTCCCCCGGTGCTACATAATCGATATTTTTTACTATTAACAACCATTATTCTTGGGTGGTTTTAGTTTAATAAACAATCAATAATAACAAAAAATAAATTATGGGAATGAATAAAAAGGGATAAAAAGGCACAACAAGGGAAAAAAGAAGAAAAGAAGGAAAGCATATATATTATTGGTTAGTGGTGGGTGGTTACCCCTAGGGGGGGTTTTAGGGCCCCGGACCCCCAACCAACCATGATCGTCTAAGAGCACATCCATTTTTAAGACGATCCCTTATGCACACTATCATATGCTCATCCTTGCTCGGGTCTGCTTTTCCTAGCTTCCGGAATAATAAAGCGTTTAGTTAAACTTCATTATAATCGATTTATTCTTATCAAAATTCGGCATCGAAATGTTTAATCCTATTTAACATTATAATTATTTCCGTAAACAAATCAAAATTTACTTCATTTATTGGCGTAAATATCTATGTATTAAGTTGTGTTGTTAACCTAAAATTTCATTCATCCTTATTATTGACTATCAATTCATTTGGTTTCTCTTACTGGCAATATATCAACTACTCTTTATCTTTATATGTCTATACTCAGTTCTATTTCCTATATGTCTAAAAAAAAGAAGGTTATTCTATCATATTTATATTCAAAGTAAATTAGTTCATGATGCTAGTGAAAAACAAACAAGTTGCTGAAAAGTAAGGATTAGTGTTATGCAAATAGATGTGAAAGCAATTAAACAATTAAAATTAAAATATATATTGAGATTATAAATCAAATACTGTATGATCATTCATCATATGTTCGAATTCAGCGATTTCGTTCGGCAATGGTCATCTTTATTTCAATTAATAGGAGGTGGACATAATATTGTGTGCCACGACTGTAAAATATACAGCTGATACAGAGGCTTCAGTCAGACCCACAACAACATATCTGGCTTCAACAAGCAGTATCAGTAGGGTGTACGGTAAATTTTTCTCAGGTTCCTCATGCACTCATTCGACGTCTTTATCGTTCGCCAAAACAAATCACAAATAAAGCAATAAAACAACAACCCAACTTAAAAGTTGTTGTAGGCCAGCTCACTAGAAGGGGGCTACTGACAACTGAGCATTTTAGAACTTGGCTGAGAAAACACTTTCCGATCCAATTGCAAGTCACTGAAACAATTAACATAAACGGCTAAAAATTTCCAGCTTACCAATGTTCAGGTCCAGCGGCGAAAGTACTTTCGACGGTGTCCATGTAGGGAATATTAAGAATTGTATGGTTAGAGACTTTAGATTGGATTGAGTTTTTTTTTTTCGATTCGTTTTCACTTCAGGTACATTGTTCTTGGCTTGGGTTTGTTTCTGACACAGTTTGTTTATTACAGCAATTTGCCGATCAAAATCACTTGCTTTAACTTCTCATGCACATTAGGCTTTTCTATAGTTTCACTTGTTTTAAATTTCTTTTCAACTTTTTGCTTTTAGCTGCATCAGAACAAAAAAAATATGTATAACAAAAATGAAAAAAAAATATAAGAGAGAGAAAAAAACTATGAATAAAAGCAGGGATGCAAACCGGTTCTGAACCGAACCGGTTTTTAACCGAACCGAACAGCTTTTTGCGCTCATGAACCGAACCGTAAACCGAACCGGTGTGTTTTCCAAAATGCTGAACTGAACCGAAAACCGAAAAATAAAATGGTTCGGTTCGGTTCACTTCAGTTAGGTATTGAGTTACTGGTGAATAGTGAACAAAATTAGCAATTTGCTTTAATAATATTAGGAAAATACTTGAAAAAGCAGATTTGTTGTAAAAAAGCTAATAACATGAACCTTATTAAATTTGCTAAGGACCCAAAATGGTAATAAGCCAAGTCTTAATTGTATTATCTTACTTAAAACTCAAACGTTAACTTTTTATATTTAATTGAGATTGGCTTGATGTAGAAAATGAGTATGAGTATTTCTATGTTGAATAGGAGGACGACATAGCTCAGTAATTGTAGAATGAACATTTTTCACATTGGAGTTTGTTTTTTGAGACTTAAGAGCCAATTTCGATGAAAATATACTAGGAGACATATTATTATTAAGTCTTAACTCAAATTCCTACACTACTAATCAAATGGAAATGTCTTCATGAACTGAAACAGTCTTAAAGATCTATCAAAGCTTGAGTTAATTAAAAATGGCTTTCAGTAGTCGATTTCAAAGCGTCAATTCTAAACAATATCAAGTGAGCAAAGAGGTTTTCGTCACTTGATATATAAAGTTGTAGGATTTCCAAATGAAATCAGAACGTTCATACGGAATTTGCCGTCGAAATTTTGAACATACCCAATTAACTGAAAACCTAAGTCTTTGTTAATGAATAATCTGAATACTTGTATCAAAAAAATTTTTCTTTAGTTAATTAAATGAATAAAGAAAGAACCGAACCGAACCGTAACCGCGGTTCATTAACCCCAAAAAACCATGCAATGAACCGAACCGGCGGTTCAAAAACTGTGTAAACCACTGAACCGAACCAGTCCTTATTTCCAAGTGGTTTGCATCCCTGAATAAAAGGAATTAGTGGCTGCTCTGAAGCTCATATGTGTTGAGGCCTATTCTGGCAGCTAGATACACTAGACACTTTTCGTTTTCAGCGATTTTCTTAGTTAGGTTATGGATAACACATGTTTTTCAGTTTTCTGCAAACACATTTTCAGCAAATTTTCCGATTTTCAGGTCGCGAGTCGATCTACTCTCGTTTAACACAATTAGAACACTGCTGGGTCGACTGGAGATGTAGTTGTCGTCTATGATCAACGAGGCTTTCCCAATCTGCTATTCAGCGAAAGCTCTTCTATTATAGAGAGTGAAGCTTACGACGAATTGGAGTTTAATACTTATGTGTGGGTGCCAATCTGTATATAAGTAAAACAGAAACCAAAAGGGTTTTTGGTTTCGAAAGGAAATTACTGACTGGTTCAATTGAAGGGGAATGGAGAAAATATTTACCCTTCTTGGACTGGCACCAGAATTTTGGTTTTGATGTCTGTCCGTCCGACAGCTTTTCTTTTGGATTTTTCGAGGCACAGCCAGCAAAGCATAAATAAATTTGCTTCCAGTTTGCCTGGATGGCTTAGACAAAGGAGACTGCTGTGGATCAAATCCAATTAAAGTCGAATTTCGTTGCTTTAAAGAAATCGCAACAACATCTAGCCGGCGAGCGGAAGCAAAGGCACACAGAATTGCATTTTTATGGTAGATCGAGTACCCACGAATGCATTCGCCGATTCTTATCGACTAGTTTAGTATTTTTCTATACAGATTCAGTATATCGGAGAATCTAGTAGAATGCCAACGGTTATATTTAAAAATGCTAATTAAATAAAACTAAACTTCAAATTTCATTCAAAGAATAATCTAAAAGGAGCTAGTGCTAAGAATAAAGGCTTGATATAAATCTATTACTAAATCTAAATGGAGATATACAAGAAAAAGTATATTTCTTAACAGGAGTAACAGTTCAATTGTTCTTGTACAAGCGCCACTACAAGACGAATCCGTGGAAGCCGCAAGCACCAGCACTTATAAGCAAATTTAATAGGATTATTGCTCATGTACATTTTGCAGATCCGTCAACCAAAATATGGTATTTTGTTTGCTCATCACATGACAAATGTACATCGAAAACCCCAAATAGCACGCTATCATCATCCTTGAAGTGTAGCTTTTTCTTTATTTTTCGAACACTCCCGAGACTTGATTTTTAAAATCAAGCGTTGATTGTCTCTTTGTGCCTTGGTGGTGCTAAAGGTTGTGGAGATATGTATTTAAAAAAGGTGAAAAATTCTGCACATTATTTCGTCGATAGCAAGTGCGAAATAAGTCGCTCATCTCTAGCTGCTTTTGTTTTCAAATTTAATTTCGGGGGACAATTTAAACTAATTAACAGCGAATATTTTGGTGGCCTTAGTGATGCAATAGTTGCAGCAATAGCTTTATGTGATTTGTAAGAAGCTTTAGGGAGGGGGCTAAGGTTCGGCAGTGTTTGTTTAATCCTTACTTCCTGTGAAGACCCATGTGGAGGCAGTTGCATAACTTAAATAAATCGCAAAAAATAAATCGTTTGTTCATCGTTACCTTTATTTGTAGCTTTGGTGCTCTTTGGACACGACTAGGGAAGTGGCAGAATCGATGGCCACAACGGCCGTTTCATCTCGACGTTGTGCACTTACAATGCAATATCATAGATTAGGGAAGATGTTGTCCACGACTTGCGGCGACAAAGAAGTCCCAAGTCTGACCATTGAAAAGTTCTGCGGCTCATCCGGTCGACATACGAAATCGCCGTCGTTCTCAATTGAATCACTTTGTGCTGGGACCAAGTTCCTCATCATCACCCCTTCGTTTGAGGAAGCTAAGGTTCTTGAAAAGAGAATGAGCAATTATTTGTTCACATGCAGGGCACACATACATTGTACCGACAATTTGGTCACAAACGACACAAGTAGAGCTAACTGCCACTTCACATCGTGGCGATGGATACTCCACCACCGCTTTAACTCTTGGCGTGTTTATCAAACATTTGCATAATCAAACATTTGCATAATCAAACATTTGGATATTCTAGCATATTAATTTGATCTTATTCTTATCGGAGTAAAATTAATATGAAACAATCAATTTTACATATCAATTTTTTCGCGGTATATAATAATATAATTTTAATAAATAACAAGTTTAAACACAATTGAGACTTTTGGAGTTTTTGTTCGATAAAAATTAATACAAATAATTCAATTTTTCCACTATTCAAAAATATTTCCGAAAATTGTTTGAAACTTGAAACTAAACTCCTGGCTCTTAATCTTTCAAAAAACCAAGTCTCGATTAGTCAATCCGAGTGGCTACTGGGCTGACCCACAATTATCAAACAGGCTCATTGCGTTGAGTAATCAAAACATATTGGATTCCAGCCGCATTTCCATTGTCATCATCTACAGCAGAGGACGGACAATGTTTATTTTGAAAATAAAAAAAAAAAAAAAAAAAAAAAAAGTTGTGTGCAATAAAATTTAATATGATACAAGAGATAAACCAACCAAAAGCCGAGGGTGCATGGGGGCATGTGTGTAATAACCACAAATAAATCGGCAGGCAAAGGCAATGACAATAAAGCAAAGTAAGAAAGCAGAGCAGCCATCAGCCAGCAGCAAAGTAAAAACGAAATCAAAGTTATGCCATGTGTGTGTGTGTGAGGAAACAGGACTCCTACGTCTCTGTCTGAGCGATAAAATTAACAATTCAATGAAGTGAATTCGAAATGGCAAATCGAAAAAGCGAAATCAAAAAAAAAAAAAAATAGAGGGCAGGCTAACTTCGGCTCGACCGAAGTTTATATACCCTTGGAGCTTGATATATGCCACA